>JAQPPZ010017222.1:11482265-12964531 GCA_028583015.1 Wollemia nobilis
TTGGAATGCTAGGGGTTTCTTCTACATTTTTTTATCTTAGGGTGGAGTCCAGTGTACTTGCAGTTGTAGTCACTCCTTCCTCCTTTAGTTTTAGATTTTGTGGATCCTTTCTTTGTGCTTGTTATTGTTGTCCCTGGCTTCTTCTAGCTTTCTCGTACTCTTGTTGGCGGGATACTAGTGTTGCGGCTTTTCAAATTCGTTCTTCTACTAGTTTCCTACTGGGTGGGACTCTCAAAACCTATTGGTTTTCCCATTGGGTGGGGTTTTTCAAATTCATTTTTTCTACTGGTTTTTCCATTAGGCGAGATTTTCAATTTGGTGGTTTTTAACTGCTTCCCATTGGGCGAGATTTTCAAATTCATCATCCTATTGGTTTCCCCGTTGGGCGGGGTTTTTCAAATCCATCTTCCTACTAGTTTTTCATTGGATGAAATTTTCAAATTGGTGGTTTCCCGTTGGGCAGGATGTTCAAACTCTATGTTTCATCCTGCATGTTTTCCCATTTAGGCAAAAAATTTCAAAATTGGTGGTTTCCCGTTGGGTAGGATTTTTCAAATTTGTTTATTCTCGCTGGGCGGGTTTTTCCAAACTGTTTATTTCCCACTATATGGGATTTTTCAAATTGATTGTTCTTGACCTTTGGTTTGGTCGGTTGACCTGTTGTAAAAAGGTTTTGGGGTCCTTTCAAAATCCACTTTTAATATAATTTTAACGTGCCAAAAAAAAAATCAAGAGATAAAGTAACTCAAAGAGATGTTGATTTGTGAAACCAATAAAATATATTATATGGGTTACAAATAAGTGGTACTAAGCCCACAAATAAGAGTTTAAAATGATGATGAATATGGTATTTTGGAAGACAGGACAGAAAAACCCAACATGTCTTTTGGGAAGCTAACAAAGTTGTTGATAAGTTGGCCAATTTGGGTGTCGATGGTGAAAAAAATTTCAAATGGGAACACGGTATCTTAAGCGAAGTAGAGGAGCTTATTCAACAAGAATACCAAGAATGATAGTCAAATTTACCAATACGGAAGGCACTGTAAGTTAGAATGCTATGAGTATTCCCGTATCTTTTTTGAAATGGACTCAAAATAAAAATTATTTGAGCTATCAGTCTTGGTGGATGCTGCTTGGAAATACCATAAAGACTAATGGGGACAATCACATGTCATATAACATGGTTCCTAGTCATATTAGTAATTTTAGGTTGGTTGATAATCACAAGGCAGGAAAGAAATGACAATATAAGACTTTGAACCAGAGCCACGTGGACCACCAGATAGCCACCGCCATAAATCTAGCCAGCAAGTTCACTTCTCCAAGGTTGATTTACCAAGATGGGATGTGGTCCCAAAGCATGTCATATACGGAATAAATCAATTACCAAATAATTATTAAGAGTAACTGTCAATACATAGCTTGTGGGAGTTTTTTTTAGTACTCTACTATGTGTGTTTGTAGCTTTTTTTTTCTCCACTGTTTCAAGTAAGGGATCTGTGTCTATTTCTTTTTTTGTAATTATGATGTAGGTGTGTTTTCTCGGGGTATACCCAAAATGTTGTATGGGAAGTTTATTTTTTATAACAGGCTATGTGCCTTACCGAATGTAATGGCTTTGGCGGTATGTAGATTTTACATATATAGGATCCTTAGTAAGGACATGTTCATCAACAGCCCTGGGCTGATTTTTGTAAAAGTTTTTGGGTCAACCTGTAAAACCCGGTATTAATGTTATAGTATCTTATCTACCAAAAAATAATTATGGTATTTTGGAGTACTAGGGGTATGAATAAGACCCTTAAAAAATATAATCAAAGAGTTAATGTCATTACAGTTTAATTTTACTTTAGAAAAAGACACAAAAATAATTAGTGAGGATTGTGAGAATGTATTCAAAATATTTTGAGGATGGACGACTATGTAGAAACTTCTGCTATAGAAGCTTCATGAGGTATTGTAATAATATAATACAAATGCAAATGGGATAGATAATTGTTAAAATCTATTAGTAACTGATTACTAGTACTCTTTTTAGGAAAGAGAAATACAAAATTTAGAGTCACAAATGTATATTCTTCAACTATAGTTAATCTTCATGATAGATGTTGGAAGGTCTTATACCAAATTTAATGATTATTTATAATTATGATTTGTAAATATTTAGGAGAAAATTTAATACAACTCTATATACTTTAAAAAATAAGGGTTATATTCTTATATTGTCTAAATATTTGCATCCTTTATTAGTTCAAATAGCATTTGGGATGTTATTCCTCAAGATTTTAATATACGTAGAACAATAAATGTATTAGGAAAATTCATATAACAAAAAAATCAATATTTTTTTAATATTTAATACATGGTCATAAATATATCATTAGAAATTTTAATAGGAGTAGGATCATATCACAGACATGTTCTCAACTATGTGATCTACTCCATAATTGTCATACACATATATTTTAATTTTAATCTATGTGGCTTTAATATCTTGAATTCTTCCAAACGTTCATGTTATAGTGAGATGAAGCAAGTATTGACATATAATGTATGTGAACATTTGTTCAAAAAAATAAAACACCCAAAGATATAAATAAGGACTTAGAATATCAAACCTTTTGGTAATGTTTTTAAAATAGAAGAGAAAATTAAATAGAAATTTTGAAAACTTACAAGGGATAGTAATGATCATTAAAGTCTATTAAGATACTTACATCAATAAAGAAATTATTTTCTAATTATCATAATGTATTATAAAAGGAAGAGTCATATTGGGCCTAAAAAACTATGGATAAATGACTTATGAAATGGACAATAAATAGCAATTTATTTCATGTTAGTACCAAAACAATTATTTTTGTAAAATAAAATATTTAACTATAGATGGAATAAGCATTGATAAAGAAGACATTGCAAGGGAAATAGTAAATCATTTCAAATATTTTCCATCACAAGCTAGGAAATATAAATAAGGTTTGGTAATATATTACAAAAATTTCCATCAATTATCACACAAAGATATGATAAAATATTAATGAGGTAGACCTCCATGGCAGAGCTATAAGAGATATTTCTCTTTACATACTAATAGGACACCTATTGTTGATGGATTTACTATAACTTATTTCAAAGAATTTAGGGTTTGTTGAAAGGCAATATGTTTGCAATGGTTGAAGAGGATAAGAAAAGGAATGTTATAGTAAGTTATATCAATGCCACATTTAAAGGTGAGAACTTTTTTTATAAATTTCACCTAATAAGTTTTTGTAATATGGATTGTAGGATAATTTCAAAAGTTATGGTAAATAGATTAAAAAGCATTCTAAATTATGTTATCTCAAAGGAACAAAGTGGTTTTATTTGTGTTAAATAAATTCTTGATGGTTTAATTATTGCACATATTATTTTCAAGATGTAAATCTAGCTGCAAGAGGTCAAAATAAGAACCTCCAATCACATAAAAACTATGAGAAATATAAAATAAATCGATAAAACCCCCATTCTCATAAAAATTGTAATACATGGAAAAGAACTAACAAATGCTTTATTTTGTCATTCTTGGATTCCACCCCTTTTACGATGTAATACCAAGGGAATATATACCCCATAATAAACCCTAAAAATAACCCTTAATCTTAAAACCCTAAAGATAAGAATTTTTTTTTTTTGAAAAAATTGAAAAAACTTGTATTAAAACAAAAGACAGTTACAAGTGGGAGAAAAAACATCCCAACCAAAGGCAAAGAAACCAGAAGACAACAGGGTGCGAACGCGACATGTCACGAAAACGCGACATGTCGCGAAATCGCGACACCAAACCTAACCACGGCCGCACCACGGCAACAAGTCGCGAAATCGCGAC
The DNA here is from genome assembly GCA_028583015.1 of Wollemia nobilis. NCBI lineage: Eukaryota > Viridiplantae > Streptophyta > Pinopsida > Araucariales > Araucariaceae > Wollemia > Wollemia nobilis. The sequence goes on from JAQPPZ010017222.1 coordinate 11,486,131, forward strand.
ATGTCGCGAAATCGCGGCAAAACAACGCCGAGGCCGCAAAACACAAAAAGTGTCGCGAAATCGCGACGGCACAACACCAAAGCACCCAGACGCCAGAAGCATCGCGAAATCGCGACGAGAAAGCCAAAAGGCGCCTGATCTCCAGAAGTGTCGCGAAATCGCGACGAGTTCACCCCTTGACGCCAACATTGCAAAAGTGTCGCGATATCGCGACGTCTTTTCCTCATGGCTCCAGTTGACCGGAAGTGTCGCGATTTCGCGACGAGATTTCCCTTGAGCAGCCCTTCAGCAAAAGTGTCGCGAAATCGCGACGTGTTCTCCCCTTGGCGCCCTTTCCTCAAACGAGTCGCGATATCGCGACGAGTTTCCCTCATGAAGCTTGTTCTCCAAAACTGTCGCGAAATCGCGACGAGTTTTCCCCTTAGCATCCTTTCCTCAAAAGTGTCGCGAAATCGCGACAAATGTTCACCTTGATGCCCGATCTGCAAAAGTGTCGCGATATCGCGACGTCTTTTCCTCATGGCTCCAGTTGACCGGAAGTGTCGCGATTTCGCGACGAGATTTCCCTTGGGCGGCCCTTCAACAAAAGTGTCGCGAAATCGCGACGTGTTCTCCCCTTGGCGCCCTTTCCTCAAACGAGTCGCGATATCGCGACGATTTTCCCTCATGAAGCTTGTTCTCCAAAACTGTCGCGAAATCGCGACGAGTTTTCCCTTAGCATCCTTTCCTCAAAAATGTCGCGAAATCGCGACAAATGTTCACCTTGATGCCCGATCTTCAAAAGTGTCGCGATATCGCGACGACTTTTCCTCTTAGAGCCATTGCTGCAAAGATGTCGCGAAATCGCGACGATTTCTCCCCCGGGAGCCCATTCGGCAGAAGTGTCGCGAAATCGCGACGAATTTTCCCTTGGGCAGCTTTTCACCAAAAATGTCGCGATATCGCGACGATTTTTCCCCTTAACGCATTTTTTCCAAAAGCGTCGCGAAATCGCGACGGCTTCCATCCAACGGCTGCTGCAGCGAAACAGGTCACGAAATCGTGACACCTTCCCACCAAAGGCCGCGACGGCGCAACAGGTCATGAAATCGTGACAGTTTTCCTCCAAAGGCCGCAGCAACGAAACAGGTAGCGAAATCGCGACAGCTATCCGGGAAAGGCCACGACGGAGCAACATGTCACGAAATCGCGCACTTTCCCCAAGGTCGCACACCAACGTAGCGAAATCCTACACTTTCTCATCAAAGGCCGCAACAACTCAAGTAGCGAAATCGCTACAACTTCTCTTCGAAGACCATGATAGCGCAACATGTCACGAAATCGCGACAGCTTTCCAGCAAAGGCCGCGACGGCGCAACAGGTCGCGAAATCGTGACAAAAACCTTCCTTAGCCATTTTTGTGCTCATTGATGCAGGGATCGTTCCAGACCATGCCGAATCACTTCATCTATCAGAGGCATATCACTGTGCAGCTGCACCCCTACCTCTTTCTCAGCACCCATCTTCGCAAGGAAGTCAGCTACCGTATTCAAATTTTGGCTAACATAAATAGGGATAACATCATCTAACTCCCTCCATAACTCCTTGATTTGGGAGATCAAAATCCGTAGTCTCCAAGCTTTCGAGGAGAAGTTTCGCATGCAATCAAGAGCGCCGACCAGGACTTGAGAATCGGATTCGAGAATTATTCTCCTGTAACCCTGCTTAACAGCCCAGATAGAAGCTGATTTGATGGCAATGGCTTCAGCTTCATTGTTTGTGGCTCTGCCCAAGCCCTGCAGTTCCCAGTAAAGCACCGCACCAGAATGATCCCGGAAGACAACACCAATACCCGCACTGCCCGGGTTGCCTTTTGCAGCTCCATCAGTATTGATCTTTATCCAACCTACTGGGGGAGGTATCCAGCAAACTCTGCCTTGCCCCTCTTGCCCCTCAACCCCCTCTTCTAGATGCCCAAGACCAGCCTGATTCTCTTCTTCAGCATTGATGGCAACAGTTTCTGAGACTTTGCTCCAGATGACCTGCCAAACGCCGTCTATCGAGGAGAAAGTGTCTCTGAAGATCCGGGCATTTCTCTCCAGCCAAACTTGCCACCAAATGAAGAGAAAGCCTAACTCCCAGCCAATTCGGAGAGCTGTGGATTTGAATCTGCCCCTTTTCCATTTTTCCCAAATATTGGCACGATTTAGATCACCATTAGCCTGGAGTTTAAATTGAGAGAACCAGCGCTCCCAAATCTGATGTGTAAAAGGGCACTCGAACATCAGGTGATCAGCAGTTTCCTCATGTTTGTGGCATAAAGCACATTGAGAGGGGCCAATGATTCCCCTACTTCTGAGATTGTCAAAGGTGAGAATTCCATTGTGCATAAGCTGCCAGGCGAAGAAATTCACTTTCGGCCAGCCCTTGGAATGCCAAATCCTTCTCCAATCCTGAACCGAAAATGAGTGCGGGGGAGGCTCAGGGAGGATCTTTTCATACCCATCCTTTACTGAATAGACCCCAAGGCTCCCATAGCCCCAAGCTAATTCATCCTCCTCATCCCTCCCTGTGAGGAACCTTTCTGACAAGATTTTGTGCAAGATGGGCGCCAACTCCGGAGGGATAGTAATTGGCCACTCCTCCCACCTCTTAAACTTTTTGAATTTATACTCCCCCAATTGGCTGGTGTGGAAATAGTTATCAATATGGATCCAGCCCTGGGCTTCTAAGGCGGTCTTGATTGGTTGTAGCTCAGGAAACGTGGCAATGATGGGCGGATGCTGGTCCCAAGAATCAGTCCAAAAACGTGCCTTATCCCCTCTCCCCACTTTCCAAAATAATTGGTCTTTGATAACCTCAGATCCAAGCTTGAGAGTCTGCCACACTAAGGATCCAGTACCTTCCAAGGGAAAGCGGCCCACCTCATTGGGGTGAACATGACCCAAATATTTACTGGAAAGGATTCTGCTGAATAGGGAGGTTGGCTGGGAAATCCACCTCCAATACAGTTTTCCAGCCAAGGCTCTGTTATTAAGCTTGGAGCTTCTCAGGCCCAGCCCTCCTTTGTCCTTAGGCTGGGTAACTTTATCCCACCCAACCAAAGCCCATTTTTTCTTCCCTTTTGCACCTTCCCATAAAAATCTTCTAGCCATTTTGTCCAACTCTTTCCAGATGGTATGAGGGGCAGCCAGGATAGAGAATTTATAGATTGGCATAGCCTGAATAACTGACTGCAGGAAGGTTAATCTACCCCCATAGCTTAACCATTTATGGGACCAGTGATTCATTCTATCTTTGATGCCTTCCAATAGATCCTTCCAAATATCTATTTTTAATTTTTTGAAATGCAGGGGAACGCCCAGGTAAACTATTGGAAGGGAAGTCCTTGTGAATCCCAGGATCTCAATAACCCTCTCCTGCAGCCTTTGGTCAAGATTGAAAAAGACCACTTTGGACTTCCTGTCATTGAGGACCTGATTTGAAGCCCTAAGGTAGACATTAAGAGTATCTCTGATTCCTCTAGCTTCCCTAAGACTGGCCACACCAACCAATCCAGTATCGTCCACAAATTGCAAGTGAGTCAAAGTTTCCTCCCCAACCTTGATACCAGTTAGCAGGCCTTGTTGCCTTCTCCTCAAGAACAGTCTGCCTAATCCTTCAGCCAAAATGAGGAAAAGATAGGGAGAGCAAGGGTCTCCTTGGCGAAGACCACGAGTGGCTCCAAAAGGATGCGAGGGAAGACCCTTAATGAGAACAGAATAAGAGGGCGTAGAAACACAGCTCATGACCCAATCAATCCAATCCTGGGAGAAGCCAAAGGCTGCCATCATTTTCGACAAGAAGCTCCACTCCACCCGGTCATAAGCCTTGGACATATCCAGTTTAATGAACATTCCTTTATTGCCCGATTTTTGCATTGAGTGGATAGCCTCCTGAGCAAGAACCACCCCATCCAAGATTTGTCTTCCCTCTACGAAGCCCCCTTGTTCAGAAGAAATGATGTTATGAAGAAGGGGTTTAAGCCGCTCAGCCATTATCTTAGTGATTATTTTGTAAATCACGTTGCATAAAGCAATAGGTCTGAAATCAGAGATATGAGTCCCCTCCTCCCCTTTTGGAATTAAAGAGATGAAGGTGTGATTAATCGCCCTGAGCATTCTTTTATTGGTTCTGGATTCCTCTGTGACAGCCAAAACATCCTCCCCCAAAGTGTCCCAAAAGGCCTGAAAAAACTCAATAGGAAAGCCATCTGGACCAGGAGATTTTCCAGTACTCATACCAAAGACCACATTTCTCAATTCATCACTTTCAATGGGTCTAAGCAGGGCCTGATTGTCTTCTTCAGAGATAATAGAAGGAATAACATTAAGAACTTCGTTCTGAGCCTCAACATCCTGCTCCATACTTTCCTTAAAAAGTTTAGAAAAGTAATCAATTGAGTGGGAGTGCATACCGGGAAGAGTATCGAAGGCATGTCCATTCTCATCTTTAAGGGCTTCCATGTTATTCATCTGTCTCCTAGCACAAGCTGACCGATGAAAAAATTTGGTATTTCTATCCCCTTCTAATAACCAAGTATTTCTTGCCCTCTGTTTCCAGTATATCTCCTCTTGGTTGTCAATGGCCTCAACCGCTTTACGCAGTGCATCATCTTCAGATTTGAGTTGCTCAGTAATTGATCCTTCCCTAAAGAGTTTCTGTACCTCCTCCCATCTGGCCACCAAGGGGGCCCTTTGGAGCTGGAAATCCGACTTATTTTCTTTCCTCCATTGTTTCAGTTGAAGTTTGACAAAGTGGAGCTGTTTATGAAATTTGAACATTGCTGTCCCAAAAGGTGGACGGCCTTCTGCCCACCATTGTGGAATTTTCTGTCGAAGGTCCTCCTTTTGTAACCAAAAATTCTCAAATTTAAAAGGCCTGTGATGCTGCCCTATCGAAGTCCCTCCCTCCAGCAAAATGGGAAAATGATCGGAAACAGGGCCCTCCAAAATCTGGAACTTAGTATTCCATTTTACAAAAGCCTCCTCCGAGACCAGAAAACGATCTAACTTGACCTTCCTGCTGTGTGGCTCCTTCCTCTTATTAGTCCAAGTAAAAAAGGTTCCAGGGCCTTGAACGTCCACTAATTGAAAGGCCTGAACTTGGGCAATCAGAAGCCGATCCCCTGGATCCAAAATTGGGGTGCCACCTTCCTGGTCACGAGCAGATAATTTTGCATTAAAATCCCCTGCAATAATCCAGTCAAAACATTCCCTGGAAGACCTCATGTTGTGAACAACTTTCCATTGGAGCCTCTGGCCATCAAGGTCTTGGGCCCCATAAAAGTTAGTGATTAAAACATGTTCTGCTGAGAAGTTATTTCTAAAAAGAGATGTGAGAACACCCCTCCAAGCTATATGTTCTAATGCAGTCCAATCCAGAGGGTTCCAGAGGGTAACAATTCCCCCTGAAGCACCTTGGGCAGCCACATCCATATGACCAGCACCCCGCCAGATTCTATTAACTGTTTTACTCATAATATCTAAAGACATTTTTGTCTCCTGAATAAGCAAAAAGTCTGTTTTACGATTTTCTAAGAGTCTTTGAACAGCAGATTGATGGGTTCTACTGTTTAAACCCCTAACATTCCAAGATTGAATGATCATTGAAAACCTTGAGAGCAGTAAGAATCAATAGTCCTCACCGATCCTCCATTGATCAGTTTATCTCCTTGAGCTGCAATCAAGTCCTTGTTTGACTTTCTGCCCGCTCCTTGAGTGTTGCTGTTTTTGGATCTCTTTTCTACCTGAGAGATACCCAGGGCTGGCCTTTCTCGATTTTTTTTGCAATTCCCATGCTAACATCTTTTATTACTGGCGGCTCTTGGGAGTGCACTGTCAGTGCCCCTGCAATTTCTGGTGGCAATACCTCAATTGGCTCAAGCACCTGTTCTAAGACAGGAGGAGATGAAGGAGAAACATGAGTTTGAGGGTTATGGGCCTCAATATTCCCATCCACACCTTCCATATCCTGGTCCTCCTGATCTACTAAAGACTTAAAAATTTCATATCTGTTGGCTGGCTTGGATTGAAATTGCTCCTTACCATTTTTCTTCTGCTTTCTCCTTCTCTTGACTTGTTCAAAGCCATCTTTCTGACCCTCATTAGCTTGAGGAGTATTGGATGTTTCTTTGACAGAACTGGACTTACCCTCTTTGGAGCGGTTTGGCATGCCATGCTGGGCTTCCGTTTTGGAGTTCAGAAGAGTTGGACAGAATCTGGCCAAATGCCCATGTTTGTGGCAGACTCTGCATCTGAAAGGCAGAGCCTCATAATCTAACTGTTGGATCCAGGATACTCCGGCCAGTTCCAGTTCCACCTCTGCTGGTAGAGGCTGGCTGATATCCATTTCCACACAGATTCTAGCATAGACACCCGAGTTACCTTCTATAGTATCCTTGGAGACACCCAGGTATCTACCCAGAGAGTTACCTATCATTTCCAAGACCTGCTCCCCCCAAAACTCCATTGGGAGAGCGTACAGCCGAATCCAGACCGGGACAGCCGTGGGTTCAATGCGGGGATCGAAACCCACTCTCCAGGGTTGAACAAATAGCCCCGCCGGACCGTGGTTTCTCTTCTCGGACTCAAACGCTCTGTTCCTATCAGCTAAAGAAGAAAAGCTAACGATGAAATACCCATTGCTAATAAACCACAGGGAGTACTCACCATGGGGCTCCCAGTTCTGTCGGACCCAAGTGTGCAAGAAATTCAGGGTGGGTCGGATACCCATGAATTTGCAAATCAAATCATGATCGGCTTTGTATAGAATTGTATCTTCCACCAGCTTTGGTTCGATTACAATCTTAGGCCTCGAAGCGGATTGAGGGAGACATCCGTTGACACGATGTGCTGTGGAACCCCTTCCAACATTCTTGAGCATCATATTCAGATTATTTCTCTGAGCTTCACCGTTAGAAGACGAAGGATTGTCTTTGAGCATTTCTGCGTAAGAGCCCTTTCTCCCAGAGAGAGGGATTGGAGGAGACCCCATTGGGCCCTCCTGGAGCTGCAAGCGATCCTTCAGATCCGCAAAAACAAAACAGAGCAGGAAGCCACCTGATGTCCTGGATTAACCTTCGCCCCACCAATCCAAGAACATCGCCTGTTGCCTGCACAGAGAGTTTCCCGCCAAAACGCCAAATCGCCGAGCCCACAACCTTCAGCTTTTAACATAAGGTGAATGTTAATAGTCTAAAGATAAGAAATTACAAAAGGTCTTTTTTAAGAAAAAAACCAAAAAATTCATATAGCCCTCTAAATTAATACACATAACCGTATCATCCATATTAGACCTCCTATAAAATATCAACACCTATCCATGTCTAAAATTCATTAAATTCCAAATATTATTTCTTCCCATTTTTTCTAAAAAAACACTAAATCCATTTTTGGGGCACTAGATGAAGGAATTAGGACTTGATAAAAGCCTAAAAAATCATCTAGATGACTAGAGTGGTCTAGCAAGACAATATCCACCTCTTTATCTAGCTCCTTGTAAAATTTCAAGCCAATCCAATGGTTGGATCAAAAGTTATGCCCTTTAGAAGATAGACTCCTACATTATTCTCCTCTGGTTGAAAAGAACTTTGCTCCTAAGAGTTCCTTTGATCAAGATCCTGTAACTCTTGTATGTATTAATAAACAATATGAAAAGGAAATTTTCATATTGACCTATTTATTGAACTATTATATGTAAACTTAGCTTGTGGTAATGCTAAGTCCCACTATTTTTATCTTTCTTATTTTGAACTATTCGTACCTTGTATTAGGTCAATATGATGTTGAATATCCCTTTTTGGGGATATTTCATTTGGTAACTCCTCTGGGATGACATCTGCATACTCTTTTAGCAACTCTACTGTTGTGGTTGGTATAGCAACATCCCTAGTATCCACATTTTATACTGTCAACAGATAACAAAACCCACTTCATACATTCCTATGACAAATTTCTTATTTATCAATAGATTTTTACTCTACTCTTCTTCCTTATGCGGTAATAAGACCACTTTTACTACATCCTTCAATAATGTGTAAGTATTCCTTCCCCCATCATGGATAGCCTTCTTTTCATATTTCGAAGGCCTCCCCAAAAATAAGTAATATGCATCCATTGGAACTACATCACACTATACTTCATCCTTGTAGGTATTCCCAATTGAAAACTTAATCAGATACCTCTTATCTAGAGTCACCTCATTCCCTTTCTTGAACCATGATATGCATTAGGGATACGAGTTCTTCTCAAACTTCAAGTTAAGTTTCTCAACCATTTCATTTGAAATCATGTTTTCACAACTACCACTATCAATAATCATCTTACATAGATTTTCTCCAAATGTGCACCTAGTTTGAAAGATATTCATATGTAGCCAAGAATCACCACCATCAGTGTCTTGTGCTTTCTCCTTCCTTAGAATGATCATCATCCTCTTTATCATGATATTTTCCCCTATGTCTACAATAACTTCTATCTTAGTTTGCTCTTATACCTCAACCAAATTGAATCTAGTATGTTCTCCTTATTTTCTTTCTTGTGCAGGATAGTGCAAACACTCAAAATCTCTATATCCTTCCTCACTATATCCATAACAGGTATATGGCCTTTGTGGGCCATCCCAATTTTTTTCCTTCACCATATCCCATTCCTCTTTGAAATCCTCCACCTCTCTCATGGTTACTATGACCTTGCCCAAACTCTTCTTATTTTCTTGTATTAGTAGATTCTCCCTTTGAGGGATTAAATCCACCATGCCCATTGGCTAGAGGTGATGATGGTCCTTTTCTCATTCCTCTCCTCTTATGTTTCCATTTTTCTTTCAATACAAATTGATATTCATCTTATACACTATGGATTCAAAGCATACTCAACTCATATTGTATGGCATAACTTAATCCATTGACATACCTTACAACCTTATGTTATTCTGATTCTTCAATCCCCACTCAAATTGATAACTTGTAGAATTCATTAGTGTAGTCCTTGATGCTTTGATTTTTTTATCTAAGGTTCTAAATTCTACAAAATAACGTTTGGGCATAATATTTGGGTAAAAATTTCTCCTTCAATTTTTTTTCTATTTTACATTAGACCCTAATATTTTCATTTTATTTTCTTTTTCTCTCCTTTTGTAGATGATCCGACCAAATCAACGCATGTCCTTTCAACTTTGTGCATGCAAGTTTCAATTTATTTTCCTCTGAAAGCTCTTTCCACTCAAAGAACTTCTCCATTCTATTCAACTAGTCTATCAACTCCTATGGATTTAACCCTCCTGCATACTCAGGGACATCAATATTGATCCCATATCTATTTCCTTCTAAGTCCCTAATTAGCCTATCCTTAAAATTATGCTCCTCTAGCTTCTCCTCTAGTTCTTACTTGATAGGAACCTCTGTCCTATTGTCGCATTCCACAATATTATTATCTGAAATCTAGATCTATAAAATCCATTGGATATTTTTCCCTTATACGTGCCCTCATTCCAGTCAACCGAGAAACTTGCACCTACAACTCTTGCATATTCCTATTAAGTTGGACATAACATCCTCTTCCTCTCCTCATGCTAATCTGATTGTGTTATTCCAAATAGAAAAATAAGAATAGTTAAATAAATGTAATCAAAGAGATTACCTTCTCTTCCCTAGTAATATCTAACTTGCTCTAATACCAAATGATGTAAATCTAGTTGCAAGAGGTCTGAACAAGAACCTCCAATCACATGTAATTGTGAGAAATAGAAAATAAACTGGTAAAATCCCCATTCTCATAAAAATTGTAATACATGAAAATAAACTAATAAAATATTTATTTTCTCATTCCTATATTCCACCTCTTTTACAATGTGATACCAAGGGAATATATACCCCAAAAGAAACCCTAAATCTTAAAACCCTAAAGATAAGAAATTACAAACGATCTTTTTTAGGAAAAAAAAAATTGGATAGCCCTCTAAATTAATACACATCATCGTATCACCCATATTAGACCTCCTAGAAAATATCAACACCTATCCATGTCTAAAAGTCATTAAATTCCAAATATTCTTTCTTCCTATTTTTCTAAAAAACACTAAATCCCATTTTTGGGGCATTAGATGAAGGAATTAGGGCTCGATAAAAGCCTAAAAAATCATCTATATGACTACAATAGTCTAGCATGACAATGTCCACCTCTTTATCTAGATCCCAATGAAATTTCAAGCCGATCCAATGATCGAATAAAAAGTTATGCCCTCTAGAAGATAGGCTACTACATCATTTCATTACATGAAAAACCAAGTATGCTTATAAATTTAGATATGGGTGAAGCATTGTAGAGCTAAAAGCATGACACTAATTAACAACAGAAAGCAAACAAATTCGATAAGACAAATGTAATTCGACAAGAAATATTATTTATTAAATAACGGGGGGAGCTGAAAAAATCCTTTGTACAATTAATTTTGCCTTGACATAAATGTTGTGATACAATGAATACATATTGCTAGGGTTCTCTGAAACCCTAGCTACAATGAAAAAGTGTCTTCAATGTGCTTCGCTCCCAACAAAATGAGTGGGCTTTAGGTATTTGATTTCAGGCCACTCCAGCTTTAGCAACTGTCCAACAATAGATAGAACCTGCAGATCTGCATATACACAAACATAAAGAGAGATTAGTAATACTTGTGAGGGCTCCACAATGTGAGACCCTCAGATATCAGTAAACCCTAGCTATCAATAAATCAAATGGCATATGAAAATCTACATATCACACAATAAAATAATAACTAATATTATTTACCTTACTTACAATAATGATGCTTCGTTGCAGATTCGTTGGTGTGATGTCTTGACTGTAGTAGTAGATGTGGCACAATAAGTCAATAGTGCATTGATGATGATGATAGGATTTGGTGAGCACCTAGTAAGCTCTACAGGGAGCTTCATAGGCTCTGGTGCACACCTACAGGATATAATAGGCTCTGGTGAGTGCCTGACAAGATCTGTAGTGAGCTTCACAGGCTCTGATACGCACCTACAGGATATGATAGACTCTAGTGAGCGCTTGGTAGGCTCTGCAGCGAGCCTAGCAAGCTTGGGAGGGCACCTACGAGTAAGTGTAAATCTGCAAAAGTAGATCACGAGGAATTTGGAGGATACGACATATGAGGGATAATGATGGCAATGGGGGATGGATGTGGAGGTGGCTGGAATGGTGAAGTCCTATGACAAGCTAGGGTTTTGGATCTTCAGGGCTCTATAACCTTATGCTTCATAGGGGCTTTCTTCACTAATCTCTCTATGTGTGAATATATTCCAGGGCATTCTAGGGTTTGGGCATTTGCACATGCCTTTACTTATAATCCAACCTTAGGGTTTCTTAGGGTTTTAGTTCAACACTTTAGATCGTGTGGCTAAGATTAAATCACATCCTAGGGCTGAGATTGCATTTTAGATGTGGCATGGATTAATGAAGATGGACGGTGGAGATTAGATTGGATCGGACGACTATGGTTAATTGGGTTTATAAATACATATTTTATAATAAATATATTATAATATAATATAAAATATTATATTAAATATAAAATAATATTAAAATAAGCCCAATTGGGTCAGGAAATGGCGGGAAAGGGCTAAAGTGGGCCTTTTGAAGGCGGGAAGGACTAAAAGTGGCTAAATGGATGGTGGGAAAGGTGTATGGTGGACAAGTGGGTGGTGGGATGGTTAGGATGGAGGATTAATGGCTGCAATTTGGTGTCTACAGATGCCCCTTTTTGTACCATATTACGTGAAACACAATATGGTGCAAAAATACGAGACACCTGCGTGGGATATGGGCGCAGAAGTAACTTCTCTTTGTTGTTGGATTTGAGCACTAATGTTGAAGATAAAATAATAATAAAAATTTGATAAAATAATATTAAAATAATCCTAATTGGGTTAGGAAATGGCGAGAAAGGACTAAAGTGGGCCTTTTGAAGGCAGGAAGGACTAAAAGTGGATAAATGGATGGTGGGAAAGGTGTATGGTGGACAAGTGGGTGGTGTGATGGTTAGGATGAAGGATTAATGGCTGCAATTTGGTGTCTACAGATACCCTTTTTGTACCATATTGTGTGAATACGAGACACCTACGTGGGATATGGGCGCAGAAGCAGCTTCTCTCTGTTGTTGGATTTGAGCACTAATGTTGAAGATAAAAGAATAAATAATTTTTAGAATTTGCATAGCTTGCCCCCTCAATTGGCGAATGAGTTGCAGATGTATCTCACAAGCCAATTGAAAAAATTGTGCAAATGATGAATATTGTGGTGAACTTATGTAATTGATGAATGAATGGTGTGAAATACAATGTGATTGTGGACGATATGAATGATGTAAAATGTGATATCATTTTTGCCCCAATGATGGAAAGGGGGTTTTGTCCAATGTCATGATCATGTAAGATGTATCCCATTATGGGAAATCATAATCAAATTGTGGTTGCCCCAAATTTTGGGATGATTCGATGTTGTTGAATAAGATGTCACAGTGGCATCATTGAGTATGCAAGGTATGAAGATGCATGATGACTAAGTCAACGTAGGGGTGGGGTAGTGACTGTGGAAAATTCTTCACCAATTCCACAATGGAACCAATCAACCTACCAATCTAGCCTGTATTGTGACTGTTGTCGAATGAATGAGTGTTTGTGATTTTGATTATCCATGTTTTCATGCCCCATGGAAGAGGGCATCAATGACTGCCTTTGAGAAAATTGTTCTTGGCAAGGTTGCACTCCAAATGTGAGGTGCCAAATGTGATTGTGATCTTGGAAAATGAGATAATTGATGATGATCATGGTCAAGTGTCCTTATGGTGGTTTGTTCATCTTACCGAATTACATGGATGCAAATCACTGCAATCACCAAGGAGATAGAATAGACCACTAGATACGAGGTTCGCTTGAATGAACTGGAAAAATGGTGGATGAAATGATTGATGGATTGAAATATGGTGACATGAAGACATGGTGATGAAAAATGTGTTGATGGATGCAATGTATGTGGATTCAATGATTGATTCTATTTTTGCCCCAACAGATGAAGGGATTTTTGCAATTTGGAAATGTGATGAAATGTATCTGTTCTTGCCCTAACAGATGAAGGGGTTTTTGAAATGAAATTATTTGTGTCTGTTCATTGCCCTTAATAGATAAAGGGGTTTTTGATGATGTAAGTGTCCTTATGGTGATCTATCCATCCTACCGGATTGCATGGATAACCAGTCACTACAACCGCTAGGTAAAATAGGGTAAACCACTAAATACAAGGCTCACTTGTACATGTTAATTATAAAAAAATATTCTCCTATTGCCCTTAACATAAAGATATTTTATTTTAAAATGAAAAGTGTCTGTTCGTTGCCCTTAACAGATAAAGGGGTTTTTGATGATGAAAAAAAATGAAAAAGTGTATGTTCATTGCCCTTAATAGATAAAGGGATTTTTGAAATGAAATGATTTGTGTATGTTCATTGCCCTTAACAGATAAAGGGATTTTTATGATAAAAAAAATGAAAAAGTGTCTGTTCATTGCCCTTAACAGATAAAGGGGTTTTTGAAATAAAATGATTTGTGTCTATTCATTGCCCTTAATAGATAAAGGGGTTTTTGATGATGAATGATGGTGTGAATGCAAGGCAAAGGGTGCAACATTTGACAAAAGGATGCAACCTTTTGAACCTAGAAATTGATGTGGATGATGTGAATGCAAGGCAAAGGGTGCAACCTTTGACAAAAGGATGTAACCTTTTGAACCTAGCAATTGAATTTATTGATGATGTGATGTGATTGAATGATTGAATTGTTTATTGAATTGGGGGGAAGGTGTGATATCTTGAGCACCCCCAAGTTTTGATGTTATTTGCTTGGTTGGGGGAAAGGTGTGAAACCTTGAACACCCCCAAGTTTGTGATGATGTTTGCACTTTCTAGCGATCTCTTCATATGCGAGTTATATATATACATACATGGATTTTTATTTTTGTGCTTTTAAGTGAATGCGTTTGTGGAATGCATGTTTAAAAAAATGTTTTTATGCATGTCTTATTGATGATTAATGCAAGCTAATCATGATGTGTATGCATAATGCTTATATGGATGATTAATGCAGGTGAAATGACATGTATATGAATGGTGTTTATATGGATGATTAATGCAAGTAAATGTATAATGAATCTAAACTATATGAGAGGAATGCATGGTGTTCGAATGATCTTTTATAGTTCAGAAATTTTATTGGCCATTTTTGTTGTCCATTGTTTGGAAATCGGGGGTACCAAATTTGGTGGTGTTATGCAACTTGACTTACTATGAAGACATGGATGTTGACATGAAAGAAGATATGGATGTTGATATGGAAGAAGATATGGATGTTGATATGGAAGAAGATATGGATGTTGATATGGAATGAGTACTGAAAGATTTTCAAAGACTCAAACATACTAGTGTCCTCAACCAAACTCACTAAGGTTGTCTAACTTTCTTTAGGACCAATGTGTGTGCAAGTGAGGTTCAATTACCAAATCTTGAGCATGACAATGACCCTATCCAATCAAGCACCAGTGTGTGTGCATGTGAGGTTCATTAACCCATTATGAGTAAATTAGGCATGACCTATTATGGAGATGACCCAGAGGCTAGCCTGTCCTTATGTGCGGTCAGAGGTCTCTCTTTTTGTGAGAGAGACATGTCGCCTCGCATGAGCTTACTCCACTGCCAATCAGGCATCTATAGCCCCGATGGAGATTCACTCCATAGTCCAATGGGATTGATCTTTTAGGCCTTGGGGATGACTACCCATCCTTCATAGGGGGCATGTAGTATGAATCCTTACGACTTTAGGGATCAAGGGTGTTTGGGATTTTATTTGTTAATTTTGTATAGAGCTTTGGGGAATCGGATTCTCAACCGAAGTGTGATGAGAATTTTGACCCTATCCTTACTACTCTATGTTTTTATGCTTATGTTTGGAGAGTAATTGTGGTAGTGGTGAAAACCACTATTTTTGCTTTGGACTATGTTGCATGATAGGACAAGCGAGGAATATCTCCTTTTTGCCTCAAGGTACTACCCAAGTATGGTACTAACCCTCCTTGGCTCATAATGTTTTTAAGATGTGATGGAATGTGATTGGTTCAAGATTGTATTCGGGATCAATCGACAATGCTCAAGACTTTCTTAGTGTGTAAAGTGTGTTATTGGTCCCAAAGAAAATCGGACATCCGTTTGGAGATTGCTTGCTATACTAGTAATGGCTGAGTGATTGAAAATCTAGGCTTTGTGATTTTGGCATATGGTATTGTTGGCTTATGTCTTTTGTTAGAGTTGCATGATTGTTTCAAACTAGGTACCCCCAATTGTTATAACTTGACTTTTTGTTTATGGCCATATCATCATTACTATAAATGATCTTTGAACATGGGATGGGATGGATGCAAATGTATATGCCTAATGCAATGGAGTGTTGATATGCAAATGGAAATTGTACAATGCAATGGAATATGTATGATTTAATGTATGCGAATGAAACAATGCATGAATGCAAAAATGAAAATGCATGTCAAATGCCTAAATGTAAATGCAAATGGAATGTATGCAATGTGGGAATGCCTATGTGAATGATTTATTTTTTTTTTTTTGTAAAAGCCATGTATATATACACATATATCAATCACATTAAGCATGGAATGCTTTTCAAGTGTATGATGCTTAGTGGTTCAGGGTGTTTTACTCCCCCTAGCCTGATAAGTTGATGACCAAAGGGGTTAAATGCCTTTGGAGATTTTTGGAAATGAAATGTGACCAAAGGGATTAGGTACCTTTGGAAATTTTTGAAATTGGAATGTGACCAAAGGGATTGAGTACCTTTGGAGCTTTTTGATTTTGAATTTTGATGTGACCAAAGGGATTGAGTACCTTTGGGGCTTTTTGATTTTGGAATTTGATGTGACCAAAGGGATTGAGTACCTTTGGGGCTTTTTGATTTTGGAATTTGATGTGACCAAAGGGATTGAGTACCTTTGGGGCTTTTTGGAAATGAAATGAAATTGGAATGTGACCAAAGGGATTGAGTTCCCTTTGAGGGTTTTTTTATTTATTTTGAACTCTTACCAAAGGGGTTGAGTACCCTTCCAATTCTGTCCAACCTAGCTTGTCTAGCCAACCTTACCCATCTCTGTTAATGATGAAATGGCTAAGGATTGAGCCATGTTAGTGATGAATATGGCTAAGGTTGAGCCATGTTAGTGATGAAATGGCTAAGGTTGAGCCATGTTAGTGATGAAATGGCTAAGGTTGAGCCATGTGAATGATGAAATGGCTAAGGTTAAGCCATGTTAATGATGAAATGGCTATTGGTTAAGCCATGTTAATGATGAAATGGCTAAGGTTAAGCCATATTAATGATGAAATGGCTATTGGTTAAGCCATGTTAATGATGAAATGGCTAAGGTTGAGCCATGTTAATGATGAAATGGCTAAGGTTAAGCCATGTTAATGATGAAATGGCTAAGGTTAAGCCATGTTAATGATGAAATGGCTAAGGTTAAGCCATGTTAATGATGAAATAGCTAAGGTTAAGCCATGTTAATGATGAAATGGCTAAGGTTGAGCCATGTTAATGATGAAATGGCTAAGGTTGAGCCATATTAATGATGAAATGGCTAAGGTTGAGCCATGTTAATGATGAAATGGCTAAGGTTAAGCCATGTTAATGATGAAATGGCTAAGGTTAAGCCATGTTAATGATGAAATGGCTATTGGTTAAGCCATGTTAATGATGAAATGGCTAAGGTTAAGCCATGTTAATGATGAAATGGCTAAGGTTAAGCCATATTAATGATGAAATGGCTATTGGTTAAGCCATGTTAATGATGAAATGGCTAAGGTTAAGCCATGTTAATGATGAAATGGCTAAGGATTGTCTAGGCAAGCTAGGTTGGACAGAATTGGAAGGGTTGGCTACTGAAGTAGCAAGTGGGTTTGTTTTATTTTCCATTAAACTGTTCTGATCTAATGAAAATCAAAACTACTAAAGATATGCCAAAGTAAACACAAAACTTAACACTTGTGCAGAATTTAAATTACTAAAAGAAAATAAACAAATAGTCCTAAGTTTGAACCATGTGGCTTACCTCAGGTTTTGTTATTTTTCTTTATTAATGTGAGATTCCTTTTAAGTGATAGTTTCATGTGTTTTGATGATTACTTAATCTTGTTTAATGTAAAATAAAGGTAAAAACTAAGGTTGGTTGGGGCAACGAGATTCTTGTTGGTAATGACCTCCAACAAGTTTGCTCGGGGGTATGTCCTAAGGTGTCTAGGGGCAGAGATTTGGTGGATGGATATGAATGCCACCGTCACCAAACCTCAAGCAATAGTTGGTGATGAAATCCAACTATTACTGTTTAAAAGTGCAACGTGCAGTGTGTGATGTTAATTTTATATTTCTTGTTGTTTATTGTGTTCCAAGCAATATTAAAAGCAACAAGATTCCTAAGTTTAAACTAGAAGCTAACATAAAGATACAAATTTCATCAATGGAAGTGAAGTACACCGCTTGAAACCCCTACCTACAAATGATACCAAATGATATCAAAAGAGCACCGGAGGGTTCGTCCACTTCCCCGCTAAAGGTGCCACCCTAGAGCAGGACTAATTTTTGTATGTTCATGTTATTCCAGCTTAAACAAATAAATCAAGTAGCTTTTAACCCTAAGAATGCAACTAGGTATGATATTTTTGATTTCAATGCAAACAAGGATGCAAACAGTCACACCATTAAACAAGAAACCTAAAACTAAATGTTTTAACATGCAAGATGTAACTTGAAAATGCAACTTATGATGATTGTTTTTCTAGATTTCTTTAATGTGGTTAATTTTTAGCCCAAAACTAGAAATTACACATAGAAAACCAAATAAGTAAATAAATAAATAACACAAAAATTTAAGCTGAATGGATGTAGGGCTTACCAAGAAAGCCTGCATTTTGGTGAAGTCATTATGAGATCTCTGCTACTCTTATTGACCTAAAAATTTTTGGAGACATGCTATGGCATGTCAGGAACCTACCCTCAAAATTTCAGCCCAATCCGACTCCGGATGAGTGAGATATGGCCAAAACCGTGAGGGTAGTTTGTGCAGGAAAACACAGCCGAACGCCTCTAGTCAACACCAGGCGCAGCAGGGCGCCTGCATAGTAGGGCACCTGTGTAGGCACATAAGGGCACCTGTGATGGTCAATAGTCACCATAGAATGCCTGCATAACCTTTGAAAGTGTTGCAGAATGCTTTAGAAACCCTAGAGATGAGATATGCGACTTTTGTGCTTCTAAAAATCCCTGCAACAGCCAAAAATAAAATCAAGTTAGCAAAGTAAATAAATTTAAATAATGAAACCCTTGTGGGGTCCCACCGTGATCGCCATTTGTAGAGCTAAAATCACAACACTAAATAATAGCAGAAAGCAAACAAATCCGATAAGACAAGTGTAATTGCACAAGAAATATTATTTATTAAATAATGGGGGGAGCTAAAAAACTCCTTTGTACAATTAATTCTACCTTGACATAAATGTTGTGATACAATGAATACAGATTTCTAGGGTTCTCTGAAACCCTAGCTACAATGAAAAAGTGTCTTCAACGTGCTTCACTCCCAACAGAATGAGTGGGCTTTAGGTATCCGATTCCGGGCCACTCCAGCTTTAGCAACTATCCAACAATAGATAGAACCTACAGATCTGCATATACACAAATAGAAAGAGAGATTAGTAATACCTATGAGGGCTCCACAGTGTGAGACCCTCAGATATCAGTAAACCCTAGCTATCAATAAATAAAATGGCATATGAAAATCTACAGATCATGCAATAAAATAACAACTAAGATGATTTACCTTGCTTACAATGATGATGCTTCATTGTAGATCCGTTGGTGTGATGTCTTGACCGTAGCAGTAGATGTGGTACAACAAGTCAGTAGTGCATTGATGATGATGGTAGGCTCTGGTGCGACTCTGGTAAGCTCTTCAATGATATTTGTAGGCTTTGGTGCACACCTACGATACGGTAGGCTCTAGTGTGCACCTGGAAAGCTCTATAGTGAGCTTGGAAGGCTCGAGAGCACCTAGATATGGCAGGCTCTGCAATGAGCTTGGAAAGCTCGGGAGGGCACCTGCGAGTGAGGGTTAAATCTGCAAAAGCAGATCATGGGGATGTGAAGGATACGATGGATGGGGGATAATGACGACAATGGGGGATGGATGTGGAGGTGGCTGGAATGGTGAAGTCCTATGGCAAGCTAGGGTTTTGGATCTTCAGGGCTCTATAACCTTATGCTTCACAGGGGCTTCTTTCACTGATCTCTCTATGTGTGAATATCTTCCAAGGCATTCCAGGGTTTGGGCATTTGCAAATGCCTTTACTTATAATCCAACCTTAGGTTTTCTTAGGGTTTTAGCCTTACACTTTTAATCATGTGGCTAAGATTAAATCATATCCTAAGGTTGAGATTACACTTTAGATGTGGCATGGATTAATGAAGATGGACGGTGGAGATTAGATTGGATCGGACGGCTGTGGTTAATTGGGTTTATAAATACATATTTTATAATAAATATATTATAATATAATATAAAATATTATATTAAATATAAAATAATATTAAAATAAGCCCAATTGGGTTAGGAAATGGTGGGAAAGGGCTAAAGTGGGCCTTTTGAAGGCGGGAAGGACTAAAAGTGGCTAAATGGATGGTGGGAAAGGTGTATGGTGGACAAGTGGGTGGTGGGATGGTTAGGATGGAGGATTAATGGCTGCAATTTGGTGTCTACAAGTATATGATAAACTTTGTTATAGTTTAATCTATAATATTTTTATGAAAATTGTTTTTTATCAAGGTTGTTGAATGGACTAAATGTTGCTATAACACTACAAAATATTTTATTTTTATTTATAAAATACCTACTAAATACTTTGAATCATCCCATGGACTCCGTGAGTATGAATCCTTATGTTCTTATCATCTATTTTTCTTTTTGAGGCATTGAGGGAGTATTCTAAAAGAAAAAATAGAAGAGAAAAATTAAAGGTATTCAAGTTATAATACATGGTCCCCTTAAATCTAATCTTAAATTTATTGGAATTGCCTTTATTTTAGGTAATCCATCAATTAACGAGGCATTGGAGCCTAAATAAATATTGTGAACATATTATAGGTTAATACTACAAAATGTGGGATCTTTTTCATTGATATTGTCCAAGATTTAAAATAAAATATTAGGGAGATTTTAGAGTTTAAAGTTAGAAAAATACCATCAACATATCTAGTTATTTCTTTATTTGATAAAGGAAATAAGGAGCTTTGGGATTTAATTTTGGATAGAATAAAATCTTGTTTGGAAGGTTGAAAAGGTAAGTTCTTAACTATGCATGGAAGTTTATAATTCATAAATATTATAGTAGAATCTATCTTTATAGATATATATGATGTCACTTTCAATATTACTAGTTGATATAACATATAAATTTGGAAAAATTAAAAGAGATTTCTTTTGGAAATAGGATATGAGGAAAAATTAGTTTCTTCTTTATAAGTAGGATAGGGTTTTTAAAGGAGAGAACATTGGAGGAGCATGCTTACAAAATTATAGAAATTGTGTTTGATATTAGGTAAAATATTGGTTCAAGATAAAATCCAATTAAAGAGTTGGTCCAAATGTTACTTCAAAAATAGATAGAATTTTATTGATGTAATAAAATTATTAAATAAATAAACACTACCAAGGGCTCATTGATGGAATTTAATATTAAATATATTGGAATTGATTATATATATATATATATATATATATATATATATATAAGATAGTTATTAAATGAGGGTATTTTTATTATTTTTCTTAGATGCTTTTTTGAAGCTTAACCCTGTTGTTTTTCATTGAAAATAGCAATTTTTAGCTCAAGCATGTTTAGCTTGTGAAGTTTTACATGAAAAATTTAAGTTAACACGAACATAAATTCTAAATTATGGTTTTGTATTAGAAACTTGGTTAAGGGAGAAGACCTCAGAAAAATGGTGAATGAGGTTTAAGTTAGTTTCAAGAGTTCTATTTACTGTTTTTTACTTAAAGAGATGTTTTGGTTTGAAATATATCAAAATTTAGTGGAGAATTGATTTTGAATCTATTAAAACATGGTGTATATTCAGTCAAAATTGATATAAGGATTTGAAGCAATCAAAATTTTCTACTCCTAAAGATTTGTCTTAGGGCCTTTGCTAAGGTCTCACCATTCCTTTGGTTAGTACTCCAAAGAAAAATTCTTACAAGTGGGAGTCTATAAAGAAGAGGATATGTTGAACCTTTTGGTGTACCTTATGTATGAAATATTAAAAAATATTAAGGTTGCTTTTTAAAAAATAAGAATTTATTGGATATCTTCATGAATATTGAAAAAGTTGAAGAAATATTGGATTAATTGTTTCAAAGTTATAGCATCATGTACACTATGGAGGATTAGTATTGATCTTATTTATTAGAATTTATGGCTTGAAAGGAGTAATAATAAATTTTGTCTCATATTCATATCTAAGTTTAAAATCATATTGTTGTCTGTCTTGCAAAATATTCATAAACATGATACTTATCATAAGAAGTCTTGTATGGAAAAGTGGTGTTGTGTATTGGTTATAATATTTGAATATACATAAAATATTACTATATAATAATGGAGTTAACACAAAGGATATACAATTATCTATGGTAAATGGAAATATCTAGGAGTTGGGCTCATTAGAAAAAAAAGTTGCTAGTGCTTCTAAACATAATTAGGGAAAAGCTTTGTGCTTTTAGAATATATACTATAAAATTCTCCTCAATATACTTATAATCATAAGTAACTTCAACTAGAAATTATGCAAGTGTTAGATCATTTATTATATTGATTAAGATTATCATTGAAAATTGGTGGAGATATATTTTAATTAATAAGTGTTCATATATTTTTATTAATTTTATAAGAAAACGAATGTGGATTTGGATCTACAAAGAACTTTTGGTTGATTCTTTAATATTTAAGATCTTGGATGTTTGAATAGGAGATCCAAGGTTTGAACTTTAAAGAGGATCTAGTTGTGAACCATTATTAGAACCTAGGCAAAATTATATTAGTTGAAAATAGCTATCTAATTTTATTTGATTCTATATCATTAGGGTTTGACTAAATTATATGTATATATTGCATAAAATAAAATCATAGGCATTCTAAATAATTAAATTTTATTAATCTTCACTTATAGCTAAAGTTGCCCCCTTGAAGCAACTTTTAATACAACATAAACTCTTTAATGTTATCAATAAACTTATTGCTTATTATATTCATTCTATAGTATTATGTTCCTTTTATGGTTTTTATCATAGTTTCTATTAATTATTCTAAAGATAACCATTTCATCGAGTATTAAATATTGATATAAGGATGATTTTGTTATGGTAGCAAAACTCCTTTTTCTATTTTTTTTTAACAACCACGACCATTGTGCATCCTTCTTACAATATTCTTTTGATTACAACATAAAATTCTTTCCCCTAGATTATTAAATTAGAAACCTTTTTCTGGGGATTTTAGAATATCCTAGAGAGTTGTTGTTACTAGCTAAGCTAGACTACCTATAAAGCATCTATTCAAGTTAGGGGTAATGAGACTCCAACAGCCAATCCTCAAATAGCATTTGTGCATGATTATGAGTTCCCCCATGCTCCTAGATACAAAGAAATATCCATAGCAATAAAATAAGTCTTTTATCCATAGGAATACATGGGTCATTTGAATTTTATGTTGTATTAATAAGTGTTTTTAAATTTACATGGTGGAATTGGTAGTTACCATGATGATCTGGGCATGATGTTTGCCACTATGGTTTCCACGTAGTACTTCACACAATCCACCCCTATAACCACCATGTCACATTCATTTTAAACCTTTTATTCCATTGAAAGCACCAGGAAAGGGATAACCATTTAGTCTAGTTAGGCCCAATATTTGAACCCTGGGCGTTTCTCCTCTTACAAGGTTTTATTGCACCAATTGATCTACACGTCAAACCTATATTAATAAGTGGTTATCCCTATGTTGTTACTTATATTATACCTCAAATACAAGTGGTGTGGCTATGGGAATGATGAAATCCTCCATAGTACCTTGAAATATCAATTTAAACATTATCTAATAATGATATCAATATATTTACAGTCCCACAAACCAAACAAATCTTATCCTAGCATACCCCTAATAACCCTCTTGAGGACTTATAGGTATAATAATAAATATATATAGAGGCCACCAAAATTCTAACCTAGCTCAAGTACTTTAGGCACTAGACATAATAATTTTAGTAGAGTAGGATTTTTAGAAACTAGGATAGGGAGGAAGAGTAATATGGCTATAGATAAACAAGAGATTTTTTTAGATAATATGGTACTTGAAAAAATAGAGATTAGTTTTAGTAGTTTATATGGTAAAAGTGATAGAGCAATGTGTAAGGCATTCAAGGATTTACAAGGGTTTATGGAAGTGCACAAAGCAAAATTTTGAAAATCTTGGGGCCAATAAATCACAAAATTCCTTATTACAAACTAGGAGGAATTTCATGATTCTAATAAAATAGACCCCTTGAAGTGTTGGAATTCACAATAGTTTCTAGAAATATCACAAAACATACATTCGCCACAAAATAGAAGAGCGTATATATGAAAGTAAAGAAATATATAAGTGGTAGAAATAGAGAAAAGGAATTAGTGTGGGTGCCTATAGGCAACCACAATATCTCACATATCATACACTAGTATAGTGGATCAAACATTGGAGGTATTTATAGTGATACCAAAATCCCAATAGTTAACCTCAAGCCGACATTAACTTGATTTTGAGGTTAAATTACCATAATATAATATTAAATTACACTCTTTAATCAAGGTTATCCATAAATGTAGATTAACTAATATCACTAAGGTTTAATACATGAAGAGTTCCCTTATTCTTACATCAAGAATCCTATAGACTAATACATAGATGATTGTAGGTTTACATAGAAGAATGCCCATAGGATTACATACAAAGATATCCATAGGCTTACATATAGAATCCCCAAAGGCTTACATAGAACTTCCCCATAGGCTATATCAAGAGCACCCATAGGTACTTCATCATTATCAACCTCAAAAATATCATATTACAAATATTTCAACACCTACCCATAATTTGAGCTAAGGGGTGAAGGAGAGAAGAAATTAGAGATGATAGATATCTCCCATTATGAATGCTTTTATGGGAAAATTAATCCTTCTATCTTCTCTTGCCAAATATACATGAACTAGATCAACTTATCCTCAAATGTGAAGTCATAACTCCACCTCCTTGATCAAGATGTTGAGCTTCCTATGAGAAGATCTTTGACATGCACTTGCGACCACAATCTATCACTCAATATTAAGAGAAAGCATCTAAACGATGAAGCAATAGGTAAGTTTATAAATAATTAACCCTAATGGCTATAATAGGACCATAGAAACAAGTTATACCTTACATTGATCATCCAAAACATATTCCTCTTGTAGTCCAAAATATTAGCAATCACCACACTAATGAGTTATAAAATTTAAAGCAACCATTTTCACTAAGAGATAGTACAACTAACCAGTCATTCTACAAATAAGCCTAGTTAAATTTATATGTTTGGTCGTCCATGAATACAATAAACCTATTGTGATAGAAAAATGATAAGAAATGTTTTTTAAGCATATGACCTTGTAGAATAAGGCTACTAAATCATGCATAAGTTGGATGTGAGAAAATCTTCCAATTTTCATGCAATAGACTATTAGACTTAAAAGTGCACCAAAAAGAAGAATGTCAACTATGTCCATTTTATAGGAAAAAAATAGAAAATAGTAATAAGTCCTTGAATTGATGTCACCAATCTGTAGAACTCAAAAAACTATGCAATTTTAAAATGGCCTAAAATACTTTTATTTACAAAATTATGGCCTCAAAAAATTAGGCCATATTAGAAATAAAAATATATTGAAAATTTATATAACAAACCTTAAATAAAATTCCAACCTATTAAAATTTTCCATTTTTCAAATTTATCTACCACCTCTATAGATATTATGCACTAACAAGACAACCAACTAATACAACAAATGGAAAATTAAGAATTAACATTCAACTTAATGTAATTGATATATATATATATATATATATATATATATATATATATATATATATGTATATATATATATCTATATATATATATATATATATATATATATATATATATATATATATATATGTATATATATATATCTATATATATATATATGTATATATATATCTATATATATATATATGTATATATATATATATATGTATATATATATATATATGTATATATATATATATGTATATATATATATATATATAATCATGATGTTACTATAAAGTCTTTCCACATAGACATATGAGGAGATGCCACATTAGCATAGGAGAGAGAGAAACTATGACTATAACACCTTTTTCACAAAAAAGAGGTTCAATGAGGGTCAAACACATAACCTTACAACCACAACCAAACATTACAACTATCAATTAAACACTATAAACACATCCCCAAAAAGGAATGCATCTCCTCCTAAAGCACATTTATCATTGGTTCCAAAATAGTAGATGCTTCTACTAAAAATTAAACACAAGACCTCCTAGTCATGATAGAAGATCCCAACTACCACACCAAACTACGTGAACATGGAAAAAAAAAATATTTTAATTCTTTTAAATGCACTATAGTATTTCATACATAAAAAAAGGATTTATCTAAATTCAAATGCAAGATGTTCTCCCAACTAAAAAAATATTCTACCATTGTGTTGCCATCATGAATGGATGGAGAGGCTAACATTACACTATTCCACATGAATGAAATAGAAAATACTTTGAGAGAAAATTTTGGATTTCCAATTGCAAAAAGACTACACATGCTTTCCTGCCCTCTCCAATTGCATAGTGCAATATTCTAAATTTTAAAATTTGAAATTCATATTTTTAAGGGAAAATATGCATATTTTTGGATATGAAGATAGGCATTAAAATGGAAAAATCTTCAAATATGCTAAATTGAGATCCCTAAAATTTTGCAAGGAATCCAATGGAATTGATGGTTTGTCCATATCTACCATAGTTTTTCTTCTCAAATATTTTTATGTGATTGAGGTAAGTTGCTTTATTTGAGCTATGATCTCATTTTGGAATTAATAATATTTTTCAAAAACATTGAGAAACATACATTCACCACAATTATATATATAAAATAAGAACAAAATATAAGATCATATAGATGAAAATAAGGAAATAAATAAGTGACACAAATAGAGAGAAGGAAAAATGGGTAGGTATCCATAGGCACCCAACAATATCTCACAAATAATAGAATAATACAATGGATTCGACATTGGGGGTATTTATAGTGATATGAAAACCTCAAAATTTAGTTAACCTCAAGCCAACATTAAAGTTAAATTATAATAATATAATAATAAATTACACCCTTTAATCAAGGTTATCCATAACAGTGAATTAATCAATACTAATAAGGACAAATACATGAAGAGTACCCTTAGACTTACATCAAGACACCTATAATCTAACACATAAATATTCATAGGCTTACATAGAAAAAATCGCATAGGCTTACATAGAAAAATTCTCATAGGATTACATAGAAAGATGACCATAGGCTTACATACATAATTCCTAAAAGCTTATGTAACACTTGGCCATAGGCTACATTAAGAGCACTCGTAAGTACTTCATCATTGTTGACCTTGGCCTAAAATATTATATTACAAATATTTCAACATGATTGACATCATAACTAAGTCCCAAACCATTGTGTGATAGTTAAAAATTAAAAAGAAAACTACATACTTATCCCTTTGGGATAATTTATACCCAGTGCATATGATGATTTTACAAGAGCTTTGACTAAGATTAGGAAACCTCAATCAAATTGAAATTAATAGAAGGGATTTAAAATCTTAGCAAACAAGATACAAGGGTTATTTTATGCATTTTTTATAAATT
Organism: Wollemia nobilis; assembly: GCA_028583015.1. Taxonomy (NCBI): domain Eukaryota; kingdom Viridiplantae; phylum Streptophyta; class Pinopsida; order Araucariales; family Araucariaceae; genus Wollemia; species Wollemia nobilis. The sequence continues at coordinate 11,513,317 of JAQPPZ010017222.1, forward strand.
ATTTTATTTGTGGCTTAAAATTTAAAATCAAGATGAAGGTAAAAATTCTCAACCCAAAGAATATGATGGAAGCCATTGGGTTAGAAAGGTTGGATAAAAAGTGATGTCATAACATTACACATATAAGCCACCCCAAATCATAAAGTTTTCTTAATCTTACAATATCCTATATTATAGGAAACAAACCATTCCCATAAAATGATTAAGAAAGAGATTAAAGTTCATTGAAACAAGAGCCTCTACTACATATATGATGAAAAATACAATCACAATCCAAGGCATAAATGCACTAAATAAATATTATACCTATTGGATTTTGAGTTAAACACTACCTCTCATGAGCTCAATGCATTAAATGATAATCATATGGTGAAAACCAAGAGGATATTGATATTGTTGAAGAACCTACTCCTAACATATTCTTGCAAGCCTTATTGTATACACATCAAACTATGAGGCTATGATGGTATTTCATAAAAATGTCTAACCATTCTAATTAAACACACTCATAATTTTATTGATACCAAGGTGATAAAACAAGCATATTGCTACTTGTACCTATGTAATAGCTTTGAAGTCATGATAACCAAAATATTTACTCTTCTTTGAAAACAGAAATGTCCTAATGTTAATATTGCCATGAGAAACTACAAATTAAAATTTGACATGTTTAACTTCCTTTAGGTGGATGTGACATAGTTTTAGTGATTGCATACGTTAGGCCCTATCTTGTGGTACTTTTCATAAATGTGGATGCAATTCATAGTATAATGTTGAAATTCATAATATTTTTCAAAATAAATAGAAGCAATTTATCCACTCAAATCTTATACAAAAGAGTAAAAGGATGGAAGAAAGAGAAACAAACATAGATATTGGGGGCACCCATAGGCACCATAAATAATAATTGTAAAATCTATATATTATATTTTTACATACTCAAATGATAAAATGGGGAGTGGTGGGGGGAATTTATACCAATACCAAGACCCCAATTACATAAGATTTTAACCTACGTTAACATAACAAGAGGGGTTAAGGATAGTTATAGGTTATCAGGTGGGTTTAACCATAACAAGGTTAGCCAAAATCCATATGGACTACATAATAAAATATCATAATAATTTAAATATAATTATACAATGCTTAACCTTAGGCCTATACAAGATTCCATTATACAATGTCAACCTTAGCCATAAGTCAGATTACACTTTCAACATCCCCTCATAATTTGAAATAAGGGTCCAAGGAGAGAAGAAATTAATAATGATAATATATTCCCCTATAATGGATGATCTATTGGGCCAACACAATTTTAGGTAGACTCATATAAATACCCCTCATCATCTAAAATCTACTACTACAAAAGTATTTCCTGCACAAGAGTCTTCTTAAGCTAGACCATAGTCATCACTTCCACTATAAACTCAAAAAACACTTTTGATAATAATTCAAATAAAGAAGAGAAGTCAAGATCACCACCTTATTTAAAGATAAGTTTCTTCAATCTTCCATAGTCACATAAGGTATGACTTGAATTCACAACTTGTCCTTTTATGGTATACATCACCTTAATTGAATACTTGCTCTTGCCCTTGGGCCACCTAGTTTTATTCGCCAAAAGATACTTTGCATGAACCTCTTTAAAATAAGAGTCGTAACAAATTTCTAAGAATACCTAAATAAGATATATAAGTATATCATGAAATATTATATCTTCATGAATAATATGAATAAATTTCCCAAAGAAGAAAGAGGAGTTGACTAAAAGACATATTTAATCCTTTTCTTGCAATCCTCCAAAAGAATCAAAATTTGTTGCAACTATTATAAATCCATCTACATCTCCTAAAAAATTAGGCAAAAAATTCTTATTACAACACATATTGTAAATTTTCCCTTTTAAATTATGGCAATAGGCTTTGAAGACAATCACTCAATAAGATGTTCCTCCATTTATAGTATCATAAACAAATTCACCAATGCAAAGAGCCCAAAAAATCATAAGATTAAAAATAATATAAAAAGTGAGCATAAAATATCTTTTTTATGTGAAAGTTATGATCTCTCGAAATTTATCCTCCAAAATAACCCTAGAGTGATGTATTTGAAATATATATATATATATATATTTTTTAATTCCTTCTAATTTTTATGCAAGGAAAAAATAATCTAAAGAAGACATAAATTCTTCAAAAAAATCAAAATAATTGAAGGAAGAAAAAATAAAATCTCCCCTTTGCTTTTTTTTTCCAAGGTTCTTATGAAGCTATGAGAAGTATTTCATCATAGAAGTCAAAAGAAATATTAATGGCTCCAAATTTACTTTCAATGTGACCAAGCAATACTACTACATACCCACTATGATATCATGTTGAAATTCACAATATTTTTTAGAAATGAACAAAAGTAATCCATCCAATCAAATCTTATATAGAAAGTGTAAAAGGACAAAAGAAATAAAAATAGACACAAATATTTGGTTCCACCTATTCGCACCATAAATTGTCATTGTATAATCTATAGATTACATGTCTACACACTTTAATTAGAGGAATGGTGAGCTATTTATACCAATACTAAAACCCCAATTACGTAAGAGTTTAACCCAAGTTGACATAACAAGAGGGATTAACATTAATTACAAATTATAAAGTGGGATTAACCATAACAAAGTTAACTATGGACCATATGGCTTACATTATAAAATATTGTTATAAATTTAGTACATTGTACAACGAATGCCCTTAGGCTTATCCAATATTACATCATACAATTTCATCCTTTTCCATGAATAAAATTACAATTTCAACATAGAAAACTAAAAATAAACTCTCAAGGGATTGATAATAAGTTCAGAAAAAGGTAATCAATGCATATTGTATCGATAAATTACTTAAAAAGGTATCTCATGGAGTCATGGCTCAACTTTTATAATGCAATTCATATAAGTTGACAAATTTGATTAATCCTCAGAATTACAGTTACTCCTTAATAAGTATTATCATGTGTTTTAGGAATCCTATGGACTTCCCCCATAACACACACATAATCATTTCATCCAAATACTATAAGAAAATCTACCACCCAACACACACCCTTATAGATATCCCTATGCACAAAATAGTCAAAATTAAAAAATTAGAACAAGAACTACTAGAAGCATGGGAAATTCAACTAAGGACCAATATTTCTTCATTACTTGTACTTTCTGTATGAAAAATATGGGCAATGGATATTGTTTGTGGATTTTTGGGCATTGAACAAAGTTAGTATTGAGGGTAAATTTCCAATTTCGATCATAAATGCGCTCATAGACAAACTATATCGTGTCCATTTTTTCTCCAAGATAAATTTGAGGTTGGTATACCACCAAATATCCATGATGAGGATGTTTCTAATATAGTATTTACAACAAATGATAGATGTTATAAATTTGTAGACATACCTTTTGGTTTAACAAAAGACCCATCATCATTCTAAATTTTGATGATTCGATTTTTTTATGTTTCCTTCAAAATTTAATTTTAGTGTTCTTTGATGACATGCTTGCTTATAAAAATACTTTGAAGGAGAATTTCACTCACTTATATCATGGCCTAAATCTATTTTTGTAAAATTAGTTAAATTTCAAGTGTTCAAAGTGCTCTCTAGTTGAAAGGGAGGTTGAGGATCTAGAATATATCATATTAAAATGGTTAAGGTTGACCCTAAAAAAAATAAGGATATGCAAAATTGGCCTAAACCCAAGACTCTTAAAAAAATGAGATTTATGGGTCTCATTGGCTACTATCATAAGTTTATCAAAGTTTATGGGAAGATAGTAGCTCTTTTGAAAGTCATATTAGAAAAGGATTCGTTTAGGTGGTTTGAGGTAGAAAAATAGGTATTTGAAATTCTTAAGAAGTGTTGAATGATATTTTTGTCCAATCACAAGAATATACTCACAGTTAGGATTCTTCCCGGATACCCTCTCTTGCAAGGAAATATTTGTAATTTCTCCAAGGTTCTGTTTAATGTGTTTATCATCTTACAATGCTTAGTGCAAACTGTAAAATGCCAAAAGTTAATTGGATACCTCAGTGTTGCATATGCCTATTAAGAAGGGGCCTATTTTGGTTGATTTGATTTACAATAATTTTGTTGTTCATGGAATTTACAAAAATTTAAAATTATCGATCAACTATTTACTTTGAAATAACAACCTTTGAAATGTGATTTTAATCAAATTTTATCTCCAATTTTTAACGTTTGCACTTGATTCTTTGAAAATTTGATAAATATTTCACTTTAACCTTTGAAAATTGATTTTAATTGATTTTATCTCAAATTGTTAATCAAATTTTATCTTAGATTGTTAATCAAGTTTTATCTCAAATTGTTAATCAAATTTTATCTCATATTGTTAAGATTTGCATGAGAATAAAAATGATTGAATCTAAACTTTGCAATATAAAAACTTTAAAATATCATATTAATTATTCACTTTAATGAAAATTTGAAATTTATTGAAATTTCAATTTTATATAAAATAACACTAAATGATTATTTGAAAAAACTGTGCAAAGTTTAAAACTTCAAATTTTAATTAAAAATGTGGATTTACATATTATGAAATTTTGAATTTTAATTTTGAAATTCACATATTTCTTTTTTTAGGGTTTTGATTTTTATTTGATGAAACTTTAACAAAAATAAAATGCTAGGGTTAGAAAAATAAATAAAATAAAAACAAGTCACTGTAACTTTTAAAATTTCATCCCGAATTCGTATAAACAAATATTCTAAACTAAACCAACATTAATATGACCGGCCTTCACACAATCCAAAATTAATGTGATGCATCTCCTATGGAAATAACACAATATATTAAAAAAATAAATAAGTATACCATCCACATGCATATAACTTATTAAAAACTTCCAATATATTGCAAAATGAAAGATATTTAATTAATGCTCCTTCATAATACCTTGCTTCAAATCGATTACAATGGATGAAATTCCTTTAGTCTAGCAACCAAGGAGGAGATGCTCTTCCACAAAATCCAGTTTCTAACTTTCGCTTCTCCAAAAAAATATCTGACCCCTTTTCTCGTGAGTTTCAATGGATATTTAAAATTTCAAAGAAAAACCCTTTGTTTTCTTTTTTGCTTGTTCATTTTTATAACGCTTTCTCCAAAAAAATATTTTTGCCTTCATCTTCTTTTGTTGAGTGCAAACCATTGACAATATGCTCACATTAACATATTTAAAAGCTCACTACCATTTTCTTTTATCTCTAATGACTTGGTATTAATCAAATAATCTACCTTTTACGTAATCAATATCTTAATCTATCTCTTCAAATACATATGAAAATAAATTTCTATAAACTAAGATTATTATTTAACTTTTTAGGATTGGGCTTAAGTTTTCCATCAAGGACTTTAAGTGCAGTAGACTTTCATATACCATTGGTCCCAACAAGTCCAATAGGTACTCCATGCTCTTCAATGGCATCCATACAACCAGCTTACAAGTTTGAAATACATCTCATGAATATCGTTGTCTCAATGTAGTGAGGATGTATCATTTAGTTTCCCACTTTAATAACGTCCTTCACAAGATTCATCAAAAAAAAATTTAAAAATTTCGTAAACCTTATGTCAATATTTTCATCTTCATCAATAGTTGCAAGTTTCACCTTCTCGGTGTGAAACATCATGTCAAACTCATCTTCTTTTTCAATATATTCTTTGTTCTCCTCAAGCACCTCAAAATCTGGTGCAAATGCACACCAATTTGCTATGTAATCCTTGGTGAATCCACATTAAATTAATCCAGACTTGGTAGCCTTTATGAGATCACAAAACATAGACTGGTCAATGCTAACGAATTCCTATGATGTTCGTTGTTTTCTCTAACTCAATGAGTACACGTCCATCCAACGTCACCTCTTGAAATCCATATTTGGTGAGATTTTTAATCAAATCAATGAACTTTGTCATAGATATCTATATCAACAATTTGAAGTTCCAAGAGAATGAGTTTCATTGAACCTATAAAAGCTTTGAGCTTAATGGTAAGAAGCATCAATAGCATTGTACTCTTCCACACAGGTTGCATTAGTCAAGTTGTGGATTTCTATTTGATTCTTATTTCTCCAACAAACACAAAAAAATAATCTTTGCCTATGATACCGACACTCTCTATTTTAAGTGCTAATTTTTTCACACGTCAAGAGAACGAGTTTATAGTTGTCTACATAGAGAGAGTGACTTGGGATATGTTACCTCTGAGGTCTCTGAGACTCAGTTGTGGAGCTAGAAACACCTGACCTGAAACTTCAAATAAGAAATCAAAGTACGTAAAATCCACACAGCCCATCGACAAAAATATTTACGTAGCTCTAATTCATAAGAGCCAATATTGGATATGTATTTTTCTTTCACTATATTGGCCATGGCACCCGCATCCTGCGTCATCATAAAAAAATGTAAAATCACACAAGGAAGAAGTCTTGTCATCAAGCCACTCATAACCCCCAACCTCTGTAATAATATTTACGGATCCTTTGTTGGGAACTGGGCCAAATTCAAGCTTTTGAGAACTTTCAGTGAAGGAAGAATCATTGATGGCAAGTAGTTTGGATATTGCAATGATGAAGGAAGAAATACTCTCTGATGTGCTCTTGTAACATAGAATTATGGTGAATGTTTCATTTCATCCATAGATATTGGTACGTCCATGTATGGTTGTGCACACTGCACCTATTTTTATTCATAATATTCTTCGACCTAGAAGATCAAAGATGCAATGGAAGCCCTCTTTATCCATTTTAACCTATGAGTGCTATGGCGAGTTGGTATTTTTCATATATCTTTTTAATCCCACATGTGTGTAGGAATGGTGCAATGTGTTGTTTATCAATAAAAATACACACTAATCAACATGATTCAGCTACGCCATTGAGAGACCCCTTGGTATTCATGCCCCATGTTGATCATGCTCCTTGGAATTGTCTTTGTGTCCTTGCATTGGAAATTGTGCCCCTGCATTGACCATGCTCATGCACTACATCCACAGGTCGGCATAGTTTTACCTCAAAAATCATACCATTTTTTATCTCCTGGATACCTGAACAAGATACATGATTTTAGCATTTATGTTTTTCAAATAAAAAATTCCAAGATATGAAAGGCTTTTGTCTTCCTCTTCATTGAAATTTACATAAGCTTTATAAACATAATATAAAGTGAAATAAAATGAGAATAATGAGAATTTATTTTATTATTATTGTTTATTTTATTTTTTATTTTTTTATTTATTTTGTTTTTATTAAAGTTTAAAGAAACTCAAAAAAATTATTTCACTTATGTACAACTTGAGTGGGCTCATTAATAAAGGCTTTAGAATCAATCTCATTGAGACTAAACTTGTGTAAAATTTGAGTGGACCTAATGATGATTAAATGGAAACTAATCCAAAATATTCAAAGCAAAACTCCACATCAACATCAAAATTTTAAGTGGATCCCCAAATTGGGGTAATTTGTGCAATGGCAACAATAAATGACGACTCTACTAAAAAATGCTCCTAATAATTTTGGATAAAGAACCCAATATGAAACCAATAAAACCAGATATCAACAAAATATAAACAATATAACAATATTCGAGAAAAATGGGGTTAAATAGTTTCCACTAAAAATAATGCTCCACTCGCTTCAACTTAGTGTGTGTTTTGTGAATACATTCTTTATTTTTTATTCAATCAAAACTCTATCACCTGTTTTGCAATTAAGATTTTTAAATATGTCACTCATAAAAAAATTGCCTCTGCATTGCTCCATTGCCAATCAAGCATCCATAGCTTCAATGGAGATAACTTTGATTTCTTCTAGACCTTGCTCTACTGTTAATAGGGCATCTATAGCCCTGATAGAGATTGTTTGAAACACCCAAACATTTGATTGATTTGCATTTGGTTTTTTTCATAAGTATTTTAATTGCTTTACAAATATCATATGCGCCTCTTGGATTAGAGATCATCCAAGGCTTAAGATGGAGTGTATAAAATTTTCACCTAATCAACAAAGTAGAATTATTTCATCCTTCAAGATCAAAATTAATACTTAAATGTGGTGTTACATCTGAAGCTTCAGTAGAATGTTATATTACTTCAATATCTACCATTTTAATCCACAATTCAAGAATAACTACTAAATAATCTAATTTCACTAACTTTAGTTTCATAGAATTTCAAATAAGAAATTCATCTTCAAATACTAAGACACACTTTCTTTAGAGAGAACAAGAGTCCATTGTAGTTACACAATTATACCACAATATAGAAAACAAAAAACCAAAAACATGTTGTGAACGTGAAGAAGTAAAATACAAAAATAAACCAACACCAAATTTGGCATGAACCTGCACTATTGAAAACCAAAAATAGAAAACCAAAATTTTAAAATGGAAACAACCAAACAAACAAAAAAAAATATGACTATACCTAAATGGTATGTACAAATACAAAATTATGTATAAGCGAATGCAAAATGAAACAACAAAGCAATGTACATGAAAGTTTACAAAACCAGAAACTATGTATAAAAGATGAATATATACAAGTGATGAATATGCTTTTGTCTCAGGGATGGAAATATTGCTTTAAAAACTGCCCATTGACAGGAAAAGGAATTTTCTCTCCATTTATATTTTACAATATAGAAGCATTTTTCCCAAGAATATCAAAAATTTGGTAGGGGCCTAACCAAATATTGTCAAATTTATTATGATCACCCTTTCTTTTGTGTGCCTTGTCCCACAATTAAACCAAATCAACAATACTAAAGGCTTTGACCTTGGCTCTCTTATCAAACCACCTTTTAATGATCCCTTGATGCTTACTAAAATGCTATAGGGCATCTTCCCTCTTTTCATCTAGACTCATTAAGTGAGTAAATCTTGCCTTCGTTTTATCATCAACTTCAAGATAATATTTTATAAAATGAAGAGTCTGTAATTTTAAGTTAGCATGAAAAATAGGATCTTGACCATAAACTAAATGATAAGGGGAAGTGCCCATGGACCCTTTTGATCTAGTTCTATATTCCCATAAAGAATATTTCAACTTGTTATGCTAGTCTCTAGAATTCATTTTCGACTGGATAATAATTTTTTATTAGTAGATTCTGCTAAACCATTACCTTGTGGATAATAATTTGAAGAAAAAATTATGCTTACCTTATTGTTGTAATCCCATTCTAAAAACTGAAGTGAAGTGAAAGTATAACCATTGTCACAAATAATAGAATATGGTATACAAAATCTAGTAATAATGTATCCTAAAAATTGAATAACCACTTTAAAAGTACAATTCTTGGTGGGAATGGCCTCAGTCCATCTGGTACAATAATTTGTGGTGGTTAAAATGTATTTGTGACTAGGTTAAGAGTTTGGGTTTATAACTCCTACAAAATCTAAACCCCATTGTGGAAATGGTCTACCCTCAAATTGAAGAACACAATATTATAAGACCACTTTTTACTTTTCTTTCCCAATCAATATTATGCAATGTAAAGATAGCAATATCAACAGTAGTAATCAAAGCAATGCACAAATCACCATACACAATAGAGACACCAATTTAACGTGGTTCACCCAATGTGGGCTACTCCACGGAGAAAATATTTCACTAAAATTTTCTCAATCAATCTCTTGGGAATCCTTTCCCTATTACAATGTTTATGGATCTCTATCCAAAGGAGACACCAATCCCCTAATCAAGTTCGTGGATCTCTATCCATAGGAGAACTCCTTTCTCCTTAGCTCTGACTGGTGATCTTCTAGAAGAACTATTGCCCCCACTACTCTGGCTAATGGATCTCTATCCACTGAAGACACCTATCCTCACTACCCTGGCTAATGGATCTCTATCCACTGGAGACTATCATCCTCTATACTCTATCACCTCCAAAGCTCTATCTCAAATTTATACTAAACATAGTCCTTCGATCTAGCACAAATTTGCTCAATCTCTATCTCTGGTCTGGCACAAACCTGTCCTCAAATCTGCACCAAAATTTGTCCTCGAATCTATACTAAACATAGTCCTTTGGTCTAGCACAAATTTATCCTCAATATCTATCCTATGATCTGCACTAAACACAGTCCTTCGATCTAGCACAAATCTATCCTCAATCTCTATCCTCAAGCCTTAACAAAAAGCTTGACTCAATCTCAAATCAACTCTGCTAGATCTGCCCCAAACCTTAACTCAAGGTTTGAACAAATCAATCAATCAACTCTGCTCTCAAGTCTTCTCAAAGACTTATCTCAAATCTACCTTGTAAGCTTCCACAAAATCTCACACTAATCTATCCACAAGTCCTCTCTAGAACTTGTCCAAATCTGCTCTACAAGTCCTCACTAGAACTTGTCCAAATCTGCTCAATAAGTCCTCACTAGGACTTATCCAAATCTGCTCTCAATCTGTATTGTAAGCTTCCACAAAATCTCACACACATCTATCCACAAGTCTTCTCTAAGACTTGCCTTAAATCTGCTCAACAAGTCCACACTAGAACTTGTCCAATCTCATAGAAACATAAAGAGAATTGTTAGAGACTCAATATGCTTCTCACTCATCACAATGCTTAATTACTTTCAATCACCTTTTAGAAACATATAGAGAATTTTTAGAGACTCAATATGCTTCACATTCACCTCAATGCTCAATCACTTTCAATCACTCTTTTGAAACATACAGAGAATTGTTAGAGACTCAATATGCTTCACATTCACAAACTCTCAATCACTTCCAATCTCTCTTTTATCACAGAAACATATAGAGAATTGTTAGAGACTCAATATGTTTCACACTCATCAATACTCAACCTCTTTCTCAAATCAATTCAGAATATAGAATAATTTGTTTCATAGAACTTGAGCTATCACTTCACACATCCACTTGACTAGGCTCAACCAACTCTATTCAACCAATCACTCAATGAAATAATCCTTGCTCACAAACCCTAGTCCAAGCATATGAACACTCACTCAAAATATTTCCAACAATGCTTATCAACCAATCTCACATAACAATGATACTCATGTTCTTTCCAAACCCTAGTTCAAGTTCTTCACTCAATCAATGGCTTCAACAACAATGCTTATCAAACAAGGTTTTATCAACAACTCTTCATTCCAGAAAACCTTGAAGCATTAATTCAAAACACACTCAACAATGCTTATAAAACAATCTTCACATATAGCTCAACAACTCAATAAGGAAACCTAATCAAGTCCTTTTCACTCCAAAGTTGTTTTCCAGAAAACCAATCAATCAACTCAACCAAGGAAGAATATGCCCATACCTTTTTCTTTTATGGAGAATGATCTTCAACACCTATCTCAAATATCACCACTTTATTTGCCAAGTACAAGGGTTAGATGATAAGAATTATCACCCTAACACTTTTCACAATTTACCTTAATCACAAAGATAAATTAAAATCCAAATACACCTTATTGCTCCATCTCAACAATAAATTTCAACATCATAAATTTCATCAAAAATCCCCTTTAAAATATAACACAACTTCTACTTATAACTCCTTTCTCAATATTGCATTTAAATTAAATAATTCATTTTATTACTAAATGCAATAAATCAATTTCTCTTTCCTAAGGTACAAACAATGTTACCCTAGCAACATTCACTATTTACCACTTAGGTAAATAAAACAATTTATTTACACCTTATCCCTCCACACAACTTTGGCAAAAGCAATAATTAAAAATAAAATTATAAAAACCTTTTTCTGCCCTCTCCGTGAATTGCGGGATTCGAACTTGCACCACTATCGCTATAGCGCCTTGGCTGTGGCTTCCACATCATGTGAGCCAAGCGCTCACCTTGCTCCACTAAGGTGCAATATACGCCTTATGCCTTCGCTGCCCTTTAGAGCCTTTTGGCTCCTTTCTCCACCATGTCTCCTTGCTCCATGTAGCGCTTCGAAGGTGCTTCTCCAAACGAAATTCGCATGAGTCTTGCACTGAATATTGTGGAGGATGTTTCAAATGAATTTTCCAATGCTTTGGCTAAGGTATAAATACCTTGTGCCATCATTCCATGCACGTCGGTGGAGGTGAGTTTATGGAGGTCGACGCTAAGGTTTTTGCATTTAAATATTTTAATTTATAAATCATTTAAATTCTTTAGAATTTAAATTTTATAAATTAATATTTAAATCTCTTAGCTTTATAAAAAGCCTTCTTAGGTTTTAATCAAAACCTTTTATTTTTGCCCATTATGGTTTTTAATAAAACCTTTATTTTGTCCACCATGGTTTTAATAAAAAAACCTTTTATTTTGACCACCATGGTTTTAATAAAAACCTTTGTTTTGCTTCACATAATATTAAAAATAATATTATGAAGCCCTTTTTCATCAACCTCTGACATTGCTTATTTTGACCTTTTGACATCACCGGTGGTTCACTTCTTGGCATCAATGACAACTTCATGCCTTGACATCAATGACAACTCCATGGACTCAAAATGTCCAACAATCTCCCCCTTTGTCATTGATGGCAACCCAATAAATTTTTACCACTTCCTTGACCTTTCCATTTTGCTCCTCCTAGAAAACTGCTCCCCTTGACTGAATGCTTTCTTTCAAACATAGTTTTCTCCCCCTTACTCTAATCTCTCCCCCTTTGACATCAATGGAAAAGGGTCACCTTTGGGGCTCGGGGCTAAGAATGAGTCTCTTAGCTTAGCCCCTCCCCCACCTCCTCTTGAGGTGGTTAATTCTAGGGTGGGAGTATTTCTACTCCCAACAAGCACTGGTCTTTACCTTTATCTACTTTCCTTCTCATCTGATCCTTCTGATCCCTTTGACTATTCCTATCCATGTCCATGTTCCTATTCCTATTCATATCCATATTCCTATTCCTATTCCTGTTCTTATTCTTGTTTATATCCATATTCTTGTTCCTATTCCTGTTCATATTCATGCTTGGTTCTGGAATATCTGCTCTACACCACTTTGTTGTGTGTCCATCATTATTGCACTTATAACATTTAATGTTATTATTCCTTGGAGGTCCAAATATCTTAGGATTTCTCCTGGTGAAGTCGTATCCCTTTCTGTCATGAACCCTGCAATTCATTACCTTGTGACCAAATTGATTACATGAGTAGCAATACCCATGGAAAAGTTGTTTGTTCCCATATTCTTGTCTTTCATGTGTCCTACACTTTGAAGCCATGTGCCCAAATCTGTGACATGAGAAACATCTTCCATTGAAGTTTCCTTGTCTTGACCTCATTGGTCTCTTAGTCTCTCTTAACCTATTCTGATTGTTGTTCCATCTGTTTCTCCTTTGTGCATTGTTCCTTTCCTTGTTGAACTTTCTATTGTCCAACTCATCCTCAGAAGTCTCACTTTCTCTTACACTATCTTCTTCTTCTAAAGTTTCTTCTTCTTCAGAACTTGAGGTTGGCTTTTCTTCTTGTTTCTTTTGAGCTTGTTCAAAACCAAGACCTATTTTGTTTGTTGACCTTCTTTGTACCTTGATCATCTTATCCACAATCTTTGAACTCTTTCCAAACTTGTGTAGCTTATCCTTGGATTTTTCTAAATCTTCCCTTAGTAGAGCTACTTCTTGTTCTAACCTTTCACATTCTAAGACCTTTGCTTCTAACTTATCCTTGAACTTATTTGTCTTAGCCATTGACTTGTTTAGATCCTCTATAAGCTTTCTTCTCTCTTCATCGTATTCTTGAAACTGAAACTCAAGTTTAGAGTTTTGCTTTATTACCTTCTTTACTATGTCAAGAGCATAAATAAGTTCTACCTTAAGATCAAATCCTTCCTTTTTCTATTCTTCCTCTATTTGTTTGCCTTTGTCTACATCTTCATTTTATTTTGACTTGTCTACTATAGGATCATCTTCTTCTTCTTCTAGTGCCATTAGAATATTCTCTTCTGGTCCTTCAAGTGCATCCTCATATTCATCATCACTGAAACTGAAACCATTCCTTGTACAACTATCTTCAAGATGTCCAAAATTACCACATCTAAAACACTTGAGAATTATTGGTGACCTTTTCTTAACTTCTTCTTTTTCTTCAATCAAAAATAGGACTTCATATTTATCATTACTTGAAGAACTAGCATCACTATCACTTGAGTACTTACTTGCCTTATCTGCATAGTAGCTCCTCTTTTGTCTTTGAAAGAACTTCTTTCCTTGTTTTCTTTGTCCATCCTTGCCTTTCTTTTGGTACCTGTATCTTTTTGATTCCCTGTTCCTGTGATCCTTTTTTTCTTCATCATTGTTATTTTTAGCTTCTTGACAATCAGTTGCATAGTGACCATATTTTCCACAATTGAAACATCTAATAGATTTTGCATCTTTGAATCTTCTTGAATCCTTGTTCCTTCTACCATAATTAGCTTCTTCATCACTGGATGACTCATTGCTCGATTCTGACTTCTTACCCTTTGTCTTCTTAATTGCTTTGAAGGCTACTTCCTTCTGGGGATTAGGTTATTTTATTCTTAACTCAAAATTTGTAAGAATACCAAGCAACATATCTCTTGTCAAAGAATCACCATCCTTTGCTTCTTCTATAGCTGAAATATTTTCACTAAACCTTGTTGGAAGAGACCTTAAGATCTTATCACAAACATCTGATTCATCCACATTAAGTCCAAGTCCTTGCATAGCATTAACAACCTCATCTACCCGAAGTAGATAAGAACTAATGTCTTCCTCATTCTTCATTCTTAATTCTTCAAATTGTCCTTTGAGATTTCGTATCTTTGCCTTTTTGACACTTTTATCTCCTTCATATATGCTTTGCAACTTATCCCAAATTCCTTTTGCATCTTTGCAATGCATAACTTTTATTGATTATGTTCTATGCAAACCTCTCAAAAGTGCATTCATTGCTTTTGAATTATAATGTTGTAGAAGCTTACCTTCCTTATCTGTAGGTGGATCAGCTGGTGGTATATATCCATTTTCAACTACTTCCCAAATTTCATTGCCAAGTGCCATCAGGTGAACCTTCATTCTCATACTCCAATATATATAATCACTTCCATAAAAAATTGGTGTTGAATTATCTGAGGACACATTCTTAGAATCCATTGTGTTCTTGAAAGCTTTTCCTTCAAGTTGTTAAACTCTTCCGAAGGAACCCGCTCTGATACCAATTGAAGAACACAAGCTTATACTGAGAGGGGGTGAACAGTATAAGACCACTTTTTACTTTTCTTTCCAATCAATATTATGCAATGTAAAGATAGCAATATCAATAATAGTAATCAAAGCAATGCACAAATCACCATACACAATAGAGACACCAATTTAACGTGGTTCACCCAATGTGGGCTACTCCACGGAGAAAATATTTCACTAAAATTTTCTCAATCAATCTCTTGGGAATCCTTTCCCTATTACAATGTTTATGGATCTCTATCCAAAGGAGACACCAATCCCCTAATCAAGTTCGTGGATCTCTATCCACAGGAGAACTCCTTTCTCCTTAGCTCTGACTAGTGATCTTCTAGAAGAACTATTGCCCCCACTACTCTGGCTAATGGATCTCTATCCATTGAAGACACATATCCTCACTACCCTGGCTAATGGATCTCTATCCACTAGAGACTATCATCCTCTATACTCTATCACCTCCAAAGCTCTATCTCAAATCTATACTAAACATAGTCCTTCAGTCTAGCACAAATCTACTCAATCTCTATCTCTGGTCTGGCACAAACCTGTCCTCAAATCTGCACCAAACTTTATCCTCGAATCTGTACTAAACATAGTCCTTTGGTCTAGCACAAATCTATCCTCAATATCTATCCTCTGATCTGCACTAAACATAGTCCTTCGATCTAGCACAAATCTATCCTCAATCTTTATCCTCAAGCCTTAACAAAAAGCTTGACTCAATCTCAAATCAACTCTGTTGGATCTACCCCAAACCTTAACTCAAGGTTTGAACAAATCAATCAATCAACTCTACTCTCAAGTCTTCTCAAAGACTTATCTCAAATATTCCTTGTAATCTTCCACAAAATCTCACACTAATCTGTCCACAAGTCCTCTCTAGAACTTGTCCAAATATGCTCTACAAGTCCTCACTAGAACTTGTCCAAATCTGCTCAATAAGTCCTCACTAGGACTTATCCAAATCTGCTCTCAATTTGTATTGTAAGCTTCCACAAAATCTCACACAAATTTGTCCACAAGTCTTCTCTAAGACTTGCCTTAAATCTTCTCAACAAGTCCACACTAGATGTATACACTAAAATATGGTTAACCCAATTAAGAATCCACAAACAATGATCAAATTGGCATCATACAACCCCTTGGGCAGCCCTAAAAGAGCTCACAGTGGTTCTAGCCACTCTAGAAGAGGTTTTAGAGGCTTCTGGCCTAATTTTGGAAGGTTTTGGCCCAAAGTTCACCATCATACCACCCTGGGATGGTGGCATATTCCCACCATCCCACCCTGGGACGGTGGTGAGCCATCGTCCCAGGGTGGGACGGTGAGCAAGTTTGACCAAGAAAAAGTCAAATCTAGGATAAATGGCACCCAAAAACTGCCATTTACCCCACCAATTAAAGCATGTGGGTCAGATGTCACTGCATCCTTATGATATGCTTCATAATGGAGGCCAAAAATGGATATTCTCTTCCAGATCCAGTGCATGCCTCCCTTTTGACAAATGGTACCTCCTACCATGCATGCCTTTTTGCACATAAGCCCCTTTGGGCTATAAAATGGGTACAATGTCCACATAAAACACACATATAATATAGATAGGAGTTATAGGATATGCAACGGAGTGCTGTTGAGATTTCCCCTCACTTTATTGTGCTCTCTTTCCCTCGGAATCTCTCCTTAGCGAAGGAGGTTACCGGGTGACTTCAAGAGGGTCTTTTGGGCATAACTTTACCATCCGGATGAATTTATTCACTAAATTTGACAAAAATGCCCCTTATATTAATTAGGACCATTATCCAATAGGATTGGTAGCAAAAGGTGTGCAAAATTGGTGGGTATCCCACCCTAGGGTGCCCTCCAATTAGTTGTAGTCACCACCGTCCCCCTGGGATGAGGAAAAATCCTTGCACAATTTCTTTACTGTTTTTTAGTATTATTCTATACTATCATAAAATGCTTCAGTTTAAATTTCATGCAATTTGGAGTTAAATTGGCCGAGATATCACATTTTTAAGTTCTTGCAGGTTCGTAGGGCCCATCTAGGCATCGTAGGTGCATGCATATGTATCTGCACCTCATTTTGAAAATATAAACATATGGGTAGTCTTAAAATATTTATTTATGTATTCTTTCCATGTTTCATGTGTTTTGGACATGTTTAGGGGCAGTAATTGCTTATCTTGGTCTTCGCAAGTTGCAAACGGGCGACGCAAAATTGAGGGGCCTAAAAATGCAATTTCAGATCTATTTTTGGTGATATCCCTTAAAAACATCCTATTTAACATATCCATAAAATTTCAAGTCATTCTGAGTTTATTTGATATGTTTTTAATATATATACCCTTTACTAGTCTTTTGGTGCCTGTGGGGATTGCATGTTTTCCATCATACACACTTGCTATTTGACTATTTTGGATTACTTGTGTGCAGGTTCAGGTTTTTGGAAGACATTTGGAAGGAATACAATACATCAAAGATCAAATATACAAGCAGCGACGACATTGGCCCGCCCACCTCGATTGTGGGTACGAGGAAGGACACTAGATGTGCATCCGGATTTCTTGAAGGATTTGATCCTTGGGCACCCAAAATTTGTAACAATTGTATCACATTTGAGACCTAAAGGGGACTTCTATGTAACCTTGGATCTGATCCATAAAATTAATAAGAAGGATACTTGTTTCATTTCATTCCTTGTTGTTTGGTATTGCCTCATTTTCACATGCATGCTTTCTTTTGATGTTCATAAGCGCTAGAGGATAGATACACATATTTTTATTCATAATTAGGTGCACTATTTTTTCCTACTTCACTAGAACTTGTCCAATCTCATAGAAACATAAAGATAATTGTTAGAGACTCAATATGCTTCTCACTCATCACAATGCTTAATTACTTTCAATCACCTTTTAGAAACATATAGAGAATTGTTAGAGACTCAATATGTTTCACATTCACCTCAATTTTCAATCACTTTCAATAAATATTTTGAAGCATACTGAGAATTTTTAGAGACTCAATATGCTTCACATTCAACAAAGTCTCAATAACTTCCAATCTCTCTTTTATCACATAAACATATATAGAATTGTTAGAGACTCAATATGTTTCACACTCATCAATACTCAACCTCTTTCTCAAACCAATTTAGAATATAGAATAATTTTTTCATGTAACTTTAGATATCACTTCACACATACACTTGACTAGGCTCAACCAACTCTATTCAACCAATCACTCAATAAAATAATCCTTGCTCACAAACCCTAGTCCAAGCATATGAACACTCACTCAAAATATTTCCAATAATGCTTATCAACCAATCTCACATAACAATGATACTCATGTTCTTTCCAAATCCTAGTTCAAGTTCTTCACTCAATCAATGGCTTCAATAACAATGCTTATCAAACAAGGTTTTATCAACAAATATTCATTCTAGAAAACCTTGAAGCATTAATTCAAAACACACTCAACAATGCTTATAAAACAATCTTCACATATAGCTCAAAAAATCAATAAGGAAACCTAATCAAGTCCTTTTCACTCCAAAGTTGTTTTCCATAAAACCAATCAATCAACTCAACCAAGGAATAATATGCCCATATATTTTTCTTTTATGGAGAATGATCTTCAACACCTGTCTCAAATATCACCACTTTATTTTCCAGGTACAAGGGTTAGATGATAATAATTATCACCCTAACACTTTTCACAATTTACCTTAATGACAAAGATAAATTAAAATCCAAATACACCTTATTGCTCCATCTCAACAATAAATTTCAACATCATAAATTTCATCAAGAATCCCCTTTAAAATATAACACAACTTCTACTTATAACTCCTTTCTCAATATTGCATTTAAATTAAATTATTCATTTTATTACTAAATACAATAAATCTATTTCTCTTTCCTAAGGTACAAACAATGTTACCCTAGCAACATTCACTATTTACCACTTAGGTAAATAAAATAATTTATTTACACCTTATCCCTCCACACAACTTTGGCAAAAGCAATAATTAAAAATAAAATTATAAAAATATTTTTTTGCCCTCTCCATGAATTGCGGGATTCGAACTTGCACCACTGCCACTGCAGCACCTTGGCCATGGTTTCCATTCCGTGTGAGCCAAATGTTCACCTTGCTCCACTAAGGCGCAATATATGCCTTATGTTTACACTGCCCTTTAGAGCCTTTTGGTTCCCTTCTCCACCATGTCTCCTTGCTCCACGTAGTGCTTCGAAGGCGCTTCTCCAAATTAAATTCGTATGAGTCTTGAATCGAATATTGTGGAGGATGTTTCAAATGGTTTTTCCAATGCTTTGGCTAAGTTATAAATATCTTGTGCCATTGTTCCATGTACATCGGTAGAGGTGAGTTTATGGAGGTTGACGCTAAGGTTTTTGTATTTAAATATATTAATTTATAAATCATTTAAATTCTTTAGAATTTATATTTTATAAATTAATATTTATATCTCTTAGCTTTATAAAAAGCCTTCTTAGGTTTTAGTAAAAACCTTTTATTTTTGCACATTATGATTTTTAATAAAACCTTTTATTTGTCCACCATGGTTTTAATAAAAAACCTTTTATTTTGACCACCATGGTTTAAAATAAAAACCTTTGTTTTGCTTCACATAATATTAAAAAGAATATTATGAAGCCCTTTTTCATCAACCTATGACATTGCTTATTTTGACCTTTTGACATCACCGGTGGTTCACTTCTTGGCATCAATGACAACTTCATGCCTTGACATCAATGACAACTCCATGGACTCAAAATATCCAACACAAATATGGGTTGTAGAGGCATGGAGACATTTCATTCTCTGTTGGCAGTAATCTGACATGTATGGTAAGAACGAACATGGGCATGGGAATATTTGAAATAATGGGGCCAATAGTAACCATATATCAACATCTAGTACATTGTGGCATTAGTTGATCTATACCTAGTTTCATACTTCCCATGAAAATCCTTAAAAATTTGCATAGACTCATCCTTACTCAAACATCTAAGGAAAATTCCTTCGTGATTTCTTCTGTATTACACATCAGCTTTGTTGGAATATTTGACATTCCCCTAAGTCCATTATTAGCCTATTTGTTAGCTTTTTATGTTACGTAGGATTTGATTCTATGTTTAGTTAGTTTTTTAGTCTATTCTAGTCCTAGTCTATATTAGAGTTAATTTGTTGGAGTTTGTTATGGCTTCCAAAGCCTATAAAGCATGTAATAATTTCTTTGATTTATATAGAACGTTTAAAGTTCTCATTTGGTATCAGAGCCTAATTAATCAAGGCTCATTTGGTAGCCTGATTATGGTTTGACAAAACTTGGCTCAAGTATGCTTCCCAAGGTGGGTTGACTATTGATGTCGATTGGTGATCTTAGATAGTCATGACCCTAACTGACTTTGAAGAATCTAGATCTGGATAGACACAACAACCAAGGCAACTATTGAGATATGAACTGGGTAGATCCTAGAGGAAGTGGACATCACATCATCCATAGTTTGTGGATCTGGACCCTAGTGATACGCAGGCTATGACATGCTTGCTATATGATACTTAGATATGAAATAGATCTAATGGATCCAATTGTGATTGGTGATCTGTGAGGACTAAAAACTAGCGACTTGTTGGCAGACGACATGGACAATGTACACCTAGACCAACCAGCTTGACGAATTGGATGCGGACCTCTACTAGAATCTAAGACATGAACCATAGACCTTTACAACTAGGCTTAGTCGTGGCTATCTAAGACATGATCGATGTGATAACACATGGATCGGACAGATCCAGACTAGTGACGAAGCTACACATAGTGAGTATGTGGATCCCACCCAATGAACACTGTGGTAACTTAAATGGTGGTTGCATTGGACCAAACTCATGGGATACATGTGCAATCTTAGGGATAGCTAAGGGTTAGACTAATGATGTGACATGGACACCACAAGTGAATCTGTCATGGCTAGTGAGGCCACATAAAAGTGACATGGCTTGAGTGATGGGGCACAAAAGGAGCAAAGGTGGGTTTGACCATTGTATGGTGGTCATGTGTAATTTTGAGTGTTTGTCAATTTAAACTCCCACTATAGTCCTTCCTTGTTGTGTGTGGGGTATTTATTTATCCCTAGACATGATTACTTCTTCTGATTTTAAAGCGCTATATTTGAGCAGATTGCATTGCTAATGATCGTGATGTTGCAAAAGACACCTGATCGAATCCCAGCACCATCTAGCGAATCCAAGCAAAAATAGAATATTGCACGATCACCATATTTTTTTTGCTAGCAGAAACCATTGACACCTCATAGTAGCATCACTCGGTATAAACCCTGAGGAAACTTGATCATGCACCTATTGGAGATCGAGAAAAAAAAGGGTGATTGTTGTTGTGTGAGATATGTAGTACAATTTGATTTATGTCGTGTGTAACATTTTTTTAGGAGATTTGCTTTCAGATAATAAGTGATGCTCATGATTTTGTAGTAGTGTGGCTACATCTAGTGTTGATTCTCCAATTCGTAGATGATGTGCAAATTTTTTTTGATGATAAACATATAGTTGGAGAATAGAAGTGTTCAAAGAATCGTGCAGTCCACCACAACCAAAGATGTCCTCTAATTTGCATGATCGTCGTTCAAAGGAATAGGTGAATTCATGGTAATATTCTCATCAAGCTACGATATGTATATTGGTGGTGACACAAATTTGTAGGCGAGTAAGCTGACAATTCTCACGCAGATTGGGATTTTTGCCAAGATTTGACATTGTTTTGTAGAGATCGCCTATTCTGGTCAACATACGATCCATTGGAGGAGATTTGAACGAAGCATCATAGGCACAAGGGCCATACAATATAGGAACAATGATGATGATGGTGGTGTTGTATATTCCTATCGATGCAGTAAATCGCAAAAATCATGTGAATTTTTTGGTAATTTGCAGGTCGGTAACCAGGTGGGATTTACAAAAGAGTCTTCAGTTCAACCTATGAGAGTAGCAGGTTAAATACACGAAGTATTCCTTCTCATAGTTGTACCAATGATTCAGCACAATCAGAGCACCAAATATTTACCAGCCAATCATGACGAGCAATAAAGCAACATCACAAATTTATAGCCCCTTGTGTTGGTTGTTATTATTTATTTTTAACTACTCATGAAGTGTTATGTTATTTTCAACACATTGCTTTACATTATAGCACATTACATAACATAATACGGTCTATTATATAAATATGTGATTGAATGAGTTATAGTTCTCATTTTCAAACCAGGAAGGGACACAGGAAAATCAAATGCATGATTCTTTATTTTCAAATAAAAAACTGGGAGAGTAGCCACCGATGGAGCGGAGGCAGAGTCGAGGAGCAGTGCCACTGGTTGCTCAAAATTCTACATCAATGCAATAATAAATGGAGAAACATTACCTCATTTACATCTGTAGGCTTAGTTCTAACAGTCGGTGAACAACGACATTGGCACCAGCTCTTGTGATCTCGTAAATTGGGAGGTGGTCTTCATTTTGCCACAAACAGGTAGATTTCAAACTGAGGTGCTATTGCATAAGACCACATGGTATGAGTGAATCGTGAGGATAATAATGCTTTGTCTCCTAGAGAAATTGCTATTTTGAGAGGCTAAAAACTAGTAATTGGTGTATGAACCCCCGAAGACTGTAAACTTGGATCAATGAAGATCCTATTGACTTGTTTTGATTACAGAATATTTTTTGGTATTTAATTTTATTTTGAGGTAGTAACGTAATTTTGAAATGAGGATTTAATGTTTTTTAAGCAATGTTTTAGAGCTTTATGAATATGTAGACACCTAAAACGCGTCATGTCGATGGAGACTACTCATATGGGCACCTTTGCAGACCATATGAATGACCTTGGACCTTTCCAAGACCAAGCAGTGGTTTTAACCACTCAATTTGGGCTCCTTGGCCTATTCAGTGCTAACTGTGACTGACACCTACGGTTAGCAAAATCTTGCATGCTAACCGTGGCTGACACCTATGGTTAGCACTGTAACAAACTCGGGTGACCAGAGCCGAGTCAAATCAGTTGCAACAACCGAATTGCAATGGTTTTCAAAGCGGTTTGGGTTGGGAAGCATCCAGAAGCTTCCTCCCAACTGCCAATTCTTGTTCTTGGCTTCTCCATGAAGCTAGAGCAAGGATTTTGGGAGTCTACTTAAGACCCCAATTTTAGAGAGCAACCATCCTGAAGAATAGCTCAATTGCACATAGCGGAGCCCTATCGGATTGGAGAGCAATTTCATATCCCCTTGAGGAGTAACGAAGTGTTGTCCAATTGATCAATGACAATTGTGCATGCAACAATGGAGATCTCAAGAGCTTGAGGAGCAAGCTTGACAATTGACATACCTCCATTGTTAATTCCATTGAATTCAACCGCCAATCTATTCCAAAAAACATAGGCGACCCTTGACCATCAATTCCTTGGAGGATTTAAGAGTTTCTGGCCTTGGTTTCGAGAGAAAGGATACTTTCATCTTAACCATGGCTATTAGCCATGGTTAATAGTGCCAACCGCACCTCAGACCTATGGCTAGGGTTTGATGCTCTCCTTCCTCCATTTTAGTAGTAGATTTCCATTTTTAGTGATGCAAATAGCTTAATCTAGCATAGATCTACATTTTAGCAGACATTTGATCGGTTAATTTAGGAATTAGAGGTAGATTTATTTCACCTTTCCTTGCATTTGTTAATCTAGATTAGTTTCATGCAATTCAAGTTTTCTAATGGTTAATTAGGATGTTTCTTAGCTAGATTCATGCTTCTTTACATGCTATATTACAATTTCCTCATTTCTTGCATAGATTGATAGTTTTAAATGCTTTCTTGATTTCATGCTATTCTTTATGCAAGATTCCTCCAAAAGCCTCATCAAGAGAGGCCTCCTTTGTTACTAATTGCTTCTTGTTGTTTCTTGATCGTAGGGAACAAATTTGAAGGAGAGATAAAGCATCCAATTCCTTCCTCAACGCGAAGAAGAGGGTCATCGACACCCTAGAGCAGTTCGTGTCACCCTGAGGGGCATTTTGATCACACCTACCCTTAAGAGGGAATTAGACACCCTATTGTAATTGATGTATCAAGATGGGTATCCCTAAGAGGGATGAATCTATAATTTGACTCCATTGAAATTGAATAAAGGATTCCTTGTATTCATGTTATTTCTTGTTATCAATTTATGCATGCCTATTTGTGTATCTTTCTTCAATTACAATAGTTAGATTAGGTGTGAGCCTTTTTGGTGGTTACAGAAGGTGATCACGATGGAAACCCCAAAAATTTTATGATCACTGATGTTTTTCTCTATTTTTTGTTATAGGTGCTAACCATGATTTACACCTACGGTTCACAGTGCTAACCATGGTTTACACCTACGGTTCATAGTGCTAACTATGGTTCACACCTATGGTTCATAGTCGCAGCCACGCCTGACAGACGCGGTCAATAGAGAATAGAAAAATAACAAAATTAGACATCACCAGCAGACTTGGACCTGAGGTAGGGTCATTTTATCCTCTCTATATTTTTTTGTCTATGTTTTTACAGAAGCATAATGCAATAGATGGATGCTAATAAAAAAACATAGCAAAAATTAAATGGGAAAATCCTAGATGTTTTTTAGTTTTCCACTAGTCGCTGCTAGGAATAGCGGATCTCTGATTGTAGTCCGCCCTAGTCTCCAATGGTCTAGGATATTGATTGTTTAAAGTTTGCATGCATGAGGCCCAATTAGTGGCCATTTTCATCATAGATAGTTGCATTCTCTGAATATCATCTAGCATAGTCGTGCATTCTCTTAAAAGCAAATGTTCTTTTGAAAAGCATGTAGGAAAATCATGTGAATGTTGTTTTATGCAATTTATTTTCATGCAAAGTAAAAAGAACCCCACACACCATGTTTCATTTAAACATCAGTGGCGTTGGGCTCTCACATCCAACCCATTTGATTGAGACCAACAGTGGATGTCATTACCACTTGGTTGGCTCATTTGAAATTGTATTATCGGGACCCGCTCGTGGCCAAGGCCGACCCAAGAACTATCCTATCCATGCAAAATAGCATGCACTCATCTTCGAAAGGGTGTATCACTATGCACGGTGTGTTGGGTGAGGGTTGGTAGTACCTATGCTACCTCGTTGAGTATGGACTTCACTACCATATTCGGCTTGTGCGAGTATATAGGTGAAAACCTTTGAACAAATTGAGTATAACATCAACTTATGAAAAACATGATAAGAGTTCAGAGTATATTCACAACAAATCAAATGCACTAAACCAGTTTTAGGACACACATTTAATCCTTAAAAGAGATAATCATATTGTCTACTTTGTGTGTTGTATTGTTATTTGGGTAATCAACATAAGATCCTTGATCTGGGGCCAAACCCTAACCCTAATAATAATAATAATAATTAAAAATCTACTTTTTTATTCTGCATCCAACGGTTCAAGAATCATGCAAATCAGAGCTATAACGAAGATTTTATTTTGGTTTTATGATTACTCTATTTTTGACCCCAAAAACTGAGAAAAACTGCACTAAAATGGTCATAAAATGGTCTAGACAACTCCAAAAATTGCCAAATTTATTTTGTTGTCTTAGTTGTACCCTTGTGCACCTCTCACAAAAATTTTGGGTCCTAACTCTTCATGGTTCAAAATATCCCAAAAATTCCTAAAAGTGAGAATTTCTCCATGAGCCCCGGTTGGCCAATTATTTCAAAAATACAAAATTTTGACCCGAAAATCATATTTTTGAGTTATAGCTCATTGTGATCAGCTCATCGCACTGATCATTTTGATATATAACACTTTTAACCTTTTTTTGGAAGCCAAAAAATTTATATGGCGGGGGACCTCCCATGGTGAGCAAGACCTCCAATCTAGAGAGGGAATCAGGTTCCATAACCATTGAACATATTCAAATCAGTCCAGAGGACATGGCCATCCCTGAATGGCATCCCAGGTCTTATCATAGCATCAATACCATCCATAGGGGGTCAAACCTTCGTGATATCCCCATTAGGGAAGCACCCATAGGTCCTACAGGAAACCTTCCTGACTGGAATACCTTGCTAGAATTCTATATAAGGAATAATCCACCCACTGAGGAGCCTAGTAGTTCAATCTCATAGGTTCACATCCCAGCTTGCTCTATACATCAATCAAAAAGTGATCATGAACATACACCATGGCCTAGCTTGGGTGAGCAAACCACCCCATCGAGTCGAGCAAGCCTTCCCCCTACTCCTCATAGGGAGCCTTTTGTGCAACCTGAATATACAGAGATTACATCTGAGCCTGAGTATGCATAATTTATCATAGATGAGGAAGAGGACCCAAGTCATCCTCCTATTCCTTGAGAAGAGTACGTGGGGCACCCACATTGTGGCTCTACATCGTCAAATTATACAGAGCCCACTCATAACTCAAAATATCAGGTCAATGAAACCTTTAAGGAGCATGGAAAACAAGTAATAGATCCTACTAGGGGGAAAAGACATGATAAACCCATCCGTAATTCAAATACGAGGGTACATAGCCCCCATACAACTGAACAACGAGATCATACACATCAAGCACTCAAGCCACAACTTGACCAACAACAAACGGATCAAATCGAGTTGGATCAAAAACAATTAAATCAGCAATGGGTGGACTCACCATGAGCACACCTACAAAGGTTGTATCAACAAAAGATACAAGAACAACAAGAGATACAACAAGAGCAAGTGCAAAATACATTGCGTAAAGTGGCACTTACGCCTAGCAACCAGAGGATGCAACAACGCATAAGACGCCCAGTGCAATCTCAGAATATTTCACTAAGGCCATGCAAAAATCATGTTCAACATCATAGGTTGGTATCTGATTATCATCATGAACCTCATACTCCTCAACAGTACCAAGATCAATACGATGAGGAATCATATGTAAAGTCCCAATGGGAACATCAAGATGAAGTGGATGCTTACCCTGAATCTAATTATGATGAGGTGCCTAATGATTATACTTATCATCCACCTCAACATCAAAAGTGACCTCCTCTACCTAATCGAGGGCAACGAGATGAAGATCATATCATTTCATCAAGGGCATACAAAATGCTAGTTGATCAGATAAATGCATGCAAAAAGCAAAATCAAAGATTGGTTTATCAAAAACCCATGCTAAAACAGCTTAGAAATCAACCTTTGCATCCCTCAGTGTCATCACCGATGTACCCAACGAATTTCAAGATGCCTACACTTGAAAAGTTCAAAGATGATGAAGATGCAGAAGAGCACATGACAAGCTTCATCCATATGTGCTTTTATTTTCAAGACAATGACCCCTTGATGTTGAGAACCTTCGTGACAACATTAGCTGGGGATGCTTTAGAATGGTATAATCATTTACCACATCATAGCATATACACCTTTGAGCAATTGGCTGATGCATTCTTGCAATATTTTGCCTTTAGTGCTAAGGAAACGACAAACTTGACTGACTTGGTTAGCTTGCATCAACTTGATGATGAGCCAGTCATTGAGTATGGCAATAAATGGAGGAAGGTGATGTCAAAGTTACCTTTCGATTTACCCATAGTAGAGCTCATTCGAATGTTTACGAGAAGTTGTTCGAAACATATCTCGCTTCTCTTGCAATTACAATAGTATCGAACATTCGAGGAGGCCTTAGCATAGGCCCAGGTCATTGAAGACATCAAGATACAGGAGGGTGATATTCAACTCCATAAAAAGGAATGGCCAAACAAGAATATTATAGGTGGCAGTGTGCAACGAAAGGTGACCCCAATCAATCAAGTTGTTTTGAGTATCCCTAGATCCTCAAACCAGGGTGCACCGCCTCCACCAGTGCAACATAATTACCAAGCTCAGCCTCCTCTGGTCCAAAATCATATGCAAAAGAATCAGATACAGGGCCAACAACGTCGGCCACAATGACAATATACTGATTTTCCAGAGACATTAGCATCGCTCTTTGATCGATTATATGAGGCGAGAAGGATCAATATTCCAGAGTTACGTCCTTTGAAACCTAATAAGCGTAGATCAAAGGTGCATAGAGAAAATCTATATTGTGTTTACCATCGACAAAGAGGTCATGACATACAGACATGTTATCCCTTTAGAGATGTAGTGCAAGATATGATCGAGAGGCAAGAGCTTCAGATAGGAGTCTTCCAAGACCCCTTGCATGCACACAAAGTAAACATAGCACCTATCAATCAAGTTGAACAATCTAATCAGGTGCATATTAATAAACCTCCCCAAGAGTTTGTGGGAATGACTAGTGTTGTAACAGAGAAACAAGATTGTCAAAATCGATCTTCGCAATCGGTGGCATCTTCCAATGTTTCACCTTCGCTTGTCTCGTCTCAGTGGGACACTGGCACTGCACAAAATTGCACATCACAACAGGGGGAATCAGTTTCTACTACTCCTCCTAGTCAAGCCAATCATGGCACATCAAACACAATGCACATTGGGGGTCTTCAAGGTGTCACACCTTCCCCATCATCCACATCACGATCAATGAGGCAAAGTGAGACTTCTAAAGGTATCACACCTTCCTCACTTTCATTGAGTGGCACACACACTAGGGGTACTTAAGGTAGCATACTTTCCCCTTTAAAAACATAAAAATAAGAAAAAAATCATAAAATATCAAAATACAAAAACATTCAAAATTTTAAAAACAATTGAAAATTTTCAAATTTCAAAAATATTCAAATAAAACATTTAAAATTTCAAAAACAATTGAAAAATAAAAAATTCAAATATCAAAACATCAAAAATATGGAAAACATCAAAATCCATACACATGCACAAAAAGCTCCAAAGGCATCATAAGCCCTTTTGGTCAATTCACAAAAGGCCCCAAAGGCATTTGTAAGCCCTTTGGTCACCCCATCAAAAGGCTCCAAGGGTTCCTAAAACCGCTTGGTCATGTTAGTCAAAGGCCCCGAGGGTTTACCTAAAACTGCTCGGTCATCCC
Organism: Wollemia nobilis; assembly: GCA_028583015.1. NCBI lineage: Eukaryota > Viridiplantae > Streptophyta > Pinopsida > Araucariales > Araucariaceae > Wollemia > Wollemia nobilis. The sequence continues at coordinate 11,542,626 of JAQPPZ010017222.1, forward strand.
AAAAGGCTCCAAGGGTTTCCTAAAAACCACTTGGTCATGTCAGTCAAAGGCTCCAAGGGTTTGATTTGAAAATCGCTCGGTCATCTCTAAAAGCTCCAAAGGTGCCTATGATCCCTTTGGTCAAACCAAAAGCTACAGGTGTGTTCTAAAAAACCGCTTGGTCAATCCAAAGGCTCCAACAACATGTACTCATTGTTTGGTCAAATATAAGAGATCAAAATTCAAAAAAATTAAAATAACTAAAAATCCAAAAAAATTGGTAAAGCATAAAATCCAAAAACATATGCATTTGCATTTTGCATTTTCATTTGCATTCACACATGCATTCGCTGCATTACATTGCATATAGGCATTCTTCATCCATTGCATTCTGTAGTAGAATGGATCGTGTTTGTCAGTATTACAAATGACACCACGTTTGTGTCTAAATCATGCACCTCTGCATTTATCATAATCCATTGCATTCATACACAACGCTTGTTGCTATAAAATACGTAAGTATCCAAAAGTTTTCCAGTCACTCAGCCATACCTAGTGGGTTTCTCAGATGTCATAAAAAGTTTGCTTTGCTTTTGTAGATGAGGTCAGTAGTTGGGATAGTACTTGACATATCAAGATCCCGTCACTAAGCAAAACATATAAAATCCTGCTAAGATAAGGGAGGATGAAAGCTGCGAAAGTGGTCCTAGGTTATCTAGAGAGATGGGTTTTATTACCTGCTTATCTTGCAAATAGTTCGGTCTAGAGTGGTGAACTTTGGCAAAAGGACAAGAATTTCCCCTACAAAGTTCTAAATCTCAATAAGTTCAAAGTTCAAAGTTAAAGTTCAAAAAGTTCAATTTCAAAGCTCAAATATCAAAGTGATATAGTGAATCAAAAGCACTATAACAAATCCCTTGCTCAAAGTAAATCGTAACATGGACTAAAAAATAGTGATTTTTATCACTACATATGAGCAAGTATCAAAACAGGGTGAGAACTTGAATCCCTGGATTGTTCACTATTTAAAAGCCATAGAGTGAACCTCGATCGCAACAATGGGTTGAAAGAGTCCCCTGCTTACTCCTAGAGTAGTAGTTCTATTGGGTGATCCCTAAACGTAGCAATGGGTTGAAAGAGTCCCGCTTGCATTTAGAGGGGTAGTCCTGATCAATTTGCAAGATGAGCTAGCTCTAGGTGCCTAGGATTGTCTAGCATTATAAGTCCAATCAAATTTGAAACAAGGATGATACGAACATATGAGGAACCCGATCTCACATATGGGTTGAAAGAGTCTCGAATGACATCTGGGGTATGCCTATGGTCTATCTAAAAATACTCACATGCACACATAGGGGTAATGAATAGTTGGGTCTTTCACGATGAAAGCCTTGTCCAACAGAAGCCTTGTACAGTTAGTATGTGACATTTGAGAAGTCTACTAGGGTGTTTGAGTCTCATGGAAAACCTCAAAAAGTTCTCTAATAGCAACAACATACCAAATATCACAAACCATCCAAAAATAAGTCATTCAATCATCAAACTGCAAAGTATCAAATCCGTGATACATCATTACATAAAGCAAAAGTTTTCAAGATATAGGATAGATACCGGATGGATATCAGAAATGATATTTAGATGGCCACTGACTATATCATGCATAAAATTGCAAAAATTGCAAAAGAAGTATAGAGTGACATATGATATCACCCATTTCATACCAGTTCATATCATTGCATCTCATATGTGGGTGTTTAATTGAGTAAATTCTTGTAATGAGGATTTCCAATTACATTCATGATTTGTTATACATTATGTGGTGTCATCCATTATATTTATAAACACGTATCACATTCATTCCGTGTGTTTTAAGTGATTAAAGCATACAGGTTCATTTACATTAGATTACTATCATGTAAATAATGCATTACCATACATTGCATTCACCATGTCATAACATCATAAATTAGATGCATACAAGTAAAGCAAATTAAATAGTGCATCCATATGCATACATCATATTAGTCCATCTACATATCTAGATCACAATATCTAGTCATACATCCATCATCTAGCTAGTGCATGTTATCCATACATCACATCATATAGCATCAAATCAACATAACATATGAGCATTGCATCCACGTGCATCTCATAAACATAAAATCAAAATAAACAAAAAAATATTTTTAAGTATCAACTGGGGCATTATCAGTATCGATCCCCAAATGCTCCAAAGAAGTCTAAATCTTTGGTCTTTTCATTCAAGTCATAAACGCAAACATTTACTCACAATAAGGAGTTTTAAAAATGGACAATTAAGCAAATCTACAGGTCCAAAATTTCAAAAATTTCAAAATTAATAAAAAAATTAAATAATTCAAAATTCAAATGTGCCTCGTATTCAGTCATTTATTCTACACACTTGGTGGTTGACTTGCTCCATGCAATACACAAGATGAGTAAATTACCATAAGGACATTTGAGATAAAAAATTTCATCATTGATTTGATATGTTTCTTTCAATCCCAAAAAGGCCTCGATCCTCCACAATTTCATTTTTTCTATGACATTTTCAGCAAATCATCGAACATAGTGATTCAACACAAGCATAATTGGAATTGTTATCATCTTGATTCCCTAAGAAGGCCTTCATGGCTGGACCGCTCCATGGGATAGAAATATACAATTACTATTAACAGTTGCAATCATAGCTGATTAGGCCTTGCCAAGAATTCAAATGCTAAATCTTAATTTGTTCAAGATCATTCATAGTGGTCAAGCGACCTCGTCGCTTCATTTAAGTGTCATTACCCTCATCGACTCGTCGCTTGAGGGGGTAGTCATAATAACAAATTCATAATCAAAATCAACATTTAAATGCTTAATCATTGTTAAGTGCATTCATTCAAGAGTCATTGCCAAAGACAATCATGCACCCTCCTTGCTTGGGGCAAATAAACAAGATATCAAGATCAAATTCAAGCAAACTGGGCAGCTAGTCTCCTAATTTAGGATTGGACTTAAGCTTATCTCCTAATTGCCATTAAGGCTAGGATTTGACTTAAGCTTATCTCCTAATAATTTTCTCTAATTCATCAAGGCTAGGATTGGACTTAAGCTTGTCTCCTAATTGCCATCAAGGCTAGGATTTGACTTAAGCTTGTCTCCTAATTGTCTTCAAGGCTAGGATTGGACTTAAGCTTATCTCCTAATTCCATCAAGGCTAGGATTTTGACTTAAGCTTGCCAGAATCAAGTTCTTCAACTCATCGAAGGCAATGATTCAATGATGCATGCTCTTTTCATGATTGGGGCATCTAATGTTGATCAGACTAATGATCATCATGCAACCTTCGACATCATTTTAGGAGGTCTATTTTTGCTCACACATTGTTCAATCTCACAATGCATCACAAAAGGGGCATCTGTAGACACCTAAAACATGTCATGTCGATGGAGACTACTCATATGGGCACCTTTGTAGACCATATGAAAGACCTTTGGACAAATCCAAGACCAAGCAGTGGTTTTAACCACTCAATTTGGGCTCCTTGGCCTATTCAGTGCTAACTGACTGACACCTACGGTTAGCAAAATCCTGCATGCTAACCATGATTGACACCTATGGTTAGAAAAATCCTACATGCTAACCATAGCTGACACCTACGGTTAGCACTGTAACAAACTCGGGTGACCAGAGCCGAGTCAAATCAGTTGCAACAGCCGAATTGCAATGGTTTTCAAAGCGGTTTGGGCTGGGAAGCATCCAGAAGCTTCCTCCCAACTGCCAATTCTTGTTCTTGGCTTCTCCATGAAGCTAGAGCAAGGATTTTGGGAGTCTACTTAAGACCCCAATTTTAGAGAGCAACCATCCTGAAGAATAGCTCAATTGCACATAGCGGAGCCCTGTCGGATTGGAGAGCAATTTCATATCCCCTTGAGGAGTAACGAAGTGTTGTCCAATTGATCAATGACAACTGTGCATGCAACAATGGAGATCTCAAGAGCTTGAGGAGCAAGCTTGACAATTGACACACCTCCATTGTTAATTCCATTGAATTCAACCACCAATCTATTCCAAAAAACACAGGCGACCCTTGACCATCAATTCCTTGGAGGATTTAAGAGTTTCTGGCCCTGGTTTCGAGAGAAAGGATACTTTCATCTTAACCGTGGCTATCAGCCATGGTTAATAGTGCCAACCACACCTCAGACCTATGGCTAGGGTTTGATGCTCTCCTTCCTCCATTTTAGCAGTAGATTTCCATTTTTAGTGATGCAAATAGCTTAATCTAGCATAGATCTACATTTTAGCAGACATTTGACCGGTTAATTTAGGAATTAGAGGTAGATTTGCTTCACCTTTCCTTGCATTTGTTAATCTAGATTAGTTTCATGCAATTCAAGTTTTCTAATGGTTAATTAGGATGTTTCTTAGCTAGATTCATGCTTCTTTACATGCTATATTACAATTTCCTCATTTCTTGCATAGATTGATAGTTTTAAATGCTTTCTTGATTTCATGCTATTCTTTATGCAAGATTCCTCCAAAAGCCTCATCAAGAGAGGCCTCCTTTGTTACTAATTGCTTCTTGTTGTTTCTTGATCATAGGGAACAGGATTTGAAGGAGAGATAAAGCATCCAATTCCTTCCTCAACGCGAAGAAGAGGGTCATCGACACCCTAGAGCAGTTCGTGTCACCCTGAGGGGCATTTTGATCACACCTACCCTTGATAGGGCAATTAGACACTATTGTAATTGATGTATCAAATGGGTATCCCTAAGAGGGATGAATCTGTAATTTGACTCCATTGAAATTAATAAAGGATTCCTTGTATTCATGTTATTTCTTGTTATCAATTTATGCATGCCTATTTGTGTATCTTTCTTCAATTGCAATAGTTAGATCGGGTGTGAGCCTTTTTGGTGGTTACATAAGAGTGTTGTGTAAAAATTTTACAACACTTGTTATTGTTGGTACAATGCAGAGCTCAAATTGCTAGAATTTGATAGAAAGGAGTTTAATATTTGGGCAATTAAGATGAGGACTTTGCTCATTGCAAAGGGACTTTGGGACATTGTAGAGAGTGGATATGAGGAGCCACCATGTTGGAGCAGCCTAGAAGAAGTAGAGAGAAGGCAAAATAAGGAGGAACAACACACCAATTGTATGGCACTCATGACATTGAGAAGAGGTATAAAACAAAATGTTTTTCCTCTTATTAAGCATTGTAGATCAACATTTGATGTTTGGCAAATGTTGAATTTTTTTTTGATAATGTTGAGAATGAGTTAAGTGAAAATATAGAAGATTGTGAAGGAGATGTTTTTGAAAATGCTTTTGAAGACAATCTAAGAGATTGTGAATTTGATTGTGTGAATGATAATCTACAAGATTATGAATTCACTTGTGATGATTTTGTGAAAAAGAGAGATCAGCCCTTGTTTTTTGAAGATGTTTCTTTGTAGAAAGAAGAGACTTATAAAGTCTATGAGGAAAATTTGAGAAGAAGAGGTATTTATGCTTCCAAAGGAAGAGGAGGCAAGAGAATTTTTTCTTCAGAAGCTTTGTGAGTTATGTATATGAAGAGGAGTGCATAGTTGTTCTAGAGGTTGTTTGTGAAGCACTTGATGAGTGCATTGTTGATATTGAGGGGGAGATTGAATCTCCAAGTACTACTATTCTAGATTTGTGCTTCATGGAGGAGACTTCAAAAATGGAAGAAGACTTTGAAGATGAAGGAAGAGAAACACTCACATTGGAGTGTTCCTTGCTAGAAGAACACCAAGATGAGATGGTGTATGATGGAGAATGTCTCACAAATAAAAAGTGTATTATGGAGAATGCACCTACAATTCTCATGGAGGAGAATAAATAATATGATGATGGAGAAGAAATGTTCATGGAATATCATTGGCTTGAATACCATTTACTTGGAATGTATGTGTGCTCTCTTGAAAGAGAAAATGAAGTGATGTGGGATGTTGATCCACAAGAAAATTTTTATGAAGAGGAGATGAATACTATAAGCTTCATGCTCAATTGTGAAGATCACTCATTAAGAGTGAAAATGGAGTTGCTTCTTGTTCATTAGCCAAAGAAGTTTGTGTGAAGAGAGATTTTGTGAATCTCAAAGAAGAAAATGATTTGTGTGAAGAAAATAGCACAAATAATTATCTCATTTGGGAGGTGGAAAGTGAGAAAGCAAATGAGATAAAAACAGAAAATGAAAATGAGATTGCTGATTTTATTGTTGTAATGGCCAAGGAAACATCACTCATGAATGAAGATCACTCTCTTGGAGTGTCTACTTTGAAGGAAAAGAGTTTTCTTGAAAAGGCAACAATGTATGATTGTTTGCATGAATGGTGTTTCAACACACCAACATGGATTGAACAAAGAAGTAGAACTCCTAGTGAAGAGTTGATGGTAGATTTTGAAGCAACATACAGTGAAAGAGATATGCCACAAAATAGCTTTATGGGGAGCACCAAATCTAATCACATTGGAGGTAATGTTTTGTGATTAATGATTTGTTTTTTGTGAACAGGTATCTGAAGAAAGAAGAATGTCTTACAAAGGCATTGTTGAGAAAATATTATCTTGTAGAGACATCTTTGGATGAAGTTCTTTAATTTGCAAAGGACATGGATAGCATGGTGATGAGAACCATGGATATGTGTTGGTTGTATTTTGTGTTTAAAATTCCTTGGAAGGAATCATGTAAAGCCATAGTAAAGAGTGAAACATTATGTGAGGAGCAACAATTTGTTGTTGCATTTGTAACTAGCTATTGCATATCTATATTTTATTTAAAAATCTATGTAGAGGTATGTGAAATTGTAATCTGGCACAACCATATACATAATATGATGCATTGTTCATACTTCAGAGGAGTATTATGAGCTGAAATATGGTTTGAAGACCATAGAATGAATGATGACATAAATGTGCTAGATTGGTTAGTGAGAACCAATACTTGTGGCATTATGGGAATGCCATCATTTGAAGGAGCTTTTAATGAAGGGGGAGTAGCTCATAAAAAGGAGGCACTCGGTTACTTGTAGGAAGGAGCAATAACAAATATGAAGGAGATCCCACACAAATGGTGGAAGGAGTGTCCAAGACATCATTTTGCATTTTGTGATTTTTCTATGATAGATTGGAGGAAACATAAGAGACTGTATTTCTTCCAAATTAGTGATGCTTAAGAACTCACTGAATGAGTTCCTTTAGCATCAAGGGGGAGAATGTTGGAATATTTGACATTCCCCTAAGTCCATTATTAGCCTATTTGTTAGCTTTTTATGTTACATAGGATTTGAATCTATGTTTAGTTAGTTTTTTAGTCTATTCTAGTCCTAGTCTATATTAGGGTTAATTTATTGGAGTTTGTTATGGCTTCCAAAGCCTATAAAGCATGTAATAGTTTCTTTGATTTATATAGAATGTGTAAATTTCTCAAGCTTTAATCATAAAATTAGAACTTTTTAATTTAAGTTCTATTCTTTTTGTGGCATTGAAGTGATAAGGGAACTTACCATTCAAGAGAAAATACACAATGTCATTATACCATTCATCCGTGATAATGATTTATGCAGTGTATTACTAACACGTGATTTGAGGATCGATTTCAGATAAAGCTTTTGTCAAGCCTTGTCCTCTAACAAGTTTCATTGGATGGATTTATAAATCAAACTCCTGCAAAGGAGCCAACCATTTTTCTCTCCTTTCTCCTAGTTTTTTCTCATGATATTCATTTTCATCTTCTTGCAATATTTTATCCTCGTAGATCACCTGATTTTTAAAAACCCCTAAATTAGTTACAAAATTGAAAATGTCGTGATCACTTTAAAATACTTGAAATTTTTTACATTATCTGGAATAGAAGGACAAGGTATTAATTTGATTGAAAACTATTTTAGCCTTCTATTATCAATAGGCTTAAGAGTACCTGCTACGACAACCAAAGAAATAATAATTCGATTGTTCTTCGTAGATATCAATGAAATATTGAAAGCATGGAATTCATCAATCAAATCCCTAAATCTATTTCTATAATGAATTAGCCTTTTATCATGACATGTGTATTGGCCTTTCACCTATTTAACAACCAATTCTGAATCTCCTAGCACTTTCAAAAATTTAATGTTTTTCTTTAAGGCTAACTGCAATCCAAATATCAAAGCCTCATATTCTACCGTATTACAAGTGTAAGGAAACTGTAATATATAAGCTACCAAAGATGACTTACCTTTAGGACTAATAAATTCCACACCAGCTCCACTACCTTTTTTGGATTTAGATCCATCAAGATTTAGCATCCAAACAAGATTTTCATCCTTAACTATATTAATAGATGGTATTCCATTTTTTAATTCACCTACATCCAATTTTGTTTCCAAAGTGTAAACACCTAACTCAGACTCATTGTCCTTTCAATTTTTATTTTATTAGTAATTCCCTTCCATGGTAGCCACATATGTGAAAAATCAATGGCCATATATCCATTCAAGTTCCTAGACCAATCTCTCCTCAACAACATTCCATACTTATCATGTATATCTACAACATGTATATCAATATATTGTCGTATCCTAGGCTTTGAGTGTGGATGTATGTGAATATTCTTAAGCATTTCAACCACATGAAATTTAGATTTATCCAGTTGAACAACTATCCTGTTAGAAGGGATGGGTTTCAAACCCAATTTTTGACAAACAATGTGATGCATGATATTACCGGATGGTCCTGAATCAACAAGATAACTGTGCAAATTTCTTCATGCAATTCTTATGGTCAAAATAAAGGGAGGAGCTTCTCCTTTGTCCATTTGTGAGGTAAATTGCTCATCCATGGATTTCTAGGATTCATTTTTGCTTTGATTACCAAAATCCTGGATCAAAAATTCTTGTCGATTAGTCAACTTAGCAACATCAAATAAAGATATATTCATGTTTGTTTTATTTAAATCCTCCATAATATTTTATGCAATTTTGTCATGTGGTGGTTGAGGCAAATCAACTTTAGATGGAGGCATGGGATTGTTACTAACCTGTGTTTAAGGAGGAATGATGGTGTCATTTGGGGGAGTAGAAGAAGTAAATGGAACTTTATTCTTAATCCTAAGCTTGTAATTATGATTTCTTTTTTTAAATTGTTTGAAGGCTTGAAATTCTTCTTCTATAGACCCATCATACCCTTATTCATATTCTTCAATTGATTCAAATGTTTCAACAACTAGTGCTAATTATTTTCCTTTGCTAGTACTAGCTTGTTGGGAAGGATCTTCATCTGAAACACTTTCCATGTTATCCATCTCTTTTTGTAGAATATCTAGCGTTGTTTTGAATTTAGGACACTCATTCTCACTATGTTGTGTCATAGAATATACCCTACACCAATTGTTTAAATCCAAATTCAAGATATTAACAATGGTTCTGGTTTGATTTGCATTAACATGAGCATTGGATTGATTTGCCTTAGGATTGGGTACTCCTCCATTGTTCGAACGAGTATTTCACGATTTTCTCTAAAAATTGAGATTTCTATTTTGATGAGAATTTTGAGATAATTGTTTTTGTATTTGAACCATATCACTACTAATTTTTTAGACAACCCTTTGTACATCATTTACCTGATAATTAGGTTCATTATTTTATCCTACATATTTTGATTGGTTGAGTTATTTGCAACAGTGGGATTTGAAAATTTGGCAAATTTTCATTTTGAACAACATGTGAAAATACAGTGTTGTTTTGATGAAATATTGACATATTTGGAGTGGGTGTTGTATTAAAGAATGTAGGTATGGTTTGAACATTTGTTTCAGCCATTTTATGAGTGGTGAATTGATTTTATAAATATTGTGGAGTGGTACGATAAGTGGGTATGATAGATGGATTGTATGGCAAATTGAAGTTATTGAATGGCATGGCATTCAACATTGATATTTGTTGTGACAAATCTTGATTGATCACAAACACTTGATTATAAGCACCTAACTATCCTATGGAAGGCAACTATCCTATTCCAAAATCTTGTGGTATCAACTATTGTTTTATAGTTAAAGCCTCACTATATGCCATGGGAAGTGTAGTGATTTAAGGAGCTCTCCTTACAAGCATAGATGTTAAAGGGTCCAATACCCTAAAGTACATCTGTATAGCAACAGTTGCCTAAAGAGTATAAGGAGCAACTAACTTGCTATAAAACTTATAGAAATGAGTATTGAACATTTTCAAAGGTTCATTACTCTCTCTTGGCTAAATGAAACTGATGATAGATTACAACAAGATCTATGAATAGCCTAAATTGATTCACAAAAGTTATTTCCAACTTGGCCCAAGACGTAATGGAATTGGAAGGCAAACGGATATACCAATCATATGCCATTTCATGGAAGGTGTGAGGAAGCATTCTACAAGCAACATCCTCATTTTCAACTTGCAGTCTAATCACGGTATCCTTGTAAGCTTGAATATGCTCTTAAGCAATTCTAATTCCATCATATTTATATTTAGGTAAATATCTTTCTTTGTTTTTGGTAATGTCATGGGCTGCTCCATCAATGTTTAAAGGATTGCTATGAGCACCTAACCAAACTGCAACTCCTACCATTGGAATTATTGGTGGAGGAATAAATGAGATGATGGGTAGCAATGAATAGCTATTGGGTGGAATGACAATCGACTGAATCTTGGACCTTCTATTTCTCTTTGTAGGAGAAATGCTATGGAAAATAGTATCTTCAGAAGTTTTAGATCTTATGATTATGACTTTTGGTTCCAGTTATGATAATGAAAACAATAAGTGTTTAATAATATTGAAATGAAAAGACTTCCAATTTTCAAATGTTTAACTAATAAATCATCATGTTCATTAAAAAATGCATCAATTAAACCATAACAATAAGGAATATTCTCAATTTGTAAAATATTAGAATCATAAATTAGAGAATTTCCTACAATAAATGTGAACAACTTAAAAAGAACTTCATAAATCAAATCAATTACCTTCAAGTAGGCCCTCCTTCTAACGCCAATTTTGTTGAGTGATATTTTTGTCCAATCACAAGAATATACTCATAGTTAGGATTTTTCCCGGATACCGTCTCTTGCAAGAAAATATTTGTAATTTCTCCAAATATGTTTATCTGTTTGCAATGCTTAGTGAAAACTGTGAAATGCCAAAAGTTAATTGGATACCTCAATGTTGCATATGCCTATTAACAAGGGGCCTATTTTGGGTTGATTTGATTTGCAATGATTTTGTTGTTCATGGAATTTATGAAAATGTGAAATTATTGATCAACTATTTACTTTGAAATAACAACCTTTGAAATGTGATTTAATCCAAATTTATCTCCAATTGCTAATGTTCGCACTTGATTATTTGAAAATTTGATAAATATTTCAATTTAACCTTTGAAAATTGATTTGATCTCAAATTGTTAATCAAAATTTATCTTAGATTGTTAATCAAGTTTTATTTTAGGTTGTTAATCAAATTTCATCTCAGATTGTTAAGAATTGCATGAGAATAAAAATGACTGAATCTAAACTTTGCAATATAAAAACTATAAAATATAATATTTGAAACATGCAAAACGCAACACACAGAAAATGATTTGAACAAAATAAAATGCAAGGTAACATAAGTTTGCATAATATAATAGATTCTTTATTGATGGGGGGAGCCTAGAAACTCCATCTTTACAAGCTTGAATCCTTGAATCCTTTTGATATAATATTACAACAATTTAGGGTACTTCGAAATCCTAAGAAGCAATGTCGTGGTGTCTTCAAGCGCATCTTGATCTCAACAAGGTTGAGTGGGCTTTTCGGATATCCAAGGCTGGTCCACTCCAGATTCTGATGTAATGCTCTAGATATGCACACAATGACATAGAAAATAGTTAGTAGTATATGTGAGGGCTCCACAGTGTGAGGCCCTCTGTATGCAATAATAAAACCCTAACTAGATGATGTCAATAAAGTGAACAAAAATAGAAATACATGCATAAAATAAATAAATATAGGGTTTATCTATTTTACCTTCTTATTGTCTTTTGATGCATGATGTCTGATGCAGGTGGCTAGTGCAGTAATGCCCTAGCATTGCCTGGAGGCTAGAGGAACTTCAGGAATGGGAGCATAAAATACCTGTGGGTACCTGACGATTGCAAGAAATGCTCGTAGGCACCTCGAACTGGTGAGGAGGCACCCATGCGTGTCTGGCATTGATGAAAAAGTGCTCGAAGGTGCTTGGTGGTTGATGGTGACTTTTGTAGAAGCAGATCGGGTGAGGGTACAGGTTGTGGCGACGGATATGGTGAGCAAGGGGAATGAAATATGATAGATGGAATAATATTATGGTACAAAAGGCTTGATGAAAGACTTAAGGCACTCAGGGCATTAGGGTATTTGAGAGCTCAGAAGACTTGAGAACTTAGAATCAGGAAATCAAGGGTTGACCCATCAAAATGACTTCTATTTATAAGCTAACCTAGGGCCTGCTAGGGTTTCAACGATACTAATCATGTGGTTGATATTAAAGCACATCCCAGGGTGGATAATAAATATAATATGTGGCACGAATTGATGTAAATGGGTGGTCGAGATTAAATGAAATTGGATGGTTGGGATTAATTCACTTAAATAAATACATATTTATTAATTATATTAAAACATAATATAAAATATTATATTTAAATATATATAAATAAATGTGAATAATGATCGATAATGGTGGAAAAAATGAATAGTGGGCAAATTGACTAGGATTTGATGGTGGAAATGGCAGGAAGGCAAGTATAGAAGGTAAAGTGGCTATGTTTTGGTGGTGTAAATGGTGGGAAAGAATGGACAAAGGACAAATGGTTAGATTTTGATGTCTACATATGCCCCTTTTTGTACCATGTTGCGTGAAACACAAAATGGTGCAAAAATATGAGACACCTAATTAGGTTAGGCACAGAAGCAACTTCCCTTGTTGAAATGTGGAACGAACTTGAAGGTAAAAGAATAAATAATTTTGGAGTTATTGCATAGCTTACCCCCTCAATTGGAGAATGAGTTGCGGATGAATCTCACGAGCCAATTGAAAAATAATTGATGGAAGAAATGTTGTGCAAAGAAGGAAATGGGAATGATGGAATGTGTGTCTGTTTTTGCCCCAACAGATGAAGGGTTTTGGGAGAAATGGTGATGATGATTGCGTCTATTTTTTGCCCCAACAGATGAAGAGTTTTGTGTTGAATGTCATGATCATGTAAGATGTATCCCGTTGTGGGAAATCATAATAAAAAATTTATTGTCCCAAATTTTGGGTGATTCCATGATTTGGAATAAATTTCAATGTATGGCATCATTGATATGCAATATGAAGATGCAAAAAAAAAATAAAGAAGTTATCTTTGAAGGGCCTACTAGTGACTGTAGAATAATTCCTCTCAAATGGAACAAATCATCCTAGCTAGTGCCTATCTCTGTGATGACTTTCAAGGAGATTGGAAATGATGTGATTTGATTTTGTCCATGTGTTAAGCCCCATGAACTAGGCCATCAATGATAGTTGTTTAGCAAGATTCATCTTTGTCAAAGGTTTCACTTGGAATATGAGGAACCAAATTTGATTGTGCTTTTTGAACTAGGAGATATGGAATGATGATGATGACAAGTGTTCTTATGGTAATTCATTCATCTTACCGAATTGCATGGATGTAAATCACTACAATCACCAAGTATATAGAACGAACCACTATATACAAGATTCACTTGAAATTTGGCACATGAACTTGGAAAATATTAAATATAAATGCAATTGTTGATGGATTTTATGGTGACATGAAGACATGATTATAAGAAACATATTTATGGATGCAATGTGTAGTGATTTTGTGTAGGTAAGCTACCTTTTTTAATATATGGATTCAAGTGACTGATTCTATTTTTGCCCCAAAAAATGAAAAGGGTTTTTGATATGGTAAATTGTAATGTAATGATTGTGTCTATTATTTGCCCCAATATATGAAGGGTTTTTGATGATGTAGGTGTCCTTATGGTGATTTACCCATCCTACCAGATTACATGGATAACCAATCTCCGCAACCACCAGGTGACTAGGATAAACCACTAAATACAAGGTTCACTTATACTTGTGTCTATTTTTTGCTCTAACAGATGAAGGAGTTTTTGAAATGTGAAAATATGATGAATGTGTCTATTCTTTTCCCCAATAGATGAATGGTTTTTGATAATGAAAAATGAAATGATTGTGTCTATTATTTGCCCTAACAGATGAAGGGGTTTTTGATGATGAAAAAATGAAATGGTTGTGTCTGTTATCTGTCCTAATAGATGAAGGGTTTTTTGATGATGTAAGTGTCCTTTTGGTGATATACCCATCCTACCAGATTGCATGGATAACCAGTTGCTATGATCACTATGTTAAATAGGGTAAACCACTAAATACAAGGCTCACTTGTACTTGTGTTTGTTCTTTGCCCTAAAAAATGAAGGATTTTTTTAAATGAGGAAACTTCATGTTTTTGGCCTATGAGTAAGGCTAGAAAACTCCATGTTTTTAGCTGATAGGTAAGGCTAGGAAAATCCATATTTTTAGCCTATGGATAAGGATAGGAAACTCTGTTTTTTTATCTTATGGGTAAGGCTGGTAAACTTTGTGTTTTTAGCTGACGAGCACGGCTGGGAAACTTTGTGTTTTTAGCCAACGGGTAAGGCTGGAAAACTTCATATTTTTAGCTGACAGGTAAGGCTAGGAAACTCTATGTTTTTAGCCGACAGGTAAGGCTAGAAAACTCTATGTTTTTAGCTGATGGGTAAGGCTAGAAAACTTTGTGTTTTTAGCTGACGAGTAAGGTTGGAAAACTTCATGTTTTTAGCCGATGGGTAAGGCTAGGAAACTTTGTGTTTTTGGCCGACGGGTAAGGCTAGAAAACTTCATGTTTTTAGCCAACGAGTAAGGCTGGGAAAATTTGTGTTTTTAGTCGACGGGTAAGGCTAGGAGACTCCATGTTTTTAGTCGACGGGTAAGGCTGGAAAACTCTGTGTTTTTAGCTGACGGGTAAGGCTATAAAACTCCATATTTTTAGCCTATGGTTAAGGCTAGGAAACTCCATATTTTTAGCCTATGGGTAAGGCTAGGAAACTCCATATTTTTAGCTGATAGGTAAGGTTAGAAAACTTTGTGTTTTTAGCTGACGGGTAAGGCTAGGAAACTCCATGTTTTTAGCCGATGGGTAAGGCTAGGAAACTCCATGTTTTTAGCCGACAGGTAAGGCTAGGAAACTCCATATTTTTTGCTGATGGGTAAGGCTAGGAAATTGAGTGAATGTGGATATGTAATTGATGCATTCTATTTTTCCCCAATAGAAAAGAGGATTTTGATAAGGTGTGATGCAATGAAATGGTTATGTTTTTTCCCTAACAAGAAAGGAATTTTTGCAAATGTGGATGTTGTGAATGCAAGGCAAAGGGTGCAACCTTTGATAAAAGGATGTAACCTTTTGAACCTATCAATTGACTTGTTGATGATGTGATGTGATTGAATGATTGAACTATTTGTTGAATTGGTGGGGAAGGTGTGATACCTTTAACACCCACAATTTGTGATCTTGTTTGCTTTATTGGGGAAAAGGTGTGAAACCTTGAACACCCTCAAGTTGTGATGATGTTTTGCTAATTGGGGGAAAGGTGTGAAACCTTGAACACTCCCAAGCTGTGATGATGTTTGGTTGATTGGGGGAAAGGTGTGAAACCTTGAAAACTCCCAAGTTGTGATGATGTTTGGTTGATTTGGGGAAATGTGTGAAACCATGAACACCCTAAATTTGTGATGATGGCTTTCTTAATTGGGAGGAAGATGTGATACCTTAAAAACCCCCAAGTTGTGAAGATATTTTCTCTTTCTAGCAATCTTTGCATATGCGAGTTATATATAGATATATATACATGGTTTTTACTTGTGTGCTTTTATGTGGATGTTTTTGTGTGAATGCATGTGTATATGGATAATTAATGCAAGGCAGCATGTATGGATGATTAATTCAAAGATGAACGCTAATGATCATTTATGGTTTAGATATTTTTTTTAGCCATTTTATAGAATTGTTGTTTAATCAGGGGCACCAAACTTGGTGGCATATGGGATGAATGACTCATGAAGTGACATGGATGTTGACATGGAAGAAGATATGGATGTTGATATGGAATAACATCTGGATGTTGATATGGAATACTGCCTATTTTACAAAGACTCAAACATCCTAGTGGCATCAAAAAAACTCACTAAAACTACCTAATCCTTCTAGGACCAAATGTGTGTGTAGTGAATTCATTTACCAAATCAAGAGCATGGTAATAACCCGAGATAATCAAGAACCAGTGTGTGTACAAGTGAGTTCATTAACTCATCTTGATAAAATTGGATAAACCTGTTATAGTTGAAATCAAGAGGCTAGCTTATATGTATGAGTGGTCAGAGGTCTCTTTTAAAAGATACATGTCACCACGCATGAGCGTACTCCACTGCCAATCAAACATCTATAGCTCTGATGGAGGTTAACTCCATAGTCCATGACTTTTGTTTTTGATCTCTTAAGTTTTAGGGATGACTACCTAACCGTTTGACTAGAAATGTAGTATGATCCTTACAACCCAATGATCAATGGTGTGTGATGTAAAATATTTAGAGCTTTGGGGAATCAGATTCTCAACCTAAGTGTGATGAGAATTGTACCCTATCCTTACTACTCCATATTTTGAATTTGGAACAACTATGATAGTGGTGTAAACCATTGTTCTTATGGACTATCTTGCATGATGGGACAAGCAAGGATGACCCTTTTCACTTCAACATTTATACCAAGTATGGTGTTATCTCTCTTTGACATAAGATATTTTTAAGATGTGAAAATTGTGCTTGGTTCAAGAGTATTTTTGGAATCAGTTTTCATAACTTAAGATTTTCTTAGTGTATATGTGCAACGGTCCTAAAATAACTCGACATGTATGTTGGAGATTGCTTAAAACACTAGGAGTGGATGAGTGACCGAAAATATCTAGGAGTTGTGAATGTGAATTGAGTTAATGGCAATTTGAATTTGTGGAATTGTGTGGATGACATTGTGAAGGTGCCCCTGATTAAGACAACATGACTTTTATTGGATCAATTAAGACCTTGAATAAATAATCCCTATATGAAATGTGGAATGTGGATGTAAATGCAATGTATGACATGCAGTTTTATGAAATGCAATATGAGATATGGGTGAATGCATTGTTTTTGGAATGTGAATGCAAGTGAAATGCAATGTTATGAATGAAGTGTATGCAAATATTTGTGTTTTAGCCATGTATACATATATATATATATATAAATATATATATATATATATATATATATATATATATATATATATATATATATATATATATATATATATATATATATATATATATATATATATATATATATATATATATATATATCATTAAGCATAGACTACTCTAGAGGGGGGTGGTGTTCAAAGGTTTTGAATTATTTTCTTCCCCTAGCCTAGCAAGCTTGTAAACAACCAACATGTAAAAATGCAAGATGATAAAATAATGGGAATGCAACGCAAGGATTTTTAGAGTAATCCAAGGATTGCTAATGTTTTTACCCTAATAGAGAAGGGATTTTTTAATTGGAGAATGAAATGATTATGGATTAAATTGAATGTGATTGTGATGAAATGATTGTGGAAATGTAATGGTGGATGTGAAGATGTCATGGTAATGAATGATGGAGTAATTGTGAAAATGCAAGTGATGAGTTTTGTTTTTGCCTCAACAGAAAGAGGGAATGGTATGGAACCATGTTAATGATGGAATGGTTGGGATGAAGCCATGTGAATGATGGAATGGCTGAGATGAATCCATATTAATGGTGGAATAGTTGATATGAAGCCATGTTAATGATGAAAGGTTGTTGACGAAGCCATATTAATGATGGAATGGCTGAGATGAAGCCATGTTAATAACAAAAGGCTATTGAAGAAACCATATTAATGATGGAATGGCTGATATGAAGCCATGTTAATGATGAAAGGTTGTTGATGAAGCCATATTAATGATGGAATGGCTAAGATGAAGCCATGTTAATGGTGGAATGGTTGTTGTGAAACCATGTTAATATGGAATGGTTGTGATGAAGCCATGTTAATGATGAAAGGTTGTTGATGAAGCCATATTAATGATGAAATGGTTGAGATGAAGTTATATTAATGATGGAATGGATGAGATGAAACCATGTTAATGGTGGAATGGCTATTGTGAAACCATGTTAATTTGGAATGGCTATTGTGAAACCATGTTAATATGGAATTGTTGTGATGAAGCCATGTCAATGATGAAAGATGTTGATGAAGCCATATTAATGATGGAATTGATGAGATGAAACCATGTTAATAATGCAAGGTTGTTGTGTAACCATGTTAATGATGAATGGATGATGTGAAGCTTTGTTAATGGTGAATGGTTGTTGTGTAGCCATGTTAATGGTGAATGGATAATTTGAAGCCATTTTAATTATGAATGGCTAAGACGAAGCCATGTTATTGATGAAATGTTGTTGTGTAGCCATGTTAATTATGAATGGCTAAGATGAAGCCATGTTAATATTGGAATGGCTAAGATGAAGCCATGTTAATGGTGGAATTGTTGTTGCAGAGCCATATTAATAGTGGAATAGCTATTGTGTATCCATGTTAATGATGGAATGGTTGTTGAAGCCATGTTAATGATGAAAGGTTGTTGTGTAACCATGTTAATGATGACTGGCTAATATGAAGCCATGTTAATGTTTAAATGGCTAAGATAAATCCATGTTAATGATGAACGGTTGTTGTATAGCCATGTTAATGGTGAATGGTTATTATGTAGCTATGTTAATGATAAATGGCTAAGATGAAGACATGGTAATGATGAATAGTTTTGTGTAGCCATGTTAATGGTGGAATAGTTGTTGCAAAGCCATGTTAATGATGAATGGCTAAGATGAAGTTATGTTAATGTGGAAGGGCTAATATGAGGCCATGTTAATGATGAATGGCTAATATGAAGCTATGTTAATGATGAATGGTTTTTGTGTAGCCATGTTAATGATGAATGGCAATTGAATTCATGTTAATGGTGAATGGCTATTGTGTAGCCATGTTAATGATGAATGGTACTATGTTAATGATGAATGACTAAGATCAAGCCATGTTAATGGTGGAATGGCTAATATGAAGCCATGCTAATGTGGAATGGCTAATATGAAGCCATGTTAATGTGGAATGGTTGTTGTGCAACCATTTTAATGATGGAATGGTTGTTGAAGCCATGTTAATGATGGAATGGCTAAGATGAAGCCATGTTAATGGTGGAATGACTATTGTGTAGCCATGTTAATGATGAATGACTATTGTGGAGCCATGTTAATGGTGAATGGCTAATATGAAGCCATGTTAATTATGGAATGGCTAATATGAAGTCATGTTAATGATGGAATGACTGTTATGCAGCCATGTTAATGATGAATGGTTGTTGTGGAGCCATGTTAATGATGAATGGCTATTGTGTAGTCATATTAATGATGAATGGTTGTTGTAGCCATATTAATGATGAATGACTATTGTGTAGCCATGTTAATCATTAATGGTTGATGTGTAGCCATGTTAATTATGAATGGCTAAGATGAAGCCATGTTAATGATGAATGGTTATTGTGTAGCTATGTTAATGGTGGAATGGTTATTATGAAGCCATGTTAATGGTGAATGGCTGATGTGTAGCCATGTTAATGATGAATGGCTAATATGAAGCCATGTTAATATTGGAATGGATAATATGAAGCTATTTTAATGGTGGAATGGTTGTTGTGGAGCCATGTTAATGGTGAATGGCTGATGTGGAGCCATGTTAATGGTGAATGGATGTTGTGAAACCATGTTAATATGGAATGGATATTGTGAAACCATGTTAATATAGAATGGCTAAGATGAAACCATGTTAATGATGAAATGCTTTTGTGTAACAATGTTAATAGTGAATGGTTTTTTTGTAGCTATTTTAATGGTGAATGGCTATTATGTAGCCATGTTAATGTGGAATGGCTTATGAAGCCATGTTAATAATGAATGGCTATTGTGGAGCCATGTTAATGGTGAATGGCTAATATGAAACCATGTTAATGATGAATGGCTATTGTGGAGCCATGTTAATGGTGAATGGTTATTGTGTAGCTATGTTAATGTGGAATGGCTAAGATGAAGCCATGTTAATGATAGAATGGATGAGGTAAAGCCATGTTAATGGTGGAATGGTTGATATGAAGCCATATTATTGATGAATGGCTAAGATGAAGCCATGTTAATAGTGAAATGGTTGAGATGAAGCTGTGTTAAGGATGAATGGCTAAGATGAAGTCATGTTAATGATTAATGGCTATTGTGGAGCCATTTTAATGATGAATGGTTGTTGTAGAGCCATGTCAATGGTGAATGGCTAATATGAAGCCATGTTAATAATGGAATGACTAAGATGAAGCCATGTTAATGATGGAATGGCTATTGTGCAGCTATTTTAATGGTGGAATGGCTAATATGAAGCTATATTAATATGGAATGACTGATATGAAGCCATATTAATGGTGGAATGGCTGAGATGAAGCCATGTTAATTATGGAATGGTTGTTGATGAATCTATGTTAATGGTGGAATGGTTGTTGAAGCCATGTTAATGTGGAATGACTAAGATGAAGCCATGTTAATGGAGGAATGGCTAATATGAAGCCATGTTAATGTGGAATGGCTAATATGAAACTATGTTAATGATGAATGGTTGTTGTGAAGCTATCTTAATGGTGAATGGTTGTTGTGGAGCCATGTTAATAGTGAATGGTTGTTGTGGAGCCATGTTAATGTGGAATGACTGAGATGAAGCCATGTTAATGATGAATGGATTTTGTGGAACCATGTTAATTAGGAATGGTTGTTGAAGTTATGTTAATGTGGAATGGATTATATGAATCCATGTTAATGTGGAATGGCTAAGATGAAGCCATGTTAATGATGAATGGTTAAGATGAAGCCATGTTAATGATGAATGGTTGTTGTGGAGCCATGTTAATGATGAATGGTTGTTGTGGAGCCATGTTAATGATGAATGGCTATTGTGGAACCATGTTTATTATGAATGGTTGTTGTGGAGCTATTTTAATGGTGAATGGCTAATATGAAGCCATGTTAATGATGGAATGGTTGTTGTGCAGCCATGTTACTCTGGATTATGTGGTGGTTGATGGTTGGGGAGATGGACTCCTCCTAGGGTATGGCCATATGATAGGCTATGGAAGGCAAAGAATATTAGGGACTCTACAGATAAATTTACCTGTGTCACATTCAGGGGATCTACCACTGAAGTGGTGGGGAAGGTGGATGAAGGTTCCATTAATTTTTCTTGAATTATTTTTTTTTTTTTATTTCTAGTTAATACCATAAGCAAAGTAAATCAATATGTAAATTAAAATACCATATGTAACACAAAAACTGGAATGCTTAAGAAAATAAACAAACAATGCTAAATCTCAACCAATGTGACTTACTTCATTCGTTAATTATCTCCTTTTAATGTGTGTTCATTTTATATGTTAGTTTTGTGTGTTTTTATATTCTAATATTTATTAATGAAAAAAAGGTGAAAAACTATGGCTAAGGTAGGGCAATGAGATTCTTGTTGGTGATCAAATCCAACAAGTTTTCTCGATGGTATTCATAAGGTATCTAAGTGCAGATATTGGTGTATGAATATGAATGCCACCATCACCAAATCTCAAACAAAGGTTAGTGATGAAATCCAACCACATTGTTTTGCATAAATCATGATGTGTGTGAATTATTTTTAAATTTTATGGTTTTTATAGTATACAAATAATGTTAAAATAATTAATTTCATAAACCTTAAATTAGAATCCAATAAAATATTGCCAAGTTATCCAAAGGGTGTGAAGTACACCACTAAAGACCCCCTATCTAAACAACAACTAGAGGGTTCGTCCACCACTCTGCTTGGAATCACCCAACTGGCAGAGATACTTTTGGTAATCTAATATTATTCCAAATTAGATATACAAAATAAAATGTCTTTAACCCTAATATGCAACACTAAATTATGCAAGTTTTAGTTCAAATGCAGACAAATGCAATATTTTACACCCAGAAAACAAAAACCCTAATATGAATATGTGAATGAATGCAGATCTAATAATGCAAATTAGTATGTGTTCATTTCCAGATTTCTTAATGATGATTCAATTTATTATTTAAAATCTAAAAAATATAGAAGATATCCAAAATACTTAAGATAGAAAGTTACGGTTTTTAAATAGTTGACTTACTGGAAAGCCTATGTTTTTGCTCCTAACTTTCCATAAACACATCTGGGTGCTTCTGAATACTGTTGAGATGCTCGTGGATGCTTCTAGCTAGATTGAAATGCTTTTGGGTATTTTTGTATTACCTTCAGATGTTTTTGGGTGCTTCACACACCTTTAGCAAACTTCTGCAAACTTTAGAAACTCTAGATCCGACAAAATCTATGAAATTCATGCTTCTAAAAAATCTACAAGATGACAAAAATTAGAAAATGAATTAGTAAAACAGATCATAAATAGAAACCTTTAGGGGGTCCCACCATGATCACCATTTGAAAGATGCAAAATGCAACACATAAAATGCTTTGAACAAAATAAAATGTAAGGTAACACAAGTTTACACAATAGAATAGATTCTTTATTGACAGGGGGAGCCTAGAAACTCCATTTTGTGGATACTTGAATCCTTTTGATACAATATTACAATAATTTAGGGTTCTCCAGAACCCTAAGAAGCAAGGTCATGGTGTCTTCAAGCGTGTCTTGATCCCAATAAGGTTGAGTGGGCTTTTCAGATATCCAAGGTTGGGTCACTCCAGATTTTGATGTAATACTCTAGATCTACACACAATGACACAAAAAATAGTTAGTAGTATATGTGAGGGCTCCATAATGTGAGGTCTCTGTGTCCAATAATAAAACCCTAACTAAATTTTGCCAATAAAGTGAACAAAAATAGAAATACATGCATAAAATAAACAAATATAGGGTTGATCTATTTTACCTTCTTACTGTCTTATGATGCGTAATGTTTGATGTAGGTGGCTGGTGCGATGGTGCCCTAGCATCACCCTAAGGCTAGAGGGACTTCAATAATGAGATCATAAAATACCTGTTAGCACCTGGCAATTGTAGGAAACGCTTGTAGGCACCTAGGACTGGTGAGGAGGCACCTGTGGGTGCTTGGCATTGATGTAAAAGTTCCTAGAGGCACTTGGAAGCTGATAGTGACTTCTACAAAAGCAGATCGAGTGAGGGTGCAGGTTTCGGCAATAGATATGGCGAGCGAGTGGAGTAAAATGTGACAAATAGAATAGGATTATGGCATAAAAGGCTTGATAAAAGACTTAAGGCACTCAAGGCATCAAGGTATTCGAGAGCTCAAAAAACTCAAGAACTTGGAATCAAGAAATTAGGGGTTGAGCCATCAAAATAGATCCTATTTATAATCTAACCTAAGTCATGCTAGGGTTTCAATGACACTAATCATGTGGCTGATATTAAAGCACATCCCAGGGTGGATAATAAATATAGGGTGTGGCACGGATTGATGTAAATGGGTGGTCGGGATTAAATAAAATTGGATGGTTGGGATTAATTCACTTAAATAAATACATATTTATTAAATATATATTAAAATATAATATAAAATATTGTATTTAAATATATATAAAATAAATATATATAATTAAATGTGAATAATGATCAGAAATGGCAGGAAAAAAAGGAATAGTGGGCAAATTGGCTAGGATTTGATGGTGGAAATGGCAGGAAGGCAAATATGGAAGGCAAAGTGGCTATGTTTTGGTGGTGGAAATGATGAGAAAGCATTGATGGAGGACAAATGGCTAGATTTTGGTGTCTACAATATTGATTATTCACTTTAATTAAAATTTAAAATTTATTGAAATTTCAATTTTACATAAAATGAAACTAAATGATTATTTGGAAAAACTATGCAAAGTTTAAAACTTCAAATTTTCATTAAAAATGTGAATTTACATAAAATGAAAATTTTAATTTTAATTTTGAAATTCACTTATTTCTTTTTTTAGGGTTTTGATTTTTATTTTATGAAACTTTAACAAAAATAAAAGGCTAGGGTTAGAAAAATAAATAAAATAAAAACAAGTCACTGTAAATTTTAAAATTTCATCCTAAATTTGTATAAACAAATATTCTGAACTAAACCAACATTAATATGACCAGTCTTTACATAGTCCAAAATTAATGTGATGCAATATCCTATGGGAATAACACAATATATTTAAAAAAATAAGTATATCATCTGCATGCATATAACTTATTAGAAAATTCCAATATATTGTAAAATGAAATATATTTAATTAATGCTCCTTCAAAATAACTTGCTTTAAATCAATTACAATGGGAAAAATTCCTTCAGTCTAGCAACCAAAGAGGAGATGCTCTTCGACAAAATCCAATTTCTAACTTTCGCTTCTCCAAATAAATCTTCGACCCCTTTTTCGTAAGTTTCAGTGGATATTTAAAATTTTAAATAAAAACCCTTCATTTTCTATTCTGCTTGTTCATTTTTATAACACTTTCTCCAAAAAAATCTCTTCGCCTTCATCTTATTTTGTTGAGCGTAAAACATTGACGATATGCCTAGCTTAACATCTTTAAAAGTTTGTTGTTATTTTCTTTTGTCTCTAATGACTTGGTATTAATCAAATAATCCACCTTTTATATAATCCATCTCTTAATCTCTCTTCAAATACATATGAAAACAAATTTCTCCCAACTAGGATGATTATTGAACTTTCCAAGATTGGGCTTAAGTTTTCCAGCAAGGACTTTAAGTGCAGTAGACTTCCCTATACCATTGGTCCCAACAATTCCAATAGGTATTCCATGCTCTTTGATGGCAGTTGTACAACCAACTTACAAATTTGAAACATAGCTCATGAATACTGTTGTCTCAACATAGTGAGGATGTATCATTCAGATGCCTACTTTAATAATGTCCTTCACAAGAGTCATCTGAAAATTTTAAAAAAATTTCCATAAACCTTATGTCAACATTTTCATCTTCATCAATTGTTGTAATTTTAACCTTCTTGGTGTCAAAAATCATGTCAAAATCATCTTCTCTTTCAATATATTCTTCATTCTCCTCAAGAACCTTGAAATCTGGTGCAAATGCACACCAATTTGCTATGTAATCCTTGGTGAATCCACATTATATTAATCAAGACTTGGCAGCCCAGATGAGATCACAAAACATGGACTGATAAATGCTAATGAATTCTTGTGTTGTTCGTTATTTTCTCCAACTGGGTGAATACACGTCCATCCAACATCACCTCTTGAAAGCCACATTTGGTGATATGTTTAATAAAATCAATAAAATTTGCCATAGATATCTATATCAATAATTTGAAGGCCCAAGAGAATGAATTTCATTGAACCTATAAAAGCTTTGAGCTCATCATGGTAAGAAGCATCGACTGCATTATACTCTTCCACAAAGGTGCCATTGGTCAAGTTGTGGATTTCTATTTGATTCTTATTTATCCAACAAACACAACAAAGTGTCTTAACCTTTGAAATTTATGCTCTCCATTTTAAGTGCTAATTTGTTCACACGCTAGGAGAATGAGTTAATAGTTATCTACGTAGAGAGAGTAACTTGGGATATGCTACCTCCGAGGTCTCTAAGACTTGGTTGTGGAGCTGAAAACATCTGACCTGGAACTTCAAATAATAAATTGAAGTACATATAATCCACATAGCCCATCGATGAAAACATTTACACAACTCTGATTCAGAAGGACCAATACTGGAGACGTGTTGTTATTTCACTACAGTGGCCGTGGAACTCGCATCCTGTGTTATCATCACAAAGGTGAAACCGCCCAAGGAATAAGTCTTGTCATTGAGCCACTCATAACCCCCAACCTTTGTAATAACATTTGCAGGTCCTTTTTTGGGAACTAGACTAAATTTAAGCTTTTGAGACTACTACTAAAACTTTTGATGAAGGAAGAATCATTGATTGCAGGTAGTTTGGACATAGAAATGATGGAGGAAGAAATAATCTTTGATGTACCCTTGTAATGTAGAATGGCAGTGAATGTTTCATTTCATCCATAAATATGGGCACGTCCATGTATGGTTGCACACACTCCACCTATTTTTATTCATAATATTCTTCACCCTAGAACATCAAAGACACAATGGAAGCCCTCTTTATCCGTTTGAATCTACGAGCACTATGGTGAGTTAAAAAAAATTATATCTTTTTAATCCCACATGTTTGTGGGGATGATACAATGTGTTATTTATCAACAAAAACATGCACTAATCAACATGATTCAGATACATCATTGAGAGGCCCCTTGGTATTCATGCCCCACATTGATTGTGCTCCTTGGAATTGTTTGCATGTCCTTGCATTGGAAATTGTACCCCTATGTTGTTCGTGCTCATGCGCTGCATTCGTAGGTCAGTATGGTTTTACCTCAAAAATCGTGCCATTTTTTAAGTCTTCTAGATACCTAAACAAGATATAGGATTTTAGCATTAATGTATTTCAAATAAAAAAATCCAATATATGAAAAGCTTTTTCTTCTTCTTCACGAAATTTTACATAAGCTTTATAAACATAATATAAAGTGAAATAAAATGAGAATAATGAGAATTAATTTTATTATTATTTTTTATTTTTTATTTATTTTTGTTTTTATTAAATTTTAAATAAAATCTAAAAAATTATTTCACTTTTGTACAACTTGAGTGGGCTCATTAATAAAGGCTTTAGAATCAACCTCGTGGAGACTAAACTTGTGTAAAATTTGAGTGGACCTAATGATGATTAAATGGAAACTAATCCAAAATATTCAAAGCAAAACTCCACATCAACATCAAAATTTTAAGTGGGTCCCCAAATTGGGGTAAGTTGTGCAATAGCAACAACAAGGAGGCTATGTGCACCACTCTTGTGTTTTCTATGGTAGACTTCTCTAAACCTTTTACCATTGTATGTGATGCATCAAGGAATATAATTGGTGTAGTATTCATGGAACAACATCAACCATAAAATTTCACTAATAAATCCCTCATAAGTATACATTTGAAAAAATCAACATATGAGAAAGAAACAATGGAAATATTTCATGCTTCGATACATTGACAACCATATCTTGTGGGTCAATATTTTTACATCAAAACTACTCGTCACAACCTCTAATGCTTGGAGAAACAATTTTTTTCTATTGAACAACACTTGGGCTATGATTACTAGATCCTCTAAAATAATTGAAAATATAATATTTTAGTCGATGTCAATGAGGCAAATTTTATGACCAAGTGATATTCAATGTAATTCACTTATCAAATATAAATTGGTTACAAGAAGTCCAATAAGAGTGACAAGAGAATACACACTTACAACAACATAATCAAAAGTTATTCACAAAGTCCATCATCAACTTAGTGTATTCTTGTGATAGTCAATACTTGTACTACAAGGGGTGAATTTATTTTTACAATAAATTCTACTATGCATGAAAAATTGTTATACAAATTACATGTCACCTTCAATTAAACATTCTAAATTCTTAAAGACTTATCAATGAAAAAAAAAATGAAATTCTTCTAGGAGAGAATGAAATAGCATATTAAATTATTTTTACATAGTGGCAAGATGATAAACACATACAACTAATTCAAATGTTATCCATAAACTTCATTGTCAATTCACCATATTTATGGTATGGATAATACTTGTGTTATAAAGCAATAATTACCCTTACTAAAATTTTCCTATACATAAGGAATTCATTAGAAACTCGACAATGGCTAGAAGATAAGTTTTTCGGAGGACAAGTGGCTATGTAATAGCCCTCTTCAGAACCACCTTGATTAGATATGCCTCAAATTCGTGAATGATATGTTATTTGGTATACAGGTTTACAATTTTATTGACTCTAACAAAAAGCATTGGAAAACCCTTCCTTATGGTGATCTAAACGAGAACCAAAAAAGAGTTAATATTTTTTTATCTAAAATTTTACGCCTTTGTGTTATTCCCAGTTGTTTGGTTGAATATAATCTCCTATGGGCACCCAATTAGAATGGGATTTTCTCTATGAAATTTGTCTACTTTCTTACTGAAAACCCATGACACCCAGTGAGAATGGAATTTTCTCTATGAATGTTGTCTAATTTCTTACTAAAAATCTAGGACAATCATGGTTTCCTTCAAATATCATTTGGAACAAACACCTTATTTCCAAAGTCTGTATTTTTCTTTTGCTTGCTATCCAGGATAAAATTATCTCTATTCCAAATCTCTAGGTACGAGGGTTCCCCATTCCTAATTGCTATTACCTTTGCAAACAGGATTGTGAATCCACCCAACATATTTTCCTCTCCTATTAGTTCTCCCTCAAAGTTCTTTGCTCATTATTTTCCACTGTGGATATTGTCTAGACTCCTCCCTCCTCTCTGATTGATCTTTGTTTACAGTGGTCAAATCCCTTCAAGAGCTTTCATATAAAAACCTTTTGAACCTTCTGTCTTCCTCATTTCCCATGGGAATTTTGGCATGAATGAAATTCTAGAGCTTTCAATAACTCTATCCATGATTCCAACTATGTTCTTTCCAGAGTTATCCATGCGATAACTAAAAACCTCTCTATTGCTCA
Source organism: Wollemia nobilis (assembly GCA_028583015.1). Classification (NCBI taxonomy): domain Eukaryota; kingdom Viridiplantae; phylum Streptophyta; class Pinopsida; order Araucariales; family Araucariaceae; genus Wollemia; species Wollemia nobilis. The sequence goes on from JAQPPZ010017222.1 coordinate 11,571,479, forward strand.
AGGATATGGGTGGTCGGAGTCCTTGAGTGAAGCTCGGTTAGCCAAGTCCCTCTAGCTCCCTTCTTGTAATATTTCCCCTCCCACTTCAATGGTTGATCGATCGCTTGTCAAGTGGTCTCCTCCACCTTTGGGATGGATCAAGTACAATTTTGATGGTGCAACCAAAGGCAACCCGGGGTCGGATAGTGTAGGTGGTATCTTCAAAGATCATTCAGGGAAGATCTTGTTGGTCTTTATAGAAAATCTTGGAGTCCAAACCAATCATTTTGTTGAAGCTTAAGCTCTTTTCCAAGGTCTATCTCTTCTGTCCAGCCTAAACTACCCTAACCTTATTGTTGAAGGTGATTCCATGAATATTGTTAGAAGCCTTCTAGGCACCCAGTTAGCATCTTGGAATATCTCCAGCTTAATATTTGAGCTCTTCCACTAATGTCATCATTCAACATGTCTTTAGGGAAGGAAACCAATTTTTTGATGCTCTAGCTAACCTAGGTGTTGTTTTGCCTAACTTTACCATTTGGAATGAAAGTTATCCCCCTCCCCTAGTTGATGGTAATCCTATGATTATTTCCTTTTTATGAACTCTCTCAGGGTTTGGGTTTCTTGACTAAATGATCGAGGCACGTGGAGCTTGTGGTTCATCATGGTGATTGTCTTTGCAAGCCATATGTGGAGATATTATAATCATATTACATTCATTTATTACCACCTGTGGGATTTTTTTCACTTGGTGGATGACACACTGGCACAACAGTTTGGGCTTTGGCTCTTCTTCAGGAGGTCCAAGGTTCAAACCGCAATGTGGGCGAGTGTGTGAGGGGGTGGGTGTGTGGTGGCTTTGTTTTCAATTCTCTATTAATAAATATAGCTCTCAGCTTTACGAGGGGTCATGGTTGGGAGGATATTGTTCATCCCTGTGCATGGGTCATAGAGTTTTCTCACAATAACCAAATCAAAAAAAATATATGTTACCTCCACACACGCATGAGCAGATGCCCTTCTAGAGGAATACATATTCTAGTTCAAAATTTTGGTCAAGTTCAAGAACCTGTTGGGCGACGAAGGGCATCTAGATGTTAACCATGCTAGCAAATAACTGTGTGTTCTCTCTACAGATTCTGGTGGTTTTTTAGCTATAATATCTTATGGTTTTCTTTCCATCTCATGTTACCCCTGTGAGGGTTTCTCTGTCTATTTTTTTATATCTTCTCATTTTTGAAGAAGGTGTATCCTTTTGTTTTAGATTTTTGGGAGTATTGTTCCTAACTAGGACTTTTTTGTAAAATGTTATGGGAACCTTTCAAAACCCCTCTTACTAATAAAAAAAAAATCCTATGCATGACATATTATTATATGAATTACATGTCACCTTCAACTAGACATTTTGGATTCTTAAAAACTTATCAATGCACAAAAAGGATCTTCATTGGGAATGAATGAAGTTGGATATTAAATTGTTTGTTCATGAATGTGATATTTATCAATGTCATAAAGACAAAATGGTTCAAACTCCATTCACTCTCCAACCCTTACATATTCTAATGATGATATAAATTGATATTTTTATGGTTATTGGGGGATTTTCAAAGTTAGTAATCAAGTCAATTATTTTGGTTGTTGTGGATTATATATTATAGCATAACCATTTGTATCCTCTTACACATACCTACATAGCTTCAACTATTGCCAAAATATTTATTGACCATAATTTCCAATTTCATGACATTCCCACCTCTATAGTCCATGACCACAATCTAAAAATTCCCCAATAATTTTTTAAAGGAATTCTTCAAGTTGCACACAACCAAACTAAGGATGATCTCGATATACCATCCAAAAATTAAATGGTTAGACTAAAATTATCAATAAGTACTTGGATTCTTACGTACACTACTTTGCTTTAGAGTATAATATGCATTGGATCAAATGAATACCATTATCGGAATGGTGGTACAATACCACTTATCATACAACAACCAAGATGACCCCATATGAAGTTGTATATGGCTAGCCACCACCATCTCTCATCTCATATCTTCCAAGTAGTTCCCATGTAGTAGCTATTATTTATACTATTAACAATTAGAAGGCCCTACTTCAATACCTCAAGGATAAGTTAACAATGATCTCGAATTGTATGAAACAACAAGCAAATCAACATAGATAAAAATAAGAGTTTTCTAAATAAAACTTGGTCTTTCTTATAAGCATAGAAATAGATATTCTTAAGGATAAAATGCATTCACAAGCTTGCACCCAAGTTTTATGAATCCTATAGAGTCTTAAAATAAATTAACATTATTGCATATAGGTTAGACTTCTCACCATATTCCAAAATATATATTGTCTTTCATATATCTTGCTTGAAGAAGGCCATGAGATAGCATATTCAAGTTTAGTTGACATTACCTAAATTGGATGATGAAGGCTCAATTATTCTATAACTTATATTATTTTAAAATAATGATCATGATAATTGTACTACTAAACCATTATGTATTTCTTTATACAATGGTATGGATTATAGTCCAAATATACCACATGGGAAATGCTACACCAACTTCCTCATCTTCAGCTTTAGGATAATTTTTTCAAGGGGAGGTAGTGTTAGGACCTCGTGTTCTAATCCTTTCTATTTATTATAATAGGTTAATAATTAATTAATGAGCACTTCTTTTGAATATGAAGGTGACACTTGTTCATTTGGGTTAGTGTTAAATAGCTTAGCTAACTATTTTTGGTTAATCTAATTTTATCTAATCTTAGAGCATTAGGGTTAGGTTGGATTATCTTGATATATATATATATATATATATATATATATATAGATTGCATTGTAAGTTATATAAGTATCTTGAATAATTATATTGTATTGAACTTTGCTCATAAAAGAGGTTGCCCCATCAAAGTGGCTACATTAGTGTAAACTCTTTAGTATTGTCAATAAAATTCTTATTTATTGTGTTCATTTTGAATGATTATATTTTTTTTGTTAGTTTATTATGGTTTCTAATAATTCAAGCATAATCATTTTAACCATACTCTAGTATAGGTGGATAAACACTTGGATAATCATTGTCCTTATTTTGTTCATCTACAAGAATTGTGTTTGTTTTATTAGTTTTATTATAGTTTCTAATGATTTTTGCAAGCATAATCATTTCAACAATATACTAGTATGGGGTAGATAAACACAACAACCATTGTCCCATATAGCCTATAGTCTTGTAGATGTTAAAATTTGTTTTATTTTACCTTTACCCTATAATTATTTTAAGAACCATAAATATTATTAAATTATATTTAAAAAGTAATTAATTGTGAAAAAAACATCTCTTAATAAAAATAATATAAATTAATTAATTAAAAATATAACATTATACATAAAACAAAAAATAATTTTAATAAAAAATAAATTAAATATAATATAATTTAAATAAAAACAAACATAATATTAATAAACATGACAAAATTATTATATTTAAAATAACATCAAATCAAATCAAAACCCACCTTTACGTTTATTTTATTAGAATAAACTTATACAATTAAACAACCTATTTATGAAAACAAAGGAATAATAAAAATAAAAATAATAAAAATAAAATATAAAGTAACTCAAAGACAAGCTATTTATGAGAGCAAAGGGATAATAAAAATAGAGAATAATAAAAATAAACATTATCAAAAGTAACTATATGAAACAAACAGCAATATTAGAAGGAGGTATGTTTATTATAAATTCGCTTTTAAGGAAAAGTAGAGTAGTTTAGTTAAATATTTAAACTGAATTTATATTTAACATTATGTTAGGTAGTTGTTAATTCCACCATGTAAGTTTTTATATGAAAAATTCAATATATAATAATTTAACCAAACTTCAATCCATTAAATCTTAAACCATCCATTCAAATTTTGAACTCTAAAATCTGGCTGTTATACCACTCAAACCTAATATCATAACCATGTTATTACATTACATTTAATAGCACAGAAAATTCCTGGAAAATGAAGAAACAATAAGTTAAGGTTTAAAACTTTTCTAAGAAGGTAACCTCTTTTGTAATACTATGGTTGAGAGAATCCTTCCATTTGCTTCATTGAAGTAAAGGCATAGAAAGAAAGGCCTCAGCCTCGTTGTCCAGGTCCTAGGATTCATTTACCAGAATATTGCGAAGGTCATTCCCACTATATTCATAGTGTGTTTCTTTACCACCTTTAAGCATTGTGCAAGCTAAGCAATATACAGCTAAGGAACGATATACTTACTTATTATGTATTGTTATACAATCTCTGGTACAGTTCTGCAAGATAAGTATGTTTTAGCCATTTTACTATTGCCCAAGTGCTGTTAGCATTCGTAAGAGCATGTTTGCATGCATGGTGCTGACCACAATTAGAATAGGGTGAAGTTGAAATATGAGAAAAACATTGGAAACATCGAAGGATTAATGCAGGTGGGTGCAAGTATGGGGTGAAGGCATGTCAAGGATCCTTGAAAACGTATGGAGAAATGGGGGGCGGATGGAATTAATGGGAGGAGGAGGAAGAGGAGCACTTGCAGGGCAGGCAGTGGAAGTAAATGTGTTGTGTCATGCCTGTCACCTCACACAGGCCCACAATCCAAACGGACACCTCCACTCTGCGCAAGAAGTAACACTTGGCACTATTGTTACCAAAACATGAGCTAAATTATAGGCCCATGCCCATCCCCACCAAAATAGCATTAGCCTAGAGGGATCCTATGCGCTGATAGTTCAAACAAGAAGGTCCGAGAATTACTCTAATCCAACGAATAATTTGCAAATTAAAAATTTAGAAAAATGAAGATGAGTTAATTTCCCTTATCCTTAATGATTTTCTGACTTCGTTTTTTTTTTTTTTTTCTTTTCCCTCTCCCTCAATTTTTTGCGTTTTATTTTTCCATTTTTGGGTTTTTCTTCTTTTAGTCTGTCTTTCTTTCTTTTTTTTGTTTGCTGTGTGGATTCTGCTGTTTCGAGGATTGCTACTTAGATCTTCCATGGATTTGTTTTCTGCTTTTTACGTTTTTCTTCCTTTTCATCCCACTAACTTTGTGCCCTCATTAATGTGAATGCCAACACGTTTCCTTCCTAGATCAAGATATGTGCCTCTTATATTCCTGTATGGAGTGTCTCTTCTCCAACTCTTGAAGCGTCAGTTGTTGCCTGAAGAGGAGTCTGCCATGCGGGCAAGATATTGCCCTAAACAAAGAATATTGTTGAATGGATAAGGGTCGAAGAGAAGGCAACCATATTGAAGGTCTTAGGTCTTGTGTTCCTTAGGATAGAGGGCATTCTCGAAAATTACCAACCCTTGAAAGGGTACTGAATGGGAGTAGCACTCGTAGCACTCATGTAAATTCAGCCTCAGGTACGATAAGCTGCAGCGGCCAGTTTCATCTCATTCCCCTCTTTTTTTGTTATCAGCGTTAATTTTATCATATCATCGTATAACTGGGTTGATAGGTTTTGCATATTCTGACAAATGCTAAGGTAGAACTTTTTATCATATCATCGTCTAACTGGGTTGATAAGTTTTGCATATTCTGACAAATGCTAAGGTAGAACTAGTAGAATCTGGATTCATAGGTTTTCCATTCTTCTGGGAAATGTTAAGACAGTTGTTTTTTTTTTTTTGTAAACTTGGCGCAGAGATTAACTTCTATTGATGAAGAGCCCCTCTCTGTCATGAGCCCAATGCATTCAATGACAATTCATATGGTGAATACCAAGAGAATATTGATATTATTTAAGAACCTACTCCTAACATATTCTTGCAAGCCTTATTGTATACACATCAAATTATGAGGCTATGATGGTATTTCAAAAAAGTTCTAACCATTCTCATTAATAGCACTCAAACTTTTATTGATTCCAAGGTGAAAAACAAGCATATTGCTACTTGTACCTATGTAATAGCTTTGAAGTCATGATAACCAAAATATTTACTCTTCTTTTAAAATACAAATGTCCTAAGTTTAACATTGCCATGAGAAACTACAAATTAAAATTTGACATCTTTAACTTCCTTTAGGTGGATGTGACATAGTTTTAGTGATTGCATACATTAGGACTTATCTTGTGGGACTTTTCATAAATGTGGATGCAATTCATAGTAGCATGTTGAAATTCATAATATTTTTCAAAACAAATAGAAGCAATCTCTTATACAAAAGAGTAAAAGGATGAAATAAAGAGAAACAAACGTAGATATTGGGGGCACCTATAGGTACCATAAATAATCATTGTATAGTCTATAGATTACATTTTTACATACTCAAATGATAAAATGTGGAGTGGTGGGGTGAATTTATACCAATACCAAAACCCCAATTACATAAGAGTTTAACCTACGTTAGGGGTTAAGGATAGTTATAAGTTATCATGTGGGTTTAACCATAACAAGGTTAGCCAAAATCCATATGGACTACATAATAAAATATCACGATAATTTAATTATAATTATACAATGCTTACCCTTAGGCCTCTACAATATTCCATTATACAATGCCAACCTTAGCCATAAAATAAACTTATTTAATTATATTGAAATATTTTACATGGACAAAAGATAATAAAAATATTAATTAATAATAAAAAAAAGAAAAGCATAATTAAAAGTGATGATCATGGTTTTCATGACCATGTTATTTACATAGCACAGAAAATTCCTAGAAAATTAAGAAACAATAAATTAAGTTATTACATAGCACAGAAAATTCCTGGAAAATGAAGAAACAATAAATTAAGGTTTTAAACATTTCTAATAAATTAGGTAACCTCTTTTTGAAATTTAAATATTGGGACTAGGGAGAATCCATTTGGTCCATTGAACCAAAGGTGGGAAGAGAGGCCTCAGCCTCGTTGTCTAGGTCCTAGGATTCATTGACCAAAATATTGTGATAGCTATTCCTAAGAATTACAATGGTTAGTTGTCCCGACCACCATTAGGACAGGGAAGAGAAAACTTGTTATATATAGGGTGAAGTTGAAATATGAGTAAAACATCGAAAACATCAAGAAGATTTCATAGTAATATTGGGAGATTTAGGCTCCCATGTTTAATACAAAAAGAGATCATTCTTTTATTATTGAAAGTGTTCAATTTGTGTTATATGTTTGGTGTCATTTATTTTTTCTAAAATAGGATATAGATCATAGGGCATTATCTTAGAAAAGCATGAGTGATTATATGAAGGAAATGCAACAATTGCACATTCAATTTGATCAATTTGATTGGAAAACCTTGAATAAAGAATGAAAATTCTTAAACTAATTGATCAACTAGAAAAAGCATGTGCATACTCTAGGAAGTCATCTTTAATCTCTACACCATTTTTGGTGAACTACAAGTAGTGTAGCAAGGAGAATTTCAATATAGCCCACTAATTCAACAAGAAATCTATAAAATAATTTAGGAGGATAACATAAATTAGCCAATCCACTACATACCACAAAATTAGATTTTTCTAATTTTGATGGAAAATATCTCTCTAGTTATATATATCCTTCAAATCAATATTTTGAACTACATCAAACTCGAAATAGTATGAAAACACCTCTAACATCCTTCAACTCTGAATAGTAAGCACAAGTGTATCAATAATTCTAAAAATCCACGGGAAGAGCACCTTCATGGGATAAAATTTGCACAAAATTTCTTGTTTGTTTTAGACCCGGTGCATATGATAATTTTACAAGAGCTTTGACTAAGCTTAGGAAACCTCAATCAATTTGAAAATAATATAAGGGATTTAAATCTTAGCAAACAAGATACAAGAGTTATTTGATGCATTGTTTATAAATTATTTCATTGCTTAAAATTTAAAATCAAGATGAAGGAAAAATTCTCAACCCAAATAATATGATGGAAGCCATTAGGTTAGAAAGGTTAGCTAAAAAGTGATGCCATAACATTGCACATATAAGCCACCGCAATTCATATTTTTTTCTTAAGCTTCCAATATCCTATATTATAGGAAACAAAACCATTCCCATAAAATTATTAAGTAATAAAAGTTCATCAAAACAAGACCCTCTACTACACATGATGAAAAATACAATCACAATCCAAGGTATAAATGCACTAAACAAATATTATACCTATTGTATGTGGAGTAAAACACTACCTCTCATGAGCCCAATGCATTCAATGACAATTCATATGGTGAATACCAAGAGAATATTGATATTATTTAAGAACCTACTCCTAACATATTCTTGCAAGCCTTATTGTATACACATCAAATTATGAGGCTATGATGGTATTTCAAAAAATTTCTAACCATTCTCATTAATAGATCTCATAATTTTATTGATCCCAAGGTAAAAAAACAAGCATATTGCTACTTGTACCTATGTAATAGCTTTGAAGTCATGATAACCAAAATATTTACTCTTGTTTTAAAATACAAATGTCCTAAGTTTAATATTGCCATGAGAAACTACAAATTAAAATTTGACATGTTTAACTTCCTTTAGGTGGATGTGACATAGTTTTAGTGATTGCATACATTAGGACTTATCTTGTGAGACTTTTCATAAATGTGGATGCAATTCATAGGAGAATGTTGAAATTCATAATATTTTTCAAAACAAATAGAAGCAATCCATCCACTCAAATATTATACAAAAGAGTAAAATATGAAAGAAAGAGAAACAAACATAGATATTGGGGGCACCCATAGGTACCATAAATAATCATTGTACAGTCTATAGATTACATTTTTACATACTCAAATGATAAAATGTGGAGTGGTGGGGTGAATTTATACCAATACCAAAACCCCAATTACATAATATTTTAACCTACATTAACATAACAAGAGGGGTTAAGGATAGTTATAAGTTATCATGTGGGTTTAACCATAACAAGGTTAGCAAAAATCCATATGGACTACATAATAAAATATCACAATAATTTAATTATAATTATACAATGCTTACCCTTAGGCCTCTACAAGATTCCATTATACAATGCCAACCTTAGCCATAAGTCAGATTACACTTACAACACCCCATCATAATTTGAACTAAATGTCCAAGGAAAGAAGAAATAAATAATGATAATATCTTCCCCGATAATGGATGATCTATTGGGCCACCACAATTTGAGGTAGACTCATATAAATATCCTTCATCATCTAAAATATACTACTACAAAAATATTTCATGCACAAGAGTCTTCTTAAGCTAGACCATAGTCATCACTTTCACTATTAGACACTCCCACATACATTCAAAAAACACTTTTGATAATACTTCAAATAAAGAAGAGAAGTCAATATCACCATCTTCTTTAAAGATAAGCTTCTTCAATATTCCATAGTCACATAAGGTATGACTTGAGTTCACAACTAGTACTTTTATCGTATACATCACCTTAATTGAATACTTGCTCTTACCCTTGGACCACCTAGTTTTAGTCACCAAAATATACTTTGCATGAACCTATTTAAAAGAAGAGTTGTAACAAACTTGAATGGATAAGGATCAAAGATAAGGCAACCATGTTGAAGGTCTTGTGTTCCTTAGGATAGAGGGCATTCTGGAAAATTACCAACCCTTGAAAGGATACTGAATGGGAGTAGCACTCATGTAGATTAAGCCTCATGTACAATAAGCTGCAACTGCCAGTTTCATCTCATTCCTCTATTTTATTTATTAGTGTTAGTTTTATCATATCATCGTAGAACTGTATTGATAGGTTTTGCATATTCTAACAAATGCTAAGGTAGAAGTAGTAGATTATGGATTGATAGGTTTTCCATTCTCTGGGAAATGCTAAGACAGTTAGAAAAAGTATATCACTTTTTTTTAGAAAACTTGGCGTAGATATTACCTTCTATTGATGAGGAACCCCTATGTATATAATATCTTTATTACAGTGGAGAATGATATTTATCTAGTTATCGAGCCTTGTACTTGTACTTTGATAATAATAAAATCCTTGATTAATTCCTCGTAGGGAAGGTGTAATTTGTGAGGATCATAGAAAACATAAAAATATCTTTAATAAAATAAATAAATAATTTTTTTTAATTTTATATAACCCATCATAATATCTTAATATTTTGATGAATACATATAAATTTTATAAATATATTATATATAAAATAATTTGTATGTTCGTAACCACTAAATCTAATGTTTACCTTCTTATTTATTTTATTAAAATAAACTTATTTAATTATAATTGAAATATTTTACATGGACAAAGGATAATAAACATATTAATTAATAATAAAAAAAGAAAAGCATAATTAAAAGTGATGATCATGGTTTTCATGACCATGTTATTACATAGCACAAAAAATTCTTGGAAAATGAAGAAACAATAAATTAAGGTTTTAAATGGTTCTAAGAAATTAGGTAACCTCTTTTTGAAATTTAAATGTTGGGACTAGGGATAATCCATTTGGTCCATTGAACCAAAGGTTGGAAGAGAGGCCTTAGCCTCATTTTCTAGGTCCTAGGATTCATTGATCAGAATATTGTGATAGCCATTCCTAAGAATTACAATGGTCAGTTGTCCTGACCACTATTAGGATAGGGAAGAGAAAACTTGTTATATATAGGGTGAAGTTGAAATATGAGTAGAACATCAAAAACATCAAAAATATTTCATAGTAATATTAGGAGATTCAGGCTCCCCTATTTAATACAAAAAGAGATCATTCTTTTATTATTGAAAGTGTTTAATTTGTGTTATATGTTTGGTGCCATTTCGTTTTTCTAAAATAGGATATAGATCATAGGGAATTATATTAGAAAATCATGAGTGGTGAGATGAAGGAAATGCAACAATTGCACATTCAATTTGATCAATTTGATTGGAAAACCTTGAATAAAGAATGAAATTTCTTAAATAATTGATCAACTAGAAAAAGCATGTGCATACTCTAGGATGTCATCTCTAACCTCTACACCATTTTTGGTGAACTACAAGTAGTGTAGCAAGGAGAATTTCAGTATAGCCCACTAATTCAACAAGAAATCTATAAAATAATTTAGGAGGATAACACAAATTAGCCAATCCACTACATACCACAAAATTAGATTTTTCTAATTTTGATGGAAAATATCTCTCTAGTTAGATATATCCTTCAAATCAATATTTTGAACTACATCAAACTCCAAATATTGTGAAAACACCTCTAACATCCTTCAACTCTGAATAGTAAGCACAAGAATATCAATCATTCTAAAACTCCACGGGAAGAACACCTTCATGGGATAAAATTTGCACAAAATTACTTGTTTGTTTTAGACCCGGTGCATATGATAATTTTACAAGAGCTTTGACTAAGCTTAGGAAACCTCAATCAAGTTGAAAATAATATAAGGGTGTTAAATCTTAGCAAACAAGATACAAAAGTTATTTGATGCATTATTTATAAATTATTTCATGGCTTAAAATTTAAAATCAAGATGAAGGTAAAAATTCTCAACCCAAATAATATGATGGAAGCCATTAGGTTAGAAAGGTTGGCTAAAAAGTGATGCCATATCATTGCACATATAAGCCACCCCAATTCATATTTTTTCTTAAGCTTCCAATATCCTATATTATAGGAAACAAAACCATTCCCATAAAATTATTAAGTAATAAAGAGATTAAATTTCATCGAAACAAGAGCCTCTACTACACGTGATGAAAAATACAATCACAATCCAAGGCATAAATGCACTAAACAAATATTATACCTATTGTATGTTGAGTCAAAAACTACCTCTCATGAGCCCAATGCATTCAATGACAATTCATATGGTGAATACCAAGAGGATATTGATACTATTTAAGAACCTACTCCTAGCATATTCTTGCAAGCCTTATTGTATACACATCAAATTATGAGGCTATGATGGTATTTCAAAAAAAATCTAACCATTCTCATTAATAGCACTCATAATTTTATTGATACCAAGGGGAAAAAACAAGCATATTGCTACTTGTACCCATGTAATAGCTTTGAAGTCATGATAACCAAAATATTTACTCTTGTTTTAAAATACAAATGTCCTAAGTTTAATATTGCCATGAGAAACTACAAATTAAAATTTGACATGTTTAACTTCCTTTAGGTGGATGTGATATAGTTTTAGTGATTGCATACATTAGGACCTATCTTGTGGGACTTTTCATAAATGTGGATGCAATTCATAGTAGAATGTTGAAATTCATAATATTTTTCAAAACAAATAGAAGCAATCCATCCACTCAAATCTTATACAAAAGAGTAAAAGGATGAAAGAAAGAGAAACAAACATAAATATTGAGGGCAACCATAAGCACCATAAATAATCATTGGACAATCTATAGATTACATTTTTACATACTCAAATGATAAAATGTGGAGTGGTGGCGGGAATTTATACCAATACCAAAACCCCAATTACATAAGAGTTTAACCTATGTTAACATAACAAGAGGGCTTAAGGATATTTATAAGTTATCATGTGGGTTTAACCATAACAAGGTTAGCCAAAATCCATATGGACTACATAATAAAATATCACAATAATTTAAATATAATTATATAATTGTTACCCTTAGGCCTCTACAAGATTCTATTATACAATACCAACCTTAGCCATAAGTCAGATTACACTTTCAACACCCCCTCATAATTTGAACTAAGGGCTCAAGGAGATAAGAAATAAATAATGATAATATCTTCTCCTATAATGGATGATCTATTGGGCCACCACAATTTGAGGTAGACTCGTATAAATACCCCTCATCCTCTAAAATATACTACTACAAAAATGTTTCCTACACAAGAGTCTTCTTAAGCTAGACCATAGTCACCACTTTCACTATTAGACGCTCCCACATACATTCAAAAAACACTTGATAATACTTCAAATAAAGAAGAGAAGTCAAGATCACCACCTTATTTAAAGATAAGCTTCTTCAATTCCATAGTCACATAAGGTATGACTTGAGTTCACAACTAATCCTTTTATCGTATACATCACCTTAATTGAATACTTGATCTTGCCCTTGGACCACCTAGTTTTAGTCACCAAAAGATACTTTACATGAACCTATTTAAAAGAAGAGTTGTAACAAAATTGAATGTATAAAGGTCTAAGAGAAGCCAACCATGTTGAATGTATTGTGTTATTTAGGATAGAGGGCATTCTATAAAATTACCAACCCTTGAAAGGGTATTGAATGGGAGTAGCACTCATGTAGATTCATCCTCATGTACAATAAGTTGTAGCTGCCAATTTTATCTCATTCCTATCTTTTTTTTATTAGCGTTAGTTATATCATATCATCGTAGAACTGGGTTAATAGGTTTTGCATATTCTAACAAATGCTAAGGTAGAACTAGTAGATTGTGGATTGATAGGTTTTCCATTTTCTGGGAAATGCTAAGACAACTAGCAAAAGTATATCACTTTTTTTTAGAAAACTTGGCGCATATATTACCTTCTATTGATGAGGAGCCCCTCTCTTTGTAATAATACATTTATTACAGTGGAGAATGATATTTATCTAGTTGCCTAGCCCTATACTTGTACTTTGATAATTATACAATCCTTGATTAATTCTTCTTAGGGAAGGTGTAATTTGTGAGAATTATATGAAACATAAAAATGTCTTTAATAAAATAAATAAATAATTTTTTTTAATTTTATATAAACAATCATAATATCTTAATATTTTGATGAAGACATAAATTTTATAAATGTATTATATATAAAATAATTTGTCGTCGTAACGACTAAATATAATGTTTACCTTCTTATTTATTTTATTAAAATAAACTTATTTAATTATATTGAAATATTTTACATGGACAAAGGATAATAAAAAATTTAATTTATAATAATAATAAAAGAAAAGCATAATTAAAAGTGATGATCATGGTTTTCATGACCATGTTATTACATAGCATATAAAACTCCTGGAAAATGAAGAAAGAATAAATTAAGGTTTTAAACGTTTCTAAGAAATTAGGTAACCTCTTTTTGAATTTTAAATGTTGGGACTGAGGCAAATCCATTTGGTCCATTGAACCAAAGGTAGGAAGAGAGACCTCGTTGTCTAGGTCCTAGGATTCATTTACCAGAATATTGCGATAGCCATTCCTAAGAATTACAATGGCCAATTACCCTAACCACCATTAGGACAGGGAAGAGAAAACTTGTTATATATAGAGTGAAGTTGAAATATGAGTAGAACATTGGAAACATCGAAGGATTAATGCAGGTTGGTGTAAGTATGGGGTGAAGGCATGTCAAGGGATCCTTGAAAATGTAAGGAGAAATGGGGGGTTGGAATTAATGGGAGAAGGAAGAGAAATAGGAGGAGCACTTGCAGGGCAGGTAGTGGGAGGAAATATGTTGTGTAATGCCTATCACCTTGCATTCCCACAATCCAAATGAACACCTCCACTTTGAGAAAGAAGTAACACTTGGCACTATTGTTAACAAAACATGAGCTAAACTATAGGCTCATTCCCCACAAAAATAGCATTAGACTAGAAGGATCCTATTGCCTCTGATAACTCAAATAAGAGGGTCTGAGAATTACTCTACTCCAATGAAAAATTTGCAAATTAAAACACAAAAATTTGAAAAACCTAAGTTCTCTTGCTTCACTGGCCAGGATCCTCTAGCCTTGAGTGATTTTTAACTTTTCTTTTCTTTCTTTTTTTTTCTCCTCTCTCTATGAACTATAGTATGGCAAGATGGTGTAGAATTTAGGGTTTTTACTAATTGATGTTTATTTTTGCTAGTTGTAGGATACTAAGGACCTGTTGTGAGAGAAATATTAGAACATAAGAGATGGCTGGAATGAGCAGCAACCAACCACAAATATTTGGTTCCATCTATTAGAACCATAAATTTTCATTGTATAATCTATAGATTACATGTCTACACACTTCAATTATTAGAGGAATGGTGGACTATTTATATCAATACAAAAACCCCAATTACATAAGATTTTAACCCAAGCTGACATAACAAGAGGGCTTAACATTAATTACAAATTATAAAGTGGGATTGACCATAACAAGGTTAACTATGGACCATATGGATTAAATTATAAAATATTGTTATAAATTCAGTACATTGTACAACGAATTCCCTTAGGCTTATCCAATGTTACATCATACAATGTCATCCTTGTCCATGAATCAAATTATAATTTCAACATAGAAAACTAACAATACACTCTCAAGGGTTGATAATAAGTTCAAAAAAAGGTAATCAGTTCACATTGTATCCATAAATTACTTAAAAAGGTATCTCATGGAGTCATGGCTCAACTTTTTATAATGCAATTCATAGAAGTCAATAAATTTGATCATATCCTCATAATTACAGTTACTCTCATAAGTATTCTCATGTGTTTTAGGAACCCTATGAACTTTCCCCATAACACACACATAATCATTTCATCCAAATACTTTTAAAAAATCTACCACCCAATATACACCCTTATAGATCTCCCTATGCACAAAATAGTCAAAATTGAAAAGTTAGTACAAGAACTACTAAAAGCAGGGGCAATTCAAGTAAGCACCAATATTTATTCATTACTTGTACTTTTAGTATGAAAAAATATGGGCAATGGATATTGTTTGTGGATTTTTAGGCATTGAACAAAGTATTGAGGGAAAAATTCCAATTTCATTCATAAATGAGCTCTTAGACAAACTACATCATGTTCATTTTTCCTCCAAGATAAATTTGAGGTTGGGATACCACCAAATATCCATGATGAGGATGTTGCTAATATATTTTTTACAACAAATTATGGATGCTATAAATTTGTAGACATGCCTTTTGGCTTAACAAAATCCCCATCATCATTCTAAATTTTGATGAATCAAATTTTGTATGTTTCTTTCAAAAATTAATTTTAGTGTTCTTTGATGATATGCTCACTTATAAAAAACTTTGAAGGAGCATTTCACTCACTTATATCATGGCCTAAATCTGCTTTCATAAAATTAGTTAAATACTAAGTGTTCCAAGTGCTCTCTAGTCGAAAGGGAGGTTAATATATCATATTAGAAGAAGGGTTAAGGTTGACCCTAAAATAATAAGGATATGTAAAATTGACCTAAACCCAAGACTCTTAAAAGAATATATGATTTATGGGTCTCATTGGCTACTATCATAAGTTTGTCAAATTTTATGGGAAGATAGTAGCTCTTTTGAAAGCCATATTAAAAAAGGATTCATTTAGGTGGTTTGAGGTAGCAAAATAGGTATTTGAAATTCTTAAGGAGGCTATGTGCACCACTCTTATATTTTCTATGGTAAACTTCTCTCAACCCTTTATCATTGTATGTGATGCATCAAGGAATAGAACTGGTGTAGTATTCATGGAACAACATCAACCATCAACTTTCACTAATAAATCCCTCATAAGTATACATTTGAAAAAGTCAACATATAATAAAGAAAAAATGAAAATAGTGCATGCATTGATACATTGACAACCATATCTTGTGGGTCAATATTTTTACATCAAAACTACTCATCACAACCTCTAATGCTTGGAGAAATAATCTTTCTCTCTTGAACAACACTTAGGATATGATTACTAGATCCTCTACAAAAAATGCAAAGATAAATTTGTAGTCGATGTAAATTAGGTAAATTTGATGACCAGGTGATATTCAGTGTAATTTACTTATTAGATATAAATTGGTTACAAGAAGTCCAATAAGAGTGACAAGAGAATACACACATACAACAACGTAATCAAAAGTTATTCAAAAATTCCATCAGCAACTTAGTGTATTCTTGTGATGGCCAATACTTGTACTACAAGGGGTAAATTATTTTTACAACAAATTCTACTATGCATGACAAATTATTATATAAATTACATGTCACCTTCAATTAGACATTCTAAATTTTTAAAGACTTGTCAATGCAAAAAAATGAAATTCTTCTAGGAGGGAATGAAATAACATATTAAATTATTTTTACATAGTGGCAAGAGGATACACACACAACTAATTCAAAGGTTATCCATAAACTTCATTATCAATTCACCATATTTGTGGGATGGAAAATACTTGTGTTATAAAGCGAGAATTACCCTTAATAATTTTTTTCTATGCATGAAATATTATTATATGAATTACATTTATCACCTTCAGCTAGATATTTTGGATTCTTAAAGACTTATCGATGCACAAAAAGAATCTTAATTGGGAAGGAATGAAGTTGGATACTAAATTGTTTGTTCAAGAATGTGATATTTATCAATATCATAAAGGTAAAATGGTTTGAATTCCAATCACTCTTCAACCCTTACATATTCTAACAATGATAAAAACTAATATTTCCATGGTTATTGGGGGGTTTTCAAAGTTAGCAAGCAAGTCAGTTATTTTGGTTGTTGTGTATTATAACTTATAGCATAACTATTTGTATCCTCTTATTAACATCTCTACATAGCTTCAACTATTGCCAAAATATTTATTGACCATATTATCCAACTTCATGACTTGCCCACCTCTATAGTTTATGACCACAACCTAACAACTCACCAATATTTTTTAAAGGAATTCTTCAAGTTGCACACAACCAAACTAAGGATGATCTCGATATACCTTCCGTAAATTATATGGCTAGATTAGAATTATCAATAAGTACTTGGATTCTTACTTACACTACTTTGCTTCAAAGTATAAGATGCATTGGATCAAATGGATACAATTATCAGAATGGTGGTACAATACCATGTCGTACAATAGCCAAGATGACCTCACATGAAGTTGTATATGGCTAGCCATCATCATCTCTCACCTCATATATTCCAAGTAGTTCTCATGTAGCAACTATTCTTTATACTCTTAATAATTAGAAGGCCCTAATTCAATCCCTCAAGGATAAGTTAACAATGTTCTTGAATTGGATGAAACAACAAGTAAATCAACAAATATAAAAATAAGAGTTTTCTAAAGAAAACTTGGTCTTTATTATAAGTATACAAATAGATATCCTTAAGGATAAAAGGCATTCACAAGCTTGCACCCAAGTTTATATGAGTCCTATCTAGTCTTAAAATAAATTAGCACTATTGCATATAGGTTAGTCATGTCACCATTTTTCAAATTACATATTGTCTTTCATATATCTTGCTTGAAGAAGACCATGAGATAACATATTCAAGTTTAGTTAACATTACCTGAATTGGATTTGGATGATGAAGGCTCAATTATTCTATAACTTAGGTCATTTTAAAATGATGATCATGATAATTGTACAACTAAACCATTAAGTGTTTCTTTGTAAAATGTCATTAATTACAGTCCAAATATACCGCATGGGAATTACTACACCTGCTTCCTCATCTTCAACTATAGGATAATTTTGTAGGGGGAGGTATTGTTAGGACCTCATGTTCTAATCCTTTCTATTTTTTATAATAGGTTAATTATTAATTAATGAGTACTTCTTTTGAATATTAAGGTGACACTTGTTCATTTGGGTTAGGGTTAAATAGCTTAGCTAGCTATTTTTGGTTAATCTAATTTTATCTAATCTAAGAGAATTAGGGTTAGGCTGAATTATCTTTATATATATTGCATTGTAAGTTATAGAAATGTCTTGAAGAATTATATTGTATTGAAATTTGCTTATAAAAAAGGTTACCCCTCAAGTGGCTGCATTAATATAAACTCTTCAGTATTGTCAATAAAATTCTTATTTATTGTATTCATTTTAAATGATTATATTTTTTTGTTAGTTTATTATGGTTTCTAATAATTCAAACATAATCATTTTAACTATACCCTAGTATGGGTGAACTTGGATAACCATTGTCCTTATTATGTTCGTCTAGAGAATTGTGTTTCTTTTTTTAGTTTTATTATAGCTTTTAATAATTCTTGCAAGCATAATCATTTCAACCATATGCTAGTCAGCGTGGATAAACACAACTATTCTCCCATATATGCTAGTTCACGTGGATAAACACAACAACCATTCTCCCATATGATATCTAGCCTGGTAGATGTTAAAATTTGTTTTACTTTATCTTTACCATATTATTATTTTAATAACCATAAATTATTATTGAATGCAATTTATGTTAAAAAAACTAATTAATTGTGATAAAAAAAAAAAATTAAATAATATCAATAAATTAATTTAAAAATATAACATTGTATATAAAACAAAAAATATTTTTAATAAAAAATAAATTAAATATAATTTAATTTTAAATAACAAAATTATTATATTTAAAATAAAATAAAATCAAAAACTACCTTTTTATTTATTTTATTAGAATAAACTTATACAATTAAATGAGAGCAAAGGATAATAAAAATAAACATAATAAAAAATAACTATATGAAACAAACAACAATATTAAATACTTCTTATACATATACATATCAACCTGAACCTGTGTAACAAACAACAATATTAGGAGATATGTGTAGTATAACTTGGCTTTTAAGCAAAAGTAGAGTAGTTTAGTTTACATTATGTGAGGTAGTTGTTAATCTTCCCAGTTTTTTTTAATTTAAATAGTGGAATTGGTAGCAGCCAACATTATGTGAGGTAGTTGTTAATTTTCAATTTTTTTTAATGTAAATAGTGGAATTGGTAGCCAAGTAGGTGATTTAGATCTTATCGTATTTCGCTTGGAAAGCCGCTACACAGATCTTCGTGTAGTTCACCCCTGTAATCATCATGTCACTCAAAAAACAAGCGTTCAATACAACTAAGCTGAGATTTAAACCTTGGACACTCGTCCCCATTACGGATAGCCGAATCAATTGATCTACACCTCAAACCTATATAAATAAAATAATTCGCAAACTAGTTTTTAATTTAAAAAATAAAAATAAATTATATGAAAAAACACAATATATAATAATTTAACCAAACTTTAATCCATTGCATTTGAATATTAGCCCATCCATTCAAATTTTGAACTCTAAAATCTGGCTGTTACACCACTCAAACCTAATTTCATAACCATGTTATTACATTCAAAAGAACGGAAAATTCCTGGAAAATGAAGAAACAATAAGTTAGATTTAAAACTTTTCTAAGAAGGTAACCTCTTTTGTAATTCTATGGTTGAGAGAATCCATTTGCTTCGTTGAAGTAAAGGCAGGAAGAAAGGCCTCAGCCTCGTTGTCTAGGTCCTAGGATTCATCTACCAAAATATTGCGATGGTCATTCCCACTATATTCATAGTGTGTTTCTTTACCACCTTTACGCATTGTGTAAGCTAAGCAATATACAACTAAGGAACGATATACTTACTTATTATGTGTTGTTATACAATCTCTGGTACAGTTCTGCAAGATAAGTATATGTTTCAGCCATTTTACTATTGCCCAATTGCTGTTGGCCTTCGTAAGAGCATGTTTGCATGCATGGTGCTGACCACCATTAGAAATATATATAGGGTGAAGTTGAAATATGAGAAAAACATTGGAAACATCGAAGGATTAATGCAAGTATGGGGGTGAAGGCACGTCAAGGGATCCTTGAAAACGCATAGAGAAATGGGGGGTTGGAATTAATGGGAGGAGTAGGAGGAAGAGGAGCACTTGCAGGGCAGGCAGTGGGAGTAAATGTGTTGTGTAGTGCCTGTCACCCCACACTCCCACAATCCAAACGGACACCTCCAGTCTGCGCAAGAAGTAACACTTGGCACTATTGTTACCAAAACATGACCTAAATTATAGGCTCATCCCCACAAAAATAGCATTAGACTAGAGGGATCCTATGCGCTAATAGTTCAAACAAGAGGGTCCGAGAATTACTCTTGTCCAACGAAAAATTTGCAAATTAAAAACACAAAAATTAGAAAAATGAAGGTGAGTTAATTTCCCTTGCTTCGCTGGCCATGCTGGGGATCCTCTATCCTTAATGATTTTCTGACTTTGTTTTTTTTTTTTTTTTTTTTTCTCTTTTCCTCCCTCCCTCAAATTTTTTGCGTTTTATTTTTCCATTTTTGGGTTTTTCTCTCACCTCTGCCTTTTTTTTTTTTTTTTGTCTGTCTTTCTTTCTTTGTTTGTTTGCTGTGTGGATTCTGCTGTTTCCAGGATTGCTACTTAGATCTTCCATGGATTTTTTCTGCTTTTTACGTTTTTCTTCCTTTTCATCCCATTAAGTCTGTGCCCTCATTAATGTGAATGCCAACACGTTTCCTTCCTAGATCAAGATATGTGCCTCTTATATTCCTGTACTAGGATGTGGAGTGTCTCTCCTCCTCCAAGGTCTTACCATACGCAAGAAGAAAAATAAACCAGGCAATATAGCCCTAAACGAAGAATATTGTTGACTGGATAAGGCTTGAAGAGAAGCCAGCCATGTTGAAGGTCTTGGGTTCCTCAGGATAGAGGGTATTCTGGAAAATTACTAACCCTCATCCATTGCCGGATCAGAATCTGAATATAGAATGGTGTTGGTTCGACAGAAAACCAACGGAGCAATAATTGATATGGTTCGCTGATTGAAAGGAGGGTACTGAGACGCTTCAATGGGAGTAGCACTCATGTAGACTCAGGTACAATAAGCTGCAGCTACCAGTTTCATCGTATTCATTTTTTTTATTTTGTTGAGTGTTAGGTTTAACATATAATTTATTTTCTTACGTAAGAATTCCAGTATTTTTGGGGTTTTTTTTTTGTTTTGAAAAACTAGATGTCCTCGTAAAACTGGTTTGATAGATTTTGGGCATTCTGAAATATTCCAAAGTAGAACTACTAGAATCTGGATTGATAGGTTTTTCATTCTCTCGAAAATGCTAAGATATTATATCACTGTTTTTTTTTTTTTTTTTTTTAAATAAGGGAAAATGACACAGATTAAAATCTATTGATGACAGAGTAGAATGATCCTAACGTAGTTGCCTAGACCTTTATTTGTATTGTAACATTAATACACTTTGATTGATTCGGCGTATAGGAGGTGTGATTTGTAGAAATATACACCATGATCGTAAAAAAGCATAAAAATGTTTTTAATTAAAAATAAACTAAATATAATAAATTTTAATTATGAATATATAAATTTTATAAAATTATTAAATTTAGAATAATTACGACCAAATCCAATACCAAGTTTTTATTTATTTCATTAGGATAAGCTTATTTAATTAATCCGAGATGTTCTACTAGAGCAAATGGATAATAAAGACAGAATAATAAAGATAAACATAATGAAAAGTGAACAAAGTAGAAGTTATGTGTAGTATAACTTTGCTTGTAAGCCAAAGTAAAGCAGTTTAGTTTCAATATTCAAATTTAAACATTTCATTAGACAATGAAAGTTAAAAGTAGTTTTTAATATTAATTAAACTAGATTTAAATTTTTAGTTAATATAATATAAATAAAATAATTATAAAATAATTTTTAAATTTAATAAAAAATAAATTATATGAAAATATATTTATTTTATTAAATTTTATTCTTAGAACCTTAAATTACCTATTAGAAACTCTTTTGCGAGTCTTGCTATTACACCACTCAAACTTGATTCCATAACCAACCATGTTATTACATTTAATAGCACAGAAAATTCCTGGAAAATGAAGAAACAATAAGTTAAGGTTTAAAACTTTTCTAAAAAATAAGGTAACCTCTCTTGAAATTGTATGGTTGGGAGAATCCATTTGATCCATTGAAGTAAAGGTGGGAAGAGAGGCCTCAGCGGTCTAGGTCCTAGGATTAATTTATCAGAATATTGCGATTGTCATTCCTCTTATATTCAGTGTATTTTTTTATCTCATTGTGTAAATTTAGCAATATATACAGCTAAGGAACGTTATAATGTATTGTTATGCAATCTCTGATACAGTTCTGCGAGATAAGCATGCTTCATCCATTTTTACCACCGCCGAGGTGCTGTCAGCATTCGTAAGAGCATGTTTGCATGCATGCAAGACATAAAAATTAGATTAGGGAATAGAAAACTTGTTATACATTGGGTGAAGTTGAAATATGAGAAAAACATTGGAAACATCGAAGGACTATGCAAGGCTAGCGATCCTCTAGCCTTGAATGGTTTTCTGATTTTTTTTTTTCTTTTTCCTCTCTCACTATTTTTTTTGCGTTTTAGTTTTACATTGATTTTTTTTGCGTTTTAGTTTTACATTGATTTTTTTGGTTTTTCTCTCATGGTCTCACCTCTGCTTTTTTTTTTTTTTTTTTTTTTCCCGGTCTTTTTTCCTTATTTTGTTTGCTGTGTGGATTCTGCTGTTTCCAGGATTGCTACTCAGATCTTCAATGGACTTTTTTCTGCTTTTTACGTTTTTCTTCCTTTTCATCCCATTAAGTCTGTGCCCTCATTAATGTGAATGCCAACACGTTTCCTTCCTAGATCAAGATATGTGCCTCTTATATTCCTGTACTAGGATGTGGAGTGTCTCTCCTCCAACTCTTGAAGCGTCAGTTGTTGCCTGAAGAGGAGTCTTGCCATGCGGGCAAGATATTGCCCTAAACAAAGAATATTGTTGAATGGATAAGGGTCGAAGAGAAGGCAACCATGTTGAAGGTCTTGTGTTCCTTAGGATAGAAGGCATTCTGGAAAATTACCAACCCTTGAAAGGGTATTGAAAGGGAGTAGCACTCATGTAGATTCAACCTCATGTACGATAAGCTGCAGCTGCCAGTTTCATCTCATTCCTCTCTTTTTTTTGTTATCAGCGTTAGTTTTTTCATATCATTTTAGAACTGGGTTGATAGGTCTTGTTATCAGCGTTAGTTTTTTACAAATACTAAGGTAGAACTAGAACTAGTAGAATCTGGATTGATAGGTTTTCCATTCTCTAGGAAATGTTAAGACAGCTAGCAAAAGCATATCATTGTTTTTTTTTTAAGAAAACTTGACGCAAAGATTAACTTCTATTGATGAGGAGCCCCCTCTGTAATAATGATACTGTAATAATATCATTATTACTGTGGAGAATGATCTTTATTTAGTTGCTCAGCCCTATACTTGTACTTTGACAATAATAAAATCCTTATTAATTCCTAGTAGGAAGGTGTAATTTGTGAGGATCATACGAAACATTAAAATATCTTTAATAAAATAAATAAATAAATAAAATTTAATTTTATATAAACAATCCTAATATCTTAATATTTTGATGAATACATATAAATTTGATAAATATATTACAAAATAATTTGTATGTAGTTCTTATAACCACTAAATCTAATGTTCACCTTCTTATTTATTTTATTAAAATAAACTTATTTAATTATATTGAAATATTTTATATGAAAAAATATATATATATATATTAATTAATAATAAAAAAAACATAATTAAAAGTGATGATCATGGTTTTCATGACCATGATATTACATACTTTTGTGTATCTTGGTTATATCAAAAGATTGAAGATAGTTTCTTTTTAGTTGTGGGCACAAATACATGTGGTTATTTTCTCCAAAATGCATTTGGAGTTATGATTTTTGCGGAACCCCGCTATGCAATGGTAGAAAATTCTTGGAAAATGAAGAAACAATAAATCAAGGTTTTTAAAGTTTCTAAAAAATTAAGTAACCTTTTTTTGAAATTTAATTGTTGGTATTGGGAAGAATCCATTTGGTCTCAAAGGTGGGAAATGAGGCCTCAATCTTTTTGTTTAGGTCTTATGATTCATTGATCAGAATATTGCGATAGTCATTCTAAGAATTACAATGGTCAGTTGTGTTGACCACCATTAGGACAGGGAAGAGAAAACTTGTTATATATAGGGTGAAGTTGACATATGAGAAGAACATCGGAAACATTGAAGGATTAATGCAGGTTGGTGCAAGTATAGGGTGAAGGCACGTCAAAGGATCCTTGAAAATGCAAGGAGAAATGGGGTGTTGGAATTAATAGGAGCAAGAAGAGAAAGAGGAGGAGCACTTGCAGGGCAGGCAGTGGGAGGAAATGTGTTCTGTAGTGCCTGTCAACCTGCATTCCCACAATCCAAACCGACACCTCCACTCTGAACAAGAAGTAACACTTGGCAATATTATTAACAAAACATGAGCTAAACTATAGGCCCATTCCCCACAAAAATAGCATTAGACTAGAGGGATCCTATCCTCTGTGATCGCTCAAACAAGAGGGTCCGATAATTACTCTACTTCAACGCAAAATTTGCAAATTAAAATCAAAAAAATTAGAAAAACCTAAGTTCTCTTGGTTCACTGGCCAGGATCCTCTAGCCTTCAGTGATTTTCTGACTTTTCTTTTCTTTTATTTCTCTTTTCTCCTGTCTATGAACTATAGTAGGACAAGATGATGTAAACTTTAAGGTTTTTACTAATTGGTGTTTGTTTTTGCTAGTTATAGGATACTGAAGACCTGCTGTGAGAGAAAGATTAGAAGAGAATAAATGGCCGGAACGAGCAGCAACCAGCCGTGGAGCCATCTGAAGGAGCCTTCCCTTGCCAATAACAACAGCAACAATGATCTCGATAGCGACCATCACTTTATTCGCGGTGGTGGATATAATGACAAAAGGCCTTTGACAACGACAGGGGGATTTTTTGAAGCCCATGACATGGCAAGCATTAGATCTTCCTACGGTCAGGAGCACAACTTTGTTGGAAACTGTGTAGAGGGAATAAAATCCCCGAGGAGTGCATCTGCCTTGCAGCAGCAGGCGACGCCTCAGCCTCCTCTTTTTTGGAACAGAACGCCGCAGCAGAACATGTCTGTGGAGAGCAGATTGTTCCACAGGACGGCCACATTCGCGGAATACAGCAATCTGCCAAGGTCGGCCTCTGGATCCCAGCTTTTGTCTCGGAATGTGCCAAATCCTCCGTTGAAAACTCTCTCCTCTGCTTCAACCGGTGATTTGCCTTCTCTTCAGATTAAGGAAGAAGAAAATGCCATGGCTACTTGTTTTGAGGTCAACAATAAGTTGCCATTGACCCCCATTCTCCAAACCGCTGCGAGTTTTCGAGCGAACCGAAAGAGAAGAATGGCCAGGCAGCGCAGAGTTGTTAATACGGGCGTGGCCATGGGCATGGGCATGGGCCTGATTATGGATATGAATCCCCTTCACCAGTCACAATCAGTCCTTACCTCCACGGCTAGCTTGCAGGCAACCCCATCTGCTGCTGCAGCGTCTCATGCACAGACGACTAAACCCAAGGGCCGTGGCCACCATGGCAACATAGAGCTTCAAGAACATGAACAACAGGTGTGTAATTTGTAATTTCAAGGAACATTGCTTGGAAGAAACTGGAACTTATCTTTGCCTCACTAGAAAATTTCTCTAATCAGTTCAAGTGATGCTGTTCCTATACAAGCTGTTTATTTTCAGTAACATATTTCTATGTCAAAATTTTGTTCCACTTTGATACCTTTTGATACCTCTTCTAGCCCGAGTTTATTGGAGCCATGAAGTTGCAACTGGGTACTTTTTCGAATGATCTATGGGCGATCTAGAGGTATTGAGTAATGTTTATAACGTGTTTCTTGATTATCTTTGTGCAGGAACTAACAGAAAAAGATCTCAAGTTTCTTTTACAAAAGGAGCTTCGCCCCAGTGATGTGGGGCAACTTGGAAGAATGGTGCTTCCCAAGGTGAGTTGGTAGCAAATTCAAACCATTTTTGACAAGTATCTGATTAACTTACTGTGTAACAACATATATTTTTTCCATTTTTTCCATCTTAGATTATGTCTTTATAACATAGTATTAGATATTTGGACTGGATTGCAATGGATGTGTTCTCTTCCCTATTCTTAATTGATAGGTTCAATACCATTTAAGCTCTATGTAAGTCTGTTTATGGGCGCGTTTGAAGAGAAACTAAACAATTTGCAGCTATGATAAAAGCACAATCGAAGAATATGTCATCCAATGATAATATTACCAGGACTAAAATTTGCAATGTTCTTGTACAGAAAGAGGCTGAAGCCCATCTTCCTCCGCTAAGTACACGTGAAGGAATACCAATATCGATGGAGGACATGGATAACTCCCGGCCATGGAATTTCAAATTTAGGTTAGTTACAAAACTATGTTATTAAATTTGTATAATTTATTTGAATTTTCAAGAATATTAATTTCTTGAACTCTTAAATGTATTATTAATTTTATGAAATTAAGGCAATGTTACTTATGATGCCATACTTGTAGGTTTTGGCCAAACAACAAAAGCCGAATGTACGTTTTAGAGAATACAGGTGAGTGAGTTTATCCATTATAATAAAATTGTGTGGGGTTGGTCTTTTTATTTTTTAATTAGTTAATGTAATAATATAAATTTAATAATATTTATCTATCCATACTGTAGAGATAACTGGATTATCTTGTAGGAGAGTTCGTTAAAACACATGCACTTCGTTGTGGAGACTTCATCATGCTATACAAAGATGATACCAGAAATAAATACGTGAGTAATCAATCAGGGATTAAGACTGCTTCTAAGATTTTCTATTGTACTCCTAGTTGGCATCTAATTGGGTTTTTGGTTTTTCAGCATTTACCGAGTGATTACTCTCAAGTTTTTGAGAATGCCCAACATCCTGATAACGCTTGTTTGATGCTATCAGGTGATCAGAGGAAGGAAGGCTTCCATAAGTCAAGAGGCCTCAGGCAATTCAGGAGAAAGAAATGGAAATTGCTTGTCCTCAATCATTATGGAGAATGGCAGTGCTCAATCGACGAATGATAATGAGAATGATATAAGGATAAACGTTATAGATAATGGGAGTGCCCAATCCACAACTGATAAAGACTATGAGGTAAGCAGCACGTCACCTTATGCTAGTGTAAACAATATGCCTCAGACAGTGGAGGCTGCAGACATGGCTTCATCTGTAGAAGACATATTCTCCAAAGATTTTTCAATAGATTTTGCAACTGGAATTCCTAACTCGCCTCGACTGGATTCCATTCCTAGTTTCGGTTCAGATGAAATGTCACTGGAAGACTTCTTAAATAACTAGCTTATGACGCCTGTCTCCATGGATCATGAATAATTTTT
Organism: Wollemia nobilis; assembly: GCA_028583015.1. Classification (NCBI taxonomy): domain Eukaryota; kingdom Viridiplantae; phylum Streptophyta; class Pinopsida; order Araucariales; family Araucariaceae; genus Wollemia; species Wollemia nobilis. The sequence goes on from JAQPPZ010017222.1 coordinate 11,599,458, forward strand.
GGCCTAAGTTAACCCTCATTATATGATCGTTTTGGAACCTAAGTTGACCTCAAATGCGATATGTAAATTTGGACAATAGCAGAACAAAACATAATACTGGATATCTTTTGATATTGTACTCTTATCAGCAGCAGATTATTGCTTTCCTCTAATTTTTTTTTGCGGCCGCCATATTTAACATTAACTATTTCATTGTTCTTACGTATAGGCGCTCTTGGTGTTCTCCCGATCTTATGAGTTTAAAACTTTCATGTAGTGTTGAAGCAAGTGTGTGCCTATTTTCTAACCACTAGTTAGATATTTTTTTGCTTTGTTGAAAAAAATTTGGTATTTTGATTAGTATTTTTTATTTAGCAAGAATTGAGTTTTTAGTTGTATATATTTTAAGTAATATTTAAGAGATAGTGAATAATTAAACGAAGAAAAATATTTATTTATTTAAGGGTGTAATTAATTTTATTTTAAATAGTTATTTATATTATTTAATTTTTAGAGTCAGGTTGATTGATTTAATGTAAATTTTTAATTTTGTTTAGATTCCTTTAGTTTGGAAAAAAAGAGAATTTAAAGAAAAACATTGAAAGATATTTAAAAAATTAGATCTTGTAAATTTTTGAAAGAGTTGTTTTATTTTTATAATATTAATATTTTAATATTTTTATTTATATACATTATAATTATAGTTTTGGTAGAGAAAGCACAATTTTTAGGATTTTGGCCTCTCTTCGGAAGGTCCAAGGTTCAAAGCGATTCAAAGTTGTTTATTTCCTGGCATATTCTTATAATGGAGTATATTGAGTATATCATATAGTGAGTTTCAGTTTCAAGGTTATCGAGTATATTGAGTATATCATGGAGTGAGTTTCAGCATGATGGTGTTTTTTTTTAATTATATATTAAATATAGTTTCATTTGTATGTGTATAGGTAAAGTATTTGAATAAATATATAATAATTTTATTATAATTTCAGAATTTATAGGTCTAAGATGTTCCAATTAAGATTAGTTTTTCTTATAATACTGTTTTAAAAAATTAATGTAAGTTTTATATTTCTTAATTTTTTTATATTATTATATCAATTTAGTTATTTATCAAAGTTTTTTTTCACTTATCTAATCAAAGACTTTTTATTAAGATTTCCTTCTATTAGTCTTGGGGGATAGTGCAACCCTATTGAATTTTCATTTAAGCTTTCCTACAATATAAGGCCACAAAAATAAATTTTTGTTTTAATTTCAAAATTAAAGAGAATAACTTAAATTTACGATAAATTAATGAGGAAGTGATGATGAACTAATTTTGAATTCATTGAATTTTCAATTTAGCTTTCCTACATCATAGGGCCACAAAAATAATATTTTGTTTTAATTTCAAAATTAAATATTCGTATAATTATTTTTCAATGTAAGAAAGCTCTTTGATATTTATAATATTTTAATGTAAGTATTACATTTTAAGATTGGTATCTCACTTTAGCTTATAATTGAATTAAAGGACTTTAAGACTGGCGCTTTTAGCCAAAGATATCCAGTTGGTCCATCGCATCTGAGGAGAGAGGGCTTAGATCTCATGTTTTAATGTATTAGATTTTTTGGGGAGGGAGTTAGGGTTTCGGAGGAGCCCAAGTGCAAATGAAAATAGCAAGATCCAGATTGCATTATAGATTGGGAAGATTTGATCCTTATGGATTTTGGGTGCAAAGTTGAATGGTAAGAGGAACCAATGGAAGGGGAGCTCATAGGGGTAGGACCATGTTTGGATCTCTTGGAGTCTTTGCAAGAGAGATTTGTGTTCGTTGATCCAATTTTTGTTGGTGGTGAAGCTTTTCTCATGCCTAGCGGGGACTCTGTGGTGGTGCTAGAGTCCCCTATTCCAATTTTTTCCAATCCACTATTGTGCAACTAGCTAGGCGGTGGTGAAATATTTTTTGTGCCTCGCGGTGACCTGATGTTAGTGCTAGACTCTTCTGGTCTAGCTTTTTCCAAAATGCTATTGTTATTTTGGCTGTGTAGTGGATGGGATCTTTTTCAATCTAGGGGCAATGTTTGGCTATTTTTTTGTTGTTGGGTTCCTTCATTGGGGGGTCTTCTATTCTTCTACATACCAGTAGGATTAGAACCCATAGGGGTGGGGGGTTTTTTCTTGTTGGTTTTCTATGGGATTTGAACCCACATATCCCAAGGTTTTGGGTCCTTTCCAAAACCTTGCTCCATGGCCCCTATGTTTGTTGATGCAGGAGCATCCGGTGGTCAAGGAGCAATCTTGCATCCTCCAAATCATTTAATTGTTTGCTTTTATTTTCTAAGTATTTGGTCAAGGAGCAATCTTGCATCCTCCAAATCATTTAATTGTTTGCTTTTATTTTCTAAGTATTTGTGTTGGGTTTGTTTCAAATCTTGGCCCAAGAGGGAGATTTCGTAAAAAGAAGGAGAAGTTTTAGAGTAAAGGCACAAGTTGCGTTGGGGTCGCAAAATCGCGACCCCAAGGCTTCGAAAGGGCAATGGCCAGTTTGAGTCGCGATATCGCGGCATCTTTTTGCCAAGGTGAAGGCAAAGGGACAGTGGGTCGCGATATCGCGACTTTTTCTGCCAAGGTGAAGGCAAAGGGACAGTGGGTCGCGATATCGTGACTTTTTCCGCCAAGGTGAAGGCGAAGGGACAGTGGGTCGCGATATCGCGACAAGTATGAAGACAAGCTTGTGACACGCGTCCTCCACGTGTATTAAAGTGACACGGTCAGCCGAAGACAAAGCAGAAAAGGAAATTAATTAAACGCGCGGGCTGCCACGAAGATTGAAATTGAAATTGGCGACCGCGTGTATTAAATATGGGAATGGTCTTCACAACAGTACAGAGCATGGACGTTATGGGCGAAATAGAGGCGCGGAAGGACGATCTGACCAAGGCGGTGTTTGCAGGTTAGAGAAGAGATTTAATGAGGGTTTCATGGTGGGTGAGGCAGGGGCCATTTATTGTGAGAAAATTTGGGGATTTCGACCGAGGGAGGGAAAAATTAGAATTTGAATTTGTTAGGCGGGGCATTTATGGCCGAGAGGATCGGGGGCCTCGTTAAAAACCCAAAATGATGTAAGGATGGGGGATGGTGAAGTTCGGGATTGGGGGAGAAGTGGTATACTGGAGAGAATACTGTAACCCGTATCATGCTATTTTCTTTTTTTAATGAAATTACCATGAAATTACTGTGAATGTGTTTGTGTGAATCCCGGCTTGCCATCAAGTGGTATCAGAGCGGGAGCTCCTGAGCGTGTAACAGATCGCCGGAGAGAGGCAGTTGCACCAGGATCTGTGGAAGAATTCTTAAAAATAAAAATAAATAATAAATAATACAGAGAAAAATATATATATATATATATATCATGCCTCCACGAAGGAATCGTGGCGGAGCAGGAAATGTGGTACCGGCCGAAGACTTTCGGGACTTGCAAAGACAAGTTCAAGCCTTGCAAGCAGAGTTACGCAGAAGGCGCAAACCCAGAGAGGGGAAGAGGAAAGTGAAGATGAAGTTGAAGAGGAAGAACAGTCTGAGGAAGAAGCAGAAGCTATGGATCCAGCTCAGGCCCGGTTGTATAAGGCCATCTCTCAGATTGGAAAACAACCAAAAATGGAGGTATCTACCTACTCGGGAAATCTGAATCCAGAAGAAGTGATTGACTGGATAAATGATTTAGAGGAATATTTCGAGTATGAGGAGATTGAAGACCCTAACCGGGTCAGATTTGCTAAGACCAAGTTAAAGGGTCATGCCAGCATTTGGTGGAGGGGAATGTAGTTGGAGAGAAACAGAAGGGGGAAAGAAAGAATAACAAGATGGGATAGAATGGTGGAGAAGCTTAAAATACAGTTCATCCCGATAGATTACGAGTTGGATCTGCTAAGAAAAATGCGGAGCTTGAGACAGACAAACAAAACTGTCCAAGAGTACACTCAAGAGTTTTACAAAATTTCTATTAGAACGGGGCATTTAGAGGCAAATAAAGGGAAAGTAGCCCGTTACATTAATGGGTTGAGGCTTGGTATCCAGGAAGAACCGAGCCTCGGTTCAAGTAAACACCATTGAGGATGCCTATCAATTTGCCTTGAAGGTAGAAGAAAAGCTAAACAGGCGGTTTGAAGGCAAGCAAAGAGGAAGAGGCCGAGGTGGAAGGACTGGTGGGAGGACCAGTGGAGAAAAGTACAAGGATCCGAAGAAGACTGGGGAAGCCAGTAGTAACCAGGACCAAAAAGACGAAGATGTTTATCAGCCCCGAGATCAAAACAACTACCCAAGAGGACGGGGTGGATCTGGACGAGGGTTTGGAAGGGGAGTATTTCGTGGAACATGTTTCCACTGTGGTGAAGAAGGACACGGGGCATTTGAATGTCCACAACACCGAGAAAGAACAAACAAGAGGCCTGAGGGCCCGACCGTAGCTGCGTGGCAGAGGAGGATGCTCGAATCTGAGCATTCCGAAGAAGCGAAGAGAGGAGAAACAATGGTTGTAAGAAGAGTCCTGTTGAACGAGGAGAAGGACATAGACCAGAGGAAAAGTTTATTCCACACTAGATGTAAATGTGCGGGCAAGGTTTGTAATATCATTATTGATAATGGTAGCACGGATAACCTGGTTTCAGAGGAAATGGTTACGAAGTTACAGTTAGAGAGGAAGAAACACCCACACCCATACCGGGTCGCATGGTTACAAAAGGACCATGGAGCCTTGGTCAATGAGCAGTGTTCTGTTAAATTTAACGTTGGGAAGTATTGTGATGAGGTCTTGTGTGACATCTTACCCATGGATGTTTGCCACATGTTGCTGGGGAGACCCTGGCAGTTTGACCAGAGTGCAGTACATGATGGTCGTGCCAACACCTACTCATTGACAAAGAATGGTGTACGCCATAAGCTAAAGCCCTTGAAGGATACAGATGAAAAGGTGTGTAATATTTCCAAAGTCTGTTTAGTTGAGGGGAGAGAGTTTCTGAATGGGTTAAAGCATGAACATTTATGTTATGCAATAATTCCAAGAGTTAGGGGGAAGGAATGCCGGGATACCCCAACGAAGTTCTAAATCTGCTGGAGGAATTTCCAGACATTGTGTCTGACAATGTGCCTGAGGGCTTACCCCCTGTGAGAAAAATTAGCCACCATATAGATTTAGTACCAGGATCAAGCCTGCCAAATAAAGTTGCACACAGGATGACACCTGTAGAGACTGAGGAGTTAAATAGACAGGTCCAAGAATTATTAGAAAAGGGATTAATTCGGGAAAGTTTGAGTCCATGCGTAGTACCTGCAGTGCTGGCACCAAAGAAGGATGGAGAATGGAGGATGTGTACAGATTCACGGGCCATCAACAAAATTACTATTAAGTACATATTCCCGTTACCAAGAATGGATGATATCATGGACTGTTTAAGTGGAGCCGAGTACTTCACAAAGATTGACCCGAAAAGTGGTTATCATTAGATCCGTATCCGAGAGGGGGATGAATGGAAGACAACCTTCAAGACAAGAGAAGGCCTCTTTGAGTGGTTAGTCATGCCCTTTGGACTGTCCAATGCACCAAGTACCTTCATGCGGTTGATGAATGAAGTACTGAAAGAATTTCTGGGAAAGTTTGTTATTGTTTATTTAGATGATATATTGATATTTAGCCAGACCCTGGAGGAACACCTGATGCATATCAGGAGAGTCTTTGAAAAGTTGCAAGAAGAACAGTTATTAATAAATTTGAAAAAGTGTAATTTTGTCAAGAAGGAATTGGTATACTTGGGGTTTGTAATCTCAGCAGAAGGCCTGAAGATGGACCCCGAAAAGGTGAGAGCCATCATTGAATGGCCTACTCCAAGGAGCACAATAGAAGTGAGGTCATTCCATGGTCTGGCCAATTTTTATAGGAAGTTCATAAAGAACTTCAGCAGTATTTGTGCACCTCTCATCGAGACAATGAGGGGAGATAAAAAGGAGTTCAAATGGACATCGGGGGCTGAAAGGAGCTTTGACACATTGAAGATAAAAGTTACGGAACAACCTTGCTTTGGCACTTCCAGACTTCAACAAGGTATTTTAGGTGGACCGTGATGTCGGTGGCAAGTGCAATAGGGGCGATACCGAGTCAAGGAGGCAAGCCAGTTGCTTATTTCGGTGAAAAGTTAAATGATGCTCGGAAGAAGTATTCTGTCTATGATCAAGAATTTTATGCTATAGTTCAGGCCCCGAAAAAGTGGAGACATTATTTATTACCAAAGGAGTTTGTGTTGTTTACTGACCATTGGGCTTTGCAATACATTAACAATCAGACAAAACTGAACCAAAGGCACATGAAATGGGTGGAGTTCCTCCAAAGTTATACCTTTGTACTAAAGCACAGAAGTGGGAAGTCAAACAGGGTTGTAGATGCCTTAAGCAGAAGGCGGACTCACTGACCGCATTGACAAGTGGAAGTAGTGGGGTTTGAAGAACTGAAGGATCTATACCCTGCAGATCCGGATTTTGTAGAAGCCTGGAAGGCTTGCTCAATACCTCTTACCATAGATAGAACAAAATGGTTGGATTTCTTAATCCAAGACGGGATGCTGTTCAAGGGCAGTAAGTTGTGCATTCCTAGAAGTTCCATGCGGGAGAATTTAATCAAAGAAAAGCACAGCGGAGGATTGGCTGGGCATTTTGGTAGGGATAAGACCATTGCCTTGGTTGAGGAAAATTACTACTGGCCACAACTTCGACAAGATGTACGGAAGTTTGTGCAAAGTTGCAGAATATGCCAGATGGCAAAGGGTGTGAAACAAAATACAGGACTGTACCAACCATTACCTGTGCTCGAGAGACCATGGGAGGACATAAGCATGGATTTTGTTCTTGGATTGCCGAGAACACGGAGAGGAAATGATTCAATATTTGTGGTGGTGGACCGGTTCTCCAAAATGGCACATTTTATTCCTCGCCAAAAGACAAGTGATGCGATTCACATTGCTCGGGTTGTTCTTCAAAGAAGTGGTACGACTTCACGGTTTGCCGAGAAGTATAGTTTCGTACAGAGATACAAAGTTTGTTGGGTATTTCGGAGAACTCGTGGAAGAAATTGAAGACAGACTTGAAATTCGATTCAAGCATACCATCCATAGACAGATGGACGGACGGAGGTGGTCAATAGAAGCCTGGGCAATTTCTCTGCGGTGTTTGATAGTGGATCAACCCAAGGGATGGGATTTAGTCTTACCACAGGCAGAGTTTGCATATAACAACTCAGTTAATAAAAGCACAAATAAATCACCGTTCCAGATAGTATATGGAAACATCCCGAGGAATGTGTCTGAGCTAAGAAAGTTGGACATAAGAGAAAAATGTAGTGCCGAGGCAGAAGAATTTGCAGAGCATATAAAAAGTCTGCATGAGGAAGTAAAAAGACAGATTACAAAAATGAACAAATCAATATAAGACAAGGGCGGACCTGTAAGCGGCGGTTCAAGGAGTTCGAGATTGGAGATGAGGTTATGGTGTATCTCGGGAAGGAGAGATTTCCTGCCAAGACTTACAATAAATTGAAGATGAAAAAGTTTGGGCCATGCAAAATACCGGGAAAGCGGGAGTCAGGAAATGCGTATGAAGTGAAATTGCCGAGTTGGCTTGATATTTCACCTATTTTTAATATTTCAGATCTCGTGGAATATCATGAGGGAGAAAGTACGGACATGCAAAGTCCGGAACCATGGCAATTTCCGACCTCTACTCCAAGCACGAGATGAGGCCGAGGAAATATTAGATACCCGTGAAGGCCGAAGCACCCGAAACAGGCAGTATACTGAGTACTTGATCAAGTGGAGGGGCAGACCAACTGAAGATGCGACTTGGTTGTCGAAGGCGGAGGTTGACCGCTTGGGTCTCCCCTTAGCCGAACAAAAGTGAGGGTCACTTTTTTTTTCTACCCCGGGTGTCTGATGCAGGAGCATCCGGTGGTCAAGGAGCAATCTTGCATCCTCCAAATCATTTAATTGTTTGCTTTTATTTTCTAAGTATTTGTGTTGGGTTTGTTTCAAATCTTGGCCCAAGAGGGAGATTTCGTAAAAAGAAGGAGAAGTTTTAGAGTAAAGGCACAAGTTGCGTTGGGGTCGCAAAATCGTGACCCCAAGGCTTCGAAAGGGCAATGGCCAGTTTGAGTCGCGATATCGCGACATGTCGCGATATCGCGGCATCTTTTTGCCATGGTGAAGGCAAAGGGGCAGTGGGTCGCGATATCGCGACATGTCGCGATATCGTGACTATTTTCTGCCAAGGTGAAGGCAAAGGGACAGTGGGTCGCGATATCGCGACATGTCGCGATATCGCGACTTTTTCGCCAAGGTGAAGGCAAAGGGACAGTGGGTCGCGATATCGCGACATGTCGCGATATCGCGACAAGTATGAAGACAAGCTTGTGACACGCGTCCTCCATGTGTATTAAAGTGACACGGTCAGCCGAAGACAAAGCAGAAAAGGAAATTAATTAAACGCGCGGGCTGCCACGAAGATTGAAATTGAAATTGGCGACCGCGTGTATTAAAGATGGGAATGGTCTTCACAACAGTACAGAGCATGGACGTTATGGGCAAAACAGAGGCGCGGAAGGACGATCTGACCAAGGCGGCGTTTGCAGGTCAGAGAAGAGCTTTAATGAGGGTTTCATGGTGGGTGAGGCAGGGGCCATTTATTGTGAGAAAATTTGGGGAGTTCGACCGAGGGAGGGAAAAATTAGAATTTGAATTTGTTAGGCAGGGCATTGATGGCCGAGAGGATCGGGGGCCTCGTTAAAAACCCGAAATGCTGTAAGGATGGGGGATGGTGAAGTTCGGGATTGGGGGAGAAGTGGTATACTGGAGAGAATACTGTAACCCGTATCATGCTATTTTCTTTTTTTTAATGAAATTACCATGAAATTACTGTGAATGTGTTTGTGTGAATCTCGGCTTGCCATCATTTGTTCTGAGATGGATGTTTGGTATGAGTTGTTCTCTGGAGTTCGGAGGATGGTTGGAATCCAACAGGATTTATGGGGTTTTATTCTTCACAGATTTTTGAGATGGAGGGTTTTACTGTCTCTAGGGTAATATGTTGTAGATCTTCATTTCTAATAGTCGGTTTCTAATGAGTTGATTGAGCAGGTGATCCAAAGTTTAAATATTTCTTCTATGCTTGGGTCCTAGTGGTGTCTTTAGGGAAGAACATATTTTGTTTCTATGGAAGTGCAGGGACCCTAAGTTTTTTATACCTTAGAGATGAATCGTTTGATACCTTGAGTCCTAGTTGTTAGGGTTTGATGGCATTGTTGGTCGATTGATTGGTCCCCCGCTAGGTAGGATGAATATAATTTTGATTTTGATTTTGTGTTCAAATTGTTGTGCTACCATTGGACGAAAATGTAAGTTTGATTATTTTTTCTTTCGATAGCTTTTCTATTGAGCCTACCTTTGTACTAAATTGAAGATGGAAAGTTTTGGTGATTGACTGACTCTTTTAGAGCTCTATGTACAAGGTTGTTGGATCCTTTCAAAACCCTCACTTTTTACCTACCAAAAAAATTGAATTAAAGTATAAAATATTTTTTGAGTGTTTTTTTTTAGAAGATTATATAACCATTTCTTCTTTTTAAAATTAATTTAACAACATTTACCATTAATATAAATTCCATACATTTTTTTTTAAATTAATTGTTTCTCCAAATTATTTATAAAAAATAATAGTCCTTTTTCATCCTTACTCTTTAGGAATACACATAATTTAAATAGCTAGTGGTTAGATTAAGCTTGTTTAAATAATAATGTATTGATTTTTTATGGATTAAGTTTGATTATTTGTGATGTGAAACATTATTGCATGTATATAAGTTATTTTAAATAATAATGTAATAATTTTTTATAGATTAAATTTGATTATTTGTGATGTGAAGAATTAATACATTTATATAATTTATAATTTCAATTTAAACATGGTAATATATTGTATTATAAAATTTGGCTTTGGCCAATACATAGAGAAAACTAATTATAATTACAAGAAATCAAGGTAAAGATAAATTAAGTTTAAATAAATGAAAAAATAAATAAAAAATGCATTTGATTCTAAAATATTTATTTCAAACTTTGGGTCTTGATTAATTATCATTCATTCACATACATACATATATTAAATATTATTTTATAACCTAAAAAAACCATCTACGTTGAATATTTTAACATTATAATTTTTATTAACCCTACCTTAAAATTTAAACTAAAATACATGAAATTTATTAGTTGATAATTAAATAATTATTTTTCATATCTAAAATTCACTATTCAGTGTTTGAAATTTTAAATATATAATTGTTTCTTTATAAAATATATATTCTATTAAATAAATCATATTTTTAAAGATTTTTGAATAATATTTGTATTTTTTAAATATTATTTTAATTAATTATATGTGAATGAAACTAGACTCACCTAAGGTTTAATATGGCAAGTGGGAAGAGGTGATAAGATAAGCTTTTGAGAGGATGCATGGATCATAGAGAGGCTTATAATTTTTAAGAGGTGATAAGAGATGTATGGGTCATAGAGAGGCCTTTAATTTTTAAGAGGTGATAAGATATGCTTTTGGGAGGACATATGGGTCATAGAGAGGGTTTTAAATTTTAAAGATTACTGGAAGTGCATTATTTGGCTTTTAAAGCAAAAATATGGAAATAGAAGTGCATCATTTGGCCTTTAAAGCAAAAATAAGAAAATATGGTTCATGAGTACATCAAGGAGGAATATAATTGTAGAGTGTGGCATATGCTGCAAGAGTTGATGCAATTATGCAAAGTAGGCTTAATTCTCTCAATCTCAGTTTACAACATTACTATCTACATTTCAATATAGGAGAGGATAGGTTCTTTTGGGGTACTAGTCCTAAAGGAATATTTATTGTTAACTTATATTTTACCTTTGAAATGGATAAGGAGAATCAAAATTTTCCCTCACATAGAGTTTAGATTAAAGATCTCCCATTGAAGGTGTTTTTCTTTCTTTGGATAACATTGAAAAATTATATATTGACGATGGACAATCTTCAAAGAAAAGGGCTGAACATTCCTAATAGGTGTTATTTATGTTATGGGGATGCGGAGAAGTTGATCATATTTTTTTTCATTACCCCATTTATTTGGATGTATAGCATGCGCTTCTTCAATCACTTATAATTCAATGGGTGAAAATAAAGTCTTTGGAGGTCTTATGAGAAATTTGGGTTAACCCTTATCATAGCCCCTGATTGAAGAAAATTTGGATCTTTTTCTTACCATATTTTATTTGGCAAATATGGAGGGAGAGGAATAAGCAAGTGTTACAAAATAAGGCTAATAGTGTAGAGGTCATTATCAGTAGTATCAAAGCTGTAGAGGTCATTATCAGTAGTATCAAAGCTACCATTGGTAAAAATGCAACTATTAATATGGACAACCAAATCTATGAAAATTAGTTGGAGGAAGATCTATGAAAATGAGTTGGAAGAAGAAATAACAGAGGAATGGGGATTAATGAGAGCTACAGAAAATTAGATTACCTGGATAAAGATAAAGGTGAGATGGAATCCTCCCTCTAGAGTGGGTAAAATTGAATTTTTATGGAGCCTCTAAAGGAAATCTAGGGAAGGCTAGAGGGGGGGGTTGAGATCTAGCTCGAGGGTAGTTATATCTTGTTACATAGTGAACTTTGGCCATACATCAAGCCATGTAGTAGATGGATTTTAAGATCTAGCTCAGGGATAGTGATATCTTATTACATGATGAACGTTGACCATACATAAAAGCATGTAGTGGAGGTGAGAGCCATGATTACAGGAGTAAGGCTTGCAAAAAAAATAAATGTTAATAAGCTTATAGTGGAAGGGGTTATATGAATATCATTAATAGTTTGAATGCCAAGCAAACCGCTAGCTGTAGCATTGAAAGTATTATTCAGGATACAATGAATATACTATCAAGCATGGAGTCATTTGTGATCCAACACATCTATAGGGAAGGTAATGTTGTGAATTATGTTATGGTAAACTTAGAAATTCATATGGAAGGATCCAATGTATGGAATTATGTTTTCTTGGAGGCTTTGATGATTATAACTCTAAAAGAGGCTATTGATTAGAAGTTTCAAAGCCTTAGGGAAACTGATTACTATAAATATTTAGTAGCATGGGGTTAGTTTTCAAGGAAACTAAACTAATATTCATGAGTTGATTAGAAAATATTGCATATTGAATGAAGACTAGGTGAAATATTTCAAAGTTCTCAGGAAAAGCGAAATTGGATATCTAATCTAAATCTAATAGGGAATTGATTAAAGCTCCTAAATATTTTTAAAAAACTAGATGGATTGAATTTAAGAAATGTTGAATCTCCATGGGATAGAGTTAAATCAAAATAGTTGTATCTAAGTATACAACATGCTCCTTTTTAGTCCAAATTTTGTAATATGTAGGTGTTAAAATAAATAAATAAATAAACTAGACCCACCCGAACTACATAATGACCACATAGTGGTATTACAACAACTTGACAATCATACACATATCTTTTGATAAAATTTGAACCTAGTTCTCCTCCACCTATATTGAACCTTATTCTCCTCCATCTATATAGCATATGACCATAATAACTTGGCAATTATATATGCATATTTTGACAAGATATGGACCTGACTCTACTTCCTGAAAGTTGAGGAATTTAACTAATCTAACTCAATCCATTTGATAATTTTTAATAAAAATATTTTTTATTATTTTTTATTTTAATTGAAATTTTTAATTCTTTTATTTTAAGAATAGTGTGATTTAGAAAATTAGGCAATTATATTCTCAATTATTTATAATTATATGTGTTCAAAAGGTTTGAATGAAGTAATGGGGAACAACATAAATATTTTATTCCTATGGATGTGCATCTTACTCAGTCTCATACACCTTTTAGATTCATGAGCACACCTTTTAGATTCAATCTCAGGAATATTTTAGATCCATGAGGATAACTTATGATGTGCATGAAATTAGGTGAGATTAATTTCACCTATTATGAATCCAATCCAATTGTCATAATATTTCATATTTTATCTTTTGTTCTTAAGTGTAAGTCTTTCAAGCCATAGAGTCCTAGTATGAATGATGGATGACTGACCCTTGAATATATTATTATGTGTTAGAGACTAAAATCCTTAATGGTCATCAAAATGTATATTTTAAATAATAAATACACAATACAAATATGTTATTTATTCTATGTATCTATCAAAAAGGAGATCTACATGTTATGTGTAGATGCAAAAGAGAAACACCAAAAATATATGGCAAGATAAATTGAAATCAAGACCCAATATTGCACAAAAGAGATGCTTTTATTAATATGGGGGGAGCCTCAAATCTCCAATGTTACAATGAAAGAATTGATTTCTTTGATACAAATATTTACAATAACTAGGGTTCTTTGAAACCCTAGTGAACAACGTTGGTGGTGTCTTCAATCTCACTTTTGATCCCAACAAGGGTGAGTGGGCTTCATGCTTATCCAATACTGGGCCACTCTAGCTTAAATAGTTACACAATGCTTATGTATCTTCCCAAACCTGTACACAGACAATAACAACAAAATATTAGTAGCAAATGTGAGGGTTCCATTGCGTGAGACCCTCAGACATGAAATAACAAATCCTAGTTGACTATTGTGCAATAGAAATACTATAAGTAGATATGAGAAGATTTAGAATAAATATAACAATGAAATATCTACCTTGTTGAACTTATTATTTTTTGATCTGTGATAATTGTTACAAGAAGTTGGTGTGACGATGCCCTAGCACCACCTGATGGATTTTCTAGTCTTCAGCAGTTGGTTCTGAGATGCTCGCGGGCACTTGGCGATAGAAGGAAGCACCCGAAAGCACTCGGTGGTGATAGGGAACGCCCAAAATGCATTCAGGGGCTAAGGTGAAGATCTGCAAAAGTAGATCTAGTTAAGTGAGAAGGGCGATGATGGATGCGGGGGTGAGGGTGAGGACGAGCGAGGATGGATAGAATAAATTACTCAGGGATCACTCAGATGTGAACTTCTTAGGAAAAATTAGGGTAAATACTCAGGGTTCTAGGGTTGAGCCATCAAAATGACTCCTTATAATCTCACCTAGGGCACATTAGGGTTTTGATGACACAAATTGTGCAGTCAAGATTAAATTGTGATAGAGGGTGGAGATTAAATCTGGGTAAGTGGCATGGATTGATGTGGATGAATGACTAGGATTAATTCAAAATAGATGACTAGCATTTATTTACATATACAATATTTTTTTTAATTAAATATATATATAATATTAATTTTTTAATATTAAACATATATTTAACAAATATGCATATATATAAATAAATGGATAAAATAGCAAAAAGACCTGAATGGAGGACAAGTAACTAAGTTTTAGTGTCTATATTATGTAATAATATATCTAAGTTATTGAAGACATTGATTTTAAATTGTTAAAAATTATTAGTAGATATATTTTTTAATTTCAAATGTGTCATTGTTAATTTTCATTTTATTAATTTTAATATTATTAAACAATTTTTTTTTATATATTTAATATTTTTATATAAATAAATAAAATTATATCTTTATATCTAACAAAATTTATGCAAGCTATAGGTTGGTTGAATTTTAAATAATCTAAAAATATATCAAAGATATAATACTGATATACATGTACTCCATGTTTTGAGGCCTCTTAGGCCTTACAATTGTCAAAGATTATCATTGTACTTAATACTAAAATAATCCTAAAGGTACACCTAATATGCTATCTTTTAACAAAAACAAATATAAGAAAAATTAAAATCATAAGAGAATATCATATCGATCATCCTAACTCTTTCTTTTTCATCCATGCACCAAATAGCACAAATACAATCACGAATGCATGATGTGCTTTATTTCTTTCTATTAAATATTCTTAATTTAAAATTTCTCCACCTCCTTTTTGACAATACCATGTCTAATGTTGTTTGTTGCTTTGTCACGGATGAGATAATAAAAGTAATATCACATAATTTTTAATTTTTCTAGTGAAAGCATATAGCCGAGAAAGTTCTCTAATACTTTTAATGATTCACAATTATCAACTTAACATATCATTAAGGCAAAAGGTATTGTACCATATATTTTTATGTTTCCAACTATCTACATCAAAAAGTGATCCCAAGTGCATTCAAAAGCTAAGTAAAAGTATACATGAAATTTTTTAAGATATTTATTTTTACTTCTTAAAAGTTTTTTTTTAATTTACATGGCGGAATGAATAGCTACTATGAATTCAGGCAAGTTTTCTTTTACTTCTTAAATGTTATTACTATTTTTTTTTTCCATTTGAAGTTTGTTGTAACTAATTTTTCATTTTCTAATTAAAATTTAAGTAATAAATTTTATTTTTAGAAATATACTTAATACTTTTATGAAACTTTCTATATTATATATTTATATATAACAAATTATATATTACATAAAGTTTGATTAATTTTAAACTAGTTCTATATATATATATATATATATATATATATATATATATATATATATATATATATATATATATGCAATGGAACAATACTCTATATCATCATTTTTAGGATATGCATTACCATAACCATGATTAGTGTTGTAGTTAACACTAAAATAACCTTGGAATTAGACATATCTCTCATATGTTTTCAGATAGAAATAATTATTAAAATATTTCAAGAGCATGAAAATATTAACAATCAAGGATTATAGCACCTAAATTTATCACATCCAAATAACAAAAATAAAAATTCTTTCATATATAATACTTTATTCCTTAACATCTATATTAGGATGGAGACTTATTTTGAATAAATAAAATTTGAGAGGAAATCTCAAAATTGATAGACTCTAGGTTTTTTTTACAGAAAAGACCCATTTTTTATATATAGACCCTATTTTCACTATTCTTATCTCTTTTTATCCCTTTATAAAATTGCTTCAATACCTTTCTAACATTTGTTTTTAATAAGTTACCTTTCTAACATTGTTATTCTCAATGTTTATTGCTTTATTTTGCACTTTACATTAATGTGAAAAATATACTGTAGACATGGAAAATTGACCCATTAAGATGGGTTAGTTTTTCTTAGTTTTCTCCTCAAGTTGCTAAAGGTTATCTTTGAGTCAAATTTTCCCCCACTAAATCCTCTCCATTCCTCACAAAACCTACATTATTGGATTGGGCTCGAAAAAATATTTTCGACGATATAATTTTTGTTCAAATTTGACACAGTTTGGTCCCCCAATATGCAAAAAAACTACACATGGTCTAACTATGTAGGCTATGTTGCTTCCATCGATGATAGCAAAATGCGCAATTGCACGTTTTTTTTTAATTCTAAGCCATTTATGCTTCCAAAACCCTAGTGGCCAACCTTGCTTTTTGTCAAATTTACCCTAACCCTAAAACCTAATTTTTAAATATTTTCATTTTCCCACCTTTTAGCCCTCCAAAAACTTTATAAATAAAGGGATTGGATTCTCCTTTTGGATGAACCTTGGCTTTTTTGGCAAAGAGAATCTACGAATTCCTTTTGGTAATCCTAAGTGATCTTCTTATGCAATCTTCTTCTAGTGCTCTTGGTGTTTTTTTATGTTCTATTTTGGTGATTTGCAAGTGGATAAGGCCTTGATGATGACTTATTTACTTAAAGGAGTCTTTTGCCTCGGCTCTTGTTGCTTCCACAAGCTTATTAGGTAATATATTTTATTCCTCTATTTGTGTAAATCATTTTTGTTCATTTTTTGGTGCTTTTTTGTCTCTATATTAGGGTTTTAAACCTGTTGACTGAATCCATGCTTTGTCTGCTACAAGTTGCAAATTTTTTCTAGATAGGCTTGGGGGCAAGCATTCATCCCCAAACCCTAGGGTTTCAGTTTATGTTCTTGTGGTGTGTTGCTCCATATTTTGTTTCTGGTTTTGATCATTTTGTTTTGCTTGCATTTCATTTAATTAAATATGTGTCTTTATTTTAATTAAATATTTACATTTTGATTAAATCTTTGTATTTTTATTTATTTAAATCTGTGTATTTCATTTAGTTAAAACTTTGCATTTTTGAGGGTTTTGTATACTTCCTCTTGGGCTTAGGCTGATGCCTGTTGTTCCCTGTTGATGTAAAAGATATTTGGGAGCCTTCATATTTCTCGGTATAATATAATATCAATTAACTTATAAAAAAAAACTTTACATTTTATTTAGTTAAATATTTGCATTTCATTTAATTAAATTTGTGCATTTCATTTAGTTAAATCTTTGCATTTTATTTAATTAAAGTTGTGCATTTTAGTTAAATTTGTGCATTTATTTAGTTAAATCTTTACATTTTATTTAATTAAATTTATATATTTATTTAGTTAAATATTTACATTTTATTTAGTTAAATATTTGCATTTTATTTAGTTTAATCTGTGCATTTTACTTAGTTAAGTTTGTGTATTTCACTTAATTAAATATTTGCATTTCATTTAGTTAAATTTATGCATTTTATTTAATTAGATTTGTGCATTTAATTTAATTAAATATATGAATTTCATTTAATTTAGTTAGATTAAGCTCAATAATTTTGTAGACACCAAAATCTAGCCACTTGTCCTCCATACACATCATCCAATCACATCCACCCTTTATATATATCACAACCATCCACTTGACTTGATCTGTATCACATTGCAAAAATATAATCTTAGCCATCCATTATGTTTTAATCTTGACCACACATTGGTGTCATCAAAACCCTAGCATATGGAAGGCAAGTTATAAAAGGTCACTCATTCTCATGAATGAGATTAAGCGGGTGTTTGAGGGATGTGCTACCGCATCCAAAAAATGCCCCGCCACATCTAGGAGACGCGTCACCGCATCTAGAATAATTGGGAAGAAAAAACGTAGGCTTCCTGGTAAGTCTGAATCAAAACCCTACCTCCATTGTTTCTTTGCTTTTTAAAGAGATATTGAACAAAGGAAATACTTACTTTCTGTTTAAAAAGAATACATTTTTGAATCTTTAGGCATGTACAAATACCGCTTCATTTAGTTTGCACATAGGTTAGATTTATATTTGTGCATCCACGCTAGTTGCATCAAATAACATATCATAATAAATTAAAAAAATTTGTTGTTTGTGGTGTTTTACTTTTACCTGAGTGCTTCTTTCAATGAAATAAAAAGAAAGCATATAAATCTATATTTTTAGGCTAAAGTCTCCCACATTTACTTCTTTTAAGTTGGAACCAACCATTGATATTCGAGCATACTCCCACTATTAGAATCTCTTGATGATTCAAGATAGAAGAACTAGGTGAACCCTCCACTGTTTGAGTCACTTGATGATTTAGGATGGATCTTAAGTGGTGTACCCTAGGTTCTTTTGATATAACTTGGTATTAATGTCCTTGATCACTAGCTTAGCTAAGTTAAAGCAGGTTTCTTGGCACTGTATGAACACTATAGACAACTAAAAATTTAAAAAAAAAAAGAATCACACACGAGCACGTATCACTTTAAACATCAATGTGTTGGACTTCATAACCAACCATTGATCAAGACTAGTGATAGTGGGTTTCATCTCCATCCGTTGTCTTACCCTGTAGATACCATAGCATCCCGTGAGCGATTTTTTGGATTTCATCACCAGAATAATCCTCATTTGCCATCCACCTTAGGACTTCATCCTACATAGTAGTCTAGGCTTAGTAATACATCAAAACACACCAACTGCATTAAAAACACATTATTGCAAGATTTAGGATTTAATTTCTTGTTTTATTATGTGTGCTTTCCATTAGCATTCCACATTCTCACACACATTTCCCACATTCACTACCCCAATTGGCTCATTAGCTTATGGTTTCAACTTGAAGCTAAGCAAGAATCATGAGTCAAGCATCCACTAGCCAATCCACTTCATCCATGGAGTGCATCACCTCTTTTCCAGCCACTTATGTGGCTAACCCTACAAGTGTGACATAGACAAGCCATTCTGATATTTCTATTGGACCTTCACATTTTGTATTTACTTCAAATGCAGATGTGATGAAAAGGGCTATTCACACTTCCATCCCAGATATCAAGCCCTCCACACCTACTAACACCTGCATAACATACATAAACATGGATAAGGTCAAACTTTATCTAAGACCAACTAGATCAATCTTAGAATAACTCAACATTCCACATAGCCAAGTTCCTTCTTTTTAGTAGGAATTTGTTCATTCACATCCACCCAACTTCACCCAAACCTACACCAATCCTCTTTTTGAGGTATCATCTGCATATTTGCACCACATGTCTCCACCTCAACATATCCAAATACCTTCCATTCCATCTACCCACACTACCACTTATACCAATCCACTTTATGAAGCACATGTCAATGCAACTTCACATATTCCATCTACCATGCCATCCACTACTCCTCATTTAGTTGTGATTCCTTTCACAACTTATCCCCTGTAAAATTCCACCAACATGGTCAACATTCACACCTCACCGCCATCCACTTCCATCACACCATATGCTTCAAATATTTCCATACATAAAGCATGAAAGTACCTTAACCAATTGCTCATGGATCAACAAGACACTAGTTCTTATCCCCAATAGCAAGTATAAATAGCATATTTCAAGCCACATGCCACTCCAAGACAACACACTTATTTCACACCTAACCTATCCTGGGTGTCACCATCTTCTCAGGTTGCTATACCCACACCTCCACTCACTCATATCAATTCCACTTCCACAACCCAACATAGTCACATTCCTCAAACCTCATCTCCATTTCATCAACAACAATCACTTCACCACCAAGTTCACCACCAGACTCAACATCATCACATACGCCTCAACTCATCCAACCATCAACATCATATTCTATTTCAATAGTACACCACTTCACATACCCCACCTTCACATAATCAACAAGCAATTCAATATTTTTCCACACATGGAGAAGACCCTAAAATCCAAGCGATGCAACAACATATTGATAGCTTGATCTAGTATACTCCTGGTATGATGTACCAGAAGCCTACCTTGAGATAGCTAGTCAATAAACCTATCCATCCTTCAGTACCATCACCACCATATTCGATAGATTTTACAATACCAAAATTTGACAAATTTAAGGGGACTAAGGACCCTCGAGAGCATATAAGCACATTTATTCACTCATGCTTCAGAATTCAAGATCAAGATGCTTTGATGCTCATAAGCTTTCCTTAGACATTGGGAGGAGATGCTCAATATTGGTACAATCATCTACCTCATCACAACATTTTCACATTTGAACAATTGGTAGATCACTTTTTTGAGAGAGTTTTCCTTAATGTTCGTAAAAATACCACATTGACTAACCTATACAACCTTAGACAATTTGATGAAGATTTATTTTATGATTTTGGTAACCGTTGGAGGGCAATCATTACTAAATTACCATTCTTCTTACCAATGGAAGAACTAGCTTGAATATTCACTAGGAGTTGCTTAAATCCATCTCTTTGCTATTATGTCTACAACAATACAAAATATTCTATGAGGCTCTTGCTCAAGCCTGTGTCATTGAAGAGATCAAAATTCAAGAGGGAAAGATAAATACTAAGAAGAAATAATGGCTAAACAAAGGCAAAGCTAAAAGTAATTATTTTGGCCAACCAAATCCAAATCAAGTAAATCAAGTGGTCTTGAGTTAGTCTGTAATGACTCAACAACAACAAAAACTAATGTAATGACAACCACAATAAATCAACTATCAAGTGGTTCCCCCACCCCACCAACCTAATGCCATAGAGCCAACTATGGAGACTCACCAACATCAACAATTTGTTCGATAAGACCACATTTTCACTCCTTTATCTGAATCATACACCTCTATCTTTCACAGGTTGTATGACACCAACGCTATTGCCTTGCCTGAGATCATACCTGAATGTCAATTTAAATGAGGCAAGGGCTATAGAGAACACTTATTTTGTTCTTTTCATCGATATAACGAGTATGACATTAACAACTACTGGGCATTTAAACACATAGTGCAAGATTTTATAGAGCCAGGGGTCATCAAGCTTGATAGTACCTTGGCCAAACAAAACCAAAACCTTGGTATATACCAAACGTTACTTCCTCATCATGAGGAACAATAACAAATAATAGGGGGATCAAATACCATGACTCCTAATCATGTCAATCATGTACAATAGTATCAAGGTTTTATGGGGGCTATTCATGTATTTACCTATGGTTAGAGAAGCACTAATAAATAGAATGAACAACAATAGGTAATCCAGCCTCCTATAACACCTCAAGCAAGTGTGTCCTAACAACCTGCCAACTCATCACCATGCATTTATTTCTCTGCTAATTCATCCCAATCCATCCATCTTCCAAGTCATTCATCATCACAAATTCATCCCCCAAATCACTCACAAAGGCCAATCATCTCATTAAGTAGCCTACTAACAACTAGCCTCAAAATGACTTCAACCAAACTGTCTATTTATGAGCTCATTCAAAAATCTCCCCCTCATCATGAGGTATTTATGGAAATTCTAAAATCCATTGAATTACAATCCCAAGATATTAATACCTTCAACAAATTTGTGGGGAGTATTCGCACGTGTATGGAGCCTTCCATTACATTTTATGACTTTGAAATTAAATCAATGTCATTAGAAGCAGTGGATCCTCCATTACATATTATGGCTCAGGTTGATAGCCATTTAGACAAGTTTTAATTGACACTGGTTCCTCCATAAACATCATCACCACATTTTTCCTCCAACATCTTAATCGTTCACCATAACACAACCAAATACACATTCACCCTAAGAGCATTCAATGATGTTATTTATTCCATAGTTGATATTGTAGTTTTACCCATAGAGGTGGGGGTAAAAATGTTGCACACCATGTTCCACATCTTGGATAGGTCCATGGCTTACAATATACTCCTTGGATGCCCTTAGATTAGGAATTTGAAATGTGTCCCTTCTATTCTGCATCAATGCTTAAAATATGTACATGAGGGACAAGTTCATTGTATACCAATGGACATAAAACTATTTAGGTATTATAATTTTATTTCAAATCCCTACGAACCCACACTACCATCCACCCACATATTCTTAAAACCATAAAACACATCATTCATCACTTCTTCATCTAAAGCTCCCATTCCTAAGGAGCTTACCATCACCAATCCACATTAGGCTTCCACTTCTACACCCTACCTTCATCATAATCAGCTACATGTACATGTGGTCAATCTCATCCATTCCATCCACATCATCAACATCAACATCCACTACCATTTCATCCACATCATCAACATCAACATCCACTACCATTCCACCTACATCAACATCATCAACCATTCAACAAAACCCTCAACCACACCCATCTTCATCTTCACCAGCTGATGTCTCACAAGTTTACTTAATAGATTTTTATATGTCATTTCACCATACATACTTTCCACTACCTAAGTCACAAGCCAACCATGAGCCTTTCATCTTCATATCCACTCCATCCACCTCCACATCATCCCATGTTGCGGTCCACCTCACTAATCCTACAATTAGTGAATATGTGGTCCAATACATCACTATTTCACCGCTAAACATCCAAATCACTAGGGATACGGTTACCCACATGACCCACCCTTATCCATAGGAGCAGTGTACAATATGGGTTCAACACCTAATAGCATTAATTTTGTGTATGGGGTTATTGATTCATCATCCAATCCATCTTCCCTAGATGAACCGAAACAACCAATCCTTTCCAATATATAGCATATGACAGGTTTTCCTTCATGCTACTTTCACTGATTCAATTGGAAAGGATACAACCTAGAATTACATTAACGAGGCATGCATGAGATCATTGATACCTCATATCAAGAAGTGCATGACCATTCAGGTTTGGGCTACCACTCTCATTTTTCCACTTCTTCTTTTGACCAAGTTTTCTAAAGCCTTAATTTAGGTTCAGAAGAAGAAACCCATCACAATGATGACTTTGAGGAGGAAATCTATGAATAATATGATGTTATGTTGATAGCTTCTGATGAATCTGATGAGGAATCAACACCCATCACTCCATTTACCAAACAGGATGAACTTTACCTCAGAATGTTTCCCATCCATCAGCCCATTTTTTGTTTGCTTCTCCCTATGGAGTGAGTTGAACCAATAGGTGAACCACCACCTCCACTTCATTAATCCACCTCATCAAAACATTTTGTAACATATGTACATAATTCAAAAAATAAAAAATTTCAAAAAAAAAACAAAAATCTTATGTATTGCATGTGCATAGTTTTTGTCATTTGTATTTACAAGTGTTACTTGTTGTTAAAGTTCCCAAAAATTCTTTATCGACTCTCAACTGATAGGACCAACCTACCCTTCACATTTCCAACCACCATTTCCCACTAAGGCATCATGAATATTGTTGACTTATACACCCCACTCCGTAATCCATACGATTTGGCAAAGATATTTCCAATCGAAATTAGCCTCATTGATATGAAATGAGTTTCATTGCCACCATCCTTTTTTGAATTTGTCCTTTCTTAGGAATTATTAAGATCTTTCACTGCTTACATTCCTCTATCACCTTCACCTTCACCTTCGCATTCACCCTCAAATCTTGAGGTTTTCTAGGTAAACATAGATGAGACTGATTTAGAAGAGTTTTATAATGTCATTTATGACATTCATCTAATCCTCATGTCCCATTATCTTGAGGAAGGTTATCACATGTCCATTGAATATACCTTTGATGTTAACCTTAGTTCAAACATAGAAAATCCATAAATTGTCAAAATTTTATCCATTGATGAACAAGAGCAATTAATAATTCTCCTCAAGAGGAATAAGGCCATATTTCCATGGTCCTACAAATATATGCCTGGCATTGACCCTAAGTTGGTTGTCCACAACTTAACCTTGCACCCTGATTCTAAGCTAATAAAACAAAAACTGAGAAAGATGCATCCTACCATTGCCCTCATGGTCAAAGAAGAGCTTTAAAAGTTTGTTAGATGTGGGACCCATTCGTAAGCCTAACGAGACGATACACATTTGCACTAACTTTTGATACCTTAACAAAGCGTGTCCTAAGGATTACTTTCCTTTACCATACATCAATACTCTTGTCGACACTTACACTGGCCATGAAATGCTTTCATTAATGGATGGTTTTTCAAGATACAACCAGATTCGAATTAATCCTGATGACCAACACAAAACAACATTCACTACACCTTGGGGACTTTTTATTACAAGGAAATGCCCTTTGGCCTCAAAAATACAGATGCCACTTATCAATATTCCATGACATACATCTTCCATGACTACATGCATAAGATCATCAAATATTATGTGGATGATCTCTTGGTAAAATTTAAAACTTGACAAGAGCACATTGGTGTCTCAAAAAAAGTCTTTGATAAGCTTCTAGAAGCATAATGTAAGGTTGAACCCCAAGAAGCGTGTCTTTGGTGTTACCTCAGGTAAACTACTAGGTTTCATTATTTCCAAGTGAGGCATTAAATTAGACCCAAACAAAGTCAAGGCCATCATGGAGATGCCTCTCCCAACAAACTTGAAAGAGTTGCATAGTTTACAAGGAAAGATCCAATCGATTGGTCGTTTGCACAACTCTTAGACAAATGCAGGTCATTCAACCACCTATTACAAAAGGAGGTGAAATTTTCATGGATAGATGAATGTCAAAAATATTTTTATGACATCAAGCAATACCTAATTTCTCCACCAATATTAACTCCTCCTCGTCCAAGTGTCCCTTTCCATATTTATGTTTTAGCAATAGACTTTGCTTTAGGGATAATGTTTCCTCAAAAGAATGAAAACAACTGAGAACAAGTTTTCTATTACATTAGTAAAACATTGGTAAGATTTGAAACCACATACACTTATATAGAGAAATTATGCTTAGTAGTGGTTTTTGACACTAAAAAACTTAGATATTACATGCTAAGCCACACAACATATGTCATAGCTCATGAAAATCCTCTTCATTACATGGTGTCTCACACTTACAATAACACCTGCACCGTAAAATGGATAATGCTCCTAACTAAATTTGATCTTGAGTGCATTAGCCAAAAATCCATCGAAGGTAAGGTCATAGCTGATTAGCTTGCAAAATCTCCACTTCCTAGTGATCATCTATTGATTATTGAGCTCCCAGATGACTTGATATTTATTTTCACCGAACAAGAAGAAGATGTCATTTTAGAGAAATATGTTGATATCACATTATTATTTGATGGTTCTAAGTGCACAAAAGAATAAGGTATTAGAGTCATTTTTCATACACCATAAGGAGTGCCTATCCCCTTATCATTCAAACTCTATTTCCCATGCATAAATAATAATGCAGAGTTTGAATCCTTAATCCTAGGTCTTCAAGTAGCCATAGCTATAAGCATTAAGCGTATCCAAAAAAAAATTGATTCTCAACTTGTCGTTCACCAAGTAAATGGAGAATACGAATGCAAAGAACCAGCCCTAAAACTTTGCCATGAAGTAGCAATGAAATTCCTTGCCAAATTTAACTGGTATAAGATCGATATCTTTCCGAGATTGACTAATATATTTGCATATGTGATGGCCTATCTAAGATCATTTATTCCAAAGAACTCTCAAGGAGAGATACAATTATTGATTACCACAACGATCTTTAAATCTACAATTTTTCGAGCTGATTCTAAAGATGAAAAAAATATTTTATTTATCCATGAAAAATCACATGAGCCTTGGTCTAGCCAAATAAAAGCCTTCCTCAAGTTTGGAACACTCCCATATGATATATCATGGACTATCAAATGAACTTTCAAGAAAAATATAGCTTTTTTTACTCTCTTGGGGGATGTGTTATATAGATGTGGTTATGATGGAGTCCTCCTTCGTTTTCTCAAGCTTGTAGAGGGCCAAAGAGCAATTTTAGAAGCTCATGATGGTACTTGTGGTGGTAATTTTAGTAAAATGACCATTGCAAAGCATATTTTATGCATTGATTATTATTGTCCCACCATGGAATACAACTGTTGCAATTACATCAAGAAATATCCACAATGTCAGCAACACGCTAATTTAACTCATGTGCCATCACAAGCCTTGCAACCTATTCAGATTATTTGGCTATTTTCACAATGGGGTTTGTACTTGATTGGTAAAATCTCACCTCCTTCCTCAAGATAACACATATTTATCATCACAACCATTGAATACTTCATAAAGTGGGTCAAGGCAATTCCTCTAACTAGTACAACAAGACCTAGAATTATAGATTTTATACTTCAACACATCATATGTCATTTTGGTATCCCCTAAAAAATAATTTCTAACAATGACAAGTATTTCAAGAACAAGGATGTTCGATCACTTTGTGAAAAGTACAATATCCAATACATTTTCTCGACTCCTTACTACACATAGAAAAATGGACAAGTTAAGGCAACCAATAAGACCTTGATCACTATTCTCAAGAAACTAGTCAAAGAAAATCATTGATATTGGCATACTAAAATCCCCTTGTCATTATGGTCTTATCAAATAATCTTATGTACACCTACTTGGGCAACACCATTCTCATTGGTCTATGGTATCAAATCCATCATGCCTCTTGAGCTCGAGATCCCCTCATTGCAAATTTTACTGCAGGAATTCATAGATGATGACACTGCTATACAAGCACAACTTGACCAACTTACACTCCTTGATGAAAGGTGAATTAATGCCTTAGAACACTAATGAGTATATCAATATCATCTCATGTGTTCCTACAATGCCAAAGTCCATCTACATTAATTCCAAGTAGGAGATCTTGTCCTTAAATAAAATTAACAAAACACCAATGCATTATCGCATCTTCATGATAAATTCATGGCTAATTGGTTAGGTCCATACATTATCACCCAAAAAGTGGGTCAAGGAACATATAGACTTGCCATTATAGAGGGATAAGAAGAGCCCAAACCACTTAACATCATCCACTTGAGAGCATTCTATGCTTAATGTGATTTACATATGTATATATATACATGGCTAATACACAAAAAAAAACATTGCATTCCACACATTCCATTTCACACATTACATTCTACACATTGCATCTCATACATTGTATGCCACATTGCATTTACACATTCACTTTGCATGGCCACTTTCACACGTTCCATTCACCATATTAGGGATCATTTGTTAAGATTAGAACATAATTGATCCAATAAAATCATGTTGCCTTAATCATGGGTGCCCTCAAGCCATCTTCCATTTTCATTATGCCATTTCATATAGTCAAATTATCATTTTCCAACCACATTTGCATCATCCCTAGGTTTTCAGTCACTCAACCACTCCTAGTATTTTAAGAAAACTACAATACATGTCTAATTTTCTTCCCTAGGTTTTCAGTCACTCAACCACTCCTAGTATTTTAAGAAAACTACAATACATGTCTAATTTTCTCTAGGACCAAGTCACATTTTCACTAAGAAATTTTTTATTTTTGGGATTGACTCTAACACTCTTGAACCAACCATATTTTACACATATTAATAACACCTTGTTTCAAATAGGGATAACACCATGACTTGGTTGAACCTTGAAGCAAAAAGGTCATCCTTGCCTGTCCCATTATGCACATAGTTCAAAAATAAAAAACAATGGTCTTCACAAGTACTCACATTGCCAAAACAAAAGAACGAATAGTAAGGATAGGGTTAAATTCTCATCATACCTTGGTTGAGAATCTGATTTCCCAAAGCTCTAACTCTTTTACACATCACACACCATAAATCCTCAAGTTTTAAGTATAGCACTACATTTCCATCCAATTGGTTAGGTAGTCTAAATCCCTAAAGCTTAGAGATCGGATTATTGGAATATGGAGTTAACCTCCACTAGGGCTATAGATGCTTGATTGGCAGTGGAGTACGCTCATGCGTGGTGACACATATCTCTTGAAGAGACCTCTGACTGGACATAAGGACAAGCTAGCTTCTTGGTCTCCTCCATGATAGGTTTCATCTCAATTTACTCAAGATGGGTTAATGAACT
Organism: Wollemia nobilis; assembly: GCA_028583015.1. Lineage (NCBI taxonomy): Eukaryota > Viridiplantae > Streptophyta > Pinopsida > Araucariales > Araucariaceae > Wollemia > Wollemia nobilis. The sequence goes on from JAQPPZ010017222.1 coordinate 11,627,633, forward strand.
TGCTTGCACACACATTGGTTCATGATTTCTTTGAGTCCTTACCATTCTCATGACTTAGTAAATGAACATCTTGCCTGCACACATAATTGGTCTTAGAGAAATTAGACAGAACTTAGGGAGTTTGGTTGAAATCACTAGTATGTCTGAGTATCTGCAAAACAATCATTTATTCATAAGCCAACAACATCCATATCATTACATGAGTCTTCCATTTTCACACATCACCATCTTGGTGCCCTTGATTAAACAACAATGATAAAAATTGGTCAAGAAAAATTCTAAACTATGAATGATCATTAGTGCATTAGTTCATCTGCATCATTTTTATTATATATACACACCATCATTACATTACCATCCATCACATATACATATGCATTCACACACACATCCACACAAATTCATAACACAAAAATTAAAAGCCATGTATATATATATCAAAATTAAAATTACAATGAATGCCCAAAGGCTATATATAATGGAGAACTAAGGCTCATATACAAAAAGTGTATCTAAGCACTAGCTAATGCCTATAGGAGGACCCCAATGATCCTTAAGGAGCCCTAGACCTAGAGCCACTATGCCTAGAGACACTATGCCTACCAGAATTTGATATGAAATAAGAGGGTCGATTTGGCAACCCAATGTGGTGTTGCATACATAGATTCTCTAAATCTTGGATATATGCCTGCTGGGATCATAGGTATAGTACATCATGCCTCTACTGAGAGTCCCTCTATCTCAACTTTACCTGGAGCCTCATTATCATATTCTCTCCTCTACTTATAGCCCTCTATACCTTTAGCTCTGCCTATAGTTGAGAATTCTCAGCATCCCAAGCTACTATCACCACATCCTAAACTACTATCTTTGCATCCTGCTCCACCACCATCTGTTGGATTTGATCTTGCTCCATATTTAGCCTTACCCACTCCTCATCACTCTAACCTAGAGGTCTCTTCAGAACCTCCTCCATATCTTCCCTACCACCATCACTACATCCAATCTTTGGAGTTTTCTCTATTACATTCCTCATCTACCTCCCTCTGCTAGACCGATGATATCTCTGACATTGAGTAACCTCCTTTGTTGCTACCTCTTCCTCATCCCCACCACCCTCATCGACCACTTAACTTGGTACCCATGGTGGTTGTGAAGCAAACCATGCATCGTACTTCATAGTGGTCCCAACATCTTCCATATTTGGGAGATCTATCTCCTCATCATACTCATAAGTCACACACCACTCATCCACACAAGGTAGGCTCAACTCATCTGATTAACACCTATAGAGTACTAGAGCCTCTAGAACTTCCTACGTCAGCCTGAAATACCATAGCACTTGTGAGAACTAGATTAGATCCACCTCACTTCCATGTCGCCTAACCACCCACCTAGCCTACCAAGTCCTTCGTAGTTGATCTCCATCACTTAGCCACCTAGCCTCTCACCATGGCCTCTATAATTGCTGATATACTGTCAACCCAACCCATAAATACCTACACTCCTTGCCACTTTTACTAGGATGACTAGGCTACACCTTCTTGCTCATTTACCACCTCAAAGCATAGGGATGATCCCTATCCCAATTCTCACAAGGCAAGCCCACAGGCTGAGCTACACTAAAGTTCTCCCAACCTTGACACTCCAGTAATACACTGCAATCCAACCTCTTTCACCTTTATCTCCTCACCTTAGAAAGCTCTATATACATCTAAGCCAATAGAGTAGGTGCCCATGCATAAACCTGAGGCTCATCGATCATGTCATACACTAGCCTTATCATGTTCCATGGGAATCAACATTTGGTGTTGTTAGGCACAATATGTTGGCCAGTAGGAACATGATCAAGGTGGTTAAGACCTCCAACTTCTCTTCCACATACATCGTAAAATACCTTATCCGTATACCATGGATATTTGCATCCCTCCATCCATCCCAAAAAATCCTTCGTAGCTCACACTCCTTATCGTGCCCAACTTGTACATGCAATCCCTCCACTGGAACTCATAATATGCAGTATACATCTTCTAGTGTCACTTTCATCTCCCTGATCAAGATCTGGAAAGTCCCCCTATTTGGATCATATCTCTCATCCAAGGCTAAGAAATACCCCTCATTTTCCCTCACTACATCAACCTATGCCACCTCAGACAAACCCATATCAGTGAACTTATCCCACTTGGTCTTTTGCAATGCCTTCCTCACCACTGGTATAATCAATGAGAATTAGTGTTGAGCCTCCAAGATTAAAAATTGTAGCAACACATTTGCAAATACATGAGCATCACATTCATTGCATAATAAAATACATTTCAAAAAAATATTTTCTTAAATCCAAAAAAGGGTGCCAAGGGTACTTACCTCGACCACCTACACATACATACCTACTATCATGTCCACGCCCTCCATCACCATACTTCACCTCACTTCACACTCACTCAATCCTCAGATGCTACTTCTAAAACTCGTGAACGCAAGAATGAGTCTAATTTTACTTCTATAGCACTTTTATAGCTATTTTTGGTGTGCTCAAATTCTCATGGGCATCTTCCTGGTGTACTCAAATATTGTTCTGCATTTGTAGGATGGCAGGCACTTATTGTTGTTTGCACATGGTGTGGATGCTAGTCGGCATCTAGCTCCAAAATATTGAAAAAAGACCAACATGGTCCAAAAATGTAGCTTAACCCCACAAAATTACTCCAAAATTCATCCATGCAACCATTCCATCATCACATCATGTTTTGTGAAGGTTCATATCGATTTGAACGCTTCATTTTCATTTGTGATCAAAATTCACAAGAATGCTAAACTTGCTTACAAAAGCTTCAAAACATCCCCAAATTTCACAAAATGGTCACATTAATCATTCTATACATACATCACATCATTCCATAAAATTTGGATTGATTTTGGTGTTTAATTCTTCATTGCAACCAAAAAAAAACAAACTCCCCAAATTGCTTCAAATCATTCCAAAATCATTTCATAAAATCATCAAATTCACCCACCAATCATTGCATCATCCATATACACTCATTTACATCATTCATATCATCCATGATTCCATACATCATCACTCAACATTTTCCAATTCCACTCATATTTTTCAAGTGAACCTCGTATCTAGTGGTTTACCCTATTCACTTGGCGATTGCAGTGATCGATTATCCATGCAATTTGGTAGGATGGGTAGATTATTATAAGGACACTTGCCCATTATCCTACATCCTCTTATTTGAAATTACAATCTATTTGGTCCCTCATTTTTTTAGTGAGACTATGCTAAGATTAATTTGATAAAAAGTTGTCATTGATGGTCTTGTTCGTAAGGGCTTGAAACACAAATAACTTCCAATACATCATTTATTTTACACTTAAGTTAGTGGGTACACTTACCTATAGGATTATTGGTTCCTAGTAGAAGGAACTTCACTACAATCACTAGATGGTACTAACCCCCCACAGGTTGACTCTTTATCTTGCATTTTCATCACTTTGCATTTCAATGATGCCATACGACACATTCTTCAATAGCATAGACCATCCCAAACTTGGGGTAACCAAATTTGATTTTTATTTCCCACATTGGGATACATATTTTACATCATTCATATCATCCACACTTCCAAAAACCCCTTGCATCTGTTGGGGCAAAAACAAAATATACCACATTTACATCACACATCATTGGAAAAACCCCTCTTCTGTTGGGGCAAAGAAAAAAATCACTCATTACATCATCATCTGTCTTTTTCTTGACATATACATCACATCAACATCCACATTTCCAACAACCCCCTTGCATATGTTGGTGAAAAAATAGAGTACATTTACACCCACATTTACACTTACATTTTTATAAATTGGCTCATGAGAATTCATGCTTCATTTATTCGCCAATTGAGGGGGTAAGCTACACTCACATTATTTTTATCTTCAATATCTTCTTGCGCTCCAAGGAAAGAAAGCTACTTCATCCAAACCATGTGTCTCTTATTTTTGCATCGCATTGTGTTTCATGCAACGTGATATAAAAATGAGCATCTATAGACACCAAAATATAGCCACTTGTCCTCCATCCACATCATCCAATCACATCCACCCATTATTTATATATTTATATATATATATATATATATATATATATATATATATATATATATATATATATATATATATATATATATATATATATATATATATATATTTATTTATTTATTTATTTATTTATTTATTTATTTATTTATTTATTTATTTATTTATATTTTATATATAAATATAAGTATTTAATATAAATAATATATGTATGAATAAATCACAACCGCTCATTAACGTTTTAATATCAACCATCCACTTGACTTGATCTGTGTCACATTGCAAATATTATAATCTTAGCCATCCATTATGTTTTAATCTTGACCACACATTGGTGTCATCGAAACCCTAGCATATGGAAGGCAAGTTATAAAAGGTCACTCATTCTCATAAATGAGGTTAAGTGGTCATTTGATTTCTAAGCAGACATTTGATTTCTAAGCGTTATTTTGATTCTTGAGCCCTCATTTCCATACCTCCCCAAAACCCTAGCATTGTGCTATCATTTCCCTCATCGTCACTATTGAATATTCCATATCCAATCACCCAAACCCTTACGAACCAGATCTAGTTATGTAGTACCTTTCGTAGAAACCCTCGAACACCTCCAAGCATCCTAAAAATTATGTTGAGCATTCCAGGAATGTTGGGTGTTCATCGCCATTATCAAATATTTTTGAGCATTTTCCAACATTTTTATTTACTACTGCCATACCCTCAAACGCTTTTGGGTGTTCATATGACTTCAGATCACAAACACAGGAATGCATATTAGAACAACCGATATTCTTGACAAGGTAAAAATATTTTATTGTTATATATTTTGTTTTTTGCATTTGCTTGTATTTTATTATTTACAGTACTAGGGTTTTATAGATATGATTTACAGAGGGCCTCACTTAGTGAAGCCCTCACATATACTATTGACCTCTTGGTGCTATTGATCTATTTGCAAGTGCAGGAACTCTATTATTGAAGGATGTTGTAGCTAGGGTGGCCCCTCAGGGATACTCAAGCCCACCCCCAACTTGTTTGGAGCAAAAATGAGCATTGAAGACACCAGCTATTCTTGTGAATGAGGGTTTTGTAACCCTCAATATTGTAACATTGTATCAAAGGTTGTAAAGCATATTGTAACCCCATATTCAAGGCATATATATTGTACACTTTGGAGATCCATGCTCCCCCCAATTCCATATTAATAATATTCTTCATTTTATGCAATATTGTGTTGATTTGCTTTTGATAAGATTGCTTTATTTGGTGTTGCTCATTTTTAGCTTACAAATTTATAGGGATCAAATTAAATATAGATAGACTTGGGGGCAAGAACTCATCCCCAAACCCTAGGGTTTCGATCTGTGTTTCTATTGTATGCTATTTTCCTTCTTGTTCTGGTTTTTAGTCATTTAGTTTTGCTTGCATTTCATATCATTTTTAGCTTAAGAGCAACCCTCTTATCCCTGAACCTTTTTTTCATATATATTCATTATTATGTTATTATGTTTACACTTCATTCTCTATTTTATTGCATATCTATTCATTATTGTGTTCATTATGTTTGTACTTCATTCTCTATTTTATTCCATTTTTTCATCATTGTGTTCATTATGTTTACATCTCTTGTTTCATGCTAGCATATTATGTTGTGTATGTTCCAAAGGCCAAAGATCATTTTTATTTCAAAGGGTCAACTAAAAGGACCTAGGGGGATTGATTGTTGCACCTCCAAGCACAATTATATAGTGGCATAAGAAGTCCACCTAATGTTAACCATATTTTCTAGTATTTGTGAAGTTGTTTTACAGATTTTAAGTTGTGGGATATTCTAGATGTAAGATAAATCTTGGATTAAGCACAAAAAATAGCTGAGTACCCTTAATAGAGCTTTTAGGTTGATTATTGCTATGTCTTTTCTTATTCCAAAAACATAAATTAAAAAAAATAAAAAAATATATTTAATTGCTCTCTAGACATTCAAAAGACAAGATCATTTAGTTTGCATCCAGGATTTAGTCTTGTTTGTTGCATCCCCCTTGGACCCTTGCTCAAAGAAAAAGAATTTTATTTCATTGCAACCTAGGGTTAGAAATCATTCAATCAAAGAATCATACTAGGATTAGTTATTGTATTCTTGCATCTTGTGTGTTTTGCATTGCACTTTCATTTCATAGTTTAGTCTAGAGAAGGCCAAACATAGGTGTCTGTTTAAAAATCACACATCAAAAATTTCCACCCCAAACTTGGAACAAGTCCTAAAATCGTTCCTGGTGAACCTCTCTTCTTTATCCACTGAATGTAGAGAACAACATACCCCCGTGGTCACCTCGACTTCCTACAGATCCAACCAATAATTATACTTGATAGGACGGTTTTTTCCGTCTACACATCCTCACATCATAACACTCATATAATTTTGCTCCTAATGTAATCGTTATATCCACCGATTTCTCACTTGATAAAATATATGAAATAAGGTTGTAAATATAACTCTATTTTTAAATGTTAACACTATTTAATATTATTTTTACCAATTTTAAAGTTTAATATTTGTAAATTAAATATAGCCCTTATAGACACTTTCATGGTATTTACCATTTCTTACAGCTTCCCTCCCTAAACTATGATAATATTCCATAATTATCTTCTTTCACCCTATAATGCTCTATAGTGAGCAATTTAAAACAATACATAATACAAGATATCACATGAAGAGAAGGAATATTCTTCCATGTAAATCTCTTTTCTTCTAATCATAGTTAATATTTTAAGTAACATGTTTTCATGATTGGTTTCTCCACTAGAGAATATATTCATCCATGAAATTAATCTTCATAGTGTTAGCTTTTGATGAATGAGCCTTGGGAGATAACAATCACAAGATACAAAATAATATGAAAGAAACTAAATCTACTAGATGACTAAAATATGCTATAAATAGAAATAATATAAAATATTACAATGTAGCTATGGAGGAAATGAACACTCCATTAATAAATCTATTGAACTACATTGTATCCATCACCAATGAATGGTGAGGCACACAGAACTATACTATCCTCTAAGCTATACTATCTGACTATGTCCCCCGAATCTATATCTATCTATCTAAGAGGTCATCCTTATATAGGTAAAATAGGATACTTGACCAACACTCTATCTAGTTGTGCAAGGGACAACTTGCACATTGACACTTGTGCATTTATTACATTGCATGAAGTAACTAGATAACTTGTACATAAAGTAAACTAAGTATTTATCTTGGAAGATACATTTACATAACCCAAATTCTAGAATATACTCTATTTATAACACCCCCTGTATTATATTATTTGGGTATTCAAGACTTTAGTCTTCAATATGGATCTTCTTCATCATCTTCTACTCGGTCTTCGTAGTCTTCATCTGCATTCTCTGTAACCTGTTCAGGCAAATAGTTAGTGTCTCTGTAGTATGTTACATTTTCTGATAGAGTTTTCACTATAAAGTCCTCGATGGGTTCTTCCAGCTCTTCAATTTCTTCTATCCTCTGAACTAGGTGACCTTTATGATTCCTCTTCTGATATTCAAGTTGAGGATAATTTGTAGGTCACTGAAATTATTTCTAATGAGGGTTCCTTTTGTATTGTCAAGGCTGGAACTAATTCCCATGATTCATTTGATTTCCTTGGTTCTGGTTTCTAAGATTGAATCTACAAAAGCTGGTACTATATCCTTTCTTTCTGCAGATCTGATAATACCATTTTTTCTGTCCTCTTGCTGAAGAAGCAAAATTTCCCTATGGATTATCTTTTGATGCCAATGCAGTGTTAGTCATATCATCTTTCCCAATATTTTCTACTTCATATTCTTGAAGTATATTGACTAAATCATCAAAAGAAGTATCTTTACTTAATATCTATAAAGATGTTACCAAATGCTTATAGCTATCTCAAATTGCTCTCATGGTTACTTGAGTAGGAAGCTCATCTTTAACTATTTCTCCTAAGGTCAACAATTTCCCTTTAAGATTTGCTACCTTCCTTAGGAACAGTTCTATGCTTTCTCCACTATTCATTTTTAATGAGTGAAGTTGAGTTTGGAGATGAATAATAGTTACCTTATTCTTTTCTTCAAATATTTCTTCTAGGCTTATCCATGCATCTAAAGATGTTTTGGTTGAACTAATATATGGTTGAATCTCATTAGTAATAGCAAAAGCTATTATCATTAAGGTCTTTAAATTATTTTCTTCAAACTTTAGGATTTCTGTTTCACTTATGGTAGGTCTCTGTGTTTTCCCTTTGACAACATCCCAAAGTTTTTCATATACTAAGATTGCTTTCATTTTTTTTTCCAAAAAAAATAATTAGGACCCTTGAGAAGTTAAGATTTTGCTAGGAAGAATTTGTTTGATGCCATTTTAAATCTTCATAATATCAAGCCTTATATTTGTAGGCTTCCTTATGTCTCCCTAGTGATGAGAGTATGATATAGTGTTTTTCATAAAAATATAGTTCAATTCTAGTTGATTTTGTACAAGTTTTGTAAAGATCAAAAATCAACTTCTTAACACCTTATTACTCCTAATTGAACTAAGCACTTTTCAAATTTTTAAGAGGTTTTAATGTTGGAATTATTTTTTCCCTTTTTGAAGGTTTGAGACAAGTAAAAATATATTTATCCAACCTTAATAGAAACCCTAATAACCTCTTTTATATTCCTTGGATTATTTCTAATTTCCAATAAAATAAATTCGATGGAGTAACCCTTGTGGCTCCCAAGTTTGGAAAATTAGAAAAATAATAATATTTGCAAAATGTTAAATAATTTAATCCAAGTAAAATTCCTTATTTCTCCTAGGTTAAATTGCAAATATTAAATCAATGAGATAAGTTACCCCTTATAGATTTTGCTTTCAAAATCTAAGTTTTGACCTTTGTTTATAACCCTTATATCTCCAACTATGAAAGCAATAATAAATGGGATTAAACCTTACCTTTTTAGATGCAAAATCTCCTCACTATTCGAATTTTTCTATGTCTTAATATAACAGCAATGTAAGTGATACCTTTGGTGCTAGAATCAATGGAGATCCCTTGGAGTTGCTTGTCTTTAATGTGGTATATACAAGAGCCTTTAATGCTCCTTCTTTATTCCTTACATTCTATGCTTTGGATGTTTTTGACTGTGCTTCACTCCCTCTTTGGACGTCTTTGACGGTGCTTTGCTCACCCTATTGAACTTGGACTTTGAATACCTTTTAAGGACAATTAATCATAGTCTTTGTGAAATGTGTCACGTTCATTACAAGTGAGCAATCCCTTATTTTTATAACACTCCAAGTTCTTTGTTCAATGCTCTTGAAGCAATTTGAAATGTATGGGCACTTGTATGAAGCTGGTGGAGAATACCAAGTGTCACTGCTTCGCTGTAACTCCTACATGGGATTTTCTTAAATGTTGAGAGAGGAATGATGTCTATTATACCAAGTGGTATTTTTGCAACCATTCCTATAATATCTTCGAATATGGATATTATAACTCCTCAAACCCTTTTGTAACCATTCCTTTGCTTTGCTACATTGCTTGGGAAGCAAGCAAGCTATTCTTCTGCAGGTGGATTGACGATACACTATGGAGCTTGGATGATGATTTGGAACTTCCTTTGGTGGATGGTCTTATTCAAATTAGATACCATGAATGTAACACCTTTGCTTATTCTCTTTTATACCTCTAGTCGTGTTGAATCCTTTGTAGACTTTTTATGTCTTTTAGAAATAGTTGTGCACTCTCTCTTATCTACATAAATGTAGCTCGAATATGATCTAATATGAGCTTTGATTCTATAGGTATGTACATCCAATATGAGCCCTTGAGTGGCTCCTTTTAGGTTGGGAAGAAGAGTGCTGACATCCATCTTTCCTTAGTTTATTTACCCTGTAGTTATTGTGTCCTTTTGTGGCACTTCCAAATTTGCTCTTTTGCTATAAAAACTAGATTAGAGTAGTGCAATATAATGTATTAAAATATTGCATATACGGCTTCTTTTGATATACCTTCTTTTGCACTCTATTTCCAGATCTAAAATTTTGGTTTTGTGGTAGATTTTTCCTGCAATACAAGGGTTTTGAGGTTGTCTTTTAAGAGTAGACACACCTTTCCCTTTTTTCTTGAATACTTAGATAAAAAATCCAAGCTTAAATAACAGTAGATAGAAGCTTTTCAATAGATGCAATTTTCTACACTTTATTTCCTTGCATATAACCTTGTAATGCTTTTGGATTTGAGACTCACCAAGTCTCAATATTTGAAGCTTCTATTTCTATTTTTTGAAGCTTCTATTTTTATTTTCTACACTTTCTTCTCTAGTTTTTGGAGGATTCTAACCTTTTTGGGTGGATTCTTTTGGCCACTACAAGTTGCATATTTTTGTGCTTCTATAGTGTCTTTAGACACTTGATCATATTTTGTGATGTAGCATGAGTGGAGTGCAGTATTCCCATAGGGGGATGTGATGAAATATCTTTAGTATAAATTCTGACTAATTGCACTTAATCTAGTCAATTTCGTACAGTTGTACAATTTACAACTGTACAATCCTAAACTACAACTAACCCAACAACCAAAAACCCAAAAATTCAAATGGGAGGGCTTATAATGGTTGTCCAGGCCGTTCCAAAGCAGTTCCTGAGATAGTTCATTATTTACAACTGCCCATACATTAATAACTTTATTTAATGTTTACTAAGGTTTAATATAATTTTTATCAAATTACATTTCATCCGCATGTCATTACATTTCATTTAATTTCACATGCACTTTACCTTTATTTATTTCTTTATTTATTTTTCTAATTGTACAATTCCACCCAATTATATGTTTTTCTTGTCAATTGTACAATTTAGACCAAACATTGTACATTTTTACTTGCCAATTGTACAATTTCACCAATTGTACATTTTACTTAAAATTATGCAAATCCAACTTTATTATTGCTTCTTCCTTTTGGGATGTGGATTTTCCTGCCTACATCTATCCCCTCCTCTAAATTGGTCGATGTCCTCAATGACACATGATCTGGACATTGGGGATAGAAGCATTGTACAATGTACTACGAGCGCGTGTCACACTCCTTTCACTTCCTTCTATTCCAAAGGTCCTCAATAATTGGTATCATTGCCAGCTGCTTATCATAGTATATTATATTCAAACTGCTCTCTGGAAGTGCTAAAATCAATTACAGAAACATCATCAACCTGACCATCTCAATAAACATGATAAATATCACCTTGATGATGAACATTATCTATATGAACAACCTCATCACTATTTTGTACAACACTCATCACCACCTGTGACAGGGGTCAAGGGGGCAGGAGCTTGTAGGGTCAAGGGACAACGTCCCTTGCAGGGTCGAGGAACAACCTCAACAACAAAACTAATACAACCATCATTGTCCAAGCTAATTTTTTCTCTTTGTTGGAACTTTGGGATCTGTTGCTCAACCTGCTTAAATAGCTCACCGTCAACTCCATTTTGCTTCTCTCATGTTCTAGACGACTCGGTATTAGCCTCAAACTACCATGTCTTAACCATTGCTGGATATTCTTCTCCTTTTATGATTTTATTTTATATACTTTCACATGGTACAGTTCCATTTTGTATGATTTATTCTTGCACAAATTGTACCTATACGATTTCACCTTGTACAAACTACACTTGTGCGATTTCACCCTGTATAGACTGCACTTGTACGATTTTATCCTATATGGATTGCACTTGTATGATTTTACCCTGTACAAACTACACTTGTATGATTTTACCTTGTACGTATTGCACTTGTACAATTTTACCTTGTACGGATTGCACTTGTACGATTTTACCTTGTACGGATTGCACTTGTATGATTTTACCTTGTACAAATTGCACTTGTACAATTTTACCCTGTACGAATTGCACTTGTATGATTTTACCCTATAAAAATTGTACTTGTATGATTTCCAAATCGTACAACACTCTAAAATGTACGATTTACCACTTGCAATTGTGCACTCACTATCAATTGTACTATTTCATTCACTAACTATACGATTTCAACCATCCTTTGTACAATTTCTTCTTGTAGAATTGTACAATCCTATCCTTCTTTGGATAAGTTTTCTTGTATGAAAAATTGCTCCATTTGAAAAACATCTTCCAATTTTATAAGTGATTGTTCCATTTGAACAACATCCTCCATGTTTACAATTGACTATTCCTCTTGAACATCATCCTCCATTTGTATAATTGACTGTTCAACTTGAACAACTGCCTCCAATTGTACAATTGGTTGTTCCACTTCAAGATCTAATTGCAAATTGTCTACACTTTAATTACCTGCACTTACATAACAACACTTCTTAGTACCCTCCATTGGTACATCATACTTCTCCATTTGAGTAATAGTTCATTGTACATACTCATCTTGGATGGTGTTCTTCCCCACTTTATTATCTTACATGGCAATATGTTGTTCTTCCTTGTCAACGGTAACCACTTCTACAACTTCTACTAGCATAGGCTTGACTACCTATGGTATTTCTACCTCCTCCATTGAAATCAAATTCACTTCCTCAATTCTAAGCTTGCTCATCAAGTTCACCTCCACCTCCTTTATTTCTTGGTAAGAGCTAGAACTTGTCTCTGATGCTTCAAATTATGTATGCATCACTAGTTCATCTTGATTTGTAGTATTGTCATAGTCATGTGCAAAGTGTCCCCATAATTGGTATTGCCAACATTGTACAATGGGTCTACCCTCACTGTCATACTGTATTTTGTTGCTTTTATTTCTGGGATGATTGTCACACCCCACATCACCACTGACCTCCTTCCTTTGTACAATATTGTTTTGGGCTGCATATACTTGTGGTGATGGGCTTGCACTTTCTAAGTTACAATCATCATCCAATGCATCATTCTTTTCTTTGGAGTCATTTTCTTCCTTGACTTCTTGACTCCAACACTTGGACAAGGGACTACTTTCCTGCCCAAAATCAGCACTCTCATTGTCTGACTCATCCTCCATATTAGAATTATTTTCTGCCTCTAAGCTACTCTCATCGTCATTACCATGATGCCACTTCATTGATGTTGCTTTTGCATCACTTTCCCAAATCAGGGCATAATCCACAACTTCTTGGTATGTTCCTAGAGGGAAAATCTTCATCTTTGTTTGATACATAAGAAGAAGTCCATTTATAAACCACATCCTCTTCAATGCCTCGGATTGGTCTTGCTCAAAATGGTCAAACAACCCACTTAGATTTTGATTATATGAACAAACAGACTCATGCTCACCCTGTTTCATTCTATAAATTTCAATAAGAATATCATCCTCATTATCATATAATCAAAATTCTTTTACAAATATATCTTGTAATTCTACCCATGTCTGGTACTTATCTTCTAGTAATTTTATATACCAGTCTATTGCGTATCCATAAAATATTGCAGGAAACAACCACCTCCATTCTGCCTCATTGGTCTGTCCAATCGCTTTCCACATTATGTAACAAACTTCCCAATGTCGAATTAGATATTTTATTGATTCTCCATGAAACAATGGATATTTACATGATATGCCCAAATTATCCTTCGGTTTGATAGGTTGGATTTCCGTAGCCTTACATACAGAAATCCACCCTACAATTTCTCTTCTACTATACTCCCTTTCTTCTTGTTAGATAACATTCCACCCTACAGTTGCTTCGATGTCAGACTCCCGTCCCACTCACCATCGAGCACACCCATCTATAGCTTTTCTAGTTTAGAACTTGCCTCTCGTACACTATTGGACTTGTCATCTTCCATTGGCACCGATGTCAAACTCTCATCCTGCTCACCATCGTGCATCACTACCGGTAATTGTTGTGGTATCAAACACTCTTTCCCAACCTTCAATTCCTTACCAGTATTTCTCATCAACTTTGGCCAAACTTGACTTGTACATTTTATCAGCCCATTTGTATAGTTACATGTACTTGTACTATTTGACTGGCAATTGTATGGTTTACCTTGCAACTGTACTATTTTATTGATAATTAGAGAATTTACTTTCTCACTATATGGTTTACATTGTAAATGTAATATTTCATTGGCAAATGGACAATTTACCTTCTCATTGTACGATTTATCCAACAATCATACAACTTTCCCTCTTGCTATATGGCTTTCTCTAGCAATCGTATACTTCTTCCTTTGGTTGTATGGTTCCCCCCAACCATCATATGATTCATGCCAATAACCACATACGTTTTGCTTTTTCGTATGTGGTTGTGTAATTTTATTCTCCATTTGCATGGTTCTCTTTGGATGATGCACATCAATTAACAACCTTGCAATGCTTGTAAATTGCAATCCTTTGTACAAATAATAACTTTAAAACTGTACACACCCTCTACAATATAACCATCAGCTCCATTTTTCACATCATCCATACACATCTTGTTTTGCAGTTTACCATCCACATAAAAAAATTCATCTTCCACATCTATGGATTCAACTGGATGCCATGGTCTTTATTGTACATCTTTCCAAGAAACTTGCTTCTCACAACTCCATGTCATCAAGCGTACCCCCAATTCATAGAGACCAAGTTTCCAAGATGTAGAAATGGAATGCAATATACTTTCCCACATATTTGACCAATTAACTATCATCTAGTTCTCTGCAATATCGTCTTTGCAGAATTGTATCTATCATCCACCCCAATATTCTTCCATGCTACAACTATTCCTGACCCTTTTTCATTCTCAACAATGACAAAACTGGTTTCGATCCACATGGCAACTACCAGTCAATTGGTAATGGGTCCATCCACTATGATAACTGCATCAATGTAGCATGAGTGGAGTGCAGTATTCCCAAAGGGAATGTGATGAAATATCTTTAATATAAATTTTGACTAATTGCACCTAATCTGGCCAATTATGTACAATTGTACGATTTACAACTGTACAATCCTAAACTACAATCAACCCAACAACCAAGAACCCAAAAATTCAAATGGGGAAGCTTATAATGGCTGTCCAGGTTGTTCTAAAGCGGTTCCTGAGATAGTTCATTATTTAAAACTACCCATACATTAATAACTTTATTTAATGTATACTGAGGTTTAATGTAATTTTTATCAAATTACATTTCATCCGCATGTCATTACATTTCATTTAATTTCACATGCACTTTACCTTTATTTATTTTTCTAATTGTACAATTCCACCCAATTGTACGTTTTGCTTGTCAATTGTACAATTTATACCAAATTGTACATTGTACATTTTTACTTGTCAATTGTACAATTTCACCAATTGTACATTTTACTTAAAATTATGCAAATCCAGCTTTATTATTGCTTCTTCCTTTCGAGATGTGGATTTGCCTGCCTACATGTGCCCTTCAAGAAACACAAAACTAATTTCTTTTTTAGAGTAATGTAATAGTACAAGAACTTCACTTTTAGTGCACTAATATTACACCTTATCACTCCAATAAACTCTCAAATTCATGCATTAATAATATACTACAACTAATCAAGAATAACCTAAAATGAATCTTTAAGAGTTGTTCTGCTATTTCACTACAATCAATGTTGTAGGACTTAGTCTTATTTTTATTTTTTAAAGTAGATGATAGGTTTTTGATAGAAGCTAATCTGAAATCTAATCAACTCCTAATAAATGTGCAAATAAATCCTTAAAAAGAATCTTTTTCCTTTTGCACTTTAGAATATTGTAATCTAATTTTCTTCTTGCAACTTTAATCCAAATTTAGGTGCTCTAATAAATATGATAAGTAATCCAATTAATAAATCTTCTTGCACCAAAATTTGCTTATATTTTTCTATAGATATTCTCCTACTTTTGTAGAGGATGTAGATCTTGATATCTAAAAACACCAAGTTGCTTTAGGATGTCCTGAATAACTCCTTCACCAAATTATGGTCTTGAAATTTCTTTCACAAGCCTAGGATTTGGTGGCTTGTTCTCCTCTTATATTCTCCTCCTCCTGCTATAGATTTGGAGAAGTCAATGTCTCTAAAGTGGTACCTTCTTACTATGAGAGGAAATCTTCAAATCTCCAAGATTTGGTGAGCTTCTTCTATCTTTAAGTCTTCTTATTGAATTCTAACTTCAAGCAAGATCTTCTTCTAGGATTTGGAACTCCTTGCTAAATTCTCCTTCACATATTTGGCACTCCTTACCAAATTCTCCTTCATAGATTTGGAGCTCCTTGCCAAATTCTCCTCTTGGGCTTGTCGGATGGTGAAATTTATCCTAAGTCCTTCACTATCAAGGACTTCATCTTGGTAGTGGATTTCTCCAACAAGTTCTCCAAATAACTCTCTTGATCTTCAGCAAGGTTCTCCTAGCCTTTCTTGGATGCTCTATGAGATCTTCTAAAGGTCTTTGATCTAGAAGCTTCTGATGGTATTCATTGAGACCTTCTCTTCAATAAACTGGAAGTGTTGGTGGTGAGATCTTCTCCTGGATATTTAGATTATGCTACTTCTGGCTTCAAGCAAGACTCTCTTAGTCCTTCTTCTTCTTCCAATACTAGAATTTCTTCAATAAGATATTCTCCTAATATCTTTGCTTTTGCTTCAAGGTTGAGTTGATTATGAAGAATATACTCTTCCTAACTTTCTTGTAGGAAGTTTCCCAACTCACTGAATCTTCTATCCCTACAAAAAAGATATTAATATTAAAATCTTTAGTCTACTTTTGAATCAGATATTATTCTCAAATTCTTCTTCACTATTAAGGCTTATGTAGCCTTTTTCAATATCAAGGCTTTTGTGGCCTTTTTTAGTACCAAGGCTTTTGTGGCCTTTTTAGTATTATGACTTATATGGTCTTTTCAAGATAAATACTTATGTGGCTTCTTCTTTAAGGCTTATATGGCCTTTCTGTATCAAGTCTCCTATGACCTGTTCTTCAATTATAGAATTCTACAATCTAGCAATGGAGATATTTAGTCTCCTATATTCACCATGATCCTTCACTAGAAGTCTTCTTCCATAGTATTCTCCTCATACAAAATAACCTAATATCTGAATTATGAGGGCACACCAACCTTAGGGCAATGAATTTGGAGTATCCTATATTTCTATCATAGGAGGAGTCTCAATCCTTTGAGAATTAATTTTTTGCAATAAAATAAAATTTAGGCACTAGTTAGAAAATTCCATATAACCTAGATGATATTCACTCGATGGTTTGTCAATCTAGTGGATTGAATGTTGAGTCCTGGTCTTCATAAGTTTTCCTAACTCTATGGAAAAGACTCTAGATAAAAATGATCTCAGTATTTTTGAAACTGAGATTTCTTTTAGTCCTAATTTCGTGACTCTCCCTAATTTTACCACCTAGATTCTTCTAAGATCTTTTGATAGTGGTTGGTCCAATGGCACGTCAGTTTACCAAAATTCTTAGGCTCTATGATAATTGTGGCTTCCCTATTGACCTACATAGACTAGATCTACCGTAGCTCTGATACCACTGTTAAATTTTTATGAATGAGATTTGGGAGATAACAATCACAAGATGCGGAATAATATGAAAGAAAGCACATATCCTAGATGACTGAAATATATCGTAAATAGGAATCATATAAAAGATTAAAATTTAGCTATGGAGAAATGAACACTCCATTAATAAAGCTACTGAACTACATTGTATCCATCACCAATGAATGGTGAGGCACATAGAATTGTACTATCCACTAAGATACACTATCTGACTATGTCCTCCAACTCTATATATATATATATATATATATCTAAGAGATCATCTTTATATAGGTAAAATAGGATACTTGGCCAACACTCTATCTAGTTGTGCAAGGGACAACTTGCACATGTACAACTTGCACATTGACACTTGTGCATTTATTACATTGCATGAAGTAACTAGATAACTTGCACATAAAGTAATCTAAGTATGTATCTTGGAAGATACATTTACATAACCCAAATTATGGAATAGACTCTATTTCTAACACCGATTATACAAGTCTCTCTAGTTTCACTATATAACTTTTTTGTAATGATAAAATACTTTTCATTATATCCATAGACTAACACAACATAGGAATGTTGAAACTATATTAGGAATACAAATATATAAATGTTATAATTAATGTTATGCATGTTTATTTTATATATTTATTGTATACTAATGCTTTCCACCTCTTAAATATGTTGTATTTTACAATAGTTTCAAGAAATAAATAAAATCAACACTTACCTATAAATGTAGAAATAACTCATAGAAAGCAAAAGCAAACACTCGGTATAATAGGGTTCCCATGAACATAAAAATATCTCACTATAAGAAAAGAGAATACACTCCAACTATTGATAAAAAAATTAGTCTATTAAGAAAATAACCTTTAGATTAAATAATGAAATATTACAAAAAATAACTATACAAGGTGTACAAGGGTCCAAATGACATATACAAATAATATAATACAACTTCAACCATGGCCTTAAGTAAAGCTTAACCACCACATATTTTAATATCCCCTTAGGTTGAATAGGGGCCATAGAGAAACCCTTATTAGTCATCCCCTCTTACAAGACACTCTTTTATGTGAAGTCACTCCCGCATATGCATAAATGATACCTCAAACATGACCTAGGTCATAATATCTATTGTTTGTTCTATCGATGGCATAAAAATAGGATCAAGCATCCCACTGGCATAAAACCATTTTACATAGTGCATCCATATCATAATATACTTGGTTTACTAATGGAACACTAGATTATGGACAAGTTGAATGGTGTTATGACTAATTAAAAGTGAATGACTAGGAGTAAGCAATGCCCACCTATTCCAAGATCATAAGCATCCATCAAAAGTGACTGGCGGTCTCATTGGAAACACAATACTTAGCTTTTGGTAAAGTCTAAAAATAGTGTATTGTCATCTTAAACACTAAGAAACTAGAGTAGAACCAAGGTATAAGACAAACCTATAGCAAAGAATCATTGGTCCAACTAACCAACCTAATCAACATCTAAGAAGCCTATCAAAATTGAAGGTGCACTAACTAAATAATGAATACCTATCTAATATGTACCTACAATGTATCAAAAAATCTTCTTGGTTGTGGTATAATAACTCTCCTAAGGTGCCTACATGTAGCTAGAATATTATCTCACTATGAGTGCAATGTTTGATTGAGTGTAAGTGAGGTAAATTAGATCTCCCATAATATTTATATCAAGTGGCACCCACCAAGGGAGTCATATAATATGCTCAAAGGTTCAATATAGAAGAAAAATAAGTTTGGGCATATTTATAATCCTCCATCCTAATACACTAAAGAAGGTTCAAGGTGTACTTGGTCTATGAGATAATAATCCTAGAGGAATTTTAATAAATCTAAATACCCAAAAGGTAATGCATAAGCCCTAAAACTATAATCTCAAAGGTAGCATGCAATGATGATTTCATGTTCTAAATTAATGTGGGTAAGTTGTTTATAATGAGAAGATCATCCACATAAATCACAACTACCAAAGTCTCCACATTCTATTTTTAATATAAATATCATGTTTGGCCTCATAATTCCAAAACTACAACTAACAAGGGAGTGGATCTTCTCATACCAAGAATATGGTGCCTACTTAAGTCCCTGATTCAATTTTTTTTTGGCAGTATTTAAGTTTTTTTTTTTTTTAGTGTGCATATGGCATGCAAGGGGTGTGTGTACGGGGGAATGTGCACTAGTCATTAAGGGCCCTACATAGCATGATAGGTAAAGAAATACCATGTGTAGTTCTAATGCATGGTGCCTTAACGCGAAGGTTCCATGTTTAACTTTTTCAAAAAATTTAAGTAATTATTTGTCCTTAGCACTTAATGGGAAGCACACCCCTTCTTCAACATGTGCATATTGGTGGCACAAATGTAAGATACCTACATTGTGATAGTAAGTAATTAAGATTAAATAGTGTTAGCACTAGTTGAAGTAAAATCTTTGAGGCTAATGTGGTGGCCATTTAAAATATTTGTTTCCTTTATATGCACCATAATCCAATTAAAATAAGCAAAAGGTCCAATTATTAGCATGGTAGTGAAGGTCAGGTGGATAAGAATGAAAGGTATTCATCAAAAAATAAGTCATCAACATATGGCAAGTAGTGATTAAACATCACTTTTTCTTAAGTTTGGTGAATTATTTTATAATTTTCTCTCTCCTTTCATCTATTAGTATACCCTAAATTTTGGAGGCCATAACTTTTGCATACAAAAGCATTTTGGGCTTTTTTTAAAAATGCATAGTTTTTTGAGATCTATAGATTGGTGACATTAGTTCAAAGATCTATCACTATATTTCATGGTTTTTTAATTTAAGATCCAATTGACAATGTTCTTCAAATTGAGATCATGTATAATCTTTTTTTGCTTATAATGGATGTTTTCTCTGACTCCAGCAACCCTTTAGTGTGATGATTCATAATTTTTGGGTTGCAAGAGGAGTAGGATTTGGATTATTAGCATAAGGTATTATTTAATTGTATGGGCCTTTCCAACTATTTTGAGTGATTATTCATAAATATGCCTATAGATTCATTATTCAATTGCCTTCTCTTGAGATTGGAGAATAAATTATGGTCACCATTGCACATGTCAAATATCTTCTCATGGGAAGCTCAACACCTTGATCCAAGTGGTGGAGTCATGACTTCATGTTTGGGAGAGGTTGATAAGTTCATATACCATTAAATAATAGAATATAGTAGAATTCATTGGCCTATACAAGAATTTATTAAAAATATTTATAATCTGACCTTATTAGGCCAAGGCCAAGAGTGATGAAGTACCTATCGGTGATCTTGATGTAAAAAAATGGGTAAGTTCTACATAAGCCTTTAGGTGTCTTTGAGTAATCCTATGGGTATCTTCATGAAATACTATGAGTAAATTAGAAGTAAACATTTGGGCATCTTTATGTAAGCCTATGGACATCTTCATATAAACATATGGCCATATTCCTATGTAAACCTATGGAATTCTTTTGTGTAAGTTTATGGGAATCTGTGTAAGCCTATGAGCATATTCATGTATCCACCCTTAGTGATATTGGTTAATCCATATTTATGGATAGCCTTTCTTAAAGAATAATTTATTATTATTTTATTGTAATATTAACCTAAAGTTTAAGTTAATGTCATCTTGAGGTTAACCTTTCATTGGGGTTTTGGCATCACTATAAATACCCCTCAATAAGCAATTATATACATCATAGCACATGAAAATATTATGGGAGTGCCCATGGGAACCCACCCATTGTTCAAGATCTTATATCATGTCATTTATCTCTTTATCTCTTTATATTTTTTTAATTTCTAGAAAACATTACATATTCCAACATGGTATCATGTCATTTATCATGTTTCTAGGATTCTTTTGGGAAAATATTACAAATTCCAACACTAAATTGGTAATGTATGTAGATATCATGATCATATCCCACCATTTCCTCTTAAAGAGGTTCATAGGTGGTCCGTTTGTATAGGCCCTATATCTAAGGTGGATTTACTGCCAATGTGGACTTCCTACTCATTGTTTTATCCTAGTTTCTTATTTGATTTGACTTATTGATACCTTAACTCTCCATTATTTTCCTATTATCTATTGATTGATGTATTGACATTATGTTCATATCACTTTCTAGAATATCAATGGTATCATTCCAATATTCTCACCATTTTCCTCACCTTCTAGTAATTTATTGTCTAATTGGATGAGATGGCATCATGCTAATAGTTTACTATTCAATAGATCAATATGTGTTTATGAATCAATAGATGATTGAGATTTTTATCCTTTGTTGATGGGCCAATTCCTATCATGGTGAATTAGTGCTCATTCAGTGGATAGACACATACAAAACTTAGCTAAATTTTATAAATTTTGGCACTTATATTCTTTGAATTTTGTCAACTTAGACCCCTTCTTGGCATTTTTAACATACCAAGATAATTTTCCTTGTTTTTTCAAGTACTTTATCTATAGATCCATGCCTCACTATGATATTTTAATCGATCTATGATTGGTCACACAATGGGAGTGGTAAAAACCACTATAGTTTTGGTGATTTTTGGAGGCATCATGCTTGCTTGGTGATAAGTTCTAACATACCTTGTTCATTGTGTGTAGATTATCAAAATAATTTTAATATTAAAATAATAAAAAACTTTTAAATAAGTAATGAGGACCACTTACTGAAGATATTGGTCCTATTTGGATTAGCAATAGTGTCATAAATAAATCCTAGTATATGTTTGAAGGTATTTTTACTTAATATTCAAATTCAATATCTATCTTTGCCTAATCATTTCTGAAAAAAAGAACTTTTTTCTTATTCTTCATCTTATATTTGAAAGCAACCCATATAAATAAATTACAGTCATAATGATTGAAACAACTGCTTGGTTTGGTGACATCCTATCTAAGTTTAGCATATCATATTTTCTTTGTTAATGATCTTCTCATAGTACTTGTTGGATATTGAACCTTCTTTTAAATGGTATATCTAGTGGACCTTTATTCATTAGTTGGATGATCATATTTCTAATATCATCTTCTTGTTTTCATAGATCATTTTGACATGGATACACTCATTTAGCTTCTTTTACTTATCTTAAAGTATCTTTGACTTGCACTATTATCTCTTATTTATTTCTAAATACAATTTACTATAGTCATTAGAATACTTACCATAGAATTGGGATAAAATAATTATGTTTTTTCTAGGTTTTTAATCCAACTTAGCTTTGATATCATTGATTTCAATATCAAGTTCTTTAATGAGGTCTTTTTATTCCTTAACATACTATAAAAATCAATCAATATTCTTTGATTTAGTGTGGATATAATCCCATATAAAATCTAGCATAATTATAACAACCCATGAGTTTGAGGACTTCCTTTTGGTCTTAGCTTTCTTAATATATTTATTCAACTTTCCCTCACTATATTTGAGGTTATATATCTCCTTATATTTCTCTTGCATCACTGCTTCAACATCCTTCTAAGCCTACTCAAATTTTTACCTCAAATATTTCTTTTATTTCCTTTCTTCCTCCACTCCTTGCATCAACTTTGTCAATTGCTCTTATTTGCTATTTAAATATTCATCCTCATCCAAGATACTTTGCATATTTTTAAGTCCTTATTGTATTTCATATCTTTCTTTATAATTTTTTTATAATTAATAGACATACCATTGGCACTTTTCTTTGTTAGTTATATCTTTTATTTAAGACTAGCTTGACTTAGGTCTAATGTAGATAATTTAGTTCTTTAATTTGAGCAGGGAATCTTTAGTATTTTAGGGTTGTTTAGAGCAATTTGATGAAAATTATATCTTTGCTTTTCCACCAACCTATGTGCATAATTATGTGGTAGATGTAATGGATGGAGTGAACTTGTTGGTTGTATAAGCCTTCATGATGTTAAAATTCCTTTTTAATAAATACAATATCATACTCCATGGTTTATTCTCCTATTTGATACAGTAATAGTAAGATGGATTATAAAAAATAGCAATTTTCCTTGTTATTGGTCCAAATTTGGCAATATTAGTTGGTGTTTCAATATCAACACTAGAAATTGATCATTACAAAGGAAATCAGTACTAAGGAAAATGTATTTATTGATGAGGCTTGTAATGTGATGGCCAAAGAATTAAAGTTACCAATAAATATGACATAAATGAATCGTTTGAATTATTCAATGGTGCCACTTATATAGATTATAAAAAATGAGTAATACCTTCCTATTGGTCCAACTTTGGAAAAATAAGTTGGTGTTTCAATAGAAACACTAAAAGTAGTGATCATTACAAAGAAATCAGCATTAAGGATAGTATAGTTATTTATGAGGTATGTAATACAATCACCAAAAATCAAAGTTTTTAACAAATATGACAAATAAAATTTTCAAGGTACCCAATGGTTCTATCAATGTAGATTATAAAAATGAGCAAATTTCCTTACTACTTGTCCACTAAAGATAATTTTTTGTTGTTATAGCAACATTAGAAGTAGTGATCATTGTAGAGGTAATTAGTACTAAGGATAGTGTACTTACTTATGAGGCTTATAATGCAATGGATAAAGAATCAAATATCACCAGCAACAGTGACATGGATGAACTATGAAATACATTGTTGTGTTTAAAATATTATTTTTCTTTAATATTTTGAAAATATTGTTTGCTCCTCATTATTTTTCAATAAATAAGTGTTGGTATATGAATTATAAATAGAAGATATAGCATTTTAACAAGTAGTAGGGAATGAAGTGGATATGGAAATAGAAATAGAAATAAAATAAATCATGATGATGACTTTAACATAGTAGCCTATTTAGCCAGTTTCTTCATCAAAAGAGGATTCTATGTAGATAGTTTTTGGAGGAGCCTTTAGAGTAGTATCAATGTTTGGGTCCTATACTATGGTATGAGTATTTTTTTCCTGTAAAGTCATTCTTCTTTAATAATGTACTCATCCTATGTTTCCTCATCTTGTTCTTATTCAATTTAGTATGTTGCTTCTTTACTTGTTCTCCTTCAACTTCTTCACCCTATCCTTCCTCCTCTTGAGATGTAGAATTATTTATCTAGAAAAAATTTCATGAACTTTGCATCCATTGTATTCGTCTTAATCCTCATGCTCCACCATACAAATATTTCATTAGGATTCCACTTGTGGAATTTTTATAATGGTGTAATCCATTTATGGTTGAGCATTTATGTCTCAAAATTATATGGTTACTTCTTTATGTAGAAAGTAAACTAGGAATGGGTGTTTTTTTATAGTATTTTTTACTCATCCTCCAATGTAGGTATTATAGGGAACTTTTTCCTATAACCCCACTTCACTCCATAAGAGTACTTAGTCGAAAGTGGGATAGGGTAAGAAGAGGTAGTTAAACGGTGCTTCCTACCTTCAATCTAAATAAGAAAACCACAAAGAATAAGTGGATGAAATTAAAGGATATATTGACCATTAGATCTTCCATCTATAGTCAATGCTCACCTTTCACCTTGATCCAGATGTATCAAGGGCACCAAGTCCCATTAACCATTGATTTACAATCTAATAGCTCACACAATCCTTCTAAAAAAGGATATCATGTAAGCAAAGGGAAGGATTTAACAAATCCTAAGGTCGAACACATGGTAACTAATTAGGAGCCTAATAAAGGAAAGTACCAACGCTTAACAAAGAAGGCCCATCATTTGCCAAAGAATGTTACACCTCATCCGAGGACACATGGAAGTTGTATGTCCAAGGGAGGAAGTATGCAGAGGAGAAATTAAATAAGACACCCATATTTGGCCATAAATATTAATTTTTGTGACCAAGCCTATCAAACCAATCATGCATCAACCATGGCCACCGCCTACCATATACATAAGCCTACCCTACAAACCTACACTAGTCAAGGAGACCATATACATTATGTTATAAAGGTAATAAATTCCAAAATAAATGAAACAAAATAATAATGCTTGAGTCACCCCAATGCAGCAATAGAGAGTCGAGTCAATGACACTTGATCATCTAAAGACCAGGAATCTTTTAATATTTATGACCCCTAATCCAAAGATACTAGAGCTTCCATTGCATAGTTATAGGAGGATTGCAGCTATAGAAATAAAATATATTTGTAGGCCTTATACACTAAACTTCAAAGGGAAGGAACCCTCTTCTCAACCATAAATAAGCCTAATTTTATTATAAAAAGCATTAGGAGTTGTCTGCTCATGCTTGGTACCTGGTCTAGAAGGATTTTTCTTTCACCCCTCTTTCCTATGATAACAAAGGGATACCAAGCCTTTTCTTATGCTTAAGTATCATTGAAATATTTGGGTCTCATTGTCTTGTAATCATATTAAGCATGTTAATGGAAGCCATGACTAATTTCACTCTATCCTCCTCTTAGCTTATCTTTATTTTAGGTGATGTGTTTTCTTGGTTGTGTTCACTAGTTGTGAGTGGTATTTTTTATGTTCAATTATCACTTATTACAATTATATATCAAGGATTCTAATTCTTTGGTGTATTGCCCTAGTATCTTAGGTTCTTTATGTTTCTACAAAAGCATTTAATTTATTGTTTTTACTTTCATTGCAATTATTTCTTGGTCTTAGCTCACAAATTTCCATTGTTCTTCATGGATTAGTTTTTCCATGAGGAGCTAGCCTTGATTAAAAATCCTATAGTTTACCCCTTATGTGGTTCCCTCATCCATAGATCTTATTTCTTTTCTCTACATGAGGAATGAGTGCATTCATCTTATCAAACCCCCTAGCTTGGGTTGGTAGGTGTGTTTTGATATTATAATGGTATGTATGTCATACATGGTGGGACGTGCTTCTACAATTCATCCCATAAATATTGAAAAAGTATGATTGTGACTCTTATGAAGATCGTATTCTTCTTGCTTAAAGAGAAGAGACTAGGAAATTCACTTGATGACTATGCTTGATGGATCAGATTGAAAATAATGAAATTTTGAAGAAGTCATATAATATAAGATATACCACGATTATGGTTGGAGTATCTATCTCATCATCTTGTTGAAGCAAAATATCCCCACTAGACAACTCCTTTATCAAATAAAATACCTATAATTATATGAACAGAAGGCCTATGACTAGAGCCTTTGATCAAGCCAATCAGTAAGAGCTTGTACCACCTCTAAACTAAAGATAAAGAAGAAGGAATTAATGGTGTGACATGGTGATTGTGGTACAACAACCTCCCAAAATATATCTAGCTTGGAATGATAGAGGTCCCCTAATATCACTAATTCCACCTTACACTTGGGACCTAATTCCTACCTCAATGCTCAAATCCTTATCTTACTTCTTAGGAGAAGATGTTGTCACTCTAACAAAACACTTGCAATACCTGGTGAGCTTATGCACTATGTATATCATTTAAAATAAATATATAACCTTGAAACTATTTTTGGATTCATTTCAAGGGAGATCTCATGAATGGTACCTTAGTCTTAGCCCATAATCAGTTAAAAGCTAGGACCAGTTGGTGAATCTCCATGTAAATAAATTTGGAGAGAAGGTAGATGGATCATCCCTCCTAGAGTAACTCATGATCATAAAGAGGGTACCTATGAAGACAATGGATGATTTAAATATCTAATTCCATAAGATTTATCAAAGTATCATCAACAAGATATAACCACCTCTATGTATGGTATTCATTTACTATCTAAAAGTTTTCAATTTTGATATTTCCATGATGGTCAAGTATAAGGCTAGTAATTCACCACTAGAGGCCTATGAGATAGTCATACAAGGTAAGAAATATATAATCCAAATAGGAAGGATAGCTCCTAGATCACCTCCATCATTTTTTCCCTCCATTTAATCCTCATACCATTCCTCTTTGACCATAAAACCTGTCAGTAATCCAACTTGGATATTGCATTCCCAAAGAAAAATCAAGCTTTGTCTCCTCTAGATGCTATAATGGATGAATTATTCAAAACTACAAGGATCCTCACTAATTATTTCACAAACCTAAAGAGATAGTGTAACATCCAAAGGGTTCCCTATCAAATTTATCCAAGGCCTTCCTTCCAAAAGGGAAAACCAAATGCCCAACCACCTCAAGTTGGATATCATAAGCCTCCATTTTTGTCCAACAAGTATCTTGGTCATACCCAAGCCCTAAATTAGTAGGTAGTACCCATATCGGTCCCAATTCATCAAGAAACCACAAGCTCAGCTACAGACTTGGTCACCACCTAGAACAACTACATTGAAGATCCCAATGGTTGGTACTATCCTACTCTTGACTATCCTTCTAACTATTATATAAAAATAGTATCTCAAAATATCAAGACATCCCCTTCTAACCTAAACACTACACATTCTTCTTAGTCAAAATTCCCAATGCTAAGTTAGGAAACTATTACTTAGTCTCTAACCACACCATCAATTATTGATTTATCAACTTTAGAGTATAACTTTTTTCCTTGGGATAAAACAAAATTATACTTTATGTCAAACAAAGTAGGACCCTTAAGTAGGAGGTCACAAGTTCGATTAGAGTATAATACATAGGCCAAAAGGAGGATTGTTGAAGAGTAAGGAACACCTACCCTAATGGAGGCTAGATATTAGAGGAAAGAAGAAAATAATCAAAGGACCTCTTTAGCATAAATTGCACTAGTGAATTGGATCCAAGCAATCCCAATAGTGATATAAGTTGCCTTGACCCTCCAAGGTAACCTATTGTGGCTCTATCAAGGCTACCTCCAATGAGAAAAAAGAATAGGCTTTTTTATAATTTTAACCATTCCAAGAGCCCCTTCTATCAGAAAATTCAATGTGGTGGAGCACCTGAGGAAGTTTACTATATCCATGTCTCTTTGGGATATCCTCAATTTTACAATATAGATCAAGAACTTAGAAGAGTCTCTAAAGGGTTAGAATGAGATAAGTGGATACGGGATACCTACCATGTTATAGTTTCTAGGTCTAGATACCAATAGGTCTAAGCCTATGCCATTGTACCTAACCCTAATCTATGAATATTAACTGATACACAATTACATAGTTGAATCAAGGTCCAACACATTGGTTATACCGAGAAATGTGGTAGAAGCACTTGGCCTATCACTAGAACATGCCAATAGTAGGATGGTATAGTTAGAAAAAACTCCAATTCTAGTCTTTAAACTTATTTGAGACCTTCCTCTGGAACTCCAAGGATTCCCTGACTTAAAGATTCATCAAGACATAATAGTGATTGATCTCCCCAACCTCATTTGGAATATACCTCTTAAGAGACTTCATCACTAATATTGAAGGACACTTGTCACTTGAATAGACCCACATGCTACTCCAAACTAGATATAGGATCAAATTCAAAATCTCATCAGAACTCCTTCACATGTATCATGTAGAGCAAAGACCTTCCAAAAGGGGTGGAGAGGAGAAAACCTACTTTATAGAAGAGGAGTTGTAGGACTCTGACTACTTTATAGATGAGATGCACCCATGCATCCCTAATGACTATATAGATAAATGGGCATCTAATATATGGAGATCGTATCTCAACAAAGCATTTTATTAATCTAGCATGGGGTGATTTATCACCAAGTATTTCCCTTTGTATATAGTGTACATACCAAAAATAATTATTATATATAGAATAAAACTTTGGTAAGGACAATCAAAAAGCTTTTTCGATGTCAAGAGACTCAAGGCTTGCAAACATGAAACTCTCAACAAGTCCTAAATACACACCCTATAAAATAATGGTGTCTCCATAGGAGAAAACATGGAAAAATATGTCAATGAAAGGTCCCACTACTATATTATCATAGCCCAACTACAACCAACAATGCACCACCCTAGAAAGTAATTATAGCACATAACTCAACCTTCATAGGGAGAGTGCCTCTATTATCAATAAAATTTGGCCACCCAAGTATCATGATGATAAACATTTAAAAGGTACTAAGAGATACCCTGAGAGCTAAGACACTCACACAAGTACCAAAACTCTTGGGACAAGCAACCAAACCAAGTTTTATGGGATATATTTGGAGGTATATTAATGATGGAAAGGTTCCCATAACAAGGAAAACAATGGTTAAAATTTTAATGGAAACCAACACCCTCACTTACTACCAATAGGCCTACCAGATAAACAAGATAAATATCACACTTGAACACAAGAGGAGATGATAAAAACCAAGCCTTTGATTATTTAGTGTGGTAGTCTATATAAGGATGGAAATCCCTACCTCAATCTTGTGTATTTCCCCTTGAAGTAATTTTTTGATGGGATATTCTGACCCTAGAGAATTCATTTTGAGAAAAAAGTTGTGCATAGAAGAAAGACCTAAAACATCTACAATTTATTTGATACCAAAAATACCAACAAGAGAGAACCTTCCAAGAATATTTTTGACAAAATTGAAACTCCCCATACCACAATGCAAAGATAACCACTTGAACTTAATGGAAAATAAATATATAACCTTCCTAATGGTATCTAAACTAGTCTCCTTTAAAAAGGAGGATCGCAAAACCTTTTTTTGGTATCTAAGGGGATCCATTTTTAGCTAAGTTGCAAAATACTCTTCAACCCCAAATCCATCCTTCAACTGGGAGTGGAAATGGGAATAGAAATAACCCCTTCTAGTGATATAATTTCAATAGAATATGTCTTCTAGGGAAATTGCAACGAAACCTAAGCAACATGCCCTACAAATGAAATCTAGGAACCAAGAAGGGAAACAAGAAAAATATCTTAAAATAGAAGGTTGGTATTGGAAAGCTTGTCAAATATTGCTATGCCATATAAAATATCTCTTATAAAGTCATGGCTAAAAACTTAGGGGAGTGGGCTTATTGAGCAATAGCCTCAATGTATCAGATTATGAGCAAAAAATAAGTAAGATCATAAGCAAAAGGAAGAACTCCATAATTTACTCACTCTAAGGGGAATTTCCTATGTAGGGGTTTCAAACCTAAGGTGGTAGACCCTCCACATCCCCTTCCCTTTTGATGCTTTTTGTCTCATTAAATTACAACTTCTAAATTTTGACTCTACGCCTAATAGATAAGGCAAGAATTTTGGGTTCACTCCTTTACTAGGTTGAGGAGCCGTTGTAGGAAATTTTTTCCTATAGCCTTGTTTCAATACACAATAGTACTTAGTCAAAAGAAATACAAGGCAAGAAGAGGTAGTCAAAAGGTGTAACCCACCTTTATTCAAAAGAAGAGGCAAACAAAATTAAAGGTGGCACCAACCATTAAACCTTCCATCTATGGTTGATGCTCACCTTTTGCCCAGATCCAACTGCATTAAGGTCACCAAGGCCCATGGACCATTTATTTTCAATCCAGTGGCTAATGTGGTCCTTATGATGAAGGGTAGCACATAAGAAAAGGGGGGGATTTGATAGAGCCTAAGGCCAAACCTATGGTAACCAATTAGGATCTCGATAAAGGAAAGTACTAGAACTTAACAAAGGAGGCTTAACATTGGCTAAAAAAGGTTCCAACTCATCTAAGGACATGCAAAATTCAATGCATGAGGAAGCAAGCAAGCAAAGGAGCAATTAAAGAAGATGCCCACCATACGTGTTGATGAGCAAGGTGCAACCAAAGTATTGTCATTGTTGTCAACACAGTCAGGTTGATCGGTTGATGCAATGGAAAGGAGTGGACAGGAGTTCATTGATGAGCAAGGTGAAGCCAAAGTATTGTCATTGTTGTCAACACAGACAGAGGATCGGTTGATGCAATGGACAGGAGTGCAGAGGTCATTAGATGGATCAGTTGATGAAGTGAACAAGAGTTTAGAGCAGTCAGAGCATGTACAGTGAATTTCCAAGAAGACAGAAGTGGCCCAGATGCAAAAGCTCAAAGAAAAAGACAAGTAAGAAAACTGTCGCGATATCGCGACATGTTTTTTGTCGCGATTTCGCGACATAACGGAGGAGAGAGAAAAGTTGGAAAACTGTCGCGATATCGCAACATGTTTTTTTCGATTTCGCGACATATCGGAGGAGAGAGAAAAAGTTGGAAAAACTGTCATGATATCGCGACATGCTGAGAAGCTGGAAAAGAAACTGTCGCGATATCGCGACATGTTAGAAGAGAGAGAAAATGCTAGCAAAACTGTCGCGATTTCGCGACATGTTGAAAGCAAAGAAGCCAAGTGGAAAAACTGTCACGATTTCGCGACATGTTGGCAGAGAAAAAGCCAAGTGGGAAAACTGTCATGATTTCGTGACATGTTTGAAGAAGAAGCGCATGCAGGGAAAACTGTCGCGATTTCGTGACATGTTTGGAAAGAAGGCGCAAGCAAAGAAAACTGTCACGATTTCGCGACAGGTTTGAGAGAAAGAGCTTGCAAGGAAAAGTGTCACGATTTCGCGACAATTTGCAAGAAGGATGGTACGGACGAAAAAGTGTCACGATTTTGCGACAGGTTCGAGAGAAAGAGCTCGCAAAGAAAAGTGTCGCGATTTCGCGACAATTTGCAAGAAGAAGCGCTAAGGAGAAAAAGTGTCGCGATATCGTGACATGTCGGGTTTTCGCGACCCGAAGGGAAGAAAAAGCGCTAAGGAAAAAGATGTGAAAAGATGTCGCGATATCGTGACATGTTCCATTTTCGCGGTCCAAAGCGAAGGAAAGAGGAGAGAGAAAAAGATGTCACGATTTCGCGACATGTTCCATTTTCGTAGGCGAAAGCGAAGGAAAGAGGAGAGAGAAAAATATGTCGCGATTTCGTGACATGTTCCATTTTCATGGGCGAAAGCGAAGGAAAGAGGAGAGAGAAAAAGATGTCGCAATTTCGCGACATGTTCCATTTTCGTGGGCAAAAGCGAAGGAAAGAGGAGAGAGAAAAAGATGTCGCGATTTCGCGACATGTTCCATTTTCGTGGGCGAAAGCGAAGGAAAGAGGAGAGAGAAAAAGATGTCACGATTTCGTGACATGTTCCATTTTTGTAGGCAAAAGCGAAGGAAAGAGGAGAGAGAAAAAGATGTCACGATTTCGCGACATGTTCCATTTTTAGGAGCGAAGGAAAGAGGAGAGAAAAAAGATGTAGATTTCACGACATGTTCCATTTTCGGGCGAAAGCGAAGGAAAGAGGAGAGAGAAAAAGATGTCGTGATTTCACGACATGTTCCATTTTCATGGGCGAAAGCGAAGGAAAGAGGAGAGAGAAAAAGATGTCGCGATTTCGTGACATGTTCCATTTTCACGGGTGCATGCAAAGAGAAGTGCAAGGCAGCGAAAAGTGTCGCGATTTCGTGACATGTTCCGATTTCGCTGGTGCATGCCGAAAAGTGTCGCGATTTCGTGACATGTTCCATTTTCATGGGTGCATGCCAAGTAGAGTGAATGAAGGCGAAAAGTGTCATGATTTCGTGACATGTTGTGTTTTCGTGCTTGCATGCCGAGAAGAAGACAAAAAGCTGTCAGGAGCGATAGTTCTACTATCGAAGCGGCAGTTCGGCTGTCAGAACTGTAAATACGCAGGTAAGATTGTCAGAGCCATAAAAAGGCAGGTAAGACGGTCAGAGTCGTAAATAGAAAGATAAATCTATCAGAATAGCGGATTTACTTACAAAGCACCGAAAAGGCTGTCAGAGCCGTAAAGTGGGCAGATAAGTCTGTCAGAGACGTAAGTAAGCTTTTAAGGCTATTAACAGCACAGTAAGCAGAGCCGAAAGAATGTTTTCATGTGCAGGAAGTTAGGGTTAGGGTTGAACTCTGCACGTGGCAAGAGTGTTGTGATTTGTCGATTAAAAGTAAAAAGTACAGAGAGTATTGAGAGAAGTATAGAGAGATGGCAAAAGAAGAAAAGAGGAAGAAGATGGCAAAAAGACAGAGATGCATGAAATACGAGAGAGCATTGTGCTATGAAAAGTACAGAGAGCATTGTCTTGTAAAAGTAGAGAGATTGCTAAAAAGTAGGAGAGCATTGTGCTGTGAAAAGTACAGAGAGCATTGTGCTATGAAAAATATAGAGAGCAAGTGTGTTGCTGAGGAGAAAAGAGTGTTGTTGTATAGAGGGATAGTGTTGTGGGCTTGAAGAATGCTGTAAGAAGTACAGAACTGTGAGAGCTGCTAGAGCAAGCCATAAGAAAGGGTTGTAAGTGCTCAGAAGAAAGATGTGTTTCCTGAATTGAAAGAGAGGTTGGATGAGCTATAGACCAGTAAGGGTCTTGTAGAAGTGAAGGCATATTTATGTCAATCTTATATTCAAAATAGAAATCCAAGTTGGTGCTTGGAATCAGGGGTTGGTGCTCCTTCCAGTTGGTGCTGGTAAATTAGGGGTTGGTGCTCCTTCCAGTGGTTGCTGGTAAATTGATTGTAAAGTTGGTGCTTTGCAATGGCTAGATTTGGATGGGAGTCCAAGCAGTCTAATTTGAGGAGTAGCCAAAACTGGTGAACCTCGTTACATCTTGTGTTATGTGATGCTCTCTTGTGGTACTTGTTGTTTCTGGTTTTAAGCTTTCATTATTTTGGCTTTAAGAGTTAAAGTTTTAAGTTTTAAATAGCTGCACTGATTCACCCCCCCCTCTCAGTGCCATTGTAAGACTAACAATTGGTATCAGAGCCAAGTTCCCAGTTTTGGCTAAATCAGTCAGGGTTGATCTTGGATTAGTACACAATGGCTAAGAAGAATAGATCCTCCTCCAAAAAGGCATCCCAGTCAGTTTCAGTTTTTGTAGAAGAGAAATTTGAACCAAAAAAGGTAGAAGAAGTGAATCCTGAAGTTTGTGATGAAAATCTTGAGGCTGAAGTAGATTTTGAAGGAGAGTTGATATCTACACTTGAAGAGTTGAGTATAGAAAAGAAAAAGAACAAAAGAATGTCCAAGAAGTTAGAAGAATATGGGGATGAGATTGAAGATCTCTTCCTACAAGTTCAAAAGGCCAAGGAATCAGAAGAAGCCTTGAAGACACACCTGGATAATAAGGATGATGTATGCAGCACAACTGAAGAGGAATCTAACAAAGTTATTGTTGATCTAAAGCTGCAAGTAGAACAGTACAAAAGGATTGAAGATATTCTCAGGTCTCAAATCAATGAGAAAGAGACTGTATGCTGCCAACAAGAAGAAGAGATTGTTTCATTGAAGAAACAACTAAAAGAGGCCAATATAAATCTCAAATTTGAGAAGAGCACAGAGTTGCTAGATACAATGATAAATCAACAAAGAAGCTCCACGGCTAAGTTTGGTCTTGGATATGAAGCTGAACAACCTTCATCCTCCAAATATGCAGAGAAGAAGAAGTCCACGGTTGAAGGATTGAAGCAAGAAAAGTCTGAAGCTGAATCCTCAAAAGGAAGAAAATATCAAAGAAGATCTACAACAAAGCAACCATAGCAAAAGAGGTTCTCTCACTCTCACTCTTTTAATAATAATGCTTTTAATGGCTATTGTTCTAAATGCAACCACTTCGGTCACAAGGCAATTTATTGTGGACTGAACAATAGATCAAAGAGTTATGCTGATAAAAATACATCTGCTTTTCTGAGTGAACACCCTATGCAATGTTTTAAATGTAATGGCCATGGGCACATAGCAAGGTTTTGTTCAAGCACTTATGTATCCAATCTAAGGCAAGACCATAGATTTCATCATACACACAGAATGCAATACAGACAGGGAATAAAACATGTGCAATGTTTTAAATGCAACGGTCAAGGGCACATAGCAAGGTTTTGTCCAAGCACTTCTGTATCTAATCTAAGGCAAAACCCTAGATTTCATCAGACACAAAGAGGACAACACAGACAAGGAACATATCATGTGCATAAAAGAAAAGAAAATAATCATCCATCAAGATTGCACAAGAGACAACCCCGCAAGAGAAATGTTCAAGTTCACGAACAGGGGCAAAATAGGGATGTTGTTGAAAAACCCAAGCCCAAGTTCAGGAAAGTTTGGAGAAAGGCAGAAGAAAGGAAATCATGTCTCCTTGGACTGAAGGAGGCTACTCCGCCATTGCTCTAAGCAACTCCAGGTGGCACATCCTCAGGGGGAGCAATATTAAAGTTTTATTTTTAATGCTCCTATGTATTTGTCTAGGTATCTGAGGATGAAAGACCAGCAGTCGAGAAATTGTTGTACAGTTGTCAAAGTTTTTTTGTCGGTTTATGTAGTGGACTGTGGAAGTACCGTGAAGGGTTGTGTTTAAATTGAGAGCTGGCACCCTTGGTAGTTTTGATATCTGTCATTGTTATACTGTTGATGATTCTTCTGCCACTGTTCAAAATTATGGATCATAACAGTTCAGATTTCTTGGTTTAATGAAAGAATGCGTGCGTGCCCTAGCTGCGTACTTGTGTTTCGATGCAGCAACTGATTGGCATTTTTTGAGATAGAACATGCAGCAAAGAGATGCCAGAGTCAAAGCAAATAGTGGCACTAGCACCCAGTTTGCCAAGTGGCACATGCAAGGTAGAGACGTTGAGAGAATAGCGCCCAGGTGGTGAAGTGTCAAGGAGGACAAGTTGCGTATGCACCTAAGAAAGTCTTGCATTATTTGAGGAATGCGAGATATTGCCTGAGGAAGCAGAATACCGAGAGTTGATGACTGTGCGTAGATTGAGGTTCCAACGCTAGAGGTAACGGTCCAGAAGTATGAGTATGAGTAAGGTGTAAAAGGATACATTGTTTGTATGCTTTATATTTTTTTTGGTAGTTGACTTCTAAGGATTGGAGTCATAAGGTGTTTTATGGAATAAATACTTTTGTGGTTACTTTTATAATCTAACCCTAACTTGGTGGCAAAGTTGAGGGTGGTGTTGGTAACAGGTTGAAGAACTATTCTCTTCTTCCTCAAACAAAGGTATGGGCAACTTCTTCCATGTATATTGTTGATGGTGTATTTTCTGAAATTGAGTTTGGAGTGAAAAGGTTGTCTACTAGGTATTCTTGTTGGTGTAAATCCCGGTTTTGGATATTGAAGATTGTTTATACATTAAAATCTTTGATGAGTTTTCTTTGGGTGAATGCATAATTCTGGTTGAGGAAGAGGAAGCATTTTGCACTAGGGTTTATGTTAGTAAGTCTTGCTATTTGCATTGAGATGGTGAAACCCTTAGTTGGCTGTTTTGAGATTGATGGTTGAGTTGCTTTCATAAGAGGTTGTTTTGATCAAGTTAATGCTTTACTTGATACATGATTTGGGCTTACTCCATTGAGATTGATTTGAGCAAGTTATTCTTTGCATTGGTGATTTATGTTGGTGGCTGTTTTGTTCAAATACCTTTGGAAGGAAAAGGATGTCTACTAGTTTCCTTTTCATGTAGTGATTGGTTGAATGCTTCAAGGTTAATCTTGAGTTGAATGATGTTGGTTAAACCTTGTCTATAAGCATTATTGTTAAAGCCCTAAATGGTTGAGAAAAGATATTGGTTGTGGAAAGAACATGAGTATCATTGTTATATGAGTTATTGCATGGTTGGCATTTGTTGGGTTGTGTTTCATGTTCTTGAGAAAAGCATACTACATCTATCTTATTCTTTTGAGATTGAGATTGAGCTGAGATTGAGATTGGGAGTTAAGTATAGAACATATTGAGTCTCTAACAATTCTCTTTATGCTTCTATGAGGTTGATGAATCACATTGGGTCTCTAACAATTCTCTTTGTGGGTTCATGCTAAGCAAGTTTTTCTTGATGAACTTGTGAGCTGATTTGGACAAGTTCTAATGAAGACTTGTGAGCTGATTTGGACAAGTTCTATGTGAGCTTGTTAAGCAGGTTCTGTGTGAACCTATTGACAGAGTACAGAGAACAGAGTCTCAATGGATAGAGATCCAGTAGCCAACACAGTTGAAGATAGATCTGAGTAATGCCCTTTATGCTTATCATGATGGTGTCAAACAGTGAAATGAAGTGGTCACATATTCCCAAGAATAATCTAAGAATTGACTAGCTATCGGGATCAAATTCTCAGGGGGAGCATTTATGCATCTGTTTATCATATTGCTCATGTTTATGCTTTTTGCTAACCATCATAATTTTTGCCTGAGAATGTTGTGCATGGACTCAGGGGGAGTTTTGCAGCCGCCCTTTGGTATTATTGTCAAAGGGGGAGAAGAATTACAGGTAATTGCACACAATTACGTGTGTTGCCAACAATTCCAAAGGGGGAGATTGATGAGCAAGGTGCAACCAAAGTATTGTCATTGTTGTCAACACAGTCAGGTTGATCAGTTGATGCAATGGAAAGGAGTGGACAGGAGTTCATTGATGAGCAAGGTGAAGCCAAAGTATTGTCATTGTTGTCAACACAGACAGAGGATCGGTTGATGCAATGGACAGGAGTGCAGAGGTCATTAGATGGATCAATTGATGAAGTGAACAAGAGTTCAAGAGCGATCGAAGCATGTACGATGAATTTCCAAGAAGACAGAAGTGGCCCAGATGCAAAAGCTCAAAGAAAAAGACAAGTAAGAAAATTGTCGCGATATCGCGACATGTTTTCTCGCGTGATTTCGTGACATATCGGAGGAGAGAGAAAAAGTTGGAAAAACTATCGCGATATCGCGACATGCTGAGAAGCTGGAAAAGAAACTGTCGCGATATCGTGACATGTTAGAAGAGAGAGAAAATGCTAGCAAAACTGTCACGATTTCGTGACATGTTGAAAGCAAAGAAGCCAAGTGGAAAAACTGTCGTGATTTCATGACATGTTGGCAGAGAAAAAGCCAAGTGGGAAAACTATCGTGATTTCGCGACATGTTTGAAGAAGAAGCGCATGCAGGGAAAACTGTCGCGATTTCATGACATGTTTGGAAAGAAGGCGCAAGCAAAGAAAACTATCATGATTTCGTGACAGGTTTGAGAGAAAGAGCTTGCAAGGAAAAGTGTCACGATTTCGTGACAATTTGCAAGAAGGATGGTACGGACGAAAAAGTGTCACGATTTCACGATAGGTTCGAGAGAAAGAGCTCGCAAGGAAAAGTGTCACGATTTCATGACAATTTGCAAGAAGAAGCGCTAAGGAGAAAAAGTGTCGCGATATCGCGACATGTCGAGTTTTCGCGACCCGAAGGGAAGAAAAAGCGCTAAGGAAAAAAGATGTCGCGATATCGCGACATGTCGAGTTTTCGTGGTCCAAAGCGAAGGAAAGAGGAGAGAGAAAAAGATGTCGCGATTTCGCGACATGTTCCATTTTCACGGGCGAAAGCGAAGGAAAGAGGAGAGAAAAAGATGTCAAAGAAGTCATTTGGGGCGAAACGAAGGAAAGAGGAGAGAGAAAAAGATGAGATGGAATGTATTGGGCGAAAGCGAAGGAAAGAGGAGAGAGAAAAAGATGTCGCGATTTCGCGACATGTTCCATTTTCGCGGGCGAAAGCGAAGGAAAGAGGAGAGAGAAAAAGATGTCACGATTTCGCGACATGTTCCATTTTCACGAGTGAAAGCGAAGGAAAGAGGAGAGAGAAAAAGATGTCGCGATTTCGTGACATGTTCCATTTTCGCGGGCGAAAGCGAAGGAAAGAGGAGAGAGAAAAAGATGTCACGATTTCGTGACATGTTCCATTTTCACGAGCGAAAGCGAAGGAAAGAGGAGAGAGAAAAAGATGTCGCGATTTCGTGACATGTTCCATTTTCGTGGGTGCATGCAAAGAGAAGTGCAAGGCAGCGAAAAGTGTCACGATTTCGCGACATGTTCCGATTTCACTGGTGCATGCCGAAAAGTGCACAGGCTGAAAAGTGTCACGATTTCGTGACATGTTCCATTTTCGCGGGTGCATGCCAAGAAGAGTGAACGAAGGCAAAAAGTGTCACGATTTCGTGACATGTGTTTTCGCGCTTGCATGCCGAGAAGAAGACAAAAAGCTATCGAGGGCGGTTTTCACATCTTAAATAAGTTGGCTATCGAAGCGTAAATACGTAGGTAAGATTGTTAGAGCCATAAAAAGGCAGGTAAGACGGTCAGAGTCGTAAATAGAAAGATAAATCTGTTAGAACAGCGGATTTACTTACAAAGCATCGAAAAGGCTGTCAAAGTCGTAAAGTGGGTAGATAAGTCTGTCAGAGACGTAAGTAAGCTTTTAAGGCTATTAACAGCACAGTAAGCAGATCCGAAAGAATGTTTTCATGTGCAAGAAGTTAGGGTTAGGGTTGAACTCTGCACGTGGCAAGAGTGTTGTGATTTGTCGGTTAAAAGGAAAAGAGAGAGAGAGAAGAACAAGGAGTATGTGCTAAAAAACAGAGAGAGGGAGAAGACAAGAGAGTGGCTAAAAAGAAAAGAGAGAAAGAGCAGAGAATGAAAAAGAAAGAGAGCAAAAAGAATTTGAAAAGTACAAAGAGCATTGTGCTATGAAAAGTATAGAGAGCTTTGTGCTGTAAAAAGTACAGAGTGTATTGTGTTGTAAAAAGTACAGAGAGCATTGTGTTGTGAAAAATATAGAGAGCAGTGTGTTGCTGAGGAGAAAAGAGTGTTGCTGTATAGAGGGATAGTGTTGTGGGCTTGAAGAATGCTGTAAGAAGTACAAAACTGTGAGAGCTACTAGAGCAAGCCATAAGAAAGGGTTGTAAGTGCTCAGAAGAAAGATGTGTTTCCTGAATTGAAAGAGAGGTTGGATGAGCTATAGACCAGTAAGGGTCTTGTAGAAGTGAAGGCATATTTATGTCAATCTTATATTCAAAATAGAAATCCAAGTTGGTGCTTGGAATCAGGGGTTGGTGCTCCTTCCAGGGTAAATTAGGGGTTGGTGCTCCTTCCAGTGGTTGTTGGTAAATTGATTGTAAAGTTGGTGCTTTGCAATGGCTGGATTTGGATGGGAGTCCAAGCAGTCTAATTTGAGGAGTAGCCAAAACTGGTGAACCTCGTTACATCTTGTGTTATGTGATGCTCTCTTGTGGTACTTGTTGTTTCTGGTTTTAAGCTTTCATTGTTTTGGCTTTAAGAGTTAAAGTTTTAAGTTTTAAATAGCTGCACTGATTCACCCCCCCCTCTCAGTGCCATTGTAAGACTAACATGTGTGAGCCTACCCTACCAACCTACACCAATATTGGAGGCCGTATACACTATATTATCAGGGTGATATATTCTAGAAGAAGCAAGGCAAAATAATAATGGTGCATACAACCCAACACAACATTAGGGAGCCAGGTTAGCAACACTTAATCATCCAAAGACCTAAAATATTTCAACATTTATGGCCTCAAATCCAAAGACCTTGAAGTTGCCATTGCATAGTTGTAGGATTGTAGTTCCATAAATAGAAGATATTTATAGGCTTTCTACAAAAAAATTTAGAGGGAAGGAACCCTTTTCTTGGCTTCTAAATAGGCCCATTTTAAAAGGCATTGGGAGTTATTTGCTCATGTCTGGTAACCAACCTAGAAATATCTTCCTTTCATCTTTCTTTCCTATTGTAACAAGGGGAGCCCAAACATTTTCTTGTGCCTAAGAAGCATTGAACCCTTAGGCCTCATTGTCTTGTAATTATCTTAAGCATGTTAATGGAAGGTGTGGCTAATTTTTCTTTGTCCTCCTTCTCTTAGATTAACTCAATTCCTAGTGGTGTGTTTGCTTGGTTGTGTCCACTAGCCATAGGTAAAGATTTTCATGTTCAATTTCCACTTTTGTAGTTGAGAACTGGAGGTTTTAATTCTTTGGTGCATTGCCCCCATATTTTAGGTTTTTTATTTTTCTACAAAAGCATTTAATTTATGGTTTTTACTATCATTACAATTCTTTCCCAGCCTTAGCTCATAGAGGTTCATTATGCATCAAGGATTAGTTTTTTATGAAGAGTCAGCCTCAATTAAAAACCCCAAATGCTGCCCCACATGCGGTCCCCTTATCTATGGAAATTTTTGTTGTCTTTCTCTATGCAAGGCATGGGCACATTTTTTTTGCCAAACCCCTTGGCTTGGATTGGCGGGTGCATTCTAAGATGATAATATCTATTGAGTTCAACTTCCCCTTATTAGTTTCTTCACCCATGCTCTTCTTCTCTTGGTTTATCCCCATGAATATAAAATAATTTTTAATGTTGCATTTGGATACCTTTTGGAATAATTATATGGATCATAAATCCAAAAGTACTATAGCTTCTATAGGCTAGATTCCCTTAGATTCATTTTAAATTATCAATTGTACTTCTTTCCCTTCAAGGTAACTATGAGGTATTACTTTCCCATTTTGTAGAACATCCCTTTCTTCTATCCTCCATAATATTTTTGTCTATGTGGTCTTTTTTTTGCATTCACACATAAACTAGGAGATTATTAGAAACATGTGTTTATAGGATTCATAGAGTGATAGTCAATCCATAAATTCTAATGAAAAATAAGTACTCCCCAAGTACCAATCATCAATGCAATATAATCCTCTTATAATAAAGTGCACTATTCATGATAATATTGGTAGAGGGCTAGCTTTGTTCCTCATAATTAGATCGTTTATATGCTAGTAGAATTCATAGGTGTTAAACATATCCACCTTCATGGGAATATTTATCTAGTCTTCCATGATAATATCCTCTAAATTAGGTATTATATTTGATTGGGTCAGGAGGCATACATGTCCAATTAATGTTTGGGTGGATTATGAGCCACACTTGATAGGGTGTATAATTAAAAATACCCTCACTCTAATAGTTTTTTAGGTGGTGATGTATCATTTTAGAACACCTTGTATATTAAAACTTTAAATTATTTTTATGTTAATACTCTTCTATTGAGATGAGCATGGTTATGGGATAATCATGCATCTCCTTAAAATTCAATTCCCTAGAATGAAAGTGTGATTTAAAATAGATTCTTAGGAATTTTAATACCTTAATGTATAATATGAACTCAAAATATAATCATCTTCAAGATCCTTTAAATGGAACTTAAGGATTCAACCATTGCCCTTTTCTTATAGAAGTCAATTTGGAATTGGGTTGTGAAATAAATCTAGTGAATAGAAAAATTCCAACATGACTCTAATTTTCTTTACTAGTAAAACAAATATTTTCTGATCCTCTAACAATATTCAAATGGTTTCCACCTCTATTATAGGCCTTAAATCAAGGTTTAACCACTATAGAAAAAATCCATGCTTGATGTATCATGACTTAATATAGTTTAGATACCTATGTTTTACTCCTTTATGAGGTGTAGCTTTCTTATACTAAAATAAATTTGGCTTTGGAAGCCTCCTTGACTTTGTGTATATGGTCTATGAAAATGCCTTCAAATTTACTATTTTATAAGTCCTCTAAGAGAGTGTCATGGGTTCCCTTATTAGATTTCCTCTTTTCTTTCTTGACATCACTATGGAAGGACTTTCTTATAGATATTTGGGTCCTACTTATTTAGTACCTATTTTGGATATACCTACTAATACCTTGGATGGACTACCTTTAATAATCATCATAGGGTGTTAGTGGGTATAGCAAGTGCTATTAAAAAATATATTTTATATACTGAACCACTATTGACCGATGTTTGATTGTACATACTCCCTATAATTTTTATTTTTATGATTAAAAACTAAGTCTTCATT
This sequence comes from Wollemia nobilis, assembly GCA_028583015.1. NCBI lineage: Eukaryota > Viridiplantae > Streptophyta > Pinopsida > Araucariales > Araucariaceae > Wollemia > Wollemia nobilis. The sequence continues at coordinate 11,670,812 of JAQPPZ010017222.1, forward strand.
TTTATCCCTTGATCAAAAAATTAGTGTGTTTGACATTTGGTTAATAAACCAGTGACTAGAGTCTCTTGATTATTGACTTAATACCACCTATAAATTGAGGCTATTTTTAGATGTTACTTCTCAAGTTGATTGATTAGCATTTAATATAATATTACCTCAATAATCCTAGTAAACCACCAAAAATTTGATGGATTAGTGCTTGATGAATTGATATCTTTAGTACTTAGTAAATTTTCCTCCTTTTCTTCCATTTACTTGCTCTTATTTTGATGAATTGATTATTGTATTTTATTACATTATTTCGTACCTTTCAAGTACCTTGTAAATATTTTGGTGTAAAGGATTCTTATAAATATTTATAATTTAGTTATCATTAGATGTTTGTCATTATTAGAGACCCAACAAATATATTTTTCCTATAATAAATATGAAGAGTCTTCTCTTGTGAGTTTAAGGAGATGAAGGTTTCTTTGAAATTGAAATGTCAAAAGACTCATTGTAAAGGATATTAATAAGGATAATACATGAGAAAGAATGTAATGTGAATTTTAGTACATTATTTTATATTGTAAATTATTGTATTTATCCCATCCAAATGAATATATTATGTATTTATTTTTATGAGTTGAATATATGTGATGCATCCTGGTATATTGTGAGAGTATTGTAGTGAAGAATCACTACACTAGGAAAATCCTATTGAGAAGGTAATTTTGACCAAGATATCATCTGAAGCTAAGTAAGAGGAAGAAAAATGAGGACTAAGATTCCTATGACCTATGAAGTAGCCAATGCCAAAATTCCATCATGAGCACTATCGAGGAGGATTTTTTTCTGTAAACCCATGTTGAATTTGAACCTCCCCATACCACAAGGTTTATTTTGCCAACTAGACTAGAACAATAATAATTTATAATCCTTTCCAGTGGTAGCTAAGGCAAGTTTAATTATTGGTTGGAGTCCTATATCCTTTTTGGTGATAGCTAAAAGGACTCCACCTTTCGTAGGACTTGGCTTCATTCAACACCTATGGAATCTTCTTCTCCCTAGACAGGAAATACCATGGGCCTATATCTCTTTCATGTTTGATGGTGTTTGTAGCTCCATGGTGTGGTTGTAAGTCATCATCAATTAGTTACCTTGGAGAGAAACCAATTGGAAATGGAGGGAAGAGGAAGACTTGAGGCAATCAGATAGGAAAGTGGTAAGGTAAGCTCCTATCCTCCCTCAAGAGGAGATTAATACTAAGGGTTTGCAAAATAGAGAAGATTGAAGATTTTAATTTGTAAAACCTCTATTAAAACTTTAGGCTTATAGGCCCTTGTGAAATTTTTCCTAAATATCTATAGTAGAGTACCAGAAAGCTAAAGAGGAAATGCCAAAAGGAATACACCTCAGATAGACTTTCCAAAGTAGAATGTTTTATAGTTTCAATCATCACCAAAATACTAGAAAGGAAGAAATAATGGTTCAATGAGGGAAGGCATCCCTTTGAAATGAATGAAACACAAATAGGCAAAAATTAGAACTCTAAGTGGTGCAAATAAAAGGCTTCACCAAAGGTACTAGCCAAGACATGCAAAGGATAAAACATTGATCATCATTGGACAACCAAGCCAACCCTAAGTGACTGGATGTAAAGGTATGGATGGTGTTCTAGCTAGGGTCCTATAACATCTAACAATTAGACATGACATCCTAAGCAGTAGCTAGCACACTTAAAGTGGTGACACAAAGGTGACCTAGAGGGCAATAGCAAACCCAAGAACATCTATGAAGGATAATCTTATAGCTCTAATCATGATGGATCTCCAGCATGGGAAATCAAGTGGAAAATAAAGAAAATACTGTAGATCTAGAAACCTCGAAAGTCACCTAATATTAATGATGATAAGCTTGAGAAATTTTTTGAATTCCTACATGAATTTTATAGGGAAATCCTCCCCTGTTTATTCCTCTAAATACCTATTTCTTCTTCATTGTAAGGCATAAAAAATGGTTACATTTGTGACTAATATATAGCCTTGTATGTAGTCTTTCTTTCATCCCTTTCATATACTACAAGTTGGCTTTAGCCATAAATTATTTTATTGATAAGCTTTGAATCCTCTCTTATGAAGCATGAATGTAAATTGGCTATCATATAAAATAAGTTATGACTATTCTACTTTCTATCCCATTTATTTTTTAATTGATATAAGTGGATTTTTAAAGGGTCCCCAAACATTTTACATCAGAAAGTGTCCTTAAAAAAAGGACAACAAAAGAACAACCTAAAAGCTACAAAGAGGAGAACCTCTTGGATCCAACAACAAAAAGAGCAAGGTCCAAGGTGTAGAAAAGTTGGTTTATCCAAATCCCAAAAGGGAGGTAGAGGTCCAAGGTTCAAATCTCGGGCCTCGCCAAACTGAATGCTTGTCCCTTTCCTGGTGCTTTCAACGGCGTAAAAGGTTTAAAAATGATTGTGGCATGGTGGTTATAGGGATGGACTACGCGAAGATCTGTGTGGTAGCTTCTAGGGTGGACAACGTAGAATACTATGGTGGCCATAAAAGCTAGACAGCCTACCCGAATTCATGGGGGCTATCGATTCCACCATGTAAATTCAAAAAAAAACAACAAAAAGATCGGGGATCCTAGGAGCAAACAAAAGAGAGATATCAGACCAAGATCCAAATAAATATAAGTAAAAGTAAAGCTAGGTTCCAAGATATTGGGGAACCACTTGAGGTTAGTCCTAACCAACACCAACATTAGGGGTATCCATTGAATCATCAATATTTGCATTAACACATTCATTTTTGTATTCCTTTAGGAGGATGGCCACTTATTTAGCATTGGTGATGGATATATTTCCAACTTTTTATAGTAAACTAATTAGATTATTTAGGGTCTGGATGTATCCCCGATAACTAGGAAATAAGATAGCCATTCTTTAAAGAGGGGATTTCAAAGTAGGACAGATACTACACTACATGGCCACCTTCTAATGAGTATGTAGACAAATAGAGCTTCCACTTTGGTCATTTGCATGATGGGCAAGGAGCCTGAGGCATCTTCTAAATTTTTATTCAAAGTAACTTGGATGGGGAAGCATCTCCTTTTTCATCACCTAAGATTTTAGGCATTTGGATTGTCTCTAGGATTCAGTCCTATATTTTGGGATCACTATGTCACCACCACCTTGCTCCAATTCATTGATTATTTTGATGCTCTTATGAAATTCAGGGGTGACCTACCTCTCAACGTATTTGTTGCATGTTATGGGGATTTCCTGCTTACCCTTTTAAACATGTCATGTCACAAGGATCCCTAGAATCACAACCAGTTTGTAGACTCTGGTGGATCTACCTCTTTGACCCAGGAAAATATTATCTATGAGACTCTAAACAGACCAGGTAGGGTAAGGAAACCCTAGGTGATGGGCATGAGTATTTAATATTTTGATATTATAACCCATGTCTTACCATATTAAGTGTTATTATGTTGATTCTTGTTCTTCTTGACCAAACCACATAGCATTTTAATTATTTAGACCAGACGGGTGCCATGTCCATTGGGTAGTCGTAGAAAATTCATAATACTTCATGAATTAATAAAGGAAAGGGGAAATAGAAACTATTTTGTTCATATTTATTCAAATGATGTAATAAAATAAGAACCGTGGACTAGCCAAGAGAAACAGTATTCACACATTCATATACCACAATATGCAAATAAGGGATACACAAGTCATTGACATGAGAATTCCAGAAATGAAGTTAATATTATATTTATGAATAATATTACATATAATGAGCTTGGAAAAGTGCTCAAGTTTGTATATCAATGGTTACAATTGCACCTCTATTTGAATATCACAACAGAGGGCTGCATCTCTCCATCCTGATTATAGTGATTAAGAGCTCCCAACTACTTGCACATTCATTGGAAATAATATCATCTATCTGAGCTTCCTGGATAGTCCCTAGGCAATAAAAAAGGAAAAGATGATGGTAAGAGATAAAGAAAAGATACACAAAAAGAGAAAATATGATTGGCTTCAAGACACAGTTATACCTGGACCAAAGTCTCTGCTCTCTAAGGCTTGATAAAAAAAAATTGTTGTAGTTCTCCTCTATGTATAGTGTTGAGTGATCAGGTTGTGTTGTAACCATTTTCCTGTGGGACCTCCATTTGGAATGATCTTAGATCCTGTACAAAATCATGGCAGAGACAAAAAAGGACAGGTGGCTCATGCTTTCCTCATAAGATTGTTCCTTTGGTGCACTAACATCTTCACCACCTTAGAAAGGTGAGTCTATCATGCTTTTATATGTTGTTTCATTTACTGGGTTGGGCCCCACTTCACTTTTTACTTCATTGGCTACTTCCTTTTTCTTAGGACCCTCTACCACGTCTTCTTTTACAAGATTCTGCAATTTTTGGTAAATGTATATCTAAGCCTCATCGTGGAAGATCAAGGAAAATTTTAACATTTTAACATCTTGTGTAATATTATTTACTCATTTCTTTGACCATTCCATGGAGTATACATATGCGGTCTCTTATCTTAGCCAAGGAATTGAACTGCTTTGTCAGCTTCGTGTTTTGACCAAATTCAAATTCTTGTCTTTTTCTATAAACCAAATTGTTGATGTTGGCTACCTGTAAGAACTCTTCTAGTGTGAATACATAGTAGCTAAGTTCACCTTGTAATTCCTCTTTAGAGTTGGCTATCTCCTCGTCCCACTGGAGCCATTTTGATCTATTTTGAAATAAAATGGAAAACTTCACGAACTCCTCTATGCATAAGAATATAGATCCATTTCCTAGGGTAATCACCCCCTCACTCACTTCCATGTAATTCTCCCTAAATTTTTGTACCACAGGATATATGAGATTTATCCTCTGATCTGCTTGTTGCAACATGCCTCTTAAAATATCTGTAGTGTACCTGGTGGTGTAGATATTGTAAAATATTGCAATTAAAATGACCATCTTCTCATGTTACTTATATCTTGTCTCTTACATAAATTATTCAATGAGAGTGGGGTTATCATCAACCTACAAGAAAGTACCTTAAGTGGTAGGTGGCATTTGTTTTAGCTGATTTATCTCTGTTTGCAATTGCTACACTTTCTGTTGCAATTATTTTGCTTTCGTAACCTTGGTTTTTAAGCCTATTACTTCATTTTCTACAGCTTACACTACCTAAACCTGAGAGACTACATGAGATTTCATCATGTCAACCTGACCTGTTGTGGCCATAATCACACCCTTATCCAAATCAATTCTAGCTTCCTTTAGGCTCGATGGTAGGGGGATGTTGACCGCGACAATAGATACATCTGTAGACAATAAAAATTGACCCACTTCAGTTGGCAATATTTCCTAATCCCTCTAGGAGATCCCTTAGACTTGCCTAAGGCAAGGGCAAGGCTTTCCCCCTCTATTTTGCCTATTTTCCCTCTTTATACAAAATTGCACCCAATCCTTAACGGGGCATGACTTTGCATTGCAATATCACGATTGGCCCAGACAAGGGCGTGAGTTCACCTTTTTAGGTTTTGACACATTAAAATCCTAATTTTTCAAGTTTGGTTTATTTTACGTTAGCCCTCCTTGGTTTTCGTGCTCTTATCACCTTCAAATTTGCTATATAAGGAGGGTTTGAATTCACTTTTCACACATGATAACACACAAGTTAACATGCGCTCTCTTTTTTTTTTAAGCAAAAAATCCCTTGCAGAGCTACCTTGGTCTGAGAGACCACGAACAGGGGGTTCTACACCGTCAAAGTCACCCGAGAGTCGCACTCGACCCTACCCGCACCAACATTATCAATTGGATTTTGGATACCCAATTTAGCTTTTTGGTAGGGTGGAGATTTGAACCTGGGACCTCCCTTGGAGGATTGCCCTCTCCTCTCCAACTCACCTACAACACTTGGGTTAACATGCGCTCATTTTATTCGATACTTGATGGTTTTATTTCTCACATTTGATTTCTTGCAAAGTGTTTTGTTTAGTCGACATCCTTCTTCTTCTTCTCTCATAAGAAATTTTGAATTTTGGAGTTTTATTGTCTACTGCATTGTTATTCCTCACTCTTAGTGGATTGTTGTTGGAGCCCTAAGGAGAGATTGACCATCTAGGAGATCTGAAACCTTCTATTTTTCTTCTACACTCTCTTCCAGGTGAATTCATTCTTTTGCATGTACATTTAGATTTTTTGAGTGGTGTAATTGAGTTTCTGCATTCATATTTTGTTTTTCCCATAGTTTATACGAAATTGCACCCAATCCTTGATGGGGTGCAACTTCACCTGGCGTCATCATGGTCACCCATTAACGGGGCATGATTTTTCTTGAGGCCAAACTGGGGATAATCTGTTATCCCTATTTTCTCCATTATATTCTAATTTACATCTAGAGCATAGTGGCATATTCTATTTTGTGATTCTTGCTTTCTGTTCTGTTGTATTGCATTAATGTGTGTTTTACTCCAAAGGTCAATTTTCACTTTTAATTATAAAATGTCAGCTAAAAGGACCTAGGGGGCTTGAATTTTGTGCCTCCAATAATTCTTGTATAGTGGCCTAAGAAAGCCCCCTAATTCTAATTCTATTTGCAAGTGTTTTTTGAGTTATCTTACAGAAATAGGTTTTATTGATAGCATTGGACAAAGAGATAAAAGAAAGGATAAAATACTGGATAAGCTAAGTATTCTGATTAGTCTTCTAGGATGATTTTTTGGTGCTTTTATTTCTATCATAAAATCCTAGATATGATTTTATTAAGGATATTCAATTTATTCTAGACATTTGAAAGATAAAAAGCACATAGTGTGCACTTAGGGATAGTTTTGTTTGTGTATTTCTTCTTGGGCCCTTGCCTAAAAGGTTGTCTATTTAGAACCCTAGGTTAGAAAAGCATTCAAAGAAATAATAATTCTAGGATTAGCTCTTGTATTCTTTCTTCCTATACTTTTGCATTGTCCTTTATATTTTTATAGCATAGATCTAGAAAGGCCAAATCTAGGTGTTTTTCTGGAAACCAAATACATCAAACATTCCCAAAATTCATGTGGACTTGGAGCGAGTCCTTAAAGACATTCCTAGTGAACCCTTCCCACCTAGCATCCAGTGTAGAGAACAATGCAACCCTCATGGTTAAGGCTTTCTCTTCTCTCTTGCGGATCCAGCCTTTTTGGAAATTGTATGTGGCAGGGCAGTTTTCTCCCTCCACATGTTTGGTGAACCCGACATGAACACCCTTTTATTTTAAAAAATTTAAGCAAGATCATAAAATCTATTTGTGTGGTTGAATAATATTAATAATATCTTTAAAAATATTTGTGTTCCTGTTGTTAGTTTTCTCTTCTATCCTTTCACTTTTCTAATGGCTCCTATCCTTAGAAGTCAGTGAAAGCATCTTGAATCTGATTGTATTCCTCTGGAAGATGAACAGATTGATAGAGAGTATCCTAACATAGATCTAGAAGAACAAGAAAACATGGATACTAATATGAGTTTTTATCCTTATGAGGGACCTAATGGTAGCGTTTTCTTTTCATAATTTGAGCATATTTGGATATTTATGAAATCTAATAGGGATAGGATATTGAGAGGCATGGAGCAAGAAGCTCACCTCAAAAGATATGAGACTCCTCCACCTCCTCCAATAAGCTCCCCTATGCTTAACCAAGAAAACCCCTTGCCTAAATCAGTACATATTTATAATTTGAACTCAGTTATTGATACTACTACTACCACCAACATTGGAAGGAATATGCAAGCTCCTCCAATTAGAAGTGTCACTCAAAAGCATTCCCAATTTCTTTCTCAATATTCTAATATCAACACTTTTGCTTATGTTCTTCCCAATGTTAGTTGTTCACTTTCATAAGGTGCCACATATAACAATAATATCCATACTTCCAACTTTAATCAAGCATTGGTGACCCAACACACATATGTGAATTTAAGAACAATACATAATAGTAATCCAAAAGTACAAAATATGGTAAATATGGTGAAGCAGTTGGTTTCAAAATTTGAGATGATTCAGCCTTCAAGTTTTACTTACAGTTATAAGGAAATGTGTAATCAGCCATTGGATCCTATTGTTGTTACTAGGCCTTATTCTAAGAATTTTCCTATGCAGCATTACCTATCTATAAGGGTATAGAAGATCCAATAGAACATTTAAGAATATTTAGAACGGCTTGCTATGATCTTATCTATGATGATATGTTGTTGCTTAAAATATTTCCTAAAAGCCTTGGTAGCATGGCATTAGAGTGGTATTATTGATTTCCTAATTATTCCTTAGAGTTTTGAAGAAATAACAGAATTATTTGTTTAGCAATTTGGTGCTTACTTTGAGAAAGAAGTAATAATGAAATATGTGTATAATTTAAAACAAAGTAAAGAAGAAAGATTTTCAGAATTTTTGGCCTGTTGGAGAAGTTTAGTTGGATGCTTGAGATATACTTTACCTCCTAAAGATATGCTTGAGATATTTATTGGTAATTTAAAATAATAGTTATATTATGCATTAAAGACTACTACTATCATATATTTTGATCAAGCAATTGATTTAGCAAGAAAAGTAGAACAAGCTCTCATCAGGAGAGTTCGACACAAAGTTAAGGAAGATAAGCCTACTAAGTCTCAAAATAAAAATAGACATATATGAGGTGATAATGGAAAGGATAGTAGGCATGTTAATAATGTTACTAACAACCTACAAGAGATAGTACTTCAGAAACCTCCACAAAGTAATTTTACAAGGCTTAATAAGTCTATGGAAGTAGTTTTGAAATAACTTTTAGAAGCTAAGGTAATTGAGTTACCTCCTATTAGACAACCAAATACTACGACTTATTGGTATAAGGCAGGTCAGCATTGTGCATATCATAGAGTGGAAGGATATTGGATGAATTATTGCAAGAAGTTAAAACATGTGGTTCAATATTTGATTGATGCAGGATGCATTGATTTAGGTAATTTTTAGATAGTAAATAATCAAGTACCTATCCAACAAAATATTACTACCAAACAAGAAATGGGAATATTTAAAGATTCATTGCAAAAACATAATAAACAAGTAGAAAATCAAGTGGATCATCATAATGAGCCTCCTCCCTATGGTAATATGGTTGGCATAGTTGGGGTAATTACAAGAAGACAAGCCCAGACTCAGCAAGGATAAAATTTTGTGTTACAATCCAGTTTAGTTTTGAAGAATAATCAAGAAAAAAATTTAGATACAAGGATTACACCTGTTGTATTGAGATTACAACCTATGATTTCATTTTATCTGTAAAACTAGTTGGCTAGTACTCTTACAAAGATATCATTTTTAGAGCTCCTTCAAACGTCTTCTAGCCATAGAGATGCTTTGATGGAATTTTAAAGCAACATTCAGTTCCTTCATATATTTCACCCAATGCTATATTTGTTGTTATAGGATCTCTTGGGATACATCATATCTCATTCTTGGATGATGATAAACCTTCCTCAAAATTACAAGAAAATTCTTCACTTTACATCACTGCACTTATTGGAAATACTTTTATAAAATGAATTTTGATTGATAATGGTTCTTCTCTCAACTTGTGTACATATCAATTCTTTCATAAATTTGGATTAAAAGAGGAAGACTTAACAAAATTTGATATCACTATAAAATCTTTCAACAATGAGTTCCAAGAGAGTTCCTTTGTGGTGGAGGATCGCTTCATTTTAGGTTCTGTCATCTTTTTGCCTATTTCTCTCTTTTCCTTTTCTTCAAAGGATGCTTCTGTTTTTCTCCTTTTAGTCTGAGGTTGTAATTTTTTTGTTTCAGCAAGTAGTTATGTGGTTCCTTTTTTTCTGCTCCTTTTTTATCGTTTTATGTACAAGGCATTGGGGCACCTTTTAAATACCCTATTTTTAATAAAATTATTAATTTACCAAAAAAAAGAAGCCTGTGGTGTCATATGTCTTCCTCTCAAAGTTGGGCCTAAAATATTGGATACTTTGTTTTATGTGGTATATTTTCCTACATATTTTAACCTTCTTCTTGGATGGCCTTGGATCCATGCAATGAATGTCGTCCCTTCTACTCTTCATCAATTTCTCAAATTTGAGTTTAAGAATCAAGTTATCACCATTCCGGGTGACCCTCGACCATTTGAATTTTGTTCAAATGTAGAGTGAGCTCGATCTGATTTTAATTTGTGTCCCTTAATATCTTCAATGGTCTCTTCACATTCCTCATCTTATATATCAGAGCAATTTCAAAATTTAAAATAGTGAGGAACATATCTTAAATTCTTCATCTCAAGATCATTATAATCCATTTCTTCAAGAGCCTCTTCTAGATCTAGCTAAGCTACCACCATCACCAAGAACCATGGGCTTGCCCCATAAGAAAGTGATGTACACTTTGGTACATGTACCTTTGTCTTCATAGGAACTACCTTTGAGGATAAGATACATGGTAACAATCCCTCTCCCATTGAGAACTCTTTTGCTCATTGTTACCCTTTCAATGACTACCCACTTTCTAAACAGATCCTATCTAGTATGGGGTATGTAGGTAAAGGCTTGGGGCCATAGAAAAAGGGCATTTAAAATCCTTTGGATGTTGAAGTATGGCCTGGGAGATATGGCATAGGTTTTATACCTAGCAAAGACCAACCTTTACCTTTTGACAATGATGATCATCTTATGACTTATGTTGAATATATGGATTATCAAAAGTTAGAAATGGGTGATGAGGATGATGGTATCCTTTATTCTTTTGGTATCTTATTTTGCAATATGATTGATTCTATGTGTTCTAAAATTAAACCTTCTATTCTAGCAAAGGATCCTACTTCGCTGTCCTACAGTGATCTTGTGAAGATAGGAATTGCTCCTCCTTATGTTAAAAAGAATGGTTTTGTTTGTGAGTGCATTGATTATCGTGTTATGGCTGCCAAAGAAAGGGCTACGAAGGATCCTCTATGTAATTCTAATTATGAAGATGGCTTACCTTTTAGAGATTTATTTTAAAAAACAATCCATGGCACGCTTGTTCTCTTTGTTAAGAAAGGAGGCACACTTAGATGTTGTGTCGACTTTCATCCTGCTTGCTTAAATTAAGGTATTTAAATTACTTAATAATAAAACGTAAAAAATAAAATTTTTGCATCAAATCAATTAATCATCATTTAGTCATGCATTTCCATTGCATCCATCTGCTTTCTTATATTGCATTGTTATCTGTCATCCTTTTGCATTGTTTGCCTGACATTTAATCCAACCTGCATGCTTGAATGTCAAATTTTGCATGATTTCTTGTTCATGACTACTTGATCATATAGATTTTTGGGGATCTTACAAAAATGGCATGTGATGATACCTAGTTATATTGTAGCTCACATGCATTTAAATTTCTATAGGATTTTGATTCCTACTAAGATCCCCACCTAGGGCTTTCTTCTTCAATCTTCTTTCTTAATTTTTTTTGCTTCTTCAAGTTTTATCTTCCTTAATATGGAAAATAGTGAGAGTATCTCTTATATAAAGGGTGGTAGCTCATTAATATTTCCTTGTCGCTTTTTTGTTGCCTTATTTTTTTCACCTTCCTTTGCTTTTAACAAGGAAATACATATGCTTTACTTTTATCTTTTCAAAGTCATATTTTAGCACAAATACACATATTCACTAGCTTATTTTTTTCTCTAACCCCTATCGAGGGCAACACTCACCTAATCTATATTTTATCCTTATATTACACCCCACATGGAATAACAATACATCCTAATGGGTATCTTATCAGATGTGATCTTCTATTGGATTATACTCCCTTTTGACTCAACAGGCTCAACATCCCATTACAGGATAAGCTCCTTGGCCATTTTCAGTAGGCCTCGGCATACATCCTAGTAGGTAATCACCCCACAACAGTCAATAAGTGAGCAACCACCCATAGTTGGTCAGACTACAACACCTCATCCCTCTCAACGAGCACTACACCTATAGATGTTTTGGATCCTCTCTTTTTCGATACGATTCATAGTATCTAATCACATTGGTCTCTTACGACCTACACTGATTTCAATACTATGTTTTGTTCATCCTTCTCTGTTTCAAATGGTTGACCTTTGGATCTTCTTCTTAGTCTTTCCTCTTCTTCTATCTCTCTTCTTCTCTGTGTTGGTCTTCTTTCTTGTTTTCATCTCATGTTTTTCTTTCTTTCTTTCATTAATTTTTCATCCATGTATTGTTGGAAATATTGAGTACATTGAGTTGTCATTGATGTCAAAGGATTCATGAGGCAGAAATAATGTGATGTCAAAGGATACATGAGGTAGAAATAATGTGATAGTCAAGAATATTCTACATGGGTTTGATAGCAAACTATGGATAAATTTCAAGGTAAGGTATATCTCCCAAGAAAGGAAATTATTGGAAGAAAAGGGTTTATAATATTTATTTTTTAAATATTATATAAAGGACAAAAAGGATTAAGAAGTTTGTCTGGGACAAAGAGCTAAAATAAAAAAAGAATTATAATATTTATTACAAGGAGGACAAAAAGAGGGACAAAGGTTTAAATAAAAGTCTCTTGGGACAATATTTTGAAGGCAAAGGTTCAAAAGGAAATATTATAATATTTATTAAATATTATAATATAAGGTTATAAACCCTTGGCGCCAACATCACTTTAAATACTCCCATGCAAAATTGTGTGCCGACATTTCAAGTCAAGATGAAGTGCATATAAATAAGGGACAAGAGATTTGATTTTTTACCAAGCACTAATGTTATATTTTGAGTTGAATTAATGCAAAAACATTGTGTGATTCGAAGTGCTAATCTCCTACAAACGAAAACAAGAGGACATCATGTTTGAAAGGTGTGCATGTGATTGGTTAATGATAACTATTGTGAAAAATTGAGACGTCATATCTAACTGGATAGCCCAGATGGATGTGTGACTTGTGTGAGCATTGACAGGAAGGAGGTTGTAGGGTCAAAACCCCTGGACGTCATTTTGAAGGTAGCTCTGATTTTTTCAATTTGCGCACTGAAACAGAGATATAGTTGTGTGGGTGCTTCTTTGGTTCCAATTTCTACGGTGGTGTAGTTGGTCAATGTGCTTGTGATAGCATTGTTGTGGCAGAGGTCTATGGATCAAAATCCATGGAGTGTGTTTTTCTTGGCATTGATGGCAGTTTTGATTGTTGGTAAACGCTAAGTTTGATGATGTTAATTTTTGGTGAGTGCTAAGCCTGCTTGGTGTTGACAGGTGTGGATAAGCTCATGGAGACTTTAAGCAAGGTAAATTAAAATATTTTGATTATTGTTTAAAGCTTGGAGTTATAAGGTGGTTTTAGTGATTTGTATATTTTGTTATTATAAGTTGAATATTTGGGGTGTTTTGTTGAATGATAAGTTAGGAGTTATAAGGTGTAAATTGATTTACTTCCAAGTGTAATTTTTACATTATAGAAAAAGGGATCCTAGGGTTTTAGAAGCTTATTCTTGAAATATTATAGAGGAGAAATAAGGTATTGTTTTGTAGATTTATTGTGAACACCTTTTTGGAAAGGTTTGAGTGGATGATGTTTTTATCTATGCTAGAATTGAATATCACTAACTAGATTTCTTGAAGGATCAAAAGGAAAAATTGTTTTTGAGACAGGTTTTAGAGGCACATCATCATCAAGATAATTTTTAGAGGTATGGTGTTTTGATCTCATTCACAAGGTGTTTTTGTTAAGAAATATTTTGTTGTTATATGATTGGAGAAATAAATATTGAGTAAGTGTGCATTAGTCCTAGGGTTTGAAAGTAAGCTTGGTTTTGGTTGAAAGTGAAAATATATGAGCTAGGGCTTGAAAATAAGTTGTGCACATATTTTGAATGGTTTTGGAATTAAAAGTGTTTGAAGACATAAGTGTATATTACTTTGAGTGAAATTGTAAATAAAGGAGCAAGTTTTGTAGATCAAATTTGTGGAAGTAAATTTGTATATTGTTCATATTGGTTTTGGGTATACATGAGCATTGTGTGTATGCAAGAATTAGAAAATATTATGAGCATATTTGAGCAGGTTCTATGAGCAGATAAGAGCAATTTTGAGCAGGTTATTATGGGCAGTTTTGAGAAGAGTTTTGGACAGGTTTGAGCAGATAAGAGCAGTTTTGAGCAGGTTATTATAGGCAGTTTTGAGCAGAGTTTTGGATAATTTTGAGTAGTGATTTGAGAAATTTTTAAGTAGATTGAGTAAGCCTTATGAGTAGGCTTGGTGCAGATTTGGGCAGAGTTGAGAGCAGTTTTTGAGTAGAGTTGAGCAAGCCTTGTGAGAAGGCTTAGAGCATATTTGAGCAGTGGGGATAGAGTTCTCCTGTGGATAGAGGTCCACGAACCAGAGTTGAGGGGATAGAGTTCTCCTGTGGATAGAGATCCATGAACTTGAGCATAGGGGATTGGTGTCTCCTTTGGATAGAGGTCCATAAACATTGTAATAGGGATTTGGTTCCCAAGAGATTTGTTGAGAAAATTTATAAGAAATATTTTCTCCATGGATGTAGCCCACATTGGGTGAACCACGTTAAATCTGTGTCTCTCATGTGTGTGATGATTTGTGCATTGCCTTATTACTGCTATTGATGATATTGGTTAATACTACTTTGGAAAGTTATTGCAATTGTTAATATTGGATAATATTGATTTGGAAAGAGAAGTGAAAGTTTTATCTTATACTGTTCACCCCCCCCTCTCAGTATAAGCTTGTGTTCTTCAATTGGTATCAGAGCGGGTTCCTTCAGGGAAGCCTAACAGCTTGAAGGAAGATCTTATAAGAACACTCATGGCTACTGATATAATAGAAATTGCTTCTATGGTTGAAATCAACAAAAGAGATTCAGAAAAGGAAAAGGAAGGATTGGTTCACATAGAAGAGGAACTTACCACCACACTTGCAAAATTAAAAAGGATGAGAAAGAAGAATTTAAAATTGAAAGCTCAAATTCAATATGATGAGGAAATTAAGGCAAGGTTTCTACAAGATCTCACAAATTTAAAAGTAAAGGTTGAAGAGGCAAAAATAATTGAAGAAGTAATGATTGAGAAATTAAAGGCAAAAGAGTTGGAATGTGAAATATTGGAATGTGAGGTAGTCTCTCTCAGAAAAGAAGTTGAAAAATCTAAGAATAGGATACAACAAAATACAAGGTTACAAAAGGAGGAATCAAGCTCAAAAGGGACATCAAAGAAAATAAGTGATAAAGAGCCCATGACTTATGCAGATGTGTTAAAAAGTAAAAGCATCAAGGAAGAGAGCAAAGAATCATCATGGACAAAAGTCAATCATAGAAAATCAAACAGGTTTCAATACTTCTTTCATGGTTATTGTTTCTCATGTAACAAATATGGTCACAAAGTTGCACAATGCATGATCCATGTAAAAAATGATTTTGGCATCTTCAGTAAAAATTATTTTGCACCTCTCAACAATGTCATGTGTTATAAGTGTGAAAATTTTGGACACAAGGCTAGATGGTGTAAAACAGTGGTTCCTGAACTTTCTAAGTTAAGCAAGAAAGAAGAAAGTCAATCAGTTCAGAAAGAGATATCTTCAAAAGTATGGAAAAAGAAGGAACAAGAAAAAGAAAAATCCATGTTAGTACAAACAACTCTTCATGTTCAAAATGAAGGAAATCAGTGGTATATTGATAGTGGTTGCTCAAGCCATATGACAGGTGATAAAAGTAAATTTCTTTCTCTCAAGAAAATAAATGGAGGAACAGTAAAATTTGGTGATAATGCTTCAACTAAAATTGTTGGAAAAGGGACCTTGAGTTTGAATAATGGAAGATCTAAAATAGAAAATGTGTTATATGTTGAAGGATTGAAGCACAACTTACTAAGTGTAAGTCAACTATGTGATCAAGGACACACACTTACTTTTCACCCAAATGGATGTGAGATTAGGAAATCCAAAATAGGAAAGCTTATTGCAGATGCCAATAGGACTACAAACAATCTCTACATGTTGAGTGATATCAAGGGAGAAAAATGCTTTTTGTCAAAAGAGGATGAGAGTTGGTTATGGCATAGAAGTATGGGTCACTTGAATTTTGACAACATAGTGAAAATAAGCAACAAACAAGCAGTTAGAGATTTGCCCAAAATAACAAAACCACCAAACACAGTTTGTGCACAATGTCAGCATGGCAAGAAAGTAAGAACAAGTTTTAGATCAAAAGAATTTACTTCATCCAAGCCTTTGGAACTAGTTCACACTGATCTATGTGGTCCTACAAGGACAAAAGGTTTAACAGGTGAAAGTTACTTCATGCTATTTATTGATGATTTCTCTAGAATGACTTGGGTAACATTCTTAAAAGAAAAGTCAGAAGCATTTGAAAAGTTCAAAGCATTCAAGGCACTAGTAGAAAATGAAATAGGCAAAAGGATCAAATGCTTAAGATCATATAGAGGAGGAGAATTCATTTCAGGTGAATTTATAGAATTCTGTGAGCAACATGGAATCAAGAGATAGTTTTTAGTAGCAAGAACTCCACAACAGAATGGAGTAGTTGAAAGGAAAAATAGAATTGTTCAGGGTATGGCCAGAGCTATGTTAAATGGGTCTAATATTTCAGATGGTTTTTGGAAAGAAGCAGTTCATACAACATTTTATATTATCAATAGAGCTCAAGTAAGAGTAAATCACCACAAAACCCCATATGAGCTTTGGAAGGGAAGACCAACCACTATAAAATATTTCAAAATTTTTGGAAGCAAATGCTATATCAGATGAGAAGAGAAAAATTTGGGTAAATTTGATTCTAGGTGCGATGAGGGTATTTTCCTTGGGTATTCCACAAAGAGCAAAGCCTACAAATGCTATAATAAAATATCACATACAATTGTGGAAAGTGCAAATGTAAGAGTTGATGAAGAGATAGAGCCAAGAGAATCAGCTCAAGAGATTGTATATCAAGAAGGAGAAAGTTGTAGAGAAGAAGAAGGTGAAGAAACAAAAGAAGAAGAGACACCAAGAGTACCAAAGACACCTTCCAGATATGTGCAAAAGAATCATCCAAGGGAATTGATTATTGGGAATTCAGATGAGAGACAAACAAGGAGGAAGATAATAGGAACAAATGAACATGCAAATATTTCTCTACTATCTAAAATTGAGCCCAAGAATGTTAGTGAAGCAAGAGAAGATAAACATTGGGTCAAGGCAATGAATGAAGAGTTAGACCAAATAGAAAAGAGTGAGACTTGGGAACTTGTCCCACGTCCAAAAGGTAAGAATGTAATTGGCACCAAATGGGTCTACAAAAATAAGTTAAATGAAGATGGTCAGGTTGTCAGAAACAAAGCAAGATTGGTATGCAAAGGATATGCACAAGTTGAAGGGATTGATTTTGAAGAAACTTTTGCTCCTGTTGCATGTCTTGAGGCTATAAGAATATTTTTGGCATTCTCAAGTTTCAAAAATTTCAGGGTATATCAGATGGATGTAAAGTCAACTTTTCTAAATGGTTACTTAGAAGAAGAAGTCTACATTGAGCAACCAGATGGTTTCAGCCTAACAGATAACCTAGACTATGTATGCAAATTAAAGAAAGCTCTCTATGGACTTAAGCAAGCCCCTAGGGCTTGGTACTCAAGGTTGGATAAGTATCTCCAAGAATAGGGTTTCAGGAAAGGTATAGCCGATAGCAATCTATACATCAAAAATGAAGGAGATGACTTGTTGATTATAGTGGTTTATGTGGATGATATCATTTTTGGAGGCAGTAATGATAAGATGTGTCAAAAATTTGCAAAATGCATGTAGAATGAGTTTGAGATGTCAATGCTTGGTGAGCTATCTTTCTTTCTTGGTTTGCAAATTTTACAATCAGACAAAGGCATATTTCTCTCTCAGACCAAGTATATCAAGGAAATGTTGAGGAAATTTAAGCTAGAGGATTGCAAACCTGTAAGTACCCCCATGATTATAGGATGCAAGTTGAGTAAATATGATGAATATCCTGAGGCAAATCAGACATTGTATAGATCCATGATTGGAAGTTTACTATATGTCACAGCTACAAGACCAGATATAATGCAAGCAGTAGGATTAGTGGTAAGATTTCAAGTAGCACCAAAGGAAACACATGTATAGGCAATAAAGAGAATCCTTAGGTATCTAAAAGGAACTATGGAATTTGGACTATGGTATCCCAGGGGCAACAAGTTCACTCTCACAGCATATACAGATGTAGATTGGGTAGGCAGTGTTGATGATAGAAAGAGTACAAGTGGAGGAGTATTCTTTCTTGGAGATTGTTTAGTCTCTTGGCTAAGCAAGAAATAGGCTTCAGTATCCCTATCCACAGTAGAGGTAGAGTACATTGCAATAGTTGCTTGTTGTACACAGGTTTTATGGATGAAGCAAACGTTACAAGATTTCAAAATAAAGCATGATCATCCAATATCCATACTTTGTGACAATACAAGTGCAATAAATATTTCAAAGAATCCAGTAATGCATTCAAGGACCAAGCACATTTCGATCAAATATCATTTTTTGAGAGAGCAAGTGATAGATCAACAAGTTAAATTGGAATACGTTACTACAAAGGAACAAATTGCTGACATATTTACCAAGCCACTTCCAAAGGAAACCTTTGAATATCTCAGAGGAAATTTGGGAGTAGTCTTACTCCCATCCCAAAATTAATCACCTCAAGAAGAGGAGGTGGTGTGGGGGCTATGCTAAAATATCTTATTTTTAGCCCCATGGAGCCCTTTGCCATTGATGTCAAAGGGGGAGAGATTTCAGTAAGGAGGAGATATTCCAGTAAGAGGGAGAAATTTTGGTATCCAGTTGCACTAAAAGAATATTTTTTTGTAAGGGTTGCCATCAATGACAAAGGGGGAGATTGTTGGAAATATTGAGTACATTGAGTTGTCATTGATGTCAAAGGATTCATGAGGCAGAAATAATGTGATGTCAAAGGATACATGAGGCAGAAATAATGTGATAGTCAAGAATATTCTACATGGGTTTGATAGCAAGCTATGGATAAATTTCAAGGTAAGGTATATCTCCCAAGAAAGAAAATTATTGGAAGAAAAGGGTTTATAATATTTATTTTTTAAATATTATATAAAGGACAAAAAATGATTAAGAAGTTTTTATGGGACAAAGAGCTAAAAGAAAAAAGAATTATAATATTTATTACAAGGATGACAAAGGGTTTAAGAATGGGTTTAGAAGGCAAAAGGGACAAAGGTTTAAATAAAAGTCCCTTGGGACAATATTTTGAAGGCAAAGGTTCAAAAGGAAATATTATAATATTTATTAAATATTATAATATAAGGTTATAAACCCTTGGCGCCAACGTCACTTTAAATACTCCCATGCAAAATCATGTGTCGATGTTTCAAGTCAAGATGAAGTGCATATAAATAAGGGATAAGAGATTTGATTTTTTACCAAGCACTAATGTTATATCTTGAGTTGAATTAATGTGAAAACATTATATGATTTGAAGTGCTAATCTCCTACGAGCGGCAAGAAGAGGATAACGTGTTTGAAAGGTGTGCATGTGATTGGATAATGATAAATATTGTGAGCACTTGAGATGTCCTATCCAACTGGATAGCCCAGCTAGTTATGTGACTTGCATGAGCACTGACAGGAAGGAGGTTGCAAGGTTAAAACCCCTAGACGTCATTTTGAAGGCAACGCTGAGTTTTTCGATCTACGCTCTTGAGACAGATATATAGTTGTGTGGGTGCTTCTTTGTTTCCAACCATCGTAGTGGCGTAGTTGTTCAAGGTGCTTGTGATAGCATTGTTGTAGCAGAGGTTTGTGTATCAAAACTCATGGAGTGTGTTTTGCTTGGCATTGATGGCAATGTTGATTGTTGGTAAGCGCTAAGGTTGACAACGTTAATTTTTGGTGAGTGCTAAGGTTGCTTGGTGTTGACGGGTGTGGATAAGCGCATGGAGACTTTGAGCAAGGCAAAGTAAAATATTTTGATTATTGTTTAAAGCTTGGAGTTATAAGGTGGTTTTAGTGATTTGTATATTCTGTTGAATATTTGGGGTGTTTTGTTGAATGATAAGTTAGGAGTTATAAGGTGTAAATTGATTTACTTCCAAGTGTAATTTTTACATTATAGAAAAAGGGATCCTAGGGTTTTAGAAGCTTATTCTTGAAATATTATAGAGGAGAAATAAGGTATTGTTTTGTAGATTCATTGTGAACACCTTTTGGAAAGGTTTGAGTGGATGATGTTTTTATCTATGCTAGAATTGAATATCACTAACCAGATTTCTTGAAGGATCAAAAAGAAAATTGTTTTTGAGACAAGTTTTAGAGGCACATCATCATCAAGACAATTTTTAGAGGTATGGTGTTTTGATCTCATTCACAAGGTGTTTTTGGTTAAGAAATATTTTGTTGTTATATGATTGGAGAAATAAATATTGAGTAAGTGTGCATTAGTCCTAGGGTTTGAAAGTAAGCTTGGTTTTGGTTGAAAGTGAAAATATATGAGCTAGGGCTTGAAAATAAGTTGTGCACATATTTTGAATGGTTTTGGAATTAAAAGTGTTTGAAGACATAAGTGTATATTACTTTGAATGAAATTGTAAATAAAGGAGCAAGTCTTGTAGATCAAATTTGTGGAAGTAAATTTGTATATTGTTCATATTGGTTTTGGGTATACATGAGCATTGTGTGTATGCAAGAATTAGAAAATATTATGAGGATATTTGAGCAGACTCTATGAGCAGATAAGAGCTATTTTGAGCAAGTTATTATGGGCAGTTTTGGACATAAATCCATCACCTTTAAGAGTATATAATGGTACATTTACTAATTTAATATCTTTGTGATAAATTTGTTTTATGGCATAGGGGATTACCAAACAATATGGTTGTCAGTTGGACATCGGTCAAAAATATTTATGCATAAATTTGGTAGCATGGGTAATTTTTACTCAATGTTGGTTTAATTGAACACGATTCAAAGGTATCCTCAAGAATATATACATTATTTTAATACTACACTTTTAAGAACTTCGAATATATACAAAATATTAGGCCAAATGAGGAATAAGCATTATCATATTATATCAAAGGTTTACAAGAAGACCTAGATTTAATGGTATGCAATACTAACAATCAAATATTAGTTGTAGTTATTGAGCTCTACTAGGGTTTGCACATAGTTCCATCATCATTGCATAAGAAACATTAGTAAGATGGAGTGGATGTGGAATAAAGGGCTTAGGGTTGGATTTCTCTATATCAAACATTATTCAAAAAAAAATACAGGTAATTTTTATTTTTTTGTTTTTCTTTTTTGGAGCATATTAGGTTTTTTGATACCTCTACAACTATATTATGGAAATGGCGATGAGGGGTACACATCCCTCCAAAACATTCCTTTTGATATGTAGTACAGTTGAGATGTGGAGGGAAAGTTTCCTCATAGGCCAATGAGAATGTCCTGCATAAGCCCCAAGAAGAATTCCAATGGATGCATGAAAGCAATAGATGGCTCTCCAATAGTTCAACTATAGACCTTAAAACAAGCATAGAGGATATGGAAAGAAAAGTTCTAATATGTAGATTCATGGGTTTCAGAACTCAACTATCGACCTTCAGGGACTGGGCATCTAGAAACTGGAAAACCAAGGAATAATTTCATATCACACTATCTGAATATCTATTTGAGTGAAGAGGATCAAGAACATAATTCCCAAGGAGGTTTATGGTTTCTTGGTAGAGTGTGCTTGTTCATGAAACCCTAGCATACAAATTTCCAAGTAGAATAGGAAATGCCTTATGTGGGTCATGTACGAGTTAGGTTATTTGGGTTACCAGTTGAATACTAGAACCCCATCTCTTTTGCAGCCATTGGAAACACTCTAGGAACTTTTATGATGGTGGGTGATAGTACTTACAATTTTTAAAAATAAAAATTGTGTACTAATGGACCTCAATAAACCTCTTCCATAATAGATCACATTACAAACAAAGGATGAAGCTTGGGAGAAAAAGTTGACTATGAAAATATCCCATTCAGATGTCAAAAATCCGATATACCATCAGTATGGATATATTATGAGAAATTGTTCATAGAAGTACTCAGTTTAAATGCAGGTAAAGGAAAAGGTCAAAAAAATTAAGAACCTAAAAAGAAAAAAAAAAAATAGTTGTTGAAATTAGTATAGCACCAAACAACAAATTTGCTACTTTGTTTGATGAAGACCCAATTGTGGGACAAGTTCATCAAATGAAGATAAATCTAATGGTGGAGCCAATTATTCAAGAAACTACTCAATCAAAATCAAGGGAAAATGCAATACCAAAAATAGTTGACAACTAGATCAAGAAAAAATAGACATAAACCTAAACCACAAAGGCCAAGAAAGGCAAAACAGGTGAGAAGCCAAAAAATAAGAGAATTATATTGGTGGAACACATAGGATTGCTTAGACTAAAGTATAAGAAGATACCTCAACCCTCCTTAATAAGGTATTGATGGTATACAGAGGGGATCATGAAGGAGGACCTACCAAAGATCTATCTAGTTTACAATAGAAAAACTTTAAAAAATATATATTGACACCAATAAAAAAGTGGGATACAAGACCAATCAACACCACCTGGAAAAAGAAGGGAAAACTCTTGTATTTGAGGGTAAGGTGACTCCTATCACCAAACTCTTAACCCACCCATCCTCATGAGACTCCTTTCATGGAATGTAAGGGGATAAGAGACAATCCCCTCAAACACAATGAAATTAGAAGGTTGATTCATAGAAATAAGCCAAACCTAGTATTTCTTTAGGAGACTAAGTTATCAATAGAGGAGATGGAGACAATGGCTAAAAAATTATGGCCCATAGGTTAGGTAGAATATCTCAACTCTCAAGGAATGTTAGGTGGACTCTCTTATCTATGAGATCAAAATGAATTTGTAGTGCATGATATTGTGAGAAGTTGGGGCATTCTTGGACTTCAAGGGCAATGGAGGTAAAATACCAACAACTTATATGTATTAACATTTATACAATCACTATTATAAAGGACAAACTAAGGTAATAAAACTATATACGACACCTCAGGCTCCATTTCCCTAATGATCAAATTGGTCTAGGAGGGTATTTTAATACCATTTTCTCCTTAGATGAAAATATGAGAGGGATGAGAACACTGGACACTGTAACTAAGCTAATGCATGAGTACTTGAGGCATCTCCATTTAATTTATGTTAATCCCAATAATGGACTTATGACATGGACGAACAGATGATAAGGGTTTGCCTACATACTAGAGTGCTTGTCCAAATTTGTAATCTTAGATAACCTTTTCTCTCTAGAAGTGGTTTTGAATTTTTTTATTCTTAGTAATACAAGATCATATCATCAGCCTATTTTTCTTGATCTCTAGCAGCCTACTAGAAATTACTCACCCTTTAAACTCTACCTTATGTGTTCAAAGAGACTTCCTTTAGGCCATTGGTTCTTTAGTAGTGCAAGGAAGAAAATCTAAGATACGACATCCAGATGTATTGCTTTGGCAAGAGATAATAGTTCATCAAAATCATAATTAAGGAATGGGACTAGCATAAGTTCAAGGATGTGAGGGCTAAAAATATAGGTTTGGCTTTTTGACTCAAGCAAGTGAATGCTTAAATTCACTCCCTAGGACTTGCAAAGGAGCTCAATAAATAAGAAATCCAAATCTTTTATGAGTTAACATAATGGAAAAGAAGGGAGGAGCTCTTATGAAAACAGAAATATAGAATCTATTGGTTTAAGGAAGGGGATAAAAACTATACTTTCTTCCATAAATATATCTTCTCCATACAAGTTTCAAACTTTGTACCTTCCTTTAAGACTAACATAGATGATCCTATTTACTCTTGGAATGGGATGAAGAAAATTGTCATTGACTACCTTGAGGAACTTTTCTCTTTAGATCCCTTGGACCTATGGCTCAAGAGGAAATTCTATGGGGAATTCCTTCCCATATTAAAGAAGAGGATAAATAGGTATTGACAACACCAATTTCTATGGCAGAAGTAAAGGAAGTGGTTTTCAAGATGAAAAAGGAAAAACTCCTATACATTATAACTTCTCCATTGATTTTTTCCAATAATTTTAGGACCTAATCAATGATGATATTGCAATGGTAGAGGAAGCATAAGTTGCAAAGTTATTTTTGAAAGAAACCAACAAAACCTATATTGTGCTCATACCTAAGTCCCAAGAGGTAGATCAAATTTTTGGCTTTAGACCAATAGCCTTGTGTAATGTTCTCCTCAATGTCATTAGATAGTGATAGCTCAAAGGTTGAAAACCTTCCTCCCTAGATAATATCGCCAGAGCAAGGAGGATTTATGGAAAGAAGAAAAATTATAGATGAAATAATGCTTTCCCAAAATGCCCTTCACTCTAGGTGGGCATAAATATCCCCTTCCATGTTTTTCCATTTGTATCTCTCCAAGGCTTATGACAAGGTAGACTAGGATTTTCTCCTACATGTCTTAAGAAAGTTTGGCTTCTCCCAAGATTGGGTGGATTGGATTAGAGGCTTTATTTCCTTAGTCTCTTATGTTGTGATGATAAATGATAATCAATCTCCTTTATTTAATACTTCTAGGGGACTATGCAATGGGGATCCTCTTTCCCCCTATTTTTTCATCATTTTGGCAAGGTGCCTAGGCCTTCTTATCTCTTAGGAAAGTAATAACAGTTCCATTCAAGAAATTGAATGTGCATTAACAACCCTTTCTCTCTCTCATTTGTAGTTTATACATGACTCAACCTTTATGGGTCGTGCTACTACATCATAAGCATCTAGATTCAAAATAATTCTAAACCTCTTTTAGGTAGTCACAAGATAACGTCTAAGACTGTATTCTTTTATTATACTACTAGAGTGGAGAGCATGATTCTAAATATTTTGAATTTTACGTGAGCATCTCTTCCAATATATTATCTAGGAGTTCTATTAAAGGTGGTCAATCTAAAAAAGGAGGAATGGGGTGGTTGATAGAGAAGATACAAAGTAGGTTAAATAATTGGACCAATTGGTGGCTTTCTCTTACAAGTAGGTTCACTTTGGTTAAAATGGTTTTACAATATACTCCCATATATGTCTCTTTGGTTTTAAGTATTCCTAAGGATT
Organism: Wollemia nobilis; assembly: GCA_028583015.1. Lineage (NCBI taxonomy): Eukaryota > Viridiplantae > Streptophyta > Pinopsida > Araucariales > Araucariaceae > Wollemia > Wollemia nobilis. The sequence continues at coordinate 11,695,996 of JAQPPZ010017222.1, forward strand.
ACTCAAGAATATTGGAAAATATTAATCAAAGGTTCTTATGGAGCGAGGTAAAATTATACCGTAATTGGGATCTAGTAAAGTGGGATCCTTCCAAAAAAAGAGGGCGGTTCCAACCTCTAGTCAACAGTTAAAAAAATTATCCTTGGCAACATATATATTCACTGTTAGTTATTTGCCCTAATGAGTTATGGGTATGGATCCTAGGAGCCAAGTATGCAAATAATTGAGCTCCAAAATGTTGTACTAGATATCATCTTCTTCAATGAGGATCCCCAGTTCTTGAGGTTATAAGGATAGGGGAGACAATTATCAGACCACAACTATACTGGATAGTGGAGAATGGCCATAAAACATATTTTTTGATAGATGCTTCATATGGTTTGCCTCCATTATCTCAAAAAATTCTAGAATGGAGAAACATCATGGAACAAATCCATAGTTGAAGATGGATAAAGATATCACAATATTACAGAAAATGGAGGGAAAGAAATTTGGAGGATAGAGTTTGGATTCCAGTAAGGGACTATCCAATCCTAGCAATAAATTCTATCAAGGAGGCTATTCATTAGGTTCTTAGAAATTGTTCACTATCTTGGTCAAAATACAAAGACATGTTGGGATGGGGCTCACATTCTAACGATGTGTATACTACAGCTCCAGGATACTCATCCGTCACCATGGAGAATGTAGACACCTAAAATGAGTCACATTGAGGAGACTACTTATATGGACTCCCTAAATTCCATATGACCCAACTTGGGCAGCCTTAGGGCTTAAATAGTGGTTTTCACCACTCAAACAAGGGATATTTCTCTTTTGCAACCCTAGTCATCCCTCCTAGGGATGGCCTCTAGAGGTCATCCTACCAAAGGATGATCCCTAGTCAGGGTTGTCCCACATCGGGATGGTCACACCAGAAGTAGAATATAAAAAAAGAGTGGAAAATAATTGGTAGCCAAAATTACTAGTTAAACCCATGCATTAATTCACACCGCAATTTTGCATGTGCATGAGCTCGAAATAGAACAAAGCATGACAACAATTAGTACGCATGAGACTTCAAAGAAAAACAGTTGTTTTTATCAATGCGAACTACCCCTTCGATTTTTCATGCGTAGGGTGGTGCTATTGTTAGATTTCTTTTGAGAAGTCTATATAATAGCACCCACCCCTCATTCAAAGATATAAAAAGTTCTCAAATTTCAAGCAACGAAGTGCTACTATATTTTGACTAGAGATTCAACAGCTTTCATGGGAATCGAAGTGTTATCATCTCAACTCCCTAATAATACCATGTTGTTGGACTACTCCAAGAGATGTGCATTCCTTTATTATACTCAATCTCGCATGTTTGCTTCAAATATTGATCCAGAAACATCAAGCTACTTCCATAGAGTGCATCAATCTACCAAAAACACCATAGATCAAACTTGGAGTCATCCCTGCATCAACATTGAGAAAAGGATCTATAGATTAGCGATTGTATCACTCAAATATGGCCTACAGGTATGGCCATCCTACTCAAAGATAGCCTCCAGCATTCAGATCTATTTTCTTTATTTTCTATTTTAATAGATTCTAGAAGCTTTCTTATTTGCAGTTAAGCATAGTTAGATTTCATTTCATGCATGCATTTATCAAGTTTTTGTTATTTACCATTTTTAGTTATCATTTCATCCGCACATGTTATTAATCGTGTTTGTTTCCTTATGTGAAAAATACAGGTTTTGTGCAAGGAAGGAAGAGTGCAAGGACTCAACCTCATCATCCCTTGCAGAGTTCACAAAGAAACCCTCTTCAAGATGGTTCATGGATGCAAGAAGAACCCTACGTAGTGCACCCATTTGTTCATGAAAGTAACTCATTGTATCAAAGTGGTAGCGAATCCCTAAGAGGGATCTCTTTGTAACCGATCTGAGGAACAATTGATTTATTAATAAAAGAGGTATCATTTTCTTATTAACTATTTTCCATTATGGTGGTTATAATTGATGTCTTCACTTTAATTTTATTGTACGGGTAGCACGGTTTTTCCTGCATTTTAGTGACGATCATAGTGGGACCTAGTCCCTTATTGTTATTCATTTGACTAATTAATGTCTATTTCTTATTTACAAGTTGTAGACCTAATTCATTTGCCATAGAGATGACCCTTTTTATGCAACCATCCCTACCCGATACAGACCTTGTTTGAAGTTGTCTTGACCTGAGATGGTCGTACAGATGGCAAAAAAAAATTTAGGGGCTCTGCCCCCAAACCCCAGGACCTCCCTTTCTTGGATGTCCATCGTTATATGAACTGCATGTGAAGAATAAGTACTCAACTACACCAACATCCACCTCATATCAGAAATCAGAAAAAGCAGATAGCCAAAATATTGTTAAACCTAGGCTTTCACAGTGAGTACGTCTGATCTATTTCTCTGTGTTTATGAATAAAATTTACAAAAAAGTTCTGGGTTGCAGAGATTAGATACAAAAAATCATAGGTGTTCGGCTTCTGTTTGTGACCATATCTGGTCTAGATGGTCCTTTTTAGAAACCATATCTCTATGATATGGCCCCTACTGGTGACCGTCCCTATGCAGGATGACCCCTATCTAAAATCGTATCTCTGTGATATGACCCCTTGTCTACTAGTTTTTGTCTAAATGCTTGTTGCCTGACCCCAGGCTATTCATGTAGGGTTATGCATATCATAGATTTCTAAAAATTAAATATTAATTATTTAGAAATCTAAAATAGAAATGTTATTTTTATGCATTAGTGAAAGAACATGGAGTGCTTTATTATTTTCCTTTCTTTTGCATAAAAGTAAAAAGAACCCCACACACCACATTTCACTTTAACATTAATGAGTTGGATTTCATCACAAGACATTAATCGAGACCAGTTATGGTGGGCTTCACCTCCACCCATTAGCTCACACCATAGAAACTTAGTGGTAAAAATCAAGTGGCTTCCTAGACTTCATCACCAGGAGGTCCCCTACTCTTAGGTGCACCTGAAGTAGGAAGGAGTAGTAACATCCTTTTACCACATGTCTTAATAATAAGTGGAACGCAACTATCATTTTTGTCCAAGCTCAACCGAGAGTGAAACAAAAGCCTATGGGACCTTACCCCAGGTATTAGGCAAGTAGCAGGACTCATACAACGTGACCTCCCTCTGGGGGATAATTGTGAATCTTGAGGGATACCCTTGAGCCAATATTAAATAGGAAGCCATTTTTTGTTGTTTGAGTCACACTCTCTGATAGGGGGTGTGCTCAAACTACCTTTTAGTAGTTTTCTATTTTTTTTACCCTTAGTTTCATAGGAGATTGGGGGTTTTCAACATCAAAATGCACTAAAATAGTATAGGGACTCACACTTAAAACTTAAAAGAGATAATCATATTGTTTGCTTGTGTGTTTCTTTGTTGTTTAATCAAGACCATGGTAACCACACGCGACCAAGCTCGATCAAGATCTAGTGTTGTAGAAAAATTTCAAGGAGGTATGAAATACCTCCACATAAGTCCATAGGATATGGCCATTCTTGAATGGCATCATAGATTTTATAGATAGTTTGACCTAGAAGAAGTCCCAATTCGAGATGCATCTACCAATTCTCAGTATGATCATAGTGATGACTTCCATGGTCAAGATACTTTTTGTGCTTCCCATAGACAAACCCTTCAGTATGGAGAGGGTCCTAGTAGGTTGGTTTTGTGAGTTCACATTCTAACTCACTCTATGCACCAGTCAGAGCATGATCAAAAGTACACTCCATGGACTAGGTTAGATGATCAAGCCACTCCACTTGACCATCCATTTATGAGTCGATAATATGCTTATTTAGATAGGTACAACACGTCATCCTAATCAAATAGCCATGTCAACTCGTATAGTCCTTGTTAATGAGGAGGGAGGATATTTTGATAATCCCCTACTCCTCAAGAATAGTATTCCATGCAAGCACATTGTGCCTCTATGCTACCTGAGTACGTTGAGATTACATATAAGCTTGGATACCAGGTCAATGCAGCTTCCCTTAATCATGGGAAACATATAGCTTCTAGGGTTGCAAAGCAAGCCAAGTCCGTTCGTATTAATACGAAGGTCATTCAACCCCACACTGCTAACCAACTATATTATATCCTTAGGAAGAATTCTAATAAATAAGCAATGTCAAACCAGCTATGGATGGATAAATAATACTTGGATGAGCAATATCAGTTGAGTTAGCAGAGGCTGCAAGAGCATAGGATGTACCAAGAAAGGCTATATCAAGAGAGGTTACAAAGAGCCATGCATGAGGCATTTCTTACACCAAGTATATATAGTTAGTAGATCCATCAAAAGCACATGGTGCACCATCAAAAAATATCACCTATACCCAATCAAAAACTATTGGAAATAGAGTTTATTCCATAATTTGGGTTATGTAAATGTATCCTCCAAGATACATATCTAGATTACTTCTTATGCAAGTTATATAGTTACTTCATGCAATGTAATAAATGCACAAGTGTCAATGTGCAAGTTGTACATGTGCAAGTTGTCCCTTGCACAACTAGATAGAGTGTTGGCCATGTATCATATTTTGCCTATATAAGGATGGCCTCTTAGATAGATAGATAAGAGAGTTGGGGGACATAGTCAGATAGCGTAGCTTAGTGGATAGTGTAGTTCTATGTGCATCACCATTCATTGGTGATGGATACAATGTAGATCAGTAGCTTTGTTAATGGAGTGCTCACTTCCTCCATAGCTACATTGTAATATTTTATATGATTAATATTTTTAGCATACTTCAGTCATGTAGGAGATTTACTTTATTTCATGTTATTATGCATCTTGTGATTGTTATCTCCCAAGTCTCATTCATCAAAAGCTAACAGAGGTATCAGATCCACGGTAGATCTAGTTTGTGTAGGTCAATATGGAAACCACCATTGTTGGTTAGCCTAAGAGTTTTGTCAAACTAATGCACCACTGGACCAACCACTGTCAAAATATCTCAAAATAATCTAGGTGGTATATTTTGGAAGAGTCACAAAGATAGGACTGAAATAAATCTCAATTTCATAAAATAATGAAATCATTTTCATCTAGTCTTTTCCATAGAGTTGTTATGAAAACTCATGAAGACGATAACTTAGCACTCAATCCACTAAATTGACAAATCATCTAGTGAATATCATCCAGGTTATCTAGAATTTGCTAATTGGTGCCTAAATGTATCTTTTATTGTAGGTAAATAATTCTTAGAGGATTGGGACTCCTATGACAGAAAGCTAGGAGACTCCAACTTCATTTCCCGAAGGTCAGCATGCCCTCATAGTGTAGACATTAGTTTATTATGCAAGAGAAGAATACTATAGAAGAAGACTTCTAGTGAAGGATCATGGTGAATATAGGAGACTAAATATCTTCATTGTTGGATTGCAAAATTCCATAGTTGAATAATATGCCATAGGAGCCTTGATACAGAAAAGGCCATAGAAGCCTTGATATTGAAAATACCATAGAAGCCTTGATATTGAAAAGGCCATAGAAGCCTTGATATTGAAAAGGCCATAGAAGCCTTGATACTAAAAATGCCATAGAAGCCTTGGTACTGAAAAAGGCCATAGGAGCCTTGATATTGAAATAGGCCATAGAAGTCTTGATCCTAAAGAAGAAATCAAGAAGAATGTATGATTCAAAAGTAGACTAAATATTTTAGTACTAATATCCTTATTGTAGGAACAGTAGATTCAGTGAGTTGAGATACTTTCTACAAGAAATTTAGGAAGAGTATCTTCTTTAGAATTAGCTCAACCCTGAAGCAAAAGTGAAGATATCAGGAGATCTCATTGAATAACTTCTAGTCTTGGAAGAAGAAGAAGAATGACTAGGAGAGTCATGCTCGAAGCTAGGAGCAATAGAATCAGAATATCCAGGAGAAGATCTCACCACCAACACTTCCAGGAGTAGAAGGTTGAAGAAAAGATCTCAAGGAAGACCATAAAAAAATCCTAGATCAAAGACCTTGTGAAGGTCTCATCAAGCATCCAGGAAAGGCTAGGAGAGCCTTGTTAAAGATCAATAAATTTCTTTAATAACTCATTGGATAAATCCCCTATTCAGGAAAAGTCCCTAATAGTGAAGGACTTGGGACAATTGTCATCATCTGACAATAAGCCAAAGAGGAAATTTGGGCAAGGAGTGCCAAATTCATGAAGAAGAATTTGGCAAGGAGTGCCAAATCCGTGAAGAAAAATTTGTTGAGTGTCAAACCCTAGAGGAAGATCTTACTTGAAGTCATAATTCAACAAGAAGACTTGAAGACAGAATAAGCTCACCAAATCTTGGAGATTTGAATATTACCTCTCACAGTAATAAGGCACCACTTTAGAGATATAGACTTCTCCAAATCTATAGTATAAGGAGGAGAACACAAGAGGAGAACAAGCCACCAAATCCTAGGCTCGTGAAAGAAAGTTCAATACCAACATTTGGTAAAGGAGTTGTTTAGGACATCCTACTTGAAGCAACAACTTGGTGTTTTTAGACACCAAGGTCTACATCCTCTACAAATACATGATAAGAGCTACAAAAAAATGTATGCAACTTATGGTGCAAAAAGATTCGATAATTAGATTATTTATCATTTTTTTGGGTAGATAAGATACTATAGCATTAATACCGGGTTTTACAGGTTGACCCAAAACCTTTTACAAAAATCAGCCCAGGGTTGTTGATGAACATATCCTTACTAAGGATCCTATATATGTAAAATCTACATGCCGCCAAAGCCATTACATCCGGTAAGGCACATAGCCTATTATCAAAAAGAAACTTCCCATACAACATTTTGGGTATACCCCGAGAAAACACACATGCATCATAATTACAAAAAAGAAACAGACACGGATCCCTTCCTTGAGACAATGGAGAAACAAAAAGTTGCAGACACACATAGCAGAGTACTTGAAAAAAACTCCCACAAGCTCTGTATTGACAGTTACTCTTAATAATTCTTTGGTAATTGCTTTCTTTCGTATATGACATGCTTTGGTACCACATACTATCTTGGCCAATCAGCCTTGGAGAAGTGAACTTGTTGGCTAGATTTATGGCGGTGGCTATCTGGTGGTCCACGTGGCTTTGGTTCGAAGTCTTATATTGTCATTTCTTTCCTTCCCTGTGATTATCAACCAACCTCAAATTACTAAGATGACTAGGAGCCATGTTATCTGACATGTGACTGTCCCCATTAGTCTTTGTGGTATTTCCAAGCAGCATCCATGAAGACTGACAGCTCGGATAATTTTTATTGTGAGTCCAATTCAAAAAAGAGATGGGAATACTCCTAGCCTTCGAACTTACAGTGCCTTCCCTGTTGGTAAATTTGACTATCATTCTTGGCATTCTTGTTGAATAAGCTCCTCTACTTCACTCGGGACACCGTGTTCCCATTTGAAAAGTCTGTCACCATCGACACCCAAATTGGCCAGCTTATCAGCAATTTTGTTAGCTTCCCGAAAGACATGTTGGGCTTTTCTGTCATGTCTTCCCTGGAAAAGGATCCTAGCCTCTTCAACAATTGTTTTAATCCTCCAAGGAGGTGTTTTCCAATTATTGAGGAGATTTATAACATGCATAGAGTCTCCTTCTACGATCAAATTGCCTTCTAAGTCTTGAGTCATTTGAAGGCCTCTCCACATAGCTCTAGCTTCAACTTCGTTGTTCGTCCTTGTTCCCAAATATTTAGAAAATGCAAGCATCATATTCCCATTATGATCTCGCACAATGCCACCAGTGCCTGCTCTGCCAGGATTGTCCTTAGCTGCTCCATCAAAATTAAGCTTAAACCAACCCGTAGGAGGTGGAGACCACTTAACATTGGCTTTGGGGTTGACTACCCTAGGCACAGACTCATCTAACAAGGTTAAGCTTAAATATTGAGCAATCGTGGTCTCCTATAGATGAGGTTTACAGCTATCAAAAGGGATAAGGTTCACATTCTCATTGGCAAAGGATAGGATCCTGGCAATGATAGTTTGATGATCATGGATAGACTCATTAAAGACTCTATGGTTCCTTTCTAACCACACCTGCCAAAGATAGTGATTGAGACAAATTTTCCACATGTATCTAAGTCTTTGGCTTGAAAAGGGGCAAGGCCACTTGGATGAACAAATCAAGTACGATGGCTGGTTTAACCCATGAAATATTGAAGGCCTAAAAAACCCCACTTAGGACAGTCAAGGAAAAAGGGCACTCAAGGAAAATGTGATAAATGGTCTCCCAATTAGCCCTGCACAGATAACAATGATTAGTGATACAAATACCTTTACGCATCATATTATCAATGGTTAGAATTCTTCCTTGGATAACCAGCCATGAAAAGACTACAATTTTTGGAATTAAATTTTTTATCCAAACTAAGTCCTTTTGGAGGACAAAATCCTCGTCATCAAGCAGAAGCTTGTAAGCTGATTTAATAGTGAACTGCCCATTTTTCGTAGGAGCCCAGGTCACTTGATCTTCCTTGGGTCTCATGGGGATAAACTGTTGCCCGAGAATGTTACAAAGATCATTTGATTCCGCTTGAAATCCCTGAATTCTTATTTGTTTCCACTTCATTCTACCTCTGTCCTCAACCATATAATCAGAGACTTTTCTGCCAATGAGTTCTTCTGTGATATCTCTGATTCGGGCTAAGTTAGGATATTGCGTCAGTGGTTCGTCCTTAGCCCACCTATCATTCCAGCAATTTATCCTCTCACCATTGCCTAAAACCCATCTTAAACCTTTTTTGATGATTTCCTTACAATTAAGAATTGCTTTCCAAAAGCAGAACCTTTGATTGGAACTGAGTCACTTAGAAATTCCATATTTTGAAGATACTTTCATTTGATGATAGTTGTCCATTCATTTTCTTCACCAGAAATGAGATGCCACACCTGCTTAGCTAGTAAAGCTAAATTTATATGAGCAATTCTCCTCAGACCTAAGCCCCCATTTTCCCTGGGTCTGCACACTTTGGTCCATCCTACAAGGTGTATCCTTTTTTCTCCTCTGATCCAGTCCATAAAAATTCTTTTTGGAGTTTCTCAATTTTTGGAAAACCTTCACAGGGGCTTTGAAAATGGAGAGGAAATAGACTGGAATGCTCTGAAGAGAGGCCTTAGTGAGGGTCAGCTTTCCTGCTTGAGATAGAAGATGACCTTTCCATCCAACAAGTTTTTTTTGAATTCTTTCAATAACCCTGTCCCACATTGACTCTCTCGGAGAACCAATGAAAAGAGGGAGACCAAGATACGAAGTGGGGAGGTTTGCTATATCACACCCTAAAATTTTTGCAATCCTTCCTTGCCTCTGAATGGGGGTGTTCAAGAAATATAACTTGCTTTTATTGAAATTAACTTTCTGACCAGCAGCGTCCTCGTAGAGTTGCAGGATGTATTTAATTATTTTGGCCTCAACCACTGATGCCTTAGTCAATATAAGGGTATCATCGATGAATTGTTGGTGAGAAACAACCCTAGTGAGAGATGTTGCCTTGATTCTCGATATTAGCCTTGAACTGCAAGCATTTTTTATGGTTCTGCCTAAAGCTTCTGCCACAATGATGAATAACATGGGGTTGATAGGGTCCCCCTACCGAATTCCTCTATGACTTTGAAAGTAACCAGCAGTTGTTCCATTAACTAGAATCGAGAACCATGCTTTAGAAATACATTCTTTGATCAAATTAACCCATTGGTGGTGAAAACCAAACTTAAGGAGGACAACAATCAGAAAGTCCCAATTTAGCTTGTCAAATGCTTTGTTCATATCAAGCTTGAGGGCAAAAATAGACCTGTTAGTCTTATGAGCAGAGTGCAGAGCTTCATGAACTATGATAACTCCATCCAAGATTGACCTACCCTAGACAGAGCTTCCCTGGCATGGATCTATGATGCGGGGAAGAATATCTCTCATTCTATTTGCAATGGCTTTAGTTAGGATCTTGTAAGAAACATTGCACAGACTGATTGGCCTGAAGTCAGCCATAGATTCAGGGGTTTGCTTCTTAGGAATTAGAGAAATAAAAGTAGAGTTGATACCTTTTGGGATATGATTGCTTGCTTGGAATTCTTTGACAGCAAAAATTACATCCTCACTTACGATGTCCCAAAAATCTTGATAGAAATGAGGGGGAAAGTCGTCGGGTCCGGGGCTTTGTATGGCTCCATGCTAAACAAGGCTTCCTTAATTTCCTCATCAGAAAAGGGAGCTAGAAGCTTAAGGTTTATATCCTCATTTATTATGCTAGGAATGGATTGCAAGAGAATATCTTTGGCCTCCTCATTGCACTGCGATTCCTGACCAAGGATAGAATTGAAATAAGTTACTGCCTCCTTTCTGATTTCTGTTAAGTCTTGAGTAATAGAACCATCTGCTTTTTAAAAAAAATTATCTTGTTATTGCTTCTGTTTCTAAGCGTGGTGACGTGAAAAAACTTGGAATTTGAATCTCCATATTTCAACCAAAGAGCCCTTGATTTTTGCCTCCAATAGATTTCCTCACAGGCCAAAATGTTATGAAACTCTGCTAGTTTTGTTCGTTCCTCCTGCCTAGTAGTTTCATCGACATCACCATGTTGGATCCTCTGATCAATTATCTTCAAAATTTCAACAACCTATTTTTTATTTTCAAAGAGGTTCCCAAAGACCTCTTTGTTCCAAGTTCGAAGCTTTTCCTTAACAAACTTTAATTTGCCAGCAAGTTTAAAAGTTGCACTACCCCTGACAGGTTGCTGCCACCATTGACTTAAGTTATCTCTGAAACTGGAATGTTTGATCCACATAGATTGAAATCTGAAAGGTTTCTTGAAGGATAGAGAGTTAGGGATCTCCAACAAAATGGGATTATGATCAGAGGCAATTTTAGGAAGGGCTTGCAGGGTAGAATCACCGAACAAAGTTGTAGCCTCCTTTGATAGAAAAAACCTATCAAGCCTTTCTTGAATGAGATGACACCCTATCCATCGATTGCTCCAGGTATAATTTGCTCCTCTAAGTTTTACATCCATCAACATGTTGGAGTTCACAAAGTCATTGAACTCATCCATGCTCCTGATAGGTGGTCCATTTCCACCCATTTTGTCTGAAGGGTAAAGAGGAGTGTTAAAATCCCAGCCAGAATCCAGGGGACATTATGGAAGATTTCACTCAGATTGCCTAAGTACTCCCACAGTAGAGCTCTCCCTTGAATTGAAGTCGGGGCATAAATATTTGAAAGGATCCACGACCTGTTGTTGTTTATTTCCTTAAATAAAACACTAAGAACCCTATCATATTTCTGAATAATGGTGCCTTCTACTATCCAGGGGATCCCACAAAGTCATAAGGCCTCCAGATGCTCCTCTGGATGATTTGCAAACCATCTCCCCTTGATTCCAGATTTTTTTTGCTATTTTTTTTACTGAATCTCATCAGTTTTTGTTTCTTGCAACATGATAATAGTTGGATTCACTTGATTTCTTATTGCACTGACTTCCCTGTGTTTGGGCAGGCCATTGAGGCCTCTCACGTTCCATGAGAGGAACTTCATTTAGATTGTTTGGGATTTCTTCCTCTCCCCCTCCCTTGAGGGGGTTTTCCTAATTTGTTGTCTTTAGAACCTGAAATAACTTGTTGAAACAAGGTTCTCTGTTTTCCATTGGCAATGTCATTATCAGTTTTAATTTTTTGATGCTTAGCATTTGATGTCTTTGTTCCATTTGATTATTTATCATATTTATTAGAGCACCTAAATTTGGATTAAAGTTGCAAAAATAAAATTAGATTACAATCTTCTAAAAGTGCAAAAAGAAATAGATTCTTTTAAATATTCATTTACACATTTCTTAGGATTTTATTAGATTTCATATTAGCTTCTATCAACTACCTATTATCTATTTTTGAAAAGAAGGCCAAGTCCTACAATATTGATTGTAGTGAAATTGCATAATAACTCCTAAAGATTCATTTTAGGTTATTCTTGATTAGTTGAAAAAAATTATTAGTGCATGACTTTGAGAGTTGATTGGAGTGATAAGGTGTAATATTAGTGCATTAAAAGTGAATAACTTGTACTACTATACCACTCTCAAAAATAAAAATTAGTTTTGTGTTTCTTGAAAGGCACAAAATCTGATTTGTATCAAGTGTCTAAAGACACTATTGAAGCACAAAAATCTGCAACTTGAAGTGGCCAATAGAAGCCACCAAAAAGGGTTAGAATCCTCCAAAATTTGGAGAAGAACCTAACTAACTAAAAATAGAAGTAGAAGCTTATGAAAGTGAGACTTGGTGAGTCTCAAAATCAAAAAGCATTACAAAGTTGAATGCAAGGAAAGTGCAGAAAATTACATTAATTAAAAAAAACTTCTATCTACTATTATTGAAGCTTGGATTTGTTATCAAAAGTGTCAAAGCAAAAAGAGAAGGGTATGTCTAATCTTTAAAGATAACCTCAAACCCTCGTATTGCAGGAAAATTCTACCACAAAACCATAATTTCAGATATAGAAATAGAGTGCAAAAGAAGGTATACTAAAAGCCTTATTATACAACATTATAATACATTATATACACTACTCTAATCTGGTTTTTGATAGCATAAGAGCATATTTGAAGTGCCACAAAAGGGCACATTTTCTACAGGGAAAAACAGCCAACAAAGGTCGAACGTCAGCACTCTTCCTCCCAAGATATAAGGAGCCACTCAAGGGCTCATCTTGGACGTACGTACCTACAGAAACAAAGCTCATTTCAGATCATTCAAGAGCTACATTTATGTAGACAAGCGAGTGCATATTAATTCCTAGAATATGTCAAAAACATCTACAAGGGATTCAACATGATTGGAGGTATAAAATAAAGAGGCAAAGGTGTTACATTCGTAATATCTAACTTGGAGAATACCATCCACTGCATCGAAGCTCTAAATCATTGTCCAAGCTCCATAGCGCATCGTCTATCCACCTGCAGGAAAATAGCTTACTTGTTTCTCGAGCAACGTAGCAAAGGAAAGGTATTGTAGAGTTATAATCTTCAATTTTGAAGATGTTACAAGAACAGACTCCATGCAAAAATAATAGTTGGCATTTTGGTCATCGTTCCTCTCTCAACTTTGTGGAAACTTTCACACGGGAGTTACAAGTAAGGCGGTGACACTTGGTATTCTCCACCAGCTTCACGTGAGTGCCCATACATTTTTGGTTTTCTTCAAGAGTGTTTAACAAAATACTTGGAGTGTTACATAAATAAGGGAGCGCTCACTTGTAATGGATGTGACACGTGTCACAACATCCATGATCAATTGTCCTTAAAAGGTATTTCGAATTCCAAGTTCAACGTATGTGAGTGAAGCGCAGTCAAAGACATCCAAAGAGGGAGCGAAGCACAGTCAAGGAAGGAGTATAGCACAACATAAATGTCTAAAGTGCAGCATGGAATATAAAGGGAAGGAGCATTAAAGGCTCCCCCATTTTTGAATGTCAACTTTCAACACCATACGTACCAACATTCAAGACCAGCTACTCCAAGGAATCTCCATTAAATCAAGCACCTAAGGTACCACTTATACATTTTTATACTCAACCGCAAAAAGTGTCGAATATTGAGGAGATATTGCATCTAAAAAGGTAAGGTCTAAATCGTATTTATTATTGCTTTCATAAGTTGTTGATATAAGTTTTATAAACTAAGGTTAAAACTTAGACTTTGAAAGCAAAAGGGGTGATTTATCTTATTAAATTACTATTTTCAATCTTACTTAGGAGGAATAAGGAATTCAACTTGGATTAAATTATTTTTCAAATATTATTATCATTTCTCTGATTTTCCAAACTTGGGAGCCACAAGGATTACTCCATTAAATTTATTATATTGGAAATTAGAAATAATCCAAGGGATATAAAAGAGATTATTAAGGGTTCTATTATTAAGGTTGGATAAATATATTTTTTACTTGTCTCAAATATTTGAAAAGGGACAAAAGAATTCCAACATCAAAACCTCTTCAAAATTGAAAAGTGCTTAGTTCAATTAGGAGCAATAAGGTGTTAAAAATTTGATTTTTGATTCTTACAAAACTTGTACAAAATCAACCAAAATTGAACTATATTTTTACAAAAAGTACTATATCATACTTCAAAACACTAAAGAGCCACTCTATCTCAATTATTCAAGTTCAACCTTTCAAATGGATAATCATACAATAGGAATGTCATACAATGATTTTAAACTTGCTCCAATAGGAACCAAATCACAAAGCATAATCACAGGTGATTTATTGATTCAGGAGCTAGTCATCACATGACAAGAAATATACAATTGTTTGACTATCTTGAGGTTACTAAAGGTTATAGATTAAGAATTGCAGACAGCCAAACTTATCCTATTCATGGATACAAATGTGTATCTCCCAGTAAATCTTTTCCAAATCTACTACTACAAAAAGTATTGTATGTTCCTGGATTAACATTCAATCTCATAGAAAACAACTACATGATTAGCTTTGGATATATGAATGGGATCAATACATGTCTCATTATGAATCAAGATGGAATAAAAGCAACAGGTTCAATCCATAAAAATACCTAATCCTAGACTCAATGGAAATCCCACAAGATATTGTGATGTTACAAAATGCTTCTAACTTATTTGCAGAAGAACGGTTTGAAGAAAATGAAGAACCAGTACATCAAAAAGGGAAGTATAGAAGGATCAAAAATATGAGATGGCAATTGCATCATGCCCTACTCACTCATCAACAATCAAAATCAGATGAAAATACTTGCAAGGAGGACTATAAAGATGGTTGGATTGAAGATGAATTTGAACATGACAAAGGTCATCCAATGAGAATAGAAGGCCTAGTTACAGCATACTTTGCATCATATGAAGACACAAATTACATGTTGAACATGAATACAAAGAATGCAGAGGAAGAAGACTACGAAGATCAAGTAGAAGAAGATGAAGGAGATTCATATTGAAGACTATAGTCTTCAATACCCAAATAATATAATACAGGGGGTGTTGTAAGTAGATTCTATTCCATAATTTAGGTTATGTAAATGTATCCTCCAAGATACATATCTAGATTACTTCTTGTACAAGTTATCTAGTTACTTAATGGAACATAATAAATACACAAGTGTCAATGTGCAATTTGTACATGTGCAAGTTTTCCCTTGCATAGCTAGATAGAGTGTTGGCCAAGTATCCTATTTTACCCATATAAGGATGCCCTCTTAGATAGATAGTTAAGAGAGTTGAGGGACATAGTCAGATAGCGTAACATAGTGGATAGTGTAGTTTTGTGTGCCTAACCATTCATTGGTGATGGATACAATGTATATCAGTAGCTTTGTTAATGGAGTGCTCACTTCCTCCATAGCTACATTGTAATCTTTT
Organism: Wollemia nobilis; assembly: GCA_028583015.1. Classification (NCBI taxonomy): domain Eukaryota; kingdom Viridiplantae; phylum Streptophyta; class Pinopsida; order Araucariales; family Araucariaceae; genus Wollemia; species Wollemia nobilis. Next base: position 11,711,421 of record JAQPPZ010017222.1, read on the forward strand.
ATATGATTTATATTTTCAGCATACTTCATCATCTAGAATATTTACTTTCTTTCATGTTATTTTGCATCTTGTGATTGTTATCTCCCAAGGCTCATTCATCAAAAGATAATAAAATTGTCCTTCTCATGCCCTCCCTCAACAACATAGGCCCCAAAAACATCAAAAAAACAATGCTCAGTTGGAGCATGAGTCCTATGAAGACTTAGGGTTATAGTATCATGAGAAGCGGTACCTCGAGTCGCTTTATGAGAATTTGGTTGATGATCACAATCAACCACCTCATCCTACTACACATCTTCCACCTCCACCTCCTTGAGGGCAAAGGTGGAGAGATGAGATTTAGATTGAGAGATAATATATTCATATTGACAATCCTCTTGCCCCAAATAACCAACAAATAGGGGTCTTCAAAGATCCCTTTCCAAAATATGAAACAAACATAGCACCTGCCAATCAACCAGAACAACCAAAGTAGGTGAATCATGTGAATGTTAATCCACCTCCCCAAGATTTTATGGGAATGATCAATGTTGTGACAGAGAACTAGAGCTCTCCAAATCAATCTACACAACTTGTGGCTCCATCCAACATTCCCTCCACACCACAAGTGCTACCACCACTAAATCTAGTCACACCTACTCCATCTCACCCAACATCTCCACAAAATCAAGAGCATGTGCACCTACTCGACAAAAATAGAGATAATCAAGCTTCCACATCTAAAAACTCCAATCCAGAATAAGAGCATGAGCTAAATTAAGAACAAGAGCATGTGGACATACTCATTAGATAATATCATCATGAACCATCCACATTTGCTCAGATATTGAGGACTTTTGATCTACATCTACTTAATTGTATCATGGCCACTACACCCAATCCACCTTCACCACCTACTAGTTGCCATCCAACTTCATCAACAAACATCCAACCATCGTTTCCACTGGGCTCACAACATATCTTGGATAGGCTAGCCAATATTGAGTTACAATTGAGTCATCAACACAATGATCTACAATAAATATTGAATTGACTCACAAACATTGAGTTATAGTTGAGTCATCAAAAATCTCAATCGCTTGATTATCAGGCCCAACCCCCTCTTGTGTGGTACAATGCTAAACCTCAGCAAAATCAGGGGCAAAAGCAATAGTGCCACTTTTTAATCGGCTATGTGAGGCACGAGCAATCAATCTTCTTGATATTCGTATGTTGGATCCTAATAATCCTAGATCAAAGGGGCACAAGGAAGATCTATATTGTGCTTACCATCAAAAAAGGGGTCATGACATCCAAACATGTTACCCCTTTAGATATTTAGTAAAGGATATGATTGAGGGTTAGGAGCTTTAGATTGGTAACCCTCTTGCCCCAAGCAACCTACAAATAGGAGTATTCCAAGACCCTTACCCACACACAAAACAAACACAGCCCTTCTACCTCATCAAATTGATCCACCTTGTCTACCTCATTCAATATTCTAGCCTTGTATTTGGACTCCTCTATCTGAGCCCATGTTGACCATTTTTCACAAGTTACAAGATGCAAAAGTAATTATTTTACCTGACATACACCCTTTTGACCCTAATATACCTAAACCAAAGTGGTATAATGAGGATTTATATTGTGTCTACGACAAGAAAGAGGGCCACAACACCAAAATTTCCATACATCTAAAAATATGGTCCAAGATATTATCAATAGGGGGGTCTTTTCCATAGACGGTTCGCTCATCGTATCCCATCAAAATCTTGGTATTGAACAAAGTTCATTGCCACAGCAGGAGGGGTCGACTTTTATCACTCCTCCCAATCAAGTTAATCGCATCACATCATGCATAGTGCATAGTGGAGGTACTCAAGATGTCACATCTCCCCCATCATCCACATCACAACCAATGATGCAATTTGGGTATTTTGAAGGTATCGCACCTTTCCCACATTCTCCAATCACCACACACTTTGTGGGTGCTTAATTTATTGTACCTTCCCCGCTCAAAAAACAAAAAGCTCCAAAGGCACTTAAGCCTTTTGGTCAAAAAAAACTCCAAAGACACCTAAGCCCTTTGGTCAACTCACAAAAAGCTCCAAAGACACTTAAACCCTTTGGTCAATTCACAAAAATCTCCAAAGGTACTTAAGCCCTTTGGTCAACTCACAAAAGGCTCCAAAGGCACTTAAGCCCTTTGGTCAACTCACAAAAAGCTCCAAATGCACTTAAGCCCTTTGGTCAATTCACAAAAAGATCCAAAGGCACTTAAGCCCTTTGGTCAACTCACAAAAAACTCCAAAGGCACTTAAGCCCTTTGGTTAACTCACAAAAAGCTCCACAGGCACTTAAGCCCTTTGGTCAATTCACAAAAAGCCCCAAAGGTACTTAAGCCCTTTGGTCAATTCAAAATATATATATATATATATATATATATATATATATATATATATATGTATAAAATAAATAAATAATCAAAAAATTGCAAAAACACAAAAAATTTGCATTTTCATTTGCATTGCATTTCATCATGCATTTCATATCATTGCATTTGCTCACTTGCATTAGGCGTGTTTCTTCCTTGCATTAGCATTAGGACTAGTTTCGTTCCTTACATGCTAAGGTTTGGCACCATGCCTGTATATCTAACATATTTCTAGATCAATCCTTTCCATCATCATCATCATTTTCAGTTTCTATTATGAGCTTTTGCTTATTAAAGGATCCTCATAAGATAGGGTGGATACCGGATGCACATCAAAAATTATGTTTAGATGACTAATGACTATTTTACATGCACCTTTTAGTTTACAAAATATCACAGGGAAAACCTTACATTCCACATATCATATCATCCACATTCTCCTTTTGGTAACTGTATTTTTTAACACAACCAATGAGTTGCTATAGGGTGATCACTAGGGTTTTCAATCATTCAGCCATCCCTAGTTATATTTTAGATTTTGTAGAATGCTATCTTGGCTTTTTTAAGGTAGGGTATTTTCTTTGATAGAACCTTGCATATCTCAAAATCCCAAACACACTCACACATTAAAATCCAAGTTTTGAACAAGGAAGGATGAGCCTACAATGTAGTCCTTGCACCTTAAGCAAAAGGTTTCCCTTGCTCATCCTATTATGTGCATGGTCTAGGATGCTAATAAGTGACAAAAGGACAAGATGCCCCATACCCAAAGCAATAAAATCCCTTACTCCTCCAAAAAATGAGCAAGTAACCCTAAAAAAAGCAAATAAATCCCCTTGCTCCTCAAAATAAGCAAGAATCCCCAATCAAAGAAAGCAAAAGAAAAAAATGGGATAATGAGCTTGAATCCCTGGAACCCTCAGTTATTTAAAAGTTATGGGATGATCTCCATTATATCAATGGGATGAATGAAACTTGCCTAACAATGGAGTAATATTATGTGTGATGATATGTCTATCACATTAATGACCTTATTTTTTGTATACCAATGCCAGCTTGCGGATGAGCTAGCTTTTGGTGGCTTGTATTGCCTAGTAGTCAAGTCCAACTACGTCCAAAATCATAATAATGATAACCATAGGGTGATCCTCATTACAGCAATGGGTTGAATGAAACCTGCCTGGTAATGGGGTAGTCTTATGCGTCATTAATGAACATCATATGCAAACACAAGGATATTGAATATGTAGGTCTTCCTAGCAGATTTGTATCTTTCAGAGTATTGTATAGTTAGTATACATATTTTGACTGGTCAACTAGGGTGTTTGAGTCTCATGAAAACCATGTTGTTCCCTTATAGCATCAAACTAGTCCTCCATATATCATCTACATTTTGTATCATATTACATATGGTTGGCTTTAAAATGTATGACTTTTATGAACAAGTTAGCATTTTGATTGATGACTGTTATACAGTTCGTGGTGCTTACATTTAAGTTGTTTTGCATCTTAGATTCATTCATCATGTTTTAGCATATAAACATAAAAAAAAAAATTAACATCTATACATACATACTACAATGTCTAGGCATACATCTAGCATCCATCATTGCATGTCATTAGTACATCGCATACATACCTAGCTCAATGCATACATAATAGCTCTAAAAAGAAAACATTCATCTAACATACATGCATCATCATAAATACCAATTGAAGGGATTCAAGGTATCACACCTTCCTCCAAAAATCAATCGAACAAGCAATCAATCAAACAATAAAACAACTTGGGGCAATCAAGGTATCACACCTTCCCCCAAAATCAATCAAGCAAGCAATCAATCTCCTTAGGGGTGTTCAAGGTATCACACCTTCCCCAAATCAATCACATCATCAAAAATTAATTGCTGTGCTCAAAAGGTTGCATCCTTTTGTCAAATGTTATGCCCTTTGCCTTGCAAACAACAACCAACACATCAATTGCTAGGTTCAAAAAGGTTGCATCTGTATGTCAAAGGTTGCATCATTTGCCTTGCATTCATAGCAATCAACACATCAACTGCTAGGTTCAAAAGGTTACGTTTTTTTGTCAAATGTTGCGCCCTTTGTCTCGCATTCACTAACAATTCAAAAAGCTCCAAAGGCACCCACACCTTTGGTCAACATAAAAATGCTCTAAAGGAACCTAAATCCCTTTAGTCACAAAGTAGTTTCAAAAGGCTCCAAAGGGCACGTAACCCCTTTGGTCACAATAAAATCAAAAAGCCCCAAAGTCATGAAAATCCTTTGGTCACAATCAAATCAAAAGGCCCCAAAGGCACAAAAACCCTTTGGTCACAATCAAATCAAAAGGCTCCAAAGGCACCTAAAACCCTTTGGTCACAATCAAAAATCAAAAGACCCCAAAGGCACCTAACCCCTTTGGTCACATCAATCCAAAAGGTCCCAAAGGCACCTAACACCTTTGGTCACATCAATCCAAAAGGCCCCAAGGTACCTAACCCCTTTGGTCACATAAATTCCAAATGTCCCAAAGGCACCTAATACCTTTGGTCACATCAATTCAAAAGGCCCTAAAGGTACCTAACCCATTTGGTCACATCAATCTGAAAATCCCCAAAGGTACCCAAATTCCTTTGGTCAACATCAAAAGGCTCCAAAGCAATTTGATTTACTTTGGTTAAATCCATCCAAAAGACCCCAAAGTAACTTGACTTTCTTTGGTCACATTCATCAGGAAAAGCTCCAAAGGTACCCAAATTCCCTTGGTCAACATCAAAAGGCTCCAAAGGAACCTGATTTCCTTTGGTCAAATACATCAAAAAGGTCCCAAAGGAACCTGACTTCCTTTGGTCACAATTTTAACCAAAAACGCTCCAAAGGAACTTGATTTCCTTTGGTCAAGTCAATCAAAAAGGCTCCAAAGGAACTTGACTTCCTTTGGTCATATTCATCAAAAAGGCTCCAAAAGAACCTAATTTCCTTTGGTTAAATCAATCAAAAGGCCCCAAAGAAACATGTTTTCCTTTGGTCAATACAATCCAAAAGGCTCCAAAGGGACCTTAACTTCCTTTGGCCACATCAATACAAAAGGCTCCAAAGGCACCTAACCCCTTTGGTCATATTCCTTCACAAAATTCAAGTGAATCTCGTATCTAATGATTTACTCTATAAACCTAGTGATTATAGCGATTGGTTATTCATGCAATTCGATAGGATGAGTAAATTATCATAAGATCACTCACCAAAAAGAAGTAATAAATGGGTCAAAATCAAGGTTGTAATGAGGACATGAGCCCTCTAAACTATCGAAATGGTCCTAGAAAAACCCAATCAAATCATCTTGGTCAAGCGACTCATCACTTTCATCATTTTTCCATTTCCTTGTTGACTCATCGCTTGAGGGGGTAGTCATATAATCACAAAATTCATAATCAAATCAATAATCAAAACACTCAATCATGTAAATTGTATTCATTCAATAATCATTGCCAAAGACAATCATTGCCCTTCTTTCTTGGGACAGATAACCAACAAAAATTTCAACTAACACAAAGGTTTGGTATTCTCGAAACATGAGGCCATGAGTCTTCCCATGATTGAAACGTTTTCCAAGATCAAGTATGTCTAAGGTCATTGCCTTGTGGACTAGCCAATGTCCACCCTTGGTTGAAAGGTTTACTAAAACTAAATTCTTCAACTTGTCAGAAGCAATGGTCCAAAAATGCATGCTCCTTCCATGATTGGGGCATCTAACATTAATTAGATCAATGAACATCATCAACCCTCAATTTGACTATGGGTCATCTATTTTTGCTCTGTGTTGTGCTTTCATACAACGCATCCCAAAAAGGGACATCTGTGGACATCTAAAACGAGTCATATTGAGGAGACTACTTATATGGACTCCCTAAAGACCATATGACCCACCTTGGGCAGCCTTAGGGCTTAAATAATGGTTTTCACTACTCAAACAAGGGACGTCTCTCTTTTGCAACCCTGGTTCTCTCCTAGGGACGGCCTCCAAAGGCCATGTATCATTTTCTTATTAACTATTTGTCATTATGGTGGCTATAATTGCTATGTATTCACTTTATTTTTATTGTACGGGTAGCACACAACTATTCTTGGATTTTAAATAAAATCCACTAAGTGATTTATTCAACCAGATTTGGAAACTTCAACTTGGCCAAAAGTAAGACTCTTTATCTAGTTCCTACTCCACAAGAGGATTCTTATAGGAGACTAGCTGATGAAATATGGTTTTTCTAGCCCGTTCATATGTGAGCTATGATGTGCAAAGAACAAGACCTAGGACCACCTTTCTTCTTCTATCCCTTGACCATTCAATTATGGAAATGGATGAAAACCTTTTTGGATCTAAGATTCCTTCAATTCACCTCCCTTGAGTAGACTTGGAGGACATGGCCCAAGGTGAATGGATAAGTCAACTCGATGAAACATATGGCCTTGGTTAGCATTTGTCTGATTCTCTAGAATTTGTGAAAAGAAAAGAATAATTTTTTTTAAAGCAACTTACCATAATGTCCAACATATTTAGGAAAAAACTATAGTCAATATTAGAGAAACTACCCTGCAGACATAGAAACCCCCCTCCATGGTATCTCAATAGTGGTATAGTTTACTCTTCAGGATTAAACTTCCTATGGATAAAGGAGATGTAGGCACCCATAGGGTCCTTGACCTACTATTCAAAGTAGTGGTCTATGGAAAGCCCATACCAGAAGTATGAGAAAGATATACATTAATGGCACGTTAAGAGGTAATCTAGGAAAGGAAAGCATGGGAGGTATAGAAGACTCTCATATGAAACTTATGCTTTTATTTTTCCAAAGAAACTTAGCACCATCCTTAAAAATATAGCAGAAGTGTGTGGTATCCTTCATGGCCTTCAGGAAACTACTAAGGTTGACTGGTCTATAATACAACTAGAATCAAACTCACAAGTAAATATTAATCAAATAAAGGTGTCCACCAAGACCTCCTCCCAAGATTTAAAGTTAAAAGGATGATTGACAAGATACATGCACTTCAATCTAGATTTAGAATAGAGTTTCTTTACACTCCCTGAGAACAAAATAAGATCGTTGATGCTATGGTAGATTGGGCTTTAGACTGTGGGGATCTAATTTTTTATGGAGATCCTCCACTACGGTGGACACAAAATACCAGGGAAGATCTCTACCATATACTCCATATTCATGGTGGAAACTTTGATTCCTATATGTAGTAACTTATAAGAAAGTCACATATTCCTCTTTCCTTGTATTAGCAAAATACACTTAAGATATAGTTGTGCTCTACTATAAAATTATGGATGAAAGCCTTGTTTGCTTGGCAAGGCTGATGATGTAGCTTTCTTACTTGCTTATAAGTAATACAAATAATTTTTTAACAAAAAAATAAAATATTAGTTATAGCTTTTGAAGAGGCAACTAGAGAAGATATTCTCATTCCACTCCTCCAATGGCCCATGCAACCCAAATTACCTAGAATGTGCTTGTACCCAATTCTAGACCCACTATGTCACCCATTCTAAACCCCCAACCAAATGCCTCCACTAATCCCCCAGTATCGTTGTATATCATTACTCACCCTAGCCAAAACACATTATCCACTATAGCCTTTCAACCATAACTTCCAATCCTCCCTGCTTCATCCAACTCTAATATTCAATCGAACAATTATATTACAATGAACAAAATGTTGGAAGTGATAAAAGCATTCGTAAATCAAAATAATGTTGCAAAGAAACAATTGAAACAACCATAAAACTAACAATCATGAAACACTCCATATCTCAAAAAAAATTAGGTGCCTTGACAAGGTTTTAATCAAGGAACAAGTCAAACTCACAATCATATGGTTAACGTGAATACAGGAGAGTCGACATAATGTCTTGTAATGATAGGAATTATCTAATAGAATATTTTGGAGCTCAATATAACAATAATTATAGGCTGAATAGGTTGTCATCCTGGACCAATTTGTCCCCACAACTAATCAACCCATGTACTAGCAATCCCAAACTCAATAATCAATATCTTCTCTACCCAACCACCATAATGCAATCTTAGCCAACTTTAATGCTATATAAATAGATGAATCAATGTTTAGAGATGATGTTATAAGTACTAATCAACAAGGGATCAAAAACAGGGGTAAGAGGAAGGCTTCCGAAGAGCAACCAGATAGGAAATAGATTGATAGAGGGAGGTCATGTTTAAACTTAAAAGAGAAACTTAAGGAGAAGGAAAACACAAAAAATAAGGCCACAAGAATACCTCATAAGGAAAAAGGAATATGCATAAAATGAAAAGGACAAAAAAATGGATGAGGGAAAATATAGAGAGGTTGGAGAAGTAACAGATAAGACTACCAAGAGGGAAGGCAATAAAGAAAGAAATCAGCTTCTTAAAAAATCCAAACAATGATTGAAATACCCCTCTAATAAGCAAAAGACATGTGATAATTGCAAGGCAATATTAAAAGTTTGCAATATGAAATAAGAGTGCCTATGAAAAATTTAAATTAAACATTGCATAGGAAATAAAAAGAACACCAACAAAAGTTAGCATGCTAGAAGCATTTGCCCTACCAAGATAATGAGATCTACTCCAAGAAGCTTCGAAAGAATAGGAAATGAATTATGCTAGGGTTAAGTAGTCAAAATTCACTTTGACCAATGTAGTTGATCAAAAAAATTTGGTAGCTAAGCATCCGATAAACATCCAAGTCAATGCATTTGATATATTGAAAGCCCCAAATCCTAAGATGTTGAAGCCACCCTTATTTTATGACACTCAAAATTAAAAACTACATACTAAAGAATAGTTGATTCAGAGGCAACAATGACAATTATTCCTAAAGCTATTTACAAAGAGATGGTTCTTCCTTATACCAAAACGACTAGGAACCCAATACAAATGGATGGCACAAGGATCAAAACAATAGTGATACTCAAAGACCTAGTCATGACTATAGCTAGACATTCAAAATTTGTGGTGGTAAAATTAATAGTCATGGATCTACCTCTATACTTTGGTATGTTACCATCTAGGAAGTGGACATGTAAAGTATAAGGAGATGGTTACCTAGCTACTGTTTATACCCATGTGAATGTGTCTAAATATGGTAAGGTGGTTAAGATTGAAAATGAGTTGCCTTGCAACTACCTAGTACGTAATCTAGATGATGAATATACTATAAACTGGAATGAGTTGTTGGAGTTTGTAGAAGATGATTATTACCCCAATAATGATCAAGACTCATAGGATGGCATGATAATGGTCGTATTGCAGGATGAATAAGCTTCTAAAGTCGAATATGAAGAGATCAATTTTGGTGACTATCTCATCATTAAAACACCTTCCAATATTTCAACCCTAACAATCCAAAGAGCACATAAGACTTGGACTATGTACTTTGACGGTGCTAAGACTAGGAATGGGATAGGCATTGGTGTTTAGTTCATCGAACCATAGAGTGCATAGACTCATTTTGCCTATAGGTTATTATTTAATTGTACCAACAATATAGCAAACTATGAAGCACTTTGTACCAATTTGAGAAAGGTTGAGAAGATGGGAATTAAGAACCTAAGAATATATGGATACTTCAAACTACTCATAAATTAGGTCAAATTCCCAATGTTCTATAAAGAACAAACATCTAAAATCATATAAACATAGGGTCTAAGATTTTCTAGAAAGTTTTAACACATACAAAATCAAAACAATCCAAAAATAATTGAACATAAAAGCAAATGAGTTGGCAGGCATGGCAACGAGGTTCAATCCCACTTGTGATATCAGGGGTAAACCTAAAGAATTGGAAGCAATATTCAGACTAGTAATTCCTAATGACTCTAGTCATTGGCGGGCCTAACAATGATGAGCAAATCATAGAATTTTTATTAGGAATTTCCAATACGATGAATAAAAAATGAGTACAAAGATGATATCAAGGATGAAGTCATACAATTGAAGTCATTACCTAAGAGTTTGATCACTCTAGAGTGCCTGTTTAATCCTGATGATAGTACCAAGAAGACAAACCTCAAAGTAAAACCTTCCTTGTATCATCCTATTGAGGTGGCTAAAGGGAAGAACCTACTACTTGGAAAGGATTGTACTCCATAAGAAAGAGGCCTTTTCAAAGAGCTATATGAAGATACTATGGTACCAATAGGTATATGGGGATATGATATTATATTGTATATGGGTATTATGAACAATTGGCATGGGCCACAGATAACCCAGGTTTGATTATATTATAATAATGAGTGGGATGATGGTTTATAAGATGGGTATATAAATAAGGGATATTGTTATTGTAATCATCATGGAGATCATTCATATGAAGTATTACTTGTAATCCTCATTGCCTATGAAGTGGCTTATGAGACTTTTCCCTCTCTAAGTGGTGCTCTCATCTTGGGATATCTTGTGGAGTTTTTCTTGAGTATTATTGTATTGTCCTACCCTAAGGGTATCATCTATATTTTTCTCGTTGTGTGGATTGTTATTGTGAATAATTATTTGTGGATGAATGATTTTATATTTCTACATATTGGTGAATGATTTTTTGTTAATGAGAATAAAGTTTCATAACAAACAAATACAAAGATATTATTGCCTAGTCATATGATGGGTCTACGACCAAAAACTTATAGTCAATAGCTTTGAATTGGATCCTAGTGCTAGATCTTTTAGATAGAAGTAGTGACCGGTAACTCTAAAATAGAGGCAACAATGAAGAAAAAAATACAAAAATTTCTACAAGCCCAAATAGTATTTCCTATCAAGCACTCCACTTGGGTTACCAATCTGGGTTTGATAAGTAAGAAAAATGACATAAGCCTATGTCAACTTTAGGAACCTGAACCAAGCTTCATTAAAAGAACGCTATCCTTTGCTTGTCATTGATAAGATTCTACATAAAGTAGTTGGGTCACAAATGTTGTATCTTCTTGATGGATTCCTAGGATACAATTAGATATGGGTTAAAGATGGAGATCAATATTACAAATTTCACCACCAAATGGGGAACTTTCACATATCAAAGAATGTCATTTCGTCTATCAAACACAAGGGTAGCCTTCCAAAGGGCTATGAACATAAATTTTTCCAAACTTGTGGGTGAAACACTTCTCATTTACCTTGATGATTTAACGATACTTTTTAAAGATCGAAGTAAACATGTCAAACATCTCAAGTTAGTCTTCCATAGGTGTAGGGTGTAGGCAAACTTGTAAGACATATGGTATCAAAATAAGGTTTATCCATAGATCCTAACCAAATAAAATCCATCCAATATATGTCATTGCACTCGTCATTTAAAGTGATTAGGTCATTCTTAGGCTAGTTGCAATTTGTCATCAGGTTCATTACGAATTTACCCAAATGGTCAAACCTATAACCAAAATGTTGAAGGAGGATGCCTTTGTAGGATGGATTGGAAAAGGAAATAAAGCATTCTAGGATGTTAAAGATGTCATCACCAAAGCTCTAGTCTTGATAAACCTAAATTTCTCCAAAGACTTCAGGTTACATGTATTTGGCATAGATGAAAGCATTGTTGCCATCTTGACCTAAAAGAACGATGAAAGTGAACATTCCATCTCATTCATGAGTCAAACCCTTCAAAATCATGAAGAAAAATACATCCTTACGAAAAACAAAACATCAAATATTATCTATCTCAGATCAAGACCACCATCTTTGTAGTACACCTTTACGTTTGATCCACTATGTTGCATGGTGAGTTAGCAGAAAAAAAAAAGCCATATCGATCAACAAAATTCAAGAATTTGACATACATATCAAACCCATCAGACTAATCAAGGAAAGAGCTATATGCAAATGACTAATGGTGACAGTCCTCAAAAATCATATTGTCCTAGTAGAAGAGATAGACAAATGATAAAATTAATTGGATGGGTGACATATGCAGGTATATGACCATGGGATAGGTACCAGAAGGATTGACAACCAAGGAAAGAGCATGATTCAGATAAAAAGTACCACTTTATTACTAGCTTAATGGCGTCTTGTTTAGAAAAGGATATGATGTCGTATTATTACATTGCATAGAAGAAGAAAAGTCAAAGGCCCTGCTCAAGCAATCCCATGATAAAGGAGGATATTCCTCTGCATCCACAACAACTCACAAGATCCTAAGGGATGGGTACTATTATCCTACCACTTTCATTAATTCCTATCGATGGGTCAAAGATTTCGGATCTTATTACATGTTTAGAGGAACAAAGAGAAGAGCTCCAATGCCATTAAAGCCCGTCATCATGACCAAGTTATTCCAACAATGGGGCCTAGACTTCATAGGCAAGATCAACCTACTATCAAGCGTAGGACATGGATGGATCCTCACCACTATAGATTATTTTACCAAATGGGTTGAGGTAGTTTCAACCAAAGCAACCAATCAAGAGACTGGATAAATTGTTGAAAGATTATCATCACCAAATTCAAAGCACCAACCACCATAATCACAAATAATGTCACCTAATTCAAGGGGGGCAAGGTGATGAATTTTACCCTAGAATACATAATCTTAATCAAAATGTCTTCCAAGTATTATCCCCAGGGCAACAATTTGGTTGAATCAACAACAAGAATATCACAAAGATCTTGAAGAAATCATTCCCGAATCATGAAGGGACTAACATACCAAGTTGTAAGTCATTATGGACAAGCAAAGTGATACTAAAAGCGTCCACAAGATCATCCCGTTACAAGTTGTTCTATGACAAGGAGATTGTGCTACTGATTAATTTAGAGCTCTCTTCCCTCCAAATGTCAGAACTATTCAAATTAGAGAACATTGATATTAAATCCATGCAAGCAAAGGCTAAATGCATTGTCAATTTTAGAAGAGGAAAAATAAAAGGCTTTTAAGAAGATAGTACGACACAAGGAAGCCATCAAAAGGTGGTTCGACAAAAGATCCATGGAGGTGTCTACAAAGAAGGTGTTGTATTCAAGTGGGTCGAGGATTGGACAAAACTAAAGGAACACCAAAAATTTGTTTTCTTGTGGAGCAAGCACTACTAAATTATGAAGATCGTGGTCCAAATCACTACAAACTTGCCACCATGGACGAAGGAATGCTACCTATTTTTATAAACAAGCAACCTCTACCTAGTTTAGTAGCAGAATTCACTGACCAAAAGAGTATGTATGCACATATATTTCTAGCAGATATTATTGCAGTAAATTTTCCCCCCTTCACATATGAATCCTATTTCGAATGTTCCCTTTTTTTTTAAATCTCCTTCTCATCTTGCCTTGTTTTCCTTTTCTATCTCCCCTTGTTGTCTCGTCATGTATCATTAATGTTAAAAAATTAAAAATTCAAGGAAGAAGATGAGAAAGCCACTCACATTTCATGAGCAAATCCCTTGCAAATACTAGCGTGTCTGTCGGGTCCATGTTGCGCAAGTCAATGGTTGGCTCTCAAGGGCCCAATAACATGCCCAAACTCCACCCCCTCACGAGATGTGGGCAGTTAAGGCCTTCATAGGGCAAGGTTATAAAACTCCTCACTTCTGAATTTACAACAAGTGCTTCAAACACGTTAACTACAATACGCCCATCCCGCTCAAAAATACCATGCAACTCATGTGTCCATTAGGGTTGAGCTCTACAAGTTCCTTGCTATGAGTCGATCGCTCACATATATTGATGAGGTAGGTGTCAGGCGAATCACTTGGCCTCCAAGGCAAAACATTGAAGAACAAAATTCCAATCCACCTTGAGCAAACTACTTGACACTCAAAGCCTTGAAATTTACCAACATCGAAATTGAGTGAGTTTCTTGCTCGCACAAGCAAATTGCTCCTAAGCAAGACAACTAGCCAAGTCTTTTTAAGTGAGCAAATCGCTCCTTTTTTCTAAACTTTCCTAAGCGTCCAATTTGTGAGTGAATTGCTCACTTTCTTCAAACTCAATATTTGTTTTTTCAAATTTTCACTAACAAACCCTATTTTTCATCCCAAATCACCATGGATATTGCTTCCACATCCGCCAACCCTTTTTGCCATAAGCACATCTCATTTTACCACCTTCCATTGTCGCTGCCCCACCCACTTCCACTCAACCTTCATCCATTCCCATACTACCACAAGAGGTCAGACCATCAATAGGTTAGTCACAAAGGAAGAGAAGAAGGAATAGAAAGAGCCACGACTTACCTCCAAAGAGACCTAAGGAATTTTATGGCAATCCCTATCGAAGGGTGGAGGGGATTTACACGCATGCAATTAGACAAGTGAAGAAAGAGGCCCTTAGATGGTTTAACTTGGGTTCCCAAACCGAATCTTGGAGAATTAGTTAAATATGGACATTTGGACTTAGCCATGCAATTAGTGCACCAAGTTTGGAGCTACCTAGTGCTGGTGGAAACCATGGTGGAGATATAATCCCTAACTGGAAGATATAGACTCCCCCAATAGACTGAAGATGTATTCTATAAAAGAGAGATGCTCAAAACGGTAGATGATCCTACAATATGGGTTTCTTGCAACCCAAAAATCCAAAAACATGTTTACTATAGACACACTAATACCTACTAATCAAATTTCTTAATCCCACACCTAAAGAAACCAAACTTGTCAATGAACTTCAGTATCCCACTGGAATTGAGCTTGTTCAAGGAAGACGTCCAAACATTATTTGATATAGTCATAATTTTGAGGGAGACAAACAACCTCAAAGATTATGAAGAAAGCATCGCCCTACTCCACATTGTCCCAACATGCCCAAGCCATTCACAAATGATTGACTATGCCAAATACATTATAGACCAAATAGGCAGTCGGTTAAGGGCATTTAAGGATGAGAGGAAATCCGATTACACCTACTTGTTTTGACTAATTTTGCATAAGACAAGTTCCCAACTTCGCAACTAGACCAAGTAGGAGAAAACGACCAATCCCTTTCAGCCATGGAATGCACAAACATACCTTGTGGATAAGCGAGCAATACCCCCTATCATTTATATGATGAGGTGTATAAGGCCATCATGGAAATGTTTAGGGGGAAGGGGCCAAAGCTATCAAATGAGGTGCAATTAAGAGAAATGGGCTTAGAATAGTTAAGAGATCACTGGTCTTGTGACCAAGAAAGAGTCTTGAGAAGACTTTGAGAAGCAAAAAGTTAGATATTTTCTTTGCTCCTAAGAAGAGGTACAATGTCCAACAGTAAGCCAACCAGAGTGAGGAATTGGGCCTTGCCACTCTGGGAAGTAACCATGGATACGAGGATGAAATATTGAGTTGGTACACCAACCCACTAGAGTGGCACGCCTTTTACTTGAGGGTGAAAGATGACTCTGACCTAGATATCAAAATGAATCATCAAAAGTTGGGAACCCTAAAAAATTTGGGTACATTGACCAAAAGATCCTAGCATGGCAAGGGATAAGGTATGAAATGGGCACAATTACCAAGATTACTAGGGATGGCTCATTTGATGTCGAATTCTCTATTATATCCTATAGAAGGTATCCAAAGGCTACAAAAAAGGTTCATGGTAATTAGTGAAGCAACAATAAGTGCCTCAACCTCCCAAAAACCCAAGAAGCAAATGATGCTTGAAATCACCATTTTTGTCGCATTGATTTTGGCAATAGTCAATTCAACGGTGAGGCAAACAATCATCAAAGAGGAAAGAGGATTTGATAGATATGGGTCTATGTTTCTGGAAGTCATAACAACAAACGAACAACTATAGATAACTCAACTCGGGGAGGGAGAAATCCCTCAAGGAGTTTTCTCCTCTCAAGTTGGAAGCAACCAATCCCATGGCCACCACTACTATCACTTCCACTTCCCTTCCACCATCCACTGCTCCCCCTTCTTTATTTGTTGTTAGGACCTCATCCTAAACTTATTATGTAATTACTCCCTAATATGGGGATCTCATCTTAATAATATTATGTAATGTTTTGTAATGTGTATGTAGCATTTGAGCCACCTATACAAGTGGGGCCTTTTAATGTAACTGTTATAAAGAATGTAACTGCTTGTTTGGTAGAAGATTCTAGCTCAGGTGGCCACTTACATGTGAAGCCAACCCTTGAGCATTATAGTTAGGGTTAAAAAGAGTCTTTAAAAAGGCAAGAGAGCATAGATGAAGGGATATAATATTTTGTTGTGACGAAGCTCTACTTCTAAGGAGGTCGCCCCCTCAAAGAGGCCTGTAATCTGTAATGTGCTCTTGTTTTCTACAATACAATTCATTGCATTTCAATTTCATCTTGCAATATTATTAATTTCAAGCTCATTTTCTATTATTATTGTAATATTGTGTGTATGTGCTTTATTTTACTACAAGGTTTATAACATCTATCCATTCTTCTATTCATGCTTCTCTCTCCCTTCTCATTCTTCTGCTACACTTCTCTAACCTTCCACCACTACAACCTACAATTCTCCAAGCAGCAAACTGGTCCCAACAATCTTCATCATGGTTGAGGCCATACCCATTACATCCTTTCCATCTCCTACCATCCAAGCCACCACCACACAACCATTGGTCCCACAATCCACATTGCCTCCATCATCCATGTCATTGCCAACCACGTTGCCACTCATCACCATTTCGCTTGCAAAAGAGGTCAATTGGCTCCAATGGTGCTTCACTAGCTAAAGTGACCGATTAGCTCCAAAGAGCAATTCGCACAAAAACGGGTGTCATTTCACTTGCAAAAGTAAGCAATTTTCTAGCTAATTAGAACAAACCATTTAGATGGTCATAACAGTAAATTTGAAAATTTGAAGGAGCAAATCCCAAAACAAAACTTATAGAAAGCAACATTTTGGTATCTAGTGGTGCATTAAGACATTATAGAGGCATGCTAAGCCTATTAGAGGCATAATTAGAGGTATGTAACATTTGGTGGTGCATCATTTTGCTAAATATACCCCCAGATCGTTACTTTTACTAAGAGTGATTGTTCCTCACCTTAGGTAACTCCAACGTAAACATTTACTATAAATAAGGATCCAAGTACCTCATTCTAATCAGCTTTTGGCCATAAGAATTTAGAGCTACACTATGAAACCCACATTTTGCTTTGACTCTATGAGATTGTAAAAATTTGGAAAGTCCTTGAGCATTCCATAAGTAGCACCGCTCTTTTGGTTTGCTAAGTGCACGACAATTATGACATAGCTCTTTTAGACCATCTTGTCTTTTTCTTATCAATTTCAATATCTAATGAATAGGTGGACATTGATGTTATTTGAATTCTCATGTATTGACTAATCACACACTTTCCTCGCCATGATTTAAACTCGTATTTGTCTGAATCATACACCCTTAAACTTTCATGTTTTCTTTTTCCACACTTCACTTTCAATGCAAGTTAGTGTAGGATTATTTTGTGAGAACAATGGGGAGTTGACCTAAATCCAAAGGTTGGGAGAAGCCACCGACAAAGCCTTCCAACTTTATTGAAACTAGAATTAGGACACAAATCTTAATTAGAAGTCAAGATAATTACCCGGTTCTAAAGGAATTACAAGAAGCGTAAGAAGTGCACTTCTTTCAATTTTAGATTTCAAGGTGGAGAATTTGGCAATGCTTAATTGGAATGTAAATTCCTTGGATGCTTATGGCTCTATTATCATGTTGGTGACATAGCTTATGGGCATTCTTTTGCTCCAATAGGTATGACATTTCCAAAGATCTCTAGTTCCTTGTGGAATGGTTGGGAGAGTCTAGTAAAAGTGCTCTTATTTGCAATTCCCCATTCAACTTTGTCCAACCCCCAACTCCTAGTGGCATGATACATGAAGCATTGAATGCTCCAATACAAATTCACCTATCCTATTTTTAGTTGTTTTGTCTCTCTCATTTTAAGAATGGTCATTATCTGATTTTAATGGTTGAAGTCAAGTCTTTGTTGTCTTTTTGTTTGACAACTAAGATCAATTAATGGAAGGATTATCACTAGTTGAAGTCAGGTATCTATTGTCGTTTAGTTTTGACAAGATTAATTGAAGTTAGTAAATGGAAGAATCACCAATCTTCTCTAGACACATTATGGATCGTTTCTCAAAGTAAAATTAATTGCATTCCCCTTTTTAGGCAATCGATTGTTTCCTCCTTTTTAGGTGAAGGTCCAATAGCCACTCATTAATAGACCATTCACCTTATAGAGTTGTACAATTAAATTGTCACATGATATATATTAATCAATAAAGGCAAATCCATTTTGCTTTTACCATTGAAGTGGCTAGCAATGTATCAACATAAATTTGGTGGTAGTAATGATCAACAAAACAGACTTGTCATTATTGTCTTATGTGTCCAATATCAACATTTGTACTATTCAGTATAATTCAAAAATATTTTGTGAGACATGCCAGTTACAAAATGGTTATTTTGTATTCATTATTATAAATGTTAAAGCAGCCAAACCAGCCAGCCAGCCAATGTCAGAATTTTAGTAAAGTTTCTTTAAGTGTACTTGTAGATGATCTAAAACAAGAAGCCTTGAAAATTCCCACTGTCAACATTGTTATTCAATCAAGATAAATCCAGGACAAAAAATACTTGATTAAGATATTAAACATTCAAATTTAGAACATATACATAATTTGGTTTATAAAAATATGGTAAGATATTCAACATTCAAATTTAGAACATATACATAATTTGGTTTATAAAAATATGGGAAGATATAATCCTCTATTCTTAGAAATGGATTTCCCTGGTGCTGATATAAGTATTCTGATACAATCTCTGAGATTAATATAATGCATGCTAATGTTATTCAATAGTCAATAAAGGAAATTCATAGGCACATTTAAGCAAAAAACGATTGTACAAAAGTCTAATGAATTTCTCTAATTTAACAGCTCCAAGAACAATATTTATATGGCATTTGCCACTTCAAAAATTAAATAGGGCATTCCAAGCCCTACCAAAAATAACCTTAATATCTTTACATTGTTTCTGGTTAATTAAATGTTCTGATTCAACAATTAGCATCCAACTCCTTTCAAATAATCACTTCCACTCTGGTAGATGTGAAAAACATAACAATCTCCAAAGCAGTTTTCAGGTCGCACTAATGTCTACCAACTCTTTTCTTCAGATGGACTCTATTTCATGGTCTTTCAAAATGCATATCTACTTTCTTAATAATTATCTACCTTACATTAGTCAAAATAAAATGGAGAACTTTCTTAATAATTATCTACTTTACATTAGTCAAAATAAAATGCCCACAAGACAGTTTGTATGTAACACTTGCTGAATTATATGATGCTGCTCTTTGAATTTCATGCTACCATACGTGTATACATACTTGGATACTATGAAGTACTTGTGAAAGATTGGCATGATAAGAGAAGATAATTTCTTCCTCCCAAAACTAGACTAGCCTTTGAAAGCCATTTACATAAAATTTCATTCATTACACATTGTCATACAAATATAATATTCTTGGGAAAAAAGCCTGAAGATTGGGTGCCAAAATCAGTTTAGTAGACAATCTATTCAAAAAGTTAAGTATAGAAATCAGCCAGGTTTAATTCTCACTAACTTTGGAACTCAGCAAACTGCATAATGCAGTACATAACAATCACTCTCCAAGCCAAAAGTGAAACACATGGGTGTCTAAACATTTCAAGAGGACCATTTAATGACCAACAAGATTGAAATAGAGCTGCAAGACATGTAAACATTTAACAACCTGAAGCATGATGTTTATTCTTCCTATAAATAATTCGAGTCACACAGCAATCGAGTCTGATATTTGCAAAAAAGTTCACCCTTGTGAGAGGATTATATTAAAACATTACCAAAACAAAAGGCCACATCTCATTTATTTTGTTTTGATTGTCAAAAATCAGGTTTGCCATCATCCATATCTTTTCAATTACATAAAATCTTCAAAATTCCAAATCTACTCAGTCATTTTGTGGGCAGACTCTTTTAGTTTTCTTTATAAAATGCCTTGATGACTCTCAGTGGTTTTACTGACAAGATCTTAAAAGAAGATGACAAAAGAAAAGCCATACGGTAACTATGATTACCATACCATTTTCTTTTGTCCTTCAAAGATCCAGTTTTTGTTTTAGCCATGTCCATTTACCTGCATAAATTTTGATGATTCACAATCTAACTACATTTTTTTTTTTTTGGATCAATACTTATACACATCTGCCATGGGGGTTGAACCTGGGTCTCATCGCCGATAATGCAAGTGGCATCCTTGCCGACAGACCACACGCATGTGGATCTAACTACATATTTTTTAGAAGGCCTCTTTGAATTGACTTACAAATATTTTGATCCCTTCTTAGTGTGTTCATTTTCAACAACAAAGAACTTAATACTGAACATTCTTGTTTATTGCTGAATTTAGGTTTTTCAACAGAATCTTTTAAAAATTGATCTTATGGAATATCAAACTAACTAAACATCTCCAAATCCGACAAATTATATCTTGGATATGTTCAAGGCTCGAAATAAACATATATTCCCAATTTAGTTTGTAAGCAATTGTTCACTTGGATTAGGTGAACTTAATCATTTATATGTAATATTTGTCATAAGTTCAATAATAAAAATGAAAACAGAAGGTCCAATAATATATATATATATATATATATATATATATATATATTCAAGGAAGACAATTCGTAGAAACAGTCAATACACCAGAAAGAAATCAATCATATGTAAAAGTTTCTTCTCCACATATTCATATATTCAATTTTCAAAAGAATTGCTCATATATGATTAAACACCCTTAAGCATGTTCCATGTTCATGGATGATTTGCCAGATACATATTCAAAATTGTAAATGAGGATAGGAACAAATCACCCTATCCTGTAGACTAGACTCAACAAAAAAGTAAATGAAAGCAAATGAATTGCAAAGAGGAATGTCCCTGCATCTGCATTTCTACCACGTGGTTGTCAAGATTGAAACTTTTTTAACAATGTTGCTCATCTCTATTATAGATTCAATACATACTTGAGATCATCTACTTTAGATTATGTGAGGTTACAACTCTTTCTTCACATTGAAGATTTGCCCGTCCAAGTTAAAAGAAGACATGGGTAAAAGGATGAATATTATGATTAGGATGGATACAAACTTCTTAGGAACAATACTACAACTAAAATAACAGAGGAAGAAAAGACATGTTGACACTCAGAGACAATATCACTGAAGATTATATAACATTGAGATGCTTTGAGAAGTAAATGGTACAGTAACAACAAGAAAGAAGATAAACTCTGGCACCCACTTTGCAAAACAATTAACAAGACATTTTATAAGGAAATCAAAAGGACAGAAAGGCTATCTTCCATACCAAATATTATAATCCAGCTTTCAACGCCAAATTACACTGAAGAAATAACAGAGCACCCAAGATATCAGTTCCCGATTTTCCGAGCTCAATTCAATCTTGCACTACATTGCCAGTCTAACCAAGGCCAAAAACAATTGTACCTGTTGCAATGTCATACACATAAGTTAAAAAACAATAATAAATTTTATGCAACTTAAAACAGTTAATTCGCAAATGATATCATTGGAATAATGTACTTTCAACTCATCTATTGGTAATGTACATGCTTCGCTATATGTGCGCATGTATGTGCATGCATCTGTTATATATGTATAAGACCATAATGTATAATAAATTAATAAGAAACAAGTAGCTCCTAGATGTTAGGAGGTGAAGTCAATATCCAGATCTCCAATGTTCTTCACCAGAGAGGTGCATGGTGGTGCAGTTTATAGTGACCCAAAAAATACATCCGTGCAACCGTACTAGGGAGAGGAAACGTCCGGACAATTTTTTGGAGTATACCACGGTTTTTCTGGAATCTTCCTTTGTATTTTTATAAAAGGGGAATGACCCCTTGCATGTTATATGCGAGTGAATGTAAAAAGTTTGCTGAGATCAATAAAATAAAGAAGCTGCCATTGCTCTCAATCAAGATGATGGATAAGCTAGGGTATTCTATCACTTTCGGTAACAATTATTGCAAAATTACCAAAGGAGCCCTTGTAGTAGCAAAAGGAGAATCTTATGGAACCATATATCGTTTGTGTGGTGATACGGTGACAAACCATACAGCAGCATCAACTTCAAGAAATGCTCAGGATGCAGTAATGTTATGGCATCAACGCCTAGGCCATATGAGTGAAAAAGGTTTGAAAATTCTGCATGACCGAGGTATGCTTTCTGTGATTAAGTCTCGTAATTTAAACTTCTGTGAGCACTGTATTTTTGGTAAACAAAAGAGGGTTCGGTTTACTGCAAGCCCTGGTAAGAGTTCTGATTTTCTGCAATTTATACATTCTAATATATTTGGACCAGTCCCCACTCAGTCCTTAAATGGTGCTATATATTTTCTGACATTTATAGATGATTATTCTAGAAGAGTGGGGGTTTATTTTCTGAAGGAAAAGTCGGAAGCTTTGGAGAAATTTAAAGAGTTCAAAGCAAGAGTAGAGAAAAGTTTGGGCAAGCCTATATTATGTCTCAAGTCAAATAATGGGGGTGAATATTGCTCCAAAGAGTTTGATAAATTTTGTACGCAAGATAGAATTAAGCACCAAAAGACTATGCCATATACTCCACAGCAAAATGGTGTGGCTGAGCGGATGAATCGCACAATCATGGAATGTGCAAGAAGCATGCTCAGTGCATCTAGGTTGGATAAAAGGTTATGCGCAGAGGCTGTTAATACAGTTGCTTACCTCATTAACAAGTCACCTACAGCTGCATTGGATGGACAGATTTCGGAGGAGGTTTGTTGTGGTAAGCCAGTTGATTACTCTCATTTGCATACCTTTGGTTGTGATGCATTTGCCCATGTGCCTAAAAAAAAAGTCCAAACTTAACCCAAATCAAGCAAATATGTTTTTCTCGGCTATGGAGATACAGTGAAGGAGTATAGACTGTGGGATCCTACTGCCCACAAGGTAATTAAGAGCCGGGATGTTATTTTTAATGAAAAATCCATGCAAAAGGAGGTACAACAAACACCTAAAGTTGTACCGGTTGAAGTAGATATGAACGAAGATGAAAATGAAAATCAGCATGTTGAAGCTTCTGATCAGCATGCAAAGCAGCAAGTAGAGCAGCCACAACAGTCACAAGACCAAAAGTCACAACCAACAGATCATTGGTTTAGAATATCTACATGTCCACAAAAGTGTCGGGAAAGGTATTCTCCTGTTTTTCAGTCCTCTTTTGCTTTGTTAACTGATGATGGTGAGCCTAGTTTATTTCAGGAAGCTAGAGAATCTGAGAATGCAGAAAAGTGGAGGAAAGCCATGGAGGAGGAAATTGAAGCACTTCGCAAGAATAAAACATGGGAACTTGTGGATCTCCCCCCTGGAAGAAAGGCTATTGGCAACAAGTGGGTGTACAAAGTAAAGAAGAACAGTGATGGGTTGTTGGAACACTATAAAGCTCACTTGGTGGCAAAAGGTTATGTGCAAAAGTCAGGTATAGAATTTAATGAAATTTTCTCTCCAATTGTGAAGCTAACTACTGTTAGAGTTTTACTTGCACTTGTAGCAGCACAGGATTTAGAACTGGAGCAGCTTGATGTAAAAACTGCTTTCCTGCATGGTGATCTCAAGGAGGAGATTTATATGGATCAGCCTGAGGGCTATGAAGAAAGAGGCAAAGAGCATTTGGTTTGCAGACTCAAGAAATCTCTGTATGGATTGAAACAGGCGCCAAGGATGTGGTACAGAAAATTTGACACCTTCATGAAGAACCAAGGTTTCAGCAAGAGTGAAGTTGACCATTGTGCATACTATAAGAGGTTTGATGATGGCAGTTTTATTATTTTGCTGTTGTATGTAGATGACATGTTGGTTGCAGGCCCTAGCATGAAGAAAGTCACTGATCTTAAGGCTCAATTGGCTAGGACATTTGAAATGAAGGATTTAGGAGCAGCAAACCAATTTTTTAGGGATGAACATACACAGCGACAGAACATGAAGGAAGATCTGGTTATGTCAAAAGTTATACATAAAAAAGATTCTGCAGCACTTCAATATGCAGAATGCAAAACCAGTTAGTACCCCACTTCCTCCACACTTCAAATTGTCTTCCGAATAGTGTCCTAGAACAGAGCAAAGAAGACAAGCATGTCTCGTGTACCGTATTCATTAGCAATAGAAATCCTCGTGTACGTCATGGTGAGCACCAGACCGGATATTGCCCAAGCAATGAGAGTTGTCAGCCGGTACATGGTGAATCCCGGTAAGGAGCATTGGAATGCAGTGAAGTGGATATTTAGATATTTAAGAGGTACTTCAGATGCTGCTATTTACTACGGATCGGAAAATTTGCAAGTTAAAGGTTTTGTGTATTTTGATTATGGTGGAGATAGAGATGGGGGAAAGTCCACTACAGGATATACTTTCACTCTTGCTAGTGGAGCTGTGTGTTGGACTTCTAAGTTGCAATCTGTGGTGGCTTAATCAACCACTGAAGCAGAATATATTGAAGCAACTGAACCCAGCAAGATAATGTAGGAGAAGATTACGTTGCATTGTAATAGCAAAAGTGCTATTCAGTTGGTGAAGAACCCAGCATTCCATGATCGCACAAAACACATTGATGTTAAGTACCATTTTATAAGAAATGTGGTGGAAGAAGGTAGGATCCTGTTGGAGAAAATTGATACCGAAGTGAATCCTACAGATATGCTTACAAAGCTGGTCAAGATAGAGAAGTTTGAGTGGTGCAAAACTTCTCTAGGCTTGCTGAAAATGTGATAAGGGCAGCAGCATTGGGCACTTGGCACTTGGCACTTGGCACTTGGATGGAAAACATAGGCAAAGAATTCCTGTATATATCAACTTCAAGTTGGAGAATGTTAGGTGAAGTCAATATCCAGATCTCCAATGTTCTTCAGTAGAGGTGCATGGTGGTGCAGTTTATAGTGATCCTTCCCCACGCGCCGAGGGGGGTCGCAAGGGGGAACCAGCCATGTTCCCCCCTACTTGGGGGTTTGGGGGCGGAGCCCCTAACCCAAAAAATACGTCAATACAACCGTACTAGGGAGAGGAAACGTCCGGACAGTTTTTTGGAGTATACCACAGTTTTCCTGAAATATTCCTTTGTATTTCTATAAAATGGGAATGACCCCTTGCATGTTATATGCAAGTGAATGTAAAAATTTTGCTGACATCAATAAAATAAAGAAGCTGCCATTGCCCCATGATTTTACCTACACACTGCAAGGTTTCCACTTAAAATCTGTGTTACTGTTTTTACTGTGTTAATGTTTTTACTTGCTTGTAACATTTATTCTAACACTAGAAGAGTTGCTCGGTCATGTTATGAATGAGGAGACGAATTTTTGTCAGTCAATGACATAAGAAGAACAGTAGTATTTCACTCTATGAATTTCCAACTATTCTAACCTACTTGTATGTTTACTAGTCAGAGATCACCAAACAGGAATCTCAGATGCCAATAGGGCCAACTATTAGGCGAATGCAGTTCAAGTTATCTTTACTCAAATTGCAGCCTCTCGATTCGATTCTTCAAAGACTGGAAAGGAGGTGCATGCAGAGAAGGAATTAAATGGTAAGAAGACAAATTTTTGTCAGATGACATAGAGAAACAGTTAATATTGCACCCAACACTACATGATTGGGTTAAATATCACATGCCTATCAAATGGATCGGGTGGAAGAGGTACTTAAATACCTCTATAATTAGATAATTAGTTAAATTAACCCTAAACCGACATAACATCAGGTTTGGGTATGATAAGGTTAACCTTACAAGGTTAGCTTGTAGGCTAATACATAAATCATAATTACACATTATACAATGTTATCCAGTAGGCATACACAAGTGATTAAATCATACAATATTGAACTTGACCAATAAGGTCAGATTACACATTTCATCAAGCCTTGCACCTAATATAAAAAAAACACATTCTTAGCTATATTGAAAAAAACCCAATGCTATTTTAATTTTAATTTGAGAAATTTACTGACATAGTTACCGTATCCATGTATCAAATATGGATACAGATATGATACCATATCCAAGTG
Organism: Wollemia nobilis; assembly: GCA_028583015.1. Taxonomy (NCBI): domain Eukaryota; kingdom Viridiplantae; phylum Streptophyta; class Pinopsida; order Araucariales; family Araucariaceae; genus Wollemia; species Wollemia nobilis. The sequence continues at coordinate 11,737,949 of JAQPPZ010017222.1, forward strand.
TATCCAAACACATGGGTACTATATCTAGACATCCAAATACATAGGTATCGCATCCAAATGTATCCCAATAGAGCCTTAATGGCCTTAACAACGAAGGCTTAGGTATTCCAAATAGGAGGTCCAAGGATCGAATCTAAAGGGAGGTAAGGTATGTATACCCCCTTTGGAAGATAGTGCAACATGAGTGCCTCCTCCCACGCATTGTGGACCTAAGGAGTACAGGGTGGTCTGATATGCGTAATGCTCCTAGATCTTATAAGTTACTTGACATTTTAACCTTAATACACGGGTACCATATCCAGATGTATCCTAATACATGCCCCTATTTGGTCCATATCTAATATATCTTGTTATGGCCTATGCACATCAAGAGTTGTATTCACAACACGAGATTAAAAAAATAATATGCAATTTAAAAAAAAAAAATTTAACAGTAAAAAATCAATATCAATTATCTTCCTAGTTAATAAAAAGTGTAAACAATTTTGTGTTATATCTTTTCTTTTAAAAAATAAAACACACATGCTTTTGATAATGCCGTATCCATATTCGAAGTCTTAAAAATTTTCCTTATCCATATCCGATACCATATTGATATTAGTATTAGAATCTAGATACTGTATCCATTTCCATGAAACATAGCAAGTTCCTGAAAAATAAACCGTGACTTAAACATTAGAATATATAACGAGACTAAGGCAACATCAAAGTGAGGTAAGAAAAGGAAGCTCGTAGATATTATGTCAAATTGATAAGATTTGTGGCTACATGATTCAAGGTGGAATTTCATTTCTCAAAATCTTATGGGGAGCAGTGATTAAAACTAGGAAGGTTATACTTAGAACCTGGTGCCTTTGGGTTTCCTTCGCCTTCTTGAAAAGAGTCTCTTATATAACTACAAAGAGAAGTGACACGTGATAAACACATTGTATCTTTGTGAAAAAAAAAAAGTGCCAGCAGTAAAAAAAGAAAAGAATGCAAAGCTTAATTACGTACAAGCAGAAGGGACACAATCCAAATAAAACTAGGAAATGTGACCTCACAGCTTACTAGAAGGATCATAAGGTTAAAGTGGATATTCAATCCTCTTTTATATGTGCATGGCATATATATAATGCAATAGATACTTTTAGTATACACATGCCAGTTGGAAGTCAAAAGTCCCAACAGTAAAACCCTAAACAAAACACAGGGTTATTAAACTTGTACACGTCAATTTGAATTTATATTTGAGCATATCTATGTTGGTCCCTATAGATCATGCTTGTTTGAAAGGATTATAATTTGTTGAAAATAATATAGACAAATATGCTTCACTTACCATTATCTCCATCCATGTAAAGGCATCCTACCAAACTCAGTCATTATGCATATATTTTGACAAGAATTATGGAAGCATATTAGCAAGCAAACAAGTGCTAATATTGTTTAGTCATGATAGAAGCTATAAGCTAACATAAAGCTATCACCGAATCACATCCATATGAGAGGGAATATGCTATTAAATTATATTTATAGCCATCTCATAAAAAATGTCTAAATGCAATATGCAGGATACAATAAACAGCATATCCAAGGAAACAGCATGTGGAACAAAAAAAACAAACAATTCATAACATCTATTCCATTTTCTACAATGAAATAGTATCATTTAAGCAAAGTTCATATCTATGTTCTTGCTGAATATACATCATAACAAACACTAATACAATGCAAAGAAAAATGAATTGCTGATTTTTATGCTTGTTTAGGCCACTGCAAATGAAATAATTTAAAAATGGTATAATTAGACATGGGCTTAAAGTTGATTCAACTCATTCCTTTATTCACTTAACTGTCCTTTAGACATAGTTGTTGATACACAATAGAACAGTCCTTCAGTTTATTTGAGGTCTCTAATCCAAGATAAACACTCTAAATTCAGTCGAAGGGTTGTTATAAGCTTTAATGCCTCCACTAAGACTCCAGATAGATAGTAGTATCACAATTCATTCATTTTCCTTGGCACAAGGATTGAGAGAGTTTCAAGTGATGTTTTGATCCAGAAGAATCTTCTTTGCTTGGCAACTAACATATAATAAACATGCCATCAAAGAAGCACTTAGCAAAAATAAAAATTAAACCCATGTAATGTTCTTCCTTAATAACACATGCAATAGTGCTTTCAGCGGCGTAAAAGGTTTAAAATGATTATGACATGGTGGTCATAGGGGCGAACTGCGCGAAGAACTGTGTGGCGGCTTCCGGGGCGGACAGCGCAGAATACTGTGGCGGCCATAAAAGCCGGACAGCCTGCCCGGATTCGTGGCGGCTACTGATTCCACCATGTAAATTCAAAAAATATATAAATAACACATGCAATAAATTACTGCAGTGATGTGCCTATAAGCTCTGTCATTTGTATCACCATACTATCTACTTCAGACTCCACTCTCCCAGATAGAGATCGATCAGTCAGAGATCAACATTTTCGTACCAAGAAAATATATTGTATTGGCTATAATTTCTATTCTGGAAAGAACAAAACAATGTTGTTTTCAAATAATATGAACCTTTATCCACTTGTTACAATGTCCAGACATGTCAAGGTTAAAGAGGTATTAAAGTGCAGCTTGTGCTCCAATTAAACTAAACTAAAAATTTAACAGCTTCCTGTCTGAAGAGCCTGCCCCAGAGAACTAAACCTTGCCACAACTGAAGCAGAACAAATGACCTTCAAGGGATCCATGAATCACAAACTCTCTAAAAGTTTTCTTCTTTCCAAGTACAACCTGACTAAACAAAAATTCTCCTCACATTGAAGGGAGGAGCACCATGGAGTCTTTATACATTTCTGCAAGAAGCAATTATTGGAATATATTTTCTGCATCTGTAAGCAGATGAATAATGTTTAAAACAAAGGCCTCAAAAGTAAAGTCTCTTCATGGTATGTGCTGTAAATTGGAGAAGGGATAGTGAATGATAGAGGTGCTGAAACCAATCTCAGAAATTGATGGGGATGCCTTGGTCAGGAAAAAAAATTCTGGATGCTTTTTTTGTTGGTATTGGTCATTATGTTGATTATTTGTTATGGATACCATCAAAACTGATTTTGAATTAAAGCTTACAATTTCATCACAACTTTGAAATTATGTCATTTGTAGATTTTAGACGTTGAAAATGACATGATGTAAGCCTACATTTAATACCAGACTCTTTTAAATGTAGTGTATAAATGTATTGTGGGCGCAATTGCAAGATTTTAGAATCCAGCTCATTTCCTCTGATTCCAACACAAAGAAGAAAAATGCATAAATCTGAAGTATCAAGAAAACCAAGTACCCACCAATCAAATATGTCTGAGGTGCCAAGTACTTTTCCCGCACTTTCTCTGTACTAGATAAAGACTCTTTACTTTTCCATCTAATAGATAAATGTTCTGGTACATAAGGGATGAGATGTTTATGGTAACAGAAGATGCTTGCACTAGCCATTTATGCCTCTGAACAGGATTGTCAAATGCTGAATATGCCGTGGAGAAAGTCTGAAGAACTTGATCATCTATCCTGCACATGGGCCTCTTTGCCAAATCTTTGCGACAGAAATTTATCAAGCTCTCCAAAATTTGGTGTGCCATCTTGGCTCACATAATCTGTTGGCAATGAATGAATGCATGCAAGGATATGCTGCACATCCCTATAAAGTCTGCATACAGAGAATCATCCTCTAATAGTTACTAACTAAAAAAAAATGACAAATACTCCTCACATTACACAGAAAATAAGCCTTAGGTTGAATTACAAAATATAAAATGTGCTAAGAAGAAAAGTTCAGCTAAAGAGATTCAAACGGACCTATTTTTCGCTTGAGGAGTGCTAACATCTATCTTTGAAAATGCGTCTGAAATCTGTGAGTGGAAATTTTGAACCACTTGCCTGCTCAGCCACATCAAGAACAAATCAATTTCATCAGCACAATTGAACAATGCAAAGCAGAGCCTTTCAAGAATAACATGATAGATGTTAATAATCAGAAAAACATGCAAGAGTATGAATTTCACATATATGATTGCTCAAATATGTAAGCAATGATGTTATTTCAAAGAATCTTGCAATAGCAACTAAAGACACAACATATTATCACAAATAAAATCAAATTAAACATTTACCAATGTCCACTAATAACAAATCACAGATGATTAGATTGTAATCAATATACATAGTTGACAAGACAATAGTACACTCAATTCATTCCAGTATCAACCTCAATGGTGATTGACAAGGCTGTTTGTCTGTCTTTTGCTCCTACCCTGGATGCAAACTAGAGCCTTCTTCACAGTCAGCTGTCTTATGTTGGATCAGCGTACCAGGGTTTGTGATGCAAGAACATCACGCGTTGGTTACTAACGGTTTGGGCGAGCGGTTCACATAACCATCCACCTTTTGCATGTAGGGAAAATACGGGAAGAGATAAGAAGAATCAGCAGGAGGTGAAGTGGCAGGCAGGAGAAGAAGAGGAAAGGGGAAGACAAAGCAGAAGCAGACGGAAACCAAAGCAAGAAAAAGAGAGAACAAAAGAAAAGATGGAGAGTTTTGGAAGAGGAAGTCCGAGAGAGAGGGATTGGCAGGTGGTCTGAGATGGCCCAGAAGAGAGGCCTGAGAGAGATGCGAAAACTGAGAGAAAGTGAGAGTAATGAGCATAGAATGAATGCCGAATGTCTGCGAATATAGTTGCAGGCCCTGTTTTGTAATGGCCGTTGGCAATTGATTAATGTCAATATATATCATTTCAAGTTATACGGCACAATATTTAAATGGTGGATTCATTAATTTATTTGGACTGCAAGTCGTGTGCGTGAAAGGATATGTGCAGGTTTGTGTGGTTGCAGGTGAAAACAAAGAAAGATTGTAGCTCAAGCCGAGGCCTGGTTCTAGCATGTGGAGAGCTTCTCAAGTGAGCGTATGGTTGCCGTCAAATGGGAACGTGAGTCATTCAAGTGCAAAGAAATCTTGTTGTTCAATTAAAGTGATAGTACCATTCAAGTAAAGACCTTGGTTGCTATTGGCAAATGTGAACTTTGCCCATAAAAGGTGTCACTTGAATGGAGGGTCCATTCAGACAAGTGCACGAATGACAATGGCATTTAGGTAAGAGCAGGTGCCATTGAGAATAAATTGTACGATCAATCACCATTCAATTGAAGGTGTTGTACAATCAAACCTGCCCTATAATTGTACGAGGCCATACAAATGAGTTCCCCATCTTGCAAAATGCCATACAAAGAGTGTGATCGTACAATTGGAAGTGTCGTACAATTGAATGATGTCATACAAGGAGTCACAGAAGACTTTAAATTTGTCTTGAACTGTTCTAATTGCACATGTGATAACCATGCATTGGGTGGTCATTGGTTGAGTGGATACTTTGTTGCGTGAGAAGGCCGTCCATAGGACTCCCTTCTCTCTTTTGCATCATTTGGTATCAGAGCTAGTAGACCGTTGAGCAGTGAATATAGCTGAGATGATGAGAGGAATCATCACTCGATTAGATGCACTTGAAACTGCCCAAAGGAGGGGCATTCAAGTAGAAGATATAAGTGGCAGTGAACAGGTGGAAGCGGACCAATCAGAAGCTTGCAGTGACGAACAAGAAGGAGATGCGGAAGAAAAATTAATTTGGGCAATTTCTAACATGGGTAGGAAACCAAAGTTAGGAATCCCATCATATAATGGAAGTTTAAACCCTGAGGAACTCATTGATTGGATCGCGAAGATGGAGAAATATTTTGATTTTGAATCGATAGAAGACCCCAAGAAGGTGAAGTTTGCTTGTACAAAATTGAAGGGGCATGTGTCCTTGTGGTGGGATCATGTCCAAACAGAAAGACAAAGAAAAGGAAAAGAAAAGATTAAGACATGGGAGAAAATGGTTACCAAATTGAAGGCCAAATTCCTCCCATTAGATTACCAAATAGGGTTGTTCAAAAGACTTCAAAACCTCAAGCAAAGAAGCTAGGAGTAAAAGAGTATACGGAGGAATATTATAAATTGACCATAAGGGCTGGTCATATTGAAGATGATGAGGAGGTGGTGGCAAGATATATAAATGGACTAAAGTTGTCCATACAAGACGAAATTGGTATGCTTCAAATTAGAACAGTCAAGAAGGCATATCAATATACACTCAAGGTGGAAGAGAAGTTAGCCTGTAAGCAACAAAACAATTACAAAGGAAGAGAACAATCAAATAGTGGTAGAGGGCAGCATATGCAAGAATGAGAAACTAGTACTTCTTAAAGTGATTTTAGCCAAAGTACCCAAGAAAAAGGTGAATCGTCAAGAGGATGAGATGGATTTGTAAGAGGTAGAGGACGTGGTTTTATTGTCAACTGTTACAGGTACTTGGAAGGACATAGGGCATTTGAGTGTCCTCAAGCACAACAAATTAGTGGGCATGGAAAGGAAGCCCGTAATCAAATTGTACAAGCAAATGAAGACAGTATTGCTTCACCGAAGCACATGGAGGAACCAGAACAAGGAGAATCCCTTATGATGGAGAGAGTATTATTGAAACCAGAAAAGGAGATGCATGAACCTGAGCAAAGAAGGAACCTTTTCAGGACGATTTGTAAATTTGGCAGGAATCGTTGCAAGGTGATTGTGAACAGTGGAAGTACAGATAATCTAGTGTCTACAGTGATGGTAGAAAAGCTTGGGTTGAAGAATAATGCACACCCAAAGCCATACAGAGTCTCATGGGTGCAGAGGGGACATCAAATTTTGATATTTGAACAATGTATGGTAGACTTCCATATTGGTTCTTATACGAATGAGATATTATGTGATGTTATGCCTATGGATGCTTGTCATGTCTTGTTGGGTAGACCATGGCAGTTTGATAGAAAGGCAGTGCATGATGGTAGGGTGAACACCTACACTATTGAGAAAGATGGCAAGAGGTACACATTAAGTCCATTGAAGGACAAAGGAAAAGAGGTGGATAGGAGTCCTACAGTGTGCCTGGGCATGGAAAAACAATCCTTGAAGGAGATAAATAAGGGAGCATGTTTTGTTTTTATCGCTAAACCCACAAAAGAAGGGACAGTGGACAAGATGGATGAAATCCTACATGAAGTGAAGGATTTATTGGAAGAATATGCCAACTTATAGGATGACACCAGGGTTCCACGGAGACACGTCCCCCTGTCCCCGTTGTCCCCAAAATGGGGACGGCAGGGGGGCTGTCCTCGATACGTCCCCGAGGACGCCCAGCCGTCCCCGAGGACGCTTGGGCCCGTCCCCCTTTTGGGGGACTGCAGGGGGGCTGTCCTCGATACGTCCCTGAGGACGCCTGGGCCCAGCCATCCTCGGGGACTCCTGGGGGACACCTAGGCATTCCCCAACCATCCCCAACGATGCCCAACCATCCCCCATGGCTAGGCATCTCACATTTAATTTAAAAAAAATGTTTCTGTTTTAAAATTTAAAAAAGAAGTGTCATTTTATTTCATTTAAAGATAATTTTAATTTCTTAAATTTTGAAACTATGAATCTTTATGTTCAATATTTATTGTTAATTTTGATCTTTATGAATTATGTGAATGATGAATGGGTAATCTTGTTGTTTGATTTATTAATTTTGAATTTTTTTTTATTTTTAATGTTTTATAATTTTATTATATTTTATTTATTAAATACATTTTAATTTGCCATGCCCCCGTTCCTATGCACCCAATTTTCATAGGTATCACATCTGCACCCATGAACCCTGGTTACTTTGTGTTGGACCTATCAACAGTTCTCTTTTTAGCAAGGGTCCTTACTTTCATAGGACTGTTTTTCATTATCTATTACACTAAATTGTATATTCTGATTTCTTTGGGATTCACATATTTAGACTCAGCCCCTCTATAACTATTACTTCCTACATTTGGATTTAGATTTAGCTTTTCATACTTCCTTTGCAGTTGCTGCAGTCATTTTAGTGCTCCAATTACCTATTCTCAGCAGCTTAACACTCGAGTCCTATTATCTACTTTCCACGTGAACACTGATATAACTTCTTTCTTGGATCTTTTTCTTGATATAAAAAAATCACTTTAAATTGATAGAAAGAAAGCAGAGTGCAAGAAGATGTATAGTTATAGATTTACATTCTTAAGTATCAGTGTATCAATCACGCTCTTACCTAAAAATAATTTGGACATCTGCCTCCAGAAGGATTGGCGATAGAACACGCTGCAAGACACCAACTTCCTGAACCATAAATCAGAAAGCAAACAGAAAGATGAGCCAAAAATCAACATATGCCACATTTGAAGATTAGTCATCCATATTCTAGCTTACATGCAAACATTACCTTCCTGATGTATACTTATTGCCTCGAAAGAACTAACTGCCTTTAATAAAATAGGGGAATGACAGGGCCTCCAACGCATACCGTAAGGTTGGCATGTCAAGGATTTAATAGAAATTCTAGCTCATTTTGAGCTGAGAAATCATGACTGTACAGCAGACTGAGTTTTGTCATTTTGAAGGGTCAACTGGATGTATCTAGGGATGAAAATTGCACTGTAGATAATCCTTTGAGTCCTCTTTCACTCAAAAAAAGACCAAGCAATTTGGACTTCATTTAGTTGTCTGAACTGTTCTTACTCTATTTTAGACTCAAACGTTGCACTTTTGATCTGAAATTAGTTTCGAGTATCATCCTTGATGTCAATAACCTACTTCTAAATTTTTGTCCAAATTCAACTTCATTTGAGGAGTTGTGGCAAAAAGATGATGAGAACTGGTTATGATAGCCTGTCAGGTCACTATAGCTTGGTCACCTTTTCTTGGTGCCAAATATTTGTATTTCCAAGGTACCTATCATAGATCATAAATGGATTAGTTAGGAAAAAAATAGTAACAGAATATCCCCGTGAGTGTAGTCTACTGGCAAGGACGCCACTTGCATTATCGGTGATGTGACCCGGGTTCAATCCCCATGGTGGATGTGTATAAGAAGTATTACTCATAAAAAAAAAAAAAATAACAGAAAAGGGCCTAATTTCTATTTCATCCGAAACAACTAAGCAAAATAGTAAGATAAAAGGGCCTAATATAGACTGATATGTGTACATAAGGTGACACCAAAACTTAGACTTAATCATAGGATGAACCCAAAACCATTAACTCGAAAATGTAATATAAGCATGTCTGACATATGTATCTTTGAAACAGCTTCAACAGCTTGACTTTGCGGTATAAATGTGTAAAATGATTATAGCAATACTAATCACTTGCTCTTGAAAAAAGTTTGAAGAAATAATATAAGGTACCATCCATGGGCCTGCCCAGTGAATTGCAACCTATGGCCCCCATGTACTTGGTCATTTTTAATGAAATCCTTTGCTTTCTGTCCCCATTGTATGTAATTCTCTGGACACTATATACTTTTTGTACCTTGGGTGCACACTTATACTTACCAGATATGATATTTATGCTAATATTTTTCAATATTGAGATGAGCAAAAGATATATACATATTTCCACCACTTTTCTGGGACAAGGCTGGGCTAAGAGATGAATGAAGGTTCTAGAATCATGTCGAATTCCATGAGACGGCATGGTGAATGTTATGAAGCCTCATCCAAAAACAAAAACCAATAGAAAGATGAGTGTATGCATATACATAATGATTAATGATATTGAAATATTTCAACACAAAGATAAAAACTGCTTTATATCAGCTTAAATTTGAATGGAAAGATTTTCAGATTCTATCACTCATACAGAGGGGACTTCTATTTCTCTAATTACCTCTTTTATTCGTTCTGAGTAGAGTTATTTACCTGGTAAAGGTAAGTTTCCAAAAAGCAACCAAATCATAAAACCCAAAAGGATAGCATAGACTGTATGCAACATCACCCAAGTTAAATAACATTAGTCAGTTCAAACATTTTTGGGAAAATGGCATGCTATAACAAAAGGACATTACATCTCCAGGATATGAAGGTAGTCCCAGGATTCAATGACATGACAGGGTAACTTCAATGAATAGGTAAAGAAACTTGCACTAGATGTCTCCTTCGAGGACTTACATCTGCAGAAAGCAGTATCATCATCGCTGTCTACAGAACAGGAGTGGAAGAGGCAGGAAACTAAATAATAGATTTCACATATTTTTTTATAGGGAAACAGCAGAAAGAGGAACAGTGTACTACTTGCAAAATTAAGGAAACAATTTTTGCATGTATCACAAAAAACAATACAAAAGACAGTAATACGTTTCTACCTTCTTCAAGGAAGCTTTGCAAAGTTTTTGGATTAATGCAAGTGAACAACTTAAGAATGAAAAGAAATGCTGAATCATAAAGCATAGAATATCACCTTTGTTAGAGCTCGGGCAAACTGGCTAGGCTGAGTGTCATTGTCCTCTGGCTTATTCCAGCTTTCTGCAATTTGCAGCAATACACGAAGATGGACTACTAACTTCTCTTTCATTATTTGCACAAGCTTTGAATGAATCTTGTTCCTGTGCACCTTATAATCCTGAAATATTGCTTGAATGAAAGATGAGTTAAAATTCTACTTTGCAATGAGGAGAGAAAATTACACCTTGAAATTTCTCACATTATCTTCAAATTTCCAATTGCAAAATAATATCATGATGTATGCAAGATAAATAAAAAAATAAGGGTCATGTGAATACCAAATTCATATCATGTTTAAGACAAACATGATACATGTTCAATGCATCAGAAATTAGAATTCCAATTAAAATAGGCACTAATAGAGTGCTTCCAAACTGCTATACACCAGAGGCTTCTTTTTATTTCTAACTTACAGTTATTCAAAGTATTATAGATACCTAACTGATGCATTCAAAGAAATGCAATGTCAAATTTAACAAGTCAGTCATACTTCACAATTCATAAAAGTATCAAGTCATATCATTTTGAGGGCAACTATTGCAGTTTCATGTGAACACAGGCAGTAAAGTATGTCAAGCAAATATCACCTGTGCAACTCGATCTATCTCAGATAGTAACAGAATCTTGTGTGCTTCAGGTATATTCAGAAGAAGCCACCTCCTTACATCTTCAACATACAACACAATCAGAACCAAGTCAGTGTCTGTTTCAATTTTTAAGGCAGTTCAAATCATAACAATTTCAGCCTGGGTGCTAAAAAGGTTTGCCATATCATCTATGAAAAATATGCACAAAAAACATGATCATATAAGTTTCGAGTTAGGATAATTAGCTCCAAATAAATCAAAAGTCAATTTTGATTCTATCAGAAACATGATACTTAAGACATGCATGATTATAAATCACCTTGTCAAGTTAACTGCCAAAAGAGAATCACCGCCCAAATTAACACAATTAAGGTGAAACAGCTATCAGTTCAGCACTCCAGACAAATAGAATTAAATATGTTATGAATGATTTCATCCAATGTTATTTTAAGTCAGGACCAATTGCTCCCAACTGTCATGAATTTTCTCTAACATATCACCAAATGTATATAGAGTTCCCTGATGACCATTTTCTTGGTCGGCACATTTAAAGAGACTTCAAGAGTGATACCATCCAGAAGACTCATTTCATTAAAACATTACACTCCAAATGGAGATTACCTGCTGGCATGTACTATGGATAGTAAATATTCAGCATATCATGCTGTGTGTTCCTCAGTCATGAATATGATTTATAAATCTGTCTTGATTTAGAATATAAATCAGAATTTAATGACATTTAATATAATCACATCTTAAGCTTAAATAAAGTCATTAACTCCAAAAGCTATGAAATTCAAGAGATGAAACATCTTCAATTGAATCTAACACGTTAGAAAAAATGTGCCAGGGCTCTTCATTGAGTCTAACGACAAAAACAATTTTTGAATCTAAACATTATTTTCACAGATCAGAAAACAATATGTCAAAAGTCCTATACAAAGCTTAACAAGAATCTGCAAATTAGATAGCTTCATTTAATACCTGGTATGATTGCATAGAAAAAGCTGATAGTCTGACTTGCCAAAGCCAGGTGTTTAGCTGTTATTGACTTCAATCCAGACACCTGGTATGAAGCACAACCAAAAGGCAGTTATTTTGATAAATTGTGAATCTTCATTATATTCAAATTCAGACAAATCCAGATCAAAAAAATTACACAAGCATCCTCCTTGCCTTTCTGAATGTGTGAAAATGCTTTTTAAAAAGAATTTGGAATCAATAAGGAGCAATAGAAATTTGCTTTAGTTAGCCTCTTCAGTAACAAGTAATCTAATATCAGGAAGTGGTATGGTTTTATTGTTTTTATCATTATGATGACTACAAGGAAGTGCTGCAGACTAGAAAAAGCTGAATGTTGATTGTTATAAATTCCTACAAGTCACCTTAAAGAAGAAAAATTCTGGCTAAATAAAGATCAAACTAAAGGGCAAAGGTTAAAACAGCAAGGGAAAGGGAAGCTGGACATGTTGCATTTCTAAGACAAAATAAAACTTTACTAATTGATAAACAAAGAGCCAATATATCAAGCCAAGAAATACCACAAGCAGCATAGGAAATGGAGACCCTGAGGATCTGTGCATGCAACATCAATGGTTAATCTTCAGATAAGGTGAAAGCTTTACATTATTTTATAGATGATTTTGGTTTGCTCCTCACTCTAGAAACTTGGGAATGTGAAGGTAGAGGAATACCTGGCTTACTTGGATTTTATAAGCAATCAGTTTGGAACACAAAGGACAATGCTAAAAGTAGGCCTTTTGGCAGTGTGGCTTGTTACATTCACAATTGTTGCAAAAAAGAAAGTATACTTGTCATCAAATTTATGTTAACAAACAGTATTTATGATTTGGACTGAATAAAGCACAAAATAAGATTAATATAGCTGCTTTCTACTTTGCTCCTCTTGAATCTTCAATCAATAGAATGTCAAGTCTATGCATCAAAGATTCATTTATGCCTTTGGAAAAAGATATTTCAGAATTTTTACAGATGGGAGACATCATTTTTGTGTGAAACTTTAATGCTAGGACAAATAAGTGTCATTAGGAGGGTAGAGATCCATTATGAATGGAGGAAATTGATAGAGGATATTAGTAGCAATATCAAGGATTTCATCTGACATAGTTTCCACCAAAACAATGGGTGCAGATGTGCCAATCTTTTAATCTGTAACAGTACTTGCCAAAATGCAGAAGGATCCAGTATGGTTGACTACTTAATATCAGAAGGAAAAACTAAGTCAAACGAAGCATTTTGAATTGGAATTAAATTTCCACCATCTACACATTTACCTTTTTTCTTCTCAATTGATGGTATTATCAAACATAATGCTAAAAGGATATTTAAGCAAACATCAATGTCAAGTGCAGAGACTAGGCCACTAAAAGTGCAGAGAGAGGATCATGAAGACAAGGGAAGTAATTTCTTCAAAAAACTTGGGTGCTCAACAGTTGCTCATACAAAACAACTCTCTAGGTTCACCAATTAGTTCTACTTGTACCAAGGGCCAAACCTTAATCAAGCCTCTCAAAATTTGACTTCTAATACTCAACAATAGAATCAAATACATAACACAAAGAATCGGCCATTCAAATGCCAGAATTGACGTGCCTGAATTCAATGGTGAAAATCTAAATGAAGCTATTGATGGATGATAAGCATTAAAACTTAACTTGAGTTAAACCCTGCCAATAAAAGAGGATGCTTCTAAGGCAGCATCATTACACCTAGAAGGAAAGGTATGGAGAAGATATCCTTCGAGGCACGAAAAAGACGCAAGGAATTACACAAACATGGGAGGATTCATAACAGATTTTTCTGAAGGATTTGAACCCCCATAGACCAATTACTTCAATCAATTAGTCCAGATAAAACAAAGAAGGACCGTCAATGAATAAACCTCTTCGAATCATTATTAACATTAGTGACAAATATGGTGGACAACCATTAGGTCCAGTGTTATGTGGGTGGACAAAAGCTTGCCATAAGAGATAAACTTTAAGTAAAGGGTGATTTGCTTTAGGCAATGGCTATCAGACTAGCTCGAAATTATGAAAATAAGCTTTTAAATTATTTTAAAAAATAAATTAATTAAAAAAAAATGGTTTCAAGCTAGTAATGATTCAAGAAATGAGAACCCATTCGAATCAACGAAGCATAAAACCCCACATCAATGAAACTCTAATTACAAAGGTTATCCTACAAACAAAGAGAAGAAGATCTATTGTACCAATAATCACCATGGCCACGCTAACAGGAATCCAACACCCACAAACCTTTTAAAATGCAAGGAAAATCAATCAGTTATGGTTTTAACTGACATTAGCAAGTTCCATAATTTTATAGGTTTAGGCTTTAGCCACTGCCAGAACACTAGATCTATTTGTTTATCTAACAAAAGGGTTGATGTGTCAATTCCAGGAGATAATCACCCGGCTTGCAACACAGCATGCCACAAAATGGATTTAATTATGAATAACTATAAATACCAGAGTAGCTTTTATGCCATGCCATCAGGTGGATTGGATATAGTTCTAGAAGCTGAATGGTTAACTCCTCTTGGTTTTCAAATGCAGTCTAGAACTATATCTCTAAAATATCTATCTATCTACCTAAATATATATATATAATTTAAGTGGTAACATCAGAAGTACAACTTAAAAGGATTTAAGGCTCCGGCTTTACAACTGTTTTTATCACACAATAAAAAATATTAATCATGCAGCAAACTGAAATTATGTGATTCGTGGGGTATTATGTGGTGCAGTTACATCTCATGTATTGTACATTTGAGGCTCAAATGGTCATATTGTCAGACAGGCGATTGGCGCACCCTGAAATACTAGGAGAGGATGGAAGGAGGTAATCAGTTAAGTAGAATATTATGACCATAAGGTTCCCTACAAAGCAAAAAATTGGGAGCAATGCTTCATTAAGATAAAGAACCAAGCATCTCTAGTCAAGGTCTCCAAATAAGGTTGGAAGGGACCAGATCGAATATTTATACAGCCAATAATATCTTCCCTTGATCTCATAGTATACAAGGCAACCCAAGATAAAATTTTATAGTGTGTCTAGCTTTTACATGCAACATAGAAAGCTATCTTGGCCCCAAAAGGATGAAGAGAAGAGAACAACGTAGTTCAAATTTGTATGTATTGATGATAGATATCCTTCCAAACAGACTTATAATTTAGCCTTTTTATCAAGGATGTGATGAGGGGAGATATCTAGTGTGTACTGAAAGTGGTAAACCCTAACTCATGTATTAACTCATGCTCAGCGGCCACACCCCTTCACAGGCACCTCTTCATGGGTATTTGTAGTCCATGGCAATGCCTTGCACTCACCATCATCTTATCAATTCATTTCTCAATATTTTAATATATATAGTTTACTCTGTCCAAACCATAACAGAGAGAGGGAGAAATGAAATGAAAATGAAATATTATTAATGTCCGTGGTCGGACAAAAAGACCCAAGGGACTATAAGAAGGACAATAATGACTGCCAGCTAGCGGGCAAAAAAGCCCAACAAAGATGCTCCCAAGATGGAGGGGGGTTGCAAACTTGTTTTGTATAATTCAATGAGAACTGTACACTTACAGCGAATTATATGTTGAAGGAAGATAGTCTTAACTCTTAATGTGTGTGCAATCAGCAAGTCTCAAACTTGACCCCTAGACCTTAGACCAATAGAGAACCACAGGTTCGACGATACAGTCAAGAAGCCACATCTTCAAGGACATATCTTGAAAATATTTTCAAAAGCACTGATGTTCCAAGACAATAAGCGTTGTGTATCTGTTGCAAAGGCATAATGGCAAGCAAGTTTGATATTGAGAGCGGGGATGGAGAATTAAACCCCACACAAGTGTAAGATGTTGTGATCTCAACAGAATCACCCTTGAAGGAGAATTGGAACTTCAACAGTACAATTTGGAAGCAATAAAAGATCATAACCTTAGTCTTGCTAAGGTTAAGCTGTCTCACAAGATAACACAACTGCATCCAGCTGTCTTTGCAAACCCCCAAAGGTGTGAGCAAGGAGATCCACATCCTTGAAATTTTAGTTCAAGCAGTATCCCAGTAAAATGATTGTATTGCAAGGTTAACTATTAATGAGAAACTAACAGAACATCCATGACCCATCAATTTCAACTAAGAAATCAACAATGAAGGTTAAAGCGGCAACAGCTAACAGTGAGCAAGTTGTAGAATTCACTAATCTGACAAGCTAATTGAATAATGGAATGACTAGCTTCTAAATACCTCATGAAGCATTTCATACAAGAATTAGTATTTAGAGGGCAATATACTTGAAGCATTTGCTTGAAGATACCCCTAGGCCCTGGGAACTGAAGGATGTGATACACCAAGTATATAAAGCAGGCTCAGTAATTTTGTAAGCATGAAACTTTTAAAGCCAAAAAGAGGCATACAAACATGAAAAATCATCAGAACTACCAATAAAAACATCAAGAAATTAAAAGTTTTTGTAATTTGCTTCACATATTTGAGGTTTAGAAAAAGGTCAATAAGAAATGCATGGTGATGAATAATATGAAACCTGCATGGCACCAGCTCCAAGAACAAGCTGACATGTACGGGTGTTGAAAAGTTTCAAAATGTCCACAACATGATGCACAATATCAGAAGCAAATGCTGGTAGAGCATTGCTAATATGCATGTACTCAGAAATCATCTTTAGCGAAATTATCCCACTGCAAAAGTAAAAATATGATGTTAAGAACATAAATTGCAAGAGTTTTACATATAATGCCAAAGAATGTG
This sequence comes from Wollemia nobilis, assembly GCA_028583015.1. Taxonomy (NCBI): domain Eukaryota; kingdom Viridiplantae; phylum Streptophyta; class Pinopsida; order Araucariales; family Araucariaceae; genus Wollemia; species Wollemia nobilis. Next base: position 11,754,728 of record JAQPPZ010017222.1, read on the forward strand.
AGTTTAATTTCAGTACCAAAACTAGCTTAATGTGCAAAAAAATTAGTATACTAAGTGGAATGCAAAGAGAAAAGCAATTGAGGTTACTAAACAGGTATAAATAAAAATTTCCATGTTATGAATGGCACATTGGAGAATTTACAAGAGTTGCAAAAGCATTATGCAAAGGCCATGATGATATTCATTTGATGGACATATTCAACACCTCATGATTACACGGTTTAGAACAACACTTACCAGTTGACCATGTGATATCCCACACATCTAAAATTAATTGTCTTTACATTTGACTTCTCACGCCCTTTTCTGCCCTTGCCCCCTGTCTCTGATACCTCCGCTTGTCTCAATTGATCCCCATATGATGACCTTTCCATGGAGTCAACACCATGCTTAACTGTCCTTTCCACTTGATTTGATTGCTCCTCTACATTTTCATGCATATAGTGATTTGAATTCTCTGCATTGGCCAATTCAAGGGTAACCTGCTTCTCATTTATAACACCAGCCTCAGTAAATGTGAGCAAATTGGCAATAGCTTGGAATTCATCTGGAACATCAATTGCAACCCATGTTTCTTGGTCTAGGACTGCACTCATCTTTGCTATCTGCAAAAATCACATAGAAATCTCCTTTAAACAGAACCCTAACAAATAAACAACATGCTAGTAATGGTAAAAGAAAAAGGATGCCCCTCACAATAGCTAATTCCAGATAACAAAAGTGTTAATTATGCAAATAACCAACCCACAAAATTTAGCAGACAAGTTCAACTCTTTTCCAATCAACTTAAATAATTACAGTTACAAATAAATCTCATATATTGTCCTATTATATAGACTGAAAAAAAAAATTCAGAAGGAAATACACTTACTCGAGAACTATGCTGATAATCAATAAAGGCTTTTGATTGCGATTGCAAACTCCCTCTGATACTGTAGCCCAACCGACCACCAACCTGTTCATCATAATCTTCTCAAATTAAAATGTTCACCTTCTGCTGCCAAAATGTACAATAAGTTATACCAAACTACTCTTACAACAAGTCACAACTCATGAGGTTGAAAATACCTTTTCAGTTGCAGATAAAAATTCCTGAGTAATATTGTACACATTTAAGAAGTCTTGCAAGCGTAACTTAGGATGAATAAGTGCGCGAACACCTAACAGCTTGGCCCATCGCCCATGAGCAGCATCACATGCTGCAAAAACAGCCTCTGTGTTTTCACGAAGTACATCAGCCCTGTAAAGAATTATGGTGTCAAACTATCATTGAACACCTCTTGGCATCAAAGTACAATCCAAAATAATTCAGCATACCAAACAGAAAAGAAACAGCACTTTCTTTAGGTTAAAGACACCCAATCAGAATATCAATATATATAATATATTGAAATAAGTGTTAATCTTCACGTGAGGCCATGACCAACCTTGTATTGTTATCACTTGTATATTGCCCTATGTGCCCATGAGCACCTTGATAGGTGACTTTTTGTATTATTTATTATTATTATCCATCAGGTCGGTTCTTTAACCTTGACCTTGGATAAATTGTAATATGGTTGTATTATGCCCCCTCTTGTGCGAACATTTTATTATCGGTTGGAGATGATTCTCTATTCATTAGTGAGATTGTTGATGCCTAAAGATACCTTTCTTTTCTGTGTTGTTCATAAGTGAGATTTACTCTTGCTTCGCTGAGTAATGTGTTGATTCTGTTCACTCTTAAATATACTGCAAATTCCAACATGGTATCAGAGCAGATGTGAATCTCCATTACTTGATACAAAAGACCAATATTTTGCTGTCCTATGGTGATTCAGAAATGTGACTTGTGGAAGTAGTTGTGAAAGAAGTGGTGTGAACGACGTTGTTGCTTTTAAAGTTTTCTAAAGAACCCTAGTTGAAGCTTGGATTGCAACGATCTCTGTGTGCTGCCCAATAAATCATCAACTGTCTTGAGCCCAGGAGAAATATTCACTAACGGGTCTCATCATATCCCTCTCTTTTCACAAGTAATACATCTTCTTGCGATGAATTGTTCCAACAAAGTCCTGTTTGGTGAAGAAGCAGCAATGGCGCAAGATGATGCATTGAATTTATTAAAAAAGTTTACTAAATTTAACTGGTATTTTAGAATTTGTATAAAATCTATTTCCTTCTATCTTTCATTTTTTTTGGCCAATTGCATTAAAGATGAGAGGGCAGCTTCTATAGCTTCTAAAATAGAGAAGAAGAGATTGAGCTTTGCCAGCTTTCAGTGCATGGCAAAGACCACTCAATTCCAAGACCAAAAGGTCGTCAATTGGCTCTGACAAGTTTCATGGTGCTTTGGCAAAACAGTGTGTATTCTTCCCTCCATTTTGTTTAATTTCAAATTGTTGAAATTGGGAATATTAAGGCATCCCACTTTGAATTCAAAAATTTGACGGTTTGGGAGAAAGCGCATCGTCCTTGACCAGCTGAATGATTCGAGGCAAGAATTTTGATGACGCATCTCCCTTTGGGCATCAAGGCTGGATGCATGGATGGTTGGATGGTGGGTTGATCTTTGCACTATGATGGTTGGGAGTTCAAATTTCTCCCAAGGCCGATTCAACCTAAATTTTTTCTTTTTCCAATGTGTGGGAGTTGACAAAGGACAGGCTCTACTGACAAGTATAGCATGGTGGTTCTCAAGCTCGAAACCTATAGTACTTTCTTGGTTTCAACTCATGCGAAGTGCATGAGCATGTGCACATCAGGATGGAGGGAGATATTGTGGACAACCCATTTGACACAAGGGTGTCGGGACGCTCCGGTTGCGAGTTTGAATCCTAGCCCCTTTTGAGTCTTCTATTCTCTCGCATGGCATCATTGGTGAGGACAACACTTTTGGGCATCCTTTTTGGCCATGACAAGCCCATAGGCTTCTTGGCCAATGTATGGTTTGTAGGGATTTGCTCCAAAGGAGATTAGTTGTTCAAACCTCCTTCTCCTTTCCTCCTTAGCAATTGGCTTGCACTTCCTTGGATGGTTTGTGATGGTCGATGTGGCGCCAAGGTGGCCATCCAAACCCCAATTTTTACTATATAAATGAAATGTTGGCCAATCAAAATCCAACAATTGGCATTCCTTCATTTGCCCATCGCCAAGTCAGCAGTAGATGCAACATACAACTGGCAGCCTCCTATTCATGCATTAGCTTGGGTCTTTTATGCCACGATAGAGGTACATTTGATCTTTCAAATTTTTGCATTTATGCCTATTTCAAGCACAAATTTCCGAAGGTTATAACTCACTTATATGAAAGCATTTGGAGCCTTTTTTTCAAATTGCACGTTTTTTCATTCACAGTCGTGGTCGTTTCTCTATTATGCTTTGCCAACAAAAGACATAATTTGTGCAGATGCCTCATATAACATATGCCACAAAAGTCACAAGGCTGAATTTTTTCTGTCTTCAGATCAGGAAGCTTGAGGAGGCAGCTAAGAAAGTTGGTGGTGATGCTTCTCTCTTCTTTGTACACAGCAATGATGAGCATGAGGATGAGACCTTGCAAGCACATGTAGCAATTTCTTATGGTTATTGGACCTGCACATCTTCGGAGTGAATTGCGGATTTTGAAACAACACTGCATATGACAAATTATCATCATCTCTTGACTGACTACAACAGGCAACAAAATGGTGAGTGTGTGGTCAGTGGTGACAATTCTTCTTTGCAAGTGTCTAGATTTGGCAATGTGGCTCTTGGTTCCTCATCCTTTGGCGATGTTCTTTAAGTTGCAGGTGTTGGCCCTAATCTTCTTTTCATTTATTGCATTACAAACAAAAAAGTAGAATTTTGGGATGATAGATGGGTGATCAAAGATACTCATAACTGCTTTAAGAAAGTCGCTTAAGGATACTGTGATGAATCTGATCAGATGTATAAGCTTGGTTAGTTCCCCTCCTCTTCCGCTTGTTCTAAGTGGAAAGTTGGTTTTTTTTTTTGTTGCTATGGTTGTTGAGGCAAATGACATCAAGTAAGTGTTAACATCATCGATGTGGACACAATAACTATGGTTCCTTGAGGCACATAGGTAATCTCCATATGGTGGATAGCCTTCAATCCATTACTCCACCTAGTGGCATTTGTGAGGGATGCACCTTGGGTAAGCACCACCAGGAATCTTTCACAAAAGGGAAAGCTAGTTGTGCCTCCCACCCTTTGGAGCTCATTCAAAATGATATTTGTGGTCCTCTGGCTAGTTGTTCTCTCTTCGCAAGTAGGTGTTTTCTCACTTTCATCGATGATTTCTCCTAGTTTTCATGGACTTGTACTATTAAGACTAAGGATGAACCTTTTGAGAAGTTCAAGACTTTCAAAGCTTTGGTGGAGAATTAGTATGCGTAGAAGATCAAGTGCCTTTGAACCAATGATGGTGGTGAGTTGACTAGTCATGCCTTTGGGGATTTTTTGACACTTCATGGCATTCATTTACTAAGGATTGTTCACTACACTTCTTAGTAGAACGGGGTGGCCAAGTGGAAAAAGAGGGTTATTCTAGAGATGGCTCATTGTATGTTGCATGCCAAGCAGATGGAGACCAAGTATTAGGGTGAAGCAATGACTTGTGTTGTATATATCACCAACAAGCCACTAACTTGGGCAGTCAAAGGTATGAGATCTCTTGAGAGTAAGCCTAATGTTCCATTTTTTCATATTTTTGAGTCAATTGCATAGGCTCATATTCACAAAGACAAGCAGAACAAGCTTCAAGCTAAGTGTCTAGTGAGTTCTAAAGCCTACCACCTCTATGATCTTGCCACTCTGGATATTCTTCTTCGGCATGATGTGGTGTTTGATGAGGTTCTTCCTTTGGTTCCCTTCAATCCACTTCAGACTCTTTTGGAAGATTCCTTGTCCCCTCAAGTTGATTCTCCTCCCCTCCTAGGCGATTCTCCTTGGTTGCTTCTACCCCAAGTATTTCCAATTCTCAAACTTTTCGTCCTATTTTTCCTATGTGCATTGGTGATATAGTTGTCAGTGTTTCAGATACTCCATAGACATTTGTCTCTTCTTTGATTCTAGATCCTCCTTAAGATGAGCTTCATTCCCCTATCCATTATGTGAAAATGTTGGAGGATGTGGTTAATTTGAGGATGTGATGGGCCCTTCAATTCCTTCTTCTATTGATACCCTTGTACAAGATGTGTGTCAATCTTCTAAATACTGCCTAATGCCCAAGTGGGCTTAGACCCTTCTTCATGAAGCAAAACCCATTGCTCCATAGGAACATTTGGAATACCCCTCCTCGAGCTTTGCTTTCAAACATTGATGACTCTAGAGATCTTCTCACTTCTTCTAAGGCCATGGGAGCCTTGAGTGGGAAGATGCTATATTGGCAAAATATGAGTCTTTGATGAAGAATTAGACTTGGGAGTCAGTTCCCCTACTTAAGGGAAAGATAGTGGTTGATTGTAAGTGGGTCTACAAGACCAAATTTTGTACAAATGGTCAAATTGAGAAGCATAAGGAACGTGTTGTTGCTAAGAGTTTCTCTTAGAAAGAGGGGTTTGAGGATTCAAAGACCTTTCCCAAAAAGGCTCGTATGGATTTTGTGCGGACGATTCTTTCTGTTGTTGCTTCCTATATCACCAAACAAATGTGAAGATTTGTTTTCTCCATGGGGAGCTTCAGGAGGAGATTTATATGCAATAGCCACTTGGATTTGCCCTGGATGCTTGTACTTCTCTGGTTTGTCAACTTAAGAAGTCTTTATATGGGCTTAAGCAAGCACCTCGTGCTTGGTATGAGAAAATCCATTCCTTCTTTCTCAGTTGTGGCTTTCAATAGTGTGAGGCAAAGCATGACGCTTACATCAAGCATCATGATGGACAAATTCTTGTTTTTGTGTTTTATGTTGTTAACCTTCTCATCACAGGAAAGTCAAGCTCTAGGAGATGAAGCTAGAGCTTCATGACACCTTTGAGATGACAGATTTGGGTCTTCTTCACTATTTTTGGAGGATTCAAATTGATTAGTCACCCTCAGGGATCACAATCTAAGTATGACTTAGATATTCTTCAGCGGTTAGGGATGGAGGATTGTGAGCCTGTCCATACTCCATTTGCTTTAGGTTTGAGGTTTTGAGTGGACTGTTCTACTCCTTCAGTTGATACCATTGTGTATCGGTCTCTAGTTAGGAGTCTTCTTTACCACACACGCTAGATCGGATATTGCCTTCGTTGTCAACTATTGTTGCAAGTACATCCAAGCACCTCTCACAGCCATTGGACAACAACTAAGTGGATTTTGTAGTAGATCAGAGGTAACTACTACATGGGCATTCATTATTCTCCTAAGGATCCTCCTATTTTATAGGGTTACTCCAATGGAGACTAGACGTGTGATCTCAATCAATGACAATCTACTATCGGCTTTGTGTTCTATCTTGGTCCTCAACTAGTCTCTTGGTGTTGCCATCGATAGTCCACCATATCTCACTCATCCAGAGAGGCTTAATATTGTGTTACTAATGAGGCCGCCAAACATCTTCAATGGATGTTGATGATTCTCTTGGGCAGTTAGGACTTCCTTAACGGTTTCTTGTCACTCTTTTGTGATCATTGGAGCTCCATCAAGCTTGTTTGCAATCTAAAACAAGTGGCATACTCCTCAACAACAAAGAGTAATTGAAGCACGTACAGGTTCATTTACTCAATGATGTGACTCAATGATGTGAAACAAATAAAGTAGAGGATCTAGTTCATTTTACACACTAATCTTTGTCTTGCATCTTACAAAAAGCAACAAGGGAAAATGAAAGATTCGGATGTGGATCCTAAAAAATCCTAACTTAGATATTTCCATGGCTGCACTTGATCTTGAGGATGATGAAAGTCCTCCTCATACACCTGTTGTTGAAGCCACAGGAGTTGGGTCTTCTTTCAATTTTGGTACTGATTTTGATGACTTTGAAGATTAAGAACTAAGTTTATAGTGTATCCCATGTAGTTTAGTTTTGCATGACATGTATAGCCTGATCTACAAAGGTTGAACTTTGACATTAACCATTGTACTCTATATGAGATTTAATAATTATTGTGTTTTCATTCATTCATTTGTGACCTCTTTAATTCAATTTTGTCTTCAGACTTTAAAAGGAAACATGTGTGTATATATATATATATATGCGTTTCCTTTATTGTTTCTGCGTTTCCAAAGGATTTGAGGACTTTGTGTTTCTTAAGGCAACTTAGGTTTCAAAAAAACTGAGAAATTAGTTGATGAAAATTGGCATTTATCCACAGGAATTTTGTGTTTTCCTTAATATGAGGATTTCTTTTAACTAATAAGTGTATTCATTATAGTCCTATGGTTAGGGCTTTGTATGTCTACAAAGATGTAAGAATAACTTCAGAAATTTTGGTTTGATGATAATGATTGACATCTTCTCTTATTTTTTGGTTGCCTTTGTTATTATTCTACTACCCACACAGGCTTGGCCATGTGGACTTGTTTGTACTCGACATTTTGAATTTTCTTCTCTTGGTATAGAGGCTTCACGATGTTGATTTGCTGTTTCTTAAATCAATCATCTTTTAGTGACTGCATTGTAACAGAGCTAAGCTTATGTGTTGCGTCACATGTTTTAGAATGGAATAGTTGTTTCCTGTGACCATATCCCAAGACCACAGCCTCTGACTATGGAAAACTTTGCAAGTTTTACAGCCGGAGAAAGTTATGCAGAAAATCACAATGTTAGATTTAATATCATAATTTTCAAAATATTTAAAACTCTCAGAGAATTTGGCAAAATTTTACTCAACAAATTTGATTTCCAGCAAAAACTTGGTAAACAACAGTAGAGATTTGACAATAACTTCAGACGAAGGACATTTCACAAAAAAAATCTCATTAAAAGCTCTATTAATGGATGGAGGATGCCCAGAACAGCTCTAATTCCTTTCAAAATCATCTGGATTTCTTCTATAATCATCTGAAAACTCCTCTGTAAAGTTTCTTTTGGATTTCCAAAACACCACATTCTCGCAGGCCTATGGCACTGCAGATATCTTTATTGCTGTCTTTTGCAATGTTGCCTTTGATTTCTGAAAATGAACACAAAAAATCAACATCCTTCATTGAGTTTTGTCTACAGGCTGTCTTCTATAGGCTTATTCTGCTCCACATACTCCCCCATGAAACATGTCCCACCAAAACCAGGGTAAAATTCAAGTTACTTGACTTCAAGCTACTCTATCAGATATCATCTTATTAACCTTGTTTCTAATCATCTGATAAATAAAACCTGAATCCATACAAAGCCAAACAAGCATACAAAAGAAACCCCATCCATAGAGCTAATGGACAGGAATCACCTCAGCATCACAAGTTCCAACATAAAAATATACCTAAAATTGAATAGTGTCAAGTTCAACACAACACAGACCTGCTCTGAAAGGTAATGTGTAGCAAAAGAATAAATCTAAAAAGTCGTATCATATAAACACAAAAGTTTTGCACTTTTAATCTCTAATACAATTCTAGTGAGACAATAAATCTTTCAGTCAAAATAACACAAATGTCATGAGCTTCAGATTTTAATTTCCACCAAACAAATTATTTTCTATCCTACATTTTCCTGTAAGCATGGTCATAGGTGTTAAAGATGCTGACTATTACCTGAAATTCTTAGAAATATTTGAAGGGCTTGCAGCTTCATTTGCCTTTCCCAGTAGCAGGTTACCCTGAGCAGCATTTTGGTGAGATGAAACAAGAAAACGAGAACCAAGTAAAATATCTGATTCCTGAGCAGCTTCTGCAGCAGCAGCAGCTGCAGCACCAGATGCAAAGGCTGCGGCAACTGCATCTGCTGCATAATAGCCATCAAGGCCCCCCATAATCCACTCTATTACCTTCTTGACCTCTGCTGCTTGTACTAAATGTAGCTACAGTCAAAAGATAGAATAAATGACACACATTTACATATGTTGTTTTGAATATTTCATGATAGGTGTCCAATCATAAGCAGAAAATGTTAGAAGCAACAAGCATTAAATGTAACCACAACAAATCTAATAATCCACTGCCAATGACCTTCATAGCATCTTAAAATATACATTTCCAAACACATTATCAGAGTTGAAATGTTAAACACTTTAGATTCTGTTGAATTTTCCTCCATAGATAAATTTAAGCTACAAGTATATTTACCATTTATTTATAACATACAAAATAAAAATCTCATATTAACAACAACAAAATTGACAAGAAAAACTTAAGGTAAAAAAGATTTAGATTATAGAAATCTTACAATTATAGAAGAAATAGCATTATATAGAAATTATGAGGTGTAAACAACTATGATTAATAGCTTATCCTTTGAACTCAGTCTACTATCCTCTAAAAAGGTGTCCAAAATAGTTTTGGACCTTACAGATGAAACTATACCAATGTCGAACAGATATGTAACTATAGGCAGATATTTCTACACACTAGAGGGGGCCAATAACTCTCTTATATGAAATCCATAAAGGATTTACTATATAATATAACATATGAACAAGAGATGGATGCCATCTACATCAAAGAGTAGATAATATATAAAATTCCCAAAGGTACAACCTACAAGTTATAACCTGTCATAACCACCGTTTATTATATAGCCTTATAATCGTTTATAATAAGTGGCAGCAACTAGGTTCAGTACAATAAGCTTTAACGTCAAAGCATCACTACAACCATTATTCATCATGATAAGTTTATTTGCTCATCTGAATCCTTTCATGTCTATCTATCATAAAACTAATCACAAAAGTTTGATTCTTTCTAGAAGCATGTGAAGATGCAAGAGAGACTGCTTCAACCTTGAATGCATGTATGTCCTTTCATAATTTAAAATATATGTTTGTTTTCAGTAAGATTCAAAAAACTGTCATCTTTCATGATGACGTGGGTATCTAATATCTATAAATTGATTATCAACAATGACAACTTTCATGATGCTACAGTCCAACTTTAGGATGTTTTCAAGAACAGTTATCATCCCTCATTTTAGGCTTATTATCAAAGCTCTTAATAACAATTACAAGTTACAACTACATCGTCAATATCTTCATGATCAATTTCATTTGCACACATTCCCTTGTCAATAGTTTGCAATATAATTAAAGGTGACAACATCAGATTATCATGAAATTCGTCTGTCATTGTCAAACAAATATTATCAAAATCTTGTAATGGCTTGCCGTTAGCTTCACATTTGTTCTTGGAAGTTTCAATTTGCATGAACAGATTTATTTTTTATTCATTAATCTAAGGGTCTCATAATTTTGTTTTCTCAAATTTGCTCTTACTAACATTACTTCGAAGAACATGTGCCTAAGAAAATCTCTCCAAATTTGGCACAAGTCAAGATTGTGTCACTACTACTTTCCTCATCTATAAAATAAATCCATATGAAACAACTTGGAAACCTAATATTTAGCTTGTAAATGTTGAGAAATGTAGCTTGGACAGGAACTTCTTGCACAGGCTTCAGTACGAACGTGCTAGAAGTGGTTCAAGACATTTTAAATTCTATTTTGTAATTCACTTATTGCACACTTCCGCATCCAGACACATCTTTACCTATCTAAATTACAATTTTTCACATCAATGTGAAGGAGATGTCATTTGGATGTTAGGTAAATATCAAACAGATAGTAAGCGATTCTGAAAATGTGCCAGTGGCAACTGGTTGGGGGAAGGGTAAATATGCTAACATGAGCAAAATTGTTTTTCCAACAAATGAAAGAGGTATAAGCCACAACCAGAAGAAAAAAAAAAATTACTTATCACAGACCAAAAGTCAAGTCACAAGTCCAAGAGTATGCTCTAATATCAAACATAGGAAGCCAACACTTTTGTTACATGAAATACATAAAGGATACTATATATAATATAATAAATGCAAAGGACATGGATTGATTCCATCTGTACCAAAGGATAAGTGAATATATAAATTATTGAAAGAGTCATAACCTATCCTGCCTCCGTTATTAAAACTTTTATAATAGGTCAAAATAAAAGTAAAATATATTATAAGATTGAACGTTCTAAGAATTAATGTAGTCATATAAGGTAGGGACTAGGTTCGGTATACATACCATGGAAAAACAAGATATTCATAATGCTAAATCAACCTATACTCCAGAAATCAATCACAAAGTAGTGACTATATTGCAAATTTTCTATTAATAGCAGACTATTGTAAGCCTCCATGGATCATGATCTCACTCCCAACAAAAATGAATTATGGAATGAATCTGTCCCAAGTCATGGGAACAGTACTCAACAATAACATGCTTTTATCAAATTATGTCAGAACACTATCAAATGGTTATAGCATTTCATTTCGACTAATAGGCAAAAAATCATTAAAATTGATTAACTTTGATGTATCAAAGTCCGATCCATAGAAAAGAGATGTAATTTCTTCCTCAATACTTAATTATTTCCTTCCTGATATTTTCTTCTTCCTTAATACTTCATTCATCTAGAGTTGAAATATCTTTGATTTGACATTCATCTGGAGTTGACATATCTTTGACTTGACAGAAAAGACAAATCCATGTTGGTTGGAGCATGAAAAAATTTGGTATTTCCTATGTTCCATGAAGATTCAGGAAAAGGACAAAAGGACGACTTTTTGGGATGGCTGGACATATTTCTGGGGCATAAAACTCTTTTTTGAGATGTCGAGATGCGTCTTCGAGACTATCACAAAATCCACAGACGATTCACATCAAACATATGCTATTTCTATCCCCTTCCTAAAGCCATCTCTCCTTGGATTTTTGGGATCAATATGACTTCCTTTTTCAATACATTATGATAATTAGAAACTAATTTCTTTTCCTTGTACATAGGTATGTTGGTCCATTCCATCGACTTCTACTCTCTCTTGTAAATTGCTGAGCGTGGATTTATTTTTCTCTTTTATTTTAAATATACTATCAAAACATTTGATGTTCCAAATCTTCATTTGCCCAATTAGATATTTTATCTTTTGAACAAATCTGTATATACATGATCATTCAAACCTTGCATCATCCCACCATAATGTAACCATTTGAGTGAAATCAAGGTCTACGTCACATAGACTAAAATTGAAATGGCTTTGGATGATTATTATTGAGTAGATCACATCTCAAGGGAATGGATTTGTGATCAAATCCTGTTCATAATAGAAAGTCTAAAAAGATTGTATGATCTGTTTGCAACCATGTATTAGATGACAAAAATCTGTCCATTTTTTCTGCTATATGAGTTTGCCTGATGCATCTATTATCCCATGTATATTGAGAACTTGAAGGAATAACATCCCAATGGCCATTTGAATTCACAATTGAAGGAATAACATCCCAATGGCCATTTGAATTCACAATTGAAGGAATAACATCCTTTCTTTCCTACAAGATATAGAATCGTATTGAAGTTCCCCCCAACAATCAATAGATCACAATTTTGAATCATCATTGAAATTGTCATATATAAACTGAGGTCCTCCCAACATCTATCACAAAGAGCAATTGTAGTTGGGGCATATACATTTAAAACCCCGACTTTGGTATTTTCCTCTTCCCTATAAAATAGACCAACAACATAATTACTTTTTGCTTCTAGCAATTGTACATCCCATTTGCATTTGTCCCACATCATTTCAATACCTCCTGAAACTCCTATAGCAGAGAGGGCTAGACAATCCGCTATCTTCCAATCTTTTTAAATGCATCCTTATACTCCTCAATATTTATTTTTGTTTCTTGTATTAAAATAAACTCAGGACTATACCAACCTATTCATTGCCTAATAAGTATTTTCCAGGGGTCTTATTCATACCCCCGATATTCCAATATACCATATTGATCATCACTTTTTATTCTTATTTGTGGGCTTAGCCCCACTTCTTGTTATCACTTGTAATATTTGTTTCCAATTTCCCATATCAAAATCCCTATGAGTTTCTTTTTTTCTTTGTTTTTGCTTTGAGGGTCTTTGTCTCCTTTTTCCAGTCACACCAACACTTTCATCCATCAATCTCTTCGGTTTTTCTACTCTTCATAATGAAACTTATCATCTATAGGTTTATGTTGCCTTAAAGAACTTTTAAGTGCAAGAACCATCTCCATTGTACTAACGTTTTTATGCTGCCCTAAAAGCCATAAATTGCCATGGATATCCTCCATACTCATTTCTTTGTTATGCTGCTCTTGAATCCCTAAAGTGCAAGGGATAAATTCTATACCACTTTTATTTTTATTGCAAGAAGAGGCCTTTATACTATTTGAGGAAAAAGAAGACGAATTAACTAGATCATACTTGCCCTCTTCTGCCTTCTTTGTTTTAAAATTTGCCTCCGCGTCTTCCTCTACACCTTTAATTCTTTATGAAACTGAAATTGCACATTGCAATTACTCATCCCTTGCATTCTTCTTAGTTTCTTCTAATGTTTGCTCCAAGTGAACCATGAAGGCATTCATCATCTTATCAGGCAAAGGGATTTTCTTTACCACTTTTTGGGATTGGAAAATCCTTGATCTAAGCCAACTTCTACTGCAATATGATGACCTTGAATCATCTTGAAGTTTGTCTCATGACCAAAACTTTCCATCTCTTTCTCAATTGCTTTCACTTTGCAAATTTTGTGCCATTCATGTAGCGCTTTTAAGTGTGAACACAACAAGAATATCCTTAACCATATATATCAAGAAGTGCAGTAAATGGACACAAAAGTAGAGATTGTATAGTGACATCTGGTAAGTATACATATTGTATCAATACAACCATATCTGAAGATTAACATTAACACTGGAAGTATTCATTAAAGGACAAGTTATGTATGCCAGCCATATCATCCTTAGATCAAAAATAGTGTGTTCTACCTGTCATGTCATATCATATCACAAACAATGGGTGTGGATCATGAGAAGATTGTAATGATAAGACCTAATATATTGCCCAATGGCTCGCATTCATTATTTGTCTACTCTTAAATTTGGGTTATCATTGTTTTCAAGACATTTTTATAACTCGTGTACTTTTGTATATAGCCAACATCCTAAACCCTAAGCTCTAAACACACACAAACACACTGCTACATGCCATATATACACACTATATGTCACCATTATATCTTATCCTATGGCCTGGTAGCATGAGTTCAAGTCAGGAGTTTATGTCAAAAAGCCCAGTTATAGAGTTACAGGATATCCTTCTAGGGCATCCGGCTGGGAACATGTATGGCATCCAGTTTGGCCATCCTAAAGGATAAAAATACAATTTACATAGAGACCGCCTGCGAATTTAAAAAAAAAAAAAAAAAAGAGACCGCCTGCGAGACCAGCGAGCCGCGACGCGCAGGAGGCAGCCACAGTGGGCTTGGGTTGCAGAGAGGAGGAGGCACAACCAGAGTTGAAAAAGGAGGGCTCCACTGATCCCTTCGGATCAGCCCGCTAGCTCACTTGGCAGTGAGCTGTGCGGTAAGGCTCTGGGAGCCTGCAGGTCGGGGGTTCAAATCCCGCCGACTCCCCCCTAAGGTATAAAAAAAAAAATTTCAAAGGTTTTATTTAATTATTATTTTTTAGTTAAAATTTTTAATTTTAATTTATTTTTTTATAGTTTTTTAAAACTTTATAAATTAAAATTTAATTTTAATTTATTTTTTCATAAGTTTTTAAAAACTATATAAATTAAAATTATTTATTTTAACTTTAAATATATAATAATTATTAAAATGCTTTGTTAAAGAGATTTTTTTTAAGGGGGGATATTTTTTTTCAAAAAATCAAAGGGGGAATGTGAGTAATTTTTTGAAAAAGCAATTTGGCGAATTGTAAAAGGTGCATTTTCGGCTGTGACCGACACCTTGTGGGTTATTCCTGTGGGCATTTTTTTTGTTGTATGTTGCATATTTCATTTTTTGCACTATAACATTAAAAATTAAAATCAAAACACTCCCTAAGTCCCCGGAATAATTAAAACCCATCCGTGCAATTTATTGCACTGCAGTGTTCGGTATTTGTGATACCTCTGGCCAGCACTTACAGGTAAAGCTGTCGTGATTTGGCTACTGTATCCGCCGCCTAATATAGCTGCTACAACGACGTCTGAGCTTGTTCTCTATAAATCGTCGGGGAGAGATAAGTTAGCCATTTTTGCATTTTTTTACTCCATCCACTACCCTTTATCGCACTTGTGTTTAGGCGTAAATCCCGACGAAGTATTCTTCATAGTGTTTAGGGGAAGTTACGCCCCACGCATGAGAAGAATCTTCTATGGTAGGTGCCATCAACAAGGCGATTCCCTTTCAGCACCGCTTATGTTCCACGTATCGTATGATCTCTAAAACTCACCTATAGTCTCCCTCACGTAAGGGCGGGTGATTTTTGTTGATCTTTCTAAATACCTATAGTTTCCCTCACGTAAGGGCGGGTATTTTGTACGGTATAACGGCCTAGCAAAAGGTATATCGAAAGGGGGACCAATTGGTGATATAAGGAACCTTCACTATGGCCGCTGTTGCAAAGTTGATGACTGATCCGCATCGGTTATTGAAAGGTCCAAATTATACACCATGGAAACATAAGATGAAGGCAATTCTCCAAATGGAAGATTTGTGGGATATTGTTACTGGAGTAACAACTAGGCCTTCACCAACAGCAGGATCCACAGGTCCTTCTGCAGATCAGATAGCTTTTGACAAGAAAGACAGTCGAGCAAAGGTGCTCATTTTGTTTGCTGTTTCGGATGAAGTGCAACCTCATATAGCCGACAAAGCAAGTGGTAAAGAGGCATGGGATGCCCTTAGAACCATCTATGAGGGAAAGAATGATTCCACCATTCTTCATCTTCAACAACAACTTCATAACCCGAGTTTGAGACAAGGTGAAACAGCTTGAACTCTTTCATGCAGAGTGTCCGAATTGAAAGAGAAATTGAATTCTTTGGGAGATACTGTGGATGAAAAGCTTCTCATTTCACTTGTGATGAGAGCTTTGCCTTCTTCATTTGATATGTTGATCACCTCCATCCAGGTGTCTCAACGACAAATTACCTACATCGAGTTGGTCAATCTGCTTCAACAACAGGAGGCACGCCAACTTCACAAGGATGATTCTTCCAATACAGCCCTATACACCAACAGACAGGTGGTTCTAGGAAGAAAGGTAATGGGCAAAAAGGAGGCAACTTTCATAAAGGAGGAAATTCTCAACAAGATACGAAAGGAAAAGGCAAACAACCTCAACAGAAGAAGAGGTGGTGCAAGATCTGTGAGAAAGACAACCATGACACCAACAGGTGTTGGCATAAGAACAAGCAGAAAGGCCAAAACAAACCACAAAATAAAAACAAGCAACCCCAGGTGAATGTTGTTGTTGAAGAATCTGACTCAGATTCCGAATGGGCACACAAGGTGCTCATGACTACCACGAATTCCACACAGAGGGATCCTGTTTGGTATGTCGATTCTGGAGCTAGCAAACATATGATCGGCGATAGATCGTGGTTTGAATCATTCGTGGCCAAAGAGGGCAAACCTGTCACCATTGCTGATGATAAAACCTACGGGGTTCGGGGAGAGGGTACGGCTTCAGCCACTCTTCCCGATGGCAAGTGTCGATTGACAAAGTCCTCTATGTTCCGGGATTGGCTAACAATTTGTCGTCAGTCACACAAATCCTGGATAGAAATATGGTTGTCAACTTTCGTGTTGAGAATGGCAAGAAGTGTTGTACTATTACCAGGAAGGGTAAGCAGATTGCAACAGCTTCATATAAGCACGGCTTATTTGCACTAGATGCTATCTCTACTCCACATGTTGCCATGACTGTCTCTACCAAGGAGGCAACTTCCCTATGGCACAAGAGATATGGGCATCTTAGTTCTGGCTACTTACTTGAGCTCAGTAAGTATGAGATGGTAAAGGGTCTTCCTTCCCTTTCTGCCACATTGCCACATGTGCTCGACCGCTAGGCAGAAAGCAAGATAGAGTACCATTTGAGAAGAGCTCAACAAGAGCACGAAAACCTCTCGGAGTTAATTCACACCGATCCGTGCGGTCCTTTCACACCCAACAGCTGTGGAGGGAAGAGGTACTTTCGTTATTCGTAGATGACTACTCACGAAAGATGTGGGTTTTCTTTCTCCAATCGAAATCAAGCTTTCGCATTCTTCCAAGCAGTTCAAGAAATCCGTTGAGAAGGAGTCAGGAGCTTCTATTAAAACCCTCCGCTCATATCGAGTGGGGGAGTTTACCTCTAATGAATTTTCTGCATTCTTAGATAAGCATGGAATCAAGAGACAGTTAACAACCGCCTATACTCCTCAGAAAAATGGAGTTGCTGAGAGAAGGAACCGTTGTATCATGGAAATGGTTCGTTGTATGCTCACAGGAGCTACTCTTGGGCAACAATATTGGGCAGTAAGCCGTCACCACCGCAAAGATATCTGTTGAATAGGGCACCCACAAAGGCCCTAAAAGGAATGACTCCACAGGAAGCATGGAGTGGTCGAAAACCCTCCATATCTCATCTACGTATTTTCGGATGTCACGCTTTCATGCACATACCGAAAGAGAAAAGGAAGAAGCTAGATGAGAAAACACTGAGATGTATTTTTCTTGGTTATGATGAGCACTCTAAAGGATATCGTTTGATAGATCCTTTGACCAAGAAAATTCATATCAGCAGAGATGTTGTCTTTGATGAAGCTTTCACATCACAGAGCACATCTAAAGTACACCTAGATATTGTGGAATCTAAGGAAGAGAAGATTCCTTCGTCAACACAGACAGGAGGTCCTTCTACATCTTCTTCAACACCACCGAAGAAGAATCCAAAATGGTGTACAAATACAATCAGAGACGCAAATTTATCCACTCCTCCCAATTTGAACTTGGATAGACCTCGTACACGCAGTATGGCTCAAAAGGAAAAAGAAGCCAAAGAAACCGGTGAGGTTGATGATCTTTGTCAATCTTTTGAGGAACTTTCTGTAACTCCAAGTACGTAAGTAGAGGATATGGATATTGATGATGACAGTGCGTTCATGTCTACCATAGATGATCTTGAACCTGCATCAGTGCAAGATGCTCTCAGTGAGCCTCAGTGGAAGGCCGCTATGGATACAGAGTATGAGTCTTTGATGAAAAATAAAACTTGGAAGCTTGTTGATCTGCCGCATGGAAAGAAACCCATTGGCCGCAAATGGGTATATAAAGTCAAGTACAAGGCAGATGGAACAATTGATAAGCATAAGGCCCGTCTTGTTGCAAAGGGCTATGCTCAAAAGGAAGGCATTGACTACGAGGAAACTTTTGCACCTACCGCTCGGATGACCACAATTCGGGTTATGTGTGCTATGGCAGCACAATATGGGTGGAAAGTTCACCATGATGGATGTCAAAAGTGCCTTTCTAAATGGTGATCTCCAAGAAGAAGTCTACATGACTCAGCCATAAGGATTTGAAGTGGAAGGCCAAGAGCAGAAGGTTTGCAAATTGGTCAAATCCTTATATGGTCTGAAACAAGCTCCTCGAGCTTGGTATATAAAAATGGACAATCACCTTATGCAAGCATGGATTTAAGAGATGTCCGTCGGATGCAAACCTCTATTTCAAGAAACAGTGGTTCCGAGATAGTGTTGCTTGTACTCTATGTGGATGATCTCGCTCATTAAAGGAGTTCAGAAACTATGATCTCTACTGTCAAAAGAAACTTGTGCAAATCTTTTGAGATGACAGATCTCGGACTTCTCCATTACTGTCTTGGTCTGGAATTCAGCCAGAAGGAGCACTCCATCAAAGTGTCTCAGAAAAAATATGCCAAGACATTGCTGGAAAAATATCGCATGACTGATTGCAAGCCAATGGCAACTCCGATGGAGAATGGACTTTAGTTATCGCGATATGATGATTCACCTTAGGTAGATGGTACTCTCTATCGACAGTTGATTGGGAGTCTCATATATCTGACCAATACTAGGCCAGATCTCGTATTTGTCGTCAACTATCTTTCGAGGTTCATGCAGGAGCCTAAGACCACTCATTGGAAAGCAGGAAAACGTGTTCTTCACTATGTCCGTGGTACTATGGAATATGGCCTAGAATACAAGAGGAACAACAAATTCTTCTTGCAAGGATACACGGACTCCGACTATGCCGGATCATTTGATGATCGCAAGTCAACTTCTGGATACATTTTTCATCTGGGATCCGATCCCGTCTCTTGGCACAGCAAGAAGCAACAGGTGGTTGCTATTTCATCAACAGAGGCAGAGTATCGCGCCGCACGTGAAGCTGTGTGCGAAGTGATATGGTTGCGTCGCATTCTCGACAAGTATGGGCCATCCATCAAAATCTCCAATACACTTGTTTTGCGACAATCAGGGTGTTCTGAACCTCGTCAAGAATCCAGTCCATCATGAAAGAACAAAGCACATTGACACACAATGTCATTTCATTCGAGATGAAGTTCCAAAGCACCGAATTCAGCTTCAGCACATTCCCACCGATGCTCAAGTTGCAGACATTTTCACTAAGGCACTTGGACGTGTCAAATTTGAATTGTTTCGCAGCTCTCTTTGTATTGCAAAATGATGTAAGGGGATGTTAGTATAGTGTCTGTTAAATGATTAGTCACAGGTAGGTATGAATGTCTATTGCCGAAAGGGAAACAACAGTTAAAGTTTTAGATTTGGAAGGCAAACAAGACACACCTTGTAGGAATAGGCTGTTGGGATGGCTGGCAATAATCCCCACCATTTCATACAAAATGATGACAGATAGCGATGCTTCCTAGACATCTCCCTGTCCCTTCCCTTAGGAGATAAAGTTGTGTACTTTACCCAAAGGACAGATCCCCTCATTACTTAGTTCAAAGTCAATACCTTTGAACAATAAACAATTTTTTGCTGTCAATTAGTAATGGCAACATTGTTATCGCTACTCAGTTTGTCTGTACTTGATTGCTAATTACCCTCCAACAGCTGCCTACACTACACCAGCAAAACCTAAATAAGTCCAATCTTTATATAATGGCATGATTGGCATCATTAGTATCACTGCTCTCAAGTGTGTCTTCCATTGTTATTCTACAGCAGTGGAGTAGTTCTCATTAGGTAGCTACAATCATAAGTACAGCCAATACGGTTATTCATTTGTATATCATTATCATGTGTTTTTGTGTTCTGTACTCTCAACACTTCAACATAAGAAGCCTGTAATCCACAGTGACTTTGATAAGTACCCACCAAGCAAATCAAAAGCATTACACCAAAAAAGTCTTGTATTACAATTGTAGATGGAAAACTAACAAGGGATGAGTCCTTTGCCAGTACTTGACTTTCTTGGATAAAATCATTGTACAAGCCTAAGCCTCCTAATAAATTGAAAATGGAAAAATAAAGAACCATACTTATTATACAGTCACTTCACAGTGTAATCTTGACCTAGATCATTCTAAGGTTGGTTCAACTATACTCAATCAGCAATGTCAACCCTCACAACAAATATTCAGAAATACCCAGCACTTATGCTTTTGCAAGTAAATCTTCCCAAAGACATATTACTCTTAAGTCTTAACAGATAGAGACCTCACAAAGGTCCAAACATTAGGAAAAGAAAAACTTTCAAAGGTTTGTCAAATATGGCATTACCTGCACAACTTTGAAAATAGCAGCCAGAAGCCGCACAAAACTTTCCGCAGACAAACTTCTTAACTTACTTGCCAGTGAAAGTCCCCCGCCTGGATTATAAATTCATTAGCTATATGATTTAACCATACAAACATTGCAAAATTAGAAAGGTCCATTCACAAATATAGAAAGAGAACACACAAACACAGCATGAGAAAAACTATAAAAAATAAAGATCAAAGTATAGAATACCATCCAAATCTGCTTGTCTATCTCCAGTTGGCAAATCAGAATCAATTGGTCGGGTAATAAGAAAAGGAAGCAACTCTGCAACAGTGGTTTTAATTGAACCTTTGATGTCTGCAATCAAAGTGTCCCTATAAACCCTCAATACAGCTGGAAGTTTTGCCTGAACAATCAATACAATTATCAGAACACAAGAAATTAAATGTCAATTCTAAAGGTATTCATATATTACGGGTAAACTTGGACCCAATTACAGAAAAGAAACAAAGAGTAAAAAGGAAAAAGGCAGTCATGCTTATCAGGAAGAGAAATAACAGCTATACAACTTGCACAGACCATAAAAATTTAAAATGATACTATAGTTATGTAGATGACAATGCCATTTCCAAGTTTAGAGCATGGAAATCGAACACTAAACATAATTTGTTTTCTCAAAGGTTATCACACAGGTGCAAGACAGCAAAATAAGCAAATTAAATGTAATACTTTACAAATGAGTATCACATATATTAAACAATCCATGAAGTGCATAGCCAAGATAAACATAACAAGAACATGTGTTATAAAGCACAAATGCTTTTTTCCATACAAATCTGACAGTGAAATACTTTATTGATGACACACATGAAACAATAATATCTGCAACAACAAGATAATTATGACAAGAACATGTGCTCTCCAGTACATTGAAAAACAAACCGTGAACAAACATCATGAATATCATACACCTGTCACAATTGCCTACAAAATATAATAACCTGTCAAATGAAACATCAATAAAATTGTTTGCATAACAATGAAGTGGAAGCCACTCACAGTTCTTAGCAAGCCAATGACAAGAGGCAAAAGCCGATCCCGGAAACCAGAACAAGCTTCTTCATCTAATATGATCTGCAAAAGACAAATAGTAATCACCATTAGAACTACAGAAGAAATAATAGTCAACATTTGAACAGCACGAGTTTTTCATTTAATGTCTAAACTGAATCATAAATAAAATTATCTAGCAAGAATTAACCATACCATATCTGCAAACCTTTTACAATATACGACAAGAGGCCATTTCAGATCATATTGTACCATATACAAAGTTTAGACATTAAAATTGTTTATTATTATAACAATTTAAGCAGTTTAATGGTTAAGAATTCAGCCTCGGCCCTCTGGGAATAGGCCGCCATGACTGCTGCTTCATTGTTCAAGAATCCTGCCAATGGGGCTTTTTCGTTTCTCTCCCAGCCGCCCTTGTTTGATCAAGGGAAGCTGGAACATATGGCTCAAGCGCTCAAAGCAAGACGTCCAGTCCAGCCACAGACAGGTACAAGGAACACCTTTGTACCCAAGCTTGATGAATCTCCCATAGTTGAGGTCCCCCCTGACTTTATCCAATGTCCGATCCTCACACTAATGAAATAAAATGAAATGAAATGAAAGATTTTAATTACGTCCGCGAGACCCAAATATGGTCTAACAGCACAAGCTCTTGCATGCAAGTTTGTGGGTATATGGCCAAGTCCAGCATCCATCCAGAAATGGATAGCATCTACCTGGGGATCTAAAATCTCCAGCTATGAGCTAATGATGGCTGGAAGAGGCTATTTTGTGGTCATCTTCTCCTCAACGGAGGAAAGAAACTCAATCTTCCATGGAGGGCCCTAGTTTTTAGGATCAAGCTCTTTATACATGACCCCATGGTCCAAAAGCTTTGATCCACAAGCAGAAGAACCAAAAGAGGTTTCTATATGGGTCAGGCTCCCATTCCTACCTCTACATTTATGGAATAAACAAACAATGGAACTTATAGGCAACACAATAGGCACATTTGTAGATTGGGCTCCCCCAAAAGCTAATAATGCAATTTGTGCTAGAATGTGTGTACAAGTGAATCTGAAAAAAGGTCTACTAGAGAGTATAGGAATCAAAGTACTTGATTGGATCCACACACAGCCACTGGACTATGAGCACATTCCCTTCAAGTGCATCTCTTGTCATCAGCATGGGCATTTCTCTAGGAATTGTCCAGCCAAAGCTCAACAAGAAAAGAAAGCAGAGGAACAGGAATTTCAAACTGTTAGAAGAAGACAACCGAGGAGATCTAGAAGCCAAAGGAGGAAACCAAAACAAACAGAAAAGCAAAACACAAATAGGTACTCTATTTTATCAGAAGAGGAGGAGACTCCTCCAAAACAACAATCCCCTAAAGACATCACAGCACAAAACAAAGGGAAAGCCCCAATGGAAACATTGCAAAATTTATCAGGCTTGGAACGGTCACCATCCCTGGAGGCACTCCACCAACTAGATCCACAACAAGGGGCAGGAAGACAAATCAAGAGGGAAGAACAGAATAGGCTAATATGGAAATTCAGAAGAAAACTCAAACAGTCTTGGACTTCTCCAAGACTAAAAAGACAACCAAAAAATGAAGGTCATCTCTTGGAATGGAAGGGGATTAGGTAGTCCCCTGAAGAAAAACTACCTAAGATCTTTAATAGATCAGCAAAAGCCATATGTAGTCTGCATACAAGAGACAAAATTGTCAGAGCAGACAGTCAAAAGACTCAAAACTGAATGGTACAGAATCTGGGAAAACTCTTTTTTTAATAGACCATTAGAAGCCTGACTGACAAAGAAACAGAATTATTAAAAAGTTGGATCTCCAAGATCTCTTGGAAACCAGTGACATCAGAATCACTGCTCTTTTTTTTTATGGAGCCTCCAAGGTTCAAGTCTGTTAAGTTTTTGGGACAGCATATTTAGTTTCTGTACAAGTTCATTTAGTTTTTGTTCAAGTTTGTTAAGAATTTGGGTTAGCATAACAATTATAGTCTATCAAGAGTTGTATCAGTCTATCTGTTACAGGCTCTTAGAATTTTGTATCAGCTCCAGCCAGAGCACATCTGCTGGCTAGGAGAAGAACAGCAAGGCATGTAATTTTGTTTCTGAAAATTAATATAAATCCTTTCTTTTAGGGAAAAAAAAAACATAGTTTATACATTGGATGCTAAAAATGAGGTTAAAGTTTAGACGTTGGATGCTAAAAATCAGGTTAAGTCTGATTAAAGACTTGACATGATACAGCAATCAAACATTCATATTCCTGCCAAAGTCGTATGACTTGGACATGAAATGACCTGGCAGAGAATTGACTCCAGACTTGCAACAATTCAACAAATAAACTTGCCAATATTTCAGCAAATTAAAAAGTAATAAAATATCAAAAATTCCGCTAAACATAAAATGTTCCTATACCACAGCTAATCAACTTCTTAGATAAGAAACTTGATATTCATGCCAAATTGAATGCCAAATAGTCAAAACTCAAATGTACATAATATAAAATTAGACAATCTTCTTGTGAACATTAATTCAAAATATCAAAAACTCATATGTACAAAGCCCGGATTCCACAGACAATAAACCACGGAATGAAGCAAGTCACAAAGGCAGAAAGATTAGGGTGGCAGTCCTGTGCTCAAGCTTTGCAATGCTGTGTCCTTCAATTTAAAGGTCCTGCTGGCTGACTCTCTAAATCAAGCCTCTGTCTAGCCAACTCAAGCCCTCATCTCTAAATTGTGGCTCCCTTGTCTCAATGATCAACTCCAGCTAACTCAATTACCCAGCTTGATGGCAACAGTGCCCCTGCTTCATTCAAATATCTGTTGCAGAGACATAGATATGGTGGCTAAGAGCCAAAACATTCCTTTTGTGCTACCATCGTGTTTCTTCAAGCATAGATAACATATTTTGATTATGCTTGCAACTATAGGCACAACATGTCCAACTACATATTCTCCAGACAATAGTTGGAAAACTCGCAAATTGGTAAAAATTCCTCGTTCGAATTTTGGAGAGTTTCTCAGCAACTCCAGAAAACTCAGCAAAAAACAAATCGAAGAAAATAATTTAATTTTAAAAAAATACATTTAAAACAAAAATTGGAGATCCAAAAAGCTGATTTTCTATTAGATTTTCATAAAAAAGAGTTCAATTATAATTCTTGATCATCAAAACCAACAAAGTACAACATACAAAATATCTCAGCAAGTTTTGCATTTTCCCACACATGCCCAAGTTTCACCAAATTCTTGGCAGTTTCACGGGGAATCGAATTTCTCACAAGAAAATCAGGAACTTGTGAGAAATCAGAGAGTTTTCTATCACTGCTTCAGAGCAAGCCTCTTCAGCTGAGTCTGAGCATTGGAGTCCTCTGATCATTCATCTACAGTTTATATATGGCCTTGGCCAAATTGTCAAAAACCAATGAAGTACAAAGTGAACTAATATATATAATGTAAAGTAAAAAGTTTTTTTTGCTCCAACACGGGGGTCTCATGTGCCCAGGAGGCATGCTGGCTTGGCTGTGACATCTTTACCATAAACTTTTAAATAGAAATCATGATTGAAAACTGAAATATTATTTTCAAGGACATGAAAACAAGTGTTAAGAATGTTTTTAAGTATGCCTCAAAAGAAAATCGCTTTTGTTCAAATTGTCCTATTATATACAAGCAGACCCTCAACATTGTTGTCCTTTTAGAGTCAACAATAGATTAAATCTTGGAATTTTTTTGTCAAATATCCTTTGATTGCAGTTGCTAGGCCATGCGTCACCTTCAGTTAAGGCCTTGCATCATGAGCATAGGACTTGATATAAAAGAACTTCAGTCATGGTAGTACACAGCTGACTGCAGATCTCCATAAAATTGATGTTGCCACCTGGAATCGATAATTACCCACAAAGGAATGCATTTATCCTCCCCCAAACCCATATGTGGCTCAAACAGCCCCATAACTATAAATCACTGGAAGCATTTTCCTAATCACCAATAGCCATGATACTAGAATCACCTAAGCATTTCTCCATAAAAGATCACTAATAAGAAGAGCAACAAAGTCAATGCCATTTCTGGATTCTGTGCACTCCATGAAAACTCAAATTCTGTTCAAATTCAATTGCATGAGATAAAATGTGTGACAATGAAAGCATATGCAACATGAACAGGTTAGATATTGCCGGAGTGCTTCCTCATCAAGTACAGGACTGGTAACTGTAATCGTATATGATTATCAAATTTACCTTATCCACAACTGATTTGACTCACTCAAATTTTGCAAAGTCCTCTGTGTAAGGACCATACACTGCTGCAAAGAGGTCCAAAAAAGAGCAGTGTCTGTCCAAAACTATCATTCAATGGGGCACAAAGTTCAAGATTGAAATCTGAAATATTCATTTCAAGGACATGAAAACAACTGTTAAGAAAGTTTGTAGTATGCCTTGTAAGAAAATATTCTTTGTTCAAATTATCATATCGTCTACAAGCAGAACCTCAACATTGTTGTCCTGTTGGAGTCAACAATAGATTAAATCTTGGAATCTTTTGTCAAGAAGTATCCTTTCATTGCAGTTTAACAGGCTAGGCATCACCTTCAGTTAAGGCCTTGCATCATGAGTGAAGGACTTGACACAAAAGAATTTTGACTACGGTAGTATGCAGCTGAATGCAGATCTCTATAAAATTGATGCTGCCACCTGGAGTCAATAATTACCCAGAAAGGAATGCATTTATCCTCCCCCAAACACATACGTAGCTCAAATTGCCCCATAACTATAAATCATTGGAAGGATTTTCCTAATCCACAAAAGCCATGAGATTATAATCACTTACGCATTTCTCCATAAAAGATCATTAGTGAGAAAAGCAACAACATCGATGCCATTTCTGGCTTGCTTGCATCCATGCTAACTTAGTTTCTGTTCAAATGCAGTTGCATATGACCAAATGTGTGACCATGGAGAAGTTAGTAAAATGAACAGGTTAGATATTGCCAGAGTACTCCCTCATCAAGTACAGAAACAGTACATAACTGTAATCATATTTGGTTATCAAATTTACCTTGTCCACAATTGAATTGACTCACATTTTGCAAATTCCTCTAGATAAGGCACATAAACTTTGCTGCAAAGGGGCCCAAAATATAATGGTGTGTGTCCCTGAAACCTTTCTGTGGGGCACAAAGTTTGAAGCAATTATCAGTCACAATATAAAGCAAAGTTGAAAAAATTGTGATTGGCAATTTGTCATTAAGGCTGGGGAAAAATCGATAATTAATCAGGGGAAAAAAAAGCAATAACCATGATTTTCTCTCCTTTTGTTGAAAATACTGGTAATTTATTGAAAAGGCCGGCTACTCACGAATTAATTCAAGAGTTGGAAAAAATCATGACATATGTGATAGTCGCAATTTTTTGAAGTCTTTTTCAACACTGATATAAACAACATTTCCACATTCACATCCAAATAATCATGCTTTCTTTAAATTTACAGGATGCAGCAGAAAATTTGGGAAACAAGCTAATCAGTGAAAGGCACAACAAAATCCAAATTGTTTACTATTACCACTACTACATCCATCAAACATTATTGTGCACTACGTCTTTGCCCAAGAAGCATGAGTCAAAAGTTTATCCCTAAACGCCTCAAATCTAAGAAACTTGAACCACACATTCCACAAATGGGCAAAGGAACAATGATGGCTTTCCAATCTGACAATACAGCAATATTAAGAGACAAGTATAAGACTTATGATTTCCTCTAGATTTCCAAGATGATTGTTGAAAAAAATTAAAAAAGATAATCAATTTAATGCTCTCAAATCTTGATTAAAGTTGTGCAACACAAGGAACAAAATGATTGAGAATACATCTCCAGGTACTAGAAGAGGCTCCAAAGGGACTATGACTGGCATTACATGTGAATGGGTGTAGTAACAGGGTGACCACAAGTAGTAGAAGCAGTAGCATAGATGCAAGAGTTTGACCTCTCTGCCTTCAGCCCCTCCAGAAAGTCTCGCCCTTTCTTGGCCCTCAACTTGTGTCTCTTGAATTTGTAGCACTTGATGGTCTTGAAATTGCTATCCATGTGATGGTTACTTTTGTAAGTATACATGGGCATAGGGTTCTCTGATTCTCTCATAGTAAGATATTTTTGCAGTGAGGTGTTTTAATCAGGTTACCTCAACCCCCTGCAAAATATATTGACTTGTTACAACTGGTGCATTATACCCTCATGGTAACAAGACCTTTACAACATTACAAGATAAAGTCTCCACAAAAAAAATGTAGTTTTATCAGAGGCAAAAATGAAATGAAATAAAGTTAATGTCCACAACTAACCAAATTCGATAGATGGGACTCAACAATACAGGATGTTACAGTAATGAGCTCTAGAATTGGGAAAACCATAGAAGACTAAACAAAACAAACAGAGGCTAAAATAGGGTATACCCAAAGGAGCAAAACACTAGAACATATGGTCAAAAGGCCAGTACAGATAGATAATGACTGGAGGAAGAAATCCGGCAATAGCCAGAGTCAAAAGACCAGCTGGAAACTAAAGTTACAAAAGCAGATTTATCAAACATCCAAAGCTGGTGTCAGGGTCAAGGCCTGGTGGTCTCATCCTCTATACCCTGAACAAACCAATGTACAATCTGATGACTGTTGTCGAAGAGTGCCAAAGGCTAAGGAAATAGTGTAATCCTCAGAGGATATAATATGCCCCACTATTGTCTCTCCTAATCTCCTTCCAACATACAACCAACGAATATGTTATGAAATGTGCTGTGGCTTGTATGTCTGTCTTCTCACAAATTCAAAATGTGCGGACATGAACATGGATTTGGATTACGTGAGCCTGAAGACACATAACCCAGTCTTACAATGGTAGGAGTATGCACATCAGGAATATTAAGAAAAAAGTTAACTTTGCTCTAATACCAATGATGAATTGAGCATAGAATGGAATCGTTTGAAAAATTAATTTATCAAAGGCTGTACATACATTTATACTAGATGGTGTCTCTTGGATTCCTAAGAGACTCTTGATGTTCCCTATTCTATCTGAGATCAACAGTCTGTTTCTTGCCTCTTCAATTTTCCCTCAAATAATGTAAGAATAATTATCTAACAATAGAGATCAAGTAAAAAAACGATAATCTCCAAATCACGCTTTAAAGTGTCTGAAAAACAATATCTCAGATAAAATAGGGACTCTCCAAACAACAATGTTTGTGTTGATAAGTGCAATGATTACAGGATTGCCCAAATCGGTACAAAGACATCTACCTTGACGAACATCATCTACAGCTACACACAGGAAGAAGATCTAAAGCACATCAGAAGGCCCTATACTCTGTATGCCCACAATCTTCAAGCCAACATTAAGAAGCATTCTGATGCTACAAAGATCTACATCTAGGTTTCATTGTTAAACCACATGGAGTTCATGTTGATCCCTGCAAAAATAGCAGTCCTCTAACTTGCATTTAACTAAGAATTTAGCTGAGCTTTATGGTTTCTGTTGTTTTGCTAGCTTTTACAAGAGAAGAATGATATCGGTCTACCATATTGCATCAGATGCAGGCAGGAACTTTAAAAAGCAATGAAAATGTTATTCTCCACTGCATAAAAACGGAACAAAGGCCTGACACAAGCTCAACTGTTCTCTTCGCTGGAGACAGGAACCTTAAAAAGGCAACAAAAATGTTATTTTCAATCATGGCATTATCAAATCTCCAACATTCATTCAAAACAGAAAAAATGCTTCTGATTATGCTACCTATATTCTGCCAACACAACAGACAAATGCTATGGCTTAAAAGTAGAAAACATTCAATGAACAAGTACAGGTATACTCTACATAGCAGTAAACATATTACCTGAACAGGTTCAACATTGTACAAACTGCATTTCTAGAATAAAAAAACCAACTACGAGAACAAGCCTTTGTAATTTTTTTAATCTCCATTGTGGGTTGAGAATGCCCAACATATGAAGTTAGGCAGTAAGCAGTTCAATCTCGTTATCAAGCACAGGAAGGGAACCAATAACAGCGTATTTTTTTTTTTGGTAGGTGGTAGAAATTATATTAAATGGGTTTTAAGTTTTTAACTGGTGCCCAAAACCAGAAACATAAGCATATGACGAAAAGTACGTAGGAAAGCACAAAACAGGGTGCCTGCACCCTAGCTGCTCCACTAACCAGACCAGAGAAAAAACAGACCCAGGCAGGGGTTGCTTAACAGAAAACATAAGATCGAAACAAAGAACCCACGCAGGGGCTAAGGAGAACATAAAGCAAAACCAAACCAGGGCCCACGCAGGGGTCAAAATATTAATACCAAAAATCCCACGCAGGGGAACAGAGCTCGAAAGACAAAACAAACCAACTCTAATCATTGACAATCTCTTCACAATTCTGCTGCTTGTCCAATGTTCCACTTTATGCACATGCATCTCAAACTTATCTATATCTCCTCGATGGAAGTTGATAAGTTTGAAACTACCAAATAAAATATTGGCTTGAGAGTCTTACAAAGTGATTGATCTTTTGCGTGTAAACTCTGCTTTATCTTAAAATAACTTTTTCCATATTTGATGCCCAAAACATAATTCTGTCACTTAACCAATGTTCCTCTTATGCAGCTGCATTTCAAAGTGGTCTATACCTCCCTCTATGGAAGTTGAAAAGTTCCAAACTACCTAACAAAAGTTGATTTGAGAGGCTCACTATTCTAAGTGGTGGGCCATATTGACATCAATATGACTCTATCATCACTCTAGAAGCACTTCTCGAACCCAAGAACAGAGACAAGGTTGAAGTACATATCTGACCTGTTCATAAGATGTTGCATGCCAAACCTACAAACGTAAGGAGCTATATAACCCTTACCAGTAAATGAAAAATTGGTAACAAATAAGCTACCAGAATGCCATTCTATTCCTAGTTGTTGCAAGCTCTTGAAAGCTCAAAAATACATCAAGATCACAAAACTCTCCTTCATGTAAAAATGCACTTTGAGCTTCTAATGTCCTCATGTCCACCATGGTAACAATTTTAGAAGCAATTTCTAGAAACTCAAATTGGCAGTTTTGAATAGCATGCTCTAGAGCTCAACGGACTTCTGCTTGAAAACCAGCAAGCTGTCACAAGTCGTCATATGGACTTTGGTGCAAGCTCCATATGCTTACAAAATACAAAGAAACACCACTGCACATGTAATTAAAGACTGCTCATTGTCCAAAACAATAAATAATCAAGAAACGACAGACAAATTTCATTTTAAAGCCTACCTCGGTTTTCAACTAATAGTGATTCCTAATGTTGTATGAACCACTTCCAATACGTCAAAAACAGCTCAAGTATGGTAACAAGGAGACAAAGTGAACAATTCATAGAACAAATTCAGAACATTTAATTGATAAGTTAAAGATGCCCTTGCCTTCTCACAAACTCAGATTGACTAGCAAGATTAAGAATGGAGGGCTCCTCACACCTTTCAAGTTGTTTATCATGTTTGACTGCATTTCTATAAGGAATAAATAACAGGCCTGAACCAAAAATTAGTGTTGTCCTCTATAACGTGTATACCATAATCAAAAGAGCCCATGGTATTTTCTTTGCCTTGAGCATTCTAATATACCTTAGCACCTATTTGATACCCAACAAAAATATTTCTAAGGCAAGCTCTCTCTTATAGTCTACTAAAGGTTTTTAAATCAGATATTGTATGTCTCTGGAACAAGTTCTTGGTACACATACTAAGCATAGTGCAACCCAAACAGTCCTTTGTTCTGACTCTCAAGTTTCCACAACTGAACTTAACAACAATTAAGGACTGTTGTTTGCCAGTGGAAGGTATATAATTAAACCCTACAAACTTGTGAATCATTAACTTCCATGCAGCATGACAAACTGAGCACAATATATCCAATGCTTCCATTGTCAATGTTTTCTTGGATGACCTATATTTGCCATCCTACTTGCAGACCTGCAACAGTCTCAATATACTCCAAAATAGCAGATACAAACTAATAGATTACCTAACTGAAAACAGCATCAATGAACTTCGCATCAGCATGTTGAACACTTCACTAGCAGACAAATTAAAAGAATCGAAAACAAATTGAACAATCCAATCTGCTGTATAACTATAATCCTGTCTTACTCTTGTATATTATGTCATAGTAATAGGAGAACTTGAAGCTGATTATTCAAAAATTGCCTATTCTGAAATCTCAAAATAAAAATGCAAAATTTGCTCAATCACAATATAATATTTGTATCACTTCTCCATGATCAATTTTACAGCCCCATATCAAATGGCATTAGCTCAACCGGTTAGATTCCTCAACTTTCAAGGAGGAGACCAAGGTTCAAATCTTGCCAAGAGATACATGCATAATTGCCAAGTTTGTTGTAATACAATCATGTGGTCATGATGTAATACAGGTGGGGCCGTTTCAATCCCATATAATCGATTCGAAAAAGAATTTACAGCCCCATGAACAAAGTCCTTTACCAACTGCATCTCTCCTCCAACTGAGCAATCATGCCTTGTGCCTGACATTTGCAAATGCTACTGCTGAGCACTTTCTTCCCTGCCCTTGTTTTTCGAGCTCTTCCTCCTTAAGGGCTCACAAAAATAATGAGATGCTTCAAAGAAATATCAAGGATTAATGTTGTTTGTAAGTTATTATAATCGATAAAAGGACATTACCATTCTAATTATAAATTTTATTTTATAGACATAATATTATATTTTAAGTTTTAAAGGAAGTTATAATTATAATTAGAAGCGATAATAACCACGTCATAAAATAAAATATAATCTTATACATGCAAGATGTCAGTTGCATTTCTAATTATAATTATCTTTTGACTTTATAGGTCATAATTTTAAAATATATATTACAAGTATTCTTTTTTAATTTTGTAAATATTAGATCAAGATTTTATTTGGTTTTCATTGATTTTTTTCTCTTTATAATTTACATATGCAAATATCTCAAGTAATTTTATTTATCGGATTTTATAGCTACTGACTTTTCCCCTCAATGAATTTCTTCCAGATTTTTAAGGTTACTGAGTGTAATTCAATGTCAATTCATATAACGTAGCTTGTAATCATGCAACTTTAGCCTCTCAGCCTCGGATAGAAAGGAATTAGTGTGCATCTTGGCAGTCTTTGCATAATGAAAACTTTCTGCCTCAACTTGAGAAGATACTGCACTTGCTAGAGGCAACATTATATATACACATATGTCAGAGTACAGTTCCATTCACTATAATCTCTAATTCAAAGTTGATATAGTAGTTATAAGAATATTGTTTAATTAATGGACTTATGTTTTAGCACTTGATTCTCTAGTAGTCTCTTCTGCCTTTTTGTTCATATTATATGTTGCTAATAGATAATAAGGGGTAAGTTTGTGTGTCATTACTTGGCCATATGAGGTAAGAAAGAAGTGGATCACAGATTCTGTATGACTTCCAATGAGATTTTTTTCATTTTGATAAGGTTAAATGCTGCACTTTTTACACAAAGTGCTTCTTGCAAACACTAGCAAGATTTAACTCTAGATATTACAAGCCACATTTGAAATCTAGGAAAGCTAATTCCTTGCTTTTTTTTGAAGTTCTGTATCTAATTTATGTCTTAGCATTGTAGATTGTTATCTGGAAGCTTTATTTTTCTTTTGCTCTCCTGTCTATGAAAACAAAGCATGCACTGATTTTGGTGTTTGACCGCACTATACTTTATATAATACCATTTCCCAGCAGCAAAAATATAATCTATTAATAGTTACCTTGAAAGATTCATCTTCTTTTCCAGCTATCAAGGGATCATTTTCTCTTGTTTGAAACTTGGTCAAAATAGTAGACTCCATGCCTTTGACATCATGAATAGCTGCACGCACAAAGTCTGCAGCAAGAATGCTGCAAAGGATCATGAATTGTGAGCAATCAAATTTGCAAGTCTGATCAATGTAACAAAAGCAGACCCAGTACAAAAACAGTAACAATTCAAAAACCACAATGAATGAATGTGCAGAGATTGATCCAAAAACCATCAACACAGTTTAAATTTGCAAAAAATGACATATGAAAACTTCAAAGGTCACTAAGATTGCAAATTTGGAACTTTCCTAGAATCTCATGCAAAAGGAGTTAAAACAAAAAAGAATGTGAAAAATTAAAACAGAAATGATATAAAAATATTCGAATTTAAATTTTTACTTGTGGGTAGGATAGAAATATTGAAGATGTCTTGTTCATAATCTGAAAAGAAAAGTTAAGAGTGATATTTATTTCAGGATTTTGGTCAAAGTCAGTAAACAGTCATGATGTAAAAGTAAAATATTTGAGTTTGGTTTATGGCCATGTGTTAGCTAGTCATAGTTCATAAGCTAGTGGGTCAAAATGGTAAAATACGGTGATGCACATATTCATTGCCAACAGTGTATGCAGAGATAAGATAAGATAATTCTACTAATGTCCACAAATGGCCAAAGTAGGCCAATGGCACTCATTAAAAAGAGTTTTTACAAATTACAATGCATTATAGTGACCACAAAGTACCACGAAAATAAGCTAAACTAGAGTAAAGGATCTAGTGTAAACCAGTCTAAAGTGGAACAACTGTATGGCATAAAATTTCAGCCTCGTAGTTACCCAAAATGGATAAACCCTAAAATGCTAAAAGTAAAAATTAAGAGAGAGCTAAAGTACAGGTACAATAGAGATAGAAAGGAGCTCCAGTGGATCTAAGCGCCAACATTACAGTATAGTGGGATGTAAAGGAGAAACATAATCATTATCGTCACCCACTATCCCAAAAGGGCCAACACAAGATCTAATGATGCTCCCAGGAGAATGACCAGGACTAAGAGGGCCTAGTTGGATAATCCTAGGAGGACATGAAGTTCGACCCCTCAAGACACCTCTTGCATTGACACATTTTAAATTTGCAAAAAAAGACATATGAAAACTTCAAAGGTCACTAAGATTGCAAATTTGAAACTTTCCTAGAACCTCATACAAAAGGAGTAAAAACAAAAAAGAAATTGAAAAATTAAAACAGAAATGATATAAAAATATTTGAATTTACATTTTTACTTGTGGGTAGAATAGAAATTTTGAAGATGCCTTGGTCATAATCTGAAAAAAATGTTAAGAGTGATATTTATTTCAGAATTTTGGTCATAAGTCGGTCAACAGTCATGATGTAAAAGTAAAAGATTTGAGTTTGGTTTATGGCCATGTGTTAGCTAGTCATAGTTCATAAGCTATTGATAACTCAAATTAATATGTTAATTATTTATGTGGGTCAAAATGGTAAAATATGGTGACGCACATATTCAATGCAAAAACAGTGTATACAGAGATAAGATAATTCTATTAATGTCCATAGATGGCCAAAGTAGGCCAATGGGGCTCATTGAAAAGAGCTGTTACAAATTAAAATGCATTATAATAACCACAAAGTACTATGAAAATAAGCTAAACTAGAGTAACGAATCTAGTGTAAACCACTCTAAGTGGAACAACTGTATGACATAAAATTCCAGCCTCGATTTTTAACCAAAATGGATAAGCCCTAACATGCTAAAAGTAATAATTAAGAGAGAGCTAGAAGTAGAGGTACACTATAGATAGAAAGAAGCTCCAGTGGATCTAAGCACCAACATTACACTATAGTGGGATGTAAAGTGTCGCCAACTATACCAAAAGGGCCAACACAATATCTAATGATGCTCCCAGAGAATGGACAACTTAGGACTAAGAGGACCCCAGTTGGATAATCCTAGGAGGACATGGAGTTTGACACCTCAAAACACCTTTAGCATCCATGTATGTGGAACCAATAGAAGAGGACAAGAAAGTAGTAAGTTGCACCTGTCTACAACCCCCAAGTATGTGAGGGGTGGCCAAAACCCAACAACAAAGAACTACAGTCTTGTCCTGTCTCAAGCAAGAAAAAAGAATTTTAGCCCTAAAAGCCACTCTTGTATGTAGACAAGGGCACACAAATCTGTCATTAACATTTTGGATAGGTATAGCTTCAAATAAGCAATTATTACTCGAGTGTAGAGATAGAGTGAAAGAATGACTTGATTAGTTGAGTAGTAGTCTATCTCCCTTGTAATAATTGACACCGAAGAGTGATAGCTTCCTTGAGGTAAAGAGCCAAGCATCTTTGGTCACGATAGCTGAAAAAAGTGACAAGCGATCCACCTAAGTCTCTATATAAGCAATAGTACCTCCCTTGAATCTCATAATAAAAAGGACACTTGAAGATGAAATGTTCTTTAGTCTCCACCTCCCAAATAGAGCAAAGATGACATACCCTATCCTCTCGAGGAATATGTTGGTTTGTCTCCACCCGTAACTGATATGAGCATACTTTGAGTAGACCAAGAGGAATCCTAAGGCTGGGTGTCCAATGTCACATGACATAATTAGGATAAGTAATAATGCCATCCTCAATCCTCATAAAATGCTTAGTGTAGATGGTCAACTTAGGACTAAGAGGTTGAGATGGAGCAACCGAAGTGATCTAAATATAATGTTGATAAACATCATCTCCAACTACTTGACTAATTACCCTCTTATTAGGAAAAAGGTGGGGAGGGACATTTAAACAGTATTTGAAAGGAGGTAATTCATCTATGGTCCCTTCTAAAATTCGAGATGAACAGGTTGTTCTTCTTGCTAAACAGGAACGTCTCAAGGAAGCGTCAATTGCACAAAGCCAAAAATTAGCCGACCAACAATCTTGGGTTCAGGTTGTAGCCGGAAAGAAACCCCCCCCCCCTAGTTGAGTTGGCTATCCGAGCTAAATTTGAAGAAGAAAGGATCCTTAATGCAAAAGCACTCAATCTCAGGGTTCATGGGGTGCCCAAACCTATTGGTCCACTTCAAGCTAGAAATGCCTTCATTCACAACACTCTTGAGTTAACAGATGTTACTCTCAAGAGAGCATGGTTCTCTCCCGACTCGACATTGGTCATACGCTTCAAAAATGCGGAAGAGCGTATGAAGGCGTTGAGGGCCAAACGGAAATTATTTACTCTTAAGGACAAGATCTACCTTGATGAGGACCTTACGCGACTCCAAGTTGAAGAATTGAAGAAAACCAAGGAATAAGTAGCCGCAACCAAGAAAGCCAACAAATGGGCAGTTATTCGTAATTTGCATGCAGTGTTTAGGGACTCTCCCCCTCCTGGTTGGTTTAAACCCTTGCCTAACAAATGACTCCATCAGCAAGCTAGCTATGGCTTCCTGGAACTGCAATGGTATGATGTGGTCTACCCCAGAGTCCCTTCTTGATGTGATTGGTAGACATGACATCATTCTTATCTGTGAGACGCACAAGAGTCTGAGCAGGCCCTTCCAGTTATCTTTGGTTACTTTTGGTGGTCCAGTTGTCGGCAACTCACTCAACGCTCTGGGGGGTTGAGGATCAAGAGGTGTTGTTGCTCTTATCAGGGATAGGCTCCAAGGTTCAGTTTCCCTCGTTGCAATTGACCCCCACTCCAGGATTTTATGGATTAAAATCCATCGTCACCCACCTCTTTGGGATATCTACATTGCCACCTGTTACTTTCCCCCCACCACGTCCAATTTTGCTATTCACATGGACTGGGACCCTTTCCAGGATCTCTATGAGGACATTACTAGATACTCGGCTTCAGGGGAGATACTTCTACTGGGATATTTTAATGCTCGGACTGGACCTATGCAAGTTTCTCTTCATGACCTCACAACCGATGAGATGCGGACTCGGGAATTGGATCTTAAGGACCTTGGTTTTGCTCGAACCTCCGGCCGACACACAGTGACTCGCTACGATAAGCATCTTATTGAGTTGGGTGAATCCAACAGGCTAGTTCTTCTCATTGGTATATCTTTTTTTCTAGATTCTAGTGGGTTTACTTGCTTTCCTCATAGTGGTGGAGCCAGTGTCGTCAACTATGCTATTTCCTCTACCACCCTCATTCCATTCATTTCTCGGTTCAACGTCTCTGATCACCCTCCCCCCCTTACCGATCATTCAGTTCAATCTCTTACGTTATCAACTGTTTCCCTTCCTGTTACTCGTCCCCCTCCTCCCTCCCCTTCAGCCCCTCGAGTCATTATACACTTTGACTATTATTATTCCTTTACCTACATGGACCGGTTGCGTCATGTTCTCCCCAGGGTGTCTTCTCTTCCCGATGTTTCCAATCGTTTTGCTTGCTTGGTCCAAACTATTTGGAAGGCTGCTTTGGACTCGTACCCCCACACTATTCGTCCTCCCCCTCGTCCTCGTCCCCCTGGTCATTGCCCCATGAACATCTGGTATGATGAGGAATGTAAGTTTGCCCACCGCAGGTTGGAAAATGTCATTTGGAATCCTTCCCAACCCTATGTCATTTCTCACAGAGACTACAAGATGCTTCTTCGAAAGAAGAGGCGTCTCTTCCTCTCTCGCCATCGACTTGATCTTATCCACTTCCTTCAGCAGTTTCCTAAATCATTTTGGAGCCTTATCCTCCCTCGTGATCGGATTACTCATGGGATCGATCTTTCCTCTTGGACCATTCATGCATCTTCCCTCTATACCATCCCAAATCAACCTCCTATTATTGTTCCCTCCCCCCCCTCTTCGTGCCATCTCTTTTCTACTAGTCTTGTCAAGCAGGCTATCTGGAAACTTTGTACGAGCAAAGCAGCAGATTTGGATGGGTTACAGGCAGAATTTTTGAAGCATGGTATTGATCCTCTTGTTGGGCCCCTCACTGATCTCTTTAATCTCGTTGTCTGTTTTGGGTTTCCTGATTCCTGGACTCAACATATCATTCATTCATTAGGCAGGTGATCCCCATGAACCCAATAACTACAGGACAATCATGATTGGGCATATCTTTGCCAAGCTCTATGCCACCGCATAGGATGTGCTTCTCTCCCGAAGGTTGGAGGAGGGGGGTTTCAAGGCTCTTGACCAAGCTGGTTTTCGGCAAGATCACCAGACCACATCGCATTCTAGTCCTCAGAGCTATTATTGAGGAGGCGTGTTCCAAGTCCTCAAAGGTTTATTGTTGCTTTGTAGACTTCAGGAAAGCTTTTGACACAGTGCCTCGGCATTTACTTCTTGAGAGGCTTTGGTCAGTTGGCATCTTTGGGCAGCTTTTGACAGCGGTTACACAGTTATATGAGACTGTGAAAGGTCGGTTTCGCTCCCCTCAAGTTCTTTCAGCCAATATTCTTAGCACCATAGGAGTGAAACAGGGATGCCCCCTTTACCCGACAATTTTTGGGATCTTTATCGACGAGCTTGAGACTTTTATTAGGGAGAACACTCACCCAGAGGATGGTTACCTTCTTCACCATGTATTGATTTCTAATCTCCTCTTTGTTGATGATGATGTTCTTTTGGCCTCATCCCCTGAGGGGCTTTAGCGTCATTTGAACACTCTTGCCGCTTTTTGTGACTCAAGACAGTTGACGGTGAATCTTTCTAAGACCAAGGTTATGGTATTCAATACTACCAAAGAGGTTCTATCCCATATCCACTTCCTTTTCCAGGGTCAAGAGGTCGAAATCACCACCTCTTATGTGTATTTGGGGGTTCTTTTCACTGGTCCCACTTTTGGTATGAAACCCGCCGCCCAGGTCCGGGTGTGTAGGGGTATGCAGCTCTGTCTTTGCTAAAGAGGAATTGCTTCAAAGCACATTTTTAGGATATACGCCTTTTCATACAAGGCTCAAGCTTCAAATACACATGAAAGTGACAAAACATCTTGTATTGCTTATACTATGAAAAGGTACAAAGTTACAAGTAACAAGAAGGAAAAAAGGGTTTCATTTTTTATATGCCTGCACATGCAAATAAATAACAACAAAGTTACAATCACTTTAGGGTTTAAAATTGAAACAATGACAGCTGAAAAATGGGCTTGCATACATAGTTATCAGGAAGCAAAATTTACTTAAAAAGAGGAGGGAAAAAAACCCTAGGGCCTAGACTAGGGTTTAGGGTTTACACTTCAAGTTCAAAGTTCAAAGTTTTAAATTCAAACATTAACAGCTGAAAAATGAACTTGCATACATAGTTACCAGGCAACAATATTTACTTAAAAAGAGGAGGAAGAAAAAAAATAAAACCCAAAACCCTAGGGCCTAGGGTTTAAACTTCAAAGTTCAAAATTTCAAACATTAACAGCTGAAAAATGGGCTTCCACACATAGTTTTTTTTTTTGATTGATTGAAAGGGTGTTGAAAGGTCCCTGAACCTTGAACAAGTATTTTTTACATGTTTTCCGGCTTCCACACATAGTTATCAGGCAGCAATATTTACTTAAAAAGAGGGTTTCGGGTTTAGGGTTTAAACTTTAAACTTTGAAGTTCAAACATTAACAGCTGAAAAATGGGCTTGCATAAAAAAACCCTAAATCGGCCATAGCCTAAAAAAAAAAAAATTGCAGATTTTTTGAAAAAATTGGCAAAAAATCAGCGATGCTGGATTTTTCAAAAAATCGGCAACAAATCTTCAAAAATCTTTGCATCGAGAGTTTGCCGATTGCATCGACATTTTAAAAGATCGGAATTCTGCAGATTTTCTCAACTATGGTCATTGCAATGTCTAATCGAGGATTCACCATTGATTTGGAACCATTGTCACTAAATTTCATGTGAAGGAAACAACAATAAGAGTCTTAGAAAAATAAAAAATATTTATACTTTCTTTCACAATTGCAAAAGTAGAAACAATTTGTAACAGTCCTCAGAACCTAACTTTGCAGATAATTTGGAAAAAGTGATCTTCAAATCCCTCTTAGCAACATCTCTTCATCTGCCCATTCAGCAACAAAAAAGAGATCAAACATTTGTTTGTGGGTCACCCCACCTTTTTATTCAGTTCATCAAGTTCTATTTGGCTTTTAAACTATATTTCGTAGGGATGTGATATGCAATTTAGGAGCCATCTAAGAGACACATTCTGCCATCTCAGAAATGTGTGTGAACGTCCTGATGCCATCCCAAAATCATATCCCACCATCCCAGAAACGAGTCCCAGCATCTCACACCCTCTCCGCCCAGAAACTTCATCAAGAATAGCTTTTAAACACAAGACTGCATCATAGTAAGCAGACTCTTTTGGACTCCCGAGTACTCGGCCGAGTCCAAGTCCGAGTGGGTTCAACCGCGCCGAGCCCACTCCGACTCCTTTTTTTTCTGGACTCGACCGAGTCCGGCCGAGTCCTGGGCCGAGTTCGAGTCCGACCCAAACTCCCGAGTCCCGACGTCGGGACTCGGCTGGCCCAAAAAAATGGAAGTTTAAAAAATGGAAGTGTTGATGATGCTCCACGACTTAAGCATCCACATTGGCCAGTGCGCAATCACAAACAAGACGCTGAAATCTTTGTTTATTATATTAACGAGAGAATGTGCAATTTTGCTTCTCAAACCTTCGGAATGCTTATCCCTCAATTATAATTTATTTTAATACAAATATATCTTTCGCCGATGGATACATCATCCGCGTCTTGTTTGGGAATGGGAACCGCTTCAGAGTGCACGTATGCATGTCCTATAGGGTGTGGCGATTCGGGCGAAGAATGGCATGATTTTTGGAGGCATTCGATCAAGGAAGGCTTGAGGCCACTAGTGCTGAGACCTCTTCTGGAAAGTTCGTCGCGCAGTTCTTGCACCTTCATTTTCTTCCATTCTTTCTCTCCTTCAATGCACCCTCTCCCGTTGTCATCTCGCCGTCACTACCATTGTCGCCATTGCAGCCAATATACACCACCATGTTGCAATGGAAAAAAAATTAAAAACAAAAATTTACTTCGCTCTGAAACCCTCGACTACCAACGAAACAATTGCTACGCACGAAGCTCCCCCAGAATAATGAATGTTGCTTCTACCTTGAATTTTGGTAAGTAGTTTTCAAAAACGGCTTCCCATTCTAAAACCGAAAAAATGGCTAGGATTAAATATTAGCTTTATTAATATATTTTTTTTATTTAAGCGAAAAACCCCTTGCGAGGCCGCCTTGGTCTGAGAGACCACGACCAGGGGGTTCTACACCGTCAAAGTCACCCGGGAGTCGCGCCCGGCCCTGCCCGCACCAACATTATCAATTGGATTTTGGGTACCCAATTCAACTTTTTGGTAGGGTGCTTGGGACCTCCCTTGGAGGATTGCCCTCTCCTCTCTAACTCACCAACAACACCTAGGTAGCTTTATTAATATTTGAAGAATTTTTTTTTCAATTTCTTTTTCTCAGGAACCTTTTAATAAAAGTAAAGTTAATAGATCCCAACCAACCATCTAGGAAATCGAATCTAGACAACCCACCGATTATAATTAACCATGGTATTTGAATATTTTATTTATTAAACATGGTGGACTAAGTTAGGGTGATTCCGTCCCATGGTTTCTCTATTAAACATGGTATTTGAATATTTTATTTATTAAACATGGTAGACTAAGTTAGGGT
Source organism: Wollemia nobilis (assembly GCA_028583015.1). Taxonomy (NCBI): domain Eukaryota; kingdom Viridiplantae; phylum Streptophyta; class Pinopsida; order Araucariales; family Araucariaceae; genus Wollemia; species Wollemia nobilis. The sequence continues at coordinate 11,796,947 of JAQPPZ010017222.1, forward strand.
GATTCCGTCATACAGTAAAGCTTATTATTATTTAATGTTTTGTAAAATGTTAGTAATGTTTTTGAACTTTATATATTAAGTTTTATTTTATCGTTATATTATTTATTTATAATTTTATAAACCAATGTAGTCATGCCTACAAAGGTCATAGTCTATTCCGAATCCTCTGAGTGCACGCCAGACCGACAAAGATGGTATGAATCTCGAGTGACCAGTGGTCCTCTTCATGCCGGGTTATAAAATAATGAGGTGGTATAGGCTTGTTGGGGGCAGCCCCTGTAGTTTGAACCTTGCACTTGGCAGTTACTAAAAATAGTGTGGATGTAACCAACTCCCTATGTATCCAAAAAAGAAAATTATAAAACAAAACTATTAGCTTGCTATTAGAATATGCTCCTTCCTCTTGTTAATTTCTTATTTGTATAATGTTGAATGTTGAGTAAGTGTGTTAGAATATACTAAAAAGTAATACGCACGAAAAAAATTATTTTTTCAATAAAAAATTTTTATTTTTTATCATTTTTTTCTTTTCCGAGTTTTTACCGAGTCTTGCCAGGTTTTTTTGCCGAATCACGAGTTGAACTTTCCGAGTCCAAGTCGAGTCCGAGTTTTGCTACTATGGACTGCATGATGTTTCTTGCAGGACAAAAACAGCCTGAGAAATCTCGGTTAGAAACAAACATTTCAAGAAATGGTAGTCATTTATCCCAAAAGAACTATTGTTTCTTGAAAAATAGTTTTGCATCCCAAGGAACAGCACAGACAACTAGAAACTACTATTCCTGTTCTTATTCCCTTTCCCATGCATTGCAACATGACACGGTCGATGGGCATTTCTTTCTTAGTAACTATGATTAAGACGTCTGCGTGCAAAAGAAGGTAAAACTGCTTCAAAAAATAACACGCCCATGAACTGAGAATTCAAAAGAAGGTAAAACTGCTTCAAAAAATAACACGCCCATGAACTGAGAATTCAGCACCAGTAGTTGTAATAAGAGACATCAATGATGGCAAGAGTTGTCTCCATTAACCCATGCCTAAAGATAATCCAATTGTTAGTTCTAATCTTGGGACGCATGCAGTCTCCAATGGCATTTCAAATTCACACGCCCAATAGTCACTTGGATTGAGTCTCACTTCTTAAAGGGAGAGGCAGAATTTCCCCAGGACATTAGAACCATAAGAGAAGACAGTATTTTTAAAGCATCTAAGTTTGCTTATCTTCATCACATCAGAGCACAAAGATTGTATGGAATCCCAACATAGTTAAGATAAAATAAGGTAAGATAATTCTTCTAATGTCCCAGATTGCCAAAGCTGGCCAACAGGACTCATTGAAAAGAGCTGCTACATAGAGCATTACAAATCCATACCAGGTTTAATTTTAGACAGTGCATGAAAACCAGCTAAAAATTATGAAAACCCAAAAACATGTGCTTGAAATTCTCTCCAAATGACATTCTTGAATGAGCTAAGGGTTTAAAGCACAGCAGTTTCAGTTCCACTTTCCATCCAACAACTGCCTTTCACAAATACAACACCCTCATTCAATTGAGAAAGTTGTGAGCTCTATTATATCCACAAAAAACAGGGCAATGCCTGAAGTAAATCAGTATCTCCGGTTAGAATGTTCACTGTATGAGAAGGGTACACAGCTCTACTACACGCATGATTTGAATCTTTGCCATATGAAGTTACAGTGTCATATCATTGTTGCAATTCTAGGGAAATTGTGGTTTTAGTCCAAAATTGCTTATATTTTTCTCGCACACTACATAAGACTGTTGTCTAAGAGACACTTGAAACATACATTTCAGTCTTGTTGGCAACAATGTACTCAGATTATCAGTTATAATCTGGGTATTATCCCTAAAGGTTACTGGTTGTATAATGTCCTCATATTGATGCATCCAATGTTCAACTGAAATCTCAAAATGGTAATCAGCTACAAGTTATTGTTTAAAAAGTCATACAATATTTGGTCTAAAATTCTAGTAATAGCAAAACCTGGTGTATTTTTATACACTACTTCCATTATATTAACAGAAAAAATTATTTTGGCTTATTAATGAAATGATTGAAGTCCTAAATTAGTATCTTTGTCAAGGGATGTCTTTCTATAGAGGCACTTCGTATTTATTGATCACACTCTATACTAATCCTATTAAACTTTGTTGAGAAAACTTATTGTTTTCCAGGTTAAAAGTATAAATTATACACGCTCATCATTGTTGTCTCTACCATGTCTTTATATATGTGTGCATATCAGAACATATCAACAACAATGAATGTTACCGAAGTGGAAGAGATGGCACAACCCTAATATTCCAAGAGGGGAGAAATGTTACAATCCTAGAATACACAACATAATGCAGACATTAACAAAAGATATATGAAGGATAAAAGACATGCTCGACAAACTAATAAACAATAAATAAATTTATCAACACAAGTGCTTATTGACATTCAACTTCCAAAAACGTTCAAATTGTGAAATAGTTGTACATAACCTGTGCAAATGAGAAGGGACCGTGAAAATTCACTTCCATAATAGTTAAGCCAAGGTTCATCAAATAATCAATCTATTCCATATGAAGGCTTTGTCCACAGTCCATTTAAGTTTTGCGGTGAATGAAGTTTGTTGTGAATAGGATGATTTTCCAGTAGAAGGAATCAGTGAACTCATCTAATAAATTCCATTCCCCAAAAATGGATAATCCAATGCTCACCCTTCTGCTCATGACTAGGATGCAAACTAAAGTTTTTTCTCCACTAACTCTCTCATCTTGGCATTGTTATTTTTGATAAGGGACCTTCCCTTCGTAGGATTGTTTGTTATCAATAATTTCTTATTATATGGGTGTTGTATACAGTGACTTATTTAGGGTTTACCTGTTTGGGTTCAAGCATATTCCATCTGTGATTCTTACAATATATATTGATCAAATGGCTTCATTGATGAAATTATTTCACCTGCCTCAAATCTAGAATGGAAAATCTGTAAGACTTCTCATTGAAGTTTAACATTTTTTTCCCTCTGTCAAGAAACATCATTTTGAAAGGACTCAGCACTAAAAATGCAGATTTTCAATACCAATTCTCACTTTGATGAAAATAAAAAATAAGAACTCAAATCTTAATAGGATAAGGAGGATGTTCTATATAAAATACATATCTTTAAAATGATAAAAGATTTGAATCTTGTCAAGCAATACATGGATAAATATCGAAGATGTTGTAATACCACTATGTGGTGATGATGTCATACAGATGGGGTCTGTTTCAATCCTATATAACCAATTGAAAAAAAAAAGGAAAAAAAAAAGGTAGATTTTAATGTCCGCAAGACCCTAGGCCATATGAGATGATCCTCATGAAGGATGTTATTTACCCAATATATGGTTATATAACCATACTCCGCTTACCGAAGCATGGTTTACAACCCTACCCCCTGCATGATTTGAACCTTGGACCTCCTCTTTAGAGTTCCCCTTAGGCCCACTCAGGTTGTACAATTTCTGATTGTTAAGGTTCAAGTGTCTTGAACAAATTATGGCACTGATGTAAAATTGTTCTCAGCTAAGACCCTGTCTGGCAATTTGCTATTATTGTATCCAAGTTTTCTTCACTCAGCAAAGCTCTAAAATTAAGAAGAGGAGTTTTGGCTTTGACAGTTATTAGGGCTTGGCCGAACCAAAATGCAAACTAAAACCAATTGCTCTGCACCATCTCATCTATTTAAGGAATTTGGAACATTTAGATTTAATGTGTGGTTTAGATTGAACTCAAGCACAGCTGATGTCAAGCTCACTTGTGTCTTTAAATAAATGCAATTTCATTTTAAAAAGGTACTTTCATTTTTCAAACTTTCAATAAATAGGATATTATTTTGAACACACCATCCACTGACAAAAACAGAATCAAAGTTGTTACATGGTAAAGGTGAAAACAACCCTTGCGCTAAAGAAATCACAAAGTATTACCCTGCTCCTCTGAAAATGAACTGACTAACCAGTAACAGTGCAAATGAGCCTTACAATCCTATTAAAGGAAAAATAAGTCCAATAGATCGCACCTATTCACAGTATCGAAGGACGTAGTCAGTTGATCACCAAGATGACGAAAGCAATGTAGACCAACGAGTTCATCACCCTCCTAAAATCACAGAAAAGCATTGCACATTTCACAAGTTAAACAAACAAAGCCCTGAGGAAAAGCACCATAAATAAAGCCAAGATGAACCAAATTGTTCCAATTCTCAAACCAAAGAAGAAATATTAGCATACCATAAAGAAAGAAACAATCATAACTACATATTAAAAAAAAAAACAAGTATACATTTTAAAAGGACCTCGCCATTAGATCAAAATGTAATTTTAAATAGGCATGGAAAATGCTCTTGCCAGGTCGTTTTTACAACAGTAAATAGACCAAATGAAAATATTCAGTCCCTTAATTTCAATGAAAACCCCAAAATATGCAACTATGTTTAGGACCTTGGAAGTTCAAACTTACCAGCAAATGTTGCAAATCATCAATAACATCAAGGGCACCTGCACAATCTGCCGCTGCCACAAGCTTTTCAGATTTCAAACATAAAACACCAGGACTAAAATTCAGTTTCCTCCTCAAATTTTGGAAAAATATCAAATCCATTTAATTTGCAAAAAGATATCTACGATATGACTTTTTATTTCATAATCCAGAAGGGTTTAAGCAAGTGCACATACCCAAGTTTAGCATTCCAATGTTACAGTGGAAAATAAGACGAACAATAATAACTTACATTACATCAACTTAGTATTCACAAAAATGACTAACCAAAATCATTATGTTCAAAAGTAAAAATAAAGATATGGATGAATAAACGGCAGAAGATACAAATTCTTAAGCTTAAAAATTAACTACTATAAATTCATCAGTTACATTCCATTTCATCTCTTAAATCCAAATCACTAAAAGATTATGACTCCTCCACAGAATTGCAATCTAGACGTACAATCCAAGTAGATAGCATATCACAATAGGAAAAGTTCATTACATCTCACTCAAGGATAACCTTAGAAAGCAAAATAGAGACCATCAGAGTGATGACATTTGCCATTCATTCTTAAATACGTAACTGAAAAGCAAATAATATCCACCAATTGTGTAAAAGTTATAAGTTAAATATGACTTGCATTGTATTAAGATGTTTTCTACAAGCACAACTTCGATAGTCCAAAAGCGGACAAGCAAGCCACTAGCAATACTTCTCAATCCATGCTATGGACATGAGAGAGAAATCCAATCTATATTCAGATCTACAAATATTTATACATCAAGGAGGTGGACCAATTTTGTTGTACTTTGTTCCATGCCTCATACTTCTTCTTAACTAAACTTCAGGACACATGTTAATGATAACCCAAAAGGCATCATCTGTCATCTCTGTTGTTGCATTAAACCTAATCCATGTATCTTGCATCCACAATCCACGCACCACTGCTTACCAACATTCTTGAGTAGACAATCTTTTGCTGATACTCTCCCTCGATACCATTGTCTCTCCCTGAATACCATGCAAGCTGTAGATTGCTTAAATCTAGTAATGGCAGCAATCAACTTATTTTCAAAATATATCTCTCATGCCATGTGATGTGTCACTTTAATATTGTCAATCCAGGGTCGTAGAGACTTATGAGGTGTTGTACACTGTATGTGTGGATAATCTCCTTCTAGGTTGTGAAGCCTATATGCAGTCCTAATATGACTCAATTACCTATTGATCCTGAACTCTAAGCCTGCACCTTCTAACTTAGGCACGCATGCTAGGGTGTCAAGGAGCCTAAGTCCCACCACAAAGCAACTTCCACAACCTTATCCTTCAATGCTCAATCAAGTTCACCATCAGGAGGTGTTGCATAGATCCTTACCGTTGCTGATAAAATACTGAAAAGGAACAGGAGGGAATCAGCTACCTACAGTTACTTCAGAAGAGGTGTGTAACGTCCTACCTGGATCTGTCTTAGAAATTTTTTTTTGGATTTTTGCTATATATAATTTCTTTTGTATTTTTAAATATAAGGTGAAGAACAAGGATCTTCTAATCAGCTAATTTGAACACACTGTTACTGCAGAATTATACAGTCTACACACCAGAAGCTTGAAATAGAAATAGGACTAATACTAATATCCAAAACCCATCACAAAATACACTCTGAAATATAACAGTTCATACATTAACTTCCAGAATTTAGCATCAGAATTGTACCAGCTGATCAGAGTTGACTGCTACAGGCTCTTTCCCCACGTGGTCTGGGCTGCTGAGACTTCCTCACTAATGTTCGTCCCCTTGAGACACAGTAGTCACTCCCGGCACTAAGCGATTTGGCTCAGATCTGACACGTCCTGCCTCTGACAGCAGCAGTCCGGACTAATGATGACTGAATGCCCTTTTTGTTCTGCTGATACTCCTCTCTAATAGCCTCGAATATGCCTATCTCTGACTGTTGTGAAGAAGTTAGAACCTTCCAACACAAAACCTGATGCCTGCAACTCAAATCGAACCAATGATGGCCCTGTATGGTACGGCCCAGGAGGAAGCTGGCAGTAAATGATATCAACTGAATATTATGCCACAAACCCTTGCAATTCTCTGCTCAAACTTCTCAATGCTACCTTATTATAATTTCTGGATGAAATCACCACAACCAATCCGCTAGGGGTAATATTGCATACCCGAAGAGGATGTCCTCACTAGAAATGGTCGTCCCCAATGAGCTTGACGCCTGCAAATTATCTCTGCAAGAAGTCTCCAATATATCCCCAAGCTTGTCTTCTAATCTCCCTTAAAATGAGAGCCAAAATCCCAATTTATAGAATTTCCGATAAGGCTGGTGGCTTGGAGGGAACTTTTCAAATTTCAAATTAGCTTCTAGAATCAACTTCTAGAATAATCTTATATTTTATCATTATGACGTCCTTCCCCTTTTTGCACTAGGAAAGTCACTTTATGATTTAATATTTATTTAGTGACTTTTAATGACCTTTTCCTTCATAACATAATAACTTATATAAAATTAAATATTTAATTTAATTTTATATAAATAACTTCCGGACATTAAAATTTCTAAGCTTCACCACTCCAAACCACAAACTAATCACGGATTTGGATACCCATTAAGCCAAACAATCCAATCGTACCTTCCGCTCTGGCAGAAACCCTAGCATGGTGACTTACTATAAATAGTAAGTTTCCTCCCAAAAGCCCAATAAGCCACCAAAATCGACCACTGAAGACGATCAATGGCCCCGGAAAGGACTCCCAACCATCTCACTTAGCCTACGGGAGCCCGTGAGTAGGCTAACCTCGTCTGTCAACCAATGAACTAAGAAGGGGACATTACAAGGTGACACTCCCCCTTAGGAAGACTCTTTGAAACATAAATCAGCTTACTATATTTCATGAATGAACCAGAAATATAGACATAAGGTAACAGGTACTGCAACAAAAGAGAATACTCTGTCCCAATTACATGCCATTGTTGCAACGGTTGCAGAATTGCAAGTCTTATTCTTTCTTCTTATACTATTACATACATGAATGATGGACTGACTAATGATGAGACCTTGTCCACCACATTCAACAAGGATCTGAAGGGATTTGATCATCTTTGAGGCTAATTTCATCATTTAGATATAGAATTTCCAAGGTAGGGTTTATGAATTTTTAAACAAATGAACAAGTGTTTGAATTGTTGTTTTGTTTTCTTTCCTTTTCTTTTTGCTTGTAGACAATTGAATTTATTTTTTGTTTTGTAGTGTAAAATGGCATCTTCAGTCAGGGCCAACATGTTGCTCAAAGTCCATTGAGGGAACCAGATTGGAAACATGGCAAAAACAGGGCTGCTCCTCCTTCCATGATGTGCACTTAGCATGGCAAGTTGATGAGGGGAGACATCAATAGGCTCAAATAACATCTTGCTCAAATCCATGGCAGAGATGTACACTTGTGCCCTAAAGTGGAGCCTCAACTGATACACAAGATCAAAGCCCTCCTTACTGGCTACTAGGAGAAGGTAGAAAGGAGGAAGACTAAGGTGGCAATTGGAACGAGACTCATGAATGACTACGAAGATTTCTCCCCTGGACCTACTGAATTAGACCAATCAATTGTTGGCCCAGGTGTTCGACATTCTTGAAAAGACAGCAAAACAAGCAAACAAGAGGGTTACTTTGTTTCTCACAGTGCTCACAGTGCTCCCAGTGCAGCCTTCACTCAAAGGTACTGATTGGGGAAGAGATAATCAGAAAGAAGCAAGAACCGTTATAGCAAACTTCTAGTACCATTGCAACATATCCTTCAATTTCAACACAGCCCCTCCAAGGAAAGGATGGTGATTTCATTCACCATAGCTAATAGAGGATTCAAAGTCCTTACTTCACATGATTTTAGTCGGCCCTTGCTGGAGGAAGTAGTAGAACAGACAAGGCATCATACATGACCAAAAGCAGAATTGGTGCAAAAACTAAGCTGCAGCATTTTGTCCGATAGGTGGACAGATGGGAGAAACCAAACACTAATTAATTTTCTAGTGGCTTTGAGTGCATCATTGATCTTCTTGAAGTCGGTTGACACCTCTCAAGAGGTTCAAACTACAAAAATTCAATGCAATTTGTTGCAAGAGGTGGTGGTGAAAGTGAGCATGGAAAATGTTGTCCAAATAGTGATGAACAATGCAACACCTTATGTGGCTGGAAGGAGACTTTTTAAAAGGGGTGACCCGCTATATTTTGAAGCCCATGTGCAGCCCATTGCAATGACCTCATTCATGAGGAAATTGGTAAATTGTCATGGCTACAGAGTGCGTTGAAGACACCAAGGCTATCACCAAATTCACCTGTATCAATACATGGGTGCTCAACTTGATGAGAGAACACACTAATGGAAGGGAGCTTGTGCAACCAGGAGTCAGCAGAGCAACGCAGCTATACAAGCTGCCCTTAGGAGGATGTTTGATATCAGACCATGGTTATAATTGTCATGTTGCAGGAGGAAGGAAGCAAAGAGAGTAATGAAGACAATTTGTTTTGAAAAATTGCACAACAGATACTAAAGGTAAATTACCAAATTACAAAGAAATAAGCTTTTTTACTTTGCAAGTCTGTAAAATTTGTGATTCTTTAATTCTATGGCTTTCAAAAGTTCTATTTTCCAATTTCTACATTTAAATTCAGATTTTTAATTTCCAATTAAATTTATTTTTGAACCTTTTAAGGTGACAAAACCTATAGTCAAGGTTCTTTGCCTAGTTGATGGCGATAAAATGCCAATGGGTTAGCTTTATGAGGCTATGGACAGGGCCAAGGAGGTTATTCAGCATTCTTATGCCAAAGATCAGTGCAAATTTGAACCCATTGGAATATTGTTGATCGCGAATGAAGCAAGAAACTCCACTGACCAATTCGTGCGAAGGCATACTGCTTGAACCCACAATGAACACTAACAGCTATAGTTTGACCAGTCGAATTGTTTAACGTTAAACATAGTCTAAATTTGAAGGGTCAAATCTTGGTGGGTTTGTGCCCTGTGATAATGTTGAGTTAACATAAGAAGGTAAACAAATGCAGTGCCACAAGTGAAATCTCAAATAGTCTAAATGAATTCTTCTATTAGAAAACATAACCACATGAAATAATCAAAAAGTTTGGGGTAAATACCAGTTTCAGTGCAGAAAGCGCCTGATTAACATACGAAATAAGCTTCAATTTTTGATGAAGACCAACCAAATCTGACCTACTCATGTTCAGTTCCTGGATCCGCCTAGCAGGCTCCACCAGATCTGCATCCAAGAGCTTCACCGTGGCCTTCAACTCCTGAAGCTCGGCACACGCATCCACTATCTTCCCACTCAAATCCTGAAGCTGCCCCTGCGCCTCAAAGAACGAATCCGACCTAACCCCGATCTCCTTTACCAAATGCACCTCCACAATATCCAAATAATTGGACAATTTCTCCTGCAGCATCACATTCTGTGGAATCGAAGAAAACGGGCAAGCCGCTTGGAAGGTCGCCCCCTCCTCCAGGGCAAAATCCTCCTTAAAATACAGAGAAGGAATCTCCCTCAAACACGCAACCAGCGCCTCCCCCTGCCCCCAGATTTCCCCCTCGGAGTTCCTCTTAAAACCACTATGATCATTATTTTCTCTACTGGAGTGCTCCCTTATGTCCTCGAAACGCCCGTACGATTCGCTGATAGAGTCCACATAGGGTTGGAAGTCGGATTTATTTATTTCCGGGAATGTTCTCGATACCGCAATTGGAGCGGGGTCGACGGAATTCAAGGACCCCGACGGCCACCAGGCACCCCAGGAGGCGTCCGAGCTGTACACGCCTGCCTTTCCCACGTGAGGGTTATTGAGTATTGATGCCAAGCTCTGGCCGCCATTGTACAGAGCGGACTCGATGTCGAATCCGGATCTGGTTGACGAAGGGGACCTCGTCGAGCTCGGAGGACCCGACGAAAAGGAGCGGTTATTCACCACCTCCAGGCTCTTTCTCATGGACTTCCTGTTATCATTATTATTAACATTATTATTATTATTATAGGTGTCCGCCTGCAACCTTCCCCCATCCATTCTTTAAACTCACTTCTTGAAGACTCGAACCCCGCTCATTATTAGAGCTCAATTCTCAGTTATTCGAAGCGAACCCTGGACATGATGAGACCCAGCTATGGGCAAAGCGTTTCCAACACGGATCTGTTTGAACAACTGATTTTAATAGCTGAATTTACACAATTGTAACGGAATTTATATCAATTTTTTGAACCAGGGCATTCTTGGAGAGCGAGGGATTGAGCACAGACATACCTAGTGATCTTGATCAGAATGTACTTGGCGTGAGATTTGAAAATCCGCGAATACGTGAATGTTTTCCTTAGATTACTCCAGCTATGGATGGATCTGGTGGTGCAGCAGTTGTTGTTATTGTTGTTTTTGTTACTGTTTGATTAGAAAAGAAATTAATATTATCAGGCACTGCAATTTATAGGTGATTATCCAGCGAACATGATAAATGGAGGGCCGCCTTAGGACGACTACCCCTTTTGTTTCGAGGGTCGTTATTCTCTTTTAGGGGAGACTAATTGAAGACTCTAATGGAATTCATTTGTGTAAGAAGGCGATGATCGATCGAAGCTTGCGGTCCTATGAAAGGTTGATGTTTGCTTGGCTGTATGTTTTTTCACGCGGCCACCTGCCACCTCTAATTTGCTCATTTTCAATGTTTAAGTGTCAATTTGACTTTTGTGTAGTTGTTTGTTAAATTGTTTATTAATAACTTTTTATTATAAAAGGTCATAGTGAGAAGGAGAGAGGGATTCTCTATTATAAAAGATTATGGCTCAAAACTTATTTATATAGTTATTTGTTAAATTTCTTATTAATAACTTTCTATTTTAAAAAGTCATGATTGGAAGGGACTCTTCGTTATAAAAAATCAAGGTGAGAAGAAACTCTCCATTATAAAAAATCATGGTGAGAAAAAAATGTCCAACCATACTAATAAAATTCATTTGTGTAAGAAGCAAAGCTTCCGATCATGTTTGCTTGGTTGTATGTTTTTTTAAGCGACTACCTGTAATTTGCTCGTTTTCAAAGGTCGATATGTTTGTGCAACGTTTTATTAGAAATTGTAGGCATCAAGTTTACTCTCAAACAGTGTTTGTGTAGGTCGATTTGTTTGTGCAATGTTTTATTAGAAATTGTAGGTGGCAATTTCATTTTTAAACAGTGTTTGTGTAGTTGTTTGTTAAATTTTCTATTGATAAGCTTAATTTTTCATACGACCATGGTGGGAAGGAGATGCCCAACCCTAAACGTGTTTCTCACATTAACCAAATGAAAATAATAATGATGTATTATGAGTGGGTTGTGTTTCAATTTCATAGGTTTAAAAAATATTTAAATAAATATTAATTTTAAATATTATATGTATATATTAAATATATAAAAAGATGTGCATTTCAATAATAAAAAATAATAATAAATTCTAATTTTTTTTTTATTAAGTAGGAGAGTTGGTAATGACCACTATTTTTAGTAACTGGAAAGCACAGGGTTCAAACCACAGGGACTGCAACCATCAAACCTATCCATCTCGTTAAGGTTAATCGGCGTGAGATGGGGACCACCGTTGCTTCGGGATTCATACCATCATTGTCAGTCTGGCGCGCACTCAGAGGATTCAAAACAAACTACTACCTTTAGCACAAAGTTATGCATTTCAACAATAAAAAATAATAATAAATTCTATTTTTTTTTATTACATAGGAGAGTTGGTAACAACCACTATTTTTAGTAACTAGCCAGCACAGGGTTCAAACCACAGGGATTGCAACCATCAAACCTATCGTCTCGTTAAGGTTAATCGACGTGAGATGGGGACCACCTTTGCTTCGGAATTCGACCATCATCGTCAATCTGGCACACACTCAGAAGATTCAAAACAAACTACTACCTTTAGCACAAAGTGGGCATGCTCGCGAGGTTTAACCTAGGTCTCCTCCTGGTAAGTGCCCAAAGTCTTACCAATCCACCTAACCCTTGTGGAGTAATAAATTCTAAATTTTAAATATTATATTTATATATCAAATACATAAAGATATAAATAAAAAATAAGGAATGCATTTCAATAATAATAATAATATTTATTTTTTTGTTTTAGGGACAATGCAACGGTTTAAGGTTTGGTTTTTTTTTAAAGGTTCAAGGTTCAAACCCCGGTGTATGTGGTTGTGTTAATCCTCTATTGATAAATTTAGTTCTTGACCTTACAAAGGATCATCCCTAGGATAGAGAGGCTCAACCCTAAGCTTGGATCGTGGGGTTTCTCACACTAACCAAATATATATATATATATATATATATATATATATATATATATATATATATATATATATATATATATATATATATACACACACACGTACGTTTGAAATAAAGTAAAGAATAAGAGGATAGGTTATGAGAGGCTCAACCCTAAGCTTGGATCATGAGGTTTCTCACACTAACCAAATAAACTAGCTTAGATATAAAGGATATATTTAAAAACACCGAGAGTTATCAATCTCGAGGCACCTATCTCATTTCTTGAGGTTGTGATCTCCAAGCTAGGCACTTCGGGATTGATAACTCTTGGCGTTTTTAGATATATATCTTTTATATCTAAGCTAATATTAAACAGTTGCAACAGTTTGTTAGTCAGATGTTTTAGTTTAAATATTTTAAATGTTTGCAACGGTTGGTTGGTTGTTTTAGTTTAAATATTTTAAATGTTTTTGTTAATGTCGACTTCTTTAATAAAAAAATAATTGTTTACGGCATGACATGTATGACCTCTTTGCCTCCCACCCTCTATTTGTCATTGTAGGAACGCCTCTCGGCGTAATAAATATATATACACATACATTCAAAATAAAGTAAAAAATAAGAGGATAGGTTATGACTTCGTCGACTCATAATGATTATTGAAGTCATTTTATAATGTAAGAATTTAACATATTAATACAAAAAGTGACCAAGGCACATGGCTAGGCGGGCTCCCCCAACCATGACCCCTCCTAAAGCCGAGAGTTATGCTTATCAATAGGGAATTTAACACACAACCACCATACACTCATCCCCTTACACACTCGTCCATGTCACAGTTTTCGAAGAAGAGCCAAAGCTTGAACCATTGTGTTGTCCTCCCTAGGACAATACAAAATATAGCTAGTTCGATCCATGGAGTAGATGCTACCCCAAAAGTGATTATAAAAGACGAGATGATCGAGCTTGATATAATGATTATTATATGAAGAGAGTTAATATATAAGTTTCATAGATATTGGCTAGGGATTTTTAGAGATTCAAAATTAGATCAAGTGGAAGTGGGAATTAAATTCAAACTACTCCATGGTTTTTCTTTCTAAAGGTCGTTACCTCGTCGTCTTTTTTGGTTTATAAATCATGGATAAAATAATGAGTGGTGGTCCATGGTTCAGGGGGAGATATACCCTTTTTTAAGACCATAGAGTGAGAATTTGTTTATCAAGATAAAAACTATTAATAAGCTTTCAATGTGGGTTAGGATTTTTACCATATCAACTTATTGATAAGGATGTTTTGAAGAATATTAGAAATACCCTAGGGGAGTTCATGAAAGAGGGACCAACTACTAAGGAGTGAAAGCATGTTGTATATACTTGGGTATGTGTTGCTATGAATATTTTAAAGCCTTTACCATGATCCATTAAGAATGATTTTGACTCAAAAGAATGACACCAACAAGTGGATTATGAAAACATTACATTCTGATATTGCAATTGTTATGAGACTAGACACATGGTTAAAGATTACAAAGTATTCGTGTGTTGTGGTCTACCGGCAAGGACGCCACTTGCATTATCGGTGATGTGACCCGGGTTCAACCCCCACGACGAATATGTATATAAGAAGTATTTACTCAATAAAAAAAAGTTTACAAAGTAAAATTTATGAAGAGACAAAAATATTTGGTCATGAGACAAACTTCAAGATGAAGCAAGGAAATTATACTATAGTAGAAGCTTAGATTAGATCAAGGATATTCCACTCCAAAAGAAGAGGCAAAGAAAGCCTATCTACAACATCAAATGGCAAAGGCCACCATAGTTCACTAGGATCAACCATTAGAAAAAACAAAGAAAGATACAAGGGATAAGAAAGTACAATGTGCAAGTACAAATTTAGAGGAATTAAAGGTGAAATGTTTTAAAATAAAGGAGCGGAAGAGGTCAAGCTTATTCTAGGTGAATCGTCTTCATTTTCCTCTAGTATAAAAGCCTCTCTTGGTAATATGAATGAGAGTAGTGTATAGGTTGTTCCTTGCACTTTATGGTTTTAAGAGCAACATAATAAAGAAACAAGTATGGAGGATATTTGGAGCAATTTAGGATTTTTAGTGTTAGAACTCAATGCTTAGAATTAATTGTATTATGGTAATGAAGGGTATTTAAGTACATAGGATGCCTATTTTAGGTATAACAAACCTTCAAATAAACTTGCAACTACCTTGTCCTATACTATATGCATGTCGATCGTGAGGGGTTGTTATACCACTTGACTTCTTACATGGTCTATTATGGAATAACTCCTAACATAACTCCCTTATTACATCATAGTCAAATGCTCTATTTTGCTTATAACCAAAGAATAATATCTAGGGTGATGCTAGAATTTGAGAGAGAGATTTGTTGGAATATATTACATTATTTGGTACATGCTAATGTACCATCTTAGGTACATCTTTAGATTAGGAGTGTGTCTTGTATTAGGGTTTGATTATTTAGTTTATGCAATGTAATAAATGCGTAACTATTGTGCATGTTGTCCATGTGTACATGAGTCTATAAAATAGGAAGATGAAGAGTCATGGGAAGGTGAAAGCCCAAGAGTCACATCCCATTATATATATGCCTTTGATATATAGAAATAGATATAGAAAATAGTATAGGAGTAGTATAGAGCAAGGTAGATACAATATAGAGCATGTATGAAATATGAAGAGTTTGAGATCTCCAATTTTTGTATGAAGATCCTATTTTTGTGAGCTTTCATTAATGGCAGTTTTATGAGTTGTTACAAAAGTTTCTTATGATTTTTACTTGCTTAGTATATTGCCATTATCATATATTTGATATTGCATGGTCATTTTAAACCTTATGGTATTTTTTACATTAAATATATAACATCAAAAGGTAACAGTGGTATCAGAGCCACAAGGGAGATTGATAGGAGATAGGGATAGCCACAATATATATTGAGAGAAGATAAAGAGATCTCATTTTCAGAATTTTTAAAATTACTTTTTGGCTAGAGTCTTTCCACAAGGTTGCAAGAAAACTCATGAAGACTAAGACTCAACATAGATATTTTTCCACTAGATTGAAGGATAACTGGTGAAATTTATTGATTTTTAGAGATATATATAGATTTAGAAGTATTTGATTGCTGCTATATAAGTTTATTGCAAGATATTAGTTTATAGTTGCAACAAAAGAGAAGATTGAAGATTGAGGAGACCCAAGAAGGAGGTCCCCATAGAAGCTTGAAGATTGAAGACGAAAGAAGAAACTCTATTAAATATTGAGAAGAGAGAAAGAGGCCAAGAGAATCCTTATTAAATATTGGAGAAAGAGGAGATCCAAGAGAAGAGATATCATTTAAGAACTTCCAAATTTGGAAGATAGAAGATTGAAGATAGAGGAGGAGTAATAAAAGTCCTATTGAAGATTTGAGAAGCTGTAGAATTTGAAGACCCAAGAGAAGAGGTCCCAAGCAAACTTGAAAGGAGAAAAAAGAAGGCTAGGGAAGTCTTATTGAAGAAATTGAAAAAGTGGTCATTGGAGGAGAGTTAAAGAAAGCTCAAGGTAGAAGATTGAAAGGAGTAGCTCCTAAAAAGAAGAATTTGGTACAATTATCGCCATCCGACAACAAGCCCAAAAGGAAGAAGGATTTGGCAAGAAGTTTGCCAAATTTTGGAAAGGATTTTTTAAGTTCTCAAGGCATTCAAATTCTTGAGGAAAAGGCTAGAAAACAAGACCAATTTGAATTTGGAATTTGACAAGAATATTGGAGGATAAAGAAGCTAGAAGAGACCACTAGATTTGAAAGTTTTGAAGACAACGATAAAGGATTTGAAGGTTGATTTGCAAAGGAGAATATTGTTGATTTTGTAGCATAAGTTTAAGAGTCATAGAATAACAAAAGAAGGCAACAATTTGGAGTAATTGAATGTTGTTTTTGGACAACAATACGAAGGAGAAGAAATCAGAATATTGGAGCAGTAAATTAAAAGATTTGGACTACAAATTTGAGCAGCATTAAGAAGACATTAGAAAGCTGCATTTTGGAGAAACTCAAGGTTGAATCGAGAGAGCATTAGATAGCATTTGGTCAAAGAAAGGTGTTGCAAATTTCAAATTTGAAGGCAACATATTGGATAGCGTTATAGCTACAAAATTATATATTCTTAGACAACACAGTTGAAGGAGAAATAGGCAGCAATTTAAGCTAGCAAATTGAAAAATAAGGGCAACATTGAAAGCTAAAAATTAAAGGAGTTTTGGATACACAACTAAAATAGAATGATTCAGATATTTTGGGTAGCATTTGAAGCCTTTGGAAATCAAGATTGGGCAAAAAATTGCAAAAGTCATAGAGCTACAAATTGGATTATTTTTAGTAGACTTGGAAGAATTTTTGGACAGCAAGAAGGCAACAATCAGAGCTTCAGTATTGATGAGTTTAGGTCAGCAAAGCAAAAGAAATTGGAGCTACAAATTTTACAAACTCGGAGCAGCAAATAGGTGAACCAAATCATCAAGAAGACTAGCTATAAAAGAAGGTCAAAAGGTGTGTATAAGTGGTGCTATGAAAGTTTATTATTTATGCATTAAAACTAGTTTATTATAAGGTTTTTTGAAAGCATCATATTAGAGCCTTTTAAGGAGCAAAAGCTAGTTTAATTTAAGTATCTCCAAACCAAGGAAGAAGACATCATTATTATCTTGAAATCTACAAAAACACAACATCAAAAATTGAAGTTAAAACTTTCTTGAAAGGGAGTAATAAGTAGAAGTAGCATATGTTGTTTTTATAATTGAAGTGCAGATTTTTCTAAGTCCTATTGAGTAAAAGAAAGAGATTCAATAGTGAACAAAGGTAAGGCAAAATTGTAGTTTTTAAAAACACCAAATAAGGCACAAAATATTGCAAAATTTTTGGTGAAGGATAACCACCAAAGAAGTGGTAGAACCACCAAGTAAAAAGTGGAGCCACCACCACAATGAAGAAGCCACCAAGATCTAGCCATCGAACTTAGAGGAGGAGTTGTTATGGAAGTCATAAAACGTCAAAGAAAGAGGTTAGAAAAAATGCAGCAAGGTTGAGCCTCCAAGGTTTCACCACTAGCTTGAGAAGGAGGAACATAGTCTCATCATTACCAATAACATCATAGGTCATGGCATGTGAACAAACAACAATCATCAAACATAAAAGAACAAGCATTGAGAAGTTAGAACATTGAAGAAGGTGGAATAAGGGCAAGGAGAGCACCAAGAAACTATTCATCGTACAAGTGGACGTTGGAGGATGCCACTTGTTGACTTAAAAATTCAATTAATTGTAACATCTTGAAAAACATTACATTTCACTCATTGTCGAACGTTACACAATAGGAAAAGTGTCAGAGAATCAAATCATATAAGGTAAGAGGAAAAGGTATTGTTCGCCACTTGACAAGTCTGAAACAAAACGCTAATCACTATGAAGAGAACTAAAACATAGTCTAAGCGCCAAGAAAGCCAAAGCATTGCTGCAGAGGAGAGAAACAAGTCTAGCATTGTGGAATTTTGAACGTTACCAAGGAGGAAGGAGTTTGTAACGTCCATTGCCAAGTGTTACGTATGGTAAAGAAGTTGAAGGGTGTTAGAGACAATTGTCACCCAGGAAAAGAAGCACCAACCACCACAATTAGTAACATCTTCTTACATGCAATAAATGCATGGGTCAGAGTGCCACTTGACATCATTTAGGAAGGTGTGTAAGAATATTGCACAAGTGTTGCAAGAAGGGAATAAAAGAATGCAGTAAAGAGTCAAACCTCTTGAAGATTGTGTCTATTGAGCATCCAAAATGAGCATTAAATATTTTGCAAAGAAGGAAGATTGTTTAAGAGCGTAGGTTGTAGAATCAAGTCAAGTTTAGCATGCCATATACAAGGAGGTATGAAATATCTGATTTAATTTATAATCTTTGCAAAGATTAAAGGAGGTATAAGGTATATTATTGAGATTAAGATTAATTACTCTTTTATACTCAAGGTTATTTGAATAAATGGAGTTATAAGGTAATGAATTACTGAATTAAAATCTTAGAAGATTTATTGAATGATATATAAGATTTTTGAAGCAAGGAGAATTCAATTTGAAAGCATTTGAAATTACTTTGAAATTCAAATTGCATAGAAACATTTGCAAATAGTTTAACTTGGAGAAATAATTTCTACATTGAAATAGAAATATTAAATTTGTAAATTCCTTAGTTTTCTAAATTTCTAATTAAGGATTTATAAGGGATTCAACATCAATTTAAGTTCTTGAAATTTAGAAACTACATTATTGAAAATTGAAAGCTATAAGAAACACAACATAAATTTGTTGAAAAGTTAAATTATATTGGTATTAGTCTCATTCTCATATTAACGAGACATAAGGAATCCAAATTATAGTCCTTGAAAATAGAGGATCTTATCAAAATTGAAATTGCATCAAACTTATCTCTAACTTTCCATTCATAAATAGGGAGTCAAAAGGGATTCAACTCAAAGGTAATTTAGAAAGCTAAGTATCATATCAAAGCCATATTAAAGAACTTGGGAGATATAAGGTACTTCTACAAATTTAAGAATTTAAAAGAGTCTATCAAATCTGATTGTATACTCAAAACTAAGGAGTCTCAAGAGAAATTTACTTTAGAAGAACTATGGAAAAACTTATTAAGAGTACATGATTCAAGGAATCAAAATGGCTTAAAGATATAATTGATTCAAGAAATGATAATATAAAAAGTAAAAGAGAAGAACCAATATGGATTAGAAAGTTTTTTGGAAATCACAAACTGATAGTTTGGCAAGAGTAAATTCTATAAAGACATATTCTAACAAAATGATAAAAGAAATTGATTACAATCATATTAATGGAAATATGAAAAACCACTCTCAAAATATAGCAAAGAATATTTATAAAAAATAAATCTTACAAATTTATGAAAGAAGTAAAGATAGAATAGCTTCAATTGTGCACAAGTGGTTTTACTATTTTATCAAAGAAATGGATGAACTCAAAATTTCAAATACAAGTAACAAAAAAGTAGAGATATCTTCACAATGCACTTATTGTGATAAGATTAGTCATGAGAAAGCAAACTATTGGAATTTCCATCCATGTAAATATTGTGGAGGAAAATCTCACTCATATTTTTTTTGCTACTATAAAGACAAGTACTACAAAAGATTTGAAGAGATATTAATATTCAGATTAGATTGTCTCTTTCAAGTTCTTATTTCTAAAGCATCTACTAACAATGAGTTCAAGTTCAAAGAAGAACAAGAAGAAAGATCATCCAAAGAACCAAAGGAAAGAAAATAGATTAATTCTGATCCACTCATGACTTGTAAGTTAATGAGATCTCTTGTTCATCAAGGCTACTTGGAAAAAATTCAAGGATGAAGATCATGTCAAAGATTTTGAAACATAGAAATTTGGTGAAATGGAGAAAAAAAGAAAATACAACATGAATTCTAGGAACAAGGTGAAGACTGAACCAAAAGAAGATCAAGAACCTGATCCAATTGAAGAAGATTAAGATCCATAACCAAATAATGTAATACAGGGGGTGTTGGAATATATTACATTATTTGGTACATGCTAATGTACCATATTGGATACATCTTTAGATTAAGAGTGTGTCCTAGATTAGGGTTTGAGTATTTACTTTATGCAATGTAATAAATGCACAACTATTGTTAGAATGTGCAATGATGTAAATGTGCATGTTGTCCATGTGTACATGAGTCTATAAAATAGGAATATGAAGAGTCATGGGAAGGTGAAAGACCAAGAGTCACATCCCATTATATATAGGCCTTTAATATATAGAATTAGATATAGAAAATAGTAGGGGAGTAGTATAGAGCAAGGTAGATACAATGTAGAGCATGTATGAAATATGGAGAGTTTGAGATTTCTAATTTTTGTGTAAATATCCTATTTTCGTGAGCTTTCATTAATGGTAGTTTTATGAGTTACTACAAAAGTTTCTTATGAGTTTTACTTGCTTAGTATATTGTCATTATCATATATTTAATATTGCATGCTCATTTTAGACCTTGTGGTAGTTTTTACATTAAATATATAGCATCAAAAGCTTACAAGATTCCACCTTTAATGTAGAATTTCTACTTTGATATTGAGGAGTGTTTGATTCTATTGATCATGCCATCCAAATACATTTATTATAAAATACTATTTTTAATTCTTAAAGTGCATTTATTTAATGTGGAGGATCTTCATTAAACTACATCAAAATTATCATGACCCTCCCCGATAGACTTTTTGACATGAGAAAACTATGTACTATGATACTTTGATGCTTAGTTTTGTGCAAATGAACAAGTTGTACGATGTTTAGTTTGATTTTTTTTGGAAGAATATGGTACTGCTGACATATTGTTAATATGCAGGATTAGGTACACTCGTGGGTGGAAGAGGTAGAATCATCCACCAAAAACGGGGTACTTGAGGTTGGGGTAGAGATGACTAAGGCAACTTGGGGGTAGCATTAATGGATACTTGCATATAGGCATGCATTATGGATTTAGGGATAATCATCAATAGCTAGTCACCTAGAGCCTTAGTTGATAGCCTAGTAGTTATCGTAAATTATCTGTCTGAGATGGATGACTGGATTGATGGAAAGAATCCCTCTTTGTTTGATGTATTTTTTTGGTTGTCTTTTACTTCATCCCCCAACAACATCTTCATTTCAGAATGGTGTGCATAAATTGGTTGCCTTTAAATTCTCTAAATTGTTGTTAGTAGCATGTTGCTTTTATGATAAAGAAGACTCATTCTTTTTATGATTAAGAGGTGATAAAATATCTATTTTAAATAATAATAGAGCTTTATTTAAAAATTTAATAAAATATCTATTTTTTAAAAAAGAAAATAATAATAAAGCTTTTTTAAATAGATAATTAAGTATCTACTTTAAATAATACTGGATTTGTTTTTTAATTGAATTGAAAAAAAACTTCCCCTAGGGGTTTGGCCCTTAAGGGGCCTGACAAATGGTCTGATGCTTTAATGATCAACAAATCTAAAGGTTGAAGGAGCATGAAAGGTTGGATGTTGAAGGAGCATAGAAGGCTAGAAACTGAAGGAGCGTGGAAGGCTAGAGGCTAAAGGAGCGTGGAAGGCTGGAGGCTGAAGGAGCGTGGAAGGTTGAATGATGAGTTGATCTTTGGAGTGTCAAGGCTAAAGGAGTGTGGAAGGTTGGGTTGGCTGAAGGAGCATGGAAGGTTGGGCTGGCTAAAGGAGCTACAACGAAAGGTTGGGATGTTGGGTGGAAGGTTGGGATGGTTGAAGGAATGTGGAAGGCTGATAAGGTTGAAGGAGTGTAGAAGGTTGGGTCGGGCTGAAGGAGTTGCAACGAAAGACTAGGATGTTGAGTGGAAGGTTGGAAAGACTGAAAGAGCATGGAAGGTTGCTTACTATTAGAAAAATAGAATTTCAAAGTGTGAAGGATTAGTTTTTTTTTCCTGAAAAACATCTCATCTTTTAGGAGCCATATCTTCGCAAAGAATTATCTGATTCAATTGATTATTAGACCAACTTGTGCAGAATTTGAATAGCTTTAAAATGAGTGGTCATATGCAAAAATCTAAGCAATATTGAGGGAAATATGACCCTATGAAGTCAACCATTCGAAACAAGGGCAGTGACGATTTTTCAAGTCACAAAAAATGAAATTGCAAAGTGCGAAGGATTAGCATTTTTTCTTGAAAAATGTCGTATTTTAGGAGCCATATCTTCATGATTCAACTGATTCTTAGACCAACTTGTGCAAAATTTGAATAGCTTTAAAATGAGTGGTCATCTGCAAAAATCTAAACAATATTGAGGGAGATACGACACTGTGAAGTCAACCATTAGAGAAAAAGGCAATGATGATTTTTCAAGTCGTAAAAAATGAAATTGCAAATATTTGTCAACAGTGAGGAAGGAACTAGCAATTCAGATTTGATAAAGCGAACTATGATAGTGTTATGTTTTGGAAACATTACTCTATTAAGATGCAAGGCATAGATAGTAGAGGTGAAGTTTTGGTATTGTGAAGGCTGCTCTAGAAAATTTTCAAGAAAGATGCCAAATTATGGTGTACTTGTATTCATACAGAAATTTGAAAGATCCAAAAAATGAAAATCAAGAATTCGGATATTTTATATAAAATGATGTAGTAGGTTTCTAGCTATAGCATCTCAATTGAGATGAGAAGTGTATCTATTTGTAAAATCTCAAGCTCTAAAGAAGAGAGATGTAATTTGTCAAGGGTGGGGGACCCGAGTACAACCCCTTATTATCCAACAAAAAAATAATAATGGAATTTTATTTAAGAGATAGTAAAAGATATTTTTGTTTTTAAATATATATATATATATATATATATATATATATATATATATTTATATATATATAATGTCTTTATAAAGAATAAATAATAGAGAGACTTATTTAAGAGATCATGGGTTTTTCATTTAAAATAAGTAAAAGTCCATGATTAAAATAATAGAAGAAATATTATTTTAATATCTTGAAAAGACCTCATTTTAAAATAAGAGTAAGAGATTTATTTTAGTCAAGGTAATAAGTTACCTTGGTGAGTGGAAGCTTCTTGCCATCAGAAGGGAAGAGCTTCATTTATGAAGAATTTTTGAAGTAATAGAAATAAGGTTAAAAAATCCAAATATCCTACGAGGCGGTAGGTTGGATTAAAGTAAATTGATAACAGGCAGGTAACATTGATGAGAGACAAGATCGAGAGGGGAAAAAGAGGCGGATAGGGGTGAATGGAAGAGGAAGGAGGAGTTTTACAAAGAGGAGGGATGTCTAGAGAGAGCGATTGATCGATGAGTGAATGGGAGAGGAGCAAACAATCTATGAATCAATGCCTAGAGGAGCGACTCTTCAACAACAAAGGAAGGAAAATTGATATTGAAAAACCCAGGTTGGGTTTAAAACGACTCTCTTATGTTAATAGGGTTTAGATGAATGTATTATTTTATAATAAAAATATAGTAAAACCCAGGCTTTCGCCTTGGTCCTTGGCCTTATTTCATTGGTTCTATAATTGTGGTCAGTTCCTCCCCTTTTTAATCAAGTCATCACTGTTGGTTAGTGTTATAAAGTAACTTGTGCACCTTTTCAACTAACCCCCTAGTTCTAGCATGCTCGTTTGTGTTCTTATTGGTATTTTGGGTGTCTCATGTTGGTTAAGGCCTGAGTTGCGAGTTGCCATCCCTATATGTGGTGGTGTTCTTCATGTTCTATCCATCTGTGTTGCATTATCCACTGGCCAACTAACTGAATCACTCTTGTAATACGTTACTAGTAGGGGACCGAAGCTGTTATTAACGTTGGTTGATCACTAGGCCCACAACCCGTGTGTAGTATTGAGCTCTTATTGGTCGATTGTGTAGTGTCGAGCTCCTAGTGGTCGACTAAATCTTTTCTCGATCGATTGCAATTGATCACCATCCCCCTGTAACTCATTAACCCAACAACTCATCTTGCTTGTGCATCCTTCTTTGGCGTTGTTGTATGAGCGCCTATTTTTTGGGTTGATGTGCGCTCTTGGGTTACCTTTAAAAATAGGAAATAAAGGAGTCCAGTCGAGGTTTGGGTACTATAAGATTGAGGGATGGGTATTTGGTTTTATTTTCAAAACAATAGTCATTTTGTAACTATGAATTAAATAAAGACTTCCTTTAGTTTATAAAGGAATTATGGTTTATTTTTATTAATTAAAGATATGATATTTTAATTAGTGAAAGTAAAGGAATTATGGTTTATTTTTATTAATTAAATATAATAGACTTTAATTAGTGAAAGTAAAGGAATTATGGTTTATTTTTATTAATTAAATATGTGCAACTTCAATTAGTGAAAGTAAAGGAATTATGGTTAATTTTTATTTAAATAAAGATAGGAGACTTTAATTAGTGAAAGCAAAGGAATTATGGTTTATTTTTATTAATTAAAGATAAGAGACTTTAATTAGTGAAAGTAAAGAAATTATGGTTTATTTTTATTCATTAGAGGTATGAGACTTTAATTAGTGAAAATAAAGGAATCATGAATTGTCTTTATTGATTAAAGATATGAGACTTTAATTAGTGAAAGTAAAGGAATCATGGATTGTCTTTATTGATTAAAGATATGAGACTCTAATTAGTGAAAGTAAAGGAATTATGCTTTAACTAATATTATACAATTGCAATTTGGCAAAGTAAAAAGTAAATGCACTGGTTTCATGTAACTAGTAGATGCATTTAGAGGCATGTCTATCATAGAACCATGAGTTGCCCTGATCCCCTACTATCCTCAAACGAATGATGGAAGGACAAGGAGGATCAAAGATGGTAGCTAGAACCTATGCATCAGTTTGATTTACTTATGCTCAAATAGACTAGAATTGTAGGGAGATATCCCTAGATGATTGATGTATTACTTTATTCTTTAAAAGTATGGAGGTTTTACCATACTTGGATATATGTAATAAATTGTTGGATGAATGAGAACTGTATCTTTAATTTATTATCATGAGTTGTCTATGTTTTGTTGATTAGCTTTCTCTTCTATTTAATGCTTACCTTCATTTAATTGTTGTTTCCTTTCTAAAGTACCTCTTGTATGCTTTATAGATTTTGTTCTTGATTGTTTAAGTAGATAGAGTTATTCTTGTCTTCTTGCTTAACATAGAAAGTAACCTAAGGAAATGAAACCTTAGGGTGAACATAGAAAGTAACCTAAGGAAATGAAACCTTAGGGTGAACATAGAAAGTAACCTAAGATTAGGGTGAACATAGAAAGAACCTAAGGGATTAAGACCCCTTAGGGAGAATGCAAACTAAGTAAACTAATTGATTACATCTGAGTTAAGATAGCTTGTCATGGAGATGAGATGGATAGCTTAACTCATAGTACGCATAGCATACCTACATAGATGGACTTGTGTATGGTATGGTGATGGGCGTATACCTTCGACTGTACTGAAGGTGATAAGTTTAGCTCATCAAGAATGATGAGATAGATAAGCTTATTTGTGGTAACACATAATATACCTACATAGATGGACTTGTGTAGGGTATTGAGTGAGATATAACTCAATAGGAAAGTTGGGAAACTTAGTAAACTTAAAACAATAGATAAACTAAATATTGGTTAGGGGTTTATGAATCCCTCTTCGTAGTTAAAAAAAAATATTATTTTCTTGTGTTTTCTTGTAGCTAGTTTTTTGGGTCATTACATTTGGTATCAGAGCTCTAGGTATGAGGGTATAGAGCTTTATCCTTCTATGAAGGCTTGCTTAAGTTTTAAGCTAAAGTCGAGAAGACCTAGAATCCCTTGCTTGCTAGAATCTAATGGGGATTAACCCCAAGGGTGATTGGAATGTTATGACACCTTACTTATAAGTAAATATGGACTTTGGCATTGAAGTTACATCATAACATTAGAACACTACCCTAATTATATTATTGATGTTTTAGCAAGAGAACTCTACATTATGGCTTGTGTTAGTAGTTCAGTTCAAAGGTGGAACTATAACCTAACCTTCTCTTATTGGTTGCCATAGGATAAATGGCACCTAAGGCTAGAAAAACACCTAACAAGAGATTCGGGATGAGGATCTCAGAAATTCCAACAGAGAGGTAGAAGACCTCACTGCTACGATTGCTACCATGCAAGATTAGATGAAACAAATGTTGGAAACCATTGTGAATCAAAATTCACAAGCTAGAGGTTCAGAGGTTAGCCAAGCTGATGGACTAACCATAGAACAATTGGAAGCCAAAGCTCTTTTGGAAAAAGAACTAGCTAAGGATTTGAAAAATATTCGCATCAATAAGTTTGATGGAGAAGGGGATGGGGATGCAACCGAAGCCTGGTTAAGGTAATTAGAAGTTTATTTTACAGTGAAGGGCTATTCCCTAGGAACCCAAATAGTTTGGGCCATAATCTACCTAGAAGGGGTTGCTTTAGATTGGTGGGAAACTCACTATGAGAAGACTAAGATCGAACCTATCGATATTAAATGGAAATATTTTGTTGAAATATTCAAAAAGAGGTTCCTCACAAAACTTTTTCGAGAAGATAAACAATGGGAAATGAAGGAGGTTCAACAAGAACTTCCAAAAGAAAACCAACAATAATCCCAACAATACAATGGGAAAAAAATGAGGTTCAAAAAGAAATTTGAGAAGAGAAACAATGGGAAATGGAGGAGGTTCAAGAAGAACGTCCAAAAGAAAACCAACAACAATCCCAACAATACAAAACCTCAGCCTTAGAAACCACAAACTTTAGCCCCAACAAGTAAGGTAGGGGAACAAAAACCTGAAAAGTGGTAGGGACCCAAGGATGGGTGTTATAATTGTAGAGGCCCTCACTATGCTAGTCAGTGTTCGCATCAACCAGGGTCGAGTACATCTAGTGCCAAGGGAAAGGAACCCGCACACCAAATTTATGCTACAATCGAGAATCAAAAGCTAGATGGGCAAGTTACCCCATTGCTTGTGAAAGGTAAGATTTTTAATAAGGAAGTAAATATTTTAATTGATAGTGGGGCCACAGATAGTTTTATTTCTTCTATTTTAGCAAGGGATATGCCAAAAAGACCAGGATATTTGGCCCATGGATGGAAGGTTGAGTATGGTTCTGGGTAAACCTACTCAGTAAACCAATGTTTTCCAATGGTAGAGATTACTTTAGCTAGTGGTACCACTGAAGGTTGTTTGTATGTAGCTCCACTTCATGCCTTTGATGTGATCCTAGGGATGGATTGGTTATAGGCCCATAAAGCCTTGATCAATTTCCAAGATAGATGGATCGAGTATTTAGAGAAAGGTAAGGAAAGACTAAGAATTCATAGTGAGCAAGGGGCATTCAAACCCTAGATGTTGTCAACTATGCAGTTGAAGAAAGCCCTCAAGAAGGGAGGGATAGTCTATGTCGTAAAACTCAATGAAGTTGGAGAAGATCATAAAAGAGAAGTGTTGGAGAAACACCCAATTTTGTAGGATTTTAAGGATGTGTTTCCTGAGGATTTACTTGGACTTCCTCCTGTGCGAGAATTTGATTTTACTATTGACCTTATGCCAGGAGCAAAACCTATCCATAGATCTCCATATAGGATGAATCCTATTGAGATGCAAGAATTAAAGGTGCAACTGCAAGGGCTATTAGAAAAGGGATTGATAAAACCAAGTGTGTCACCTTGGGGTGCACCAATTTTATTTGTGAAAAAGAAAGATGGTTCTTTAAGGTTGTGTATTGATTACAGGATGCTTAATAAGGCTACAATCAAGAACCGATACCCACTACCTAGAATCAAAGATTTGTTCGACCAACTAAGGGATGCCATGGTATTCACAAAGATTGATCTAAGATCAGGGTATCATCAATTAAGAATATATGAGGAGGACACTCACAAAATGACATTCAAAACTAGGTATGGGCATTATGAGTTTACAGTCCTACCCTTTGGACTAACTAACACCCCAATTGCATTCATGAATCTAATGAATAGTGTGTTCAGGAGGTATCTAGATCAGTTTGTCCTCGTATTTTTAGATGATATCTTGATATACTCTCGAGACAAGGAGGAGCACGATAAACATCTCAAGATCATGTTAGAGTTGCTAAGGGAGAACCAACTCTATGGAAATATAGTAAAAAGTGATTTCTATGTCTCAGAGGTACGATATCTTGGGCATATTATATCAGCAGAAGAAATTGTTGTAGATCTAGAGAAAATTGAAGCCATTCTAAATTGGCCACCCCCTACCAATGTGACAGAAGTGCGAAGCTTCATGGGGTTGATGGGCTACTATAGACGTTATATAAAGGATTATTCTAAGATTGTAGTAGCAATAACTAACCTCTAGAAGAAGGGAAAGGAATTTAAGTGGTCAAAAAAGTGTGAAGCTACCTTTGCATTGCTAAAACATAAACTCACTACAACACCAATATTAAAAATTCTAGACCCTCAAGGGAATTTTTTAGTATGCACGGATGCATCACTAGAAGGGTTAGGAGGAGTACTCTCTCAAGATGAGTCAGTAGTAGCATACACTTCAAGGAAGCTTAAGAAGCATGAAATTAATTATGCTACGCATGATTTAGAGCTAGCTACAATGGTGCACGCTCTAAAAGTTTGGCACCACTACTTGGTAGGAAGGCCCTTTGAGTTGAAAACTGACCATCAAAGTTTGAGGTATATATTCACCCAACCTATACTCAATGCGAGACAGAGAATATGGGTTGAGTTTCTCATTGAATATGACTTTGAGATTGAGTATATAAAGGGGAAAGAGAATAAGGTTGTTGATGCCTTAAGTAGAAGGAAGCACATAGCAGCCATAACCATAAGTCACATGGATCTAATGGATCAGGTGAGGGAAGAGCAATCTCAAGATGAGTATTGCAAGGAAATTCGATCTAAGTTGAGTAGAGACCCTGAGGGTAATAAGGAATTTAGCATGAATGATGACCTTTTGTGCTACAAAGGTAGAATCATCATACCAAAAATGGGTGATTTAAGGAAATTAATAATGCAAGAAGCCCATAGATCTCCTTATTCTGCTCACCTTGGAGGGGCCAAAATGAGGGAAAACATGAAAAGAACCTTCTTCTAGATAGGAATGAAGAAGGATATCACCAATTTTATTGCTTGATGCCTCGAATGTTAGAAGGTTAAGGCTGAACGCAGGCATCCTGTAGGACAATTGTATCCACATGATATACCTATGCAAAAATGGTAGGTTATATCTATGGATTTTATAGTAGGATTACCCAAGACCAGGTATCAACATGATGCAATCCTTGTAATAGTCGATAGATTGACTAAGGTTGCACATTTCATACCAGGGAACATCAAGGATGATGCTCAGGTAGTGGCTAACAAATTTTCCAAAGAGGTATTCCAATTGCATGGATTTCTTGAAATAATCATTTTAGATAGGGATTCCAGATTTACTTCTAAATTTTGGAAAGCCCTTCATCGTGCAATAGGCACAAAATTGAATATGAGTTCGGCATACCACCCTGAGATAGATGGTCAAATAGAAAGGGTAAACCAAGTACTAGAGGACATGCTTCGCATGTACTACATGGATCAAAAGTCTCATTGGGAAGACTACCTACACCTTGTGGAGTTTACCTACAATAATGGACATCACTCCTCTCTAGGAATGGCTCCTTTCGATGCCTTGTATGGATGAAAGTGTAGAACACCATTATCTTGGGATAACCTAGAATATCGGGTTGTAATTGGGCCAGATATGGTCAAAGAAATGGAGGATCAGTTGAAGGTAATCAAGCAAAGGCTGAAAGAAGTTGTTGATCGACAGAAAAGTTATGTTGATCTAAAAAGGACTCCAAGAGAGTACTCTGTAGGAGATAAAGTGTTCTTAAGGGTTAAACCAAAGAAGAGTGCTATCAAATCCATAAAGTTGGATCCTCGATATGTGGGACCCTTTGAGATCACTGAGAAGATTAGCCTGGTTGCTTACCGACTTGCCTT
Source organism: Wollemia nobilis (assembly GCA_028583015.1). Taxonomy (NCBI): domain Eukaryota; kingdom Viridiplantae; phylum Streptophyta; class Pinopsida; order Araucariales; family Araucariaceae; genus Wollemia; species Wollemia nobilis. The sequence continues at coordinate 11,827,373 of JAQPPZ010017222.1, forward strand.
ACCACCTAATTTGTCAAAGATCCATGACACCTTCCACATATCCCTACTTAGGAAATATGTTGTTGACCTTGAACATGTGTGGGATGTTTCTAAATTGCAGATGGTAAACCCAGAGGCTATTGAAGTGATGTCGATGAAGATTCTTGAGTTTTATTCTAAGTCTATGCGAAACCGAACTCTTGAACAATGTAAGGTCCAGTGGGACCATTTTTCTGAAAGAAATGCCACTTGGGAGAAAGTGGAGGACATGCAAAAACATTTTTCCTTCTTGTTTGAAAATATAATGTAATAATTTTTATTTTGTAAAACTGGAAACACCCGAGATGGTGTTTAGCCCTAGGGGGTAGGATGTCATGACCCTCCCTGGTAGGATTTTTGACATGAAAAACTATGTATTGATTAATGATGCTTTAATGCTTAGTTTTGTGCAAATGAATAGTTGTGCGATGTTTAGTTTGATTTTTGGAAGAACATGGTACTGCTGACATATTGTTAATATGCAGGATCAGGTACACTCATGGGTGGAAGAGGTAGAATCATCCACCAAAAATGGGGTACTTGAGGTTGGGGAAGTGATGACTAAGGCAACTCGGGGGTAACATGGATGAATACCCTCATATAGGCATGCATTATCGATTTAGGGATAATCATCAATAACTAGCCACCTAGAGCCTCAGTTGATAGCCTAGTAGCTATCGTAAATTCTTCAACTGAGATGGGTGATTGGGTTGATGGAAAGACTCCCTCTTTGTTTGTTGCATATGTTTGGTTGTCTTTTACTTCATCACTCAACAACATCTTGGTTTTAGAATGGTGTGCATAAATTGGTTGCATTTAAATTCCCTAAATTGTTGGTAGTAGCATGTTGCTTTTGTGATAAAGAAGACTCATTCTTTTTATGATTAAGAGATGATAAAATATCTATTTTTTATTTATAAAGTATCTACTTTAAATAATAATGGAATTTTATTTAAGAGATAGTAAAATATATTTTTGTTTATATATATATATATATATATATATATATATATAATGTCTTTATTTGAATAAACAATAGAGAGACTTATTTAAGAGATCATGGATTTTTCAATTAAAATAAGTAAAAGTCCATGATTAAAATAATAGAAGAAATATTATTTTAATATCACGAAAAGACCTCATTTTAAAATAAGAGTAAGAGATTTATTTTAGTCAAGGCAATAAGTTACCTTGGTGAGTGGAAGCTTCTTGCCATCAGAAGGGAAGAGCTTCATTTATGAATAATTTTCGAAGTAATAGAAATAAGGTTAAAAAATCCAAATATCCTACGAAGCGACAGGTTGGATTAAAGAAAATTGATGACAGGCAGGTAAAATTGACGAGAGACAAGATTGAGAGGGGAAAAAGAGGCGGACGAGGGTGAATGGAAGAGGAAGGAGTAGTTTTACAAATAGGAGAGATGTCTAAAGAGAACGAAAGATTGACGAGCGAATGGGAGAGCAGCAAATGGTCTACAAATCAACACCTAGAGGAGCGACTCCAATAACGAAGGAAAGGAAAGCCAACGTTGAAAAATCTAGGTTGGGTTTAAAATGACTCTCTTATGTTAGTAGGGTTTAGATGAATGTATTCTTTTACAATAAAAATATAGTAAAACCCAAGCTTTCGCCTTGGTCCTTGGCCTTGTTTCACTGGTTTCGTAATTATGGCCAGTTCCCCTCCTTTTCAATCAAGTCATCGCTATTGGTTGGTGTTATAGAGTAACATGTGCACATTTTCAATCGACCCCCTAGCTGTAGCATGCTTGTCTATGTTATTATTGGTGTTTTGGGTGTCTCTTGTTGGTTAAGGCTCGAGTCACCATCCTTATATGTGGTGGTGTTCTTCATGTCCTACCCACTTGTGTTGCATTATTCATTGGCCAGCTAATCGAACCGCTCTTGTAATAAATTACTAGTAGGGTATTGAAGTTGTTGACGTCAGTTGATCACTAGGCCCACAACCCGTGTGTAGTGTCAAGCTCTCATTGGTCAGTTGTGTAGTTTCGAGGTCCTAGTGGTCAGTTGAATCTTTTGACAGTCGATCGTAGTTGATCGTCGTATCTTTGTAACTCGTTAACCCAACAATTCATCTTGCTTGTGCATCATTCTTTGGCATTGTTGTTTAAACACCTATTTTTTTGGGTTGATGTGTGCTCTTGGGTTACCTTTAAAAATGGGAAATGAATGAGTTCAATTGGGGTTTGGGCAGTATAAGATTGAGGGATGGGCATTTGGTTTTATTTTCAGAATAATACTCATTTTGTAATTATGAATTAAATAAAGACTTCCTTTAGTTTATAAAGGAATTATGGTTTATTTTTTATTAATTAAAGATATGAGATTTTAATTAGTGAAAGTAAAAGAATTATGGTTTATTTTTATTAATTAAAGATAAGAGACTTTAATTAGTGAAAGTAAAGGAATTATGGTTTATTTTTATTAATTAAAGATAGGAGATTTTAATTAGTGAAAATAAATGAATTATGGTTTATTTTTATTAATTAAAGATAAGAGACTTTAATTAGTGAAAGTAAAGGAATTATAGTTTATTTTTATTAATTAAAGATATGCACTTTTAATTAGTGAAAGTAAAGAAATTATGGTTTACTTTTATTAATTAAAGATATGAGACTTTAATTAGTGAAAGTAAAGGAATTATGGTTTATTTTTATTAATTATAGATAAGAGACTTTAATTAGTGAAAGTAAAGGAATTATGGTTTATTAATTAAAGATACGAGACTTTAATTAGTGAAAGTAAAGGAATCATAGATTGTCTTTATTGATTAAAGATATGGGACTTTAATTATTGAAAGTAAAGGAATCATGGATTGTCTTTATTGATTAAAGATATGAGACTTTAATTCGTAAAGTAAAGGAATTATGCTTTGACCAATATTGTATAGTTGCAATTTGGTAAAGTAAAAGGTGAATGCACTGGTTTCATGTAACTAGTAGATGCATTTAGATGCACGACTTTCATATAACCATGAGTTGTCTTGATACGTTACTATCCTCAAATGAACGATGGAAGGACAAGGACGACTGGATATGGCAGTTGGAACCTATGCATTGGTTTGAATTAATTATGCTCAAATAGATTAGAATTGTAGGAAGATATCTCTAGATGATTGATGCATTACTTTTTTCTTTAAAAGTATGAAAGTTTTACCATACTTGGATATATGTCATAAATTATTGGATGAATGAGAACTATATCTTTAATTTATTATCATGAGTTGTCTGTGTTTTGTTGGTTAGATTTCTCTTCTATTTAATGCTTACCTTCATTTAATTTTTGTTTCCTTTATAAAGTACCTCTTGTATGCTTCATAGATTTTGTTCTTGATTGTTTAAGTAGATAGAGTTATTCTTGTCTTGCTTAACATAGAAATTAACCTAAGGAAATGAAACCTTAGGGTGAACATAGAAAGTAACCTAAGGAAATGAAATCTTAGGGTGAACATAGAAATAACCTAAGGGATTAAGACCCCTCAAGGAGAATGCAAACTAAGTAAATTAATTGATTACATCTAAGTTAAGATAGCTCATTGTGGAGATGAGATGAATAACTTAACTCGTAGTACGCGTAACATACCTACATAGATGGACTTGTGTATGGTATGGTGATGGGCGTATACCTTAGATTGAACTGAAGATGATAAGTTTATCTCATCAAGAATGATGATATGGATAAGCTTATTTGCGGTAACACATAAAATATCTACATAGACAGACTTGTGTAGGGTATTGAGTGAGATGTAACTCAATAGGAAAGTTGGAAAACTTAGTAAACTTAAAACAATAGACAAACTAAAAATTGGTTAGGGGTTTATGAATCCCTCTCCGTAGTTAAAAAAAAAATTCTTGTGTTTTCTTGTAGCTAGTTTTTGGGATCATTACAAAAATGTTCTCCTATCATGTAGACTTGTTCCCAGATCTTGTCTTTATTAATGTCTTCTATTGTGGTGAGATCAATCACCTCTTAGTTCTTTGTCTTTGTGATGTCTTCATTGTTTGATTAAGTCTTTGCTCATGATGTGTGATGTATTCCTGCTTCATTTGGTCTTTAGTGTGATGTGTTACCACGCATCTTGTATCGATCATAAAATTGACTAGTTTCCAATATTTTTTGCGTGTTGTCATATATTTTGTTTGAACTAGTTTCTATTTCAAGTTTTGATTATTTTTATGGAGTGAGATCAATCATATTTTGCTTCTTCTTGGTATTATTTATCTATAGAAGATATTGTTTGTGGTAAGCAATGTATTTATGCTTTCTTTGGTGTGTTGTTAATGGTTGAATCTTCAATGCTTGTTGCATTGATTCCTCATTCTCTTTGTTGTTAAAAACTTTTATTGATGACGAAGAATCAAATTCTAAGTGTACGTTGTTACTCTTAGGTGATTGATTACTTATATTCCTAATTACATTGTACCGATAATAATTTGGATGATTTTAATACATCCAAGTTTCTTGACTTGTCATATGTTTGGAATATACCAAACATTTTTGTGTTATCTTATCTTTGCTTGTGTAACAAAAACATCTTCTTCTTCTTCAATTTCTTGATTCTTTTCTTCTTCTTTAATTTGATTCTCCTTGGCTACATTACTTTGATGTGCCTTTCTCCAATTCTAATTTTGTTGTTCTAAAGATGGCTTGTCATACTACTTGTTCATCTCTCATGAAAGAGGTCTAATTATGAATTGAGTATGCCATCATTCCTTCATGTTATGTTTATTTCTACCACAATGTTCACACATATTTTGTGTGTGGAAAGCATTTATTTGAGAATCATTTATTTGATTCTAATACCTTTGAAAATTGTTTCTTTGTTGGAAGCGTCGTGGAGGTCTCATCTCTCTTTTGAAAAGTTGCTTCCCTCTTTGAATTGTAAGTAGTAACTGTTCTTTTGTTGTGTGCGAGACCTCTACTTTTTGAAGTAGGTTCACCAAATTCTCAAAGCTTGGTGTTTAACCAATTATATTTAGTGTAATCATAAAAACATCATACTTTGATGGGAATGATCTCAAAATAATATGAACTAACATTTTATCAGACACTTGAGTTCCTAATGCTTGCAATGATGCTCACAATTTTGCTATTCTCCTCATGAATGATTATAGTTTTTCATTCTTCATCTTTAAACAATGGACCTAAATTTGGAGGAATATAATCTAGTTTTGATTCTTAACTTCAAATATTATTTTTAATTCTCCCATGCATCGGTTGTGGTTGTATCCCTAACATATGCTTGGACTTCATCTACTACTCTAAACATGATGATTGGTCTAGACTTTTTGTTTGCCTTGTTAAAATTTGTTTGATCTTATCCTTTTGTTATAGGACAAATAATACTTTCATCTACTACTTGCCATACTTACTCAAACTCAAGTTTTGTCAAGAGTTTGGTCTTCTAAGCAACATAATTATTTTCCCTCAACATTTGGGAATCTTGCAAAAAAAACTTTGGTGCTCCATTAGCTATGGTAAACTTTCACAAGATTTAAATATTCTTCTTTTATTGAATCTTCCTTAAAAAGCTCTTTTCATCAAGTATATATAAGTCTATACTCATATTTCAATTGATGCTTCAAAACTTGAAGGAAATTTTTTCACCAAGTAGGAAATATGGAGGTGAAAATATTATCTTCTCTCCTTTCAAATAATATTTATTTTCTTTCAAATCTTTTTAAAAAATAATTCATTCTTTTGTAATATGCTTTTTAATCAAAAATAAAATTTCAAAAATCTTTGCAACTTTGTTCTCTTTTCTTATTTCCATTAGTGAGATGCTATTCAACTTCTTGATTGTCTTAATGACAATACACACTTTTTCTTCCTTCTATTTTTGCATGCTTTCTTAGTTTAAATAAAATATGTCGATTGAATTTTGTGCTTTTAAAATCCTTTGGTAAAACTATTTTTATCAACAAATATTTTCTCATCGTTAGTAAACTGATAGTTTCCTTCTTCTGAGCAATCTTTTTTTGGAGAAGACGTCTCTATTCTAATGCCTTTCTTCTACTTAGCATTTGCAAACTAGTCCTATAATGAATGTTAATTGACAAGATTTCAATGAATTGATCTGGAGATTTATTTTCTAAAGGATCATTGTAAAAACAAAAACAACCACAAACAAAAAATTATCTAATCAGTAAAAAAATCTTAGTCAAATAAAATAAGAGGTTCTAGTCTAAAGCCAAATGAACTTTTGCTCATAAAAGCTAGTTGTCTAGCAATATCTCCAAGGTGGGTTTAGACAAAATCAATCATAAATTACCACCACATCAATCCTGGGCCCAAAGTGTGTGCTTGTTGGAAATATTAAGTTGTCATTGATGTCAAAGGTGCATGGTAGTCAAGACAAATATTCCCCATGGGTTTGATGAATAGCAAGCAATGGATAAAATTCAAGGTAAGGTACTATGGAAAAAATTCAAGGCAAGGTACTATGGACAAAATTCAAGGCAAGGTATATCTCCAAAGTATTTTTCTAAGAGAAGGATTAATAATATTTAAATGTCAAATTTAAATATTATGAAGAAGGACAAGGTTTAAAAGGTTTTATTATAATTGTTTGAAAAAGTTTTAAAGACCACAAGAGGAGGCAAAGGTTTAAAGATAAATATTTATTTTTCCAAAGGCCAAAGGTTTAAAGATTATAATATTTAAATCTTTTAGATTTAATCAAAAGAAGGTTTAAAAATAAAGAGCACCAAAAATTATTAGAGGCTATATGAAAGTCAAAAATCAAAAAGAAAAACATGAGCGTCAACGTCATTGTGAAAGGAGGCAATATGCATATAAATAATGCACTAAAATATTTGTTTGGCTAAGGTTTTTGTGAAGTGCAATTCGAAATCCTTTCACACGTTGAAACTGTGAATAACAAGAAGAAGGGAATGCAAATTTTGGTAGGAGGCAAAGTGAGGATAATTACAAGGTGTTGCGCTATAGACTTCAACTGGGTAGCTAGCCTAGCTGGTCACTTGGCTAGTGCTAAGGCACTGCAGGGGAGAAGGTCATAGGTTTGGTTCACGTAGGAACTATTTTTGTGGTAGAAACATTGTTTTAAGCGAAAGCAAAGAGGAAGGTTTAAATTTACGTCATGCATTATTGTTGCTACTTGTTGGGGTAGCCTAGTTGGATGCCTAGCTAGCACTAGGACGTCATGTAGCAGGAGGTCGCAAGGTCAATTCAAGCAAGCGTTGTTTTGCAAGGCAGATAAAGGAAATCGTGTGCTTGGTGGAAGGTATGCATAATTTTTTTTTATTAAAATTAATTTAAAAAGGTAAATCATTTGATGGACATATTGAATATAAAGGAGGAAAAATATTTTGTTTAAATTTGATTTAAAAAGGGAGTCATAAGGTGTAATAAGGATTATTTGATATTGTAATGTTTGCATGAGGAAAATAGACATAAGGTGATTTGGGTATTATTTGAAATTTGTATTTTTACATTTTTAGAAAGGAGAGATAAGGTGTATCTATGATTATTGTTATTTGTATTTTTGCATATTTTAGAAAGGAAAAATAAGGTGTATTTGTGATTATTGTTATTTGTATTTTGACATATCATAGAAAGGGGATAAAAGGGTTTGTGTTATTGATGAAGCTTTATATTGTGAGGAAAATATAAGATATTATTTTCAAGCCTTATTGTGAACATTGTTGAAAAGGGTTTTTAATGTGGATGATTTGAAAAGGAGATTTGCTAACCAGTTTTGAAGTGGCACTAGAAAAGAAAATTACTTGTCAAGACAGATTTGGGAAGCTCATCATCATCAAGGTAGATTTGGAGGTATGGTGATTTAATTCCTTTCTCAAGGGTGGTTTTTGTTTGAAGGAAATATTTTGATGTCATATGATTGGAGGTATAAGGATTGATTTGATGTGCATTAGTGTTGATTGAAATTGGTTTTGAGTGATATTGGGATTGAAAGTGCAAGAGTTATAGATCAGTTTTGAGAAGCAAATTTATGTATTATTATGATTGACATTGGAAGTAAATTTGCAAGGGTTATAGACCAATTTTGAGAAGCAAATTTATGCATTATCTTGTTTGTTATTGAGAAGAAATTTGCAAGGATTATAGATCAGACTTGGAATGCAATAATTGTGAGACAAGTGAAAGCAACAGACTTAATGAATGTGAAAGAACATATTGAGTATTTGTAATGCATATCATTCTCTATATGTTCATGAAGAAAAAGAATTTTGGATAGAATATGTCTGAATTACTTTAGTTGATGAAAATACTTTTGGGAAATATATGAGCATTGTTAGTACGCAAGAATTGGCTATAGATGAGCATTATTTGGATCAGATTATAGAGCAAATTTGAGCAGGTCTTGTGAGAAGATTTGTGAGGATTTGTTATCAGAGTTGAGCAGGATCTGTGAGTAGATTGGAGTAGGTTTGAGCAGGTTTTTATGAGCAGGATTGAGTAGGTTTAAGCAGTGATCATGAGCATATTTGAGCAAGTTTGATGAGCTAATTTGAGCAAATTTGAGCAAGTTTGATGAGCTGATTTGAGCAGATTTGGTGAGCAGATTTGAGCAGGTTTTTGTGAGCAGACTTGAGAAGGATTTGTGAGCAGATTTGAGTAGGTTTTGAGTAGACTTGAGAGTAAGTTTTGGAGAAAATTTGAGCAAGCCTTGTGTGTAGGTTTGGAGTAGATTTTAGCAAGCCTTGTGTAAAGGCTTGGAGTAGATTAGAGCAAATGGGATTGAGATCTCCTATGGATAGATATCCATAAATCAGAGCAGAGGGGATTGAGGTATCTTGTGGATAGAGGTCCATGAATTATAATAGAGGTGATTGATGTCTCCTATGGATAGAGGTCCACGAACCAAAGCATAAGGGATTGAGGTCTCTTGTGGATAGAGATCCACAAACATTGTAATAGGGAATTGGTTCCCAAAGAATTTGTTGAGAAAATTTATAAGAAATATTTTCTTCGTGGATGTAGCCCACATTGGGTGAACCACGTTAAATCTATGTCTCTTATGTGTGTGATGATCTATGCATTTTTTCATTATTGCAATTGATAATATTGGATTATATTGCTTTGGAAAGAAAAGTATAAAGTTTTATATTACACTGGTCACCCCCTATCAGTATAAGCTTGTGTTCTTCAATGCACGTGTATTATTTTTAATTTTCCTGATCAGACAAAAGTTCATTAGCTTGTAAGGAGTTAGACCTATTAGTAATTTCACTCTTTAAAGATATTTGCCTTGTCATTGCTCCACTTCAAGTAAAGCATTTATAGCTCTAGTGGAGGTGACCTTGATCCTTTTGGACCTACTCTACTGCCAATTAGGCATCTATAGGCTTGATAGAGGTTTCCAGGTAGCCCTAATCACTTGCTCAATTTGCATTATTGAGATTTTTCTTCTTAGGAAGAATTTTGATAAATTGCAAAGCATTTCAGAGTGTGCTTTCTGGGTTGAGGATCTAGAAGGCTATAGTATTGAGTGTAATTGTTTTTTGCCTAACTATCTTACCAAAGTTGATTATGTTCTCTGATTCTGGAATCACTTTTAAGGTCATGATAATGTATGGCTTTGGCTTGATGTGTCAACACTTCCAACTTTCATCTGTGGTAGTTCCAACCTTATAAGATGATTACTAAGCTCCTTGCTTTTTGAGTTGTCAGACCATTTGTATTTAATCCAAATCCTCCTTTCTTAACTAACCGAGGATAGGTCCTAACAGACAAATAGTATAAACATGTAAGGGAGACTTTGTTAGGGTAAAATAGGTAGTGTATTGCATTACACTACATAGAGTTATTACATTTACTTTTCTACCATAGGAGTTATTTACCATAGTAAAATACATCCTAGATTAACTGTGGTTAAATGCTAAAATATCCTGAGATATTTTAGCTAGGGTAGATGGCATATTCCTTTTGTTGGACAATTAGCACTTTCCACGCTAACTCCGTTGCAAAGGCTATTTTGTATTTTATAAATAGGTTTGATTTTTATTATCAAACCTAATGTTGGAATATTATTATTTTGTTATGGTGGTAAATTATTGTAGTATTCTAACTACATTGGTATCCTCGTTGGGTGGCTTAACATAAGCTTTGCTCATTCCACCCTTCTTGGACCCTACATGGATCTCGAGGTGCCCTATTAGCGACCTGTACCTGCATAGCTCATGAGATCCTCTTGTTGGCGACCATTTCATGGCATGACTCCACTGATTCCGTTGCACGCTTCGCTCGGCCCGAGACTTGACCAGGCTTTGATTCAGCTGGTGCAGACCTGATCGAAGCAAGCCTGGTGCATGATCGCAATAGATCTGACCTTGATCTGCCATCAGCAGATCCCACAAAAATCTCCTAGAGTCAAGCCTGAATGTGATATCCACTTCGATTCGACCCGACACACTCTTTGATGAAGGACTCTATCTACAGTGACATGAATCCTGAGGAGTGGGATCTGTAACACTCGGACACGCAAACAAATCATGACCTACCATGTGGCATTCATTGGCACCGACCCAGTACCTCATGTGGTGATTTGCCTCAGCTAGCAGCTATTGACATGGCTCGCTGAGCTGGCGGGTGCTGACCTGGCCGATGATCTGATTTAACTGGCGGCTATCGTGGTGCACAACCCTCCTGTTGATGCGTCCAAAACTTTATGCATTATGCCTCAATGTGTCAAAGCCACAAACACGCCATAGATAGCTCCTCACGGAGCATAGTCTCCCACAAGGCATACATCTCTCTACGAGTGACTTCACCCTAATAAATAGTTTTCAACATCGTTTTCCCACGAATGTGGGATAATTGCTTTTGAACCTCGCCACCATAGTGCATCTTCCCTTCAGGTGCCAACATCTATGATCTCTATACGACCTCAGCCATAGATATTAGATCTTGCTCTCAGGAGAAAATGATCACTCCTACCTGTTCTTGTTATTTTTCCAAGCGTGCTCCAATAGCTTTATTGCCACCCATTCCATAGCCCACATTTGGAGAGGTGGATAGTGGTCGCCGCATGGTAGAGAGGAGCCGACTAGCGACGATGAGCAGAGCAGAAAGGCACCGATCGACGTCGAGCTGGGCGGAGAGTAGCCGAGTGATAGAGCCGCCTGAGGGAGAGGAGCGGTGGTAGTATTTTTTCATTGGCCCGTGACCTAGGAGGTATTTTTCATCTGGTTGCATCGCATAGGAGCCAAACCGATCGATGGCTTGGTTGGCTAGAATGACCGATTAGAAGCGCGAATGCGCATGGTTCGATTCCCCCGAGCGCCATAATAAAAGGTTTTTTATTTTACTTTGGTGAATTATAAATATTTTTTATTTTTCTAAAAGTTTTTTTAAAGTTCATTAATATTTTTTTATATTTATTTTTATAATTTAGTTAAAATTGGCTTTAAAACATTCAATTTCTAGCCAAATTGAATTTTTTTTTTCCAATTTTCTCATAAATTATAGGAATTTAATCTTAAATTATATTTTTTCTTTATAAACACTTAGAAAATTTTAAATAAATCACCAAATTATTTTGCCTTACAAGTTCCAAAGCCAAAATTGTGTTTTCTCCAAACTTGGAGATAAAGAGACATAGGAATACATATTCTATTGCAAAATCAAGACAAAGAAGTGCTTTAGGGAGCATCAAAAGTCATCTCATTTTTTCACAAAAACAACAAATTATTGCTTTTGTTCTCTCCTTCATGAAAGGGGACATAAAAACATAAAATAGCAACCTTCTTTTTGTTGTTGAAACTTGAGATCAAAAATGTTTTTTTCTCCTTCATGATAAATTGTTGAAGACAAAACCAAAGTCGTGTGTCGACTGGTCTGGAAGCCTTTCAAACGCAGGTCGTGTGTTGACTTGTCTTGAAAGGAGTGCTCAAAAATTCTTCAATTTTGTAAAACATTAAGGGGGGATAGAACTCATTTTGTTGATTCTATTATTTGCAAACTTGTAAAGAACAAGGGGGGATTTTTCAAATAGTAAGAAAGGTGCAATTTTGATTGTACTCGACACCTTTCTCAAAAATTGACTTATTTCTAGGTGCATTTTTGGTTGAACCCGACACCTAGAGTGATAATAATGTGGGTTGCTTTCATGTTTTGATTATTTGCACTAACACTCATGTTTCTTATGTGCACTTAAATCATTCACATACAACATTGGCAGAAGCATTTTCACAAAACCCATATTTCACTCCAAAATGTGCTACACTTTGCACCGGTTGAACAACAGTCAATTTTTCTTACCCCCTCCAAAGGTCAAAATTCAAAACACACCTTGATTACCTCTCTTTGTTTGGCTTAATTTCCTCCAAATTCTCATCCTTCTTGAAGGGTGTTAAGGTAGGTGCCATTAAATATCCTAGAGAGCACAATCAGAAGTCTATCAACCAAACCATTTTTTTTTTCATTTGCTCTATCTTGTTTGGATTAATTTCCTCAAAACTTCTCATCCCTTTTTAAGGGTGTTAAGGCAGGTGCCATTAAATATCTTCTAGAAGCAAATTGAAACATCTTCCATATACTCTTTTGAGGGTATAGTGCAAGATACACCTATCTTAGTCCTATCAAATTTGAAACCTTCACCATGGCCATGATGCACAAGTATCTCATTGAGAGCCAAATGCTCAAAGGTTCAAATTATTTTGCATGGAAGACTAAGATGAAAGCTATCTTAAATGCAGAGGATCTATGTTCTATTGTGGATGGAAGTGAAACTAGACCTCAATCAGCAGGAGCAGATCAAACCACATTTGATAAAAAGGATAGAAAACTATCCTTAATGATCTTGCTAGCTATTACTGATGATATCCAACCTCATATCAATGAAGCTAAGAATGGTAAGGAGGCATGGGATGCCTTAACAACCATATTTGTAGGGAAGAATAAATCAACCATTCTTCACCTCCAAACATAGCTTCATACTCTTCATATGAAATCAGGAGAAACAATAGAGCTATTCCTCTACAGAGTGGTAGAATTGAAAACAAAACTGCAATCCTTAGGAGAAAAAGTGGAAGACCAAGTCTTAACCTCTATCATTTTGAGGGCTCTTCCCGACTCCTACAGAATGTTGATCACTTCATTACAAGTCTCTGGAAGGACAGTGAATTTTGTCGAGTTGGTAAATATTCTTCAAACAGAAGAAGCTAATCAACTCCAAAGAGATGAGGCATCCAACAATGCTCTTTTCTCAAACCGACAAGGTGGTAAGAAAAAGTGGAATCAACAGAAAGTTTCTTCTTCTAATAAAGAAAAGGGTAAAGGCAAAGAGACTCAGAAGAAGAAGTAGTATTGTAAGATCTACGACAAGGACACTCATAAAACCAAAATATTTTGGTTTAAGAACAAATCGCCTAATGAACAAGGAAATAGGAAGGGCAAAGGTAAACCAAAGAACAAGAATAAATAGTAACAGGGACACATTGCAGCTGAAGATTCTAGTTTGGTCTCTGAACGCGCACACAAGGTGCTCATGACACATACATATTCCCCTCACAAGGACACAGTGTGGTACATAGGATCAGACACTAGTAAGCATATGACTGGCGATAAGTCTTGGTTTGAGATATTTGAGGCTCGAGAAGGTAGACCGATCACCATTGCTGATGATCAAACCTATCGAGTTCGGGGAGAAGGAAGTGTTTTTGTCTCCCTTCCAGATGGTGAATGTAAAATTCAAAAAGTTATTTATGTACCAAGATTGAAAAATAATCTCTTGTCAGTTCCACAAATCCTGGACAATCACATGAATGTCAATTTCAAGGTGGACAAAGAAAATAAACGTTGCTTTATCACCAAGAAAGGAAAACAAATAGCAACAGGTTCTTACAAACATGGTTTGTTTGTCTTAGATGCAATTACCTCAACCGATACTGCAATGGTAGTAACCACAAAAGAGGCCACATCTCTATGGCATAAGAGATTTGGGCATTTAAGTTTAGGATATTTACTAGAGCTCAGTAAATATAAAATGGTGAAAGGATTGCCTACTATTTCATATACTTTGCCAGTGTGCTCAGATTGCTTGTCAGACAAGCAACACAGAGTGCCCTTTGAACCTAGCTCCTTTCGAGCTAAGGGACTTTTGGAGTTGGTTCACACAGATTTGTGTGGTCCCATGTCTACAAGTAGTGGAGGAAAATGGTATTTTCAATTGTTTGTCGACGATCACTCACGCAAGATGTGGGTCTTCTTCTTACAGTTGAAGTTTGAAACATTTTCCTATTTTCAACAATTCAAAAAGCTTGTTGAGAAGGAATCAAGATGCTTTATTAAGACCCTCCATTTAGATCGAGGGGGGGAATACACATCAAAGGAATTTTCCTCATTTTTACAAACACGTGGGATAAAAAGACAGTTAACAACAACCTATTATCCTCAGTCAAATGGGGTTGTTGAGAGAAGAAATCGGTCCATTATGGAAATGGTTTGATGTATGCTTAAAGGGGCCAACCTTGAGCAAACTTATTGGGCTGAAGTTGTTCAAACTACAGTATATCTTCTAAATAGGGCTCCCACAAGGGATCTTGAAGGTATGACTCCTCAGGAATCATGGAGTGGTAGGAAACCCTCCATATCTCATCTACGGGTATTTGGGTGTAAGGCATTTATGCATATACCCAAGGAGAAAAGAAAGAAATTAGATGAGAAGTCCCTACCTTGTGTATTTCTTGGATATGATGAATTTTCAAAAGGCTATCGATTGATAGAACCACTTACCAAGAAGAAACATGTCAGCATATATGTAGTGTTTGATGAAGCTTTCACACCCAACACTACATCAGTATACCTAGATGATGAGGAGGAACATCCACTTCCTCCTTCACAACAAAAAAAGCCACCCAAATGGTATACAAGCACAATGAAAGATTCCAAACTCACTTCCCCACCTAATCTTACTCTCAATCGTCCAAAGACATGAAGCATGTCTCAAAAAGAAAAGAATGAAGCATCCACTTCAGTTGATGATCTTTGTGCATATTTTCAAGATATTTTTGTTGATGGAGAGTTACCAAGGGAAGATGATATAGAAATAGATAAGTAGAGGGTTTACTTGTCAGCATATGATGAGAATGAACCTTCTACACTTTATGAAGCATTTAGACTACCTCAGTGGAAGGCAGCTATGGGTGCAAAATATAACTCCCTCATAAATAATAAAACATGGAAGCTAGTGGATTTTCCTAAAGGAAATAAACCCATAGGCTGTAAATGAGTTTACAAAGTAAAATATAAGGCATATGGCACTATAGATAAGCATAAGGCCCGTCTTGTGGTGAAGGTCTATGCTCAAAAGGAAGGGTTTGATTATGAGGAAACCTTTGCTCCTACAACAAGGATGACCACCATTTGAGTGCTTTGTCCTATGGTAGCACAGTTCGGATGGAAAATACATCAGATGGATGTAAAGAGCACCTTTCTTAATGGTGACTTAAAAGAAGAGGTGTACATGACTCAACCTCATGGATTTGAAGAGGTAGGCCATGAGCAACAAGTTTGCAAATTGGTAAAATCATTATATGGGCTAAAAAAAGCCCCAAGAGCATGGTACATAAAAATGGATAGTCACCTACTGTAGCATGGATTTAAGAGAAGTCCATCTGACACAAATCTCTATATCAAGAACACAGGTTCTGAGATAGTGATTCTTGTGTTATATGTAGATGATCTGATCATCACTGGAAATTAAGAGGACTTTATTAATGTCGTGAAAGATGACTTGAAAGAGTCATTTGATATGAAATATCTAGGAATTATCCACTACTGTCTTGGCCTTGAGATAGAACAGAAAAATAATCATCTTAGGGTGACTCATAAAAAGTATACCAAGACTTTAGTAGAAAAATATCGTATGACTGATTATAAGCCTAAAGCAACAACGATGGAATCAAGGCTATAGTTATCATGATATGAAGACTCACCACATGTAGATGGCACACTTTATAGATAGATTATTGGAAGCCTCATCTATCTGACTAATACTAGACCATATATTACTTATGTTGTAAATTATCTTTCACGGTTCATGCAAGAACCAAAGGTCTCTCATTGGAAAGCAGCTAAGAGGGTTCTTCACTACATTCAGGGTAGTGTAGATTATGGTCTATAGTATAAGAAGAATAACTCATTCTTCTTACAGAGTTATACTGACTCTGATTCTGCTGGATCCATAGATAATAGAAAATCAATATCCAGCTATGTATTTCATCTTGGATCTGGTCCTATCTCATGGCATAGTAAAAGCAACAGGTGGTTGCTTTATCTTCAACTGAGGCAGAATATCATGCTACACGTGGAGTTGTGTGTGAAGTGATATGGCTAAGTCGCATCTTGGCTACCATGGGCCTACCAAAGAAACTTCCTATTCACATGTTTTGCGATAATTCTGGTGTTTTGAACTTGGTCAAGAATCCTGTACATCATGAACGCACAAAGCATATTGACACAGATTGTCATTTTATTCGTGATGAAGTTCCTAAGCACATAATCAAGCTCCAACACATTCCCACCAATGAACAGGTTGCATACATTTTTACAAAGGCACTTGGACGTGTCAAATTTCAACTGTTTCGAAGAAAACTTTGTATATCAAAGTAATGTAATAAAGGGGGGATGTTAGGGTAAAATAGGTAGTGTATTGCATTACACTACATAGAGTTATTACATTTACTTTTCTACCATAGGAGTTATTTACCATAGTAAAATACATCCTAGATTAACTATGGTTAAATGCTAAAATATCCTGAGATATTTTAGCTAGGGTAGATGGCATATTCCTTCTGTTGGATAGTTAGCACTTTCCACGCTAACTCCGTTGCAAAGGCTATTTTGTATTTTATAAATAGGTTTGATTTTTATTATCAAACCTAATGTTGGAATATTATTATTTTGTTATGGTGGTAAATTATTGCAGTATTCTAACTACGGACTTAACAATCCTCTAATACTCTAAGATTATTGACAACAAAGGAAAACAACATAAAATAAAAACTAAATTTATGGACTTACAAAACACACACACACACACACACACACACACACACACACACACACACACACACACACACACACACACACACACACACACACACATATATGTATATTTCATTATTTTTTGGTTCCGTGACAGGGGTGCTATAGTTTTAGGTGTTGGTCGTTTATTGTGATTTTTATGAGATCACCCTCTAAGGTCTACAACCTATAAGTATTTGGGCCAATTATTTGAACTATTTGGTAGGGGCCTAACCACTTGGGTTCAATATTACCTTTTTCTCAGTCTCTTTCATTTTTGGGGTCCCAGTAAATGACTATGTCCCCTTCAAAAAATGGAGTTACTTTGGCTTTCTTGTTAAAGAGTTGCATTGTCTTTTGGGTTTGTTCTACCATCTTGTTCAGTGCATTTATTCTTTCTTCCTGCAATTGTGCAATCTGATCTAATATCCTTTGTAAAGCATTAGGTTTGTTATGATATTGGAAATTTAAGGATAGGGATATTCTTTCTGTGCTAGGGGGTAGTATGGCTTTTTCTCCAGATACCATTTCATATGTAGTTTTACCTATGTTCATCTTAAAATATAATTTGTCTACCCATAAGGAAAATTTTAATTCATTTTCCCACCCCTTTTTATTTTTATCCAATGATATTTTAATTATGGTTATTAAATTTTTACTTGATGATTCGGCTAGACCATTGCCTTGGGGAAAATAGTTGGCAACATGAGAAAGCTCTATTCCGTATTTTGTACATAACTCTATCATTTCAAAGGAGACAAAGTACTTCCCATTGTTAGTTATTAATTTCTTTGGGGCTCCAAATCTAGTTAAAATGTTTTCCTCTAAGAAATTTATGACTACCTTAGTTGTTGAATTTCTCAGAGGAGCTGCTTCCACCAATTTAGTAAAATAAAATGTTGCGGTGATGATCAAATTGTGTCTGGCTGAGGAATTTGGATTTATTTCACCAATAAGGTTGATTTTCCATTGTGTGAAAGGTGCCTTTATAACTACTAGATTGAGAGACATTATTGCTATTTTTTTCTTTCTTGCAAACACTTGAGAGTTATAGCAGCTCCTTACATATTGGTGAACATCTTTGAATAAAGAAGGCTAGTATTAACCCGCTCTCATGATCTTATTTGCAGTTACTTTTGGAGCAAAGTGACCCCCATAGAATCCATCATGAAATTCTTCTATTACTTCTAAGGTTTATTTTTCAAACAAATAGAACAATAATACCCCATTTGGATGTTTCTAATAGAGTTTACCTTCTTGAGTGTAATATTTTTGTGCTTGTTGTTTGATTGATCTCATTTTATTAGTAGACATACCTATAGGGAAGGACAGGGTTTGGAGATACATTAAGATATCATCATGTCATTTGCATTCAATATTATTCATTCTTCTGATATAATGCATATCATTGACTGTGGTGATGTTCTACATGTCTTTCCCTTCTTTGTTAGCCAGATACTTAGCTAGACCTTGTCCTCTAACTATTTTCATAAATTTAAATTCTACATTATACTGTAGTAATTTGACCATCCATCTAGTAGGACTACCTATTGGTTTGGGTTGGAATAAACGTTTGTCCAAGATTGCTCAACTTGTATTACTATCAATCAATCAGGGAATATCTCACATGATATAATATTTTTCAATAATCAATAATTAAGATTTGAAAAATCAAGAAAATTATATAATCGTTGGTTCTTGAAAAAGAAATTGGAAATTGTGAACATATGCGGGAAACAAACTCAGAAAGATTCAAATTTGAAAACTGGGTACACTGGTTCCCTATAGGCCGACTGCTGCCAACAAAGATTATCGTTAGGTTTAAACTATAATCAAGATTACAAGTTTGTCCCCGACAACGACGTCATTAAAATATTAGAGATTTTTCCTGCATCCTTAGGATAAGCTATCATGCTACAAGAAAAACTGACTACCAACAAGCAATTACAAGTTTTGGTTGACCTGCCTCTTTAACCTAGGAATATAGTTCTTAATATTTTCTAAATAGACCAGGTATGGTAAGAATACCCTTGAGGTGAAATTAAAGTTTTTAATATTTTATGTTCATTCTATTCTATATTTATGGTGGTGAATTAATGTTTTTATAAAATTAACCAAGCTAAAACAATAATAGTTCAATTATACATTATGTATGATCGGTGCCTTAATACTTTGGGATATTGTAGCAAGATTTAATAACAATTCAATGAAATGGAAAGAATGGGAAAAAGAGAATTGGTGTAATTACATTCATTCGAATATCATAATAAACATAATAATTGACCAATGAAATAAGTGTCCACTATGTGTTCAAATAATGTAACCCATAATGAAGACACACAAAACTGATAACAAGGTTATAACAGGAAAGAAACCCAAAATTGTATTAATATTGGAATTAATTACATGAAGAGTTGAATTGAATTTGCCATTGAAATCTTTTAAGATTAATGCAACAAAAATTCTCGTTCGAATATCATAATAAGGACTTTCCACTCTCCCGTTCCATTCTAGTAACAATTGAGTCTCTAGACCTCTAGCTCAATAATTTGGAAATAATCTCAGCTTTATGGACACCTGTCAAAACCTGCACAATAATGGGAAGAATAAGGGATGAAAAAAAGAAAGACACAAAGGGAATACAATGGTAAAGAACGAGCACTCAAGTATACCTCTTTGCAAAAATATGCTATGTTAAAAGCTTAATATTTTTTCTAGCTGTGGACGTCCTTCTTATAGCTGTGACAACTATGTAACTGTCAAAACTGCTTTAATCTAAATTCTCCACATGGTGACATCTACTACCTTGTTATTTGTCGGGTGTTATACAGCTTGCTATTAGGTATCTCAAAATTAGGATTTATCCTTTATATATCAAAACTTGGTCCAACCATCATCGACCTGATCCTCACTGTTCAACTTTATCTTATGGCTTTTCTTTTTCCCATTTTACCTTCGTGGGTCCTACACTGCTCATTGACTCTGATGACTTTTGAGTTGTTGGATGGTGTCTTTTTCTTTCTGACTTGACCTGACTAAGTCATCCATATGCATCTATATTTCCTCATTGATTGTAATAAGTGTGTTAATTCTATCTTGCACTCTTATCCCCTTGGTCTTATCTTCCTTCAAAGCTATTTGTTTGATCTGAAAGAATCTAACTATGTCGAGGGTGTTTCTTGAAAATGAGATGAGTTGGTCAGACAACTTATCTTCATCAATTTATTCACATGGAAAATCTTGAATATCTTTGATGACTGACCTGTTGAACCCTTTAACACTGAGTACTTTGTGAAGACTGATATTAAGATGCTCCAATATGGTAATTATGTCTCTCTTCATTCTCTAATTATTTGACTGCATGATTCCATCGGGGTCTATCGACTATGAGGTTGGAGACTTTTTAATATTCCATTTGGAAGTTATGACTCTGACCGTCTACTATGATCATTTGTTTATATTTGATTAGCTCATACTTAGTCTTACAATTCTCATAGACTAGGGAAATGACTACCAATTTTTTATCTGTTCTCTCTATCAAAAGTGTTAAATCTTATTCATTCCTATTATTTCCTCAAAGTCCTTACAACAACCTTTAATAATTTTTTATTTTTCTTTGATGATATTGGTCATATTTTCCTTGTACTTTGTTATGAGTACTGAGCCCTGCAATAATTTGCTCTTTGAAGGTATTTGTTCTTGCTCTTTTTTGACTTCAGTTTTTAGCTTTTCATTTTTTGCCTATAACAGTTTTGCATTAGTCTTCCAAACTATTATTTCCTTTTTCAATGGCCAATGTAGTTTGTGCATGTACTTACACTCCATGTTTCAATAAGACAACTGTGTCTTCTTCTACCTCTACATCCCCTATTTTAGAATTTATTTGAAGTGACTATACTCCTTGAGTAGGAATGGTGATCATGGTCTTGGAGGTAGGGCATGAACTCGATGAGGGAATTGAAATTTGAACCATGCTTCTTGTCCAAGTTTATGTCACCCTCCCTTCCATTATAGCTTGTATATGTTCTTCCTCCTCATGGGTGAATTATGTGACTTTTTGTATTTTAATCATAGTGATGCTCAGAGGTTCGCCAATACTCATTCCAACTATGGCTCTCTTATGAGGGGGAGAGTTTGAGGGGTCAGGAACTACTACCCGGTAATCTTTAAAAATGTTAGCAAATCCCTCAGTTTTCTATATTCTTTCCCATGCTACTGTATATATTTTGATCTCCTTGTTGTTTATATTGAAGGCTATCAATATTGCCTGGGGTGAACCTATGACCATATGATGTAAATGTTATGGGACCATCAAGGTTACTGCCAAGTTTTTAATGGTGAATTGGCTTGATGCAGTAGACACAAGCACAATCTCTTTTTATTTCTCCATGCTTGGAGGTTGAGAAGTGGTCGAGGCACTAGTAGCACCTTCTATCGTTTGGGTTGCCAACTCGTCCAGGATCTCAATTTGTTCAGGTTCTTGATTCATAATTTTTGTAAGGGGATCTGCGAAGTCCTCTAAGGGTATGGTGAATACCTGTGGTATTATTTTATCCACTATGATATCCCTTATCAGCTTGAGATATGTGGGGTAATTTTCCACTACTTCTATACGAATATGTGCCTTCGTCAGATTCTTATTATTCCATATTTCTTCTAAATTCACCCTGTTGTTCTGGGCCCATAAAATATTTTCTTCAAATTCATCTTCTCTGTGTATCATCAGTTTGGGCTCAATGGCAATGTCTTTGTAGCGATCGTCGGGATCATATGACCTCCATGTAATTTCTGTAAAATATTATGAATCCATTTTTGGTAAGGCTTTCATAATACTAGCATATCCTCTATAAACATACTATCCTATTTTTCCTGGTGTAGTGACCAAGGAATCCTAGTATATTTTCCCTTAAACCTTAATATAGCTTCTTCTGCATATTGCCTCACTATCTCTAAGGCAGCCAATGATTTAGGACAAAATGTGGGTAGAGCCTTGGGTGACAACTTGGTCCCATATGTTATTATGAAGCTATAATGTTTGGTGAGAAAGAAGTCTCCAACCTTCTTTTCTTTAAGATATTTAACTATGTTCGAGCTCATTCTAGGGGGTTCTTTCTTAGTGATTACATGATACATAACTGTCAAAAATCTATCGTAGAATTCTGAGTAAGTGGAGGTACCTTTGTATATGCAAGGTAGCCTATCTTGAATCATTGCACCCGACATACCTCCTAATAGAGTAATCAAACTCTCTTTGAACTGCCCAACGATCAAATGGATAAGAAATGAGTAGTGTGAGAAGCGGGGCATGAAGTATCTATCCTCCTTTATCACCTTCTATAATTTTTTGAAATCCTTGTCCATTATGTTGCATATTATGTCTTACCATCTATACATTGGCATCTTCCACATCTTGTTACGCTGCATTATTAGGTACATGACCTCTGCACTGACCCAAATAAGGTCCTCAAACCACATAACTATGTGGATCATGTCAGCATAATATTTAACCTACCTATGAAGTAAGGACTTGTTAATAGGAAAGTCTATTGACACTAATTTTTCATATTCAAACAACTTCCCATAAAATGTGGTGTCGATCATGTGTTGAGCCTGTGCCGAGACTACTTCCGTGTCGTAAACTAGTTTCACCATTTCTAGTCTAAACACTTACTCAATTCTTTTTAGTGTAATATTTTAGATAGATTTGTTTTTTCCATTGACTATGGCCTTGGTTCTCGAGTCGTATGAAATGGCCAACCATGAAAACTTGGGGGAGAAATGTACTCTCGAGCACAATAGCTTCGCCAAATTGGTCTTCCACTTATTGCAGTGAGGGCTACTCTTATCTTTGTCTGCGTATGCCTTAAAGATATTCTTCAACAAATATTGTGGGTATTTCCACTCTTCTGTACTTGATTGAAAATAGAACTCAGTGAGTTCTTCTTCATCCCATACTTTCTCTATGAGTTTCCTTGTGGTCATCTTCTTGAATGGTAATTTTTCTTCTAAAACTTTGACCTTGGTCTTGGAAGCAACTACACTTGAAGAGATCATTTTTTGAGTCTCTGTGATTGGGTTCTTCGACTCTATACTATTCAAATATATTATAAGCTCTATAATTTGCTCGCCATTGTTAGCATGTATTTAATCTTGTTTGTGCATGAAGCATTATTAATTTCGTGCCAATAACCACTGTATTATTACTATACTTGACTCGCCACCTCACTCCCCATAATGGTCAGACTATCGTGGATCATCATATTTTAGTAGATTTGCATAATTGACCATCCGATCATACACATGTTTGATTTTCAATCATCCAATTAGTTCATGTCTTGTTAAGGTATGTGCCTAGATATATCCAAGGAAGAGGTCCATAGTTGGCTTGCGTACCTACAACTTCTCGATTAGCTCTCGACTATGTCAGCAAAATCATCATTGATTCAAGTGTCCCATTGGATTTATCGAATGAGGGTCCACAAGATATTTCTTTAATGAAGTGTTGCTCCAAACATGTGACATATCGATTAATGCTCGTCACATATTTCAAGGGACTCATACTTCGATGATATTTTATGGTTGATCAATCGATCAGTGTTTTAATTAGTTCTTTTGCAAAGATCATCGGTTGGTGATTCATTATGATTTAGCTAAAAATTTTCTTACTTGCTGATTGGATGTTCAACTGATTAGCCCTCATCGTCTATCAGTTTTTGGCTAGCGATCCCTTATTGACTTTGCATGAATGGTGATTTTGACCTCTTGCTATTAACTCCTCGGTCGAGTTGCCTAGAGTACCCTCATATGTGTTGCATTAAACTTATGTCAGTATTTATCAATGGGTTAATATAATAATAATGTTAGCTGAACCAAAATGCATGCAAAAATTAATGTTAGCATACCTCACTTATTTTACCTTTATTTGGTTTGATTCATCTTGACCATCTGCTTCGCTCAACTGGTACTCTTTGATGGCTATGATCTATTTGGTCGACAACATCTGGGCATCTATCTCTTATCAACCAAAAATATTTCAATAGCTTAGCTTCCGCCACATCATTGCTTTGGTTGGCTAAGCATTTTTAATTCTGCTTGGTATTGGTCGATCGATCTATTTTAGTCATCGCTCGAATGGTCTTGACATTGCCATGTGGGATTTTGTTCAGTCAAAGTATTTCATCTTTGATGAGTCAGTCAGCTTTGACTGAATAGTTTGACCAACTTTTTGATCGAGTGACTTGTTGATCGTTGATCTCTCTAGGATTTCGATTGATCGACTTTGGCTATCGATGAGCTTTCGATCGATTATCTCTCTTTGAACCACATGTTATGTCAATCGCTCCCTCCTATCAGTTAAATGCTTCTTTTTTTTACCTTTAACTTCTAAGAGCTCAACTTTGATCAAGTTCTCAAATTTGGCTTCATTTGAATTACCTTTTCACACTGAATTGCTTGATTGATTTGTTACTCTCTACGATCGAGTGCTTGTACATGTATAACTTCAATTGAATGGGTTGACCATTTTTTGTTGATGTTTTTAGGATACAAAAAAATATTGTTACTATGCTCAACTGATAAGCTTTGGACCATTGATCTATTTTTGTCTAGTAGTCTTCTTTCCCTACCGAATCGATTGATTGCTCATTCGGTCCATCTTTTCTTATCGTTAGTCGAACGATGAGTCTCTGTTGTGCTGATTTCATTGACTAATTGGTTGATCACTCAATCCTTTATTACTATCAACCGAAGACCTATTTTATTGAATTCTTTGCTTTTCGATGATGACCTTCTATTTGTCAATCGATCAGTCGATTACTTTTCGATTGGTAGCTTTGCTTAGTTTTCCATTTTTGATCGATCGGGTTGATGGCTTGTAGACTTAGGAATATGCGGGTAGGTGACCCTTTAATATTATTCAAAAGGATTATTTTAATTCTTAAGGATGTAAGGTAGTCTCAGTGTTTTTGCAATTTAGGTCATTTTATGGAGGATGACTAACATGATGACAAAGTTATTAAAAGTGAATGACTTAAGCCTTTGAAGCTTTTGGTTATTATGCGAACAATATTAATCCATGGTTACCTTTTGAGATGTTTAATGCTTTATAGCTCAAGATTTGAATTTTCTATTAACCCATCACAAAAAATAGACCTCTTAATAACCTTCAAAAATTTAAAATTAGTGGTACATTCATGTTGTATCAATTTTGGCTACAACAAGTGGTAGGAAGGAAAACCACTAAGATGTTCTGTTTCACCAAAATATTGTAATACATCAAATCCAAAATAAATATTTGGAATTGGGAGGAGTTTGGAGATATCAGGCATAAGAAGTAAGAAGTGATTGGTCGGTTTGAATATTTGAATGATGAAAATAATTTAGGTGGCTTCATAGAGAGTTGAAGTATAGATGAAATTAGACTCACAACTCAAGTGGAGGAATGGAAAAAAAAAGGAGCTCTTATGGAAGCATAAATATAGGATGCAATGGCTCAAAGAAGGAGATCAAAACACATAATTCTTCTACAAATATCTCCTATTCCACAAATCACACAACTTTATTTCTTCCTTGAAATCAAATTTTGGAGATTCTATATACACTTGGGATGACATAAAGTCGATCATTGTCTGCTACTTTTCCAAATTATTCACTATTGCATTTCTTGACTTGACTTCTCAATAGAATATCCTTCAAGTGAACCCTACTCATATCACTTATAAGGAGAACTATATTTTAACTGCTCCACTTACTATCAATGAGCTTCAACTAGTGGTTTTTAAAATGCAAAAAGGAAAGACCTCGGGTGCTGATGGTTTTCCCATAGAATTTTACCAAGAATTTTGGGATATTCTTCATGTTGAGAAGCCAGGAAGACCAAAAAAAATTTGAAGATAATTAATAGAACTTATATATCTCTGGTCCCAAAGGCTCAAGATGCAGAATATATCTCAACTTTTAGACTAATGGCTTTATGTAATGTTCTTCTCAAAAGTATTATCAAGATCATAGTAGAGAGGCTAAAACCACTTTTGCATAAGATTATTTCCTCTGAACAAGGAGGTTATGTGGAAGGGTAGCAGATTGTGGATGAGATATTTGTTGCTCAAGAAGCCATCCATTCTATAGAAGCACAAAAATCTCCATTTATGTTCATCCATTTAGACTTATCTAAAGTTTATGACAAAGTGGATTTGAAATTCTTCATGAAAGTAATGAGGCAATTTTGTTTCTCTCAGGATTGGACAGATTGGATGATGGGATATATCTCTTTTATGTCTTACTTATTTCTTATCAACGACTACCTTTCACAACTGTTCCTAGCTTCCAAACATATTATATAGGGTGACCCCTCCTCCCCTTATTTATTCATCATTCTTATCGAATGCTTGGGTAGGACTATGATAAAAAATATAACCCTTGAGGGAGTTACCATTGCTCATGGATCCAGACCTATCTCTCATCTTTAGTTTGTTGATGACTCTAACATTAGGTAAAGCTACGGGTAAGGAAGTTTTTAGAATATAACAAGTCATTAGTTGTTTCTCTAATGTTATGAGATAATTGATCGATAAAGATAAATCAAAAGTAATTTTCTTTCACTACTCTCCTAGATAAAAATCCATGGTTTTGGATAAATTAAGATATAATAAGTTCTCCCTTTCGATCACTTATTTAGAAATTCCTACCAATATCTAGAGATAGAACAAAAAAGACTAGAATTGATTGTTGGACAATGTAAAGAGTAAAATTGAAAAGTGGACCAATAGGTGGCTTTCATATAGGGGCCAAATTACCTTGGTAAAATCAGTCCTTCAAGCTATACCTATTTATGTTTTTGTTGTGTTGAATATCCAAAAGATAGTTCTTAAAGAACTGGATCAAATCAATCACCAGTTCCTCTAGAGTGGTACTAAGGAGAAAACAAAATGGCCTTGGTGAAATGAGATACTTTATGCCTTTCCAAGTATTAAAAGGGGTTAGTATTTTGATCAACTATTAAAAACAATAAGGCTTTAGCTACAAAGTTGTATTGGAGGATATAAAATAACCCCAATGCTCTATGGGCCAAAAATCTTCGTGCTAAATATGCAGAAAACAAAAGTCCTGAAGACCTTATTTGCTATCAATTGCCTACAGACCTTGTTTTCTATCAATTGCCTACTTGAGGTTCTTCCATTTTGGTGGTTTTTAGGACTAGTGAATATTTGATAAAGAAGAAATTATTTTGAATAATTCATAATGGTCAATAGATAATTTTTGGAATAGATTCTTGGGATGGTCACCAACTTTTGATAGCTTAGTTTACTGATTGGAGGCCTTGAATGGAGGAACTACACCAAGCTAACTGGATAAAGGTAGCTAATTACTGTCAGTACTAGACTGGTGATTTAGAACTTAGTAGATATTGGATCCCTATTGAGGACTAGCCTATTCAAATTCTAGAAAGGTAAAGAAAAGATATCCAACACGCCCTTCATATGATATCTCTCTCTTGGTCCCATGATAAGGACTATTTTGGATGGAACAACACTACTAAGGGTGAGTATATAGTTGCTCAATGTTATTTGGTGTTATTCCACAATAATACCAACCATTCCTATGACATATTTATACAATTATGGGCTCAAAAGCTCTAGCTGAAGGTGAGGTTTTTTATTTGGCTTTTATTGCATCAAAGGGTGCTAATTGGTGAGCAACTTATGAAACATGGCTTTAATTTCTCGTTTAGTTGTGAAATGTGTGGAAATAATATGGAAAATCTTAACCATATTTTTATTGAGTGTTCGTTAGCCTATAAGTTATGGAAGAGAATGGCTATATGACTTGGTTTACAATGGTCCAAATTTTCTACTCTTGAACAACTTTGGAGGGATTGGCCTAAACATGAGGCTATTGATCATTTTGTTGGGCAGTTAGTTTGGATGGGAACAACCATCCTACCTTGGAATATCTAATCGGATTTTAAAGCAAGAAAGGAAGGATAATCACTATATTTAGCAAAATGCCATTCCAACTTAGTTGAATCGGTCCAGTAGTTCCTTAATCACCCCTTGGACTCCCACCAATGATGGTATTAAGTAATGCAAATATTGATGATTAACTCTACTATTGGTAACCAAATTAAAGGGAATGTGAGTAATTGAAATATAGAACAAGGAATTGACAACCTCCTCCTAAGGATTTTGGAAAAGTCAATATAGATGGAGCCTTTAGAGGGAACCTTGGAAAAGCTAGTGCGGGAGGAATTAGTAGACTTTTAGATGATTCCTTGGTTTTCACTTTTGTTGAGAATTTGGGTATCCTTTCCAATAACCTTGTTGAGGGGTATGGTATCCTTAGAGGCATTTGTGAGGCTGCTAAGGTTGAATAGCAAAAGGTGTTGGTTGAATTCGACTCCCAAGTCATGATTAATCTATTGAAGATTCCTAAGGATCATAAGACTGGTTGGAGAATAAAAAAAATTGTTGAGAAGATTCAATTAATCCAAATGGGCTTTCTAAAAGTTGAATACAATAATGTGGTCAGAGTATAGAACAAGATTGCCAATGCATTAGTTAATTGAGCGTTGGACAAAGGTAATCTTACTTGCCACCCTCCCAGATGGTGGGCTTCACAAATTAGGGATGCTCTTCTATCTATCCTTTCTCTAGATGGCTACAATACTAGAGGTACGTAGTTCCTTTTTACTTGGTTTTAGCTTCTCTTTGGGTTAGTTAGGGTATTTCAGTTCCCCTGCTCAAAAAGATCATTCTTTTGTTTCCTTTGTTGAATCTTGGCTAAAAGGTATTTTGGCCTAGAAATGTCGAAGATGTAATCCATTTTTTCCATCAATTATTTTGTTTAACATAGTGGAATCGATATCCACCACAATTATCCGTGCTATCTGCCCCTATAAACACCATGTCACATCATTTTAAACCTTTTATGTCATTGAAAGCACCAAGAATACAAACAAGCGTTCAGTTCAACGAGGCCCAAGATTTGAACCTTAGACGTTTGTCCCCCTTACAAGGTTTCATTGAACCAATTGATCTACACCTCGGACCTATCAATTTATTTTTTTGCTGTATTTTATAAAATAAATATATATTTTTAAAGATCTCAGGGGGACAATGAAATGATTCAGGTTTTGGCTCTTCTATGAGAGGTCCAAGGTTCAAACCATGATGTGAGCAAGTGTGTGAGGATATGGGTGTGTGTATGGTTGTGTGTTAGATTCCATATTGATAAGCTCATATTTCCCCCTTATAAGAGGTCATGATGGGATGGGGATGTCCAATCCCGAGCGTCGATCGTAGGGGTTTCCCACACTAACCAAATAAAGAATATAAATAAAAAACCAAACCTTTTTAAAGGTAAAAACATTCTAAAATAATTTAGCCATAAGAACATTTATATCTTTTGAATAAGTTTAAATTATTTATTTAATGATTTAAGCTTGAAAATAAAAATAAAAAATAAATAAGCATTTATATTATTAAATGATTAAACATTATTAATTTTTTTCAATCAGTTTACACATGTTTACTGAGTGGGATTTGAACCTTGGACCTCTCAAAGAGAAGCCAAAGCCCTCACCACTATAGTAAGCTTGCAACTACGATTAAACATTATTAATTTAATTAAAGAATATAAATGAAAAACCAAACCTTTTTAAATGTAAAAACATTCTAAAATAATTTAGCCATAAGAACATTTATATCTTTTGAATAAGTTTAAATTATTTATTTAATGATTTAAGCTTGAAAATAAAAATAAAAAATAAATAAACATTTATATTATTAAATGATTAAACATTATTCATTTTTTTCAATGAGTTTACACATGTTTAGTGAGTGGGATTTGAACCTTGGACCTCTCAAAGAGAAGCCAAAGCCCTCACCACTATAGTAAGCTTGCAATTAAACATTATTAATTTAATTAAGTGAAATTTTCAATTGTTGAGAGAGTATTAAGGTTTGAATCTATGTATAATTGTCTGAGTTGTTGTAATAGTAATGTATGGTCATGATGTAATGTGTAATATGGATGGAGCTTGATTTTAATCTTATATAGCTTATTTAAAAATCATTATTAATAATATTAAAGTTGTTGTGACATAATATGTAATATGGATGGAGCTTAATTTCAGTCCTATATAGCTTCTTTGCCTCTTCCAAAAGAAGAGGCAAAGAAAACCTACTATAACATCAAATGGCAAAGGCCACCATAGTTCACTAGGATCAACCATTAGAAAAAAAAAAATAAATATACAAGGGATGAGAAAGTACAATGTGCAAGTATAAATTTAGAGGAATTAAAGGTACAAAATTTTAAAACAAAATAGCAGAAGAGGTCAAACTTATTCTAGGTGAATCATATTCATTTTCCTCTAGTATAAAAGCCTCTCTTGGAATATAAATGAAAGTAGTGTAGAGGTTGTCCCTTGCACTTTATGGTTTTAAGAGCAACATAATAAAGAAACAAGTATGAAGGATATTTGGAGAAATTTAGGATTTTTAGTGTTATAACTCAATGCTTAGAACTAATTGTATTATGGTAATGAAGGGTATTTAAGTACATAGGATGCCTATTTTAGGTATAACAAACCTTCAAATAAACTTACAACTACATTGTCCTATACTATATGCATGTCGATTGTGAGGGGTTGTTATATCACTTGAATTCTTACATGGTCTATGATGGAATAAATCCTAACATACCCCCCTTATTACATCATAGTCAAATGCTCTATTTTACTTATAACCAAAGAATAATATCTAGGGTGATGCTGGAATTTGATAGAGAGAATTGTTGGAATATATTACATTATTTGGTACATGCTAATGTATCATCTTGGGTACATCTTTAGATTAGAGTGTGTCTTAGATTAGGGTTTGAGTATTTACTTTATGCAATGTAATAAATGTGCAACAATTGTTAGAATGGGTAATGATATAAATGTGCATGTTGTTCATGTGTACATGAATTTCTAGAATAAGTAGATGAAGAGTCCTAGGAAGGTGAAATACCAAGAGTCACATCCCATTATATACAAGCCTTTGATATATAGAAATAGATATAGAGAATAGTAGAGGAGTAGTATAGAGCAAGGTAGATACAATGTAGAGCATGTATGAAATATGGAAATTTTGAGATCTCCAATTTTTGTATGAAGATCCTATTTTTATGAGATTTTATTAATGGCAATTTTATGAGTTATTACAAAATTTTCTTATGAGTTTTACTTTCTTAGTATATTACCATTATTATATATTTAATATTGCATGCTCATTTTAAATCTTGTTGTAGTTTTTACATTAAATATATAGCATCAAAACTTAATAGTGGTATTAGAGCCACAAGGGATATTGATAAGATATAGGGAGAGCAAAAATAGAGATTAAGAGAAGATAGGGAGATCTCATTTTCAGAAATTTTAAAATTACTTTTTTGCTAGTATTTCCACAGGGTTGCAAGAAAACTCATGAAGACTAGGACTCAACATAGATATTTTTCCACTAGATTGAAGGATAACTAGTGAAGTTTATTGCATTTTAGAGATATAGAGATTTAGATGCATTTGCTTGATGTTATCTAAGTTTATTGCAGTATATTAGTTTCTATTTGCAACAACAGAGAAGATTTAAGATTGAGAAGACCTAAGAAGGAGATCCCCATAGAAACTTGAAGATTGAAGACTCCAGATTTAAGAAAGAAGAAATAAAATCTATTGAAGACTAAGAAGAGAGGAAGAGGTCAAGAGAAACTCTATTTAATATTGGAGAAAGAGGAGATCTAAGAGAAGATATCTCATTGAAGAAATTCTAGATTTGGAATATAGAAGATTGAAGATTGAAGATAGAGGAGGACTAAGAAAATTCCTATTGAAGATTTGAGAAGCTACAAAATTTGAAGACCCAAGAGAAGAGGTCTCAAGAAAACTTGAAAGGAGAAGAAGATGAAGGCTAGAAAAGCCCTATTGAATAAATTAAAGAAGTGGCCATTGCAAGAGAGTTGAAGAAATCTCAAGGTAGAATATTGCAAGGAGTAGCTCCTAAAAAGAAGAATTTGGGATAATTATTGCCATTCGAACACAAGCCCAAAAGGAAGAAGGATTTGACAAGAAGTTTGCAAAATTTTGGAAAGGATTTTTGAAGATATCAAGGCATTCAAATTCTTGAGGAAGAGGCCAAAAAATAGGTCCAATTTGAAGTCATAATTCGATAAGAAGATTGGAGGAGAAAGAAGCTAGAAGAGGCCACCAGATTTGAAAGTTTTGAAGATAGTCATAAAGGATTTGAAGGGTGATTTGCAAAGGAGAAGATTGCCGATTTTGTAGCAGAAGTTGAAGAGTCATAGGACAAAAAAAGAAGGCAAAAATTTAGAGGAATTGAATGTTGTTTTTGGACAATAAGATAAAGGAAAAGAAATCAAAATATTGGAGCAACAAATTAAAATAATTGGACTGCAAATTTGAGCAGCATAAGAAGAAATTAGAAAGTTGCATTTTGGAGAAATTCAAGGCTGATTTGAGAGAGAATTGGATAAAATTTGGTCAAAGAAAGTGAAGAACACAAGCTTATACTGAGAGGGGGGGGTGAACAGTATAAGACCACTTTTTTACTTTTCTTATCCTAATCAATATTATACAATGTATCAATGGCAATATCAATAGCAGAAACCAAAGCAATGTACAAATCGTCACACACACATGAGACACCAATTTACGTGTTTCGCTCAATGTGAGCTACATCCACGGATAAAATATTTCACTAAATTTTATCAATCCAAATTTGGGGAATACCTTTCCCGATTACAATGTTTATGGGCACCAACCCAAATGATACACCAATCCCCTAATCTCGAGTTCGTGGGCACCAACCCACAGGCGACACCAATCCCCTAGCTCTGCTCTGGCTAATGATCCTCTAGAAGACCTCTTAGCAAATGGAACTCTATCCACAGAAGACACCTGTCCTCCCTGCTCTGGCTGGAGACCTCTGTCCTCAACTCTATCACCTCCAAAGCTAGTCCTCGAATTTACACTAAACATAGTCCTTCGATTTAGCACAAATGTCCTCGTTCTCTTTCTTTGATCTACACCAAACATAGTCCTTCGGTCTAGCATAAATGTCCTCGTCCTCTTTCTCTGGTCTGGGTACAAATCTATCCTCAAATCTGCACCAATCTCTATCCTCAACTGGTCCTCAAATCTGGTTCACAAAAGTGGTTCACACTTTCACTAAAGCTTGCTTGATCTTCACCCAAGTCTTCACCAAGACTTGTCTCAGATCTGCTTTGCAAGTTCTCGCTAGAACCTACCCAAACTGCTCCACAAGCTCAACAAAAGCTTGCTCAAATCTGTCCAACAATCCCTCTCAATGACTTGTCCAAAACTTGCTCACAAGCTCTCACAAAGCTTGCCCATTATCTCTAAACATCGCAAAAATGATGCACCCGACAACTTTGCGCTTTTCTGCTCCCTATGCATTCTTGCTTCGCACTTAGCTCGATTCAGCACGACTCGCTCTCTGTGCACTATAGACTTAACTTGTGCATTTCAACAACACATTCGATGCACTCTC
The DNA here is from genome assembly GCA_028583015.1 of Wollemia nobilis. NCBI lineage: Eukaryota > Viridiplantae > Streptophyta > Pinopsida > Araucariales > Araucariaceae > Wollemia > Wollemia nobilis. The sequence goes on from JAQPPZ010017222.1 coordinate 11,860,986, forward strand.
AACTCTCCAAAAAACCCTCCTTTTATACTAACACTTTCAAGATCAAAACTTTGATCTTAGTCGACTGCACAACCCTAAACTACGTCGGTTGCAAACCCTAAATATCATCGGCTCACATTTAACTTTGTCGCTTCACTGCCTCTGTAACTCTTCTATAGCTTCTGCCGTGAAACTACAACATGTCGTGATATCACGACACTTTTGCAACCACACACTTCCTTTTGGCTTTTGTCATGATATCGTGACACTTTAGCCTTTGTCGAATTCAACTAAGCTCTTGTCATGATATCGCGACACTTCTAACTTAGTCAACATCAACTTTGCTTTTGTCGTGATATCGTGATATTTCTCTCTTCGTTGACCTCCTTTCTACTTTTGTCACGAAATCGCGACACTTCTGTCTTCATAGCCTTCCTCTCTGCTTTTATCGCGAAATCGCGACACTTCTCCGATAGAAGACCTGCATTCTATTTTTGTCGTGAAATCATGACACTTTCTCCAACCGAATGATGCCATCTCAATCTATCACAAAATTGTGACACTTTCTCTTCCTTGCACTCTTGTCTGTTTGCACTAGCGAAAATAGAACATGTCATAAAATCGTGACACTTTCGCTGCCTTGTGTTTTTCTCTGCCTTATGCCCGTGAAAATGGAACATGTCATGAAATCGTGACGCTTTCGCATTTGAGCTCTTCCTCCTTGAATTTATCATGAAATCATGACACTTCTAGCTTTCATACGTTTTCTTTGTAGCCTGTCGCGAAATCGCGACGCTTTCAGCTTCCGTACGACTTCTCTACAACCTGTCGCGAAATCGTGACGCTTCTCATTTCAGACTCTTCCCTTTGTTGCATGTCGTGAAATAGTGATAGTTCTTATTTGGAACATTTTCATCTACAGCATGTCGTGAAATTGCGACACTTTATCTTGCTTCCACTTTGTCTTCTGACTTGTCACGAAATCGTGACACTTTTTCTCCTTAGCGCTTTTCTTTTCTTCGGGTCATGAAAACCCTACATGTCGCGATATCACGACACTTTTTCTCCCAGACTCTCTCTCCTGCATTATGTCACGAAATTGTGACATTTTTTTCTTTTGGACTCTCTCTCCTGCAACATGTCATGAAATCACGACACTTTTTCGTCCGTTCAACCTTCCTTGCAATATGTCACGAAATTGTGACATTTCTAACTTTGAACATTCTCTCTCCTCTTTGAGTCGTGAAATTATGACATGTCGTGATATCGCGACACTTTTCTAAAAAGCTTTCTCTCTCCTGCTTAAGTCACGAAAATGCGACATGTCACGATATCGCGACATTTTTCCAACTTACTTTCTTTCGAACCTGTCATGCCGAACCTTCATTAAAACAGATTATTTTACATCAAATCAAATTCCTTCAAAAGCTTCTTGACATCAATGACAACTTATACACTTGAGCAAATGCAATGTACCCAAGGTACCCAAAATTTCCAACAATCTCCCCCTTTGTCATTGATGGCAAACCTTTACTAAAAATGCTTCTCAAGAGCCAAAACTGAAACCAACTGTGCTTAACAACTAACGAACTATGCCCATAACTGAGAATATTTCTTTGAAGTTTTGCTTCCCCTGACTTGAAGCTTTCCTCTTCACTTTGAAGCTCTCCCCCTTACTCATATCTCTCCCCCTTTGTCATCAATGGCAAAGGGCGACCTTTGGGACTCTGGACTAAGAATTAGCCTCTTAGCTTAGTCCCTCCCCCACCTCCTGATGAGGTGATTAATTATGGGGTGGGAGTAAAACTCCCATTAGGCACTGATCATCATAAACGTCTATAATTTCCTTGTCGGGCCTTCTCTTGAACTCTTTGCCCGTATTCTTGTTCCTGTTCCTGTCACTGTTCTCATTCTTGTTCTTATCCATGCCTTGATCCTTAGACCTGTTCATACCACTGTTCCTGTTCCTGTACCTTTGAAGTTTAGCTCTACACTGTCTAGCCGTGTGACCTTCATTGTTACACTTATAACAAGTAACAATGTTATTTCTTTTAGGTATACCTGTTCTTTGAATCCGCCTGTTCTGACTAACCCTGTTCTGACAAAACCTATTCTGGTCGAACCTGTTTTGATCAAACCTGTTCCTGTAATTAACCTTGCAATAGACTGCCTTGTGCCCAAAATTTTGACAAGAGTAGCAATACCCTTGAAAGAAACTAGCGCTTCTTAAATTACCATTTACCTTCTTCACTTGAGCCATGCAATGTGCAGCCATGTGACCAAACCTGTAACATGCAAAACATATGTCGTGAAATTTTCCTTTATTCGACCTCTTGGGTCCTGAAAAATTTTTCTTCTCATTCTGAATTTCATTTTTTGTTTCTGTGCATCTATCTTTCAAGGACTCATGATCTGAAATACTTTCCACATCAGAACTCTCTTCCTTTTGGAGTCTCTTACTAGACTCTCCAGCTTGTTCCTTGTGTGGCTTAACAAAACCAAGGCCTGTTTTATCCGTTGTCTTTCTTTGACCTTTGATGAGTGAATTAACCTTTTTGGAGCTATCTTGAAACCTGTAAAGCTTATCCTTGTACTCTTTAGTTTCCTCTTTCAAAAAATCCATTTTCTGTTCTAACTCACTATACTCAAGAACCTTAGACTCTAACTCATCCTTGAGTTCTTGTGTCTTAGCCATACAGAAGTCAAGACTTTCTATAAGATCATCTCTCTCCATACAACATTCATCTAACTTATCCTTGAGTCTAGCATTCTTCTTTCTTTCATTTTTCAAAACACTAAGAGTGTTAGTAAGTTCACTTTCAATATCCTTTATTTGTTTGCTTTCTGAATCATCAAAGCCTTTTTCATATTTCTTATCACTAGAGGTGCTACCTTTTTCAAAAACCATACAAGCATCTTCCTTATAGTTTTCTCAAGCATCCTCATACATACTAGAAACCAAATCATTATTTGTGCAATCATCCTCAAGGTGACCAAAATTTCCACATCTAAGACATTTCATGATAATGAATCTATGTTTCGGTTCTTCCTCTTTTTTTGATATGAACAACATCTCATTTTCATTATCACTTGAAGAACTTTCACTATCACTACTAGAACACTTACTTGCTTTGTCTAGGTAGAAACTCTTCTTGTGCTTGTGAGAATACCTCTTTCCTTGATTGTCTGTGCTCATCTTTGTTTTTCCCGTGATGCTTGTGCTTTTCGAATCCTTGCTCTTAGAATCCTCGTTTATCTTCATCACTTTCATCCCTGGGAACAGTACAGTCTGTAGCATAATTACCAAACTTTCCACAATTGAAACATCTTATATTTTTCATACTTTTGTGCTTTCTAGAGAACTTGCATTTCTTGCTGTAATACGCCTCTTCATCACTAGAAGACTCATCACTCTCTTGAAGCTGTTTACCCTTGGATTTCTTGGTAGCCTTGAAAGCTACCTCTTTCTTGACATCAACCTTCACTTGAGTTCTCAACTCAAATGCTGCAAGTATACTATGGAGCTCATCCTTTTTCAACTTATCCAAATATTTAGCTTCCTCAATAGCAAAAATCTTTTCACTAAATCTATTAGGAAGAGATCCTAAAATCTTATCACAAACATCATTTTCAGCAAGCTCAAGACCTAAGTCTTTCATTGAGTTAACAACCTCATCCATATGAAGCATGTAGTCACTAATATTTTCATCATCATTCATCTTGAGTTGTTCAAACATACCTTTGAAGTGTCTCAACTTGGCCTTTCTGACATTTGTATCACTAGTATGAACCACTTGCAGTTGTTTCCACATTTCACTAGCTGTTTTGCGTGCTGAATTACTTGGACGTGAAAGACCTGCAGGCGAACCTACCTGAAATTCACTAGGATAAGTGGTCATGTTGGTGGTGGGGATGTTCTGTGAATTATTCATTTGATTATTTAGATTTAACACTTTAGATTGATTCCTTTTTAAGACCATAACGCAATAAATCTAAACAAATTCTGAAAAGAAGAATGCAAAACTTGAATGATAAATTTACACTAAAGAAATTATCGAAAAACAGTCACAACCTAGGTTTCAACCAATGTGTCTTACCTCGCGGTTAATTACTTATTTTCTGATCTTAATCTGTAGTAAATTTTAAGTGTCCGATTTATGAGTTTTGCATGTGATCTAATCTTGAATTATTCACAAAAAAGGTAAAAAACTATGGCTAGGAAAGGACAACAAGATTCTTACTGGTGATGAAATTCAGCAAGTTTGCTCGGGGGTGACCTATGGTGTCTGAGGTAGAAGTTTAATGGATGGAGATGAATTCCACCGTCACTAAACTTCAAGCAATACCGGGTGATGAAATCCAGATATTACTATTTTAAATGCAATATGAAATGCAGTGAATTTTATTTTAAGTGTTTTAGTTGTCTAATGTATACATACAAAGCTATAAATCAAAAGTTCTAATGATCTAAGCAAGATGCCAATGAAAATATGCCATTTCCTCTGAAGAAGTGGAGTACACCATTTAAAACCCCCTGCCTACCAATGATATCAGATATCAAAGGAGCAACCGGAAGGTTCGTCCACTTCTCTCGCTCGGAATCACCCAATGGCAGGAGTACTATTGACATCCAATCAATAGTCCTACTTAGATAACTAAAACAAATAATTCGTAGCTATTCTAATATGCAGCTAGGTATGCAATTTTTTTTTATGCAAGCAACAACCAATAATGCAATGCAGAAAAATGTAACTAAAAATGTAACAAAAAAAAATGTATATACAGCTTAACTGTTCTTTTCCAGATTACTTAGTTTTTGTTCATTTTAAAGCAATGATCTGAAAAAGAAACAGAATACAACAGAAAAACCAAAAACGTAAAAAGTACAACTTTAACAAAGAAAAAAATGCACTTACTCGGAAGCCTACGCTTTTTCTGTAAAACGCGCTTCAAACGCCCAAGGGAGTCTACGCAGGCTGAAATGCACCTCTGCGTTTCGAATCGAACTTCCAGACGCCGCTCTACGTCTGCTGCGTTTTTTGCAAACTCCTCAGAAACCCTAGTTCACTGGAACAACGAATTTCATGATTTCTGAAACCTGCAAAATAAAACAAAAACAAGAATAGATCAGTAAAGCAAGTATTAAAAACTTGAAACCCTAGGGGGTCCCACCGTGATCACCATTTGTAGATTAAAGATACAACGCCAAAAAAAAATAAAGAAATCACAATAAAGGAATGCGTAACAGCTTGTACAAAATGAATGATTTTTATTAATCAATGGAGTTTAGAAACTCCTTTTAAGTACAACAGGGCTCGTAACCCTTTTCGTGATACAAAGTTACAATTTGTGCTAGGGTTCTCCGAAACCCTAGCTGGCACAATGTGGTGGTGTCTCCGAAGAATGTATCCTTAACCTCAACAAAATGAGTGGGCTTCGTTGTATCCTTTGGCTCGGACCACTCCAGCTTAAGCAGCTGCTATCAAAAAATCAGATCTACCACTAGAATCCTGCACACATTAAAATTATCAAAGAGTTAGAAACTAATAAGAGGGCTCCACTGTGTGAGCCCTCAGAAACAGTCTAAAACCCTAGATTTATGAAATAAAAATAAACAGAATGCAAAATTCAACAACAGATTAATACATAAAGAAAGATTACTTGCTTTAGACGAATCTATACCTTTTCCTGTTAACGCGGCGAGACCAGGCGACGGTGATGGATGCGACGAAAGGGTTTAGTTTAGACTTAGGGCCATAGAAGACTCAGAAGACTCAGGATTAATAGCAATAGCCAACTCCAGACTTAGATTGGAAAGATAGGTAGGTTTAGCCGAAGAGATAGATAGGGTTTGAGCCATCAAGGTGACTCAATTTATAATCTAATCTTAGGGCACACTTTAGGGTTTTAACGACACTTTGAACGTGTGGCTAAGATTAAAGTGGATCCAAGGGTAGAGAATAAATCTAGGTTGTGAAACGGATTAAGATGGATGGACGGATGAGATTAAATGAAGGATGGACGACTCAGATTAAATCACTTAAACTTTATTTATATATATATTAAAATATTAAAAAATATATATAAATATTAATTTAAATAAATTTGGGGATGAAAAATGGCGGGAAAAGTGAAATTGGGCCAAATAATGGTGGGAAAGTGTGGATTTGGGCCAAATAATGGCGGGAAGGATGGATGACTGACACGTGGCTGGCAGGAAGGTATAGATGACTTACAAGTGGTTGGATTTTGGTGTCTACAAGTGAGATCTGCTTTTTGTAAGCCTTTCAGGATTGTGTTCATTGCTGTGATGTAGGAGCCTTTCTTCTTTAGTATTTGGACCATGTACAGGAATAGTGTACTCATCTTCAATCACTTCCCATACTTCATTACCAAGTGCCATTAGATGCACCTTCATCCTTGCACTCCAAAGACCAAAATCTAACCCATCAAGAATAGGTGCTGCATTGCCACTTAAATAATCCATTGTGTTATTTACTAGCTTTTCCTTCAAGCTGTTAAACTTTTCGAAGGCACCCGCTCTGATACCAATTGAAGAACACAAGCTTATACTGAGAGGGGGGGGTGAACAGTATAAGACCACTTTTTTACTTTTCTTATCCCAATCAATATTATACAATATATCAATGGCAATATCAATAGTAGAAACCAAAGCAATGTACAAATCGTCACACACACATGAGACACCAATTTACGTGTTTTGCTCAATGTGAGCTACATCCACGGATAAAATATTTCACTAAATTTTATCAATCCAAACTCGAGGAATACCTTTCATGATTACAATGTTTATGGGCACCAACCCAAAGGAGACACCAATCCCCTAATCTTGAGTTCGTGGGCACCAACCCATAGGAGACACCAATCCCCTAGCTCTGCTCTAGCTGGTGATCCTCTAGAAGACCTTTGCCTCCGCTGCCCTTAGCAAATGGAACTCTATCCACAAAAGACACCTGTCCTCACTGCTATGGCTGGAGACCTCTGTTCTCAACTCTATCACCTCCAAAGCTGGTCCTCGAATTTGCACTAAACACAGTCCTTCGGTCTAGCACAAATATCCTCGTTCTCTTTCTTTGATCTACACCAAACATAGTCCTTCGATCTGGCACAAATGTCCTCGTCCTCTTTCTGCGGTCGCGGGTACAAATCGCACCAATCTCTCGTCCTCAATTGGTCCTCAAATTTGGTTCACAAAAGTGGTTCACAAGCTTTCACTAAAGCTTGCTTGATCTTCACCCAAGTCTTCACCAAGACTTGTCTCAGATCTACTTTGCAAGTTCTCACTAGAACATGCCCAAACTGCTCCACAAGCTCAACAAAAGCTTGCTCAAATCTATCCAAAAATCCCTCTCAATGACTTGTCCAAAACCTGCTCACAAGCTCTCATAAAGCTTGCCCATTATCTTTGAACGTCGCAAAAACGATGCACCCAAGAGCTTTGTGCTTTTCTACTCCCTGTGTGTTCTTGCTTCACACTTAGCTCCATTCGACACGACTCGCTCTTTGTGCACCACAGACTTAACTTGCACATTTCAACAATGCATTCGATGCACTCTCAACTCTCCAAACAACCCTCCTTTTATAGTAACACTTTCAAGATCAAAACTTTGATCTTAGTCGACTGCACAACCCTAAACTACGTCGGCTGTAAACCCTAAACATCATCGACTCACATTTAACTTTGTTGCTTCACTGCCTTTGTAACTCTTCTGTAGCTTCTGTCGTGAAACTACATGTCACGATATCGTGACACTTTTGCAACTGCACACTTCCTTTTGGCTTTTGTCACGATATCGCGACACTTTAGCCTTTGTCAACTTCAACTAAGCTCTTGTCACGATATCGCGACACTTCTGACTTAGTCAACATCAACTTTTATTTTTTCACGATATCACGACATTTCTCCCTTCGTCAACCTCCTTTCTACTTTTGTCACAAAATTGTGACACTTCTGTCTTCATAGCCTTCCTCTATGCTTTTGTCGTGAAATCGTGACATTTCTCCTATAGAAGACCTACATTATGTTTTTGTCATGAAATCACGACACTTTCTCCAACCGAACGCTGCCATCTCAATCTGTCACGAAATTGCGACACTTTCTCTTCCTTGCACTCTTGTTTGTTTGGACTAGCGAAAACAAAACATGTCGTGAAATCGTGACACTTTCGTTGCCTTGTGTTTTTCTCTGCCTTATGCCCACGAAAATGGAACATGTCGCGAAATCGCGACGCTTTCACCTTTGAGCTCTTCCTCCTTGAATTTGTCATGAAATCGTGACACTTCTAGCTTCCGTACGTTTTCTTTGCAGCCTGTCACGAAATCACGACGCTTTCAGCTTTCGTACGACTTCTCTGCAACCTGTCGTGAAATCACGATGCTTCTCATTTCAGACTCTTCCCTTTGCTGCATGTCACGAAATCATGATAGTTCTTACTTGGAACATTTTCATTTGTAGCATGTCGCAAAATCGCGACACTTTATCTTGCTTCCACTTTGTCTTCTGACTTGTCGCGAAATTGCGACACTTTTTCTCCTTAGCACTTTTCTTTTCTTCGGGTCACGAAAACCTGACATGTCGTGATATCGTGACACTTTTTCTTCCGGACTCTCTCTCCTGCATTATGTCACGAAATCATGACATTTTTTTCTTTTGGACTCTCTCTCCTGCAACATGTCGCGAAATCGCGACACTTTTTCGTCCGTTCAACCTTCCTTGTAATATGTCTTGAAATCGCAACATTTCTGACTCCAAAAATTCTTTCTCCTCTTTGAGTCGTGAAACTGTGACATGTCGCGATATCACGACACTTTTCTAAAAAAAATTCTCTCTCCTGCTTAAGTCGTGAAAATGCGACATGTCGCGATATCGCGACATTTTTCCAACTTACTTTCTTTCGAACCTGTCATGCCGAACCTTCATCAAAACAAATTATTTTACATCAAATCAAATTCCTTCAAAAGCCTCTTGACATCAATGACAACTTATACACTTGAGAAAATGCAATGTACCCAAGGTACCCAAAATTGCCAACAGAAAGGTGCTACAAATTTCAAAAGTTGAAGGTAACACATTGGATAATGTTGTAGTTGCAAAATTATACATTCTTGGACAACACAATTGAAGGAGAAATAGAAATCAATTTAAGCTAGCAAATTGAAAAATAAGGGTAGCATTGAAAGTTGAAAATTAAAGGATTTTTGGACAACAAACTAAAGGAGAAGGATTCAGATATTTTGGATAGCATTTGAAGCCTTTGGAAAGCAAGATTGGGAAGCAAATTGGAGAAGTCATAGAGCTGCGAATTGGAGGAGTTGTTTTAGCAGACTTGGAAGAAGATTTAGATAATAATAAGGCATCAATTAGATCTTCAAGATTGACAAGTTCAGGGTAACAAAGCAAAAGGAATTGGAGCTACAAATTTTACAAAATTAGGGCAGCAAATAGGTGAACCAAATCACCAAGAATACTAGCTATAAAATAAGGTCAAAAGGTGTTTATAAGTAGTGCTATGAAAGTTCATTATTTAAGCATTAAAACTAGTTCATTATAAGTTTTTTTAAAAACACCATATTAGAGTATTTTAAGGAGAAAAATCTAGTTTAAGTTAAGTATCTCCAAGCCAAGGAAGGAGACATCATTATTATCTTGAAATCTACAAAAATACAACAAATATTGAAGTTAAAACCTGCTTAAAAGGGAGTAATAAATAGAAGTAGTATATGTTGTTTTTATAATTGAAGTGCAAATTTTTTCTAAGTCCTATTGAGTAAAAGAAAGATATTCAATAGTGAATACAGGTAAGGTGGATTTATAGTGTCTAATAACAACAAAGAAGACACAAAATATTGTGAAATTTTTGATGAAGGATAACCATCAAATGAGTGATAGAACCACCAAGGAAAAAGTGGAGCCACCATCATAGTGAAGAAGCCACCAACAACCAACCATTGAACATAGAGGAGGAGTTACTGTGGAAGTCATCAAACATTAAATCAAGAGGTTAGAAAAAATTTAGCAAGGTTGAGCCACCAAGGTTGCACCACTAGCTTGAGGAGGAGCATAGTCTCATCACTACCAATAGTATCATAGGTTGTGGCATGTGAATAGACAACAATCATCAAACATAAAAGAACAAGCATTGAGAAGTTAGAATGTTGAAGAAGGTGGAATAAGGGTGATGAGAGCACCACAAATCTATTCATCGCACAAATGGACGTTGGAGGATGCCACTTGTTGATTGAAATGCTCAATTAATTGTAACATCTTGAAAAATGTTACATTCCACTCATTATCGAATGTTACACAATAGAAAATAGTGTTGGAGAATCAAATCATGTAAGGTGAAGAGGAAAAGGTATTGTTTGCCATTTGAAGAGAACTAAAACATAGTCTGAGTGCCAAGAAAGCCAAACCATCACTACAAAAGAGACAAACAAGTCCAACGTTGTGGAATTTCAAATGTTACCAAGGAGGAAGGAGTTTGTAACATCCATTGCCAAGTGTTACGTATGGTAAAGAAGTTGAAGGGTGTTAGAGACAATTGTCACCCAATAAAAGAAGCACCAACCACCACGATTAGTAACATATTATTACATGCAATAAAGGCATGGGTTAGAGTGCCACTTGACATCAATTAAAGGAGGCATGTAAGAATATTGCACAAACACTACAAGAAGGGAAGAAAAGAACACAATAAATAGTCCAACCTCTTAAAGACTAAATTTAATGAGCATCCAGAAGGAGCATTAAAGATTTTGCAGAGAAGGAAGATTGTTTAAGAGCACAGGTTGTAGAATCAAGTCAAGTTTAGCACACCATATACAAGGAGGTATGAAATATCTGATTTAATTTATAATATTTGCAAAGATTAAAGGAGGTATAAGGCATATTATTGAGATTAATATTAATTACCCTTTTATACTCAAGGTTATTTGAATAAATGGAGTTATAAGGTAATGAATTACTGAATTAAAATCTTAGAATATTTATTGAATGATATATAATATTTTTGAAGCAAGGAGAATTCAATTTGAAAGCATTTGAAATTACTTTGAAATTCAAATTGCATAGAAACATTTGCAAATAGTTTAACTTGGAGAAATAAGGATTTCTACATCGAAATAGAAATATTAAATTTACAAATTCCTTAGTTTTCTAAATTTCTAATTAAGGTGTTGTAAGGGATTCAACATCAATTTAAGGTCTTGAAATTTGGAAACTAAATTATTAAAAATTGAAAGCTATAAGAAACACAACATAGAGTTTTTGAAAAGTTGAAAAATTATATTGGTATTAGTCTCACTCTCAAATTAATGAGGCATAAATAATCCAACTTATAGTTATTGAAAATAGAGATCTTATTAAAATTGAAATTGCATCAAAATTATCTCTAACTTTCCATTCATAAATAAGGAGTCAAAAGGAATTCAAATCAAATGTAATTTAGAAAGCTAAGTATCATATCAAAGCCATATTAAAGCACTTGGTAGATATAAGGTACTTCTACAAAAATTTAAAAGAGTTTATCAAATTTGATTGTATACTCAAAACTAAAGAGTCTCGAGAGACATTTACTTTAGAAGAACTGTGGAAAAACTTATTAAGAGTACAATATTCAAGAAATAAAAGTGGCTTAAAGATATAATTGATTCAAGGAATGATAATATTAAAAGTAAAAGAGAAGAACCAATATGGATTAGAAATTTTTTTGGAAAATCACAAACTGATAGTTTGGCAAGAGTAAATTCTATAAAGACATCTTCTAACAAAATGATAGAAGAAATTGATGACAATCATATTAATGGAAATATGAAAAACCACTCTCAAAATGTAGCAAATAATATTGATCAAAATGAAATCTTACAGATTTATGAAAGAAGTAAATATAGAATAGCTTCAATTGTGCACAAGTGGTTTTACTATTTTATCAACGAAATGGATGAACTTGTAATTTCAAAGACAAGTAACAAAAAGTAGAGATATCTTCACAATACACTTCTTGCAATAAGATTAGTCGTAAGAAAGTAAACTGTTGGAATTTCCATCCATGTAAATATTGTGAAGGAAAATCTCACTCATATTTTTTCTACTACTATAAAGACAGGTACTACAAAATATTTGAAGAGACATTAATATTTAGACTAGATTATCTCTTTCAAGTTTTTATTTCTGAAGCATCTACTAACAATGAGTTCAAGTTCAAAGAAGAACAAGAAGAAAGATCATCCAAAGAACCAAAGAAAATAAAATGGATTAATTTTGATCCACTCATGAATTGTAAGGTAATGAGATATCTTGTTCATCAAGGCTTATTAGAAAAATTCAAGGATGAAGATCATGTCAAATATTTTGAAATACAAAAAAATGGTGAAATGAAGAAAAGAAAAAAACAACATGAGTTCCAGGAACAAGGTGAAGATTGAACCAAAAGAAGATCAAGAACCTGATCCAATTGAAGAAGATGAAGATCCATATTGAAGACTAAAGTATCCAATAACCAATAATGTAATACAGGAGGGTGTTGGAATATATTATATTATTTGGTACATGTTAATATACCATCTTGGATACATATTTAGATTAGGAGTGTGTCTTAGATTAGGGTTTGAGTATTTACTTTATGCAATGTAATAAATGCACAACTATTGTTAGAATGTACAATGATGTAAATGTGCATGTTGTCCATGTGTACATGAGTTTATAGAATAGGAAGATGAAGAGTCATGGGAAGGTGAAAGGCCAAGAGTCACATCCCTTTATCTATAGGCCTTTGATATTGTGAATGCAAATCGAACAACACCAAAATACAAATTATAGAATTAAATAAGCAATGTAATACACAAAATTGCACAATAAAATAAAATTTTATTATGCTTCTCGTGGATTTTCAATGTTACAATGAAATGTGCCCCAAATATGGGGTTACAAAGCTTATTATACTTGATACAATAATTACAATACACTAGGGTTCTTCGAAACCCTAGTAAACAAATAGTGGTGGTGTCTTCATGTTCTATCTAATCCCAACATAGGTGAGTGGGATTTTTGATATACTATGCATGACCACTCTAGCTTCAACAACTACAAATGAAAATGATTCCTAGATCTGCACACATAAAATAACAACAAGAGTTAGAAATACTTGTGAGGGCTCCACTACGTGAGACCCTCGAAAATGAAATCATTATAAATCCTAAGTTGCAAAGTACATAATCTGTAAGCAAATTTAAGAATATTAAAAGAATGCAATGAATAGTTTACCTTATCTCACGCTGACTTATTGTATTTTGATCTTCGTTGTTGTTGTAGAAAATGGTGCACACATACCGTAGCACCACCCGAGGGGTCATAGGACTACAGAACTAGGGCTGTGAATGCCCGCGAGTGCTTAGTGCTTGGTGATGGTAGGAGGTGCCTAGAAGTGTTCGATTATGGCAGGAAGCACCCACAAGTGCTCGATGATGACAGGAGGTGGCTAGAGGTACTTGGTGGTATAGTAGGAGGTACCCAGAGGTGCTCAAGAAACTCGAAGGGGTATTCTGGGGACTGAAATAGAAGCTATAGAAGCAGATCTAGTTTAGACAATGTAGGCAATGACGGATGCGAAAATGATAATGTGGGATGGAAGATGGAAGTAGCAAGAATGCTTGGATGCTTAAGGACTTCAAAAACTTAGGCAACTTAAGAAAACCTGGGACTTAGGGGTTGAGTCATCAAAATGACTCATCTTTATAATATCTCCTAGGGCATGTTAGGGTTTCAATGACACAATTTGTGTGGTCAATATTAAAACATGACGGAGGCTAGAGATTAAATATGGGTATGTGGCATGGATTAAGGTGGATGAATGGTTGGGATAAGATCATGATGGATGGCTGGGATTAATTCATATATATATTTATTAAACATATATAAATAAAATATATAAAATATTTTTATTTAAATATATACTAAACAAATATATATAAATAATGGGTAAATGTCACGGGAAACTATGAATGGATGACAAGTGGCTAGATTTTGGTGTCTACAGATGCCTCTTTTTGTACAATGTTGCGTAAAATACAATACGGTGTAAAAATACAAGACACCTGGCTTGGCCTGATGTAGAAGCAACTTTCTTGTTGGAATGCAAAGATGAACTTAGAAATAATAAATTTTTTGATTGTGTAGCTTATCTCCTCAATTGGCGAATGAGTGACGGATGCATCTCATGAGCCAATTAATAGATTTGTGCAAATGATTCCATGCATTGTGTGATTGTGGATGATATGAATGATGTAAATGTGATGTCATTTTTGCCCCAATGGTTGAAGGGGGTGTTTGTAAAATGCAAGTGATTGATTATGTTTGTGCCTTGACAGAGAAAAGAGATTTATGCCAAGTGTAGATTCCATGATCATGTAAGATGTATCCCGTTGTGGGAAAATCAAAGTCAAATGTGGTTACCTCAATTTTGGGGCGATTCCATGATGTTGAAGAATGTGCCTTTCGACGTCATTGAAATGCAAGTATGCAAATGCAAAAAATAAAATAGTCTTGCCCTTGGAGCCACTCATGATTGCAATAATTTCCACACAAAATATCTAAACGGTTGTTCAATCAGTTTACCCGACCTATATCCTCGAAGATTAGCGTAATTGTAAATGATATTATAAAATTTATCCATGTTGGTAATGTTGGAAATCTGGCTAGCCATACATTAAAACAAAAATTCAGGCCGTTATATGATGTTTTCAGCCTTGGAAAGCATCTCCTATTAGAGGAGAGAAAATGAAATTGTAGAGCTTCGAAATTTATGCAATTTGAAAAAAAAACAAGCCCAAACGGACACCCGAGTCAAAAGTTATGGCCAAAATACTAAGACATGTAATAAACACCATCGATGTAGATCCGAAGGATGTGATTTGCTAGGGTTAGGGTTTGCTTTGTTTTTTTCTTACTTAAGGCAGTTTTAGGGTTTTATTTTATGAAGAAGAATTTTGCATTGTAGCAAGTGTGTGAGCTCTTCTAGAGCCTATGAGGAGATTGTAACAGAGTATTGAAACTCTGCCAGAATTATTCTAGATAATAAGAAGATAATATTTGCTCCAATTTTGTTTTATTGTATTATTGTAAATTCTTCATTTGGTATCAGAGCAAGGCGATTGAGAAATTGGGTTCGAGTAACTATGGAATTTTGTTGCAAGTTTTACAGAAGCTTCTTGGAGATATCAGTTCGTGTTGAAGGGAGCTATTATGGCCAACAACACCAATTCAATTTTGATCCCAGAATCTGACGATTTTGACTACGAATATTGGAGCATCTGGATGAGGATAATTCTGAATGCAAAAGGAGCTTGGGCCATCGTTGAAGCTGGGTTCACCGAACCAAAAGACTAGAGTGCATTGAATGCAGATCAAAATAAGGAGATGTAGAAGAAAGAGAAAGAAAATAATTTAGCTTTGGCTTTCATCCAGTCGAATCTAGACAAGAGTCTCTTTCCTCAGATTTCTACCTGCATTTCGACTCAAGAAGCTTGGAAGGCGTTGAAGGAGAATTACCAGGGGAGTACCCAAGTTAAGGAGGTGAAGTTGCAGACCTTGGGGAGATATTTTGAAATTTTCAAACAGGAGGAGAATGAAAATGCAGGAGATTATTATGTTCAGGTAAAAATAGTAGTAAATAAAATGGTCACACTTGGAGAGATCATAGAGCAAAATGTAGTAATTAAAAAGGTTTTAAGAACCTTGACAAAGAAGTTTGATAGTGCAACCCTTATCATAGAAGAAACTAAAGACCTATCGAAAATGGATATAGATTTATTAATTGGCTCTCTCACATCTCATGAAGAGAGAATTGCCAAGAGGAAGAAGGATAAAGGAGGTTCTACAGAGGAACAAGATTTTTTGGCAAAAGAGAATGATGGAGGAAGAGGTCATGGTAGGGGTTCTAGAGGAAGAGGAAGAAATGGAAGAGGAGGTAGAAGAGGCTCCTATGGTGGTAGAGGTCGAGGAAGATCTCAAGATTCAGACAATGACCAAGCTCATGCTACAAGAGGAGGATCCAGTGCAAGAGGAAGAGGTAGAGGTCGAGATATGAGAAATGTGTAGTGTTACAATTGTAACAAATATGGCCATTATGAGAGGGATTACAGGATGAAAAATTAGCACATTATAGAGAAGAGGATTCCTATGAGGATGATACTTTTTTCTTTATGATTGAAGGAAAAGTGGAGCAAGCGACTTTCCTCTCTACACAGAATAGCACAAAGAAGACATGGATCCTGGATAGTGGGTGCACAAACCATATGACCAACAAGAGGGATTTATTTTCATCTCTTGATTCTTCTTATCAATCCAGTATCAGGCTTGGGGATGAGAAGAGCTTGGAGGCGGTTGCAAAAGGAGAAATGGAGGTTCCTACCAGGAAAGGAAAAATAATGAAGGTAAAATATATTTACTATGCACCCTATTTGAAGCATTCATTAATGAGTATTGGTCAAATGTTGGAAAAATATTATAAATTAGTGTTTGAGGATAGAATGTGCAAAATTTATGATCAGAGGAGAAAATTGATTACCACTGTAAAGATGACCAAGAACAGACTCTTCCCATTATAGTTTTTAGATTAAGGGGGACCTCTAGCATTTTTTGGTGTAGAAGGTAAGGAGAGGCTATGGCATTTACAGTTTGGGCATTTAAATTATAAGAGTTTGGGCATTTAAATTATAAGAGTTTGAGTTGCCAAAAGTTGAAGACTCCAAGGAGGTTTGTGAAGGTTGTGCACTTGGCAAACATGCAAGATGGAAATTTCCACATGGTGAAGCATGGAGGGCCCAACATCCATTGCAGTTGGTTCATAGTGACATTTGTGGACCAATGCAGACACAGAGTATGGGTAAAGCTTCTTACTTTCTAACTTTTATTGATGATTTCTCCAGACATTGTTGGGTTTATTTTATTAAACATAAGGATGAGACATTCAATTGCTTCAAGAATTTTAAGGCTCTAGTTGAAAATGAGAGTGGTGATTATATCAAATGTTTGAGGGCATATAGAGGAGGTGAGTTTTGTTCTCATGAATTTGACGATTTCTATAGTGAGTTTGGTATTAAAATGCAGAAAACAAGTCCTTACACACCTCAACAAAATGGGGTGGCTGAAAGAAAGAACATGACTTTGATGGAGATGGCATGGTACATGATGTAAGAAAAAGGTATGAGTAAGTTTTATTGGGCTGAAGCAATTAGGACTTCTAATTACATTTTAAACAGAAGTTCTACTAAGAGTCTTGAGAATATTACCCCTTATGAATGTTGGTACAACAAGAAGCCAAATATAAATCATTTTAGAGTTTTTGGATGTGTGGATTTTGTGCATGTTAATGCTGAGAATAGAAAGAAGTTGGATGCAAAGAGTGAAAAATATATTTTTATTGGGTACAATGAGCAATCTAAGGCTTACAGGTTCAGGTTCTTTAATCCTATTTCACATAAAATAATTGTATCTAGAGATGCAATTTTTGATGAAGGGGGAAGTTGGGGATCACAAAAATTGTTTGTTGAGGATGTCTTTGGTGAAGAGAAGGTGGAACCAATCCATGTTTAGTTCATCCCAACCATGAAAAAGTTTCTAGTTCATCTTCTGCAAGTGCACCTTCAAGTCCAAGAGAAGGTTCTTCTAGTAGTTCTCCACCTCCATCACCACCGGCCAAAGGAAAAGGTAAAATATTGTTGAAGGATCACCCAAAATCTCAAATTCTTGATAAGAATTTCTATAAGAGGGTGACAAGGATTCAACATGCAGATATGAATGCAGTAATAGAGAGGTTAGATAACATGCATATTTATGGAGATGATGACAGTGGATATCCCAAAGGTGATGTTGTAAACTATGCACTTGTTTCACAAGTTTATAATTTTCAAAAGTTGTTGATGATTTTGAGCCTTCATGTTTTGAGCATGCTAGTACTAACAAAGTGTGGATGAATGCTATGCAAGAAGAAATGCATTCTATTGAAAATAATGATACTTGGGAGTTGTGGGATTTGCCCAAGGATAGGAAATGTATAGGATGCAAGTGGGTCTACAAGATCAAGAAGGACAATGATGGATCCATTGAGAGGTACAAGGCACGATTGGTAGCATAGGGTTTCACTTAGAAATATGGTTTGGACTATGAGGAAACATTTGCTCCAGTGGCAAGGCAAGAAACAATAAGGATGTTGCTATCATTGGCAGCTCATAAAAGTTGGAGGGTGCATCATATGGATGTCAAAAGTGCATTTATCAATGGGTATTTATATGAAGAAGTATATGTGGAACAACCACAAGGTTTTGTTGTCCAAGGAAAAGAAGATCAAGTCTACAGGTTGAAGAAGGATCTATATGGGCTGAAGCAAGCCCCAAGAGCTTGGTATGCTAGAATCCATAACTACTTCATGCAGTGTAATTTTGAAAGGAGTAAGAGTGAGCCCACTTTGTATTACAAAAGGGAAGGTAATGATATTCTTATTGTATACCTTTATGTTTATGATATGTTATTTATGGGGAGTAGTTCTTCTTTGAGTGATTCTTTTAAACATGATATGAAGAAGGAGTTTGAGATGTCTGATTTGGGTTTGATGAGTTACTTTCTTGGAATGGAAGTACATCAAACTAATAATGAGATTTTTGTTTGTCAATCAAAATATGTAAGGGATATGCTAAAGATATTTGGTTTGAGTGAATGTAAACATGTAGCAACACCCATTGCACACGAGGAGATCTTGAGTTTGGAGGATGGATCTGAAAGGACAAATAAAATAGAGTACAGGAGTATTGTTGGTAGCCTTATGTTCCTTTGTAACACTAGGTCGGATATATGCTTTGTTGTTTCACAGTGTTCCAGGTATATGGCTAATACATCACAGTTACATTTGAAGGTAACAAAGAGGATTTTGAGGTATGTTTGTGGAACAATTGATTATGGGATCCACTACTCACAAGAAAAGAATTTGAAGTTAGTGGGATTCAGTGACAGTGATTGGGGTAGTAATATTGATGATAGGAAATCCATGAAAAAGGGCATTAATGACAACTATTGAGAAAATTGGTCATGGCATAGTCTCATTCAAAAAATGAGGTACCAAAATTGAATTTGTTTTCAAACAATGAAATATTGGATGATGAAAATGGCCAAGTGTTCTTATGGTGATTTACTCATCTTACCAATTTGCATGGATGCAAATCGCTGCAATTGCCAAGGAGATAGAACAAACCACTAGGTATGAGGTTCACTTGAAATTATATGTGAACTTGGAAAATGTGCAAATGCAATGATTGGAAGATGATGTGTTAATGAAAATTTGATGATTAGAAATGCATTGATGATTGAATTGAGCGATTTTGTGAAATTTTGTATTGATTTGGAGTAGTTTGGAAGCAATTTTGGAAAATATTGCAGGTGCAAATAAAAGTTAGTCATCCAAATCAATTCATATTTGCACAAAAATAAATGTGATTATGGAAGTGATGATGAGAATGATGAAAATAGTCATTTTGTGAATATTTGTACCGTTTTGGAGCATTTTGTAACTTGTAATGTTATTTTTGGTTGCAAGCAAAAAATAATGCTCCAAATCGATTTTGGTTTTCACAAAACATGAAATTATGATAAAATTGATGTATGGATGCAATTTGGAATGAAGTTATGGAGGTAAGCTACATTTTTGGCTTAGTTTGTTCTTTTTATCAATATTAACACCAAACACTGATAGGTGCTTATTGCTTACGCAAACGCCCTCCAAAGTTTGGCACTTTCCAAACATCAGGAGGTGTTTTAGTGCACCTGGTAGCATCCATGGGCATTTCAGTGCACAAAAAACAACTATAAAAGGCATGTAGAGGGGAAATAAAGCTCATTTGTACATTTACAAATTTTGAAAGCTGCGTTTGAGGGGGTGGAGTGTAGTGAAGTGGAGTGGAGTGAGTGGAGGGAAGATACAAAAGCTATGTAAATGGATGGAACGAATGCAACTACGGGAGTAGGTGTGCACTTTGCAAAGGTAAGTGCTTTTGAAATTCTTTTTGTTTTTGTGCAAAAAAAATATTATTTTTTTAAAATAATTTAATGTATTTGACATGAATGCTTTGTGTTGTGTTGCAACTAAAGATTTTGGAGGCTCAACATCGGCTTTTTCCTGTCATCCCTGGGTGAGGAAGGCATTGAGGGAGGATGAGTGGAAGTGGTTGGAGGATGTTGGGATGGATGGGGTAGCTAAGATAGATGTGGTGAGGGCTAATGAGGGGTATCTCTCTACCTTAGAAAAGATATGGGATCCAGATAGGGGGATGTTTTAGCTTCATACTAGAGAGGTGACTGTGATACTTGAGGATGTATACCACATCCTCAGGTTGCCAGTGGAGGTCCTAGGTGTCGAGGTTGAACATGATAAGAAGCATGAGTTGAGTCACATGTTCAGATACGGGTGGGAGTATGTGGAGCTGATGGGTGGAGGGATAACATACTTGTACCTATATGTGGACAAGAAGTTGGATGCCCTACCCACATTGGTGATGTTCATGTTGGCCAATATAGTGGCCCCAAATAGTACTGGCTATCGGTTCCCATGGAACCTTATCGGGTTGGTGTGCAATATGATCGCTACACCTTAGGTATATGCCTATTCTCTTGCCTTATTGGTGCAGTTGTACTGGGAGCTATATGAGGTGAGGAGGCAGAGGTGCCAGGGATTAGGTTGTAGTTTACTATTGCAATGCTGGGATTGGGAGCACTTCAGTGTGGTTCAACCTATGGGTTTACCAGCTAGGGGATGGGATAGAGAGTAACCCTATGGAATGAGGTGGCCAATGGTAGAGGAGGTGCAATCGAGTCATCCTATTTAGATGAGTCAGTGGTACAGGGATTTATGGATTGGATTGACAACGACTCAGGAGGTATAGAGACCATGGCGAGGTTCCATGTGAAAAGGTTATGGGGAGCATCTGTGATGGGTTTGATAGGCTAGATGGGTGATTGGGAGGAACATAAAGGAGGTGGAGCTGATGCAGTTCTCATGGGTGCTACGATAGTTTGAATTGAGGTAGGGGGTCCTGAGGCACCCACACTCTACATGCATCATCAGGATGAGATGGGTCTCCCTTGTGCTGAGGAATGAAGGTCTACTTATGAGGATGATGAGGAGATGGATCTCCCTTATGTGGATAATGCGAGGACTACTAAGGAGTATGATGTATGGTTCATGACTCAACCGCTATGGGTACCAATTTTGGTAGGAGATTGGAGAAATGGATATGGGGATGAGGTCGAGGATGCTGATAAGGCTCCTAATCACCGAAGGTACCTTCGAGCTAGCAGTCAAAGGAGGTGGACTAAGAGGAAAAAAGTGCAGGCTCCAAAGTTTGGAGAAGATGGAGGGAGTTTAGAGGATAGGGAGGAGGTTCCAAATGGACCTCTTAGTTAGAGTGAGGAGGAGTGGGTGAGATTGGAGCAACTGGTGGTAGAGTGGGATGCTATGGTAGCAGATCCAAAAGCAGAGATAGCTAGGTTGTGGGATGGTGAGAGGGCTCAGGATGTTGAGATAACGGCTCAGGATGCGAAGGTAGCTCGACTGTGGGCAGAGCTAGGGGTACAACCGACTACATGAGGAGGCGAGGATAGGATAACAAGGCTACAGGTAGAGCTGCTAAAGAATAGTTATCGATAGAGATATGATGTACACCACCTTCAGGCTTAGGATGGATTTATCCAATTGTTGGAGGATCAGTTGATGGAGCATGATATTGGGCTTCCAAATCCACCCTCCTCATCCATATTTGGGTCTGCTACGCCTAGTGAGTCTAGGTATAGCTTTAGGTCTAGGGATCCTTCAGGGTCACAAGGTTCCTATTATAGGCATTAGCTTAGTGCTTAGATGCACTTTTTGTATATGAGCCTTTGTGCTCCATTGTATATAGCCTTTGGGCATTAATTGTACATGCAGTATATATATATATATATACACATGGCTTTTAATTTTGTGTTATGCTTTTGTGTGAATGTTTTTGCATGGATGCATGTGTATATGGATGATTAATGCAAGTGGAATGTGTATGAATGCAAATATTCTAATGATCATTCATAGTTTAGATTTTTCTTGGCCATGTTTAGTATTTTTTTTTAAACAGGGGCATCAAAATTGGTGGTATGTGGGGTGAAAATACTCATGAAGTGACATGGATGTTGACATGGAAGAAGATATGGATGTTGATATGGAAGAAGATATGGAAAATTGATTGTTTTGCAGACTTAGACATACTAGTGATATCAAACTCACTAAATACTACCTAATTTATCTAAGACCAAATATGTGTTCAGTGAATTCATTTATTGAATCATGAGTATGGTAATGACTTGAGGTAATCAAGAACCAATGTGTGTGCAAGTAAGTTCATTAACTCATCTTGAGTAAATTGGGTGTGACTTGTTATGGATGAGACCAATAAGCTTGCTTGTCTGTATGTGTGGTTAGAGGTCTCTTAAAAAGAGACATGTCGCCACACATGAGCGTACTCCACTCCCAGTCAAGTGTCTATAGCTCCAATGGAGGCTAGCTCCATAGTCTAAGAATTTGATATTTAGGCTTTGGGGATGACTACCTAACCGTATGATTGGAAATGTAGTATTATCCTTACAACTTGAGGATTTGTGGTGTGTGATGAAAGATTTAGAGCTTTGGGGAATCATATTCTCAACCTAAGTGTGATGAGAATTGTACCCTATCCTTACTATGTTTCTTGTATTTGGAAGCAACTGTGATAGTGGTGAAAACCACTATTTTTGTGGACTATGTTGCATAATAGGACAAAAAAAGGAAAACCCTTTCTACTTTGAGGTTTAACCCAAGCATGGTGCTATCCTTATTTGACACAAGATATTTTTAATATGTGAAATTGTGTTTGGTTCAATAATGTATTGGAGTCAATTCCTAGAACTCAAGATTTTCTTAGTGAAAAATATGTCTTGGTACTAAAGAAAACTCGACATGTATTTGGAATTTTCTTAAAACACTAGGAGTGGTTGAGTGATCAAAAATGCCTAGGGATTATAGACATGTGACTTTGCTAATGATAATTTGACTTTATGGAATGATGTAATGAAATGGATGATGTTTGAAGGTGTTCCTGATTAAGGCAAAATGACTTTGTTGTGCCAATTATTATCTACACTAAATAAATGATCTCTAATATGAAATGTGAAATGTGTGAAAACGGTGGTGTGATTGCAATGAATGAAATGTGAGTTGTGAAAATGAAATGTGTGTCAATGAAATGTATGCAAATGAAATGTGTGTAATGCAATTTATGCAATGCAATGTGTGAGATGAAATGTATGAAATGCAATGTTGTTTTTGTGTAATAGCCACATATATACATATATAAATCACATTATGCATATAATGCTCTCAAGTGTATAACATTAAGTGGTTCGGGCTCTTCAAATCCCTCTAGACTGGCAAGCCTATAAGTATCTTTACCCACTTTTTAAGTAACAATGTATGGACCTAGCCAATTAGCCACAAATTTATCACGAAGATGCGATAAAGCATTGGTATTTTGTTGATTATATTTAAGAACAAGATCTCCTACTTAGAATTCATGTAGATGAACTTTGGCATTATAAGAACGCTTTAGGCGGTCTTGATATACTCGTAAATGCTCTAAAGCATTGACTCACCTCTCATCAAGGAGTGTGAGTTGGTCAAGACATGCTTGTCTAGAAGTGTCATCATCTATGAATTCCTGCAATAAAATTTGCAATGAGGGATCTCAAGCTCAAGAGGTATGATTGCTTTGGCTCCATAGACCAATGAAAATGGTGTTGCCCCATTAGGTGTGTGAATGCTTGTTCGATAAACCCATAGTTCCAAGGGAATTTGTGTATGCCAATCTCTATGATTTTCTTTAACAATTTTCTTGAGAATAATAATTAAGGTCTTATTGATAGCCTCAACTTATCCATTTGCTTATGGGTAATAAGGAGTTGAGAAACTGTGTTGGATATTATATTTCTCACAAAGTGCTCAAAAATCCTTGTTCTTGAATGGCTTGCCATTATCAAAAATGATTTTAGAGGGAATACCAAAACAACAAATGATATGATGAAGTATAAACTCCACAATTCTTGGTCCTATCGTACTAGTTAGAGGAATTACCTCGAACCACTTTGTGAAGTATTCTATGGCTGTGATGGTGAATGTATGTTGTCCTGAGGAATAAGGTGATATTTTATCAATTAAATATAGACCCCATTGTGAAAAGGGCCAAAGGCTTTGAATAAGTTGTAATGCTTGTGATGGCACATGAGTTAAATTAGCATGCTCTTGATATTGCTTACAATGTTTGATATATGTGCAACAATCTCGTTCTATTGTGGGCCAATAATAACCCATGCATAGAATACGCTTTGCAATGGCCATTCCACTAAAATGACCACCACAAGTATCATCATGAGCTTCAACTATGTCTCTTTGTACCTCAGCAGACTCGAGACAACGAAGGAGGACTCCATCATAACCACGTCTATACAACATGTCCCCCAAAGAATAAAACGAGCTACCTTTTGTTTGAAAGTGCATTTAGCAGTTTGTGAAATATCTGATAGGAGTGTTCCAAACTTGAGAAAGTCCATAATTTGGTGTGACCAAGGCTCATATGATTCCAAATGGATAAAGCAAACATCCTTTTCATCCTTAGATTCAACACAGATAATTGTAAATTTAGAGATCATTGTAATTATGAGTGGCTGTACCTCTCCTAAGGTATCCTTTGGAATAAATTATCCAAAAGAGGCCATCGCATCTGTAAATCTATTAGTCAAAATTGGAAAACTATCAATTTCATAACAATCAAACTTAGAGAGCAATTTCATTGCTACTTTATTGTAAAGCTTTATGATAGGTTATTTGCATTGGTATTCTTCGGTTACCTATTTGATAACAAGTTGAGAATCACAAAATATCCTAATATGCTTAATGCCCATAGCTATAGCTTCTTGAAGACCTACTATTAATGCTTCATAATTTGCATAGTTGTTAGTGTATTGGAAGTCTAGTTTGAATGATAAGGGGATAAGCACCCCCTGGGGTGTATGAAACACGACTCCAATACCTTGATATTTTTTGCAATTAGAACCATCAAATAATAGTGTGATATCAACATCTTCCTTCGCAATGACATATTCTTCTTGTTTAGTGATAGTGAATATCGAATCTTATGGGAGCTCAATAATCAAAGGATGATCACTAGATAGTGGAGCTTCCACAAGTTTATCATCTATAACCTGACCTTTAATGGATTTTTGGCTAATGAATTCAAGATCAAATTTAGTGAGAAGCATTATCCTTTAGTAGTGTGAGTGTTATTATAAGTGTGAGACATCATATAACATAGAGGATTTTCTCTAGCTATGACATATGTGGTGTGACTAAGCATGTAATGTCGAAGTTTATTAGTGGCAAAAACCACTACTAAGCACAATTTTTCCACGTAAGCATATCTAGTTTCATAGCTTACCAATGTTCGACTAATGTAATAGAAAACTTGCTCTTGATTATTTTCATTCTTTTGTACAAGCATTGTACCTAATGCAAAGTTCATTGCTGAAACATATAGATGAAAGAGGACCATCGAACGAGGAGGAGCTAAGACTAATAGAGAAGCTAGATATTGCTTAATATCATCAAAGACTTTTGATATTTATCTATCAATGAATATGCCACCCCCTTTTGTAGAAGGTGATTGAATGGCCTGCATTTGTCAAAAAATTACACAATGAAATAATGGATTGATTGAATCTTTCCTTGTAAACTACACAATTCCTTTAAATTTATTGGGGGAGGCATCTCCATTATGGCCTTGAATTTGTTTGGGTTCACCTCAATGCCTATTTTGGAGATAATTAACCCTAGTAGTTTGACAAAGGTAACACCAAAGACATATTTCTTGGGGTTCAACCTTACATTATGCTCTAGAAGTCGATCAAAGAATTTTTTCAATACACCAATGTGTTCTTATTGAGTTTTAGATTTTGCCAAGAGATCATCCACATAATATTTGATGATCTTATGCATGTAATCATGGAAGATGTATGTCATGGCATGTTGATAAGTGGCACCTACATTTTTAAGGCCAAAGGGCATAACCTTGTAACAAAAAGTTCCCCAAGGTGTAGTGAATGTTGTTTTGTGTTGGTCATTAGGATTTATTCAAATTTGGTTGTATCCTGAAAAACCATCCATGAGAGAAAAAATTTCATGGCCAACACAAGTATTGACAAGAGTATCAATGTTTTGAAGAGGAAAATCATCCTTAGGACAGGATTTGTTAAGATCTCAAAAGTCAGTGCAAACGCGTATCGCCCCGTTAGGCTTACGAATGGGTACCATGTTTGAGAGCCACTCAGG
Source organism: Wollemia nobilis (assembly GCA_028583015.1). Taxonomy (NCBI): domain Eukaryota; kingdom Viridiplantae; phylum Streptophyta; class Pinopsida; order Araucariales; family Araucariaceae; genus Wollemia; species Wollemia nobilis. The sequence continues at coordinate 11,887,412 of JAQPPZ010017222.1, forward strand.
ATAATTGATAAGAACTATGGAGTTTACATCTAAAAGCTTTTGAAGCAATTATTTGACCAAGAGGACAACAATAGGATGCATCCTTCTAAGTTTTTGTTTGATCGACTTAGCATAAGATTTTAAGGCAATATTGTGGACAACCAAATTAGAGTCAAGACCAAACATGTCTTTATAGGATCATGTGAAAATTCCCTTCTTCCTCTTGAGGAGAGCCATTAATTGCTCCTGTTCATATTTGGATAAGATTTTGCCAAGTTTGACAATTTGGGGATTGCCTGCGTATGAACTAAGGTTGACATCGATAGTATCTTCAATAGACATGTGAGAACCTTCCTCAAGTTTATGGGGAGTTGGGATCAAATGAATGTCATCTATGAGGTCATCAAACTCTTCTAACTTATCTTCATCTATGTCTACCTGGAATACCTCAGGTGAAGGTGAAGGTGGGGGTGACGGAGGAATGTAGTTGGCTAAAGTCCTTAATAATTCCTTGGATAGGACAAATTCAGAAAAGGATGGGGGTGAGGAAATCTAATCCATATCAATAAGGCTCATGTCAATATGAATTGACTTTGACAAATCGTCTAGATTACAGAGGGGGGAAAATAAGTCACTAGTATTCATGTTGACTTAAAGAAAGAAAATGGATGGTTGGTGAAGGTGAATGGAATGGTGGATTTTATTTGGTAAAACCAATTTTAGAACTCCATTAAACCTAGACATCTATAGAAGCATATTTGGTTTGGGTGAGGTAGGTGATGGCGGATGTAGAGATGACGGTGAGCGATGGAAGATAGAAGTGTCGAGAATGATTGGCTGCTTGAGGACTTCAAAAACTTAGGCAACTTAGGAAAACTGGGACTTAGGGGTTGAGTCATCAAAATGACTCCTCTATAATCTCTCCTAGGGCATGTTAGGGTTTCAATGACACAATTTGTGTGGTCAAGATTAAAACATGATGGAGGGTGGAGATTAAATATGGGTATGTGACATGGATTAAGGTGGATGAATGGCTGGGATTAGATCATGATGGATGTCTAAGATTAATTTATATATATATATATATATATATTTATTAAACATATATAAATAAAATATATAAAATATTATTATTTATATATATATAGGGTAAATGTGGCGGGAAACTATGAATGGATGACAAGTGGCTAGATTTTGATGTCTACATATATATAGAAATAGATATAGAGAATAGTAGGGGAGTAGTATAGAGCAAGGTAGAACAATGTAGAGCCTGTATGAAATATGCAGAGTTTCATATCTGCAATTTTTGTATGGAGATCCTATTTTTGTGAGCTTTCATTAATGGTAGTTTTATGAGTTACTACATAAGTTTCTTATGAGTTTTACTTGCTTAGTATATTACCATTATCATATATTTAATATTGTATGCTTATTTTAGACCTTGTGGTAGTTTTTACATTAAATATATAGCATCAAAAGCTAACAAGATTCCTCCCTTTAACGTAGACTTTCTACTTTGATAATGAGGAGTGTGTGGTTCTACTGATCATGCCATCCAAATACATTTATTACAAATTACTTAATTTTTAAAGTATATATTTTTTAATGTGGAGGATCTTCATTTAATACATCAAAATATTCTTCTATCATGTAGACTTGTTCCTAGATCTTGTCTTGATGAATGTCTTCTATTATGGTGAGATCAATCACCTCTTGGTTCTTCTTCTTTATGATCTCTTCATTGTTTGATTAAATCTTTGCTCATGATGTGTTATGTATTCCTAATTACTTTGGTCTTCAGTGTGATGTGTTACCATGCATCCTATCGATCACAAAATTGACTAGTTTCCAATAATTTTTGTGTGTTGTCATATATTTTGTTTGAACTAGTTTCTATTTCAAGTTTTGATTCTCTTGATGGAGTGAGATCAATCATATTTTGCTTCTTATTGGTATTATTTATCTAGAGAAGACATTGTTTATGGTAAGCAATGTATTATTGCTTTCTTTGGTTTGTTGTTAATGGTTGAATCTTTGATGCTTGTTGCCTTGATTCCTCATTCTATTTATTGGTAAAAACTTCTACTGATGACGAAGAATCAAATTCTAAGTGTACATCTTCACTCTTAGGTGATTTATTACTTATATTCCTAATTGCATTGTACCAATAATAATTTTTATGATTTAAATGCATCCAAATTTCTTGAATTATCATATATTTGGAATCATACCAAACATTTTTGTGTTGTCTTAGCTCTGCTTGTGCGACAAACACATCTTCTTATTCTTTAATTTGATTCTCCTTGGTTACATTACTTTGATGTGCCTTTCTCCAATTCTGATTTTGTTGTTCTAAATATGACATGTCATACTGCTTGTTCATCACTCATGAAAGGGGTCTAATTATAAATTGAGTATGCCAACATTCCTTCATGGTATATTTGTTTCTACCACAATGTTCACATGACTTTTGTGTGTGGAAAGTATTCATTTGAGAATCAATTATTTGATTTTAACCTTTGAAAATTATTTCTTTGTTGGAAGAGTTGTGGAGGTCTCATCCCTATTTTGAATAGTTGCTTCCCTCTTTGACTTGTAAGTAGTATCTGTTCTTTTATTGTGTGTGAGACCTCTAATTTTTGAAGTAGATTCACCAACTTCTCAAAGCTTGGTGTTTAACCATTAATATTTAGTTTAATCATTAAAAAATTATACTTTGATGGGAATGATCTCAAAATAATAGAAACTAACATTTCATCAGATACTTGAGTTCCTAATGCTTGCAATGATGCTCACAAATTTTCTATTCTTATCACGAATGATTATAGTTTTTTATTCTTCATCTTCAGACAATGGATCTAACTTTGGAGGAATAGAATCTAGTTTTGATTCTTAATTTCAAATGTTGTTTTTAATTCTCCCATGCATCTTTGGTTGTGCTTGTATCCCTAACATATGCTTGGACTTCTTCTACTACTCTAAACATGATGATTGGTCTTGCATTTTTTTCTACCTTGTTAAAATTTGTTTGATCTTTTCATTTTGTTGTAGGATAAATAAATTTTCATCTACTACTTGCCATACTTTCTCAAACTCAAGTTTTGTCACCAGTTTGGTCTTCCAAGCAACACAATTGTTTCCCCTCAACATTTGGGAATCTAGCAACAAAAAATTTGTTGCTCGACTAGCTATGGTAAACTTTCACAAGATTTAAATATTCTTATTTTATTGAATCTACCTCAAAAAGCTCTTTTCATAAAGTATATATAAGAATATACTCATATTTCAATTGATGCTTCAAAACTTGAAGGAGAATGTTTCACCAAGTATGAAATATGGAGGTGAAAATATTGTCTTCTCTCCTTTAAAATAATACTTATTTTCTTTCAAATATTTTAAAAAAATAATCTATTCTTTTGTAATATATTTTAAATAACCTTTGCAACTTTGTTCTCTTTTGTTATTTCCATTAGTGAGATGGTATTCAAATTCTTGATTGTCTGAATGACAATAAGACCTTTTTCTTCCTTCTATTTTTGCATGTTTTCTTAGTTTTAAGAAAACATGTCGATTGAATTTTGTGCTTTTAATATATTTTGGTAGCACTATTTATCAAAAAATATTTTCTCATCATATGTAGACTAATAGTTTCCTTCTTCTGAGCAATTTTTTTTGTAGAAGACGTCTCTATTCTAATACCTTTCTTCTGCTTAGCATTTGCAAACTAGTCCTATAATGAATGTATTATTGGGTGTTGGGGTGAGTGTTTTATTCATCTGGGTGTGAGTTATTTTCCTTCATATTCCAATTGTGCATTATTGTCCTCCAAGTGTGTGTTTTTTTCCTTCATATTTTGGGTTTTCTTCACAAGATTTCTTTCAATGATTTTTTTTTGTATTTTTGCTCAATAATGTGCATGAGATTACAAGTTATTCCTTTTTAACATCTCAAGTGACATTCCAAACTTGATGTAATTGTCTCATTTGTTTCTCTTGATTGGTGAAGTTGGTTTATTGTCTTTATTTTAATTGGTGCAAACATCTCTAGTTACTTCTTGTTGACTAGTGTAGACATATCTAGTTCCTTCTCATTTGAATGGTGCAATAGTCTCTAGTTCCTTCTCATCCAATTGGTGCAATTGTCTCTATTTCCTTCTCATTCTACTGGTGCATTTGTATATTTTTCCTTATATTTTTTTATAGGAGGGCTTATTTTGTATACATATCCTTCATATTGAGTCATATCTAGTTCCTTCTCATTTGACTAGTGTAATAGTCTATGGTTCCTTCTTGTCCAATTGGTGTAGTCATCTCTAGTTCCTTCTCGTTTGACTAGTGTATTTGTATCTAGTTCTTTCTCATATTTTTTTTGCAGGAGCACTTCTCCTGTATACATTTCCTTCATAGGGTCCTTCGATCCCTTTATCCCATGGGTGTCTATAATTATTCCTTCACAAGCTCCTTTCTTTGGACCTAATGAGTGGTACCAAGAGAATTTGGTTGGTTGCTAGTTAATATAAACTATTGGTAATAATGTGCACTTCTTTATTCATCATTCCAATTTTAGAACATTTGTTTTTCCTAGATAGAGACAAAATATGGTACCTTGTTGTTAACTATTGTTGAGAACGTGTTTTTGTTTTCTCTTTTTGTTTCTAAAAATTTATTTCATTCCTCAAGGAATGTTTGTATAGTAAGCAAGCTTTGGGCACTTCTAAATCTTGTTTCTTACTTTCACTTGGTTGTTTCCAATTGACACCTTCAATACTATTTTTCTTTGATGACTTATGCATTTTTCCTTTTCCTCTTTGGTTGTTCCTTTTGTGAGATCTTTGAGCTTGTATCTCTTATACCAAATACAAAAAAAATTAAATCTTGAGGAGCTTCAATGACTTCCTCCTCTTGTAATATTTTTATGGAGATTTTAAATAGCTTCCTTTGTAATCTTTTATGGAGCTTTCAAAAACTTTCTTTGTAATATTTTATGGAGCTTTCAATAATTTCCTTTTCTTACCTTTCAAAATGGTAATTCTTTATTTCTTGTTGAGCTTGGCCTGGTTGCTTCTTGCAAGCTTTATGAACTTTGGTCTTTGAAGGGATTGAAACCCTTTTTTGATGTTTTAAGGCTTTGCAATTGGGTTTTGAAGGGATTGACTATTTTTGAATCTATCATTGAATTTTTGCTTCATGACACCCTTGAAACTTCTTTCTTTAAACATAGTGATATTTTGACTATCTTGATATCGAAGCTATAGGAGGATTAGAAGGAGAATTATTTATTCCCTCTACCTACTATGATACCACATGTTAGAACTCAATTCTCCGAAATGGTTGTATTATGGTAATGAAGGGTATTTAAGTACGTATGATGCATATTTCAATCTTATAAACTTCAAATAAACTTGCAACTGCCTTGTACTATATTACATACATGTACCTCATAAGGGGTGGTTACACCACTTGATTTCTCACATGGTTTATGATGTAATAACTCCTAAAATTTAGGGTAGCAAAAGAAGGTGATTGCTAAGGAGTGTCCTTGCACTTTAGGGTTTTCGTAGTAACATAAAAAATAACATTATTTTGAGGTTATTCCTTACATTTAACATTCTTCGAATCAATACAAACATATAGACATAGATAGGAAGACCCAAGAAGCAAAGACATAGAGAAAAGGAAACTCATAGGGATATTGATATGAAAAAAATTAAAACAAATATTGCAAGTGTTAGCAATAAGTGGGACCAAGCCCATAAATAAAAACATAAAGTGACCATTGAAAATGATATCTTAAAATATTGGGGCCATGGATAAGTCCCCTTAAAAAAAAGTATTAGGGAATTGACAAGTTGTTATGGCCAACATATTATAGATATGAAAAGTAGGTAGTAAATATTTTACCCATTCATGGTGTTGATTTTCATCTTGGCAAAAATTATAATTTTAGAAGGCAACTAGATGAGTGATATTTTATCTCTTAATAAAAATAATATCAAGTATTTGATCATGGAAATATAGCTATTTAAGGAAGATAATGAATATCTTTGATATAAAGGCAAATGAAGAATATATTTAATAAAAATGCAAGTTGGATATGATTTAATTAACCTAATATCAACGTAACAAGAAAAATGTAATATTTTGTTATTTTAGTGGAAGTGGCACCAATAGAAGCCACACATAGCTTATTAAAATTAAAAAAATAAAGATCAAACTTTGGTTTAATGGTAAAATCTTTCTCTTCTCATAACTTTCCAATATATTAGCAAAGTGGATGATCAACCATGTATTAGCAAAGTGGACGACCAACCATATATTTGCAATGTGGATGACCAACCACATTAACAAGAGGGTTTGGAAGTCCAATGGCTTGTGTCTTATGGAGGCTTGTGCAAGCAAGGAATAAAGCTAGAGACGTCTTTTTGGATGTTGGTTTGTTAATCATGTGACTCTATGGTAAGAAGAGACTTTTATATGACTCCTTTGAAACATTTATTTATTTTTTTGCTGGGGAACAAGGGTTTATACTTGGGTCCACCACCCTTGAAAAATCACAACTATCTTCTTTAGAGCTTGAGAAATTACAAATAGATCTACTTCTCATCTCAATTGAGATGCTATAGCTATAAACCTACACCATTTTACATAAAATGTCTAAATTCTCGATTTTCATTTTTGGATTTCTTTTAAATTTTCTATGTGAATACAAATATTCAAGAATTAAGCATCCTTTTTGAAATTTTACTATAGCACCTTACACAACACCCTAAGATCATTTTCCATTTGAAGTAACCTGCAAATCCTTGATTTGATTTTAGTTGGATTGTTTAGGAAGTAAATTTTGGATTTTGTCCGATTAACTTTTTGCCCTGATGCTCTTTTGAATTTATTTAGTAATTTATTCAAATATTTAGCCTCGTTTATCCTTGCCCTCCCAAAAAGGGTTTTATCATCTACAACCTGTTCATGGGTGATGTTGTTGATGTTATTACTAGCCTTAAATCCACTTATAAGCCCATATTTGTTAGCCTTATTCAAGTTCCTACCCAAAACCTCTGCCATAATAATGAACAAATATGGTGATAGAGGATCTCCCTATCTAAGATATCTCTTGGATTTAAATTATTATGTTACTAACCCATTGACCAACACTGAATATGAAACTGTAGAGACACAATATTTAATTTATCTAACCCATTTCTTCCCAAATCCAAACTTTTCCAATACTACAAAAAGACAATCCCATTTAACCCTATCATAGGCTTTACTCATATCAAGTTTTAAGATCATTGTTTTCTCTTGTCTTGAAGCTGTTGAATGTATCACTTTATAAGCTACTATGATCCTGTCCAGAATCTGCATCTCCCTTTCACAAATCCTCCTTGCTCTTCTACAATATTTTTGTCTAAAAATGGTCTTAAATGATTCACCATCACTTTGGAGATAATATTAGATGCCATATTACATAGGCTTATGGGTCTAAATGAATCAAACAATTCATCCTTATTTTTTGGAATTAGGGTAAGATATGTTGCATTTATTTTATAAGGTATATATCATTTTGCGCTAGACTGTTCCACTACCACCAATAAAACATCCTTCACTATATCCCAGTTATGTTGGTAAAATGTTGTAGAGAGTCCATTTGAACATGGGGATTTATCCTCATTAAAAGAGAAAAGAGCTAAATGAACTTCTTCCAAAGTAATAGGCTTCATCTATTTTCTATTGTCTTCATTCGTTATAAATAAAGGTACTTCTTATAGAAGTTTATCATTAAGAATTCTAGACTCATTTGATCCTAGAATGTTTTAATAAAAAGACCTTACCTCTTTTCTAATTTCACTTTATTCAATCCAAACCCCTTCTACTGATTTAATTCTACTAATTCGAGATGTCGATCTCTGTACTATAGCCATCCTATTCAAAACTTTGTATTTTTATCTCCTTTTACCCAAGTTTATCTTGATTTTAATATCCAAAATTTATCTTCCTTACTCATAATATCATTATATTTACTAATCAACTCCCTTTATGTAACAACCCTCCTTAGCAAGACTTGTTCTTGATATTTTATTTATATATTGATGTGTGGATATCAAATATATAATCTCATTTATTATCAAGGAATGTGATTTAGCTACATTTTATGCTTTGATTATATTATGTTTAGAATATGGTACTGTTGATGAAAATTATGGTTGTAGGACCAGGTGCTCTCATGGGTCGATTGGTTTGGGACAACCACTAATATTAAGAGACAAAAAGGGAAATGATGGTTGATGACTTATTCATCGATAGCTTAGTGGGTAACAAAATATCCTTCATGTAGATGCATTGCATTTGTGCTTGTTGTATGGTCACACCATTGGGATAGGAAGTTGCTTGTGCAATGAGTCTCCTTAATAGGTTGGTGATAACGATTAGCTATCTTAAAAAAAAGAAGCCAACCACTTAAGGATAAAACAATGGTGTGCAATATTGTTTGATGAATGGATTTAATAAGTGTATGTTGTAAACATAGAATGTTGGATTAAATCAATAGAGTATTAATAGGATGGTAATATTAATACTTGAAAATATTAGTATCATTGTTAATAATTAATATTAAAAATTGATATTAATTGATACCTTATTGTTAGAAATAATAAGGTTAGGATGAAGATAATGGTTTAATTCCTATAGTTGCTTAGAATGCTTTATTTCCTTATAATTGCTTTGTTGATATATTAAGGAAATCATGTGATGGTTTGAAAAAAGCATTAATATTGCATAATTTTAGAATTATTAAAGAAACTATTATTCTTGCTCAAACATTCTTTAATTAACTTGCATAACATTCTTGAGAATTTTTCTCAAATTTTGATAAAGAACGTTACGATTTGAAGGTGGTTAGCTCGAAGGGCTTCATCATGGACGAACGTTCAATTCTTAAGAAAATCATCCACTCTCCCTCGTAAGCCATTTGAGGATATTTTTGTATGGATTTTGGGGACCCTTGAGGGGGGGAGAGGAAGATAGTTGAGGAGCTGAAGGAGGAAGCATGAAAGAACATATCAAAAAGTCCATCGAATCTAGATCTGATAGGTACTCTTTTTGCTTGATGAGTGTAGAAGCATTGTTTAATATCTTAATTTCTACTAGAGTGTTTAGTATTCATGTTACTTGCTCATTGCTCTTTGTAAAATATTTGGTTGTAGTTATACGTTCTTCCTTTGAGCCTGATATTTTAGAGTCTATCTCTAATTTACTTTTTAAGTGATTTCTTATCTTTGTTGATCTTGGTTTGTTGAGTCATTGCTCCTGTGCTCAATGGATGCCCTATTGCGTTGTAGTGAATTCCAATACCAATGTCTTTGTATTTAGAACACTTCTTTGTGCATAATGCTAGTTTGGTTGCTTTGTGAGTGCTCTTGTGCACATTATTAGTTCTGGTGTTGTTGCTTTGTGAGTGTTCTTGCATAGATTGTTAGTTTGGGTTGTTGTTACTTTATTAGTGCTCTTGTGCATGTTGTTAGTTTTGGTTGCTATTGCTACATTGGCACCCTTGCACATAATGCTAAAGTGTTGTTACCATGTGGTGCCCCTCTTGCGTATGTTTGATTGAAGACTATGTTGCCTTAGTTGAAGACCTTTGGATGAGTAGCTGATGAATTCCATTTTCAAACACCCTTAGTTTTGGTGGTGGTCATGTAACTGAGGCAGATTATTGACTGTCGAATATGCACATATGTCTTGTACTTTAAATCGATGTGTTTGATGTCTATCACTATTTGCCAAATACTTGCTTAACTTTGTTAGATTTTTTTATGCTATTATTTAGCTCGATTTTTGTAATGTTGGTTGGGTACTTTAGCTTAGAGTCATTTTGGTATGCATTTTTGAAGAGTTGGGTATGTTGTTTGGTTGGCTTATGCTCATGTTTTGATCCTTTGTGTTGTGCTACCAAAACCTTAGTAGGAGTTGTATTATTTTTGTTTAATTAAGTATAAGGAACTTAGGGTTATGTTAATTGAATAAAAGAAAGAATATATGGGTCAAAAGAAAACATCTCATATGGGAAATTACAATATGAAAGATAACATTATCTTTTGTTAGAATTTTACTTATGAAGTTGTTAGATTAAAGTAAGATAACTCTTTTATATTGATATTTCTTCTTATGGGAATATTAGAGAAGAAAAACTTTGATCTATTATGTTGTTTTTGAAATTTAGAAAATCTTGTGTTAACGACTGCACTTAGAAAATCTTATGTTAATGGTTGCATTTAGAAAAGATTGTGTTAATGGTTGCACTTAGAAAAAGCTTGTGTTAATGGTTGTATTTAGAAAAGCTTGTGTTAATGTCTACATTTAGAAAAGCCAGGGTTAATGGCTACACTTAGAAAAGCATGCGTTGAAAGCTGAACTTAGAAAATCTTTTGTTAATGGTTGCACTTAGAAAAGCTTGGTTAATGGATACACTTAGAAAAGCTTGTGTTAATGGCTACACTTAGAAAAGCTTAATTAATGGTTGCACTTAGAAAATCTTGTGTTAATCATTGCACTTAGAAAAGCTTGTGTTAATGGTTGCACTTAGAAAACTTTTGTTAATGGTTGCATTAATGACTAAGATAAAAACTTGCATTTGAAGAAGCTTGTGAACTATTTTGGAATGGAAATAATGCTAATTTTTCTTGGAATGGAAATAATGCTAATTTTCCTTACTTAAAGAGATAATATTTGATTTTCTTTAAGAAGGAAGTATTATTGGGTTTCTTATAAAGAGATAGTATTTGGTTCCTTTATAAAGGAATAGTATTGGATTTTCTAAGGCTTGAGTAGATAAGAAAACCAATACCAAGAGAAGTATGGGATTCTCTCATTGTATGAAAATTATTTAATGCATGATGAGGCTTAATTGGAAGAAGTATGGGTTTCTTCCAAAGTTTTGCATGAAATTGCTTTGCATAGTTATTGTATGCTTAAAATGGTTTAATGCATGGATGAGGCTTAATTGGAAGAGATATGAGATTCTTCCATGGTATTTGCATGTAAATGCTTGTATGGTGCATTGATTGTTGAAATGCATATTGCATGGTTGCTTGAGGATTAAGCTTTGGAATATAATGGTTTTCTAGGACTTGAGTAGGTAAGGGAACCATTGATTGTTGAAATGCATGGTTGCTTGAGGTTTGAGCTTTGAGCTTTGGAATGGATAAATTAAAAATAATGGTTTCCCGAGACTTGAGTAGGTAAGGGAGCCATTATATAGAGAAGTATGGGATTCTCTCCTTATTGCTATAGTTTATTTGCTTGCATCTTATTTTGAAAAGTATGTTAAATGTTGGTTTAAAAATTATAATGGACTCCTAAGAATTGAGTAGGTAAGAGGACCATTATAGAGAGCAGTATGGGATTCTCTCCTTGTTGTCGTATCTATATTTGTACGCATGGTTGCTTGCATCATACTTCATAAAGAGTTGTCTTGATCGCTAAGTGTCACTCAAGTTGTGGGATATTCCATTCATGAAGATGATTATGAAAAGAAGAAGGTGCAAATACCACTTAGACGGAATGACTCTAATGTTCTTTGGTTTGAAAATTTGTTATATAAATAAGAGTTTGCTTTGTGTTACTTAGATGAATCTTACAAATTTATTTAAGAGCATGCCAGTTTTTTGTAAGATGGAGGATGTTTTGATTGTTGAAGCATTAACAATCAATGTTTTGCATTGTGATATATGTCATGCAAAATGTTTCCTTTTGGAAAAGAATAAATGTCATCTTGTGATCTATTTAATGATGTAAATGTTTATGTAATCATTCAACAATGATGATAACATTATGAATAATTGATTTTATCTCTAGAGGAATACTTATTTTATATAGCTTTACTTTAGCACTATGATCAAGTTAATTATGGTGGTAAAATTGTTGAGATGCTTTTAGTGGTAGCACTATGTTGAAGCTCATGCTAAATTTGAGATGTAATGTTTCAATTAAGATTTAATATTGTGCTATAGTTTAGGCATGTTGTTTTCAATTGAAGCATTTATATCTTTTAGAACTTCTTTTAAGACATGAGTCAAAGAAAATAACCCAATCCTAAGAGAAGTTGTGATGATGCAATAACCAGGTATATTTGAGTCCTAGAAGAAGTTGCAAAAATGTAATAGCTAGGAAATCATGAATCTAGGAGTTGTGTTGATGCAACAGCCAGATTCTTGTAAATTGATACACCTTGAATACCGAGGATCGGGTGTTCCATAACTAGGAAGTTATCATAATCATTCACAAGACAACAACAATGGTCTCTTAAACATGTAGGTTCGGGTGATCATGTTCATTTCCAAATGAAGGGTAATGACCTTAGCTAGCCCACAGAGGTGTGGTAACTAAGCACTAAGGCTTTACGCTTGATTAAACTACATAGATGGACATAGGGTAAGGTTAAGGAATATGCATTTCCCTTTATGTGTTATGGGCCTTAAAGGATAGTCCCTATGTTGTGGTCATATTGTCCTATGTTGATGAGGGTAAAGAAAAGGTGGGGGGACCACTTTGGTGTCCTTCTAAACAATGAGGTTTAGTAAGGTGAACCCCAAAAATATGGGATGTTGGCCACTCTTGTCCACTTGAGTGTCATTTGCAATGACATTAAACTCAAATGTGGTGAAGCCTTGAGAATGCTAAAAATTGATATTAGCAATCTTGTAAAACTACTTGTGTATTAAAAATAAAATAAAAAATGTATCTCTCTCTTGGGTTGGTTTTGGTGGGTTGTTACACTTTACTCTAGCTTGTATTATTATGATCACATTTTTGGAATTTTCAAAGTTTTTCTTTTAGTTCTTCTTTCTTCTCAAAAATATTTCCAAAATTGTTCTTGTTCCATTCTTTTAATTTAGATGTCATTGATTTAATTTGTTTTGGAAGTGAATACAACCCACTATTTCTTGAAGAATTCCATGTTTGTTCTATGACAAAGAAGTCCTAATATACTCGAGTATTCTTAAGGTATAACCACAGTTTGAGTCAATATCGTTGCAGGAAACACTCAAATGGATAGGAGTGGCTAACATCCCGTATTTATGAGATTCACCTTTCTAAACCTCATTGTTTAGAAAGGATGCCAATAGTGGTCCCTCCATATTTTTCATATCCTCATTGATATAGGACAACTTGACCATGACACAAAGATTATCCTTTAAGGTCCTTATCACTTAAAGGGAGACACTTATTCCCTAATCCTACATACGTTCATCTATATAGAATTATTTTGGTGTAATACCTTAGTGCTTAGTTACCACACCTCCATGGGCTAATTAAGGTAATTTCCACTCACCTGGTAATGAACATGCTCATATGATCCTCATCGTTCAAGGTACCACCACTATATTAACTTGTGATTGATTTCCTAAGATCTCATTGTTTTGGGAATACTCGAGCCTCACCATTCAAGGTGTATTATTCACAATTATCTAGTTATTACATCACCACAACTCCTCCTAGATTAATATACACCTGGTTATTGCATCACCGCAACTCCTTCTAAGATTGGATTATCTTCTTGACTCAAGGATTCTAATATGGATTTAAGTCTCACCCAAGCCCTCCCAAAAATCCAAGAATCATAAAATAATTAAACCTTAACATCTCTCCCATAAAGCAATAAAGTGCTATGCTTAACATGCTTAAAATTTTCCATTTAATACTAGTACTTAGCTTTCAAATGAAATAATGAACATTATCTAAGGCATCATAATCCAAAAACATAGTTAAATTCTAACACATTCCTTCATAAGCCTTCCAATTACTTTTCATAAATAAGTACAACATTTAATTTTCCATTTACAAATAAACTCTATTCCAAGATCTTAATGAAAGGACATACACTCTTTCTTCATTGATCAAATCTTGAAATATTAAAATGAGAGTATCTACAACATATTTCTCTATTTCTCGCTATTTCAAAATTACCATCGAGACATGAGCTCTATTTCAAAGGACCTTAGTGGAACACCAAATAACATCAGTTTAACTACCAGCCCATTCTGAGAGACAACCCCCAATATGAACACTGAGAGTTAATTGCCAGCCTATACTAAGTGCAACCCCAAAATGAACACTAAGAGCTATAGTTTGACCAATCAATTGTTTAACGTTAAACATGGTCTAAATTGGGAGGGTCAAATCTTGGTGGGTTTGTGCCCTGTGATAATGTTGAGTTAACATAAAGAAGTCAACAAATGCAGTGCCATAAATGCAATCTCAAATAGTCTAAATGAATTCTTTTATAAAAAAATAAAAAAAATCATCCACTATCTTCTTATTCAAATCCTAAAGCTGCCCCTGCACCTCAAAGAATGAATCTGACCTAATCTCGATCTCCTTCACCAAATGCACCTCCACAATATCCAAATAATTAGACAATTTCTCCTACAACTTCACAATTTGTGGAATCGAAGAAAATGGGCAGGTCGCTTGGGAGGTCACCCCCTCCTCCAGGGCAAAATCCTCCTTAAAATACAGAGAAGGAATCTCCCTCAAACATGCAACCAACACCTCCCCTTGCCCCCAGATTTCCCCCTTGGAGTTCCTCTTAAAACTACTATGATCATTATTTTCTCTACTGGAGTGCTCCCTTATGTCCTCAAAATGGCCGTAGGATTAACTGATGGAGTATACGTAAGATTGGAAGTTGGATTTCTTTATTTTTGGGAATGTTCTCGATATCGCAATTGGGGTAGGGTTGATGGAATTCAAGGACCCCGATGGCCACCAGGCACCCCAAGAGGTGTTCAAGCTGTACACGCTTGCCTTTGACATGTGAGGGTTATTGAGTATTGATGCCAAGCTCTAGCCGCCATTGTACAGAGCGAACTCGATGTCGTATCTGGATTTGGTTGATGAAAGGGACCTCATCAAGCTCGAAGGACCTGATGAAAAGGAGCGGTTATTCACCTCCAGGATTTTTCTCATGGACTTTATATGTGTCCAGGTTATTCACCTTCCCCCATCTGCAACCTTCCTCCATCCATTCTGTAAATTCACTTATTGAAGACTCAAAGCTCGCTCATTATTTGAGCTCAATTATCAGTTAATCGAAACACCCAAAATTAGAACCTTGAACATGATGAGACTCAACTATGGGCAAGGTTTTTCCAACATGAATCTGTTTCAACAACTGATTTTAATAGCTGAATTTATACAATTGTAACGAAATTTATATCAATTTTTTGAACCAAGGGATTCTTGGAGAGTCAAGGATTGAGCATAGACATACCTAATGATCTTGATCAGAATGTACTTGGCTTGAGATTTGAAAATCTGTGAATACGTGAATGTTTTCCTTGATTGCTCTAGTGCAATGGTTGATTGTTGTTATTATTAATTTTGTTATTGTTTTCTTAAAAAAAATGGTTGATTGTTCCTATGATGTTTGCTTGGCTCTGTGTTTTTCCACGCGGTCACATGTAATTTGCTCATTTTCAAAGGTCGATCTTGTTTGGGCAAGTTTGTAGATTCCAGTTTTTTTTAAGTAATACTTTTTATACATATCCATCATGGGATTGAATCCGGGTCATATTACCAATAATGTAAGTGGCGTTCTTGCCGGTAGACCATACTCACGGAGTAGGTGTCAAGTTGACCAAAGAATCTTTTTCAACAAATCTATCTAAAATCTTAAGGTGGAGGCAAGTTCTTAAAATGCTTTTATGTATAAAATATTTTAAAATTTGAAATTGGTTGAAGACGTAGTTCTATTTACTCAAAAATATTTTTTTAAACTATATATATATATATATATATTTGATACATAGCGGAGTTGGTTATAGCCACATTATTTTTAGTAACTGACAAGCATAGGGTTCAAACCACATGGGTTGCTCCTAACAAGCCTATTCCAACTCGTTATTGTTGACCCGACATGAGGAGGAGACCATTGATCGCTTGGAGTTTGTATCGTCATCATTTGTCTGGCACACACTCGGAGGATTCAAAGCAAACTACTACCTTTGTAAATTGGCACCCCCAAGGTTTGAACCCAGGTCTCTTCTTTTTTTAAACTATATTTTAAAATCAATGAATTTAAATATATTTAATAGTTGCAAGCATAATATAAAATCAATGAAAAATTTCTATAGCCATAAATAGATTTAATAGTTGTAAGCTTACTACAGTGGTAAGGGCTTTGGCTTCTCTTTAGGGAAGTTCAAGGTTCAAACCCCACTTAGTACGATGGGATTGAGACCCCTCATAAAAAATTATGTTTTAACTCAAATTTATACGAGAGGGTTTCGTTTGTGTGTAGACCATAAGCGATGACATAGGTTGTATTTCGGGGCTACATGCCCTAAAGACCAACTTTTTTGTTGTTTTTACTCAAGATAAATGTGGGATATGTTGCAAGGAACTCACGATGGGTTAAAAATCCACCATTCAACAATCTTCATGCTACGAACTTGATTGATAACTACTTCCAATTTATTGCCAAAAAAAAAATCACACCTTTCCTCGACGTTCAAGGCATGTATTAAAGAGACCTAGAAACAAGTTTCAAGTTGTAGGTCAAATACGAGAAGCCTCCTTAGAAAAAAAATGGTTTAGAACTCAAGCAAACCTAATGCTAAGGAACACCCTCGAGACAGATCCACTACAGAAACCCCTTTCAAGGGTAAGGATTTCGAGGATTTGGCCCCAAAAATGAATTTTAGGGATGCCCTCCATGGTGGAAAATCCTAGCCTAATGCTAACATTAATCTTAAGGCTTCTCATAGACCTCTAAGAATGCCTAAAATTGATCCTAGAAAACTAAGTCGGGATGTTTAAGAGTAGCTTATGGAAGCCCAATAGTTAAGCTAATAATGGGCAACATTTAGGATGGCATAGAAGATATAGAGAGAAGATGACTGATTTATCGTTTCTTAGGTTTTTGTTTGAGCCTATCTACTTTCAAAGTGCGAGTTGTGAAACACTTGAAAACAAAAAGTGACACAAATATTTATTTATTCTAATGGTTATTTTCTTGTTATTTTTTATAATGATGAAGACAGAGAGAAAATATTTCAAGAGGGTCCCTAGTTTTTTGTAAGGGCAAGGATTTTCATGAAGCCTTGGCACACTAAATTTAAAGTTGAAGAAAAAATGCTTTCTATAGGACCTGTGTGGGTTGGAATTTTTGGTCTCCTAGTTGAATTTTAGATTTTAGTTGTATTTTCTATAATCGAAAACTCCCTTGGAACTTTCATGATGATTGTTGATTGTAGACATAAATTTAAACACATCATTTATTCTTGGATTTGTGTCTTAATGGATTTTGACAAACCCCTTCCAAAAAAGATCTTATTACAATCTGGGAAGGACACTTGAGAGTAGGTGGTGAACTATGAGAACATTCCTTTTCATTGTAGAATTTATCATGAATATGGTCATTTGGATAGTGTCTATCCAAATAATTTTCTAGATTGAAAGATAAAGGACACGAACTTAGTCGGTTTCCAAATGCCTAAGAAGAAGAACATTAAAAATAACAGTTATAAAGGATCAAGCGATGTTGTCAACTAATATGTTTGGAATTCTTTCCACAAATGACCTCTTGGGTGAGGAAGAGGACATAATGGAGATAGAAATATTAGAAATGCAATTTAAAGATGAAAGGAAGGATTAGAGATAAACTAAAAAATCAAATATTTTCAACAAAAAAATAAGAGGGAAAAATAGACAAGAAGAACAATCTCTTAAATGCTGAAACTTCAAATAATCCAAACCCCAAGATAGACTTTGTTGAACCTTCCAATATCGTTTTGATTTCGTATACACATACTTCAAGGTTAGAAGCTATCCCAAATTCAATTAGGATAAGACAAGAAACATGCAAAAAAAATGAAGATGGATACTAACCAAAAGGCTGGCCGCAAGACTAACCAACATCATATGGTAAAAGAAGGTGAAAAGCTCATAGAGGAAGGTAAGATTAATGCCCTTACCAATATCTTTAGCCTCATTATTGATGAATATCATCACTTGGAATATTAGAGAACTCAAAGGGATTCTTTCAAAACAAAATTAAAGTAGAAGAATGATTCAAATGAACCAACCACATCTTGTTTTCCTTCAAGAGAAAGATGTCAATAGAGGAAATGGAGTCAATTGCAAGTAAAATCTAGTCGACAGGAAAAGTGGCTTCCATCAACTCCCATGGGGATTTTGGTGGCATTGCTTGGCTTTGGGACCCAAAAGAGATCATTATTCACCATATGGTTGGTAGTTGGGGTCTTTTAGCTATGACTGCACAAAGTAGACAATCTAACCAAATTATGCTCTACTTGACTGTTTATGCTCTGACTACTTTGGAGGAAAAGTAGAGATAATGGAAAGATATAACTTATTTATCTTCCATTTCCCTGAAGCTTAGGTCTTTATCAGAGGTACTTCAATACTATTATCTCTCTAGATGAGAATATAGGGGGAAATAGGAATATGGACGGGAGCATAGACCTCATGAATGAATATATTGGAAACCTTCACTTTGTGGACATCCAACCAAATAATGGCCTCATGACTTGGTCCAAGAGAAGGTAAGGATCGACTTGCATCATGGAGAGATTGGATTGGTCTTGTTCTCAAACAATTTTTTAATCTATGGATACATTCCTAAGGTGAAAACTCTTAACAATGTTGGTTTGGATCACTGGCTAGTCATGGTTGAAATGTGGAAAATGAATGTTAGTTTCTCACCCTTTCAATTTTAGTTAATGTGGCTTAGAGATAGTTCCTTTAGGCCTTGAGTGCAACAATGGTGGTAGGAATGGAAACCAAGATATGGGAATAAGATGTTTTGTTTCACCAAAAGGTTGTAATACATCAAATCCAAAATCAGGATTTGGAATTGGGAGGAGTTTGGAGACATCAGGCATAAGAAACAAGAAGTGATTTCTCGAATTGAATATTTGAATGATCAAAATTGTTTAGATGGCCTTACAAAGAGTAAAAGTATAGATGAAATTAGACTCACAACTCAAGTGGAGGAATGGGAAAAATTGGAGCTCTTATGGAAGCATAAATCTAGGATCCAATGGCTCAAAGAAGGAGATCGAAACACATAATTATTCCACAAATCTCTTCTAGACACAACTTTTTTTATTAGATGGATAAAGGATTTTTAAAAGGACCTTCAAACCTTTTTACAAAGAGGTTCAAGTCACCATGAAAGTGACAACATACATCAACCTTCCAGCAAAGCTATGAGCCTAGAAATAAAATGACACCGGGTGAAACTTACATCAACAAAGCTTTAAAATTTGAAATTTAGGGTGTCGCCCAAATAAAAAAGCATCAACAAACTAACCAAAACTAGAGACAACAATTAACAATAAAAAATATGAAGAGCCACCTAAATAATTTAAAACTAAATTATTCAAATGGGCTTCCTGTTGGAAATTTGAGTTAATTTGAGGCATTTTATGTTGTCATTGATGTCACATGGATCATTGATGTTGAGTTTTGGTGGCAAAAGCACTTCATAGATAATCATCTATGATATTTTGGAGAGCATGGATATATACAGGGTTTTTATGAAAACCAAGGCAGGAAAAATAAAAGGTTTTATTTAAAACCATGGTGGGCTTATGTGGAAAGGGCTTTTCTTAAAAGCCAAGGTGGAATTTTGTTTCATCGAAAAAGGACCTCCGGTGATGAAGATATTAAAGTTTAAAGTTTAAGTTTAAATTAATGGAGGGCCGACCTATGTGCAATTAATGGAGGTTGGCAATATATATATATGTAAAGGTTTCAATTTATTTTGGAAAGGGGGCATATTATATATCGTCGGAAAGCTTATTTCGAGGGCTATTTGACTAACTTATTTAGAAGGAGAAATAAGGTGTGTGTAAAGAGATATTTCTGATTTTGCAAAGGGGTTCCAAAAGTGAAGTTTGCCTTGTTCTTTTTCAAGAGGATTAATTCTTTCATGAGGTGACAAGGTATGCAATATTGTGATTTATTTTATTTTATGGTATAAGTGGTTTTGGGAGTGAAAAGGTTATGCAATGTTTTGATTTATTTTATTTTATGGTACAAGTGGTTTTAGGAGAGATAAGGAAGTTGTGCAATTAAAGGCCTTGGTGATGATTATTGAAAAGTGGAGTAATGTTGATTATTTTGTGATCTACTAACCCTTGTGAAGATTGGCAAAAGAATTTTGTGATTGTGGCAGATTTACAAAGAGGTTTTTTCATCTTCATAAAAGGTATGGGCACATTCTCCTATTGATTGTTTATGGTGGTTGATTTCTGAAATATCATTGGAGGGAAAAGGATTGTTTGTGGTTTCCTTTTCGAAAGTGGTTGGTTGAATGCTTCAAGGTTTTATGAATTGAGAGTTGTGTCTAAACCTTGTTTTATAAGCATAGTTGTTGAAGCCCATTGGTTGTGAAAGAACTTGAGTTAGAAAAGAACATGAGTATCATTGTTATGTGAGATTTGTGGTTGAGCATTGTTGGAAACATTTGAGTTGGTTGATACATACTTGGACTAGGGTTGTGTGAGAGAGAGTTGTCCCTTGTGGTGATTGGTTGAGTTGAGTTGATTGAGCCTAGTCAAGTGATGTGTGAAGTGATTGTTCAAGTCCTATGAAACAAACTATTCCATTATTCTGATTTGAGTTGAGAGTAAGATTAGAACATATTGAGTCTCTAACAATTCTCTTTATGCTTCTATGAGATTGACTTGAGTTGAGTTGAGATTGATTTGAGTTGAGTTGAGTTGAGATTGAGATTAGAACATATTGAGTCTCTAACAATTCTCTTTATGCTTCTATGAGTTGAGTTGAGTTGAGATCATTGTGGATCATTGTTGTCATCCATTGAAGAGTACATTGCCATTCATTGTTGAGTTCATATTTGAGCTTTGCCTTGATAGATTTGTGGATGAGATTTGAGTGCTACTTGAGCATGATTGATTGAGCCTTTGAGAAGGCATTTGTGGATAGATTTGAGGAAAGTTTGTGGACAGATTTGAGGACAATTTTGGGACAAATTTGTGGATAGATTTGGGCAAGTTCTTAGTGAGCTTGCTAGAGCAGATTTGGGCAAGTTCTTGGTGAGCTTGCTAGAGCAGATTTGGGCAAGTTCTTGGTGAGCTTGCTAGAGCATATTTGGACAAGTTCTATGTGAGCTTGTTATTCAACATTGGACAAGTTCTATGTGAGCTTGTTATTCAGTTGACAAGTTCTGTGTGAGCTTGTTAAGCAGGTTCTGTGTGAGCCTATTGAGCAGGTTCTTAGTGAGCCTATTGATAGAGCTTTGGAGGTGACAGAGTACAGAGGATAGAGTCTCAGTGGATAGAGATCCAACAACCAGCATAGTTGAAGATAGATCTGAGTGAGGAGTCTTCAAGTGGAGAGAGGTCCACCAGTCAGTGCAATAGAGAGACAGAGTCTTCTAGAAGATCACATAGCCAGAGCAGAAGGGGAAAGAGTTCTCCTGTGGAAGAGATCCATGAACTTGAGATTAGGGGATCAACATCTCCTTTGGACAGAGATCCATAAACATTGTAATTGGGAGTGATTCCCAAAGAGATTGATTGAGAAAGTTTTAGTAAAATATTTTCTCCGTGGAGTACCTCACATTGGGGGAACCACGTTAAATCTTGTGTCTCAATTGTGTGTGGTGACTTGTGCTCTTGCTTACTATTGCTATCTGAGTTATTAATGCACACTGCTATATTTAGTTATTGCAATTAAGGACATTAATTGATATTGGTTTGGAAAGAAAGTAAAAAGTGGTCTTATACTATTCACCCCCCTCTCAGTATAAGCTTGTGTTCTTCAATTGGTATCAGAGTGGGTTCCTTCGAAAAGGCTAACAACTTGAGGGCAGATTCTACAAAGAACATAGATGGCTTCATAGAAAGGATTATCTTCAAATAAGGCTCCATTGTTTGATGGTAACAATTATGCTTTCTAGAGCATGAGAATGAAGAACTACTTGATATCACAAGGATATGAGGTATGGAAGATGGTTGAAAAAGAGTATAAGGTTGAAGGTGATCCCGAGGAAGATAAGACTACCAGGAAATTGGTTGAGATCAATGCAAGAGCAATGAATTGTATTTTGAGTGGGCTACGTGAGACAGATTTTGCAAAGGTCATGGTATGTACTTCAGCTAATGAGATGTGGACCAAGTTGAGGAATACTTATGAAGGAGATTCCAAGGTAAAGTTGGCAAAACTACAAACTCATAGAAAAATATTTGAGGAATTGAAAATGGAAGATTCTGAAGATATTGCAAAGTTCTTACTTTGAGTTGATGAGATTACTAACACTATGAGAGGCCTAGGTTTTGAGATGAAAGAATCAAAAGTTACTCAAAAGGTTTTGAGATCACTTCCCATGAAATATGATGCAAAGGTTTCAGCAATAGAAGAAACAATGGATATCAACAAGTTAACAATGGAAGAATTGCAAGGTACTCTCACAACTTATGAGATGAGGGTAAGTAAGCATCAAGCTCCAATAAAAGAGATTGCATTCAAGGCTTCAGGAAAAGAGAAAGGGAAAGTTTCAGAAATAGATAGAGTTTTAGAAAATGATGAGGAAGCTAACTTCATCAAAAGGAATAAGGACTCAAGGAATTTTAGAGATATAAGGAAAGTCAGGTGCTACAAGTGTGGTGATCTTGGTCACTATGCATACAAGTGTCCACATGAAGAAATCAATGATGATGAAAAATAGGGTCACAGAAGAAAAGAAGATGGAAAGCATAAGCATGACAAAGATGACAGATTCAAGCAAAACAGGTATGAGAAGAAGAAAATTTTTCGTAAGGCAAAGAAATCTTACTACATTGTAGAAGCAAGTGATAGCTCAGATCATAGTGATAGAGACAATTCAGATGATGAAAAGGAAGAGCATTTATTCCTAGGAATAGAAGGTGAAAGAGAACAATGTTTTGTGTGTGGTCAAAGAGATCACAGATCAGGATATTGCAATGGTTTCAGTGATAGTGAAGATGAGATGACACATCAAGGAAACAGGCATGGTCAAAGAAATCTTGAGAGTTTGTTTGCTATAGAAGATTATAATGATCTTAGTGACAGTGAAGATGAAGAAGGGTTTTTCTATGGAATAAGAGAAGTAGAAGAAGAACATTCACTCCAAACAGAAGAAGTTAAACAAGAGGATAATGTCTCAGTTGATCTAAAGGAAGACTTCAATGTTATCCATGAGCAACTACAAGAGGTTAAGGAGAATCTAAAAGAATTGAGATGTTCCCTACATGAGAAGTTTGATCCATCACATGACTCAAAAGGTCAAGATATTTGTACTAAGAAGGAAACATGTATTTCAGAGGCTATAGAGATGGATGCCAAGTTGCTACTTGACACAAATGAAGAGAAAGAAGAGGAAGATTCCAAAGCACCAAAGGTCCCATATTTCAGGTTTGGGGAATCACACTCAAAAGGAAAGGAAGTTCTAAAATATGAAAGCAAGGAAGCACCTAAGATTTGTGAGGAAAGTTCCAAAGTTCCTATGGCTCCAAATATTCAGTTTGGTTCTTGTTTTGAGATAGGTGAATCAAGTTCAAAAGGAAAAGAAATTCTTGAAGAGAAAGACAAGGAAGAGGTTTTAGATGCTACAAAGAAGGTTCAAGAATGCAATGCACAAGTTGAAGATGATCATAAGGATAATGGTCAAGAAAGGATCCATGGATCAAAGAAGTTTGATTTTTCTAGAAGAAACTTCAAGGGAAGAAGGTATGGTTTTCAGGGACATTGCTTCTCATGCAACAGGATTGGTCATAGAGATTTTCAGTGCAAAGGAAATGAGCAACATGGTTTTGGTTTTAGAGCTACACAATTCAGAAGTCATGGTTATAATGGTCATGAAAATAGAGCTTCACAATACAGGGTTCAGGAAAGGAATGGATATGGAAATTATTTTAAGAATAATTTCAGGACATGGGCACCAACCAAAGGCTACAATATCAAGTGTTTTAATTGCAATAACTTTGGGCATATTGCAAGATGGTGTAGGACTCAATTCCAAACAGGTTCAAGGCAAGAAGGTCAAAAAGGTTCAAGACAAGAAGATCAAGTAATTCATCAAGAGAAGGATATCAAAAAAACATGGAAGGAAGTTGATAGAGGAAAGAATCAAAGTAATATGGGAGTAAAGGTACTCCCACCCCAAAATTAATCACCTCAAGAGAGAAGGTGGTGAGGGGGCTATGCTTAAGAGTCATATATTTTAGCCCCATAGGTGTCCCTTTTGCCATTGATGTCAAAGGGGGAGAGATTTGAGTTAGGGGGAGCAGCCTCCAAAGAGAGTATTGAGTTAGGGGGAGCAGCCTCCATAGAGAGTATTGAGTCAGGGGGAGCAACTTTGATTCTCAGAGATGGTTTTTGTAGTGATTGTGGTGTTTGCATTAGAGGTGTTGCCATCAATGACAAAGGGGGAGATTGTTGGAAATTTGAGTTAATTTGAGGCATTTTATGTTGTCATTGATGTCACATGGATCATATTTGGTTTTGGTGGCAAAATCACTTCATAGATAATCATCTATGATATTTTGGAGAGCATGGATATATACAGGGTTTTTATGAAAACCAAGGAGGAAAATAAAAGGTTTTATTTAAAACCATGGTGGGCTTATGTGGAAAGGGATTTTCTTAAAATCCAAGGTGGAATTTTGTTTCATCGAAAAAGGACCTCCGGTGATGAAGATATTAAAGTTTAAAGTTTAAGTTTAAATTAATGGAGGGCCGACCTATGTGCAATTAATGGAGGTTGGCATATATATATATATATATAATGTAAAGGTTTCAATTTATTTTGGAAAGGGGGCATATTATATATCATCGGAAAGCTTATTTCGAGGGCTATTTGACTAAATTATTTAGAAGGAGAAATAAGGTGTGTGTAAAGAGATATTTCTGATTTTGCAAAGGGGTTCCAAAAGTGAAGTTTGCCTTGTTCTTTTTCAAGAGGATTAATTCTTTCATGAGGTGACAAGGTATGCAATATTGTGATTTATTTTATTTTATGGTATAAGTGGTTTTGGGAGTGAAAAGGTTATGCAATGTTTTGATTTATTTTATTTTATGGTACAAGTGGTTTTAGGAGAGATAAGGAAGTTGTGCAATTAAAGGCCTTGGTGATGATTATTGAAAAGTGGAGTAATGTTGATTATTTTGTGATCTACTAACCCTTGTGAAGATTGGCAAAAGAATTTTGTGATTGTGGCAGATTTACAAAGAGGTTTTTTCATCTTCATAAAAGGTATGGGCACATTCTCCTATTGATTGTTTATGGTGGTTGATTTCTGAAATATCATTGGAGGGAAAAGGATTGTTTGTGGTTTCCTTTTCGAAAGTGGTTGGTTGAATGCTTCAAGGTTTTATGAATTGAGAGTTGTGTTTAAACCTTGTTTTATAAGCATAGTTGTTGAAGCCCATTGGTTGTGAAAGAACTTGAGTTAGAAAAGAACATGAGTATCATTGTTATGTGAGATTTGTGGTTGAGCATTGTTGGAAACATTTGAGTTGGTTGATACATACTTGGACTAGGGTTGTGTGAGAGAGAGTTGTCCCTTGTGGTGATTGGTTGAGTTGAGTTGATTGAGCCTAGTCAAGTGATGTGTGAAGTGATTGTTCAAGTCCTATGAAACAAACTATTCCATTATTCTGATTTGAGTTGAGAGTAAGATTAGAACATATTGAGTCTCTAACAATTCTCTTTATGCTTCTATGAGATTGACTTGAGTTGAGTTGAGATTGATTTGAGTTGAGTTGAGGTTGATTTGAGTTGAGTTGAGTTGAGATTGAGATTAGAACATATTGAGTCTCTAACAATTCTCTTTATGCTTCTATGAGTTGAGTTGAGTTGAGATCATTGTGGATCATTGTTGTCATCCATTGAAGAGTACATTGCCATTCATTGTTGAGTTCATATTTGAGCTTTGCCTTGATAGATTTGTGGATGAGATTTGAGTGCTACTTGAGCATGATTGATTGAGCCTTTGAGAAGGCCTTTGGGATAGATTTGAGGACAGTGTTGGGACAGATTTGAGGATAGTGTTGGGACAGATTTGTGGAGCAGTTTGGGCAAGTTCTTGGTGAGCTTGCTAGAGCATATTTGGGCAAGTTCTTGGTGAGCTTGCTAGAGCATATTTGGGCAAGTTCTTGGTGAGCTTGCTAGAGCAAATTGGGCAAGTTCTTGGTGAGCTTGCTAGAGCAGATTTGGACAAGTTCTATGTGAGCTTGTTATTCAAATTGGACAAGTTTTGTGTGAGCTTGTTATTCAAGTTCTGTGTGAGCTTGTTAAGCAGGTTCTGTGTGAGCCTATTGAGAAGGTTCTTAGTGAGCCTATTGATAGAGCTTTGGAGGTGATAGAGTACAGAGGATAGAGTCTCAGTGGATAGAGATCCAACAACCAGCACAGTTGAAGATAGATCTGAGTGAGGAGTCTTCAAGTGGAGAGAGGTCCACCAATCAGTGCAATAGAGAGACAAAGTCTTCTAGAAGATCACATAGCCAGAGCAGAAGGGGAAAGAGTTCTCCTATGGAAGAGATCCATGAACTTGAGATTAGGGGATCAACATCTCCTTTGGACAGAGATCCATAAACATTGTAATTGGGAGTGATTCCCAAAGAGATTGATTGAGAAAGTTTTAGTAAAATATTTTCTCCGTGGAGTACCTCACATTGGGGGAACCACGTTAAATCTTGTGTCTCAATTGTGTGTG
The DNA here is from genome assembly GCA_028583015.1 of Wollemia nobilis. Taxonomy (NCBI): domain Eukaryota; kingdom Viridiplantae; phylum Streptophyta; class Pinopsida; order Araucariales; family Araucariaceae; genus Wollemia; species Wollemia nobilis. Next base: position 11,914,122 of record JAQPPZ010017222.1, read on the forward strand.
GTGACTTGTGCTCTTGCTTACTACTGCTATCTGAGTTATTAATGCACACTGCTATATTTGGTTATTGCAATTAAGGACATTAATTGATATTGGTTTGGAAAGAAAGTAAAAAGTGGTCTTATACTTGTTCACCCCCCTCTCAGTATAAGCTTGTGTTCTTCATTACCACCCAGCCAAACTAGGTCCAAGCGCCAGAATTGAAAATTAGAAAACCACCACAAATTAAAACTAGATTTTTCAAACTAGTTTTGCATCCTATCAAACCATTTTGAAATTTTTTTCTGCATAGCTACACAAAGATATTGTATTTATATGGAGCCCCCTAATCCCATAGGATTTTTGACTCAAAATGGAGAACTTCAAACTAAATATTATAAAAATATTTGGTAGGGTAAAAACTGCTCATTGGAAGCCATAAACCGAGAAAGAGTCAAAATTAGACCCTTGAAGCAACATAAATATCAACATAGAACACCTAGTACCAAACTCTCAAACCAAGAGATCTGCATCTCAGGCCATTGAATTTGCAATCCACCAAAGAAAACCTCACTCTTAGGATAGAGAAATACACAAAAGCATTTGGAGCACCCACGAATCCTTGTAGAGCAGCTAAAATGCTACTAGTTGAATAAATATTGAACATTAGAAACCACCTAACTCATAACAAGCCATTTAAAATCATAATGAAGTGCCCCACCCAACGGGAGACTTGAGACTACCATCCCTACTTTGAAACATAGCCCAACCATAAGAAGGAGATCTGATAAGGGATGAACCATAGAAACTAAGCAGTCAATATAGAACATCTGCAACTAAATACCCCAACAATAGAAAACCCTTCAAATCAGGAATCAATTGAAATAAAAACCATAAAATTTATAGACTCCTCTAGAGACCAAGCAAATTCAAGGTCATTTAAGGAAAAAAATCCCTAAAGAACACCGAAACTAGGGGAACCCAACAAATATAGGGGCCATCAGTAAAATACCTCCTCAATAATCATTGAGCCAAAGGTATCTCCCTAGAATTTGGAATAGGGAGGGGAAAAATCTGAAAGAATCACGAGGAAGGATTTTCCAAAATGACACCCACATCTGGTAACAACCCTAGAACTGACAGGAAGAAATACTAAGCTGGTTCCCAAGAACCCAATCGCCAAATGATCTAGCCAACTACCCATAAATAAGCCAACTACTATAGTTCCTTCAACTAATTCAACCTTCCACCCAACCTCCCAACTGTGGTTTCTTTGGCTGACCCCAAAATTCTGCCCAAAAAATGAACCTACATTTGTAGTAGCAATAGCCAAAGACCTAAAAACCTAGATGGAACAAGGAGAAGAGACCGCCCAACAACACAACCAATTGTAAAAGATCCTTCAACTGACCCAACCTCCTTCCTCCAACCCCCCAAATATGGTTCCATCTATTGAAAATGTTCTCTACCCCTCAGGGCATCCATTTGGTGATGGATTTTTTTCCCTGAAATCAAATTTTGCAGACTCTATCTACACTTGGGATGGCATGAAGTCTATCATTATCAACTACTTTTCTAAATTGTTCACTACTGCATCTCTTGACTCAACTTCTCAATAGAATGTCCTTTAGGCGACCCCTATTATTATCACTTCTAAGGAGAACTTTGTTTTGACTGCTCCACTTACTATCAATGAGCTTCAGAAAGTGGTTTTTAAAATACAAAAAGGAAAGATCTTGGGTGCTGATGGTTTTCCCATTGAATTTTACCAAATTTTTTGGGATATTCTTCATGTTGATTTATTAGAGGTGGTGGAAGAAGCAAGGAAGGCCAAAGAAATTTTGAAGGTAATCAATAGAACTTATATAGCTCTAGTCCCAAAGACTTAAGATGCAGAATATATCTTAGCTTTTAGACTAATGGCTTTATGTAATGTTCTTCTCAAAAGCATTATCAAGATCATGGTAGAGAGGCTAAAATCACTTTTGCATAAGATTATTTCCTTTGAACAAGGAGTTTATGTGGAAGGATGGTAGATTATGGACAAGGTTATGCATAAGGGGTCAACCCCAAAATGTATTTATAAAAATTTGGCGAATCAGTTTCGAAATCCAGGTGAATAGTGTCCAAACTCATGTAGAATGTTCACTATAATTAGGAGTAATGTTACAAATTTAAACTTAAAATGGTCAAATTATTATAAAATTGGGGTGAATCGACCCAAAAAAAATTGCATACATAATTTTTTGGCTAATGGGCCCTGGTCAATGGTCTCAAATATTTTCCAATTCCAAATTTTGAAAATCCTAATTTTAGCCAATTTGGTGATAAATAGCCACTATGCATAACCCTGATTGTGGAAGAGATAGTTTTTGCTCAAGAAGCCATCCATTCCATGGAAGCACAAAAATATCCATTTATGTTCATCCATTTAGACTTATCCAAAGCTTATGACAGAGTGGATTGGAACTTCCTCATCAAAGTAATGAGGTAATTTGGTTTCTCTCAGGATTGGACAAATTGGATAATGGGATGTATCTCTTTGATGTCCTACTCATTTCTTATCAATGGTTGCCCTTCACAACCATTCTTAGCTTTCAAAGGTATTAGACAGGACGAACTCCTCTCCCCTTATTTATTCATCATTCTTGTCAAATTCTTGGGCAGGACTATGACCAAAAACATAATCCTTGAGGGAGTTACCATTGCTCATGGAGCCAGGCCTATCTCATATTTATTTTGTTAACGACTCTACTCTATTAGGTAAAGTTACGGTTAAGAAATATTTTAGAATTACAAAAATCATTTGTTGTTTCTCTAATGTTATGAGACAATTGATCAATAAATATAAATTAAAAGTCATTTTTCTTTCATTGCTCTCCTAGACAAAAATCCATGGTTCTGGATAAATTAAGATATAATAAGTCCTCCCTTTCGATCACTTATTTAGACATTCCTATTAATATCTAGAGATAGAACAAAAAAGACTAGAATTGATTTTTGGACAATGTAAAGAGTAAAATTAGAAAGTGGACCAATAAGTGGCTTTCATCTAGGGGCCAAATTCCCTTGGTAAAATCAGTCCTTCAAGCTATACCTATTTATGTTTTCGTTGTGTTGAATATCCAAAAGGTAGTTCTTCGAGAACTGGATCAAATCAATCATCAGTTCCTCTAGAGTGATACTAAGGAGAAAATAAAATGTCCTTGATAAAATAAAATACTTTATGCCTTCCCAAGTATGAAAGGAGGTTAGGATTTCTTTCTGCTATTAAAAACAATAAGGCTTTAGCTGCAAAGTTATATTGGAGGATTTCAAATAACCCCAATACTCTATGGACCAAAAATATTTGTGTTAAATACGTTGAAAATAAAAGTCCTAAAGACCTTGTTTGCTATCAATTGCCTACTTGAGGTTCTCCAATTTTGGTGGTTTTTAGGATTGGTGAGGACTTTATAAAGAAAAAATTATTTTGGATCATTCATAATGGTCAATAGACAATTTTTTAAACAAATTCTTGGGATGGTCACCAAATTTTGATTACTTAGTTTCCTAATTAGAGGTCTTGGATGGAAGAACTACACCAAGCTAACTGGATAAAGGTAGCTAATTACTGTTAGTACTAGACTGGTAATTTAAAGCTTGGTAGATATTAGAGCATGTGAGTTGGGAGCATGCGAATTGGAAGTGATCCTTACTAGGTAGCATGGAAAGGTGGTCGTCATATTTAAAAGCTCTAATTGGAAGTTAGGATGCCCTAGTTGGAAGTATGGATGTCCAAATTGTAGATAAAAGGAATAGTGAAAATATAGCTAGTTCGATCCATGGAGTAGATGTTACCTCAAAAGTGATTATCAAAGATGAGATGGTCAAGCTTGATATAATTATTATTAAATGAAAAGAGTTAATATATAAGTTTCATGGATACCGACTAGGGATTTTTCGAGATTAAAAATTAGATCAAGTGGAAGTGGGAATTAAATTCAAACTACTCCATGATTTTTTTGTAAAGGTTTTTTCCTTGTCATCTTTTCTAGTTTGGAAATCATGGATAAACTAATGAACAATGGCCCCAGGTTTAGGGGGAGATATACCATTTTTAAATACCATAGAGTGAGAATTTTTCAATCAAGATAGAAACTATTAATAAGCTTTCGATGTGGGTTAGGATTTTTACCATATCAACTTATCGATAATGATGTTTTTAAGAATATTGGAAATACCCTAAGGGAGTTTATGAAGGAGGGACCAACTACTAATGAGTGAAAGCATGATATATATACTTGGGTATGTGTTGCTATGGATATGTCAAAGCCTTTGCCATGATTCATTAAGAATGATTTTGAATCAAAATAATGAGACCAACAAGTGTATTATGAAAACATTACATTCTGATATTGCAATTATTATGAGACTAGAACCATGGTAAAATATTACAAAGTGAAATTTATGAAGAGACAAAAATATCTGGTCATGGGACAAACTTCAAGATGAAGCAAGGAAATCATACTATAGTAGAAGCTTAGATTAGATAAAGGATATTCCACTCCAAAAGAAGAGGCAAAGAAAGCCTATCTACAACATCAAATGACAAAGGCCACCATAGTTCACTAGGATCAACCATTTGAAAATAACAAAGATAGATACAAGGGATGAGAAAGTACAATGTGCAAGTACAAATTTAGAGGAATTAAAGGTGCAAATTTTTAAAACAAAAGAGGGAAAGAGGTCAAGCTTATTCTAGGTGAATCATATTCATTTTCATCTAGTATAAAAGCCTCTCCTGGTAATATGAATGAAAGTAGTGTAGAGGTACCCTCCTTCACGCGGGTAGATCAGAGGCATCTGCAAGAGGTAAGGAGGGATATGATGGAGGTGTGAAAAAGTACCAAGGATAACGGGTACATGGAATCCAATTTTAGTTGCATTATCAACCTTGTTTGACTGCATTATACGTATGTTTGATTGTTTTTTTGTGTGCCATATTTTTTTATCGTTTCCAAATAAACTGATTTGGTAAAGAAACAATTATTCTATGTTAGATTTTATTTTATATATATATATATATATATATATATATATGTATATATATTGTAGACACCTAAAACATGTCATTTTGAGGATACTACCTGAATGGACTCCTTTTAGACCACCTAACCCACCTTGGGCAGTCTCAATGCTAAAATAGTGGTTTTCACCACTTAAATGGGCATAGTTACCCATAAATCATGGTCATTTCATCTTGAGATGACTGCCAAACCATGGTCGTCTCGACCTAATATAGTTGCAAAAATTAAGCTTAAAAATAAAAGCACGTGTAACTGGCAATCAAAAATACTAGTTAACCCCACACATCATCTCAAGAAAAGCATTAAGCACCCTGCATGGGCCATAAGCATTCACTTTTCTTAATGCAAACTACCTATTTGCTTTTTAATGTAGGATGCTTTCACCATTTTTAGCTTCCATCCAAGAAGTCTATAAATTGACATTCACCCATCATATTTAAAGGTCCTTCATATTTGAATTTGTGTAACAAAGTTCTACCGAATTCAATACATAGAGTTCAAGCTTTCACGTAATGAAGTGCTACCATTTTTTATCCTTTAAGCATACTGCTGAGACCATGCTACCAGGTTGCTGAAAAGGATTGGAAGTTGCACTCCTATTTTATGTGCAACCTAATACCCTCACTTCAGTGATCAATCCGATCCATCAAGTTACTATCACAATGCAACAATCCATTGACAAAACCCCAGGTCGATCCCAAACACCACCTCGACTTGATCACAAAGAAATAAAATCTCGGTATAGCAATCATCTTGACCAGATATGACTTGTAGACAAAGTCATTTGACCCAGAGATGGCCTCTAGCAAAGACCTGGTTTTTTTACTATTTTTTTATCATAGTCTAGATTAGCATTTTTATCATTATTGCATTTAGATAGATTTCAAATTTCACATGCTTTAGTCTAGTTCATCTTCTTTTATCACATTTTATTTCATTTATTACGCATATGCTTTTGATTTGTTTCTAGTTTCTTCGTGTGCATATTACAGGATCAACATACGACGAAGGAGTGCAAGATCCACAGTAAATTCACTATGACGATCATGGAAAACCTATCCCAAAACAATTTGTGATTGTAAGAAAGTCATTTACAATGCACCTAGATATTTTATTTGTATTAATTGTATCATGGGTAGCCTCCCCTCAAAGCGGACTTGATTGTAACACATTGAAAAAGAAAAAGGGCCCCATATTTTTATTGTTTTATCATTGTGTTTATAGTTATATATATTGCTATCTTTGCTTTGTTATTGGTGCACAATTTTCCTACTATCAGATGGCGATCACGGTGGACCTAGACCCTATTTTTTATTACATTGTTAATTGTTGTTTATTTTTGTGATTGTAGGTTGTAGGATTAGCCATCTCTATCTAAGACGGTCCCTATTTTGTATTCGTCTTGACCTGATATAGCTCCTTTTTGAAGCCATATCATCCTGAGACGGTCACTAATCAAAGATAGCTTCTTATACAATTGTACGAATGGCCAAAACATTTTGGTCGGGGGCTCCACCCCGGAACAGGGGGAAACCTAGCCGATTCCTCCTTGTGACCCCCTCGATGTGCATGGAGAAGGAGTACTAAATTGCACCACCATAAACCTTGTTGATCAAAGGTATGAAACAACTATAGATTTATATTTCAATAATGAATGTAGGCTTTCACAGTAAGTCCAATCTTTCTTTTCCCTATTTTTGTAAAGAAAGGTAGAAAATTTTCATTTACTATAAAATTGCAAAAGTTTTTTTTAGCTTCAGGTCAATCTAATAGTAGTCATATTATCTCAAGGTGACCTTTGTCTATGGTTGTCACAAGTCTAGAAGACCTCTATCTGTGGTTGTATCAAGTCCAAATGACCTCTGTTCACGGTCATGTTAGTTCAAGATGGTCTCTGTCTGCTATTGTTTAGTTTTCTTGCTTGGTTGCTTGCTTAAAGGCTAAATTTTATATAGGTTTTCTAAATATCAAACGTAACTTTTTGCATTTAGTGAACATCATTGTATGCTCTTTGATTTATCTTTTTGCAAAAAATTAAAATGAACCCTCACACACACACAAGACAAGTTAATACTGGTTAGTTGGATTTCATCACCAATGATTGGTAATAATCACGTGATGTGGGCATTCATCCCCCACCATGGATTGATCCCCTACAAAACATAACCATCCATAGGAATAGGATCTTAAAACCAAAACACACAAAAAAATCATCAATAAAAAAGTCATAAAAATAAAAAACACAAAAGTTGCTTTCTTGATTGTTTATTTATTTATTGTTTGCATAGTTTAGGCAATGGTAACAACACACAGTCAAGCTTAATCAAGAGCCAACACTGCTGAAAAATCACAAAGAGACATGGAATATCTTCAAATTGATCTACAGGACCCATCCATAGGTCTTGAGTATGGTCAGGATGATGATATTCCTGATCAAGCCACTTTGATGGCCTTCTATAAGAACACATATTCACACATTGAAGAGGATAGAAGGTTGTTACCACAAATTTATATTCCATCTCACCCAATATCACCACTGAATCAAGAATAGGTGTACACATTACACCAAAATGAGGGTAACCAAACTACCATAACCGAACCCCCCAAGTTTAATCATCAATATGAGCATGTGGACACATACACTGGAAAAAATCATAAAAATTCTCACACTTTTGCTTACGTATTAATGGCCTTTGAGTCTAATCATCCCTCTATTTCTTGTGATGAGTGATCCACTCAAGTTTGTTGCACTTTTGCACCACCTACTTATGCAAAAATTGTTAGTCACTCTCCACATAAGGATAATGGGGCTATGGATAGTCTTGGAAAACAAGTTTTTAATCACTCTAGGGCTGATGCACAACATTATCGAAGGCACCCAATACATCACAATCTGCCACCTCAACATCTTCAAAATTCAAGAGGGGCAACCAAAATGATTTTTTCAGCTTACCAATTGTTGATTGATAGCATCAAATTCCTTAAAAGGCAAATCTTATGGAAATTCAACCATAAACCCTTTCATCAATTGTTTCCATCACCCTTACATCCATTCCATTTTGATAGGTCTAAGCTTGAAAAGTTCCAAGGTGATGATGAGATACAATGGAGTCACTAACAAGCTCATCTAATTTTACAACAAATCTTGAACGACTCACAAATATTGAGCTACAACTAAGATATCATCAAGCTTCTCAACCTTGACATCAATGAGCCCAACAATTTCAAAATCCACCTCAGCAAACCACATCCCAGGCCATACCACCTCCACCAGCCCAATATCATCCACAACAAAATAAAAAATAAGGTAAAAAATATCGAATACCACGATAATATACTCCTTTGTTGAAAATATTAGCATCAATTTTTAATCGATTATGTGAGGTGCACACAATAAATCTCCCTAAGATCCATCCAATGGACCCTAATAGACCTAAACCAAAGAATTATAGGGAGGATATGTACTGTGCTTACCATAAACAAAGAGGTCATGACGTCCAAATATGTTACACCTTTAAAAATAAAGTACATGATATGATTGAGAGATAAGAGATTCACATTGATAATCCTCTTGCCCTAAATAATCAGCAAATAGGAGTCTTCAAAGACCCTTTGCTCATACATGAAACAAACACAACACCTACCAATCAAGCTAAATAACTGAAGTAGGTGAATCAGGTGCATGTCAATCCACCTCACCAAGAGTTTATGGGGATGATTAGCATTGTCACAAGGAACCTTGACATCCACCAGAACCACAGTAGGGTCGCTCAAGGTATCACACCTAACCAGTCATCCACATCACCAACAATCAGATAGTTTGGGATTCTCAAGGTATCGTACCTTCCCCACACTCACCAATCACAAAACACTTTGGAGATGCTTAAGGTATCACACCTTCCCCATAAAAAAATAATAAAAATAACAAAAACAATACAAAATAAAAAATCACAAAAATATTGCATTGCTTACATCATCATGCATTACACATTCATTGATTAGTTGCATTAGGCATATTCATTCATTGCACTTACATTAGATTATGTTGTTCTTGCATTTCTACACATGGCACCATACTTGTATGACTATCATTAGTCTTAATACAACCTTTTTATCATGTCATCATTTGCACTTTTCCTTGTGATATTTTGGTTATTAAGGGGTCCTCGTAAGATAGGGTAGATACTGTGTGACCATCAGCAATGATGTTCAACCGACCACTGACTATTTTATGCACACCTCTTAGTTTTCAAAATGTCATCAGGAAAACACACACATAAAACAAATAATTTCCATCCATATTCCCCATCCTAGGTGTTTGTGTTTTTACCCCTTACCCAGTAAATTGTTATAGGGTGTTCAATAGGGCCTTTCATCCATTCAGTCATTTCTAGTTTTCTTTTTTGATTTTAGAAAAAGCTATCCTGATTTGAAGGTAGGGTTTGCTTTGATAGTACCTTGCATATCTCAAAATCCCAAACACATATTCACATATTAAAATGATTTAGTACAAGGAAATATGAAACTATGAAGTAGTCATGGCCTCTTAAGCGAAAGGTTTTCCTTGTTGTCCTATTATGCACATAGTCCAAAATCACAATAAAAATAGTGGTTTTCACCACTTAAAATATACATCTTTGCAAAATCTTACAACAATAATAGAAAGAGTAGTAAGGATGAAGGTAACATTCTCATCAAGACTCGGTTCGAGTGGTTGAGAATATGATTCCCCAAAGCTCTAATTCTTGTCACAAAAACAAAACAATCATGAAATGAGTAGTAAGGATAAGGGCTAAATTCTCATTAGGACTCGATTCGAGTGGTTGAGAATATGATTCTTCAAAGCTCTAACTTTATTTATAAACACATAATAATAATGAGGCTTCAAGTAGTAAGGACGAGGTTTTATTCTCATAAGGACTGGATTTGAGGGGTTGAGAATCTGAATCCCCAAAGCTTGAAGACCCTAACATTGGACTATGCTCATACGTGGCACATAAGGACTCGTTAGCTTTTGAGGTCTTGCATTATAGAGTAGTTGAGTCCAACCAAGTACGAAATCAAGGTAAATGATGACAAGAGTGTGATCTCCATTATAGCAATGGGCTCTAAGAGCCGACCTGACAATGGGGTAATCTTATGTGTCACATTAATAAATTCACTATGCACACACAAGGATATTGAATATCTGGGTCTTCCTAGCAATTTTTTATCTTTTAGAATTACGTATAGTCAGTATACAACTTTTGACTGGTCAACTAGAGTGTTTGAGTCTCATGAAAAACCTTGTTGTCCCCTTGTAACATCTCACTGTCTCATATCCATCATTCAAATTTTGTTACATTACATTATATCCCATAAAATTCACCTTCAAATGTATGACTTTTGTGAAAATATTAACATTTTTATTCATGAATTTTATATGTTCAGTGGTGCCTACACTTAGTTTATTTTTGCATCTTAGATTCATTCGTTATAACATTCAAACATACAAATCATATTGTGCATCATCATGTCATTAGTGCATCAAATACATACCTAGGTCCATGCATACATTCTAGCTTTATCATATCAAAAGAATTCATCTAGCATACATGCATCATCATATCATATCATCAACACCAACTGGAGGGAGGGTTCAAGGTCTCACACCTTCCTCATCCATCACATCAAATAGTCATAAAGCAGCTTGGGGCAATCAAGGAATCATGCCTTCCCTAAAAATCAATCACATTAATCACTCAAATTCGAACATTCAATCAAATGAACCCAATGAAAATTTGGGGTGTTCAAGGTATCACACCTTCCCTAATCAATAAAAAGGTTGTCAAACAACTTGGGGGTGTTCGAGGTATCACACCTTCTCCCAATAAAACAAGCAATTAATCAACTTGGGATAATCAAGATAACACACCTTCCCCACCAACACCTTCCCAACCAAATATTTGAATCACTTCAATCATCAATCAATAACACAATCACCAACCAGCTTGAGGGTGTCCAAGGTATTGCATCTTCCCAACATTGGGAGTGTTCAAAGTATCAAACCTTCCACATCAGTCGCATCATGCCATCAACTAATTCGGGGGCAAGCAAGGTATCACACCTTCCACATTAGTTGCATCATACCATAAACTAATTCGGGGGTAAGCAAGATATCACACCTTCCCCATCAATCATATAAAATGAGTCAACAACTTGGGGCAATCAAGGTATCACACCTTTCCACCCCAATCACTCAAATCAACCAATCAGACAAAAGGTTCAATCAATTACTCAATCAAATGATTTTAAATCACCATAAAGACTTTGGTTTAGTTTTATCAATGCAAACAACAATCAACATATTAGCTGCTAGGTTCAAAAGGTTGCATCCTTTTGTCAAAGGTTGCGTTCTTTGCCTTGTATTTACATCAATCAACAATACATATGTCAGGTTCAAAAGGTTGCATAATTTTGTCAAAGGTTGCGCCCTTTGCCTTGTATTCACATTAATCAACAAGACATCTGCTAGGTTCAAAAGGTTGCATCCTTTTGTCAAAGGTTGCACCCTTTGCCTCACATTCACATCAATCAAATCAATCACCAGGCTCAAAATATTGCATCCTTTTGTCAAAGGTTGTGCCCTTTGCCTTGCATTCACATTCAATCCACACATCAATTACCAGGTTCAAAAGGTTGTGTCCTTTTGTCAAAATTTTCACCCTTTGCCTCACATTCACCCTTTGCATCCTTAGAATAGGGTTGTCTTGAGATGATGTCTTTGAGACATGCAGTTGTCCTTGGATCATTGTCCTCACGATATTTTGGGGACATCTAGGTATCTTTAGGATTCCACACCATCTCCAAGATGCATGGGGGATGCCAGGATGGACCCACGACTATTTTTGGAACACTTGGGTGTCTCGAATTTCCTCCAATCTCAACATTCCCAACCGTCCTGATGCTTTCCTAGATTTTGGGGCCAATCCTTGTAGTTTCAAAAATGCATCTTTCCATGTAGAATATAGATATAATTAAAAAAAAAAAGATAGAGCTATTTTGTCAATGTCCTTATTTTTGAACTCTTATAAGGATATACCTAGTGTGATTTACATGATATATCATGTATGATGAGTGTTTTGGCCAGTTGTTTTTGGATATGTATTGTGTCGTCCCCATCTTGAAAAAACTCTATGGAACATTGATTTGAAGTTACTTTACATATCAACTTTGCGAACTCTCAAGGTTCATCAAAAACTCTCATTTTAATAAACTTATCAACAAATGACATTAATCTAGTATTTTTAGAGTATAACATAATAAAATGAGAATGCTCTTAACACTTATGTACGTCATATTTTTAATTGTGTTTTAACACCATAGTTTTGTTATAGCAATGCCAAAATTGTTATCATAGTTAATACTATACCTGTGGGGAGAAAAATTTATTGCTTTCTAGATCGGCTCTACTCATTGTGTTTATTTCGAGTGTTGTTTTCTGTCACATTTTGTTCCTTCAAAAGCCTAGAGAATGGGGAAATATTGATAGGCTGTGTCGATAAATTATACAATTACTAATTGCTTGACTATTTACCATTTTCTATAACAAAATTTTTTGCTTCTTGTGTGTTTTATTTTGCATTTGAACAGTTTCCTACATTTCACTTAAAGAAATAGTCTATGCATTAGCCATATAATTTTCTTATGCTTAGTGCTCATTTTGTCTTTTTCACATCATTTATTTTCTCCTTTTACTTGATTATTAACTTTTGAGTTAGTCTGATCCCTTCGGGATTGGATGTTTCTGGCAAAGACTTGTCATGCAAGTGTCCACAACTTAGCTACTTGCATATCAAGCATCTTGAGAAGGATCTTCTAAACTAATAATAAGTATAATGTGGATCGTAAGTGTGACTATCCAAGTGTTCCTGCGAGCAACCTATATGTTGGAAAAACTAAGCAAAGCATTAGTTTCCATAAACTTAAATCAACTATGGACCTGCCATTTTTTTCAGTAATTATTGAAATTAATGGACAACGATTTAATGCATAAACAAGCACTTGCATGTGGGACTACCATAGAGGTGCCATTTGCCACACAAATAGACTAACCCTATTCTATCCATAGGCTGGGAAACACAAATGAGAATTCCGCATAGCATCTTCATCTTAAAACCTTCATTTGCAATGCAATAAACCCATAGATAGATAAATAGTTATTTTGCCCTCCTTTAAGATCCTTTTCTACACTTGGGACTCTATTATCACCTATATATTTCCCATATTCGACAATGTAAAGGCTTCTGTTTTGCTTTCTCAATAGGCTTGTGTGACCATCCAGTCAAGAATTCCTTGATTTCCTATTTTTGAAGATTTTAACTCCATAAGCATAACTCTTTAACCAACTTATGAAATCAATACAAAACATATACAAATGTAGAAATGAGTTAGGGAAATGTTTTCTAAAGCGAGTTAATCTAAGAAAGAAATTATATTAATGTCCAAAAATAACTGAAGTTGTTTGATGTGACTCAAAAACAGAAAGTTATAATAGCTAATAAGGAGTGCAAAAGAAACCCTAACAGTTAAAAATGAAGAATATAAAATTAAAACCAGGAAGCAGTAAAACCAAATAAGAGGAGACCCTAAGCAAATCAATAAATACAACATCCATCCATATGATACAAATTTACAAACAATATAATGACAGAGGAAGGCACCTTGTCTAAAAGAATTGGTGATAGAGCCAAGAGAAGGGGGCCAATTGAGAACAAAGCTCTAGTTTGCATCAGAATTAGGAGCATTTTCATACTCGATGTTCTTAGAAGAATGGTGTAGGCTTAAAGTGTCTTGCCTAAACAATCCTAGGTGTTGTAGAATACAACTAATGCTTTTCTAAAACCTATGGCTGATGGACCTCAATATGTAGAGAGAATTGGCAATGCACATCTGCCATGATCCTAGGTAGTATAGAATACAAATAATGTCTTTCTTAACACCTACGGCTCATGGACCTCAATATGTAGAGGGAATTGATAATGCAGTCAATGCCCGACTATGCACAGAAGTGTGTGCGTAGTCCGACTGCACTGCGCAGTCGGGCGGCAGGGCAAGACTTAGCCAAATTTGGCTATTCCATTCGACTGCTCAAAATGAAACTTGCGCAGTCAGACTTCGCTACGCAAGTGGGCATCACCCACACACTTAGCTAAAATTAGCTATTGAACTTTGCTACCTCCAATCCATTCCATCCAAATTCAGTGTGACTTTGGGCATCACACGCCAAGGACTACGCTGGTGGGAGATGCCCATATGTCTAGCGGCACACGACAGGGACTTAGGAGATTTTTGAAGTCGCTCTTGTGGAGGGCAATTTTGGAAAATTTTCCACAAATATGGTAGTAATAAAAATGATGAAAAAGAGATTGCGTTAAACTAGCACTAAAGTGCACTAAGAACAAAAGATGCAAGAGAGATAAAGAGACACAAACAAGTTTCATTCAAACCCTTAAAATGCATGAACAATGGCAAAAATTTATTTATATGAAGCTGATTACAGGGTACCTCAAAGGAGGGTTTATAGTCATCTGCAAGTGTGTTTGCAGGATTAACACTAAGAACAAAAACAATAAACGCCAAGGCTGCTACTCGGACTTGAGTCAAAAATTCTCTCTACTCACTAACGTCTGTTCTACTCTGCACTACATCTGTTACTACAAAATCCCCACTATGCTCTCTAAGCTGCTGCTCTGGCTTCTCTGAAATATCTTTGACTGAAATGCACCCCAAGCTAGGGTTTATATAGGAAGGGAGGATGAACCAATTAACAATCCCCGCATGAACAAAATAACCAATCACCAACCTCACATACGGGAAGTAATGGCTGATTGGACAAGGAACTCGTGCGACATTAAGTCAAAATTTTAGATGGGATGCCCAACTTCGCGAGCGCAGTCCGACATCGCCCAAGTTCGGAGCGTAGTTGGGTGGATGACGTGAAATCGGGATTAATATTTCTAACACCCTCCTTTAAACCTGATTTCACGAGGGCTTTGACTCCAAGTTGTTGTCGCAATCTGTTGAAGTCCTCCTTCAAAGGCTTCATGAAAATGCCCACCAACTGCTCCTTAGATCTACAAAACTACAATTGAATTTCATCGAACTCCACCAGATCTCTGATGAAGTGATATTGAATGTCGATGTGCTTCATCCGACCATGGAACACTGGATCCTTTGACAGTGCAATGGCAGAATTGTTGTCACAAAAAATAGTTGTCACGCATACCGAAGGATTGTTCAATTCACCCAGAACTCTTCGCATCCAAACTGCTTGGCATGCGGTTGACGTGGCGGTGACATATTATGCTTCTACAGTGGAAAATGCAATGATAGGTTGCTTCTTGGACGCCAATGAGATAGCACCTGATCCGAGATAAAATGTATACCTAGAAGTGCTCTTCTGGTCATCGGTGATGCCAACCCAGTCATTGTCTATGAAGCCTACTAATTTTAATTGGTCCTGTCTGATGTAAAAGATACCATGGTTGCGCATCCCATTGACATAGCACAAGATGTGTTTGCCAGCTTACTAGTGTGTGTCCTTTGGAGTCTCCATAAAATGACTAATGAGGCTAACTCTGAACATCAGATCTAGCTGAGTTGTAGTCAAATACATTAGACTACCAACTAGTCTCTTGAACAGAGTTGGATTGACATTTCTGCCAGAGTCCAATTTGCTCAGTTTCAAACCTGTGGTGATAGGTGTGATGGCAGGTTTGCTATCTTCCATATTGAACTGCTTCAGGATATCCTTCGCATACTTGCCCTGAGAAATGAAGATGCCATCTGTCGATTGGTCAACTTCAATGTCGAGAAAATACTTCATCAACCCTAAGTTCGTCATCTCGAACTCCTTCATGGTTGTTCTAAACTAGGCAAACAGTGTTATGTTGTTGCTAGTGTAAATCAAATCGTCCACATATAGACAGACGATGATGAGCTCTCATGTTGCATTTGTCTTCATGTACAGGGTGTGCTCATATGGGCATTTAACAAACCATTTTCCTAAAAATAGCTATCAATCCAACTGTACTAAGCCCGGGGCGCCTGCTTCAAACCATACAGGACCTTTTTCAGCTTTAGGACTTTGCCCTCCTGGCCTTCAATATCATAACCTAGTGGTTGGTCTATGTAGACCTCTTCCTCCAACACACCATTGAGGAAGGCTGACTTGACGTCCATCTGATACACCTTCCAACCCTGCTGGGCTGCTAATGCCAGGATCATCCTGACTCTGTCAAGTTAGGCTACAGGCGCACACACTTCATGGTAGTAAACGCCTAACTTATGCTTGTAGCTTTTTACCAACACTCTGGCATTATGCCTGTCAACTTCTCCTTGGGCGTTGAATTTTGTCTTGTACACCCATTGGACCCCAATGGTATTCTTCCCTTTTGGAAGATCTGTGAGCTGCCATGTATCATTCTTCTCAATGGATTCTATCTCATCGTCCATTGCCTTCACCCACTTCTGATTCTGACTTACATATTTGAACTCCACTGGATCAACCTCAGTAAAGAATGCAAAGTCAAGGTACTCCTCATCTTGATGAGTTCGGGTTGCCTCATAAATGTCTTGTAAGCTCTTTGTCTTCACTGGCATCACCAGGTTCTATATTCTACTTACAAGTGGAGGCGACCGAGATGGTGAGGTTGTGTTGTTGCTGGAACCGCTACTGCTGCTTGAGGCTATAGGTGGCTGCACACTATCCTTATCCAAGTCAATAGACTCCACTACTACTGGCTCAGGCTGGCTAGTATTCGATTTCTAGTTCCAGGCATCATCTTCCAAAAACTTCACATCACGGTTGATGATGAGCTTCTTCGTCACATGGTTGTACAGCCTATACGCTTTCGCATACTCGCTGTATCCTGTGAAGATACATCTCAGCTCTATCATACAGCTTTTGCCTCTTCTCTTTTGGAACATGTGCATATGCAATGCACTCAAACACGCGCAAATGATCCACACTTGGCTTCAGACCGCTCCAGACCTCCTAAGGGATTTTTTCCTTCACGCTTTTGGTGGGACATCTATTCAGTAGGTAGACTACACAAGTTACAGCCTCTGCCTAAAACTCATGCGATAATCCCTTCACCTTCATCATGTTGCGTGCCATCTCCATGATGGTCCGGTTCTTCTTCTCAACTACACCATTCTGTTGTGACGTGTATCTAGTAGTGAGCTACCTCCGAATTCCATGCTGCTTGCAGAAGTTGTGGAATTCATTGGAGATGTATTCACCTCCACCATCTGTCCTGAGAGTTTTGATTTTGTAACCACTTTGATTCTCCACCAGAGCCTTGAACTCCTTGAATTTGGCAAATGCTTTTGACTTCAGCTTTATGGCATAGACTCTGATTTTTTGGCTGAAGTCGTCAATAAAGGTCAGGAAATACTTGTTGCCAACAAATGTGCTAGTATGCATCAGACTGTAGATGTTTGAGTGCACCAGCTCCAATGGCTGTGATGCTCTCCAAGACTATCCGAAAGGGAATGAATCCCTGTGTTGTTTATCGACTAAGAAGCCCTCATAAAATTGATTCTGCTGCTCTATGAGGGGTAAAAATTTCACCATCTACTTCTTGTGTAGCAGATTCAGGCCATTGAAACTCAGGTGACCATACCTGAGATGCCACAACCAGGTAGCATCTTTCACAACTACACTCAAAGACATCAATGTTTCGTTCTAAATCTGCAATGAAAACATCTTGTTATTTGTCATGGACACGGTTGCAATCTGTCCATGAGACTTGTCTTTGATGGTACATACTTTGTAGTTGAACTGGACAGTATGTACCTTCTGCATGAGCTATCCAATGCTCAGTAGGTTGTGCTTCAGACCAGGCACATAATACATGTCACATATTTGCTTCCGTTCGTTGTGCCTGGTGCGGATGTGGATCTTTCCTTTTCCCATCACGGGAACTTTGTTGTTGTTCCCCATCTTGACCTCAAACTGGACTATTTCATCCAGTTGTGAGAACATCTCCTTGTTCCTCGTCATGTGGTTGCTACACCCGTTGTCCAAATACCAGATGTTCTTCTAGCACTTCTCCTTAATATTGCAAGTCAGCAGAACATTTCCTCCTACCACATTTTTGGCTTCATTCATGTAATGGGTCTATTTTTGGTTCTCCTTGGCCATCCGCTTCTTGCACTGTGAGATGTAATGGCCAAATTTCTTGCAATAATAGCATTGGACCTTTGACATGTCCTTCTTCTAACCAGATCCGACTTGTTGGTTCTTTGCAACACCTCTTCCTCCTTGCTGATGGAAGTTGCAGTTGGTCTCTCCCTCACTAGGGTTTGACCATCCACTTTGCTTGTTGCCTCTCCCACATCTACCTCTGCCTCTTCCTCCTTGAGAACTAGAGGCACCATGGTGGGAGTCTTATTTGCCGCTATCTCAAAAAGAGACCCGAGCCTTGAATGCCTTCTCTAGAGAGGACTGAGATGAACGAATCAGTCTCTGCTCATGTGTCTGCAATGAACCCATGAGCTCATCTGTTGAGAGGGTTTTCATAACCCTTGACTCTTCGATTGCTATTACAACCGAGTTAAACTTGGCAGATAGACTTATGAGAATCTTCTCCATGATTTTGTGGCTCTGCAGAATTTCACCATTCAATCGTATCTGGTTGATGATATCTATCATTCGGGTGAAGAAGTCACTCATGGAATCAGACTCACTCATCTACAGGTTCTCAAAATCTCTACTAAGCATCTGCAACTTCACCAAATTCACTTTGTTGGTGCCCTAGTATGAATTGGATAGAATTTCCTAGGCCTGCTTTACCTTGGTGGCCGATGCGATCCACGAGAAGATGGTCTCTTCGACCGCTTGCATGATGTAGATGAGGGTCTTCTGGTCCTTATTCATGTTCTCCTTCAATAGGTCCCTGTCTACTTCGGAGAGGGCAACCAGTGCTGCTACATCTATCAGTTTTAGGTAGCCGTGCTCAACTAACTCCCACAGTTCCTGAGATATGAACAAGATCTTCATATGAATGCTCCAGTAATCATAGTTCTTGCCGTTGAAGCGCGGGATCTGCAATTGCAAAGAATGACTATTTTTGAAAGCCATTTTTCTATTTCCACGTCAATGGCACTACTGCTCTGATACCAATTTGAAGACTGAATGCAATTTTAAATCCCGTTTGATTGCG
This sequence comes from Wollemia nobilis, assembly GCA_028583015.1. Classification (NCBI taxonomy): domain Eukaryota; kingdom Viridiplantae; phylum Streptophyta; class Pinopsida; order Araucariales; family Araucariaceae; genus Wollemia; species Wollemia nobilis. The sequence goes on from JAQPPZ010017222.1 coordinate 11,933,377, forward strand.
CACTATATGCCCACGACGTCGGGCTACATAGGGTGAAAATCATGAGGATGAGCGGAGAGGCTGGTCAATGTCTAATAAATGCTCGGATATGCATGAAAGTGTGTGCACAGTCTGACTACACTACACAATTGGGCAGCAGGGCAAGACTTAGCCAAATTTGGCTATTCTTGTTCGACTGCGCAAAATAAAACTTGCGCAGTCAAACTTTGCTGCGCAAGTGGGCGTCACCCACACACTTAGCCAAAATTGGCTATTGAAATTTATTGCCTCCAATCCACTCCATCCAAAGTCACTACAACTTCGGGCAACACACACCAAGGACTGCGCTAGTGGGAGATTCCCATACGTCCAGTGGCACACAACAAGGACTTAGGAGATTTTCGAAGTCACTCTTGTGGAGGGCAATTTTGGGAAATTTTCCACAAATATGGTAGTGATAAAAATGATGAAAAGAGACTACGTTAAACTAGCACTAAAGTGCACTAAGAACAGAAGGTGTAAGAGAGATAAAGAGACAAAAAAGTTTTGTTCAAACCCTTAAACGCCTGCACAATGGCAAAAATTTATTTATATGAAGCTGATTACAGGGTACCTCAAATGAGAGTTTATAGTCATCTGCAAGTGTGTTTGCAGGATTAACACTAAGAAAAAAATAATAAATATCGAGGGTACTGCTCGGACCTGAGTAAAAAATGCTCTCTACTCACTAATTTCTATTCTACTCTGCACTACATTTGTTACTACAAAATCCTCACTCTGCTCTCTAAGTTGTTGCTCTGCCTTCACCAAAATATCTCTGACTGAAATCTAAATTTCATTGATCTACAAAACTACAGCTAAATTTCATTGAAATTTACCAACTCTTTGATGAAGTGATAGCGAATGTCGATGTGCTTCATTCGACCATGGAACACTGGATACTTCGACAGTGCAATGGCAGAATTTTTGTCACAAAAAATAGTTGTCGGGACTACCGCAGGATTGTTCAGTTCACCCAAAACTCTTCACAGCCAAACTGCTTGGCATGCGACTGACGCAGAGGTGGAATATTTTGCTTCTGCAGTGGACAATGCAATGATAGGTTGCTTCTTGGACGCCCATGAGACAAAACCCGATCTAAGATGAAATGTATACCCGAAAGTGCTCTTTCGGTCATCGATGCTGCCAACCTAGTCATTGTTTGTGAAGCCTACTAATTTTAATTGGTCCTATCTGGCATAAAATATGCCATGGTTGCACATCCCATTGACATAGCACAAGATGCGTTTTCCAGCTTGCCAGTGTGTGTCCTTTAGAGTCTCCATAAAATGATTGATGAGGCTGACTTCGAACATCAAATCTGGTCAAGTTGCAGTCAAATACATTAGACTGCCAACTAGTCTCTTGAACAAAGTTGGATCGACATTTCTGCCAGAGTCCAACTTGCTCAGTTTCAAACCTGTGGTGATAGGTGTGATGGCAGGTTTGCTATCCTCCATCTTGAACCGCTTTAGGACATCCTTCGCATATTTGCCCTGAGAAATGAAGATGCCATCTGCCGATTGGTCAACTTCAATGCTGAGAAAATACTTCATCAACCCTAATTCTATCATCTTGAACTCCTTCATGGTTGTTCTGAACTGGGAAAACAGTGCTGTGCTGTTGCCAGTGTAAATAAAATCATCCACATACAGACAAATGATGATGAGCTCCCCTACTGCATTTGTCTTCATGTACAGGGTGTGATCATATGGGCATTTAACAAACCCATTTTCTTGAAAATAGTTGTCAATCTGGCTGTACCAAGCTCAGGGTGCCTGCTTCAAACCATACAGGGACTTCTTTAGCTTAAGGAATTTTCCCTCTTGGACTTCAATCTCATAACTTGGTGGCTGGTCTATGTAGACCTCTTCCTCCAACACACTGTTGAGGAAGCTGACTTGACGTCCATCTGATACACCTTCCAACCCTGTTGGGTTGCTAATACCAGGATCATACTGACTATGTCAAGTCGGTCTACAGGCGCATACACTTCATGGTAGTCAACACCGAACTTCTGCTTATAGCCTTTTACCACCAATCTGGCCTTATGCTTATCAAATTCTACTTGGGCGTTGAATTTTATCTTATACACCCATTTGACCCCGGGCGTTGAATTTTATCTTATACACCCATTTGACCCCAATGGTCTTCTTCCCTTTTGGAAGATCTGCGAGCTGCCATGTATCATTCTTCTCAATAGATTCTATCTCCTCGTCCATCGCCTTCACCCACTTTTGATTATGACTTGCATCTTCGAACTCCACTGGATCAACCTCAGTAAAGAATGTAAATTCAGGGTACTCCTCATATTGATGAGTTCTGGTTGCCTCATAAATGTCTTGCAAGCTCCTTGTCTTCACTGGCGTAACCATGTTTTAGATTCTACTTGCAAGTGGATGCGATCGAGATGGTGATGATGTGCTACTGTTGGCATCACTGCTACTGCTTGAGGCTATAGGTGGCTACACACAACCATCCACCAAGTCAATAGAATCCACTAATGCTGGATCATGTTGGCCAATATTTGATTTCTAGTTCCAGGCATCATCTTCCAAGAACTTCACATCACAGCTGATGATGAGATTCTTCGTCACAGGGTTGTACAACTTGTATGCCTTCGCCTGCTCACTGTATCCTGTGAAGATAAACTTCTCAGATCTATCATCCAGCTTCTACCGCTTATCTTCTAGAACATGTGCATATGCAATACACCTGAACACGCATAAATGAGCCACACTTGGCTTCAGATCTCTGCAGGACTCCTGAGGAATTTTTTCCTTCATAATTTTGGTGGGACATATGTTCAGCAGGTAGACTGCACAAATTACAACCTCTACCCAGAACTCATGTGGTAATCCCTTCACCTTCATCATGCTGCATGCCATATCCATGATGGTACGATTCTTCCTCTCAGCTATGTCGTTATGTTACGATGTGTATCTGGCAGTGAGCTACCTCTGAATTCTATGCATTCACCTCCACCATCTGTCCTAAGAGTTTTGATTTTGTAATTGCTCTAATTCTCCACCAGGGCCTTGAACTCCTTGAATCTCACAAATTCTTATGACTTCAGCTTTATGGCATAGACCCAGATCTTCCAATTGAAGTCATCAATAAAGGTCAGGAAATACTTGTTATCGGTAAATGTGTTGGTCTACATCGGACTATAGATGTCTGAGTGCACCAACTCCAATGGTTGTGATGCTCTCCAAGACTATCCAAAAGGGAACAAATCCCTGTGTTGTTTGATGACTAAGAAGCCCTCACAAACTTGATTTTGCTGCTCTATGAGGGGTAAACCTTTCACCATCTACTTCTTGTGTAGCAGATTCAGGCCATTGAAACTCAGGTGATCGAACCTGAGATGCCACAGCCAGGTAGCATCTTTCACAACTACACTCAAAGACATCAATGATTCATTCTGAATCTATAGTGAAAACATCTTGTTCCTTGTCATGGACACGGTTTCAATCTATCCATGAGACTTGTCTCTGATGGTACATACTTCATATTTGAACTGGATGGTATGTCCCTTCTGCACGAGCTGTCCAATGCTCAACAAGTTGTGCTTCAGACCAGGCACATAATACACGTCACATATATGCTTTCATTCACCATGCCTGGTGCAGATGAGGATATTTTATTTTCCCATCATGGGAACTTTGCTATTGTTCCCCATATTGACCTTGGACTGGACTATTTCATCTAGTTGTGAGAACATCTCCTTGTTCCTCGTCATGTGGTTGCTGCACCCGTTGTACAAATACCAGACGTTCTTCTGGCACTCCTCAATATTGCAAGTCAGCATCACATTTCCTCCTATCGCATTTTTGGATTCATCTATGTAATGGGCCTGCTGCTGGTTCTCCTTGGCCATCCACTTTCTACATTGTGAGATGTAATGGCCAAATTTATTGCAATAGTAGCACTAGACCTTTGACATGTCCTTATTATGGCCAAATTTGGCTTGCTGGTTCTTTGCACCACCTCTTCCTTCTTGCTTATGGAAGTTGTAGTTGGTCTCTCCCTCACTAGGGTTTGACCATCCACCTTGCTTGTTGCCTCTCCCATGTCTACCTCTGCCTCTTCCTCCTTGAGAATTAGAGGTGCCATGGTGGGAATCTTGTTTGTCATTGTATCGAAATGAGACCTGAGCCTTGAATGCCTGCTCTAGAGAGGACTGAGATGAACGTCTCAACATTTGATCATGTTTATGCAATGAACCCATGAGATTGTCTATTGAGAGGGTTGTTAGATCCCTCGACTCTTCGATTGCTATTACAATCGATTCAAACTTGGCAGGCATACTTCTGAGAATCTTCTCCATGATTCTATGGCTCTGTAGAATTTCACCATTCAACCACATATGGTTGATGATTTCTATCATCCAGGTGAAGAAGTTACTCATGGACTTGGACTCACTCATCTGTAGGTTATCGAATTCTCTCCTAAGCATCTACAACTTCACCAACTTCACCAACTTCACCTTGTTGGTGCCCTGGTACAAACTGGCCAGAATCTCCTAGGCCTGCTTTGTCTTGGTGGCCGATGCAATCCATGGGAAGATGGTCTCTTCGACCACTTGCATGATGTAGAATAGGGCCTTCTAGTCCTTCTTCGTGTTCTCCTTTAAAAGGTCCCTGTTTTCTTGGGAGAGGGCGATAAGTGCTGTTGCATATGCTGGTTCTGGGTAGCCATTCTCAACTAACTCCCACAGCTCCTAAGATCAGAACAGGATCTTCATATGAATGTTCCAGTAATCGTAGTTCTTGCCATTGAAGCGTGGGATCTGCAACTACAGAGAATGACTATTTTTGGAAGCCATTTTTTAGTCTCCGCGTCAATGACACTACTGCTCTAATACTAATTTGAAGACTGAATGTAATTTTATATCTCGTTCGACTACGCACTATATGCCCATGACATTGGGCTACGTAGGGTGAAAACCATGACAACGGGTAGAGGAGAGGCTTGTCAATGCCCAGTCAATGCTCGGCTATGCACGAAAGTGTGTGCACAGTTTGACTGCACTACGCAGATAGGCGGTAGGGCAATACTTAGCCAAATTTGGCTATTCTTGTATGGGTACCCAAAATGAAACTTGTGCAGTCAGACTTCGCTGCGCAAGTGGGCGTCACCCACACACTTAGCCAAAATTGGCTATTGAACTTTGTCGCCTCCAATCCACTTCATATAAAGTCGCTGCGACTTCGGGCAGTGCACGACAAGGACTACACTAGTGGGAGATGCCCATACGTCCAGCGACACATGATAGGGACTTAGGAGATTTTTGAAGTCGCTCTTATGGAGGGCGATTGTGGGAAATTTTCCATAAATATGGCAGTGATAAAAATGATGAAAAGAGACTGCGTTAAACTGGCACTAAAGTGCACTAAGAACAAAAGGTGCAAGAGAGATAAAGAGACACAAACAAGTTTTGTTCAAACCCTTAAACTGCCTGAACAATGGCAAAAACATATTTATATGAAGCTGATTACAAGGTACCTTAAATAAGGGTTTACAGTCATCTGCAAGTGTGTTTGCAGGATTAACACTAAGAAAAAAAACAATAAATGCCGAGGCTACTGCTCGGCCCTGAGTCAGAAATGCTCTCTGCTCACTAACATCTGTTCTTCTCTGCACTACATTCGTTACTACAAAATCCCCACTCTACTCTCTATGCTACTGCTCTGCCTTCTCCGAAATCTCTCTGACTGAAATGCACCCCAAGCTGGGGTTTATATAGGAAGGGAGGATGAGCCAATCAACAACCCCCGCACGAACAAAATAACCAATCACAAACCTCGCACGCGATAAGTAATGGCTGATTGGAAAAGGAACTTGTGTGACATTAAGTCAGAATTTTAGCCAGGACGCCCAACTTCGTGAGCACAGTATGTCGTCGCCCAAGTTTGGAGCACAATTGGGCGGATGATGTGAAATCGAGATTAATATTTCTAACAATAACTTTAGCCATGAAAGTTCTTTTTTTTTGTTATAATGCATACTTGTCGACTATAAGGAATACATTGAGAATTCTGCGCATCTTTTATGTGGTAATGAAACCTGAGAAAAAATTGCTGTCACCTGTGCAATAGAGTTTCACATTTAGACTTTGAAGTATTCCTATATTTTGTCAACAACTTGAAGTTGTGCGTTTATTTTTGGTTCCCTATTTTTTTGTGGCTTGCAGGGTCTTAGATATAGAGCTGTAGATGTGAAGTGTCATCATGAATTCCATTTCTGACATATTCTTAAACTATCTAGATGAAATACAATGAATATGAAACAATATTTTGTTTTTTATGCATGTCTCCTGGCACTGCAAGATAAATATGCTAGAGCTTCCATCATTAAGGGTGCAAGTGAGTCAAAGTAAATACGGGTTTAAACTATAGCGAGTGATAGTAAACAATGAGAATTTGAATAATATCAAAGTTCTCCCATTTATTATATATGAAATTGATAAGCAAATGATAATATGGGAAATAAGGCAATGTATGAAATATTAAGGGTGCAAGTGAGTCAGTAAATACGAGTTTAAACTATAGCGAGTGATAGTAAACAATCAACACATGAGAATTTGAATAATATCAAAGTTCTCCAATTTATTATATGAAATTGATAAGCAAATGATAAGATGGGAAAAAAGGTAATGTCTTGATCATTGCACACTTAGCAAACCAGGAGGCTGGTGCCACTAATGAAATACATAAAGACTCGCCAACTCTCAACATTATTATGAGGTCAAAGCACAATGTAGGTTCACAAAGTGTAGCTTTGAATTCTCATGCTAAAAGATATTTAGGATGGAGCTCATGACTCCTATTTATAGTTGGAGTTTAGCCTTGAGTTATTGGGGGTAATATGTTATTGCTCCTAGTAAAATTAAATATTTGGGGGCATCTCTAACAAAATGATGCACCTCCAAATGTTACCTGCCTCTATATATACCTTTGCTAGGCTTAGAAGGCTTCCAAAATGAGTTAATATACCACTAAAAGATAAAGTCATTTTCCAAATATTTTCCTCAGGATTTGCACTTCTCTTTTTATCCCTACCTACGTTGGTTGGTGAGTGATTTGCTCTAGTAAGCGAGCTAATTGCTTTCTTTTACTAACAAATTGCTAGCTAACCTTGAGTAGTTTTCTCCCTATAGGCAATTGGGCCACTTTGCAAGAAAATCACTCCTAAACCAATCAAACTATTTTGCAAGTGAATTGATCCTCTTTGCAAGTGGATCCCTTTGGAGCGAATTGACACTTAAGAGCAATTTGACACTTTGAGCGAATTGGCTTACTTGGAGACAACCAAATTTTATCATTTTTGCAAACTTTTGTTGTTTTAAGATATTGTTCCTAGGTTTGTGATCCGAAACTTAGAACTTCAACTGATCCAAAAATACGATTACATATTAAGGAAGATCAAGAAATAATGTAAGTAAAAAATAATAGAGGATAACAAAATAGAGCATATTATATAAGCAAATTAGCAGGATGATTTTATTGCTCAAAAAATAGAGTACAATCCAAACAATCTCTTGAGAATAGATGTGAGGTTATAACATTACATCCATTGATCATGCTTTTTATAGTCATGGGTGCATCTTTCTTTATACAAGAATTGGTGTGTTGGAACTCCACCGTATTGAATATAGAAGGTCACCCATATGGAAATATAGTGGTTCACCTTTTGTGATTTAAGTCAGCCATATGGAAATGTAGTGGTTCACCTTTTGTGAGTTAAGTCACCCATATGGAAATGTAGAGGTTCACCTTTCGTGAGTTAAGTCACCCATATGGAAATATGGTGATTCATCTTCCATGAGTTATAAAGTGCATATAATTGAAAATTAAATACATATGACTTGTCCTTTCATGTTTTGTTTATTACTGATGTGTCAACATAGCTAGAGATGTATCTTGGCTACAAAAATATTAAAATAGAAAATTACTATTGTTAATAACTAATTTGTTTTGTATTTTTAGGGCCTTTGGAGCATTTTACCCATATAATTGGTCTATTGGCATGGATTTCTCATCGAAAGTTCTAGATCTTCCTTTAAGCTTTCCACTGCATTTTAAATGGATCAAAATGGAGTTTTGAGCACAAATTTATACCCCTAACAACATGATTAGGTTCAAATAAATATATTTTTGGGTATTTTTGGCCATAAAGCCATGCCCCAAAAAGAGCACATGCCTTGATAATTTGTACCCCCTTGAAAAGCAATGGTCTCCATTGCGTCAAATTTTGACATCAAATGAGGAAATTATTTTTTATCTAATAATTGGTGAGTCATTCCCATTGATGACCAAGTTGTCCTACCTTGACCACTTTGTACATCTGAATAGATTACCTTCTTATGGTCAAAGTCCACATGTCAACAATATGATCCTCCTCTATTGGTGCTAAACCGTCTGGATTGAGTTCAATGTCCAACTGTTATGCTATTATGAAAGTTCCAAACAAAGGTGAATGATAGGGCCTAAGAAGTTCAACATTAAATATTGGATGTAAACCAAGATGAAAGATTCAACTCAAAGGCATTTTATTCCATGGTGATGGTGTATGGTCCATATCAAAGAGTCCTGATCTTCCTATGGGGTTAAACAAGTCTCTCTTTCTAAATACATGACCATATCTTTTCTCCAACCTTGAATTGATATGGGACCCAATGTTGGTCATAGTGTTGCATGTACTTTTTATTTATATTTTCCAAGAGATCATGGACTTGTTAGATGTGTTGAATTTATTCCACAAGCTGTGCTACCTTTTCTACTTTTTGTCCATGAGGTGAGTACTCCATGGGTTGTATAGAGAGAGCTATATCAATGGGTGCCAAGGCTTGAAACTCGAAACATACATGAAATAGATTGTGTTTGGTAGAGCTATGCAGAGCTTGATTGTACCCATGCTAAATGTAGGGGAGGCTATCATCCCATGTGCATGGATGCTTGGAATTATACATTTAAAGAAGATTTATAATCAATTGATTCATAAATTCTATTTGACCATCAGTTTGAACCACACATAACTAAAATAAAGCTTAGTAGTATCCTAAGGTAAAATGGATTTATTACAAGGAATCATGAAGTCATTTTGAAAAATGATCAACTACTACAAAAACACAATCAATACCATGCAATACCATGGTTAGATGTGGGTAAACCTGAGAGGAAATCCATTGATTCCTAAGGCTTGGATGACACTGGAAAATGATGTATATAGGTCATGCTTCTTGTTGGTTGGTTTGAAAACAACACAAGGGTACATGACTTGATGTACCTTTCAACATCATTCCTCATATTGAGCCAATAGTACTTTTGAAGTATTGCAAATGTTTTTCCACTCCAAATTGACTTGCTACTTTTTTGAGGTGTGCTTCCCAAACCATCTTTGAGTGCTCAATACTTGTCGAACAACTTCATTGAGTGTTTAACTATGATAGACAATTATATGCCCATTCTATGTGAGGAAAACTCCCAAATCATACTATGATGCATCGGTAATTAACTCAAAAGGTTGATTCAAATCAGGTAAGGAAAGTGTAGGAGCTAAAAATAATTGGTCCTTCAACCTCTCATATACCCTTTGTTGTGCATCTCCTCAATGGAACTTGGACTTGGCACCTTCTTTGGTCATCTGGTGTAGTGGCCAAGCAATGTGTGAGAACTCCAATATGGATCTTTAATAGAAATAGGAAATACCAAAAAAGTTGTGAAGCTCTATTAGAGTCTTTTGGGTAGGCCAATCTCTAATTACCTGAATCTCAAAGGGTCAACATGAGCCCCATATTTGTCAACAATATACCCAAGGTACTAAATATTTGTTATGCCAAATGAACACATCTTCAAATTAGCATATACCTTGTGTCTTCGAAGAGTCTTAAGTACCTATTGAATATGTTGTAGATGTTCCTTCCATGAATTACTATAGATGATAATATCATCCAAGTAGGCTGCCACAAATGAGTTGGTGTAGGAATTTAGGATGTCATCAATCATCCTCATGAATGTGGTAGGTGCATTGGTCAAGATAAAAGGTATAACCAACTACTCAAATAAACCCTCCTTGGATTTGAATGTAGTATTCCATACATTAATGGGTTCTATGGGTATTTGATGATAGCCAGATTTGAGAAATTTGTACCATAAAGAAGTCATCTATTTGAGGGAATGGATAGTGGCTCTTCACAGTGATTTTATTCACAGCTCTATAGCCAATACGAAGTCTCCACATACATATTTCTTTGGAGTCAAGAAAATTGGACTACCATATGGGGAAGCACTTGGTTTGATGTGCCTCTTTTGAATCAATTCTTGGATTTACCTCCTAATTTCATCTCAATCCTCTGTTGCATGAGGTCTTCATTCAACATATCCTTTAAAGGAATGTTTGTCTTGATGTTATCCATTCTACTTATCCCATGAGATCATTTGGAATAATGAGGTAATCAAAGGGATCTCACACTTGATACCCAAACTTTTGATATTTTGATCTTGTGTTTATGGTCACACTCAAAAGACAAACCAATTTGACATCAATTATTTGAAACTTAGAATTTTTGAGTCAATGAAGATCAAGAAAGAATGCAATTAAAAAATAATAGAGTATAACAAAACAAAACACGAGTATACAAGCAAAATAGCAGGATGAATTTATTGCTTTGAAAATAAAGTACAATGCAAGCAATATTTGAGAGATGTGAGGTTGTAACATTACATCAATTACTCATGCTTTTCATAATCAGGGGTGCATTTCTTCTTATACAAGATTTGGTGTATTGGAAATCCACCGTATTAAATATGGAAGGTCACACATGGAAATGTAGTGGTCTACTTTTCGTGAGTTAAGATGTCACCCATATGGAAATGTTGTGATTCATCTTTCATGAGTTACAAAGTACATTTAATTGAAAATTACATACATATGATTTATCCTTTTATGTTTTGTCTTCTACTAATGTGTCAACATGGCTAGATATGCATTTTGGCTATAAAGATCTAAAATTTGAAAATTATTATTTTTAAATTACTAGTTTGTTTTGCATTTTTGAGGGCCTCCACACCATTTTTTCCATGCAGTGGGTCTATTGGTATGGATTTCTTGTATAAAGTTATAAATTTTTTCCTCTAATATTTCTAATGCATTTTGAATGGATAAAATCCGATTTTTGAGCACAAAGTTATGCCCCTAACAACACAATTAAGATCAAAAACATAGATTTTCGAGCATTTTTGTCCATACAACCATGTCCCAAAAAGGTCACATGCTTGGATTAATTTGTAAAATCCAATTTCTATTACTAATTCCTTGGAATTAGAAGGTAGTAAGTTACTACAATAACATGTTTTATATAATATAAAGCAATAATTATTTTAAGGTTGATTTGCTTCCTTTTGAATTGTTTTTGACATGTTTAAGACAAAGTTAAATTGACATTGTTTCGTTAAGGGAAGATGCATTTAGTATTATACTAGTCAAAAAAATAGTAGATGTTAATCGAGGGGTATTTCTAACCAAGGAGAGTCTACAAATTATAAACAAGTAAAGAAATAAATAGAGCCCATATGGATTTAATATTATATTAAAATGGTGTCAAGGAAAAAGCACATGTTAATAAGGACATATGTGATCGAGTAGAGTATACAAATTACAAACTAATAAAGAAAGTCAATATGTAAACTAACCCTAAAGACACAAAAATTGAAAGTTGTTAACAAATTATAACAATATCCCTAGGAATGAAAGGGTCCAAATCTACTAAGGAAAAACATAAAGAATTGAAACCAACAATATTATCCTAAGCACCATGAACCAAAAAATAGATGGTGAGCATACTTAAGCTTTTTGATCATACAAGTATAACAAGTTGAAACAATTTATCTAGCTTTAAATTCATTTGGTTTTTCATGCAAGGGAAAAAATGTTATAGTTTTAGGTTGATACAATGATCTCTATGCTCTTGTACGATGGTGTCAAGAATATCCTTTATGGTAAAGGTAGGAAATTCGATCTCATTACTTATAATTGATTATATGGGATTGAAATGGGCTTGTAGTATCTAGGCTATTACTTTTTATTTCAAGGAATTATCAATAGAAAAATAAATTTCGCAAACCTAGGAATAATATTTCAAAATGACAAAGTTTACAAAATTAACAAAATTTGGCTAAGTCTCCAATATGGGCCATTTTGCTCAAGTTTCAATTCAATCATAAGTATTTTTTTTGAATTTACATGGTGGAATCGATAGCCGCCACGAATCCGGGCAAGTTATCCAGCTTTTATGGCCACCACCGTATTTTTGCATTGTCCACCCCAGAAGTCGCCACATAGTTCTTCGCGCAGTACACCCCTATAACCACCATGCCACAATCATTTTAAACCTTTTACACCGTTGACAGAACCTGGAAAGGGACAAGCGTCCAGTCCAACAAAATTCACTCATAAGTGTTAATTAGATCTAAAGTGATTTATTTCCAAATTAGACTAATTGGCTTGCAAGAGTGATTCATTAGCAAAGTCTAGAAATTCACTTACTTTCTGGAGCAAATAACTCACAGGCCTATGAAAGGGTAAAAAGAGAAGTGTGAATCTCAAGAAGAATATTTGGAAAGTGATTTTTTTTTTTAAGTGGCACACACTCATTTTGGAAGCCTTCTAAGCCTATTAGAGGTATATTTAGAGGCATGCGACTTTTGGAGGTGCACCATTTTGTTAGAAATACCCCCAAATGTTTTATTGATTAATTGTTTCTCACCCCTCAAGGGTAAAATCCTACTATAAATAAGATCCATGGGCTCCATTGTAAAAATATTTTTGCCATAAGAATTCAAAGCTACACTTTGTGAAACCCACGCTGTGCTTTGGCCTCATAAAATTATTAAAAAATGCTAGGACCCCATCCTAATTTTATTATGTAATTCTCATATTATTATGTAATGACCCCTTTCCAACATGGGAACCCAATTTTAATGATATTTTGTAATGGTATGTGGCATTTGAGGTGCCTACAAGTGGGACCATTTCATGTAACCGTTATAAAGAATGTAACAGTTTGTTTCGTAGAAGATTCTAGCTCAAGTGGCACTTTGCATGTAAACCAACTCTTGAGCATTAGGTTAGGGTTGCATGAAGTGTATCTTTAAGAGACAAGGGGGCATAAAAGAATGTATGTTTTGCATATTGAATCAAAATATTGAAGGAGGTTACCCCTTTGAAGAGGCCAATGATTTTTTATTGTGCTTTTGTGTGATTAATTTAGGTTTTTGCATTTCCATTTCATATTGCAATATTTTGTTCATCATGAATTGTTGTTTTATTGTAATATTTGTGTGGATGTGCTTATTTTAATTAAAAATTTCCTCACAAGTGGTATCAGAGCACTTTCTAGGGTCATGTTTTGTTATGACTGCAACAATTCTTGCCTTGCCATTTCAACTATTAGGTATTATTTTTTTGTGTTTTTATTTTTATATTTATTATCCTATTAAAAAATGCAATCTTTTTTTTTTTCTATTTTAGTTTACTAGGTTAGAAACCCTATGTTGGGGGTTTTAAAATATCATGGAGGAGTCATCATTATTGGCTAAGCTAGATTTCCCCTAAAGAGTCTAGTGAAGTGAGGGGTGATCAAACTCTAATACCCAGACCTCATACATCACCCATATAAGAAATTGAGCTCCCACATATCTTCAAATATATTGGGAGACCCCAAGATTAGGAGAAATATTTAATACAAAGAAGCTTTTTGATCGTGTATTTTTCATAGTGCATTGAACACAACATTTAGGAAGATCACCCTCATGTACTATTAGAGAGATGAGTAGTGTGCTCAAGGGTATGCGTGGAATCCTCCTTGAGTAGTGGCCTAAAATATTGGTTTGAGCACTATCATTTGTTGTTGCAAGAAAATAAAAGGCTATGGATAATACATATTCCTTGGCCTAGAGTATCTTGTTTTCATGAATGTTTTTCTTGCATACCAAAAGCCTACCATAGAAAGTGAACATACTAAAGAGACTACACCATCATAGAATTGATTGAACCAAAATAGATAAAAGAACTGGTGGTGAAACTAATAGTCCAAACAAGATCTACCAGTAATAATAAAGTATCATTTCATTTAGGGCCATAGTTAGTACAGCCAAGACAAAGTCTATTCATGCAATTGTCACAACCTAACAATTAAGACAGAGTCTGACAGTGCAATTGTATTTTATAGTTGGAAATCATAATAGTCAAGGTATTTATCAGAAATAGTCTGCCAGTATAGCCATAAAAATAGTGAGTTACAAAGTCAGATGACACTTGAAGACCACTTATATTAAAAAGTTTGGGGTGTCAAAAACATGGTTGTGGGATATACCCCATTGTAATCGTCTCGTTGAGCTGATCATTTTGGTATATAGACTCCATGCATATTTTATAGGGTTTCAAAAAAATCATTGTGAGACCTAACCCATTGTATTCATCTTTTCAAACTAACCATTTTGATATATAGCACCCAAACACTTTTTTTGCCCATTACTATAAATATTAACTCATGGAACGTCACTTCTATTTTTAGTAAGTCAGTTTGAGTGGTCCAAATCATACATATATGGTTGGAGGGACTAGAGTATCAATGAAGGAGTTGGAACAAAGAGAATATATGAAGCAATTAAATAATTCATTTAGTAACATACAAAGCCAAATGTTCCACACTGGACAAGAAGTTTCAAAGATGAAAGATTGCATACATGTTATCAAAAATGACCAAATTAAATCTAAATTTGAAATTGAAGAAAAATTCCTAGAGGTTGAAGAACAATTTAAGGAAGCCCAAAGGTATTTGAGCATATTAACACTCAAGGGTTGGGTGGTAGTTTAGTCAATAAAGAGAAAGGAGTCCATCATATTCTTTTTGAAACATATACCCTATTTAAGAAGCCTAAATTAGTCTTTCCAAAGTTTAATGGAAAGAATGTTAATGGTTGGTTGTGTTGAGCAAATCAGTTCTTCAAGAATTAGATAGCGAATATTGTTGGCAATTTGAGTTATTTTATGTTGTCATTGATGTCACATGGATCACATTGAGTTTTGGTGGCCAAAGCATTTCATAAATAAGCATTTATGATATTTTGGAGAGCATGGATATATACAGGGTTTTTGTGAAAACCAAGGCAGGAAAAATAAAAGGTTTTATTTAAAACCATGGATGGCAGATTTGAAATGGGTTTTTCTTAAAACCCAGGTTGGCTTTTCGTTTCATCGAAAAAGGTGCCCCGGTGATGGAGATATTTATTTTTAAATATTTAGTTTAAATTTTAAATTATTTAAAATTTAAATTTTAATTTTAAAATTAAATATATTAATTTTAGCGCCGACTAAAGAAAGGAGGAAAGGCTATATTAATTTATAGCATCGACGTCTAAAGAAAGAGGAAAGGCATATATATGCCAACAAAAGCTTAGACTTCATGACCCCCAACGCTTATTTTTTGAATGCCTTCGATTGGGGAACGAATTGCGAAAAGAGAGAGAAGTGTGACTTTGGTCTATTGAAAAATCATTCGTGGAGTTTAATAAGATGCATAGGCATCTTTGGCCTAGTGGTTCATGCATTGTGTGTTATGCAGGAGGTCCTACGATCGAGTCCCATCGTGGTTATTTGCTTTGTTGAAGCGCTCGAAGCGTTGTTAAGTTTTTCGAAGGGTGCAGAAGTTTATGATATAAGTTTTTGTTCGTGTCCCTTTGGACACGTGAGGGCATGTGGCCCAATGGTAGGTTGGTTATGGTTAAAGCACTGAGCAAGGAGATGTCACGAGATCGAATCCCGTCAGGGACGGAGGCAAGTTAATAATTTTTTTAATATATTTTATTTTTCTAAAGTTGCCCTAGGAGGAATAAGGGTTGTGATGCATGTTTAGAAAAAGAGAGATTTTTGGTGTTTCTCCTTTTGAAAGTATATCATATTATATATCATTGGAAAGCTTATTTTGAGGGCTATTTGATTAACTTGCTTAGAGGGAGAAATAAGGTGTATGTAAAGAGATATTTCTATTTTTGTAAAGGGTTTCAAAAGTGAAGGTTGTTTTGTTCTTTTTCAAAGGTGATTAATTCTTTCATGAGGGGACATGTTGTATCTTATTGAGTAGGAGTGATAAGGTGTTATTTGGATATTATTGTTGTGATATTAATCATGATCTCTAACCCTTGTTGAAAGTTGAAAAAGAAGTTTGTTGAGTGTGGCAGATTTAGTGGACATCCAATAAGGCATCAAAAGGTATGAGCAATATTCTCCATTGACTTTGTTTATGGTGGTTGATTTCTGAAATATCATTGGAGAGAAAAGGATTGATTGTGGTTTCCTTTTCGAAAGTGGTTGGTTGAATGCTTCAAGGTTTTCTGGTTTGAGAGTTGTGTTTAAACCTTGTTTTATAAGCATAGTTGTTGAAGCCCATTGGTTATGCAAAGAACTTGAGTTAGAAAAGAACATGAGTATCATTGTTATGTGAGATTTGTGGTTGAGCATTGTTGGAAACATTTGAGTTGGTTGATACATGCTTGGACTAGGGTTTTGTGAGAAAGAGTTGTCCCTTGTGGTGATTGGTTGAGTTGAGTTGATTGAGCCTAGTCAAGTGATTGAGTGAGGTGATTGTTCAAGTCCCATGAAACAAACTATTCTATAATTCTGATTTGAGTTGAGCTTTGAGATTAGAACATATTGAGTCTCTAACAATTCTCTTTATGCTTCTATAAGACTTGAGTTGAGTTGAGATTGATTTGAGTTGAGATCATTGTGGATCATTGTTGTCATCCATTGTAGAGTGCATTGCCATTCATTATTGAGTTCATCATTGAGCCTTGCCTTCATAGATTTGTGGATGAGATTTGAGTGCTACTTGAGCATGATTGGTTGAGCCTTTGAGAAGGCTTTTGGGATAGATTTATGGACAGATTTAAGCAGATTTTGAGCAAGTTCTTAGTGAGCTTGTTGAGCAGATTTTGAGCAAGTTCTTGGTGAGCTTGTTGAGCAGATTTTGAGCAAGTTCTTAGTGAGCTTGTTGAGCAGTTTTGAGCAAGTTCTTAGTGAGCTTGTTGAGCAGATTTTGAGCAAGTTCTTAGTGAGCTTGTTGAGCAAATTTTGGGCAAGTTCTTGGTGAGCTTGTTGAGCAGATTTTGAGCAAGTTCTTAGTGAGCTTGCTAGAGCAGATTTTGGGCAAGTTCTTGGTGAGCTTGCTAAAGTAGTTTTGGGCAAGTTCTTAGTGAGCTTGCTAGAGCAATTTTGGGCAAGTTCTTGGTGAGCTTGCTGAAGCAGATCAATGGATTGCCTACCTAAGCAGATCAATGTATTGCCTAGCTTTGAGCAGATCAAAGTAATCATTTGTATTGGGATAAGGATCCTTATTTTTATGTGAAATATTATAAGGATATTATCTTGTGGAGTACCCCACATTGGGGGAACCACGTTAAATCTTGTGTCTCAATTATGTGTGGTGATTTGTGCACTTGTTTACTATTGCTATCTATGTCATTAATGCACACTACTATATTTGGTTATTGCAATTAAGGACACTAATTGATATTGGTTTGGAAAGAAAGTAAAAAGTGGGTGCTATACTATTCACCCCCCTCTCAATATAAGCTTGTGTTCTTCAATTGGTATCAGAGCGGGTTCCTTCGAAAAGGCTAACAACTTGAGGGTAGATTCTACAAGAACACAGATGGCTTCACAGAATGGATTATCTACAAATAAGGCTCCACTATTTGATGGTAACAATTATGCTTTCTAGAGCATGAGAATGAAGAACTACTTGATATCACAAGGATATGAGGTATGGGAGATGGTTGAAAAAGAGTATAAGGTTGAAGGTGATCCCGAGGTAGATAAGACTATCAAGAAATTGGTTGAGATCAATGCAAGGGCAATGAATTGTATTTTGAGTGGGCTACGTGAAATAGATTTTGCAAAGGTCATGGTATGTAATTCAGCTAATGAAATGTGGACCAAGTTGCGGAATACTTATGAAGGAGATTCAAAGGTAAAGTTGGCAAAACTACAAACTCATAGAAAAATATTTGAGGAATTGAAAATGGAAGATTCTGAAGATATTGCAAAGTTTTTACTTCGAGTTGATGAGATTACTAACACCATGAGAGGCCTAGGATTTGAGATGAAAGAATCAGAAGTTACTCAAAAGGTTTTGAGATCACTTCCCATGAAGTATGATGCAAAGGTTTCAACAATAGAAGAAACAATGGATATCAACAAGCTAACAATGGAAGAACTACAAGGAACTCTCACAACTTATGAGATGAGGGTGAGTAAGCATCTAGTTCCAATAAAAGAGATTGCATTCAAGGCTTCAGAGAAAAATAAAGGGAAAGTTCCAGAGATAGATAAATATTCAGATAATGATGAGGAAGCTAACTTCATCAAAA
The DNA here is from genome assembly GCA_028583015.1 of Wollemia nobilis. Lineage (NCBI taxonomy): Eukaryota > Viridiplantae > Streptophyta > Pinopsida > Araucariales > Araucariaceae > Wollemia > Wollemia nobilis. Next base: position 11,951,829 of record JAQPPZ010017222.1, read on the forward strand.
GGAAAAAGGACTTAAGAAATTATAGGGATATGAAGAAAGTCAAATGCTACAAGTGTGGTGATTTTGGTCACTATGCACACAAGTGTCCACATGAAGAAAATAGTGATGATGAAAAGTAGGGTCACAAAAGAAAAGAAGATGGAAAGCATAAGCATGACAAAGATGATAGATACAAGCAAAACAGGTATGAGAAGAAGAAAAGTTTTCGTAAGACAAAGAAAACTTTCTACATTGAAGAAGCAAGTGATGGTTCAGTTCACAACAATAAAGACCAGTCAGATGAAGAAGAATGTACATTCTTTGGAATAAGTGAAGAAAGGCAAGAACACCTATTCCTAGGTATTGAAGTTAAAGAAGAGGATATATCTATCGAAGAAAGACATGAAGAGCTTGCCATAGCCATTGAGCAAGCAAATAGGTACAAGAAGGGTCTAAGAATACTAAAATGCTTCATATGCGGAGATTTTGGGCATATAGATGATGATTGCACATACTACAACAATTGCAACAAGGAAAGTTTATTTGTTGAAAAAGAAAGCAATGAGTTCCAATAATAGTTCTAGCAATAGTTCTAGTGATAATTCCAACAGCAGTGATGATGAAGAAGAGGAATCCACAAAACAAGAGAATAAAATTAGGATATTGGAAAGGAAAATCAAAAGGCTTGAAAATAAGGTTCATGAAAATGAAAAGGTCAAAATGATGCTTAATCAACACATTCAAGATTTGGAAAAAGAGCTTCAAGAAACAAAAGAGCTTGGCATCACTATTTATGAGCAATTGAAGGAGAAGAAAGAAATATGTAATCAGTTAGAAGAAGAAGATCAGAAATGTTTGGGGACCTACATAAATGAGTTAGCATGATTTCAAAGGAATTCAAAAACTTTGGATAATTTTTTGGATTTACAACGAGATCCATTTATAAAGACAGGGCTTGGTTATGAAGAAGGGAAATAAAAAATAAGCACACAAGGACCTATATTTGTATCAGGAGGCTTTGTTTCAGAAATCTATAAGGAAGAACCGGTTCCCAAAGAAAAAGAAGCAACAAAAATGGATACTTGCATTTCAGAGGCTATAGAGATGTGTGCCAATTTGCTATTTGACACAAATGAAGAGAAAGAAGAGGAAGGTCCCAAAGCACCAAAGGTCTCATATTTCAGGTTTGGGGAATCACACTCAAAAGGAAAGGAAGTTCTAAAAGATGAAAGCAAGGAAGCACCTAAGTTTTATGAAGAAAGTTCCAAAGTTCCTATGGCTCCTAATATTCAGTTTGGATCTTGTTTTGAGATAGGTGAATCAAGTTCAAAAGGAAAAGAAATTCTTGAAGAGGAAAGCAAGGAAGAAACTAAGGAAGAGGATTTAGATACTACAAAGAAGGTTCAAGGATGCAATGCACAAGTTGAAAATTATCATAAGGATAATGGTCAAGAAAGGTATGAGGAACCAAGGCATGAACAAAGGGCTTTTCAAGGACATTGTTTTTCTTGTAATGAATTTGGACACAGGGCTATACACTACAGGATCCATGGATCAAAGAAGTTTGATTTTGCTAGAAGAAACTTCAAAGGAAGAAGGTATGGTTTTCAGGGACATTGCTTCTTATGCAACAGGATTGGTCATAGAGCTTCTCAGTGCAAATATAATGAGCAACATGGTTTTGGTTTTAGAGCTACACAAATCAGAAGTCATGGTCATAATGGTCATGAAAATAAAACTTCACAATACAGGGTTCAGGAAAGGAATGGATATGGAAATTATTTCAAGAAAGAATTCAGGATATGGGCACCATCCAAAGGCTACAATATCAAGTGTTTTAATTGCAATAACTTTGGACATATTGCAAAATGGTGTAGGACTCAATTCCAAACAGGTTCAAGGCAAGAAGGTCAAACAGGTTCAAGACAAGAAGATCAAGTAATTCATCAAGAGAAGGATATCAAAAAAATATGGAAGGAAGTTGACAGAGGAAAGAAACAATGTAATATGGGAGTAAAAGTACTCCCACCCCAAAATTAATCACCTCAAGAGAGAAGGTGGTGAGGGGGCTAAGCTTAAAGAGTCATATCTTTTAGCCCCATAGGTGTCCCTTTTGCCATTGATGTCAAAGGGGGAGAGATTTGAGTAAGGGGGAGAGCATTGAGTTAGGGGGAGCAGCCTCCAAAGAGAGCATTGAGTTAGGGGGAGCAGCCTCCATAGAGAGTATTGAGTCAGGGGGAGCAACTTTGATTCTCAGAGATGGTTTTTGTAGTGATTGTGGTTTTTGCATTAGAGGTGTTGCCATCAATGACAAAGGGGGAGATTGTTGGAAATTTGAGTTATTTTATGTTGTCATTGATGTCACATGGATCATTGATGTCACATGGATCACATTGAGTTTTGGTGGCCAAAGCATTTCATAAATAAGCATTTATGATATTTTGGAGAGCATGGATATATACAGGGTTTTTGTGAAAACCAAGGTAGGAAAAATAAAAGGTTTTATTTAAAACCATGGATGGCATATTTGAAATGGGTTTTTCTTAAAACCCAGATTGGATTTTTGTTTCATCGAAAAAGGTGCCCCGGTGATGGAGATATTTATTTTTAAATATTTAGTTTAAATTTTAAATTATTTAAAATTTAAATTTTAATTTTAAAATTAAATATATTAATTTTAGCGCCGACTAAAGAAAGGAGGAAAGGCTATATTAATTTATAGCACCGACGTCTAAAGAAAGAGGAAAGGCATATATATATGCCAACAAAAGCTTAGACTTCATGACCCCCAACGCTTATTTTTCGAATGCCTTCGATTGGGGAACGAATTGCGAAAAGAGAGAGAAGTGTGACTTTGGTCTATTGAAAAATCATTCATGGAGTTTAATAAGATGCATAGGCATCTTTGGCCTAGCGGTTCATGCATTGTGTGTTATGCAGGAGGTCCTACGATCGAGTCCCGTCGTGGTTATTTGCTTTGTTGAAGCGCTCAAAGCGTTGTTAAGTTTTTCGAAGGGTGCAGAAGTTTATGATATAAGTTTTTGTTCGTGTCCCTTTGGACACGTGAGGGCATGTGGCCCAATGGTAGGTTGGCTATGGTTAAAGCGCTGAGCAAGGAGATGTCACGAGATCGAATCCCATCAAGGACAGAGGCAAGTTAATAATTTTTTTAATATATTTTATTTTTCTAAAGTTGCCCTAGGAGGAATAAGGGTTGTGATGCATGTTTAGAAAAAGAGAGATTTCTGGTGTTTCTCCTTTTGAAAGTATATCATATTATATATCGTTGGAAAGATTATTTCGAGGGCTATTTGATTAACTTGCTTAGAGGGAGAAATAAGGTGTATGTAAAGAGATATTTCTATTTTTGTAAAGGGTTTCAAAAGTGAAGGTTGTTTTGTTCTTTTTCAAAGGTGATTAATTCTTTCATGAGGGGACATGTTGTATCTTATTGAGTAGGAGTGATAAGGTGTTATTTGGATATTATTGTTGTGATATTAATCATGATCTCTAACCCTTGTTGAAAGTTGAAAAAGAAGTTTGTTGAGTGTGGCAGATTTAGTGGACATCCAATAAGGCATCAAAAGGTATGAGCAATATTCTCCATTGACTTTGTTTATGGTGGTTGATTTCTGAAATATCATTGGAGAGAAAAGGATTGATTGTGGTTTCCTTTTCGAAAGTGGTTGGTTGAATGCTTCAAGGTTTTCTGGTTTGAGAGTTGTGTTTAAACCTTGTTTTATAAGCATAGTTGTTGAAGCCCATTGGTTATGCAAAGAACTTGAGTTAGAAAAGAACATGAGTATCATTGTTATGTGAGATTTGTGGTTGAGCATTGTTGGAAACATTTGAGTTGGTTGATACATGCTTGGACTAGGGTTTTGTGAGAAAGAGTTGTCCCTTGTGGTGATTGGTTGAGTTGAGTTGATTGAGCCTAGTCAAGTGATTGAGTGATGTGATTGTTCAAGTTCCATGAAACAAACTATTCTATAATTCTGATTTGAGTTGAGATTGAGCTTTGAGATTAGAACATATTGAGTCTCTAACAATTCTCTTTATGCTTCTATAAGACTTGAGTTGAGTTGAGATTGATTTGAGTTGAGATCATTGTGGATCATTGTTGTCATCCATTGTAGAGTGCATTGCCATTCATTATTGAATTCATCATTGAGCCTTGCCTTCATAGATTTGTGGATGAGATTTGAGTGCTACTTGAGCATGATTGGTTGAGCCTTTGAGAAGGCTTTTGGGATAGATTTGTGGACAGATTTGAGCAAGTTCTTAGTGAGCTTGTTGAGAAGATTTTGAGCAAGTTCTTGGTGAGCTTGTTGAGCAGATTTTGAGCAAGTTCTTAGTGAGCTTGTTGAGCATGTTTTGAGCAAGTTCTTAGTGAGCTTGTTGAGCAGATTTTGAGCAAGTTCTTAGTGAGCTTGTTGAGCAAATTTTGAGCAAGTTCTTAGTGAGATTGTTGAGAAATTTTGGGCAAGTTCTTAGTGAGCTTGCTAGAGCAGATTTTGGGCAAGTTCTTGGTGAGCTTGCTGGAGCAGTTTTGGGCAAGTTCTTAGTGAGCTTGCTAGAGCAATTTTGGGCAAGTTCTTGGTGAGCTTGCTGAAGCAGATCAGTGGATTGCCTACCTGAGAAGATCAGTGTATTGCCTAGCTTTGAGCAGATCAAAGTAATCATTTGTATTGGGATAAGGATCCTTATTTCTGTGTGAAATATTATAAGGATATTATCTTGTGGAGTACCCCACATTGGGGGAACCACGTTAAATCTTGTGTCTCAATTGTGTGTGGTGATTTGTGCACTTGTTTACTATTGCTATCTATGTCATTAATGCACACTGCTATATTTGGTTATTGCAATTAAGGACACTAATTGATATTGGTTTGGAAAGAAAGTAAAAAGTGGGTGCTATACTGTTCACCCCCCCTCTCAGTATAAGCTTGTGTTATTCAAAGACAAAGACCAACTCAAAGAATTACAACTATTATTGTAAAAACATGCCACAATTTTTTGGGAACCCAATGGACTACCCCCTCATCGTACTCATGATCATGCAATTTAGATTATTCATGGTAGTTTCCCTCCAAATGTCCTCCCTTATAGGTATGCATAAGTCCAAAAATCAAAAATCAAGAAAATGGTGTAGAAACTTCTTATTGTAGGGATTTTTTGTCCTAGCACCAGTCCCTATTCTTCCTTAGTGTTGTGATACAAAAAAATATGGGTCTTGGCGTTTGTGTGGATTTTAGGGAACTAAATAAAATAATAATTAAAGATAAATTTTCCATTCTAGTAATTGATGAGTCATTGGATGAATTTGATGGAGCACAATATTTCTCAAATATGGAATTACAATCAGGATACCATCAGATCCAAATAAAGGAATATGAAATTTCCTAAAACTATTTTTAGGACTCATGAAGGACACTATGAATTCTTGGTTATGCATTTGGTTTAACTAATGCACCCTCCACTTTTCAGAGTCTGATAAATTCCATATTTTGGCCTTTCCTTCACAAATTTATTCTAGTCTTCTTTGATGAAATTCTAATTTATAGTCGCTCTTGGGAGGAGCACTTATAACATTTGTATAAGACTTTATAGCTTTTGTTTAAAAATCAACTTTATGCCAAGAGGTCTAAGTGTTCTTTCATGTTGCAATAAGTAGAGTATTTGGGTCACATTGTCACAAAAGGAGTTAATCAACCCTATAAATATTCAATCTATTCAAGCATGGCCAAAGCCTCACACCCTCAAGGAACTTCGAGGATTTTTGGGTCTCATGGGGTATTGCTATAAATTTGTATAAAATATGGAAAGATCACGACCCCTCTAACAACCATGTTAAAGAAGAATCATTCATGTGGTTAGAACCAATAGAGAATGCTAACAAGGAATTAAAACAGGCTATGACAACCACCCCAGTGTTAGAAATGCCTAATTTTTCTAAACCTTTTATAATTAAAAGTGATGCTTTGGGCAATGAAATTAGGGCAGTTTTGATGTATGAAGGATGACCATTGGCCTTCACAAGTAAAGCCCTTTCAGGCCATAATTTGGGTAAATCTACTTATGAAAAGGAGATGTTAGCCATTTTACATGTTAATAATTGGAGGCCATATCCCATTGGGCATAATTTTTTAATAAAAAATAACCATCAAAGTCTCAAGTATTTCTTGGAATAGAGGGCAACCACACCTGAACAACAAATGTGAATCTCTAAATTGATGGGCTATTATTATGAAATCACATATAAAAAGGTAAGGAGAAAATAATGGTTGATGCACTGTCTTGATAATATGAAGATCAAAGTATGCTAAATGTTATATCTTCACCAATTCCTCAATGGATTAATAATATTAGAGAAGAAATGACCAAGGATTATAGCTTGCAAAATTTGATCAACAAACTTCAACTAGAGACCAAATCATGCCCTAGATATAGTTGGGATGGTCAAGACTTGAGATATCATGACAAACAAATTATTCCCCAAAAAATCAAAATGTGAGATTTTGTTTTGTAGGAAATTCATACCTCACCAACAACAGGACATTATGGGTTCCTCAAAACATATGAAAGGATTAATTATACTTTATTTTGGAAGGGAATGAAAAGGGATATTCAAAATTTTATGGCTGAATGTGATAGGTGCCAAATATTGAAAGGAGAAACAATGTGTTCTCTTGGAACCCTTCAAACCTTACCAATTCTAACAAGTATGGCATGTTACAACTCCAATATAGCTAGTCAGCTATATTTCCAAGTGATCATTGAATTGTTGATTTATTCATATTTATAAGATATAGGTTGATTTACATTGCATCATCGATTATATTATTTATCATCTGTGTATTTGCAAGGACTTAGCCCTCCTTAAGTGGCAAAGGACTTAGCCCTCCTCAAGTGGTAAGATAATTGGATTTCATTCATTCGATTTGCATTTTATACTATTTCTAGAAGTTTCACCTTTCAAGTGGTATCGAGCTATTCGTTCCAGAAACTATTCATCCCAACAAAGTTCAAGCAAGAGCGTCTAAAATATTCATGAGAAGGAAGTCAGATTTTTTTATCGTTCACCACAAACTATCATATTTCTCTCAAGACAATTCCGTTCATGGGAACAAGGTCATTTGAGGCTGTTGCAAGGTGCTAAGTTTTTTTGTCGAAATATTCACAACAAAGAAATGTAGTATGAATAATAGTGGTCGCATTAGGTTAAAAGTGAGTAAAATTCGCATGAAATATAATGAGGCTCGCTAAAGGTTATTAATTCAATAGTGAAGAAATTACATAGAAGTCAGACTATTAATAAAGGTTTTTTTATATATTTGAAGATTAATTAGTCCTCCTAATTCAAGCATGAACAGGATAGTTCCACATGGCAATTTAGATAGCAACACATCATTTCTTGCAAGATAATGTATCCTTCATTCGCGTCTCCTCTTAAAACATATTCGTCAAATTTGCACGTAAAGGTAATCTTATTATATAAATTAAATTGTGCAAGGGAGATTGAATGGTGAACGTTGATGGTGTAATTAAAAATGATTAGTAATTGTGTAGTAATCGTTGATATATCCCAAGATTGAATGATGATATATAAATTAAAAGTGAGTAATCATGCAATAATCGTGTAGGCATTTAGACACGTCGACGCATAGATTGGTTGGTAAATTTTGATATATTCGGTGAAGGAATCGTCGAAGGTCCTAGTAACATCGATGGTGTTCGACACAGATTGGTGGTTTTGGGTAGTTAATTCTGGTTCCTAACTTCGCAAGCATTTTTTTTAGTGCATTGTGGCTATTATCCCACATTTATCCCCAAAGGGTAATTAGAGTGGTTTAAGTGCGCCAACAAGCACAAAGAGTATAACCACCTTTGGGTGGTTATGGTAGCTCCCACGCGAGTGTCCATTCATGCATTTTTGAAATGAATCATCTACCACCTCCTTGTAGTCCATGGCCACCTCCTTGGACTATCTCCCACATTGCATTCTATCATCCACTATCCTTTGTTTAGGCTTCATGTCAGCCGTCTCCTCTGTCTTCCATTTTGATGTCCGTGTTCAATTTTGTATTCGTAGTTGTCCTACTTTTGTACCTTGTTTGACTATCCTGGTCAGTCCCCACATGTTTCTATCACAACCTAAATAGCCATTGCATTTAATCAACTATGCAAATATGAATTAGCCGTTGTAGTCAAATTTAAAAGAAATTAACCGTTCAAATCAGTCCGTAATTGACCATTGGAAAAAAATACAATTCTTTCGGATTGGATACTTTGTAGTTTTATATCTAGCCATTGGAAGCAATTATAAAATCAACTAGCAATTGGAATAAATTACAAATTTGACTAGCTTTTTGAAGTCATTACAAAACAAATTTTTGCAAAAAAATTATAAAGCAAGTACATGAGTGTCCAAACCACTCATAACAAGTGGAAGAGAGGACCAAACAAAAGATTACAAAGCACCAATAATCCAAATTAAGGATCACTAAATTCACCAAGAAGACATCCACAAAATAAAGGTATGCAACATAACTCTCCTTTTAGAATTAACAGTTTTAATCCTCACCACTGGTCCATGGCTTCTCCAAATCAAGACAATTCCAATATCCCCCCTACTCCCAACCATAATGGTAATACATCTAACCAAGAAGAATTTGTTATTAATCAAGAAGACCTTGTTTCTAAAATTCCCCTCACAGTAGACGTCAATGTATGTGAGTGTTTGGGGCAACAACAAATAGACCTAATGGATGTGTATTCAGTAGTACGACATATACAAGAGTCAGTGGATTTACTTCTACAACAAAATAAACAAGTCTATCAACGCATTCCCATATATCCACCTATAAATTCCAACCCTCCACCTATAAATACCAACTCTCCACCTTTACATACTCGTCAAACATCCATACCTCCACAAACTTTCTTCGATTTTTATCCTTCAGGAAGCGATGCCTCCCAATTCTTAGAATGACCTCATGATGTCCAAGTTCCTCGTATAGACATGCCCACTTTTGAAGGATATGATCCTAAAGGATGGATAGCCAATATGGATGGTATTTTCCATTTATATTGTATTCCTAAAACTGGTCGAGTTGCATATACATCTTGTAAACTAGGCACCCAAGCTTATCAATGGTTGTTATGGCAGTTCTGTCAACATAATCGATCTCTTATGTGGTTTAAATTTAAGGAACTTTTTTAAAAAATATTTTATAAGGATTCATATTCATCCTATGTGGTCTACCTCATGGATCTCAAGCAAACCAGATTAGTAGAAGATTATGTATCGGAGTTCACAAGTCTTCTTACTTACACACATGAATTAAACCTAGCAGTAGTGGTGTCTACTTTTTATCATGGTCTCAAGGATAAAATCTAAAAAGAATTCGACATTCATGATCCATGTACTCTAGATGAGGACACCAGAATAGCTCAAGCAATTGAAACTAAAATTCAAGATGGGGTGTCCTATATGCATGATTCTAATTTTTGTTGACCTTTATGCAATAATGAACAATCATCAAGATTTTTTTTTTAAATCGTTCTTATCATCCCAAAGATCAATCATGTGCAGTGCATCAAATATTTCAAGTAGAATTCAAAAATAAGGAAGAAGAATAAGAAGATATAACTCAGCAAGAGTCACCCACAAATACAGAACAACTCTCAGTAGATACTAATGAAGCAACACTTGAGGATGACACTATTATTCTCTCAGTACATGCACTTATGGGGTTAACATATTATCATACAATTAAGGTACAAGGATTTATTAGGCATAAGCGTATTAATGTGTTGATTGATTCAGGCAGTACACATAAATTTATTGATATCAAAACTACTAAAGCATTGAATTTTTACATTAACACGACCAATCAAGATAAGTTCCAAGTTTTAATTGCAAATGGTGGAAACACTCAATGTGTAGGTAGAACATCTCCAATTTTAATCCAAATGGTAAATTACACGTGGCGAGGAAATCTCTTTGTTATGAACCTGGGAAGTGCAGATGTTATTTTGGGCATCGAATGGTTATCACAACTAGATGAGGTTACTTTTAATTTTTGAATATTATATATCAAATGGAAGGAGAACGGGAAGACTATTTGTCTTCAAGGAATTCAATCTCCACCATCCAAGATGGTGAGTTCCATTGCATGGAGAAGTTATTAAAGAAGGGTTCTAGTGGATTTATAGCTCAAATAAATTCCATGGAAGCTCAATCCTTGGACACTCTAGCGATTATCTCAAAGGATATTCAACCTATTATGGATAATTATGAAGTCTTTAGTGAACCAAAAGGTCTACCTCCTCAACGATCACATGACCATGCTATACACCTTGTTCCTGGTAGTATTCCTCCTAATGTTAATCCTTATCACTATCCTTAACCTCAAAAGATAGAAAACTAGAAGATATTACAAGAAATGTTAGAGCATGGCATAATTTGTCCTAGCATTAGTCCTTACTCATCACCTGTGGTAATGGTATATCGTAAGTATGACTCTTGGTGCATGTGTCCAGATTTTTGACCTCTAAAAAAAATTACCATCAAGGATAAGTTCCCTATTCCTATCATTGATGACTTATTAGACGAACTGCACAGTGCTAGTTATTTCACTAAAGTGGATCTTCATTCTGATTTTCACCAAATCAGGATTAGGGAAGAGGACATACCTAAAACCAATTTTCAAATGCATGAAGGCCATTATGAATTCCTAGTCATGCCTTTCGGTCTTACTAACACTACATAAAAATTTCAAAGCCTTATGAACCATGTTTTTAGGCGATATCTTCGTAAGTTCGTTATCGTTTTCTTTGATGATATCCTAATTTACAATAAATCTTGGAAAGATCATCTAAAGCAGGTTGACAAGGTTCTTCATTTACTACATAAGAAAAAGCTTTTTGTTAAAAGATCCAAATGTGCCTTTGGGGTCCAAGAAGTCGAATACTTAGGTCATATAAGGATTCAAAGTAGACCCTAAAAAAATTACAGCTATTCAAGATTGGCCTCTACCTAAATCCCTCAAAAAGCTTAGGGGATTCCTAGGTCGTACAGGTTCCTAGATATTTCTATGGATTTTATTGAAGGGTTGCCTAAATTAGGAGGAAAATCAGTTATTATGGTGGTAGTGGATTGTCTCACAAAGTATGCTCATTTCTATTCCTTGCCCCATCCCTACACAACTTCCATAGTCATCCAAATATTTTTATAATCTATGTTTTGCCTCCATGGAATGCCCAAATCCATTGTATTATATAGGGACCCTAATTTTACAAGTCATTTTTGGTAAGGATTGTTTAAGTTGTAGGGCACTTGGCTCAAAATGAGTTTGGTCTATCATCCTTAGACTGATGGCCAAACCAAAATTGTTAACAAGTGCTTGGAAAATTATCTTTGATGCTTTCTGTATGAACATCCTACATAATGGGCTAAATGGTTTCATTTGGCCAAGTGGTGGTATAATACTTCATATCACATCGTGACCAAGGTGACTCCCTTTGAAACTGTTTATGGTCTTCCTCCATCAACATCCTCTTCATACATTCTAGGGAGCTCCAAGGTTCACACTATTGATACCACTCTCAACCAACATGTTGCCATCCTTCAACAACTTAAGATGAATCTTGAATTGGACTAGAATCCTATGTGTCAACAAGCTTATCAACACTATTTTAAGTGTAACTTTGAGGTGGGGGATATGGGTTTTCTCAGCCTGTAACCCTACAAAAAATCATCACTCCAACTTCGTTGATGCCAAAAATCACCACAAAATATTATAGACCTTACAAAGTATTATAATGGATTGGTGCAACAACCTATAAAATGGCTCTTCTATCCATGTCCAAGATCCATCTAATATTTCATGTCTCTTCTCTTAATAAGGTTGTGGAAAATAAGGTACATGTTCATTCCACTTTACCAGAACTAGATGAAGAATATTTCATGATGTTTGAGCCTAAATAAATTTTGGAACAGAGATCACATACCCTCCACAATTGTGTCATCATTGAGGTTCTTGTTCAATGGCATGGATTACAACTTGAATATGCCTCCTAGGAGTCTCTACAGCAACTACAACAACAATTTCCTCATATCTAGCTTTGAGGACAATTTTTTGAAGAGGAAGGGCATTTTAGAACCCCATCCTAACATTATTATGTAATTATCATATTATTATGTAATGACCCATTTCCAAGATAGGGATCCCATTCTAATGATATTTTGCAATGGTATGTATCATTTGAGGTGCTTAGACAAGTGGGGCTATTTGATGTAACCATTATAAAAAATGCAACTGTTTGTTTGGTAGAATATACTAGCTCGAGTGGCACTTTGCATGTAAGCCAACTCTTGAGCATTAGGTTAGGGTTGCATGAAGTGTATATTTAAAATACAAAGGGGTATAAAAAATTGTATGTTTTGCATATTAAATTAAAGTATCGAAGGAGGTTGCCTACTCAAAAAGGCCATTGATTATGTATTGTGCTTTTGTGATATTAATATAGATTTTTGCATTTTCATTTCATATTACAATATTTTATTCTTCATGAATTACTCTTTTATTGCAATATTTATGTAGATGTGCTTTTTTTGATTAGAAGGTTCCTAACAAGAAACTGACAAATCCTTATGTATTCCATCAGTGGCATCATCCTCCTATTTTCTAAGTGTACGGTGATTGAGGCATTGCCTTTTTTTCCATCTTATCATTCACTTATCAAATTCAAGCTTAATAAATAGGAGAAACATTGATGTTATTTGAATTCTCATGTGTTGATTGATTACTTGCCCTTCCTCGTTATTGTTTAAACCTGTATTTACTTTGAATCACTCATACCCTTAATATTTTATGCATGTTTAACACTTTAATTTTCATGCAATTAGTGTAGGTTAGTGTAAGATTATTTCTACAAGGAGAGTGGGGAGCCAAAATAAATCTAGAGGTTGGGAAGAGCCATTGGCACTCCATTCCAACTTTGTTGAAGCTAGAATTAAGACACAACATTAAATTAGAAGTCAAGACAATTCCTTGGTTCAACAGGGCCCCACCTCTATTACATTATGATCGTGTTATGATAGTATTTCAACAAGTTGCAAAATAGTATAAATTTTACTTCATGATCATGTTATGATGGCATTTAAACAAGCCATGTAGTAGTATTACAACTCTCAATTATCCTTATATAGTATGTAAGATTTGAACCTATGTGTGTGCTTGAGTCCATATTTTTAACCATTTGATATTCACATTTTTCATATTATTATAACTAGTTATTTTTTAAGAATGTGTCTATTAAACCATTCACAACCCTAATAGGTTGCTATATTATTCTCTCTCCACAAGTTAATTGTAGTGGAAATTTACATTGGTTAAACACCATTACCTACAACAATGTTATTTTTTAATAAAAGATAAATTATAGATTTGTATAACCTATGCTATATATAGTTGTATAAATTTATATTTATGGGTTGATGATTACCTAAAATAGTGATTTTCTAAGTAGTTGAAATGTTTATAAATTAGTCACTTTTTAAATGAGCTACCATGAATTTTAATTTATATTAAGGTAAACAACTCACTTGGGGTTAAGCACCAACCACTTATATATGATATTCTATGGTAGTCAAGTCTTGAAGCTAAACCTTTAATGTGGAAAATGACTCATTGTTGATCACTTAAGCTTAGCTCAACATATTATAAATCTATGCAAATTTTGTATTATTTATGTTGTCATTCCTTTATAAAAATTAATAAATAATAAAAGTTAAATAGTTTGATTCAAACATCAATAAAAATTAATCAAATTATAAATTTTAGAAATTAAATTAGTCAATTTATTTTTAATTAGTTAGGAGCATGTGTATCATGTGACAAAGATTTTGAACCAAGATCTTTGCCTTTAAAGTCAGTGTCTCAACCACTTGAGTTCATGCCATTTTTAAATTTAAAATATTTATCTATTTACTAAACTATACACGTCTTCTATTCTATTGAGGCAAACCCCATCAAAATAACAAACTATTTCATTTGTTATTAGTTCAATTAAACCATATCCAACTTGCCTTTTTATCAAAGATATTCTTCATTTTTTTTTTTGGTAGATAAGATACTATAGCATTAATACCGGGTTTTACAAGTTGACCCAAAACCTTTTACAAAAATCAGCCCAGGGCTGTTGATGAACTTTATATGGATTCTAATTTGATATCCCTTTAAATTTATTTTTCTCTTTGTTCATGGTTTGACGACCTTCCTTTTCTTTTACGATTCCCACCAACACTTTTATCTCATCAATTTCTTTTTCTTTTTATTTTCGGTCATAATGAGACTTACTTTCTAAATTTTTATGTTTTCCTAAAGAATCTGAAATGCAAGGAATAACCTCATAAACACTTTCTTCTTTATGTAAAACTAAAATCCCTAAATTTCCATAAATATCCTCCATATGAATCTCTTTATTATTCTACTCTTAAAACCCTAATGTGCAACAAATATACTCTGTACTACTTTCATTTTTATTTCAAGGAGTACTTGAGAAAAATGAAGATTATTTTCTTGGATTAACCTCGATCTCCTTCACCTAATTCACTTTAAATTGACCTTCTCATCTTCCTTTGCACCTTTAACACCTTCTATATTTGAACTTACACATTGTACTTTGTCATTCCTTGTATCATTTTTTCTTCTAATTGTTGATTTGAGTGATTATACTAGTGTTGCCATTTTATGATGCAAAGGGGTTTTTCTTGCCACTTTCTTAGTAGTAGAAAATCCTTGATTTGACCCAACTTCTACGATGATATGATCTCATTGTTTTATATTGAAGTTTGTCTCATGCCCAAAATTTTCCATCTTGTTCTCCATCATTTTCACTTTGCAATATCTTGCCATGTGTCTGATCTAATAATATATATGATATTGGATGTAATGTTTCATAATCCACTTGTTGATCCCATCTTGATTTAAATCTTATCCTAATGGAATGGCAACACATATTCGAGTGTATGCAACATGCTTTATCTCCTTAGTAGTTGGTCCCTCTTGGATAAAATCCCCTAGAGTATTGCCAATATTCTTCAAAATATTCTTATTTAAAGTTGATAAGAAAGTCCAAAAAATCTAATCCACACTGGAATCCTTTTAATAGTCTATGTCTCCATAGAAAAGTTCTCACTCCATGGTATTAAATATAATGCATCTTTACCCCTAGACCAAGGGCCATCATCCGTTTTTTTATTTCTTATTTTTGAACTAAAGAAGATAATGAGAAAAAAAAATTTCAGAATAAAGTCATTGGATAATTTGAACTCAATTCACACTTCCACTTGATCCAATTTTGAATCTTAGAATAACCTAGCCAGTATCCATGGAACTTACATATTAACCGTCTATTTTTTAA
The DNA here is from genome assembly GCA_028583015.1 of Wollemia nobilis. NCBI lineage: Eukaryota > Viridiplantae > Streptophyta > Pinopsida > Araucariales > Araucariaceae > Wollemia > Wollemia nobilis. Next base: position 11,967,240 of record JAQPPZ010017222.1, read on the forward strand.
TAACCATCATGTCATGCTTGATCATCTCATCCATGGAACTTACATATTAGTCCTAAGGTTTTAAGAACCATTATATCATGCTCAATCATCTCATCCTTGTAATAACTTATGGTGTAGTATTTGCTACCTGGATAAGGTTTGCCCAAGATTCACTCTCCCTATTATTACTAACTAGAGCATCCTTACTTCTAGTAAGGACTTTCAAAAATGAATTTCTTGCCATGTAGCTTAGATTTTTTTCACATGAATCCTTTAGTTTTTGAGTTTCTCCTAAGATCTAGAACAAGAAATGGTGCCTATTCCTTACTCACACTTTGCTTCCTACTTCTTACTTACGAACTTAACTTTCACTCACTCATAATAATTTTGAATCATTTATTACATGTCATATATATTTTGTTTTTAAAAAATAAACAATGTATTTTGTCTAAATTAATCAAATATTATATATTTCAATTATAAATTAAGATATTTTTTATACTAAAAGTTAAAATATATTTTTCAAAATATAAATACAACTATAATTACATATTTAGTATTATAATTTCAAATTCTTGCATGCTTTTTATGTTTTTAAATTGATAAATATTAAATATTTTCAAAGTCTATCAAGCAAATCTCCTATAAAATTGACTTATGTCTCAACAATTTGTTTTTGCTCCATGGTATTATATAAAGGGAATCTTTCCCCTTAAACCATGGGCCACCACCCATTATTTTATCCTTGATTTTTAAATTGGAAAAGATGATGAGGAAAGGAAAAAATATTTAGGAAGAAAAGTCATGGAGTAATTTGAATTCAATCCCCACTTTCACTTGATCCAATTTTAAATCTTTGAAAATCCTAGCTAGTATCCATGGAACTTACATATTAACCCTCTATATTTAAGAACCATTATATCATGCTCAATAATCTTATCCTTGATAATAACTTTTGGTGTAAAATCTACTACCTAGATTGAACTTGCCATATATTCGCTCTTTTGCTTATCTCTAACTTGTGCATTCATACTTCTAACTAGGGCATCTCGAATTCCCATTAGGGCTTTCAAATATGACTTTCCTTCCATACTGCCTAGTGGGCCTCGATCCTAGATTGTGCTCGATCACATATTTATTACTATCCAATATCATTAATAGATAAAAAAATACTTAAACATAAATATTTTGAGTGGAAATTAATATAGTTTCTTCAAAAGTAGGGTATGCTTTTAGTAAGGTGCATAATATATGACTTTATCCCATTATATTTTTTATTTTACATTCATAAATAGTCAATTGAAAGATCCAAGGGTTTGGTTGGTTGGTAAAGTGCCTTATTTGGCATGTGTAACCTCGGTTCAAATCTTAGGATCTCATAGAATAGGAGGGTGTGTCATGCCAGTGTTGTTAGCTATGTTAAAAATTTTACTTGGCATAATTGGAGGTTATAGTGGCAACAAGGAGCATGATTCAAACCCACGAAGAGGTGATGAAAAATATAACAAGTTACCGATTCCTCTAGTATACATAAAAAATAAAATAAAAATAAATAGTCAATTAAAAATAATATATTCATGAAAATTATATACATTTAATATATTATATTTATATAATATAAAATTATTTTTTATTTATTTATTTTGATAAGTAACTAGAATTTTATATACAAATTGGATTTTTTAAGAGGATCCCAAAACCTTATAACAAAAAGGGTCGTAGCACCGAGATTTAAAGCAATTCCTTAGTACATGAAAATAAACACAAACTAAAAGGGAAAGGGCCAGAAACAACCCTTGATCTAGCAGAAAGACTAGAATCCTCCCACTTTGTGAAAATATCATCCTCCCATTGCTGGCAGTGTAGAATCCTCCCAGGGGTGGATATAGCAGTCTGGGATCCACCCGGGAGTGGATATAGTAGTCTGGGATCCTCCCGAGGGTGGATACAATGCACCTGACTAGACCTACATAGGGAGAGCAGGAAGGCCAAGAATAGCCTAAAACCAGAAATCTTGCCCAAAAACCAAAAGCAATGAATTTTTAGAAAATTGGAGAGGATCCTCACCCAAGGACGACTCGACATGCAACCCAGGGTGTAGCGGAGCAACAAGCAGCTGTGCAAGCAAAGCAACAAGCAACACTAGGATACAAGCCAAGGATCAACAGTGGGACAACCTAGGAAATGGCATCAAGGTCCTCAAAGAAAAAAAATGGGAAGCCTCTACATGAGCCTGAAAAGTGGAACAACACTACTGGGGATATCTATAGGCCAAGATATCCCTGTGCACAACAAGGAGAAAAATGAGGAAGCCGAAAGGATCCAGGGAAAACAACAACAAGCACAAATACAAGATCCTAGAAGCCAAAAATGGAGGAAGGAGGGACCACAACTGCAAACACATTGATATTCTCCCAAACTAGTGAATATAGAAGGAAGCCCCCACCACTCCAGTAGAAAGGCCCAGGAACCACCATCCTTGCTCATGAACATATCCAAGGAATTGGGACCAGAAGCCCCTGAATAGGAACTAAAATGAACAACCTGAGGATCCCAAGCGGGAAGCGACAACAGGCACAAAGATGGGATCCTCGGAAGCCTAACCTAGGGGAACCAGGGTCTACATGCACTGATCATGGGTCCCCCCAAGATCCAAACATGCAACAGAAACCCTAGGAACCCCAGAAGAAGGGACCAAGATTCCCCCATCCTTTCTCATGGATAGCTTTAGGGAACTAGGACTGGGACTAGGAACAACCCAGGCAGAGGAAGAGGCCCACCCCGAAGGCCAACCAATGCCTTGGATGTCCACCAAATCATAGATCCAGCAAGAAGAAGCCTCCGAATAGGAAACCGAAAAGGGCCCTACCCAACGGGACGGGACCAACAACAACCACAGGCATCCTAGAGAGGAGTCACTGGCATAAGAGGAAAATAGCCCTCCCATAACAACCCCGAAGCAGAGAGGATCTCATGAGATGCACTAGGAAGCAGTCGAAATCCCAACCTACCACCACCACCTATCGAGGAAGCCCTGGGAACCAAATCCACACAAAAAACCCGTAAAACACCCCAGGGGAAAGCCTAAGGGAGTGACGGGGCACCGGGAACCAACACTTCAAGAAACTTGCCTTTTCATTAAAAATTAAAAAAAAAAAAAAAAAAAATTTACAGGCTTGAATGAAACAGCCCGCAGGCTTTACAATGGTCGAGTTCGGCTCTGTTCTTCCACTGTACCACTCCCCTGTTCTCCGGTCCCCCTATCCTTACCAAAATTTTGGGTTTTTATCGAGGCCTCCGATCCTCCCGGCAATCAATGCCACCACCTAACAGAAATTCCCAATTCAAATTTCCCCCCTTGTCGAAGCTTCAAAATTCTCGATCATAAATGGGCCACCGCCCGATCTGCACTGCTGCTCGCATTCATGGTCTTCCTCGACCTGCAACCACCGCCGTACCCTGTACTGCCGTCTCCTCCATACCGGCCATGCCCTGTTACAGTTGTTTTTCGTAAAACGCATCCGAAAGATGGTTCTCTCCCTTTAATGCACGCGACTGCAAATTTAAATTCAATGATACGTGGCCTCCATCTTCACTTGGATACACGTATTCTCCCGCGTGCAAAATTTGCCATGCCTCCTCCTGGATGTAAAATATTTCAAACATGTGTCCTTCATAATTTTCAAGCTACATATGGCTATCCACGTGTTAAATCCGGCCTTGCTCGACCGTCCACCATTCCCCTTTCACTTCAGCTCCTGCCACGTGTCGAATCTGTACGGTCCTCGAAAACACCGTTCTCGCCATATTTTTCTCTTCCTCCCGTGCCATTTTCTCTCTCCATCGTGATATCGTGACATGTCGCGATATCGCGATGTTTCTGGCTCCTTGTGCTTTTCTGCCATTTTGGTCGCGATATCGCGACCATTTTTCCTCCGCACCCGCTTCTCCAATTTGCGTTGCGATATCGCGACGTCGCGATATCGCGACCATTTTGTCGCTCTCTCCTCTGCTCCAAAACCTATCGTGATTTTGTGACATGTAGCAAAATCGCGGGTCACAATTTCGCGACATGTCACGAAATCACGCCCCCTTCTGCACCTTCGTCCCTCTCCGGCAAACTGTCACGATTTTGCGACACGTCACGAAATTGCGGGTCACGATTTCGTGACACGTCGTGAAATCGTGGCCCCTTCTGCTGCACTTCCTCCTTGCCAATTTCTATCATGATTTCGTGACACGTCGTGAAATCGCGACGGTTTTCAGACTTGGCCATTTTTTCTTCCTCCTTGCTTCCTGCTTCTTCTTCTCCCGACTCTTCAGCACGGTTTTTCCCGAACTTTGCTGCTTCTGCTGCTGGTGCTGCCAAATGCTCCTGCATCAGATAGCCGGGGTAAGTGAAGAAGTGATCTTCACTTCTGTTGGGTCTGGTTTTTGCCTCCCACAACACTTTCGAACCCTTCTTTGTCTCTGTAAACTGCTTCGACCTCGGCTCCGGGCCCACACTTCTGTCTTCAATCGGACAGATTTCTCCACTACTGCAAACTTCTACTGTAGCCGGCTTTAACTCTTCCTCTTGCATAGAATAATCTGTGCTTTCTTTCGGGCAGGTCCCGATACTGCTGCTCTCTTCTTCTACAGCCTCCATCTTTTCTTCCTTTTTTCTCCATCTCTCTTCCCGCATTTTTTGCCGTTCTTCTTTCTCCCGTAATTTCATTATGGACCATTCCTTTTGCAAGGCATTTAATTGCCGTTGCAAAGCCATGTATTCTTCTTTCGTAACCACATCTTCCTCCTTGTCCCGTCTCCTTCGGGAATGCATTATTCTTGCTTTTCTCACAAATGTTAACTGATCCCGGTGTAGCTGCCTCACATCCGACGGTCTGCTAACACGCCCGGGAATCTCAACTCTCTCTCAAACCCTTCCGCAGGTCCTGGTGCAACTGCCTCACTTTCGGCGGATCTGCTGCACTCTCAGAAAATCCCGCTCTGATACCACTGATGGGGCACCGAGAACCAACACTTCAAGAAACTTGCCTTTTCATTAAAAATTAAAAAAAAAAAAAAAAAATTTTTACAGGCTTGAATGAAACAGCCCGCAGGCTTTACAATGGCCGAGTTCGGCTCTGTTCTTCCACTGTACCACGCCCCTGTTCTCCGGTCCCCCTATCCTTACCAAAATTTTGGGTTTTTATCGAGGCCTCCGATCCTCCCGATAATCAATGCCACCACCTAACAGAAATTCCAAATTCAAATTTCCCGCCTTGTCGAAGCTTCAAAATTCTTGATCATAAATGGGCCACCACCCGATCTGCACTACTGCTCGCATTCATGGTCTTCCTCGACCTGCAACCGCCGCCGTACCTTGTACTGTCGTCTCCTCCATACCGGCCATGCCCTGTTACAGTTGTTTTTCATAAAACGCATCCGAAAGATGGTTCTCTCCCTTTAATGCACACGGCTGCAAATTTAAATTCAATGATACGTGGCCTCCATCTTCACTTGGATACACGTATTCTCCCGCGTGCAAAATTTGCCATGCCTCCTCTTGGATGTAAAATATTTCAAACACGTGTCCTTCATAATTTTCAAGCTACACGTGGCTATCCACATGTTAAATCCGGCCTTGCTCGACCGTCCACCATTCCCCTTTCACTTCAGCTCCTGCCACGTGTCGAATCTGTACGGTCCTCGAAAACACCGTTCCCGCCATCTTTTTCTCTTCCTCCCACGCCATTTTCTCTCTCCATCGCGATATCGTGACATGTCGCGATATCGCGACGTTTCTGGCTCCTTGTGCTTTTCTGCCATTTTGGTCGTGATATCGCGACCATTTTTCCTCCGCACCCGCTTCTCCAATTTGCGTCACGATTTCGCGACGTCGCGATATCGCGACGTCGCGATATCGCGACCGTTTTGTCGCTCTCTCCTCTGCTCCGAAACCTGTCACGATTTCGTGACATGTAGCAAAATCGTGGGTCACGATTTCGCGACATGTCATGAAATCGTGCCCCCTTCTACGCCTTCGTCCCTCTCGACAAACTGTCATGATTTCGCGACACGTCGCGAAATCGTGGCCCCTTCTGCTGCACTTCCTCCTTGCCAATTTCTGTCGTGATTTCATGACACGTCGTGAAATCGCGACGATTTTCAGACTTGGCCATTTTTTCTTCCTCCTTGCTTCCTGCTTCTTCTTCTCCCGACTCTTCAGCACGGTTTTTCTCGAACTTTGCTGCTTCTGCTGCTGGTGCTGCCGGATGCTCCTACATCAGATAGTCGGGGTAAGTGAAGAAGTGATCTTCACTTCTGTTGGGTCTGGTTGCTGCCTCCCGCAACACTTCCGAACCCTTCTCCGTCTCTGCAAACTACTTCGACCTCGGCTCCGGGCCCACACTTCTGTTTTCAATCGAACAGATTTATCCACTGCTGCAAAATTCTGCTGCAGTCGGCTTTAACTCTTCCTCTTGCACAGAATAATCTGTGCTTTCTTCCGGGCAGGTCCCGGTACTGTTGCTCTCTTCTTCTACAGCCTCCTTCATATTTTCTTCCTTTTTTCTCCGTCTCTCTTCCCACATTTTTTGCCGTTCTTCTTTCTCCCGTAATTTCATTATGGACCATTCCTTTTGCAAGGCCTTTAATTGCCGTTGCAAAGCCATGTATTCTTCTTCCGTAACCACATCTTCCTCCTTGTCCCGTCTCCTTCGGGAATGCATTCTTCTTGCTTGCTTTTCTCACAAACGTTAACTGATCCCGGTGTAGCTGCCTCACGTCCGACGGTCTGCTAACACGCCCGAGAATCTCAACTCTCTCTCAAACCCTTCCGGAGGTCCTGGTGCAACTGCCTCACTTTCGGCGGATCTGCTGCACTCTCAGAAACTCCCGCTTTGATACCACTGACGGGGCACCGGGAACCAACACTTCAAGAAACTTGCCTTTTCATTAAAAATAAAAAATTTTTTTTTTTTTTTTTTATAGGCTTGAATGAAACAGCCCGCAGGCTTTACAATGGCCGAGTTCGGCTCTGTTCTTCCACTGTACCACTCCCCTGTTCTCCGGTCCCCCTATCCTTACCAAAATTTCGAGTTTTTATCGAGGCCTCCGATCCTCCCGGCAATCAATGCCACCACCTAACAGAAATTCCCAATTCAAATTTCCCCCCTTGTCGAAGCTTCAAAATTCTTGATCATAAATGGGCCATCGCCCGATCTGCACTGCTGCTCGCATTCATGGTCTTCCTCGACCTGCAACCGTCGCCGTACCCTGTACTGCCGTCTCCTCCATATCGGCCATGCCCTGTTACAGTTATTTTTCGTAAAACGCATCCGAAATATGGTTCTCTCCCTTTAATGCACGCGGCTGCAAATTTAAATTCAATGATACGTGGCCTCCATCTTCACTTGGATACACGTATTCTCCCACGTGCAAAATTTTCCATGCCTCCTCCTGGATGTAAAATATTTCAAACACGTGTCCTTCATAATTTTCAAGCTACACGTGGCTATCCACGTGTTAAATCCGGCCTTGCTCGACCATCCACCATTCCCCTTTCACCTCAGCTCCTGCCACGTGTCGAATCTGTACGGTCCTCGAAAACACCGTTCCCGCCATCTTTTTCTCTTCCTCCCGTGCCATTTTCTCTCTCCGTCGCGATATCGTGACATGTCGCGATATCATGACGTTTCTGGCTCCTTGTGCTTTTCTGCCATTTTGGTCGTGATATCGTGACATGTCGCGATATCGCGACCATTTTTCCTCCGCACCCGCTTCTCCAATTTGCGTCGCGATTTTGCGACGTCGCGATATCGCGACGTCGTGATATCATGACCGTTTTGTCGCTCTCTCCTCTGCTCCGAAACCTGTCATGATTTCGCAACATGTAGCAAAATCGCGGGTCATGATTTCGCGACATGTCGCGAAATCATGCCCCCTTCTGCGCCTTCGTCCCTCTCTGGCAAACTGTCGCGATTTCGTGACACGTCATGAAATCGCGGGTCACGATTTCACGACACGTCGCGAAATTGCGGCCCCTTCTGCTGCACTTCCTCCTTGCCAATTTCTGTCGCGATTTCGCGACACATCGCGAAATCGCGACACGTCGCGAAATCGCGACGATTTTCAGACTTGGCCATTTTTTCTTCCTCCTTGCTTCCTGCTTCTTCTTCTCCCGACTCTTCAGCACGGTTTTTCCCAAACTTTGCTGCTTCTGCTGCTGGTGCTGCCAGATGCTCCTGCATCAGGGAGATCGGGGAAGGGATCCTAAAAATATGCAGGAAACCTTAGGAGACCCATGGGATGCACCAGACCATGAGCTCAGGTATGGAAACCCTGTAACTGCTAGGAAAGGAGCAAAAACTGGAGAAGGATATCCCCCCAAGTAGAACATCTGCTATAAAGCATTCGCAGAGTGGGATGACCCAGGGACTGGGTAAGAACCAAGGGAGGGGGAGCAGGGAGAGGGAGTATGACCCTCCCCTCCCTCCCTATTTTCAACTCATTATTTTTTATTTATAATTATGAGAGAATTATTATATTTTCATGTAATGTTGATCTAATACTCCAAAAATTAGAATTTCAAATTAAGTAATATAAAGAAAGAGTGCAATTCAAAAATTATAGAGTATCATAAACTAGAACACAAAAAAGATATAAGTAAAATAGCATCATATTTTTATTGTTCAAGAAATAGAGTACAATACAATCAATCTCTAGGAAGCTTAGTTATCAAGTTCGAGTTCGTATTCGAGTTCGATACTTTTAAAGTTCAAAAGAAATTCGACATGTTTAAAAATTTGTAATAAAATTTGATATAAAATTCGATATATATAATAAATGTATATATATTTTCATATAATTTTATTTTATATATAAAATTTAAAAATCAAATATATAAAATTAAAATATTTGTTTTTAATAATATTTTTAATCATTTTAAAAAATATATACTTTAAAATATATTAAAATATTTTTTAAAATATAAATTTTTTTATAACTTTATGTAAATATAGTAATTTTTTAACACATGAGAAGATTCTTAAAGGTTAAATCAATATTTTTTTGAAATATAAATTATAATTTTTCTACCAATTATAATATAAATTATAAATTTTCTACCAATTATAATAAAAAATTGTTATCATGCATAAAAGAAAGCACTTACAATATTTTATATTATTCAAGTTTAAAAATTATAAAAGTTTAATTTTAGGTTTTCTTAGAAGTTAGGGTTAAAGAGCAATGTTTTTTTTTTAAGGGTTAAAGAGCAATGTTTTTTTTTAAGGGTTAAAGAGCAATGTTTTTTTTTTTCTTTTATTTTGAAAAACTCCCAGATTATTTGAGACAAGGACCATTTTAAATAGCAGGTGCAGAATAATGAAGCCTTCAAATGGGAGATTTGTTTTTCAACTGCAACTTTCTGAGCTATGCATTCTCTCACATGATGATAAAAAAAAACATCAAGCTGAGAATAGATTGAAAATGGTTGCTTCCGATAGTATATGCAAAAAAATTCCAGCTTCCAAATTGCATGTTGTAGGAGGGAGATTGCAGGAGGGTTTGTTCACAACTGTTGTGTTTATAGCACTTTTTCTATATTTTTTCAATAGCTAAAATTTGATTTTAGAGTTTTTGATCGCTTCCTCGGTATTTTTTCAATAGCTAAAATTTAATTTTAGGGTTTGTAATGCTTGTTTTTCACCCAATTTTTTTTTGCCGAATTTAGGGTTTGTTCAACAAATTTATTCTACAGGGTTTCAAATTCGATGATTTTCGAATTTTATATAAAAAATTCGATGAATTTGATAACTAAGCTAGGAAGAGATGTGAAGATGTAATATTGCATCCATTACTCATGTCATTTATATTCAGGGGTGCATCTCTTTCTATACATTATTTTGGTGTGTGGTCACCTTCCATGAGTTATAAGGTCACCCATGTGAAAATGTGGTAATCTAGTTTTCATTAGTTACAAAGTGCACTTAATTTAAAATTACATATATATGATTTGTCCTTTTGTGTTTTGTATTCTATTGATGTGTCAACATGACTAGATATACGTTTTGGCTATGAAAATCTAAAGATGAAAAATTATTATTTTTAGTAAATATTTTATTTTGTACTTTGAGGACCTTCGGAATAATTTTTCTATAAATTTGTTAACAACTCTATCTGTGATAGAGTTGACTACTAAATTTTTTTTTCTCTCTCATATTTCTGACACTTCTTGAATGGATCAAAATGAAGTGTTGAGCATAAAGTTGTGCCTCTAATAGTATGACTAGGATTAAAAATGGATTTTTGGGTATTTTCAAGTAAAAAGCCATGCCCCCAAAAGTTCACATGTCTAGATCATTCATCTTTCTTGAAAAGTAATGGTTTCCATTTGTAAAAATTATTTCTTTATCTGATTTTTTATGAGCCATTCTCCTTGGTGACCAAGTTGTCCTACCTTGACCACTATGTATATATGAATGGACTACCTTTTGGTGTTTGGTCCATGTGTGAACAATCTGATCCTCCTCCACTAGTGCTAAATTATTTGGATTGAGTTCTACAATATCCAAATATTATACTACTATAGAAGTGTCCAACATAAGTGGGTGATAGGGCTTGAGAAGTTCAACGTTGAATATTGGATGCAAACCAAGATAAGATGGAAGATTCAATTCAAAGCAATTCTTTTCAACCTTCTAGGTGATGGTCTATGGTCCATAGAAAAGAGGTATAATATTTCTATTGGGTCCTACAAGCATCTCTTTCTAAATACCTTATCTATAATCTTGAATTGATGTGAGACCTAATGTTGGTTATAGTATTATATGTATTTTTTATTTATCTTTTCTAAGAGGTCATGGACTTGTTGTTAGATGTGTTGAATTAGTTCCATAAATTGTGCAACCTTTTTTACCTTTTTTTCTATGAGGTGAGTACTCCATCTACATGGAACCCAAAAAAAACATGAAATAGGATGTGTTTGGTAGATCTATGCATAAATTTAATTTACCCATAATGAATGTAGGGGAGTCTCTCATCCCATATTCCTAGATGCTTGGAATTATACATTCAAAGAAGATGTACAATCAAATGATTCAATTTTGTTTGGTCATCATTTTAAATATGGAAGGTTATGGACATGGTCCACTTGGTTCTATCATGCTCCATAGGATGGAATAGAAGATGTTTAAAAATATGGTATCCTTGTTAGATACAATGGTGTTTCCAAATCATCTTTGAGTGCTCTCTTGCTAGTACACAAATACATCCCATGTGTCAAAGGAGGTTATATTACAAAAAAAAATCAAACACATGCTTAAGCACATGAAAATATTAGTATGCATCTAAAAAATCAAAATATACTTCATACAAAGTGTACTAATTAGAAGGATTATTCCCATAGGAGTCAAGAATAGTGGTGAGTGTCATGTTTGGAGGTTGGCTCAAATAATATGCTATTGAATTAGCACTACCTTTATTATGCTTGATGATCAAATAAATTTTTTATAGATATGTAGATAACTTTTGATGTTTTTCATTCCTTACCTTAATATCCATTTGAAGGAGCTCCAAAGGTTTATGATTTGTATGGATTACAGTTTCCTTGTACAAGATATAATGCTTCCACTATTTATATGCTTTGAAAATAACATAAATATCATATGTGGGGTATTTCAAATTGCTTCACTTTGATGACCAATTGGATGTCCATGTTGTGTGAGGAAAAATCCCAGTGCACACAATGATGCATCAATCATTACCTCAAAAGGTTGATGAAGATTAGAAAGGGAAAGTGTAAGAGTTAAACATAGTTGGTCCTTCAACCTATTAAATTCCCTTTGTTGTGTATCTTCCAAATGAAACTTGTATTTAGAGCCTCCTTTAGTCACTTTGTATAGTGGAGAAGAAATGCATGAGAACCCTAATATAAATCTTTAATAGAAATTGACAAGACCCAAAAATTTATCAAGCTCTACTAGAGGCTTTGGGGTAGGCTAATCGCTAATTACCTAAATCTTCTTAGGGTCAACATGGACTTCCCATTTGTCAACAATATATCTAGGTATAAAATCTTCATCATGCAAAACAAATAGTTATACAAATTAGCATAGATCATGTGTAAAGCATATATTAAACATATTTTAATGTCCCTACCATGTCTCACTATAGATAAGAATGTCATCTAAGTAGACTACAACAAATGAGCCAATGTAGGAATGCAAGATATTGTCCATCATCCTTATGAATGTGGAAGGTGCATTGGTCATGCCAAAAGGCATAACCAATCACTCAAATAAATGCTCCTTATATTTGAAGATAATATTCCATATATCAGTGGGCTCTATTGGTATTTGATGATAGCCATAGTTGAGATCAATTTTTGTGAAAAACTTTGCACTGTGAAACTGGTCCAACAAGTCATCTATCTGAGGGAGTGGATAGTATTTCTTCACGGTGATTTTATTTAAAGTTTTGAACTTAATATAGAGTCTCCATCTTTCATGTTTCTTTGGAACAAAGATAATTGGGCTACCACTTGGTGAAACACTTGGCTTGATTTCCATTTTTGAATCAATTCTTGGATCTTGCACCTGATTTGATCATTTTCAAGAATCGATCTATGATAAACAAGTGCATTAGACAAGAGAAAATGAAGAACTAAATCAATGGAATACTTTACCTCACAATGAAGTGGAACCCCATTTGGTGACTTGAACAAGTTATCATATTTTGCTACAATCTAGTCCATCTACTTTTGTTGTGCAAGGCTTGTGATTGATGTAACAATGACCCTCCTAATTTGTGACTTAATCATCAAAAGAACAAATTTACTTGTTTTGAATATCATATTTTTGCATTGTTTATCACTAATTAAGAAAATAGATAGAGGAGGAGATACTATGGTATCCTATAACATTGACCTCTAATAGTGATGATGACAATTCAAGACCTTGAGTTATAAACACCATGCTTCTTCCACATAAATGGTTGCCCCAAAATAACAACACAAACATCCAAGAGCACAACATTGTATAAAAAATCATATTTGAAGGACTTTATAGCATAAGAGAGGAGGCATTATTGGATGACACGGATCTCTTTCCTTGTTATAACCATCCAATATTATATGGTTGTGGATGTGGCATGCCAAGAAGATTCAAATCCTTCACCATTTGAGCTAAATCATATTTTCTTGACTTCCACTATCAATAATAAAATGTAATGGCTTACCTTTGATCCATATTTGTGAGAGAAACATGTATTCCTCCTCTCGTAACTCTTCTTCTAAATCCTATGGTGCAACATATGTGGTGGAAATGGTCACATTTGGTTTGACTACCATGATTCATTTTCATCTATCCTCAACCTATGGATGTGGAGGCAGTGGTACAATGGATGTAGAGGATTGTGACTCAATAAACAATAATTTAATTGCTTGATACTCTTCCATTGAATATTGGTTTCTCTTATGATAGTCACACCATTTGCTATTCTTGGCCTTAGGGGATTCTTTTCTTGAGGATTTTTTCTACATCAAATTTTGATTTTGGGATGACCCCATTTATTCTAATTATTTGAAGATTTACTCTTGCCTTTATTGAGCTAATATTTAATTATTTGGTTTTTACTATTTGCTCCTTCTCCTTTTCTATTTTTGTTTTTGTGCTATTTCTATAATTTGATAGTAAAGTTTGTATTCCTATCCCAGTGTCTTAGAGGTCCATGTCCTATCAAATGTGCCTTTGCATCTTACTATGGTACTTGATAATTATATATATTTTAGTATATTAATACCTAGTTTTACTTCCACGGAGTGGAAAGCATTAGAATAGACTTGAATATAGTGGTATTTACCTTGACATAATTTTTTTCATTGCATGTATTGGTCTTCATAAGCTCCCATGAGATGATATTCTTACTTGATAGTCTACATGAAATAATCTCGTGTGAATATTTCTTATTCATATTCATTATCCTCCTTGGCCCTATTTGTAGGATTTTAAAAGCCTTTACTACCACAAAATATCACAGGTCCCAAATATAAAATAGCCACAATAATAAAGTTTAATATAATAATATGAGTAGAATAATATGAGCAATTGATATGCATATCAAGGCTTATAATAAATCAAATAACATTAATTTATATACTTAAATATGAATGTAAATAGCCCGAATCATTCATGTACTATGCATGAAGAACAACTTACAATATTAATTGCTCAAAATGTATACAAGCTTTATTGTTCCTCTTTCTGTTATAACTTTATTATCATTACTTGACTATTTTCTTCTTTATTTTTATGATTTCTATGGAGCATTATCTTCATAATATGGCCATAGTAATGTAACTCTTCACATACTTGGCTATTGTTCTCCATATGCTAGGTTTCATGACTCTTGGCTTATCAACTTTCCACTTGAATACTTGATGGACACTTGACTCTATAATACTTGCACACATCTACAAGACTCTTGGACTCCTACATGCACTCCTAATCTAGGACACTTGTGCACATATTTACATTACATATTTGCACTCTTACATACAAGATACTTGTGCATATTTACTCAACCTACACTTGCACTCTAACTTACATGACACTTATGCATTTCATGCACATTACATTTTTGCATGACACTTGTGCATTTCCTGCACATTCACACTAACATAAAAGGGGAAATATAAATCACACTCTGAACAATAGACTCAACCCTAATCTACTATTTATAAATATACCATGAAGGTGCCATGGGAATACATTAGCATGTACTAAATAATGTAATATTCTCCAACACTATTATAATATGCTTCCCACCAATTTTGAATAGGTAATATTGCTTTTAAATGTGCAAAAGTGATTTTCTCCTTGTTAGTAAATTTATTTACATAGAAGTATGAATATAACTAATCTAACCAATTTTTTTAGGGCATCACCATTAATTATTTTCTTCAAAAGTAGGAATACCAAAATTCACATTGAATTGTACTAGAGAAGTAAGAGGTTATATAAAGGAGGTTGTAAAATTTATAGCAAGGATTCATTGAAGAATTTGAGTAAATTGACCCATCATCTCATTCCTCTATTTCATAAGGGATTTATTCAACATATTCTTGAAAGGATTTATTGTCTCGATGTTGTCCATTCTAGTTCTTGAGATTGATTGTAACAACAAGGGAGGTAATTAGAGATATCTAGCATCTAATACCCAAACTTTCAATATCCTAATATCATGTTTATGGACATACATTCAAAATATAGATTGCTCTGATATCATTTATCCAAAACTTAAAATTTTAAGATAAGGAATATGAAGAAAGAGTGCAATTTATAAATTATAGAGTATCATAAACAAAAAACAAATATATATAATCAAAATAGCATAATTCTTTATTTCTAAAAAAGTAGAGTACAATGCAAGCAATCTATGAAAAGAGATGTGAGGCTATGACATTACATCCATTGCTCATGCCTTTTGTAGTTAGGGGTGCATATCTCATTATAAAATATTTTGTGTGTTGGAAATCCACCATATCAGATATGAAAGTTCTCCCACGTGAGTTAGAAGGTCACCAATGTTAAAAATGGTGATTCAACTTCCATAATTTACAAAATACATTTATTTGAAAATTACATACATATGACTTATATTTTTGTATTTTGTCTTCTATTGATGTGCCAACATGGCTAGAGATGCAATTTGGCTACAAAAATCTAAAAATAGAACAATATAATTTTTTAGTTAATATTTTGTTTTGCACTTTTAAAAGCCTTTGGAGCGTTTTTCATAAAGTTGTCAACTCTATCATCAATAGAGTTCCTTACTAAAATTATTGTTCTCTCTCTACTATTTTCAATGATTTTTGAATGGATGAAATGGAGTCCTAAGCACAAAGTTATGCCCCTAACACAATGGTTAGGGATAAAAAAATAGCTTTAGGTATTTTTGGACAAAAATCCATACCTCAAATGTTGGAAATGTGTTGAAAATTTTCCATGCTATTTTGGCAGGGTTTTGGGTTAATATATTTGAACCAATGTATTAATATATTTGGGTTATATATTTGAACCCTTGTTTTAATATAATTGGGTTAATATATTTGAACCCATGTTTAATATATTTAGGTTATTATATTTTAACTTGGGTTTTATGCACATGACATTGTAAAACCTATTCTTGTGTTGTTGGTAATTAAAATAACACTTGCATGAGGGTTTGACAAGGAAAAAATGTAATATGCAAGAAATGTAATCACAAGTGAAAAGCAAGTGAGGAAGAAGCAAAAGGATATTATTGTATTGAAGATGGTCAAGTTTATACAATAAGGAAATATTATTGTTGGGTTTTTCCCCGAAATAGTTTCCTACGATAAATTCTTGTGTAATGTGTTTTTCTTCTCTATTTTTCCTTTGATTCTGTAATTACTACTTTTCTAGATTTCATTTTATCGAGGTATTATTTCTCTTCATTTGGTATAAGAGCTAGGTTGTAGCTTTGTTCAAAGAGTAAGGATTTTGACCCTAGGATAAATTGATTCTTGAGTGGGAGCAGTGCGTGGAAGAATCTGGGCGAAGGAAAAATGATGGGAAGCACACGGGTAGAGATCAAAAAATTTAATGGATAGAATTTTGAGTTATGGAAACTCAATATGGAGGATCTATTGGTGGATATAGATCAGTGGGTTATGGTCTCAAGAGTAAAACTAGCAAGAATGACAAGTGAGAAGTGGCTAAAGATTGATAAGAAGGTAAGGAGCTCTATGAGATTGTGCTTGTCTGATTTGGTATTGCTAAATGTATCAACAAAGACCATGATACAATTGTTATAGGAAAAGTTAGGAGTGTTGTATCATACAAAGTCATTGGTAAATAAAATCTTTCTCTAAAAAAAGCAAGCGAGAAAGATGCGAAAGGATATTATTGTATTGAATATGGTTAAGTTTATACAATAAGGAAATATTCTTGCTAGGTTTTTCCCGAAAGGATTTCCTAGGATAAATTATTGTGTAATGTATTCTTCTTTGTTTTTATTTTGATTCCACAATTACTGCTTTTCTATATTTTGTTTTATCGGGGTATTATTTCTCTTCACCAAAAAGGTCACATGCATAGATCAAATATACCATCAATAGTTGCCTCTCATGGTTTAACATCCATTGATAAAGAATTTATTAGGTTTATAAGATTCTTATACTAAGCATACATGGCCAATAAGTAATATTATATATTTTTTATAACCATAATATATTATGTTTTCTTATAGTTTGTCTACGTTAGTAAATGAAATTTATATAAATGTAGTAATGACAATGTATAGATACATATTTAACAAATTGTAGAGTGGATATTCTATGTGATGTAGTTGTAAAATTAAAAAATAAATTATGAGGAGTGACAATGAGAGTTCTGTTAATATATTATTAAAAGAAGGAAATTTGATGATATTAAAAAATTATGACCACGAGAATATAAAGGTAAAAGGTAAAGTAGTTTTTAATATCCATGATATAATAGGCCAAATGAGACAAACCTCATAGAGGATGCTATTTACCCAATATTTGTATATCCAACCAAAATTTGGTTATCAAAGTATGGTGTACAACTCTTCCTCCCATTGGATTCAAACCTTGATCCTCCTATTTGAAGTTCTAAAGTTATGGCCACTCAAGTAGTTATAAATATAGTAAGTGACCTTCGATGTTTTTAAATGTGGGATACATTTAAATATATCTTTATTTTATAGGAGTAATTTAACTTTAATGTCTCTCTTTATAAATAAGAATGAATTCTTAACACCCTATATTTTTTAAATATGTGTCAAGCTTTATGTCAAAATATGCATTTTTAATATAATTAAATAGTTTTTTTCAATGAGTTTACACATATTTTTATGAGGGGTCATGGTCCCCTCATACTGAGTGGGGTTTGAACCTTGGACCTCTCAAAGAGAATCCAAAGCCCTTACCACTACAATAAGCTTGCAACTCTTATAATTAAATAGTTTTGAAGCCAAGGTATTACTTTATTTTTAAATATATTTTATTTATCTTTAATAATTGTAATTATAATTTATTTTATATAAGCAATAATCATATTTATATTTACCTTTATAAAAAAATAAAGGTATAGTTATATTATATTTGAAATATTTCCATACATCTTACAGGCTTAGTTTCCTTTATAGAATTCAAAAATGTTTCTAGATGTGATTTATAACTATGAAATAATACACATAACTTAAGCATTCAGTTTGGATCAGGTAATTATGCTTCCTCAAGATTGATGATCCACCTTTCTTCAAGTATCTCCTCTCATAGTTGGGTTCTTTGTTCTCTCTCTGCATCCATAGCATCTTCCTTCTGCTATAACTCATATAGGGCCTGTTTATTTGCTCTTTTCCTCCCAATTGCTTTCTCCCATAGTTTTGTTATCATTGCACCCAATGTCACTCATTTTGGCAACCTTCTCTTCTTTTTTTCTTTGTGATTTTGAGGTGCAAATGGGCTATATTTATAGCCTCATTTACTAAGTTGTTTTCCTTCCTATTGTACTCCCACCCAATGTGGGAATAAGTTGTATTGATGATAACTTATTAGAGAGGGTAGAAGTCACAATTCTCGAGTCTCCATATACATGAAGTTGTTTAATTTCTTGTTCCACTACCAATTTGAGTCCCATTTTATAACCTATCACCCCTACCACATTATTGGTTTTTTTCCCTAAATTGATCTTGAACTGGATTAGATCTCATGCAGGAGCTACCAAGATCACTCCTCTAGCTACAACCTTGCCTAGATTTGACTTGGATGCTCCATCAAAGAAAAGAGCAAGATACTTTACTTCTGGTGTTCTAACTTGGCTTATTGATTATCCATCTTCAAGAGCCCTTGGAATTTTATTTTATGTAGTATTTTTAGTTCCTTGTGCCTTAATTTTTTGGTGTTTTATTTCTTATGATACATTACTTTTGTGTTTAGTACTATTTTTCCTTACCACTCTATTGGTTAGAACTTTGAAGTTGGTCCTTTTATCTTAAAAATATCCTATTATACCCATTCCATATGTGCCATATAATTAAGGGTGGCATGTATGATGATATATTTTAGGAGGTGCTTGTCCTTTAATCCCAATTTGTGCATATGGGACCAATTGTTGAGAAAAGTAAGTTTATACTCCCTAATATAGCTCATCCAAACTGCTTTGTTTTCTCAATCTATATTTTTTATTGCTTTTGGGCAATCAAAGAATAAATGTGTTACTATTTCATTGTTTTTGAAGTATCACCAAGTAGCCATGATACTTTTTATAATATAAGTGATTTGGCTTCTACTATGTGTTTCCAAATCAAGGAAGAGCCTACTTTGTTATCAACACTCCTTAATAGTTGGATACCATTAGAGTTATTTAGGTATTTATGCTTTAGAATCTATTTCCATGGGGAGTTAGATGAGGTGATATGATTCCTTAATAGTTTTGCATATAATAATTTACTCACTACCTTTGTTTTCCTTATCCCTAGTCCTCCTTGATCCTTGGGTTTGGTGAGTATCTCCTAGTTTACTAGATGGAAATTTAACCTGTCATTTTACTTCCCTTTCAATAGCAATAATATAAGAAATGCATCCATCTTTAATGGGATGTATTTGGGTATGTGGTATACCAATAACTGGTATATTGATAGACTTTCTATAACCGGATTAATTAAAATGGTTATTCCTACTAAACTTAGCCAACCATTACTATATTATTATATTTTTTGACACCTTATGTAGTATAGCATTCCAAGTTTCTCTTGTTTTTAGTTGGAATTTTATAGGGACACCCATATATTTTAATGAATGGTCATTGATTTTGTTGAACCCCATAATTTGCGAGAATCCTTTGTCTTCCACCCTGAAGTATTTTTTTATCTAAAATCTACTTTTCTAAGTATTTATCTTTTCTCTAGTGGCTAAAATAAACCATTCTAGTATTTCCTTGAGAATCCTCACATTTGATTTTGATGCTTCTCCTAGTAATATAGTATCATCTACAAATTAAGCATGGGAGATTAAATTGAATCCCATGGCTACTTTTATTCCTATGTTTTTTTCCTCTTTTAATTTTAGTTAGAGTTCTTCATAAGCTTTTAGCTATACAAATGTGTATGGGTATAGTGGGTATCCTTTCCTTAATCCTCTAGTTGCTTTAAAAATGTTTTAAAAGCTTACCATTAATGAGGGGGGATATCTAGGGTACTTCTATACATGCCCCTATCCAAATTATCATTTGGATTGGTAAACCAAATTTTATTAAGACTTATTTTAGAAAATTGGTGTCTACTCTATCAAAAGCATTAGCTATATCAAGTTTTATGACTATTATTTATTTTTGGATTTAGCACTTGTGTGAAGGGCTTCATGTATCATTATGATATTATCATAGATCTATTTACCTAGAAAAAATCCCCCTTGTTATGCTCCTATCAAGTCATTTATCTTTCCCTTAATCCTATTTGCTACTATTCTGGTCATTATTTTGTATGAACAATTGCAAAAAAATATAGACCTAAATCTTACAAATGATATCATATTTTTCTTTATTAGGATTAGTGTAAGGAAGTAAAATTGATTTATCTAGAGATATTAATTATTGTCCTTTCCTATTCTATCATTTTTAATAGATAATCGCCTATGATATCAAAAACTACTAGTAGAAATCGTTGGTGAAGCTATCTGGTCCTAGAGCTTTATCCTTGGGAAGAGATTGTATGAATTTTTCTAGCTCTTTTTTGGTCATTGCTACTTTGAGGTATTTTCTATATTTTTCTTTTAGCAATGTGGGAATATTATTCAAGAGACTGGTTTATGTCTACTAGTTTTTTGGTACCTTTATGAGTAGTGATAAGTAGTGTTCACATGCTATCTCTTTTCTAGTTGAATGATCAATATATATTAATCCTATTTGGATATCAAGTGGTATTCCTATAGTAATGTTGTATTGTTTTTAGATGGTAATGTTTGGTGTTCCTATCTCATTTTTTGAGACCTGTCATTCTTGAAATAAGTCTCCAATGTGTCTCTTCTACTCCATAGCTTTGGTCCATTTTTGATGGCTTTTAAGCCTTGATACTACCACAAATATCACAGGTTATGTATCACAAGATCAAATATAATATAGCCATCATATAATAAGGTCAAGATAAATATAAGAGTAGAGAAATACAAGCAAATTAATATGCAAAATAAGGCTTTTAATAAATTAAATAACATTCAATAATATGCAAAAATATGAATGTAATAGCCTTAATTAACATGTCCTAAGCATGCAATATAACTTACAATATTAATTGCTCAAAATGCATACAAGCTTTATTCCTCCTCTTTTCTCTTACAATGATAATACCAATCGTGATTGCATGTGATGTTTGCTTATGGACTATTGTCTCCATAATATAGTCATAGTATGTGAATCTTTGTATACATGACTATTCCTTTCTATATACCAAGTCTCATGACTCTTGGCTTATCTACTTGACACTTGCATACTTGATGAACATTTGACTCTATATTGTATGCATACCTATACATGACTCTTACACTTCTATAACTTGCAAACTCTAATCTAAGATGCATGTGCACATATTTACATTACATATTCGTTCTTGTTAGCTTTTGAAGCTATATACTTAATATAAATAAACCAAAATATATCAAATAAAGTCACAAACCAATGTATATGATAATGGCAATATTATACAAGTATAAAATACAAAAATAAATCTAATATGTACTCCTAAACGTGCCATAAACAAATGCTCATAAAAATGGTGCCATAGCTCTATAAGAACCAAGTAATTTCATTACAAGTCATGTCATATTACATCTTCACATTACTCTGCATATATAATGTAATGTGACTCTTCATATGGAGCACTCTTGGCCTTCACACTTCTAAACTCTTCAACTTCCTATTATATGGACTCATGTACACATGGACTAATGTGCACATTTACATTATTGAATATTATGCACACTTGTGCATTTATTACATTAAATAATAACTCCTAATCTAAGACACACTTTCCTAATCTAAGGATGTACCAAGGATGGTACATTAGCATGAACCAAATAATGTAATATATTCCAACACCCCCGTATTACATTATTTGGTTATTGAAGACTTTAGTCTTCATTCTCTTGTTGGAACTTGTACTCTTCAATCTACCTCCTGTAGATTAAGAATTGAATTGATTGTGTAGGTTTCCTCTTTAGCTTCTGATTTGATCTTCATTTTGTCTTGATCTACCATCTTTTCCTATTTCTCTTCCTTCTTTGTTTCTGTAATTTTACCAGTGAAGTATCTTCAATGTGATGAGTTAGTAAATCATCACAATAAAAGTTACTTGGATTCAACAATTCATCATTATCAATATTTTCTTCCTTGTGTTTCACTCCTTGAAAGAACTCAAAAGTGATAAGTGTTAAATAAATCATTAAATATTCTTCTGATGAAACAATAATCATATTTTGAGTATTCCACCAAGTCTTGAATAGTGTTTCATGAAGATATCCAATTATTGTCATAAAATTCTCTTCCTTTGCTTCCTTAAAAAATAGAGAAAACATTCCTTTCAAATTTGTAGATAGAGGTTTGAATCTATCAAATGTATCTATCATATTTTGTGAATAAAACCTCAATTCATGAAATAGCTCTTCATTGTTTTCATTAAATGCATTTATAATTATTTCTTCCATATTGCTTTAAATATTTCAATTTTGTACTCTTATAATTGACTTCTTGATGACTTCTTAGTTAGCAAAAGTTGGATCACAAAAATTCTACTTTTTTCCTTCCTTAGTTTTGAGTGATAAGAACAATTCTTAAATTATTAAATTTTCATTTCCTTAGTCATAAGAATATAGTATCTTTCACTTCTAAATTTCTTAACCTTATATTGATGTTGAATACCTTATATCTCCAAACTTATAAATTTAGACATTTCATAAATTATATACTTTATAAATTGAGTTTGATGTAGAAACCCTTATTACTCCAATCTAAATTGAATTACAAATATCTCTAAAATGTTTTGTAACCTCAAATAATTAAATTACAAAACTTTGAATTTATCTCCTTAATTTCTCCAAATAAATTTCCAAATAGATTTTCAATCCCTTCAATATTATATCTAAGGTTTTATGTCTTCCCTTTTCCAAAATACTTCCACTTTATACCTTAGACAATAATAGTCTTTACTCAACCTTATTTCTCCTAACTTAAGGTTATAAATATTTGTGCATGAATTAAATTACCTTAACATTGAAACAAAGGTAAATTCTCGATCAATCTATGCACGTCCTTGACTTTGGCGCTCTTCCAAATTTGGTGCTCTTTGAACTCTGGCGCTCTTCCAACGTTGACATTATTTGAACTTTTGCGTTCTTCCAAATTTGTTGTTCTTTAAAATTTGGCGCTCTTCCAATGTACGTTATAAAATTTACGCTCAACTACATGTATAGAGTTATGCAATAATCTGACCTCCTTTTTGGCTTTCATAATGCACTCTAATCGCTTCACTATAGCAAGCTTTGATGCTTGACTTGTCCACACCTTGAACACGATGCTAGATGTACCTTATTTACCAAGTGTGCCTTCTCTTCACTACCAAATGTGATACGATATCCACACCTTGACTTCTCTACCTTTAGGTTACTCTACCTTGCATTCAATGACCAATGCTTCTACGAATTCTCTATATTTAGCCTTTTAGTATGTGCTCTTGAGATGGGCATTTAATATTCCAATCTATTCACATTTCACTATCCACTTTCCAAATGACACTTGAATACCTGTAGTTTTTAAAATTTTCTCTTCACGTAGTTGGGCTAGATGTTATGTTGTAAACATTTTACTATGAGTTTTACCCTGCGAATGAACATTATAACCTGCATGGATTGATTCTTCTTCCTATCCTAAAATTTTTCACCTAGATGGTTGACACTTGTCACTTGCATGTGGCGTTCTCCTCCAACCTTTAACGCTTGGAATCTGCCCTTGAGTTTCAATCACTTTATCTTTTGTTTGTATGTTCTTTCACCTTCTTTTGTACGAATGAATCCACTTGGACTCCTTAATCGAGATGGGCAGTGTGCTTTCAAACTACATGGGCTTGATTTACGTAGCACTCTATGGTGGCTTCTCTCACACATCATTGGATCTTTCTTAAGCAATAGTGGTGCTTCCTCAATGCACCCTTGTACATGCTTCTATAAATGATGGTGGCTTCCATTTGAGCAATAGTCTTCACCTTCCACGATGGATACACACTTCACTTTGATAGTGGCACTGCTTATGCTCATATTCACTTTGAATGCTTAGTGTCTTTAGACATTGAAAACCTAGATTTTATTTAGTTCTTTCAATTTGATCAATAATGTATTTTGCTATGATTCTTTTGCTTTCAATGTACCTACATCAATACTTCACTAGTAATAACATATTTTACTTATCTCTCCTTTCCAAATGGTTGTAATTGATTGTTGTTGTAGTCTTATGAATAGCTAGGATGCAAAATGCTATAACTTACTTTTGAAGACTACTTTCTTCAACTTTCTCTTTTTCATATTAATAAAAGTAATATGGTGCTCTTCAAATTGCTAGATGTAAAATTGATATTAATGCTTCAAGAGTAAATTTATGTAGCACCAAAATATCATACCTTTGCAACTGATTTTTCTAGTGATTGATTCACCCATTTGCTAACTTAGTTTTGTAAGTTTTGCACCTTCACTTTATTATTCCAAAACTTACCAAATCTACAGTCTTGGTTACTAATCTCCTTATTTCTTGTTTGCTATCCAATAACTCTCCTAAAATTTGCTACGAATCTCTTCAAATTTATAACTTTCTTCCTTCTCCTAATTCTATCTACAAATCTAATTTTGTGGTTTCAAATCTCCTTTGAATATGTTCTCTAGAACCCTATAATTAGAAGATATTAAAAATGCCCCAAATGTTATCAATATATCTGCAACTTATGCAGTAAATACCTCCTTCTTTAACTATCCAAAAAATACAATAAAAGTCTCCAAATTTTGTCTTCTATAACTATCAAAAATTCCCTTAATCTCCTGTTCAAGGGCACTCCAAAATCTGCCCAAATATTCTCCAAATCGTAACTCTATACTTCCTTTAATATTTTCACCTACAACCCTTCAATATCTACTTCAAGTAATCTTCTTATATCAAATCAGCCTTCAAAATTTTGTGGTTGTCTTTAGATTTCACAAAACCTTGGGCTCTTCAAACTTCTCTTCTCCTACAATATCCTTGTCGAATTCTAACTTCAAAAACACTCTCCTACGTTGTCTACTTTCTCAATAATATGAATGTCTTGAGATATTCTAATTCCTTATCCAAAATTTGGCAAACTTCTTGCCAAACACGTATTCCTTTTGGGCTTGTTGTTGGATGGTGATAATTTTCTCAAATATTCCTTATCAAAAATTTCTTGCTTGTAATCTCCTGCTTCTCACTTTCATCAAAATGCCTTCAATAGTTGCTTCTCCAAATCTACAATAAGACTTTCTATAGCCTTATTTATCTTCTTTAGATATCCTTGAGACCACTTCTCTTGGGTATTCTAATTTTGCAACTCTTCAATGAGACCTATCCTTGGTCTTCTCAATCTTCCAACTATGGGAATTTTGTAATGAGATCTCTTTCTTGGATCTCCAAAATCTACTACTGTTCAATCTCCTAGATATTCAAAGTTTGCTACTCCTATAATATGCAATAGGACCTTTTGATAGCCCATATCTATCTCCAATATCTAGCTAAGAATCTTCTGTGTGGGTTTATTCAATCTATAGTCTTCAATCTGCAATCTTCTGTCTCCAATCTTCCATATTCTAAAAATAGAAGTTTTTCAATCTGATCTATTTTGAGTCTCTTCAACTTCTCAAATCTACAACTTTCTATATTCAATATGAAATATTCTATGGAGACTTCCTTCTTTATTCTCCTCAATCTTCTATCTCCAATGGGGTCTTCTCTTAGACCTTTTCAATATCTAGTTTTTTGCAACAAAGAATTAATCCTTGCATAAGGAAAGCACATAGAATTTCAGGAAATGAAGATGAAATTCTTCTCTATCCATTGTAGGAAGATTTTTAACTTTCGAGTGTTAATTTTTTGCAAACGAAAAATTAGATAGTAGTACCAGATGTATTAGAATTTCTAATTTTCTAAAATAAATAAACTTCACTAGTTATCCTTGAAACTAGTGGAAAAAGACTCTAGCCAATTTGAAATTTGCAACCTCCTTCAATATACCAACTTATCCAATAAGACCTCCTTCTTGGGTCTCTTAATATCCTCAATATCCACAATATCAAGATTTATCTTCAAGACCTGAAATCTCCTTCTATTTCGAATTTGTTCTTGGACTAGAAACTTTCCAATATTACTTAGTTTCTCCTTCCAGAGACAATCTCCTTCACAACTTTAAAATGTGTGCAAGTACAATACTTGCAATAGATCTCCCTATCTCCTATCAGTCTCCCTTGTGGCTCTGATACCACTATTAGCTTTTGAAGATATATACTTAAGATAAATAAGCCAAAATATATCAAATAAATTCACAAACCAATGTATATGATAATGGCAATATTCTGCAATTATAAAATACATAAATAACTCTACTAAATACTCCTAAACATGCCATAAACAAATGTTCACAAAAATGGTGCCATAGCTCTATAAGAACCAAGTAATGTCATTACAAGTCATGTCATTAATCTGCATATATAATGTAATATGACTTCATATGGAGCACTCTTGGCCTTCACACTTATAGACTCTTCAACTTCCTATTCTTTGGACTCATGTACACATGGACTAATGTGCACATTTACATTATTTAATATCATGCACACTTGTGCATTTATTACATTAGATAATAACTCCTAATCTAAGACACACTTTCCTAATCTAAGGATGTTCCAAGGATGGTGCATTATTCCAGCATTTCTCATACATACAAGACCCTTGTGCACATAGACTCAACTTACACTTGTACACTAACTCACATGACACGTGAATTTCCTGCACATTACAAATTTACATGACACTTGTGCATTTCTTGCAAATTACAACTTTACATGACACTTGTGCATTTCCTACACATTCACACTTACATAAAAGGGAAATATAACTCACACTCTAAACTATGAATCAACCCTAATATATTATTTACAAATGTACCATGAAGGTACCATGGGGGTACATTAGCATGTACCAAATAATGTAATATACTCCAACACCATCCTATATTATATTATTTGGTTATTAAAGACTTTTGTATTCAATCATGGTCTTCATATTTGTCTTCAATCTTCAGGTGATCCTGGAACATGTAGTTGTTTTGTTCTCTTTTTTATTATTATGAATTTTATTGATATTATTCTTTTGTTTCTTTATTATGTTCTTTTTTATCTTGGTCTTATCATGTCGATTTATTGTATCTTGATATTCTATAGCAACTACAATATTAGTACCTTCAATTTTTTTTGATAAAAATACATCTTTATTGATTAACAAATTTGCTGAGAGAGCTTTGAATTCATTTTCTTCAAAATTTTCTTCTAATTCTTGAATTTCATGAATTTCTTGAGCTAAGTTTCCTTTTTGGTTTCCCTTTCTATATTGTAGTTTTGGTTGTTGTTGATGACCATATTGGTATTGAGAATGATATCGACGTCGAAAATATTGAGGTTGAAATTGTTGTTGTCATGGATTGTATTGAGATATTGCTTTTGTTGTACTGACTTATTTGTTTGACCACTTTGATTCATATTTATCTAATTTTCTTGATATCGATTTATTTGATTGTATTTACAAAAGGTTGTGCTATGATCCTTTTTCTTGCATATTTGACAATATCTTGTATTCCATTTGGATCTATATCTTGGAGTTGAAGCAAGATTACCTTGTGTATTATCCTTTGATACCAAGGCATTGTTAGTCATTTCATATTTGACTAAATTTTCTACTTCATATTCTTGTAGAATGTTGACTAAGTCATCAAATGAAGTTTATTTACTTAGAACTTGCAAAGATGTGACTAGATGTTTGTAGCTTTTTAGAAGTGATCTCAATATCACTTGAACTATAAATTTATCTTCTACTTTCTCTCTTAGAGTTAATAGATTTGCTTTTATATCTACTATCTTTAGAAGAAATAGTTCAATACTTTTACCACTATTAACTTTTAAGGAATATAACTGAGATTGAAGATTGAGAATAGTAGCTTTATTTTTCCCTTCAAATATTTTGCATAGAGTATTTCATGCTTCTATAGAAGTTTCTGCTCCACTTAAATAAGGTTGTATTTCATAAATTATTCCAAATGTTATTAGCATAAGTGCTTTGGCATTACCTTCTTCATATCTTTGAATTTCTCTTTCATCTTCAATAGGTTTTATTTTTATTCCACTAACTATATCCCAAAGTTTTTCTACAACTACAATTTATTTCATTTTGTTTTCCATGAAGCAAAATCTGGTCCTTTCAAAAGTTGAGACTTAGAAAGGAAAAAATTATTGTTAGGCATAGTAGAACTCATTCAAAAAATTCTTTGTAGAAAACCTTATATCTCCTAGTTTATAAAATAATATGAAAATTTCAAATTTATGCTTTTCCTAATCTTTTGATGTTGAAAACCTTTTATCTCCCAAATATATAAATTTACAAAAACTCAATAATTTCAACTTTTTAATTTTTCAAAAATAAAACTCAAATAAAAAATTCTTCAAACTTATAAAAAACTTACAAAAACCTTTTTTAAACAAATAGACTAGTTGAAATCCTTATCTCTCCATACTTATTAAAAAATACTATTAAAAAATTTCAAAAATAATTAAATTCCTTATTACTCCTAATATTATAAAAAAATTATTAAAACTTTATTAACTCTAAATACCTTATCACTCCATCCTATAAAAAATTTAAAACTTAAAATACTTTTTATAACTCAAAAAACTTTAATAAACTTTTAATTCAAAAATTAACCTTATTCCTCCTAGCATTAACTTAAGGTAAGCTCCAAATATTAAATCAAACTTAAAATAACCTTAATATCACCAACTTTTTAAAATCAAACTCTACATGTGCATACTCCTCGTTGCTATTCTAGTTGCTCATGCATGCTCTTTCAAAGCATATTTAATCTAAAGGTGCTAGAAATTATTTTTCATGTGTAAACTTGCATGGAGGTATTTCACTTCCTTTAGGTATTTCAACCTTTTCACTTTGCTTAGATTTTTTCCATTGGTGCTAAGGCTATGTCCTTAGATGCTCAAACTTCTTCCTTTGATGCTCGAGCTGCTCACTTTAGATATTATGCTTGCTCCTTGGATATTAGACTACATTCATTGATGCTCATACTGCACCTCATACATTAGGCTTGATCCTTGGGTATTAGACTACACTCATTGATGCTTAGACTACACCTTAGATGTTAGGCTTACTTCTTGCATGTTAGGCTTATGTTGCTTTCCTTTGGCATTCAACATTCACTTCACTTGCACCATTATTATGCCTTTGTCTACTACACTATCTGAGAAATGTTTCAACTCCCCTTAGCACTCAGATGTTGCTCAGTTATGAGGAGAAAAATATGAATATTGCTTGGTTGTATTGCTTCTCTTAAATACAAAATTTAATTTGATTTTATTTCTATTCTAGTTTAACCTGATGAATTTTTGTTCATAGATATGATGTTCTTATTCTCTAGTGATGTTGGACTGTGCTCTAAGACAATTGGTAGCTTACTACAAAAGATATTCTTACATTCTCAATATTCTTATATCTTAAATTTGGTTTCCTAGTGCTCTTTTAGAACTCTTATCTTACTCTCGATTCTTGCTTCTTTCTAGAACTTAATTCTAGTTTCATTCTTTATCTTACCTTGATATTATCTTGTGCTGAAAGTGCTTCTTTGGTGCTAGCTGGTTGCTTTGCTTTTGAATATTGATTGCTTTGATTTCATACAGGCTATGTAGATGTCCAGTCTACCTCCTATAATTTGACCACTTGAATGCGGCCTTTTCTTTGCTATTGGTCTCTTTTAGGAACTCTCTTCTATTCTTATATGGGTCTTTTTTCTTATTCTTCAAGGGCCTCTATTTATTCAAGCCTTGTTTCTATTATATAAAGGGATTCTTTCTATTCTCTATAACGACCTCTTTTCTTCAATATTGGCCTCTTGGACCTATTTATTTTATGTCAATTTCTTGAATATTTCTTCTTAAAACCTTGTAGCTCTTATCTATTGTAAATTATAATTCAATGATTGAAGCAAGATAAAGTAAATTAGATGTTTCTTTATCTTTATTCAAGATCAATATTATTTTTGTTTTGTTATGCTTTCTTTCTTTTTTCTTACGAAGCTCTAAATGCTTCTCAATCAACTACTATCTATATTATTTTCTCTGAGGAAGCTTAGAATGCTTATTAATATGTTGCTATCTTTCAATATGCTTTATTATTCTCTATCTTTCAATATTATTTACTTTTAGAAGTTGAAACTCTTCTCTATCCTATTAGGAAGCTTCTCACACTTTTGTAGCTTAATCTCTATTGCAATTCTTTTTTGAAATCAATAATGTCTTAGGTCGCACCTAAGAACCCAATATGATTCTCCTCCTTACTAGAGAATCCAATATAATAACAAGGACTATCCCTTAATATTCAATGTTCATGATTTGTTGTGTTCCTAAATGATCAACTATCTTAGACTTGATTCACCACTTAATTCTTAACTTGTAAATCAATATTAGTGTTAGGGTTGGCTTTATCCTTGAATGGCCAAATACTCTTGAATTGATATGCATATCAATATAGTTGAATCCTTTATTCATTGGTTTTCCTTCAACCTAGTGGAATGACCCTAGCTTTTTCTACTCAATATGACCTTAAAATAGAGTCAAAGTCTCACTGCCTTCAAAGTGGACAAAATCTGAATTGAATTTATCAAACTGGATAAAATCAATTTATAATGGTGGCTCAAATAAACTCTTTCAATATGGACATATTTTTATGGTAGCTCTAATACCACTGATATATTTTTAAGCCTTAATACTACCACAAATATCACATTTTATGTATAATAGGATTGAATATAATATAGCCATAATATAGTAAGGTAATGTGACCACAAAAACAACCTCACACCTATGCCTTCTACTGCATACAATGAAATAAAAGAACAAAATAGACGCATGTGAAATTGACAACAAAAGGTACGAAGAAAAACACTTTTATTCCATTATAAAGAAGCCAATCTTGGTTATAGTTACGTCCCTCTTAGGGATACCATTTTGATACTCTTATTACAGTAGGAAAAGCAATATGTTCCCTCTTAAGGGTAAATGTGAGTTTCAAGCCCTTCGGGGTGACACGAACTACTCTAGGATGGAGTTGACCCTCTTCTTCGCGTTGAGGAAGGAATTGAATGATTGAGTCTCCTTTGAATCTGCTTCATGTGGTCAAGAAACAACATAAAAGCATTCAAAGCATAGGCAACCTCTCATGATGAGGCCCTTTGAGGAATATGAACATAGAGATGCCATAACACTAATATAATCAAGAAAGTGGATAAAACATGATAATCATATACAATACTTGAAAATATTAATGGAAATATGTAAATAGAAAGCACAACTATCTATCTAGCAGATTAATTACATGAAATAAAGCATGATAACATGAAAATAAGCTAATTATGTCCTACTTTCCATGATGAAGTAAACCTAATAAAATCCTTAATTCGGTCAGTCATAGCCTCTGAAATGCTAAGTAAACCACTAAAATTCTTAATCTAACCTAGTGAAATATAATGCAAAAAGAACAATAAGGAGATCTTTCACCAGTTGCAAACTGCAGCTCAAATGAGTGGTCTACACTATACACCGTGGCTGTCAACTACAGTGAGCAACCAAATAATTTTACCCTATGAATCAAGGTTTGTGGGCTTGATCTTCCCTGTCCAATTGATGATCAAGGGTCACCTTGATGTCCTCTAGCTGGTTTGGTGATTGAATTGCACATTTGGGTCTTCGTTTTCATAAATTTGCATTTCTTGGTGTTCTAGCTCCTTAGGGAATCTATGACACAAATTGACATGATGCTTTAAGAATTGGCAAATGGATGGTAACAAAACTCTCTTAGTACAATCTGGTGAGTCTACAATTTTATAGGGATTCTCTGCTCAAATGCTTTCTCTCCTTTTATATCTTTGCCCTAATTTGAAGGGGTACTTATAGGATTATCCAAGGGCTAGGGGTGGCTTCATGGAGAAGCCAAGATCAAGAAGAGGTGGTTGGGATAGTTGGATTGAAAGCCTCTAGAATATTTCATCCTTCAACTACCTTCTTCTAGAACAAATGGTCGTTCAAACCGATTTGGCTTGGATGAATGCCAACTAAAATTCAGTTCTAGACCACGGATGACAACTACGATCTAGCCTATAAACCGTGGGTGTCAGCTGTGGTTCAGATTGTAGATCGCAAATATTAGCTGCAGTTTAGACTAATTAGGTCAAGGAGCCCAAATTGAGTGGTTAAAACCACTACTCTATTTTGGAGTCTATCCAAGATATTCCATATGGTCTTGTAGCATGTCCCATATGAGTATTCACCATTGAAATGATGCATTTTAGGTGTCTAAAAATGCCCCTTTTGAGATGCATTGTGATTTTGAACAATGCTGAGAAAAACTAGACCTCCTAAAATGATGTCGAAGGTTGCATGATGATCATTGATTTGATTAACATTAGATGTCCCAGGTCCTGTAAAAGGATGCACATCCTGGAATCATTGCTTCCAAATCATTGGAGGCTTAATTTGAGAGGGTTTGCACTCGTCATCAGGCATTCGAGTAGCTTTGGTGCTACAATAGGAGTTAGGCCTATATAACCAAAAGGAGGAGAGATAAAAACTAACTGTCATATATGCTATTTACCCCAAGCAAAGGGGTAAGCTTATGATAGCTATTGACAATGATTCGCAAGGATGAACACAATTTGACAAGATCAAGGGATCTACGATCAAGGGATCTTCTGTTGATTTTGATTATGATTAACTGATATTATGACTACCCCCTCAAGTGATGAGTCGATGAGGGTAATTACAATTGAATTAAGTGACAAGGTCACTTGACCATTATTAATGATATGAACAAACTTTAGAATTTAGAATTTAATTACTTGACTAGTCTTAGTTCAGCTTATGATTGCAACTGTTAGTAGTAATTGCACATTTCTATCCTATGGAGCGGTCATGCTGCAATAGCCTTCTTAGGAAATAAAAATGATACAATCCCAATTATATTTATGTTGAATCAATTTGTCGATGATCTACTGAAAGAATGTCATAAGGGAAATGACATGAAACACCTCGTTCCCGTGGAGCGGTCCAACCTTAAAGGCCTTCTTTAGGATTGAAAAGAAGCATATCAAATCAATGATGACAATTTTGCCCCAAATGTCCTTATGGTTATTTACTCATCTTGTCGGATTGCATGGAGCGTCAGTCGCTACAACCGCAAAGTGTCTAGGGTAAATAAATAAATACGAGGTGCATTTGGATTTTGACTTGTTTAATAATATTTTTTTTGAGTTTTTGAGTTTTTTACTGATCTTAGTGCTTGAAAATCACCAAATTTGTTAAATTGATTGCTCTTATTGAGTTTTTGATATGTTAGGAATCATTAATTTATCATTTAAGATCTTCCCACAATGGTATTTTGGTGTATTTAATGCCAGTTGCTAATTGCACTCCCGGGCTACAGTTAGGAATATCAAATTTTGGGAATTGTGACTTGTTGAGAAGCAACACACCCCCACTGAAAAATGAGATTCCATCCTCTTGAAAACTTTGAACTTCCATTTTTGCAGCAGGGACCCTCTTGATAATTTTCAAGTTTTAAATCCAAATTTGCTTGCCTCCTTTTTAAAGTTGTGCTTTTTCTTGCATTCCAGCTGTGTTATCCAAGAATTCACTTTTTACATGCTAGAATCATTCATGCACAAAGAAAATCTTGCACCGATACCGAGAAAATCCAGAAAACAGTTGCATAAATTCATGAAAAATCAAACTTTCCATTTTTGGTAGTGTCGCGATATCGCGACACTTCCATTTTCGAAAATGTCGCGATATCGCGACGGGTAAGTCAAAATGCAGCTAAGTCCTTGAAGTGTAGCGAAATCGCGACACTTTCCATTTTGGAAGTGTCGCGATATCGCACTTTCCATTTTAGGCAACACTTCCATTTTTGGAAACTATCGCAAAATCGCTACCGGAGGAGGAGAGAAAGAAGTCGTACGGAATGGCGCGAAATCGCGACATGTCGCATTTTCGCGATAGGAGAGAGAAAGTGGGCTGCAGGATGAAAAATCGGCTAAGTCGCAAATGTGTCGCAAAATCGCGGTCAACGCATGCAGGTACGAAAACTGTCGCGAAATCGCGACATGTCGCATTTTCGCGATAGGAGAGAGAAAGTTGTGCGACAGCGGAGAAGGGTCGCGATTTCGCGACATGTCACGAAATCGCGACATGTCGCTTTTTGCGGCCTGAGGGGAGACAAGTTGCCGATGCGCTGGGGACGTCGCGAAATCGCGACATGTCGCGAGAATCGCGACAGGAGAGAGAAAGTCATAAGTTGACCTGAAAGTGCATTCCAGCGGGAAACAGAAGGCATCCTGGGGTAGCGACACGTGTCAAAGCGTGAGCGAGACATGCAGAGGCCGACATGCAAGCTTATTTTGCGGATTTTAATCTGTTTTTAATGTTTTAAGCTTGGATTTAATGTTTATTAAAGTGCTAATATAATCTTTTTGTCTTTCATGCAGGATTCCACCTGGCACTTGCGGGACAACCGGGAAAGACCATAAAGGCAAATTTAAAGTGCGGATTTAGTCAAGGACCGCCATGCTAGGAGAGAAGCTGCCGGTGAGAGCATTCAATGACAAATTTATTGCAGACTTGATAGCATGAAGACAATTTCAACACAGGGATGGCTTTACGGAGATTAGATCTGAGAGAAGTGGTGACTCATCCGGCTCACCAACAGAAATTAATGGAGGCATTTATTTGCAGCTGCGGATGAATGCAAGTTGCATTTGATTTTATCTTCTCCATTTATGGCAATTGACTGCACGATTTGCCGAAGGGTTAAGTTCTATCCGGACTTTGATTTTAAATGGATTTTTATTGTAAAACCCGGGTCCTAGGGTTTAAGTGCGATAAGATTTAGGGTTTGAAGAAGATATTTTGAAAAGATCAGGGTCTGTCCTGAGTCTATAAATACTGATTCTAAATGTAATCGCGAGGAGGCGGAGACTTAGAAATAAAAGGCTTATAAGCAATTTCTTGCAAATTTTGTGAAATCCTTTGTTTATGGACTTGGAGTTGATGTGCTTTAGCTTTTACGTGATAGCATGGCCGGGAGCCTAATCTTTTGCGAGTGTGATAAGTGTATCTTCTTTTGTTATCCGTTCCATTTAAATTTTGTTAGATATATGCTTGTAAATCCGCAGTTATCAAGTTTAAATATCTTTGTTAGGCTTCGAGTTGTTCTCTTGTACTGCTAGGGGAAATTACAGATTTGAGGTTAAGTTTGTTCTAATTGCTCTGTCTTCACTTGTGTGAGCTAGAGTTGTCGGTGAAAGATACCAGTTTTAACCAGTTGCCCTTGGATTTATAATTTTCTGCTAGATCTGTTTCACTCTGCCTTGTGCTCTTAGTTGAAAGTGATCTTAGACTGACTGGACACTTTCTTCTTTGATTTGTTCTGTTGTGAAGCTAGTAGCATAGATAAGATTGGTAGTTTTAAGTTTTACAGTTGATGTTTGATAAACTTCTCTTTTTGCCCTACCCTACCCTCTCTTTGTTTTCGGTGAATGATCCATTTTTATTTTCTTTGTTTGTCTTTTATTTAAATCTGCTGACCCATGAGAGCTAGATCAAGAATTCAAGTTAAATCTGATAAACAACTTTTGCAACTACTGAACAAGTTCAAGAACCCCCTGTAAGGTAACAGAGCAGTCCATATTGAAATCTATTCCAGAAGTGGAAAAGAGTGAATTGCCATTCGACCCAACTATGTAACTCGCACCTTGGATAACTAGCTAGATCCTAAAGATGAGTGGGATCCGTCCCGTGGGTGTCTCCGGAGCTTCCTTGCTTCATCCTTTCTCGGGGTGTGCATGAAAGCCGGACCAACAACCTAATTGGCGCTAGAAGGAGGGCCGAGAACATCTGTTCTTAGTGCACTTGAGTTGAGAAATCTGACTGTATGTGGTGCTTGACAAATACTGTATTTTATCCAAAGTCTGGTAGCCAATTTTCCCCTCCTCCTCAGCCAACAACCTAATTGGCGCTAGAAGGAGGGCTATGAACTCAGTTCAAGTATTGTAAGGGCATAACAGCAACATTTGAAGGACCCACAGTGAACTCCGGACAATTTTGTAAATTGTCATTTTCTAAATTGTCAGTGCAGTTTTTAAATTGTCAGTACAGTTTTTGAAAGTTGTCAGTGCAGTTTTTAAAATTGCCAGAGAAGGCCTTAAGTTCAGTGGTTTGTTAAGAACAGTTCTATCATCACTTGCAGTTATCCAATTACAAATCAGAACATCACTGTCAGCCAAGTAATAATGGCAAATTGGTTGGGCCCCACTGCTTTGAATATCCCGGGTATAGCCCATGACCTGCCCAGAAGTCCAGAAAGATACCTCCCTAGGTATAAACATGATGGGACAAGAACTGAGAAGAACACCTGCTAGCTTTTAAAAATGCTTTAAAATTGTTAAATATACGACATGAAGATGTTGCCTGCAGATTGTTCCCGTTCACTCTCCAGGAGGGAGCTTATGACTGGTTTTTAAACCTCACCAGCAATTCCATTACTAGCTGGGATGATCTAGAGAAAGCTTTTATATCACAATTTGGGGAAGTGATAGACCCCAGTGTGTTATACCAACAATTTTCCAGCATCAAGAGAGAGTCGGGAGAAACTGTCAGGTCTTTCAATATGAGGTTCCAAAGAGCTTACGGTAGAATGACTGGCCATTACATCCCAAATGCAAATCTGGCCTTAGAAATCTACAAGAATGCATTGGATTCGGTGACCTCTATTTTCCTCAAGAGAGACATCAATATCACAACCCTGGCAGGTGCTTATAAAGAAGCCTTAATTCTTGAAAGACAGTTAGGGCCTCAAATTTTGAGCAGTCCTTTGATATCCTATGTTACACAGAACATGCCTATTTCAGACCCCATTCCACATCATGAGTTAGTGCCAACATGTCATGCTCTACCCAAGGAGACTCAGTTAACTGTGACATCCACTCGGCATGTGCAAAATACGAGAGAAAAGTTTCGACAAGTTCAAAGTGCGGGTGCTTGAGCCGAACAGTTGTGATCTGGCACCACCCAAATCTGAAGTTTTTCCTGGTGAGTTAAATTTTCCTAGAGATCAAAGAAATATTGATATTTCTAGTTCACCCAAAAAATAGTACAACCAGGGTTTCAGATTCTTTCACTTTTCTCGAAGAGACAGAAAGTCTTGTACAGACTCCTGTGGATGAAATACAAGATTTTCAACAGTTCAAAATGGACAGTTATGACTTGAGATGTGAGAGTCCAGAACTTAATAATGATCCTTCCTCATCAGAGGATGATGAAAGTGAGATTCAATCTCACTATGCAGAAGTAATGTGAGGAGGATAACATCATTGAGGATATGAGGGAACTTAAAGCTGACATCACCCTCTATGAACTGCCTCAGATTGTTGAACAAAAGGTTAACTTGATTGAGGCTTACTCTGGACCACCTGTTGAATTTCAAGAAAAGGAGGAAAAGATAGTAAATATGAATGTGGTCGACCAACTTGGAATTGATGAACTTTCTCAACATAAGCCTGCAACTTCTGAACATAATGTCAAAGAAAAGGCTATAAACTGTGTTGATGCAGATATTGGAGTTTATAATTTGGCAACTGAGAAGGTGAGAACAGTTACAGCTCTAATCCATCACAACAGTGACAGTTGGATATTGCACATTGATGAGGTTAAATCTAAGCAAGGCTCAGGTGAAAAGGAAAATTGTAAGCATTCTTCTAGAGGGATAAAAATTGAAGTCCTGGATATTGAAGCAGTGCGGCAACCACAAAATGTTCAAGTTGTTAAGAACCGGGGCATACAAATAAAACATGATTTCTTTCGGTTGTCACATAATTTTGAAGATGTGGTGGTGCAGGTCCGTCAAGATTTTAAAGTATTTGATCCTGGGGGTTTTTTACATTCGGTCCTTTTGAAAGAACTCTGCAAACCCTTCAATTAGAAGCATAAACATGTTATCATATGATTTGTTATTATATGATTTGTTTAATTTGAAGGAGTTGCGGATTTGTTTTTCAAATGGGACGGGGAAGACAGTAAACACAAGTCTTTCCCGGATAGCAAATTTTTGAAGCACGGTCTGGAGTGCATTTCGTCAACGGGACCCGAAAGGTAATTTTTCTAAATTACTTGCACATGGTCAAAATTTTTTAAGGCACCATTTCTCTGCTTTCCCAAGCTGCTTGCATTTTTTGAGTATGAAGGGAAGTTGTAACATATGTATACATTGTAAATAAGCTTTGAATTTTTTTTGCTTTATTTCTTTATTCGGTTCTTTTTCTTTCTTTGTACGTACATTTCTGGTTATTTAGTTTCTTTAGTTTATTTCGATCTTTGTTGCAATTTAGCTTTCTACGTTTACGTTTTATTCTTTCTTCGATTCTTTTAGTTTATTTCTTTTATTGTCTGTGCAGTTTTTATTTTCTTCCTTGCATTTCTTTTTCTTTGTTGTCTGTATAGTCTTCAGTTTTAGTTTTAGTATTAGTTGCTTGTGCAGTTTTATTTGCAGTCTATGCAGTTTTATTTTGTTTTGCTTTAAAGCCTGTGTCTGTCCTTGGAAGCTCTGTACAAAGTCCTTGGCTTCTAAAATATTCTGTCCTTTAACCTCTGCCTGAGCAATCAATGAAAAGTCAGCCTGCTGAAAATTGTTTATTCTAAGCTGATAAATCCACAATCCAATGCCCCATTCTGTTCACCATTCTAATTGAGATAGTCTGCTTGCACTGAACTGTAGAACTATTTTGTTATTCAGGACGAAGGTAGAGAGATGATTGGATCTTGTGTCTTACTTGCCACAGTTGTTTTAATGATAGAAAAACTGCTATGTTGTTTAGTTGGAGGAACTCCCGGGGAATCCAAGAAAAGCTGGTTATGAGAGGGGACTATGGTTCATGCAATTATTTGGGTGTCACCAGAGGCTATCAATGCCTAGACTGAAACAGTTCCGGATTGATCAAATGTTAAAAGAAAATTGTGATTTCCCTAAAAGCATCTCAGATATTGATATATTTCAGAGGGAGAGATATAAAAAAAAAAAAGAAGAAGAAGAAAAAAGAGAAAAAAAGAGTTATATATTAAAAGAGGCAGCCAATATTAGATTTTGCCCTACAGTTGTAAATTTGGGTCGTGTAAATCTAAAGGGTAACTCTGTCTAGGCTGTAAAAGGCTAAACTAGTAAACAGAGCTCTACTCGGTTTCCCCTTTTACAATCTAGAAAAGTTGATTAATCCAAGTTTATCATTCAATTCAGTCATCCTTGAAGAAAGTTTATACCCTTTGAAATTGCACATCAGAAATCTTCCTTGAAGTAATCCAGCCTAGTATGTCCTTGGGAAATTTTAACAAGCTGGCAGTTAGCAGTCAATTTATTGTGAAGAATGTACGTGGCAAGGCATGATGCATGGTCTTTTTGTTTTGAAACCGGAGTCTTGGGTTCTAAAATAGTGCTACTATTTTACCCGTGAGATATCGCCATTTGTTGAGAAGCAACACACCCCCACTGAAAAATGAGATTCCATCCTCTTGAAAATTTTGAACTTCCATTTTTGCAGCAGGGACCCTCTTGATAATTTTCAGGTTTTAAATCCAAATTTGCTTGCCTCCTTTTTAAAGTTGTGCTTTTTCTTGCATTCCAGCTGTGTTATCCAAGAATTCACTTTTTACATGCTAGAATCATTCATGCACAAAGAAAATCTTGCACGGTACCGAGAAAATCCGGAAAACAGATTGCATAAATTCATGAAAAATCAAACTTTCCATTTTTGGTAGTGTCGCGATATCGCGACACTTCCATTTTTGTAAATGTCGCGATATCGCGACAGGTAAGTCAAAATGCAGCTAAGTCCTGGAAGTGTAGCGAAATCGCGACACTTTCCATTTTTGGAAGTGTCGCGATATCGCGACGTTTCCATTTTTGGAAACTGTCGCAAAATCGCTGCCGGCCGGAGGAGAGAGAAAGAAGTCGCACGGAAGGGCGCGATTTTGCGACATGTCACGAAATCGCGACATGTCGCATTTTCACGGTAGGAGAGAGAAAGTGGGCTGCAGGATGAAAAATCGGCTAAGTCGCAAATGTGTCCCAAAATCGCGGTCAACGCGGTCAACGCATGCAGGTACGAAAGCGTCGCGAAATCGCGACATGTCGCATTTTCGCGGTAGGAGAGAGAAAGTTGTGCGACAGCGGAGAAGGGTCGCGATTTCGTGACATGTCGCGTTTTCGCGGCCTGAGGGGAGACAAGTTGTCGATGCGCTGGGGACGTCGCGATTTCGCGACATGTCGCGAAATCGCGACATGTCGCAGAATCGCGGTAGGAGAGAGAAAGTCATAAGTTGACCGAAAGTGCATTCCGGCGGGAAACAGAAGGCTTCCTGGGGTAGCGACACGTGTCAAAGCGTGAGGCAGACATGCAGAGGCCGACATGCAAGCTTATTTTGTGGATTTTAATCTGTTTTTAATGTTTTAAGCTTGGATTTAATGTTTATTAAAGTGCTAATATAATCTTTTGTCTTTCATGCAGGATTCCACCTGGCACTTGCGGGACAACCGGGAAAGACCATAAAGGCAAAGTTAAAGTGCGGATTTAGTCAAGGACCGCCATGCTAGGAGAGAAGCTGCCAGTGAGAGCATTCAATGACAAATTTATTGCAGACTTGATAGCATGAAGACAATTTCAACACAGGGATGGCTTTACGGAGACCAGATCTGAGAGAAGTGGTGACTCATCCGGCTCACCAGCAGAATTAATGGAGGCATTTATTTGTAGCTGCGGATGAATGCAAGTTGCATTTGATTTTATCTTCTCCATTTATGGCAATTGACTGCACTGATTTGCCGAAGGGTTAAGTTCTATCTGGACTTTGATTTTAAATGGATTTTTATTGTAAAACCCGGGTCCTAGGGTTTAAGTGCGATAAGATTTAGGGTTTGAAGAAGATATTTTGAAAAGATCAGGGTCTGTCCTGAGTCTATAAATACAGATTCTAAATGTAATCGCGGGAGGCGGAGACTTAGAAATAAAAGGCTTATAAGCAATTTCTTGCAAATTTTGTGAAATCCTTTGTTTTCGGACTTGGAGTTGATGTGCTTTAGCTTTTCCGTGATAGCATGGCCGGGAGCCTAATATTTTGCGAGTGTGATAAGTGTATCTTCTTTTGTTATCCGTTCCATTTAAAGTTTGTTAGATATATGTTGTAAATCTGCGAGTTATCAAGTTTAAATATCGTTGTTAGGCTTCGGTTGTTCTCTTGTCTGCTAGGGGAAATTACAGATTTGAGGTTAAGTTTGTTCTAATTGCTCTGTCTTCCTTTGTGTGAGCTAAGGTTGTCGGTGAAAGATACCGGTTTTAACCAGTTGCCCTTGGATTTATAATTTTTTGCTAGATCTGTTTCACTCTGCCTTGTGCTCTTAGTTGAAAGTGATCTTAGACTGACTGGACACTTTCTTCTTTGATTTGTTCTGTTGTGAAGCTAGTAGCATAGATAAGATTGGTAGTTTTAAGTTTTACAGTTGATGTTTGATAAACTTCTCTTTCTGCCCTACCCTACCCTCTCTTTGTTTTCGGTGAATGATCCATTTTTATTTTCTTTGTTTGTCTTTTATTTAAATCTGCTGACCCATGAGAGCTAGATCAAGAATTCAAGTTAAATCTGATAAACAACTTTTGCAACTACTGAACAAGTTCAAGAACCCCCTGTAAGGTAACAGAGCGGTCCATATTGAAATCTATTCCAGAAGTGGAAAAGAGTGAATTGCCATTCGACCCAACTATGTAACTCGCACCTTGGATAACCAGCTAGATCCTAAAGATGAGTGGGATCCGTCCCGTGGGTGTCTCCGGAGCTTCCTTGCTTCATCCTTTCCCGGGGTGTGCATGAAAGCCGGACCAACATGACTCAGAGTTGCGGTCGGTAAACCCTAATTCTAGGATTGCGATTGTCAACTGCAATTCGAAGAAATTAGGAAAAGTATTTAAATTTTTCTATTTGAAAATTACATCATTATTCCTTGACAGTGATTGAAATCGGAGAGCTCTAAGAGGTGAGGAAGCAAACTTGATGCAAAACGCAATAGAAATCGCTACCTACGACCTCATGTACATGCTGATGGTAGACCTTGCATAGCCTTCATCCAGCCGAGGCCTCAGTGTGGGAAAGGTAACTTGAAATCGAGTCCTTACACTCCTTACCATTTTATTGAACCACATTAAATAATGGGTAAAATTAATCTCACTAAACTGCTGGTAAAGAACCTCACATTAGTTTAGGCTAGCTTAGGATTAAATTTTTTTTTTTGGGTGCCAGCCTAGGAAGTGACCCTTTTAGGGTTATGTTCCTAGACCACAATTGGCAGACGTGGCTCCCAATTTTTAGATT
Organism: Wollemia nobilis; assembly: GCA_028583015.1. Taxonomy (NCBI): domain Eukaryota; kingdom Viridiplantae; phylum Streptophyta; class Pinopsida; order Araucariales; family Araucariaceae; genus Wollemia; species Wollemia nobilis. The sequence continues at coordinate 12,010,024 of JAQPPZ010017222.1, forward strand.
GGGACCACAGCTGTCAGCCACGGCAAGATTCAAATCCCAATGGTCATATTTTTGACCGTTACACAGACCGCAGATTTGACCCACAGTTTCGCAATTTTGAAAATTTTTATGTATTTTTTTTAAATTTTATTGGTAATTAATGCCATTTATTGCACTTATAAGATGCATTTTTGGAATTTTTGATAACTTTTAGCATTTTTATCAATTTTTTGATTTGTTTGACATTTTTAAGTTCGATTTTAATTTTTTTTTTTAGTTATCTTTTTCCCTTATGCACTGCTTCTGTTCAAAAATTGACCTCTAGATCCCGGGAGCCAGATCTCCTTCGCACCCTCCGTGGATCGCTCACTGACTAGGAGCGAGCATGGTTCAGTGCGGTTGGTTTTGGATATGTGCTTAATCTACCCATGATCAAGGTAGATCAAGCTTACATGACTATGTTGGCCCGATGCTGGGATGCGCAGACCAACATATTTCACCTACCCATAGGTGAAATAATAGTGACATTGGAGGATGTCTATCGGATCTTCAGGATCTCGATCGATGGGGAGCCCATCACCTCCACTCCCTTTACCAACATGGGAGCTATTTTTGATGCTATCTTCGATGACCATAGTGAGGATGCCTAGCGTAGGATTGACCATGGAGGCATCCACATCAGATATTGGTAGGGGAAGGACATATTATCAGTTCGAGAGGTGGTCTTCATGCACGTAGTTATCCAGATTGTGCTTCCAGACTCCTCGGGCATGAGGATCCGCTGGAACCTCCTGGCCATCATTAGGAGAGTTATGTAGAGTTCTATGCAGGAGCCACTACTCTTAGCCTGGGGGAGCACATTATTAGCCAAGTTGTATCATGAGTTATACTAGGTTACCTGCAAGAGTCGGGTTGGTATTAGATGCAACCTGCTACTTTAGATCTGGGACTGGTAGCACATTCAGATCGAGTGACCCATAAACTTATCGCTCTGCATTGCTACTATTCTTGCTGCATGCTAGTGCTATGTGGCATGCTGGCCTCGTGAGGAGGAGGTGTTTTAGAGTAGATATCATGCTAAGGACCTAGACCATTACATTGTCAGATTTGCATAACTCCAGGTGTACGACATAGAGTGGCACTCGTACATGGACTGCCTCGCATGGAATGAGGTTGGTGAGCAACTACACCAGGCGATGAGGGATAGGTGGTTACTCGACCGCAAGGTTGAGATTCATGAGTATCAGTTTTATTCACACGTACTCCACCAATTTGGGATAGTTCAGGATATTTTGGCGCTTTCGACTATCTACAGGCACCTAGTTCTAGAGAGAGATTTACAGTGGGTCTAGTCGACACCACTAGGAGATGAGGCTGATGACTTTTAGGAGTTAGGCATGGACAAAGCTAGCACTACTACAAATTATGACACTTGGTGGTTGCTCCTATAGTGTCAGGAAGAGGGGCCCCTCGATCGGACAAATGACCATGCATAGGCTGATCCAAATGGATGCAACGTTTGCCAACATACCAAGGGATATGGGGCACATAGGCTACCATAGGTGAGGCTACTTAGGTTGAGGTAGAGGAGGACATAATTGAGGAGGGTGAGGTGCCTCTTGATAGTGAGGTTGGGCAGTTATTAGCTCAGGTAGTGGGCCTACAGACTCAGATTGGCACTTTGAAGAGTCAGCTATGCCACAGGGATACAAATATTGCTACGATGTAGGTACAACTCACAATAGATCAAAGGTAGGGGGGCTTCATATATGAGGGTAGAGCCCTCATCTATACAGACTACCATGGTGCCTCCCACAACATCTTCTCTACTATCGATAGGTTATGACCCTATGTCTGAGATTCGAAGGCTTTGTTACCTCATGGAGGAGGGTAATGATCAGCAGGATGGGTATGTAGCTCGCATCTCCCAACTAGAGAGCTAAATCTGAATGAGTGGCTTTGAGGTGTTAGAGGACACTCACACCACATGGACTCATAGGAGAAGATCCCAGACTAGGACCAGGGAGACAGGATGATCAACCGCTAGTTTGAACCATCGAACACACCAGACCAAGAGGACTCATAGGTCATCGAGCACTTAAGGTGCTAGCTCTTAGAGGAATCACAAGGGTGGCAGAGGCGACAGAGGTGCCTCATAGACTGGGGGTACAATCCCTGTGTAGTACAAATATCAAAGATACTTTTATTGCACTATTTTGTAGTGTAAGGTCGAGGACCTACACAGTTGTAGCCTATAGGTATTTTTGATATACTCTTGATGTACTCTTTTTGGACACACACACACACACACACACACATATATATATATATGATTAATCATTTTGGATCATTATGTGTACTTTTTTATTTTTGATTTTATGTTTATGTTATGCACATGGATGTAGATGTTCATGTTGATGCTATGTTTATATGATGTGATGTATGGATGACATGTAGTAGATAGTTATTTAATTTATGATGACGATGGTATGCAGTGATCTAGATGCTTAGATGTGCTATTTATGATGGATGCATATGAATGCGATGTTTACTTTTAAATGCATATTTTATTTTTCTTTATTGTATACATTTAATTTATGATGATGTCACGCTATGCTGATCTAATGTATGTAATGATTTATTTACACGATGGTAATCTAATGTAAATGAACTTGTATGCTTTAATCACTTAAAACACAAGGAATTAATGCGATGTGTGTTTTAACAATTTAATGAATGACACTAGAGGATGTGTAAAAATCATGACTATAATTGAAAATACTCATTGCAAGAATTTAGTCAATTAATCACCCATAAATGAAATGCAACAATATTATGCGAATGATATAATATGTCACTCTATATTTCTTTTTGTAATTTGAAAGATATGCACAATATAGTCAGTGGCCGTCTATATCTTGTTTCTGATATCCATCTGGTATCTATCCTATATCTTGATTGTGCTCAATATAATGATGTATCACAGATTCGATACTTTACAGTTTGATGATTGAATCACTTTTATTTTTGATAGTTTGTGATATTTTGTATTTGTTGCTATTAGAGAAATATTTTTGAGGGTTTTCCATGAGACTCAAACACCCTAGGTGACTGATCAAAAGTTGTATACTGACCATACTAGACTTCTGAGACATAAGGCTTTCACTAGGATAGGCCTTAACTGTTCATTATCCTTGTGTGTGCACATGAATATATTAAGATAAGGCACAAGCATACCCCAATGTCAGGCAGGATTATTTCAACCCATTGCTAATATTGGGGGTCTGCATATTTTTATCCAATCCTAGGTTTAAATTTTAGTTGGACTAAGCCACTAGGTGACACAGGACACTTAAAGCTAGCTCTTCCACATTCAAACATTGGTTTATACATAAGCAAGGTGTTAATGCATCAGACGTATCGTCATGCGTAAGGTACAATAGTGCTAACAATTCCATGGATTCAAGTTTGTTCCCTTCTTTTATTTATTTTTTTGGGATACTTGCTCATATAAAGTGATAAAAATCACTGTTTATTTTTGTACTTTAGTGACAATAATCACTGTTTATTTTGTACTTCTTTTCTAGAGCATTTATTTGATACTAATTTGACTTTCCTTGTACACTTTATCTTCATCTGACTTGAATTTTTGGAATTTACATTTGATAATTTGCTTTAGAAACTTCATTTGGGGATTTTACTTTGGGGAGCTGTTTCTCGGATATCAATTTTAGGATATCGATCTATGATATCAATATAGGATATCAATCTAGAATGTCGATCTATGATATCGATTTAGGGTATCAATATTGAGGATTGATGTGGGATATCAATATGCGATATTGCTCATTTTAACATGAGCAAGGGATTCTGGGTAAGGAATACACTTGTCCTTTTGCCAATTGACAACATTTCCCATATCGTCTGCATAGGGGGATAAGCATGAATAACTCTTTTCACCTCAGGATACGCGGTCCTACTTCGTGGTTTTCATCTTCCCCTGGTACTTATTAGGATTATTTAATTTATTGAATAGTTATAGCATTTTGATATGCTAAAGGCTATACTAACTAGACCTCAACTATAAAAGCAAAGCAAGCTTTCTATCAACTCTTGAGGAGACCTCTAGGTATGGTTGAATGACCAGAAAACCCTAGTATATTCTTTGTAGCAAAATTATGGGTTGTGTTGAAAAACACAATTACTCACATGATTGATGTATTATGATAAATGCAGAGGTGCATGATTGAAACACAAACGTGGCATCATTTGTAAAACTAACAAACACAATCCATTCTACTATGGAATGCAACGAATGATGAATGACTATATGCAATGCAATGATGGAGTGCATGTGGAACATGAAATGCAATGATGCAATTCTAGAGAGAGATTTACAGTGGGTCTAGTCGACACCACTAGGAGATGAGGCTGATGAATTTTAGGATTTAGGCATGGACAAAGCTAGCACTACTACAAATTATGACACTTGGTGGTTGCTCCTATAGTTTCAGGAAGAGGGGCCCCTCGATCGGACAAATGACCATGCATAGGCTGATCCAAATGGATGCAACGTTCACCAACATACCAAGGGATATGGGGCACATAGGCTACCATAGGTGAGGCTCCTTAGGTTGAGGTAGAGGAGGACATAATTGAGGAGGGTGAGGTGCCTCCTGATAGTGAGGTTGGGCAGTTACTAGCTCAGGTGGTGGGCCTACAGACTCAGATTGGCACTTTGAAGAGTCGGCTATGCCAAAAGGATACAAATATTGCTACGATGTAGGTACAACTCACAATAGATCAAAGGCAGGGGGCTTCATATATGAGGGTAGAGCCCTCATCTATACAGACTACCATGGTGCCTCCCATGACAACATCTTCTCTACTATCGATAGGTTATGAACCTATGTCTGAGATCCGAAGGCTTTGTTACCTCATGGAGGAGGGTAATGATCAGCAAGATGGGTATGTAGCTCGCATCTCCCAACTAGAGAGCTAAATTTGAATGAGTGGCTTGGAGGTGTTAGAGGACACTCGCACCACATGGACTCATAGGAGCAGATCCCAGACTAGGACCAGAGAGACAGGATGATCAACCGCTAGTTTGAACCATCGAACACACCAGACCAAGAGGACTCACAGGTCATTGAGCACTTAAGGTGCTAGCTCTTAGAGGAATCACAAGGGTGGCAGAGGCGACAGAGGTGCCTCATAGACTGGGGGCACAATCCCTGTGTAGTACAAATATCAAAGATACTTTTATTGCACTATTTTGTAGTGTAAGGTCGAGGACCTACACAGTTGTAGCCTATAGGTATTTTTGATATACTCTTGATGTACTCTTTTTGGACACACACACACACACACACACATATATATATATATGATTAATCATTTTGGATCATTATGTGTACTTGTTTATTTTTGATTTTATGTTTATGTTATGCACATGGATGTAGATGTTCATGTTGATGCTATGTTTATATGATGTGATGTATGGATGACATGTAGTAGATAGTTATTTAATTTATGATGATGATGGTATGCAGTGATCTAGATGCTTAGATGTGCTATTTATGATGGATGCATATGAATGCGATGTTTACTTTTAAATGCATATTTTATTTTTCTTTATTGTATACATTTTATTTATGATGATGTCATGCTATGCTGATCTAATGTATGTAATGATTTATTTACACGATGGTAATCTAATGTAAATGAACCTGTATGCTTGAATCACTTAAAACACAAGGAATTAATGCGATGTGTGTTTTAACAATTTAATGAATGACACTAGAGGATGTGTAAAAATCATGACTGTAATTGAAAATCCTCATTGCAAGAATTTAGTCAATTAATCACCCATATATGAAATGCAATGATATGCAACAATATTATGCGAATGATATAATATGTCACTCTATATTTCTTTTTGTAATTTGAAAGATATGCACAATATAGTCAGTGGCCGTCTATATCTTGTTTCTGATATCCATCTGGTATCTATCCTATATCTTGATTGTGCTCAATATAATGATGTATCACAGATTCGATACTTTACAGTTTGATGATTGAATCACTTTTATTTTTGATAGTTTGTGATATTTTGTATTTTTTGCTATTAGAGAAATATTTTTGAGGGTTTTCTATGAGACTCAAACACCCTAGGTGATTGATCAAAAGTTGTATACTGACCATACTAGACTTCTGAAACATAAGGCTTTCACTAGGATAGGCCCTAACTGTTCATTATCCCTGTGTGTGCACATGAATATATTAAGATAAGGCACAAGCATACCCCAATGTCAGGCAGGATTATTTCAACCCATTGCTAATATTGGGGGTCTGCATATTTTTATCCAATCCTAGGTTTAAATTTTAGTTGGACTAAGCCACTAGGCGATACAGGACACCTGAAGCTAGCTCTTCCACATTCAAACATTGGTTTATACATAAGCAAGGTGTTAATGCATCAGACGTATCATCATACGTAAGGTATAATAGTGCTAAAAATTCCATGGATTCAAGTTTGTTCCCTTATTTTATTTATTTTTTTGGGATACTTGCTCATATAAAGTGATAAAAATCACTATTTATTTTTGTACTTTAGTGACAATAATCACTGTTTATTTTGTACTTCTTTTCTAGAGCATTTATTTGATACTGATTTGACTTTCCTTATACAATTTATCTTCAACTGAATTGAATTTTTGGAATTTACATTTGATAATTTGCTTTAGAAACTTCATTTGGGGATTTTACTTTGGGGAGCTGTTTCTCGGATATCAATTTTAGGATATTGATCTATGATATCAATATAGGATATCAATCTAGAATGTCGATCTATGATATCGATTTAGGGTATCAATATTGAGGATTGATGTGGGATATCAATATGCGATATTGCTCATTTTAACATGAGCAAGGGATTCTGGGTAAGGAATACACTTGTCCTTTTGCCAATTGCCAACATTTCCCATATTGTCCGCATAGGGGGATAAGCATGAATAACTCTTTTCACCTCAGGATACGCGGTCCTACTTCGTGGCTTTCATATTCCCCTGGTACTTATTAGGATTATTTAATTTATTGAATAGTTATAGAATTTTGATATGCTAAAGGCTATACTAACTAGACCTCAACTATAAAAGCAAAGCAAGCTTTCTATCAACTCTTGAGAAGACCTCTAGGTATGGTTGAATGACCAGAAAACCCTAGTATATTCTTTGTAGCAAAATTATGGGTTGTGTTGAAAAACACAATTACTCACATGACTGATGTATTATGATAAATGTAGAGGTGCATGATTGAAACACATACGTGGCATCGTTTGTAAAACTAACAAACACAATCCATTCTATTGTGGAATGCAACGAATGATGAATGACTATATGCAATGCAATGATGGAGTGCATGTGGAACATGAAATGCAATGATGCAAATGAAATGCAAATGTTTTTATTTTTTGATATATTTTTAATTTTTATTGATTTTGAGCCTTTATATTTGACCAAACGATGAGTACATACCTTTGGAGCCTTTTGGATTTGACCAAGCGATTTTAAGAACCCTTGGAGCCTTTTTGATTGACCAAACTACTCACAAGAGAGTTTGGGGCCTTTTAGGATGACCAAACAATTTTAAGTAAACCCTTAGAGCCTTTTTGGGGTTGACCAAGTAGTTTTGAGCAAACTCTCGATGCCTTTTGCTGACATGACCAAGTAGTTTTAGGAACCCTTGGTGCCTTTTTGGGATTGATCGAGCGGTTTTAAGAACTCTCGGGGCATTTTTGGATTGCCTAAAGGGATTGTGAGTACCTTTGGGGGCTTTTAGGGATGACCAAGCAGTTTTAAGAACCCTTGGAACCTTTTTCTACACTCTTCAAGCATAGAACACCTTAAGATAGATAATGTTGAGAGGTTCAGGCTCTTCAAAACCCCCTAGTGACGTTAGGTGATAGGTACCCGGACCAATATTTTTAGATATGATATAGGGTCCTAGCTAATTAGCCACGAATTTGTCTCACATATCAGACAGAAAATTAGAGTTCTATTGGTTCTCTTTCAACACAAGATCACCAAACTCAAAGTCTCTTTGATGGAATTTGCTATTATAAGCTCACTTTAATCGCTCCTGATAAATGTGGAGATGCTCCAGGGCATTCATGCGATGTTCATCAAGCAATTTCAATTGGTATAGGTGATCTTGTCGCACGGTGTCATCATTAATGAACCCTTTCAATGCGACATGCAACATTGGAATTTCCAACTCTAAGGGCATAATGGCCTCAGTTCCATTTACTAGTGAAAACGGAGTTGCCCTAGTGGGTGTCCGAATTCTAGTCCTGTAAGCCCATAACGCAAGGGACAGCTGGATGTGCCAATCTTTACGGTGTTCTTGTACCATATTTTTCAATATGGAAATCACTGACTTATTTGAAGCTTCATCTTGACTGTTTGCCTACAGATAGTATGGAGTCACAAAAATATGTTTGATTCTATACTTAGACGTCAAAGCTCTCACAATTTTATTCTTAAATAATGTTCCATTATCCGACACTATATTGGATGGAATCCCAAAATAACATATGATATGCTCGAGTATAAAATCTGCTATGCAAGCTCCAGTTATCATTGTTAAGGGTATTACTTCCACCAACTTTGTAAAATACTCAGTAGATGTGATAATAAATGTATGCCGACCCCATTATGGAGGAGAGATATTATCGATGAGATCAAGTCCCAACTGAGAAAATGGCCAAGCCGCTTGGATGGGCTGTAAGGCCTATGATGGTAAGTGTGTAATATTAGCATGATGCTGACATTTGATGCATTTATTAACATACACATTATAATCATTCTCCATAGTGGGCCAATAGTAACCCATTCAAAGGATGCACTTGACGATTGCCATGCCACTAAAATGGCCATCGCACATACTCTCATGAGCTTGTAAAATTGCCCAAGACAACTCTTAGAGCTCTAGACAATGAAGGAGAACTCCATCATAACCTCATCGGTACAAAATATCTCCTAGAAAGACATATTCAGTCACTTTTTGCTTGAATGTGCGTCTTGTGGCACATGAAAATCCCTCTAGGATCAGACCAAGTTTTAAGAAGTCTTGGATTTGTGACATCCAGCTTTGGTAAGCCTCAGCTTCGACTGCTAAGATGACCTTCTCCCACTGCGTATTTACATGTGTAAATGTAGAATGGGAAAAAACCTTATGGTGAATGGTAGTACCACTCCCCGTCGTACTATGAGAGGTTAATGACCCCTAGGGTGCCTTCTTTAGAAAGTATTCAGCTCTGCAGAACCATTCAACTTTTGGTTCCATGTTAATCATGTTGATTGATAATTTATTATCAAAGGATTCACGCTCTGCTATAGGATGCGAGAGCATTTTAACATGAATGGGAGTAAAATCGATAGATGAATTCTAAGGGATTAAGGATCCCAAAGATGCCATGGTGTCTATGAACCTATTTGAAGAATGAGGGATTGCCTCAATGTCATATCATTCCAACTTGGCCAAATATGTAACAAGATCTTTATAAGCTTTCAAAACCAAACATCGGCGCTAAAAAACCCCTTAACTTGGTTGACTATGAGCAAGGATTCGCCAAAGATATTTAATATTTTAATGTTCATGGCAACGGATATGTGGAGGCCCAGCAATAGGGCTTCGTATTCAGCGTTGTTGTTGGTGCAAGGAAAGTCTAATTTGAACGACAAGGGCATTGGAGCTCCTTGCGGCATGACAAAAACTATTCCTACACCACCCCCTTGCTCGAACTTCAAGCCATCGAAGAACAAGGTCATATCAACATTATTTTTTGGTTCTTCAAGTTTGATAGCTTCGGATACGATGAAGACTACATCATTCAGAAGCTCGATGGTTAGAGGCCTACTATTTGACAATGGTGCCTCAACTAGCTGATCAGCTATGACTTGTCCCTTAATGGAATTTTGGCTTATGAATTCCAGATCGAATTTTGTCAGTAGCATGATCCACTTCATAGTACGTGTGTTATGATATGTCTTGCTCATCATGTACTGTAAATGATTTTGTTTTGATATTACATATGTCGTATGACTTAGCATATAGTGCCATAATTTCTTCATAGCGAACACTACTGCTAAAAAAATATTCTCCACATATGCATATCCTAGCTCATAACTTACCAAGGTTTGACTGATATAATATATGGCTTGCTCTTTGCGTTGCATGTTATTTTGGGCTAACATGGTCCCTAATGCAAAGTCGGTTGTTGATATATATAGCAAAAATGTCTCATCTAGCCTTGGTGGAGCTAGCACTAGTGGTATTGCTAGGTATTGCTTTATTTTAGCAAAGGCTACTCGACAGTCCTCATCCCAATTTAATGGGACTCCCTTATGTAGCAGTCAATTCATGGGTCAAAATTTATCTGATAATTGAGTGATAAATTACTTCATCGATGCTACCCTACCCTGAAGGCTTCTTAGCTCTTTGATGTTTGTGGGGGGATGCATTTCTAGAATAGCCTTGACCTTTGTTGGGTCAACTTCGATGCCTCATTTTGAAATGATGAATCCTAAGATTTTTCTTGAAGTTATGCCAAATACGCACTTCTTAGGATTCAACCTGACATTATGCTCTATCAGGTGATCAAAGGCCTTCTTTAGGACCTCCGCATGCTCAGCACGCAGTAATGACTTTGCCAATAAGTTATCCATATAATATTCTAGGATCTTATGCATATAGTCATGAAATATATATGTCATGGCCTACTGATATGTGGCACAAGTATTTTTAATGCCAAATGACATAACTTTATAGCAGAATGTCTCCCATGGCATTATAAACGCGGTTTTATGCTGGTCTTTGGGATTAATCCAAATTTGATTGTAACTAGAAAAACCATCCATTAAGGAGAGCATCTCATGACCTACAGTTTCATCTACAAGAGCATGAATATTCAGGAATAGAAATGAATCCTTAGGTGTTGCCTTATTCAGGTCTCTGAAATTCATACAAATATGGATCCTTCCATCAGATTTTCCTATGGGTACCATATTGGATACCCATTCTGGATAGTCGATGGAGATAACAAAATCTACGTCTAACAACTTTTACAATTCATATTTCACCATTAAGGCTACTATTAGATGCATATTTCTAAGCTTTTGCTTGACTGGCTTCTTTGAAAGATCTAGCAAAAGGTTATGGATAACCAATTTTGGGTCTAGACCTGACATATCTTTGTAAGTCCAAGAAAAAATATTAGGTCTCTCTTTTAGTAGAGGGATGAGAGTGGAATGCTCATCTGGAGTGAGAATCTCTCTAAATTTAACCTTCCTTGGATTGGTGGATCATTACTGATATCCACTTCAAAGGTTTCCTCTACTAACATATGTGATCCCTTCTCAAGCTGATGAGGCATAGGGATCAAATGGATGTCATTAACTAGGTTTATTGGTTTCGCATTAGAAGCATCCTCAGCATGATAGACATCATAAGCATAGCCTGGCACAAAATGAAATAGTTGTAGTATTTATTTTTTAAGGAATAAATCTTTAGGCTCAACAGGCGAGTCAATGCGATCCTAGTCAATAGCATCTACATTTAGAGGCAACAATTTGGATAGATCTGCTAGATTGTGGAGTGGAGTGGAGTGGTCAAATCAATGGAGACCATATTGATGGAATGGAATTGATCTCTAGGACCACATGTGTGTGACTCTACATATGTGCACCTTCCATACCCCAGATCTGGCTCTAGTGGTACGGGTATAAATGGATCCTCTCTAAGCGAGCTACTAACGACTAGGTCATCTCTATGCACTAATTGCAATATTGGATCATTCGGCTCAATGAGCTCCATGTATATAGGCGGGTCAAGAAACACCATGTGATATATCACATCGATGTTCGGTGGCCTTCCCCTAAGGTGAGGGTTGAGATTGATCTCTTTGTGTATGTCTTCAGCTGCATAAGGTGCTTTTTGGTGACATAGGTAAGGAGGTCCTAGATAGGTTGTCATCACTGTTGTAATACAATCCTTTGCCACTATCCACTAGCATGGGATGCTCTAGAAAATGTGGCCCCATATAGGTTACATCCTAATTGCTATTGTCACTATCTATTAAAATCAGGTATAAATATCATAAATACGATACTATCTCATAAATTGGCTCAGCCTCACTCCTCGATTGATTGCCAGGTGAGGTCTCATTGTCCACCAAGATATCTTCATGATATAACTCGGGAGGTGCTATTGTGATGTAAGACACCATCCAATTATCCCTCTGGAACATAGAAGGATCAGGGTGATATGGATTGAAATCCACATTGTCCCCAGACTAAGGTATAGGAAATATAAAGATGCTACAAGCAAATCATCATGTCCTTGTATTTGCAACCCTAGCCCGAACCTGTCAGTTGCCAACTGATAATGCGACTCAAGTGGAGTTCTACGTCTCAATGTGAATACGGTGGGAACAATATGTGACTTGGGTAGCTTTAAAGGACTTAATGCCTTGGTCATTATAATATTGATCGATGAACCAGTGTTGATCAAGACCCTCTTGAATGGCACATGATTAACACACACAATGATATGCAATAGCAGGTCAGTCATATCTGTAGGAACCGTACTAATTTCATGATCATAGAATTGGATCGTAGGCTCCTGGTACTATTGTATGTGTCCCATAAAATTATGAATTCTTGAGCATCCTGGGACTGCACCTCGATGGACCTTAGAATGTCCATGAGAGTCTCGCTATGCTTAGGAGACTGTTGTATCAACTCATAAATAGACAACTTCGTAGGAGTTGTCTGCAGGTTTTGAACCAAATTGCTTCATATGGTCACCACCGATCTAGTTGGTGGGCCTAGAATATTCTAAGCTGGTTGTTGATTCGGCATAGCCTGTATCCTGATGGGAGCATACAATTGATTTGGCTGCTCATAAATCCCATGTCTAGTAACAAAATTAACCATGCCTACAAACCCTTGGGTAGGTGGTTCGATGCACACTTGGTTGACCTAGCCGACGTTGTTGCATGGTGCCTCATGGTTTGGCAATGGGTTTTTATAAATCCCCATGTTTTGGTTGTTGGGTGCTAGCAGATTATTTGATACTACAAGCTCGTCTTTATCGATCATGTTTTGCACAATATGTTTGAAGGACCAACACACTTCGATGTCATGGCTCTTCGTGCAATGGAAGATGCAAAATAGATCATCCTTATACCCCTTTTGGCTTGGGATGATTAGGATCAACCAGTTTAATCTCAGGCAACCTTATTGCCTTAGCCTCATACAATTGATGGAATATCAATGTCAATGATTCCATCAAAGGTGTGAAATGGAAAGGTGGACGTTGTTCCTTATTTTTACCCCTGTAATTATTCTTGCATTGTTCGTACTGCATAGGAGGAGGTTGGGCCTGATAGTTCTAATTTTATTGCCCCTTATCCTCTCTTTGGAGTTTTAACACCACTTGATTGACATGGGCCTGCTTGCCCTTATGTTTTGTGGAGCTCTTCTTGTGCCCCTCTTTCCTATTATTGAGCTTCAAGTTGCCCTCTTGCAACTTGATATCCTCAATTACTTTGGCTTGCACCAAAGCTTCCTAAAATGTTTGGTACTGTTGCAGCTGCAACAATAATGATATGTGCTTGGAACAACTCTTCATGAACATCCAGGTCAATTCTGTACCAGGAATGGGAAATGGAAAATTTGCCATTAACCTCCTCCACCTCTTTCTATATTCTATAATTGGCTCATCATCATGCTAAGCTAGTGCAGCCAGATCAGAAAGGTTAACTTGCTTCCTGATGCCAAAAGAAAACCGTTCAAGAAAAGCATCAGCCAGTTGCTCAAAACTGGTGATATTGTGCTTCTTCAGTTGATTAAACAACTCTCAGGCTGGGCTCGAGAGGGTTGTGATGAATGTATGTAAAATCAAGGAATTGTTGCTTGCAATCTAGAAGCATACATCCAAAAATCCTGTGACATGCTCTTGTGCATCTTTGTCACCTTTGAATTTATATAGCTTGGGCATGATAAAATGCCCAAGATATGCCAAAGTAGGCATCGATGGGTCCAAAGGCTCATTATGAATCTTGCTCAATGTTGGCTTTTGAAAAGTCGTGCCTTACCTCTCGATTGATTTTACTTTCTTTGCTAAGGCCTTATAAGCCTATGAGGCTAGAAAGTCCTCCTCCATAAGCTGACGTGGGGGTGGTCTTGGAGGTACATTCTTCCTCTATCGAGGTGGAGGACGTTTCTCTTCCTCCTCCTCAACCTGGGAGCTTTTAGGATATCCTTGATTGGCTCCATCTCCCTCTTCTTCCTCATATTGTATTTTCCTCTAATCTTCGAATTATGGTGGTTGTTCTCTTTGTTGGGCACTAATATGAGTGTGAGCATCTCTGCGCTCCTGATGCACATCAACTTATGAAAAAGCCCTCCTATGAATGTGCTCTCCGTGCTTAGCATGAGTGTATAAACCAGCATTGGCTAACCTATCCTCTTGTTCCACATACTCATTTTCGGTAAGGATGCATTCCTCACGCATACATTGCTCATACAATATTTGTCTAATGAGCCTTTGCAACTAAATATTCTCTTCTTCAATGCACTTCCTCTCTGCACAAGCGTATTCCAATTGATCTTGGAGGAGTTGTCGTCTCTGCTCGGATACCAGTCTATGCGATATATCAATGTGATTGGTCATGAGAGATCTCTGGTATATGTGTTTCATGTGAGCGACCTTATGGGTTCTATACCCTTATGACATATTCGCTACACTTTTGTAGTTGTTCATGAATACGACATTGGTGTCATGTTGAGTCTTGTGTTGTGTGCCACCATGCGCTGATGGTGGATGCAAACCATGAGGGCACTTGGAAGCCTCCCATGTTCTCTGGTGGTCCTAACAATTATCTCTCCATGCTCACTTGGAGCACGAGTGGGCAGAGTTGAAGGCTTATAACCTAACTGCTCGAGGATGCTACCTAAACCATCCAACTATCTAGATCACCATGGCTCATGTGATGGCGTACCATTGGCTTCCACCTTGGATACATCAATAGTGATCTTGCAAGGTTCACTATGTGTGGGAGTGTGAACAGACCTATGCTCAAAAGTTGGCCTATCTGCATGCCCCTGGATGGGTAGATCTCAATCTCTTCTATACTCTGAAGTTGGAGGTATGGAACCTCTTGTAGACCTAGTACGTAGGGGTACCAACTTGGCAACCTATATGACATACTCATTGAATGATCCTGTGGATGCACGTGCACTACAATCTTAGTAATGGACTCTGAGTGGAGCACCATCATGTTGAGAGGCTCCATGCTCTATCCTATGTCTAGAAGAATGCACAAAAGCTCCTCTATCAGGGGTACGCTCAATGGTGTCTCATCGTGTTGAATTGTCTCCTCTAATGCTCATCGAATGACGTTCGGGAAGCTTATGTGGGTGAGGGTTCGACACATTTTATTGTGAATTTAGTGGGGCTTGGTCAACGACATCAGAATTAAGCCTTTGCTAACCTCCCTATGTCTCCACCATGGTGCACCTAGTGTCTAGATTTATCTTTTATTATGCAAACAAGGTATACAATGGTGATTATCTTGAATTAAATTTTAAATGTGAGCCCTAAACTATTTGATGTTGTTTCATGAGTTGTTGTGTCAGTATTAGAAACACTTATCATGTTTGAAAGCTGATTGGATGATAATATCAGTTTAATTGGCTTTCACCTGTATACTCGTAACTCGACAACTTGGTTATGAACTTCAAGTCGCGTAATCCAACCTATAATGTGTGGTAATGAAGCCCACACATGGTTAGGGAACACAGGTCCTCCTATATCCTCACAATTTTCCCCCAGTCAGCATTATACCCTCCAAAGAGAATACATGTAAATTTTCCAAGGTACGAAAGCTTCTTAGATTCGGTATTGGTCTAGAACATAGGTACGTGGGATTTGGGCCAACGGATGGAAATCACCCCCATCGTCGTTGAACCCTACTAGTGGTTGGATGTGACTTCCAACTCACTAGCGTTTACTTTGGAACGTGGTGTGTGTGGTTCTTTTTAATTGTTGCATGAAAAAGAAAATGCATCATACAACATCCATGCTCATTTCTTATGTGCTATGCAGCGAAAGAACTTTTCAAATTTAGAAAATGCAAGCTACATCCTACATGCTCTTTTGGACAATGCACCTTACAATGTAAATGGCCACTGATTGGGCCTTAAACATGCAAACCAACACAAAAATTAGTCTAGCATGCTGTATTCTAGGGCGAAATGCACTCAGAGGTCCATTGTTCCTAGCAGCGCCTAGCTAAAATATAGAAAAAGAAACCCTAAGGACCTAATCATCTTTTATGTTCTTTTTCATCCTTAATCAGTTTAGATTTCAATTTCTCTATTCTGGAAAATACAAAGGCAAAATACAGAGACAAAGAGTGTCAGAAGGGCCTACCTCAGGTCCTCATATGATTTAGCTTTGAACTCCTACTATTAGATGTGTCTATCGTAAACCGCATATCTATTGCACGGTTGCTACTGTAGACCGCGTCTTGAAGCCGCGGGCCAAAAATGAGACCATAATGTCAATCATGGTTCACACCTGATATAAAAAATACAAAACTATTAGAAATCAGATGCTAAAAATGTGGAGTTCTGTCGTTATCACTATCTATGTGTACCAAAATGGCCTCACACCTATGCCTCCTACTGCATACAATGAAATAAAAGAACAAAACAGATGCATATGAAATTGACAACAAATGGGAAGAAAAAAAACACTTTTATTCCATTATAGAGAAGCCAATCCCGATTATAGTTACGTCCCTCTTAGGGATACCATTTTGATACTCTTATTATAGTAAGAAAAGCAATATGTTCCCTCTTAAGGGTAAATGTGAGTTTTAGGTCCTTCGGGGTGAGACGAACTGCTCTAGGGTGGAGTTTACTCTCTTCTTCACGTTGAGGAAGGAATTGAATGATTGAGTCTCCTTTGAATTTGCTTCCTGTGGTCAAGAAACAACATAAAAGCATTAAAAACATAGGTAACCTCTCATGATGAGGCCTTTTGAGGAATATGAACATAGATATGCCATAACATTAATATAATCAAGAAAGTGGATAAAACATGCTAATCATATACAATACTTGACAATATTAATGGAAATATGTAAATAGAAAGCACAACTATCTATCTAGCAGATTAATTACATGAAATGAAGCATGATAACATGAAAATAAGCTAATTATGTCCTACTTTCCATAATGAAGTAAACCTAATGAAATCCTTAATTCGGTCAGTCAGAGTCTCTAAAATGTTAAGTAAACCACTAAAATGCTTAATCTAACCTAGTGAAATATAATTCAAAAAGAACAGTATGGAGATCTTTCACCAGTTGCAAACCGCAGCTCAAATGAGTGGTCTACACTGTACACCGTGGCTGTCAGCTACAGTGAGCAACCAAATAAGTTTACCCTCTAAATTAAGGGTTGTGGGCTTGATATTCCTTGTCCAATTGATGATCAAGGGTCGTCTTGATGTCCTATGACTGGTTTGGCGATTGAATTGCACAGTTGGGCCTCCATTTGCTCGAATTTGCATTTCTTGGCGTTCTAGCTCCTTAGGGCATCCATGACACAAATTGACATGATGCTTGATGAATTGGAAAATGGATTGCAACAAAACTCTCTCAATACACTCTACAATTTGATAGGGCTTCACTGCTCAAATGCTTTCTCTCCTTCTATATCTTTGCCCTAATTTGAAGGGGTACTTATAGGATTACCCAAGGGCTAGGGTGGCTTCATGGAGAAGCCAAGATAAAGAAGAGGTGGCTGGGATAGTTGGATTAGAAGCCTATAGAATATTTTGTCCTTCAACTACCTTCTTCTAAATCAAATGGTTTTTCAAACCGATTTGGGTTGGATGAAGGCCAAATGAACTTCAATTCTAGACCACGGATGACAGCTGCGGTCTAGCCTGTAAACCACGGGTGTCAACTGTAGTTCAGAATTTAGACCACAGGTCTTAGCTATAGTTCAAACTGATTAGTCCAAGGAGCCCAAATTGAGTGGTTAAAACCACTACTCTATCTTGGAGTCTGTCCAAGATCTTCCATATGGTCTTGTAGTATGTCCCATATGAGTAGTCGCCATCAACATGACACGTTTTAGGTGTCTACAGGTAAAGGTAAAGATAAGAGTAGAATAAGATGAGAAAATTATTATGTAATAAGGCTTATAAAAACTCAAATAATATTCAATAATATGCAACAATTTGAATGTGACAGCCTTAATGAACTGTACTAATCATGCAATATAACTTACAATATTAATTGCTCAAAACACATACAAGCTTTATTCCTCCTCTTTTCTCTTACAATGATAGTATTGATCATGATTGTATGTGATGTTTGCTTATGGAGTGTTGTATCCATAATATAGTCATAGTAGTGTGACTCTTTGGATACTTGACTATTCCTTTCCATATGCCAAGTCTCATGGCTCTTGGCTTATCTTATTGACACTTGCATACTTGATGAACACTTAACTCTATATTGTATGCACACCTATACATGACTCTTACACTTCCATAACTTGCACACTCTAATCTAAGACACTTGTACACATATTTACATTACATATTTATTCTCATATATACAAGATACTTGTGCACATAGACTCAACTTACATTTGCACACTAACTCACATGACACTTGTGCATTTCTTGCACATTCACACTTACATAAAAGGTAAATATAACTCACACTCTAAACTATGACTCAACCCTAATCTATTATTTACAAATATACCATGAAGGTACAATGGGGGTACATTAGCATGTACCAAATAATGTAATATACTCCAATAATTTCTTGGTTCGATTGTACTCTTCTCTTTTCTTGTTATGGTGTTGGAGGATGATCGTCTATCTCTATCTTGACTTCTTCCATCTATTGTATTAGAATTTTTGTCCTAGATTGATTTCTTATATTTTTAAAAATCTAGTTCTTGATGGCTTTATTTTTATTTTTTAATTTACGTGGTGGAATCGGTAGCCGCCAAGAATTCGGGCAGGTTGTCCAACTTTTTATGGTCGCCGCAATATTCTGTGTTGTCCACCTCGAAAGCTACCACACAAATCTTCATGCGGTCTGCCCCTATAACCACCATGCCACAATAATTTTAAACCTTTTATGCCACTAAAAAGGCTTTATTAAAATTGATTTTTTTTGCATACCTCTTGAGGATATTTTGAGGTGATGTGCCACATCTAGATGCTTTTTACTAATAGACCAAAGTATTCTTGTTCCATCTAATCTAAATTGTATTTAAAAGGAATCTTTCTCTTTCCAAGGGTATTGTCTCAAATGTCTAATGAGATGGGTTTGTGATATGATATCAAGCTTTGGATTGTGTCAATTGATATAAGTGGATACCTAGTTAGTATGCCCTCTTGTATCAAAAACCATTCTAATATTTTTTTTATGTATTTAATCCCAACTCTCCTATTTGTCCATGCAAATTTTTCCTTTTGGGGGGCTATGTCCTATAGATTATCCTTAGATATGATCTAAATTACTTATTATTTTGTAGGATATTTTGATGTAGTGCCTCCCTTTTTTTCCCATTGTGCTAATGTAACATTTAGGTCCCCTGTTATGATTAGATTGGGAGGCCTTTCCTGCCTTATCCATTGATGTAGACTCTTCCATACCTCCTATTTTAATACTATGTTGTTTGGGCCATAAAATTTAACTATGGTCCAAGTTTGACCTTCTAGATATTTGAGTGAAACAACTATCTAGTTGGTGTGTATGATTTTGTTGGTACATGTCATGGCCTGTGGGTCCCAGGCTAGAATGAGTCCACCAGAGGCTCCTAATAAATTTGTTGCTTCTAGTTTTGTCTCCATATTTTATTCCATTCTAATTTGAATATATTCTCTAACAATTTTATCAATTGCATGTACACTACCTTTGGCTTCTATTGGTCTATTAATTTACTTAGGTATATTTTATTTAGGGGAATACTTAATCTTCTTCCATTCCAATATGTAGCCTTCATTTCTTTGCTTACTTATATTTTTAAAGTCTAAGACTATCTAGGTTATATTTTGTATTTCTAGGTTAGCTTACTCTATCCTTGCTTCTTGGTTGTTTTTTCTCTCTCTTTTAGTGGATCTAGTACCAAGAGAATCCCTTAGTATGACAACTATTGCTATTTGAGTTTCTTCTTTACTCTCCTCTTCATTGGGAGTGTCTTTACTAGCCCGTGTTCCCTCCACTTTTATTTCTAGTTCCAATGGTTTTGTTTCCTTTTTGGAGGATGGTTTTGGAAGAGCATCTTCTTCAAATTAAAATAGGAAAAAAAACTTGTTATTTGTTTATTTTTTAGGATGTTGTGACCTCCTTCTAATCCTTGATCTTCTCTATTGATTTCTTCTTACTGTTTGAAACTCTTGGTCTTCCCATTTCTTCTCTTGCTATACTTAAGAGGGAGAATTTATTTAAAATATCCATGTTGATGATATGTAATGCATTTGAAATGTATATGCTCATAGTCCAATGGTTGGGTATGTATCCAAGCTATGAATTTGATACCTATAATTTTAGGGAGTCCTTTATTCAAGTTGACTTGAACACACAGTCTAACATATATTGCATTGTTGACTTTTGGGGGAGTTGAATCTACAATTGTGCCAATATAATTTTCTATTCTCTCCAAAGTTGGGTTGTTCCAAAGATGTGGTAAAAATAGTATTTATACCCATATTTAGACCTCTTCCAGTTATTTTTCTTGTGGATCAAATCTTGTTGACCAAGGGATCATGCATGGAAGACTCAATCCAAGGAACCAAGGCCCTCCATGAAATATTACATTCCTTTCTTCTATAGATGAGAAGATGAATATGAAGTATCCTTTACCTACCATATTTATCTCATAACTGGATATTATTTATGCATAGGTAGAGGCTATCCACTTTTGTATGGCTATAGGGCTAGGCTAGATTCTCATAAATTTGCAAGCATGTTTTTTTTGTCAGTGTGCATTGGACTTTGTATGAAATTTGGAGGGATCTCAACCATTGGTGATTCATTTAGCTTGAGAACAAAGGTGCTTTTAAATATTGTTTGGGCTTACTTTGACCTCTTTAATTTTAGGATTTTATTTAATTTTTCATATTTTATTTGATAAAAAAAAGGTGGTTGTGAGAATAATGAAAAGGATCCATTTCCAATGTTCTTGAATAGCGATGCAACTATCATGGTTGCTATAGGCCTAAGGATCGAGTCTGATGCAATATGTGAATCCTTGAAAACTTGTATTCTAATGTATTATTTATCTTATACCTATTTTGTCTTATTTATATTTGATCTCATATCTCTATTGTATGCCTTCTACTACCCATAGATCTCCTCTAGCATATTCCAGCTACTGCAACTTGAAATCTAGTTTTCCTACCTACTCCCTAGTTTTCCCCTGGATTTGTTTTGTTTTGTTTGATTTACATTTACTTTTAATTAGCTATTAATTATTATTTATTTAATATAAATACAAAAGGCAAACACTTAATTTGTATTTCTTAATAATAATTCCTTATTATTATCTTCTACAAATGCAAGAGACAAGGACACACCATGAACCCTTGTGATCCTTATTTAATATATTTGCTATGATTTAATTTTTCTAAGCTAAATAAAAAAATGTTATTATTGTGGTAGTGACAATGTATAAATACATCTTTAAAAAAATGTCTACATAGTATGATATTCTATGTGATTAGTTAGGATGTTTACAAATAAAGTATGAAAGCAATCATGAGAGCTAATATTGTTAACATAGTATCAAAAGAAGGAAATATTATGTCAAGAAGCCTATAGTAGTGACCTCTTTATTGTTTTTAAATGTGGGATATGTTGAAATATTGTGTACTTTTTATTTATATTCTCATAACTTGTAGATATTTTGACATCAAAAGGTAAATATTGAGTCACTTTGACAAGTAATAGACCTATGGAATTTTTTATATATGTTCATGTTGTATGGGTATTTGTGTTATCTTTTAGGGATATCAACTTGTTGTGTAATATTGACTTGTGTTACCATGAATTAATCATATTTAAGATACTTTGGGTATTAATATTAAGATCAATTCAATGAATTGTAAATTTATGGTATTCTTGAAACTATGCTCATATTTTATAGGGTTTTTAAAATTGTGTATGCCTAATAAAATATTAATTTTTAGTATACTCGGGACATATACAAAGTGTATGTATAAGCATATTGCTACTTTGGCTTGTTATTTTGTATCATCCATATATATCTTATTTTTGTATCATTTTCCTATTTGTATTATTATTTGTAGTGATATTATATTTTATGATTATGATCTCCATTGTCACACTAGGTATCGATAAGTTTTTTTTTTTATTGGCATATAAATTTGATTGCATTAATCCTTATAGATTTTGGGTATATTATTATTTAATATCAACATGGAAGTATAAACCTTTTTAGCTTGTCTTATTTGGCTTGTGTTTATGAGGAGATATAGTGACTACAAGCATATAGCTTAATTATGTATTTTCTTGGGAAAAATATGTTAGAAAAAGATACAAGATCAAGATTCAATATGTATTAGAAGAAATTATACTTAAAGAGGAACATCTCTTGCAAGTTTGGGATTGGATATATGATGTGATTTGATATAAGGGTTTAAGTAATTAAAGAATTATAGGCCTCAAGATTATTTAATATTTCTAGGAATTTTAGCAAAGTTTACTTGTGCTTTAGATTTGCACTCTTAAGGTGTCATCATCTCATAGAAATATGGATAATGACACGATAATATTACTATGTAAATTTCAATTATATGATCTCATTTATTATCTACATATCTCCAATTGAATGTATTTAATATAAGTGTTATAAAATGATATACTATCAACATTTTTTTTGTGTTTTTAGTAATTGTTATTACTATTTTTCTTCAAAAATGATGGGAAGAAGGGTTTATTATTACTAGTATCTTAAAGTATTGAATTTACTATAGATGTTTAAGACAATATAAAATTTTCACTTAAGATTTATAGTTGAAGTTCCATTTCTTGCTTGTTTTTTTGGTTAAAAAGAATTTATATTATGGTATTCTAATAAAAGAGATACATTGCCAGTCTTTTCACATACATGAGATTTTTATCTAGGATTTAGTAGATGATGTAGTGCTACATTCTCTATAAACTGATCTGCTATAGTACCAATGTGTATTAGGAGAAAACTAATACAATGATTACATAACTAAATACATCTAATGTTGCTACCATCAATATATATGATAGAAAGAAGATCTGCTCTGGTCTGAGTTACCCACCATTTAGGAGGATAACCATAAAATGTGAGGTTGCCTCCATCTAGAGCCCAGTTGGCCAACACATTTGCAACTATGTTTTGTTCTCTAGGGATGTGATTGTATTCCATAGACACAAAGCTTGTCTATATCATTTGAATATTCTCTATTATTATTCTTAGTCTCTAATTAAGCTTCCTATTCCCCCTCAAATTCTTTAGAT
The DNA here is from genome assembly GCA_028583015.1 of Wollemia nobilis. Classification (NCBI taxonomy): domain Eukaryota; kingdom Viridiplantae; phylum Streptophyta; class Pinopsida; order Araucariales; family Araucariaceae; genus Wollemia; species Wollemia nobilis. Next base: position 12,033,620 of record JAQPPZ010017222.1, read on the forward strand.
GGTTGATCATGACTTGTGAGTTGTATTCTATCTAGAACTTCTTCCATCCTATCTTAACTACCTAGTGGATCCCTCTAAGGATATCATAATCCTCCACTAGATTTTTGGAAAGAATACCAAGATTCTCTACAAAGGCAAAAAATAGGGTCCCATTCGACTATCTTCTCATCCCTCCCACACTAGCTCTTCTTGGATTCCTTTGTGAGCTTCATCCATATTAACTTTTCCCTAATCCTATAGGGGAGGCTTCCACTTTACATTTTTGAATACTTTTAAGTGCATTATGGTTGCCATTTATTGACTATCAACATTAGGAATATTTTTTAATATGCTCATGATCCATTCCAATTGTTGGTGGGATTTTTAAGGATACTTCAATGTATGTTGGATTGTCTTTACTATGTTGGTTGTGGTCTTTTACCAAATATAGTGGATGTCCATAGACTTTTGTTTGAATATGTGGTTGTTCCTTTCCTTCCATATGTTCCAAAGTAGGAGAGTAGTTCCTACCATGTTATATGCCTAATATACTAGTCTACTCCATCATGTGTAGTCCATTCCCTCCATATATTCTCTAGGGTGGTAAAGATAGACCAATTGGTACCAAGTATGATAGCCATCATCTTCCATAACTATGAGGATACATGACACTCAATAAATAAGTGGTAGAGTATTTTGAGGTTCTCCCCACACATATCACACCTAAAAGGAACATAGTAGCCTCTTTTTACAAGTCATTCCCTTGTTAGTACCATTTTATGTAAAAGAAGCCAAATGAAGGATCTCACTTTAGGCCAAAACTTCTATGCCCGTATTTGTTTGAATAAGTCTCAAAGTGAGTTAGGAGTACTTTGTCATAAACTACATATCAACTTGCTACTATTTAATCTCCCTTGACTCATGTTTCCCCATACAAGGGAATCCTTTTCTTGAGACCAAGAAAGTGATCTCATTTATAGAGTTTATTGAATATCGATCTTCTACCTCTCTAGGATTTGGATTTCTCCCAACTTTTAAATTTCTAGTCTGGTACCTACAATATATTGTTACTTTTATCCAAATTGATTTGTGTAGCTACTCCATGAAAGGTCTTCACTCTCGAAATTGAGCCACCAAAGGTTGATTCCCATCCTAAGAGTCTCTCCAAAATTTTATGTGTTGACCATTGTAAATTATCCAAAATAGCTCCTTCTTTATCAGCTCCTCTCCTATCCTCAAATTTGTTAAGATGGGAGATCCTATGATAGAGAGTTGGTGGTGAATAATATCTACTACAATTTTATTTTTATATATTTAGATCTCAAATTTTGGGTCCATAGCGCATTGTGATTGTTCATCATCCTTTAATACAACTTAGCTACTAGTACCTTGTTATTCTTAACCATCAATTTGAATCATAGTCCCCCTTCATGTTTATGAAGGCATAAAGTTTCCCATTTTACTAGTGCCCATTTTATTTCCTCCTTAGTACCCCTCCAAAGGAATCCATGATTTATTTAATATAGTTCTCTCAATACTGCCTTGGGAATGTCTAAAACTATGGAGACATAAACAAGTATAGATTGAAGGACTGATTTAACCAAGGTTATTCTTCCCCATGATGATAGCCACTGATTATTCCATTTCTATTTTACTTTTTACTTTGTCTACTAGCCAAGCCCAATCCTCCTCCTTCTATATCCCTATTTTAAGAGAAATACTTAAGTAGATGATGGTAGGGAGGTCTTCTGGTATCGTAGTTTATCATTAACCATGATATCTTGTCTGGGTTAGCAGTGGAAGAAAATGAATTTGGATTTTTTCTCATTGATTTGTTGCCTTGTGGCTCTTGAGAAACAACTTCTAATATGTTTTATTCTTGAGGCTTCCTTCACTATTGCTTTCCCTAATAGATAAAATCATCAATATATTGAGGGTGAGTGATTGGTTTGGCTCCATTTGTAATAGTGATTCTTATTAATGTTTGGTTTTACCTATATTTGGCTGTTTTCCTTCCCAAGAATTAATCTATATTGATGAATAAATATGGGGAGAGAGGAAATCCTTTCATAATACCTCTATACATAGTGAACAATTATGAAGGACAATCATTGATTAGAACTGAATAAGACACTGATGAAATACATCCCTTTATCCAACCTATCTATTCCTATGAGAAGCCAAATTAAGACATTAATTTTAGGAGGAAATACCATTCCACCCTATAATATGCTTTGGATAAGTATAATATAACGAACATGGATGGGGATTTATGTGATTCCATGGAGTGAATAACATATTGAATCAAAACCATCTCATCCATTATATGTTTTTCCTTCCACAAAACCACCTTGTTCCAATGATATAATCTTATGCAAAAGTGGTTTGAGCCTCTTTTACATTACCTTGGTGATTATTTTGAGCAAGATATTACATAAAGATATTGGTCTAAACCTGGTAATGTGCTCTACATATTGTGCCTTTGGGATCAATGCTATATGTTTTATTGATTTTATTCAACACATATTTAGCTTTCCTAGCTTCCTCAACCACATGCAAGAGATCCTCATGCAAGATATATTAAAATTATTGATAGAATTCAATGGGGAATCCATTCATCCTAGGAGTCTTGCCTTTCTACATTTTGAAAACCACATGTTGTAACTCTTTGGTAATTACAGGTGTAGTCAAAACTAAATTGTCCTCTATTATTAGTGTAGGTATCTCCTATAATAGTTCATGTTGGGCTTCCATATCAAATATTTTTCTATGAATAGACTCACAAAATAGTTTACTATAATAATCCTCATACCTTCCCATGTGTGGATAATATATCCTACTTTTGTTTTCAAGGAGGGTATAAAGTTGTGTGATTTGTAGGCTAGAAGAGATTTTTGGAAGAATCCTATTTTTCAATCCCCCTCTTGGAGCCATTGAATTCTTGATTTTTACTTCCATAATAGCTCTTCCATTTTTTCCCATTCCTCTAGCTTGGATGTAAGTCCGATATCTTCCACACTCAGACTCTCCATGAGTTTATCCATGTAGATTTGTTCATTCAAATATTCAAGTTGGGCTATCAGTTCCAACTTTTTCTTCTTAAAATATCTAATATCTTCCCAGTTATAGGTCCTTATCTTATATCTGATGTGCTAAAGCCTCCTCATAAAGCAATACATCTTGGTTCCATGTTGGGGTTTTCCTTCGTTCCACCATTGTTTCACTCTAGGCCTAAAAGAGTTATCTATATATTGATCTTATTACATTGTGGATTAAGTTTCTTTTTGGTTCTATAATTTTTTTTGGCTTCAAAAAGAACCTATGCCTATATTAGATGAAAGGAATGATGAGATAAAAGATCTAAAGCTTTATATTGAACCCTAATCCAATAAAGTGTTGGTTTCATAAATACTACAGGGAAAATATAAATCTACTTGAGAAATTGTAAGATGCTTATGAAAACTATTATTCAATCAATCTTATTTTATATCAAGTCAATAAAATAAATGAAGTATAATATATGTTTATGATATGGAAAGTGGGAACATCATAAATCAAACATTTTTGACAAAAAATGAGATGAACAAGTGGTGTCTTGATAAACATAAATATGATGCTTTGAATTTTGAGATTTTAGAGATGACTTGTTATGGTAATCAAGATTTCCATCCATGGGTTAAAAACTTCTAATTTTTTGGATGATTGTGGATGCTTCCATATTAGGATGTTATATTCCAAGCTATTTTTCCTATTCTACAAATGTAAGTTCCATGTCTTGTTTTGTTACCCTTTTTGGGACAATGGATGTACATGCTTGGAAATGGATTTGGATATTATTTAGACCCTTATAGAGGTTTATATACATTCAATTATATTTCATTAAATGAACCTACCTTACATATTAAGAAAACATTATTTATATATGGATTTTACGTGTTGAGTATGGCTTCAAATTGGATATCATTATTTTATACCTTTGAATTATTGGTGATATGACAAAGAAAATCTCATGTAAATTACACTATGTTTGCAAAGTAAATCATTAAAAATAGGTAAATTGTGATTGCGTTAAATATTTTGGTTTAAATGTGAATATAGGGATACCATATGTTGTATATAAATCTTATGAGCACTTGTCATATTTTAATAAATTTTTACATGAAAAGAAAACTTGAAACATAAATTTTAAAATTATCTGAGTGAATTAATAAAAAGCAAATAGGTATCTGAGTGAGAGCTTTAGAGGGATACATGTTAGGTCCTTATTGGAGCATACCTTTTATTTGTAATAGAATCATATATTAGCTAAAATAAAATATGAGGTTTATTATTTCCAATTTGGAAAAGTGAAAGAAGCTATAAAATTGGAGATTCCTTCTATTTAGAAAGTGTTGTTGGAGGCTAAACCTTTGAAGTTGAGAGGTAAGGCATGTTGGAAATATTAATTTTATTGGTTTTCATTGATGTCAAAGGCAGAATTATCTTCAAGGTTGAAATAATAAGGTACAAGGAAAATATCATCAAAGGGTACACAAGGCAGAAATATATTAATGGCAAAAGTGAAATGGTTGTAAAGGCAAAAATATTCTCCATGGTTTTGATAGCAAGCAATGAACATAAATTCAAGGAACAAAGACTTTAAAGAGTTAAAGAGGAGGTAAAAGTTTAATACAAAGATTTATTTCCAATGGACAAAGGTTTTAAGCATTAATGTTATAATATTTTAATTTTCAAAATATAAAGAAGCGTCAAATATTCATGGAGAAAATAAAATTCGAATTTCAAATGTGCGCCGACATCAAATATGAAATTGAAAAGCATATTTAAGTGGGTAAAATATTTCATTTGCACTAAGGTTGGTGACTATGCACTAATAGGAGATTGTTCGTAATATTCATGGAAGGCAGAAGGGAGAATTTTGTATGTTGTTTGAGGTAGATTCAAAATCACAAATATCAAGGAGGCAACGCATTCAAAACCTTATCTAGGTGGATAGCCCAGATGGTAGGGAGTCCCTGTGCTAAGATGTTGGAAAGGAGGAGGTCACAGGGTCAAAACTCAGTGGCTATATTTTGGTTGAAAGTTTTGAAAAGAAGGGAAATTCATAGATGTCTACAAGAATTTTGTGCACTTTTATTTCCATAAGGGTAACTTGCTCGCACAGTAGCCTAGCATGCGCTAGGACATGGGTAAGAGAGAGGTGGCTATTTTGAGTCACGACAGCATGTTGGTAAGGGCACAAAAATCTTGATTAATTTTTTAGAGTATAAGGTATGCATAGTGCCTATCTTAGGGAGACATAAGGTGTATTTTAATTGATTGCATTTTGAATGATTGGTTGAAGTCAAAAGTACAATGTGAGAAATTGCATTTCAATTTTCTGTGTGTGGGTAATATAAAATTATTTTTATTTGTGAAACTAGGAGAATAAGGTGTTAATGTTGAATAAAAATTGTAAATTGCACTTGGGGTTATTGGATGTTGTAAGGCACATTATGGTATATTGAATATTATTTTTATTTTGTGAAAGAAAGAGTGATAAGGTGTTATTATGGTGTGTATTTTTGCATGATGAAAAAGAAAATTTGAGGGATTTGGTTTATTCTTAAGAGCTTTATCTTGTGAAACCAAAAGGAGAGTCATAGGATATTATTTGTTCAGCCATTGTGCACATATTTTTGAAGAGGTATTTCATGTGGATGATTTGAAAAGGTGATTTGCTATCTAACCCTTGAAGTGGCCAAAGAAAGGGAAGTTATTTTGAGACAGGTTTTTGAGGGCACATCTTCATCAAGGCAGCTTTAGAGGTATGGTGATTTGATTTCTTTCTCAAGGTGGTTTTTTCTTAAGGAAAATATTTTTGGTGGAGATATAAGGATTGATTTAATGTGCATTAGTGATTGATTGAAGTTGAGAACAAGTTGTGCATGAGTGTTGATTGAAATTGGAAACATATGTGCTAGGGTTTGAGAACAAGTTGTGCATGCAGCATTGTTGAATGATAATTGGAAACACATGTGCTAGGGTTTGAGAACAAAGTTGTGCTTCTTTGAACTAAAATTGGAAAGTGAATGTGCAAGTGTTAGAAATCAGATTTATGAAGTAAATTTGTATGTTGTTTATGTTTGGATTTAAGCATTGTTTGTATGCAAGAACCAAAAATGTTATGAGCAGAATTGAGTAGGTTTTATGAGTAGATTTGAGCAGGTTTATGAGTAGGTTTTTATGAGCAGAATTGAGCAGGTTTTATGAGTAGATTTGAGTAGGTTTTATGAGCATATTTGAGCAGGTTTTATGAGCAGATTTGAGCAGAGTTGTGAGTAGATTTGAGTAGAGTTGTGAGCAGAGTTGAGTAGGTTTTGTAAATAGATCAGAGCAGAGGGGATTGGTGTCTCCTATGGATAGAGGTCCATAAACCATAGCAGAGGGGATTGAGGTCTCCTATGGATAGAGGTCCATGAACTTGAGCATAGGGGATTGGTGTCTCCTTTGGGTTGGTGCCCATAAACATTGTAATAGGGAATTGGTTCCCAAGAGATTGGTTGAGGAAATTTATAAGAAATATTTTCTCCGTGGACGTAGCCCACATTGGGTGAACCATGTTAAATCTGTGTCTCTCATGTGTGTGATGATTTGTGCATTGTTTCATTTATTGCATTGATATTATTGTTGTTATCATTTGGAAAGAAAAGTAAAAGTTTTTATCTTATACTATTCACCCCCTCTCAGTATAAGCTTGTGTTCTTCAATTGGTATCAGAGTGGGTTCCTTCATGAAAGCATAACAGCTTGAAGGAAGATCATTTAAGAACACACATGGCCACTAAAGTGATAGAAGTTGCTCCTATGATTGAAACCAACAAAAGAGATTCAAAAAAGAAAAGGAAGGTTTGGTTGACATAGAGAAGGAACTTACCATTACTCTTGCAGAATTAAAAAGGGAGAGAAATAAGAATTCAAGACTGAAAGCTCAAGTTCAAGAGGATGAGGAAACAAAGACAAAGTTTCTACAAGATCTCACAGACTTAAAAGTGAAAGTTGAAGAGACAAAGAGAATTGAAGAAGTAATGATTCAACGATTAAAGGTAAAAGAGTTGGAATGTGAAAAATTGGAACATGAGGTTGTCTCTCTAAGAAAGGAAGTTGAAAAATCTAAGAATAGATCACAACAAAATATGGAGTTACAAAAGGAAGTATCAAGCTCAAAAGGGACACCAAAGAAAGTAAGTAATAAAGAGCTCATGACTTATGCTGATGTATTAAAGAGTAAAAGCATCAAGGAGGAAGAGAGCAAAGAATCATCATGGACAAAATTCAATCATAGAAATGGCATGCAACCATATTATCCAAGGCAATCAAACCGGTTTCATGGTTATTGTTTTTCATGTAACAAATATGGTCATAAAGTTGTACATTGCATGGTCCATGTGAAAAATGATGTTGGTAGAAATTTTAATTCATTTGCACCTCTCATGGATAACAATGTCATTTGCTACAAATGTGATAATTTTGGGCACAAAGCTAAATGGTGTAAGACAGTGTTTCCTGAATTTCCTAAATCAAGCAAGAAGGAGAAAGATCAAACAACTCAGAAAGAGTTGTCCTTAAAAGTTTGGAAAAATAAGGAACAAGGTAAAGAAAAATCCATGCTGGTACAAACAACTTTTCATGTGCAAAATGAAGGAAATCAGTGGTACATTGATAGTGGTTGCTCAAGTCATATGACAGGTGACAAAAGTAAATTTCTTTCTCTCAAGAAAACAAATGGAGGAAAAGTGAAATTTGGTGATAATGCTTCCACCCAAATTGTTGGAAAAGGGACTTTGAGCTTGGATAATGGAAGGTCAAAAATAGAAAATGTGTTGTATGTTGAAGGATTGAAACACAATTTACTAAGTGTAAGTCAACTTTGTGATCAAGGGCACATTGTCACATTTCACCCAAATGGATGTGAGATTAGAAAATCCAAGACAGGAAAGCTTATTGCAGATGTCGATAGAACCACAAATAATCTCTATGTGTTGAGTGAGATAAAAGGAGAAAAATATTTTTTATCACGAGAAGATGAGAGCTGGTTATGGCATAGAAGAATGGGTCATCTGAACTTTGACAATATAGTAAAAATAAGCAACAAATAGGCAGTCAGAGATATGCCCAAAATAACAAAACCTTCAAACACGATTTGTGCACAATGTCAGTATGGCAAGCAAACAAGATCTAGTTTTAGATCAAAGGAATTTTCTTCATCCAAGCCTTTGGAACTAGTTCACACTGATTTATGTGGCCCTACAAGGACAAAAAGTTTACAAGGTGAGAGTTACTTCATGTTATTTATTGATGACTTCTCTAGAATGACTTGGGTAACATTCTTAAAGGAAAAATCAGAAGCATTTGAAAAGTTCAAGGTATTCAAGGCACTAGTAGAAAATGAAATAGGTAGAAATATCAAATGTCTAAGATCAGATAAAGGAGGAGAATTCACTTTAGGTGAATTTGTAGAATTTTGTGAACAACATGGAATTAAGAGATAATACTCAACAGCAAGAACTCCACAACAAAATGGAGTGGTTGAAAGAAAAAATAGAATAGTTCAGGGTATGGCTAGGGCTATGTTAGATGAGTCTAATATTTTTGATGGGTTTTGGAAAGAGGCAGTTCATACAACCATTTATATTATCAATAGAGCTCAAGTAAGAGTAAATCACCACAAAACCCCATATGAGCTTTGGAAGGGAAGACCAACTACTGTAAAGTACTTCAAAAATTTTGGAAGCAAATGCTACATTAGAAGAGAAGAGAAAAATTTGGGTAAATTTGATTCCAGGTGTGATGAGGGTATCTTCCTTGGATATTCCACTAAGAGCAAAGCCTATAGATGCTACAATAAAAAATCACATACAATTGTGGAAAGTGCAAATGTAAGGGTTGATGAAGAAATAGATCTAAGAGAACCAGATCAAGAAATTGTGTATCAAGAAGGAGAAAGTTGCAAAGAAGAAGAAGGTGAAGAAACTGAAGAAGATGAGACACAAAGGGCACCACCAAAGACACCATCCAGGTATGTGCAAAAGAATCATCCGAGAGAACAAATTATTGGAAATCTAGATGAGAGACAAACAAGGAGAAAGATAGTAGGAATAAGTGAACATGTAAATTTTTCCTTGCTATCCAAAGTTGAGCCCAAGGATTTCAATGAAGCAAGTGAAGATAAATATTGGATGAAAGCAATGGATGAAGAGTTAGACCAAATAGAAAAAAGTGAAACTTGGGAACTTGTCCCACATCCAAAAGACAAGAATGTAATTGGCACCAAATGGGTCTATAGAAATAAGTTGAATGAAGATGGTCAGGTTGTCAGAAACAAAGCAAGACTTGTGTGCAAAGGTTATGCACAAGTTGAGGGGATTGACTTTGAAGAAACATTTTCTCCTATTGCATGTCTTGAAGCCATAAGGATGTTTCTGGATTTCTCAAGCTTTAAAAACTTCAAGGTATATCAAATGGATGTAAAATCAGCTTTTCTAAATGGATACTTAGAGGAAGAGGTCTACATTGAGCAACCAGATGGTTTCAGTTTGATAGATAATCTGGACTACGTATGTAAATTAAATAAGGCTCTCTATGGACTAAAGCAAGCCCCTAGAGCTTGGTACTCTAGGTTGGATAAGTATCTTCAAGAATAGGGTTTCAGAAGAGGTATAGCTGATAGTAATCTATACATAAAAAATGAAGGAAATGACTTGTTGATTGTAGTAGTCTATGTGGATGATATCATCTTTGGAGGCAGTAATGATAAGATGTGTCAAAAATTTACAAAGAGTATGCAAAATGAATTTGAGATGTCAATGCTTGGAGAGTTGTCTTTCTTTCTTGGCTTGCAAATTTCACAATCAGATAGAGGTATATTTCTCTCTCAGACCAAGTATGTAAAAGAAATGTTAAAAAAATTTAGGATGGAGGATTGCAATCCTGTAAGTACCCCCATGGTTACAGGATGTAAGTTAAGTAAATATGATGAGTCTCCTGAGGTAAATCAGACATTGTATAGATCCATGATTGGGAGTTTACTATATGTCATAACTACAAGGCCAGATATAATGCAGGTAGTTGGAGTGGTGGCAAGATTTCAAGTTGCACCAAAAGAAACACATGTACAGGTAGTTAAGAGAATATTTAAGTATTTGAAAGGTACTATGAATTTTGGACTATGGTACCCCAAGTGCAATAATTTCACTCTCACAACATATACAGATGCGGATTGGGCAGGCAGTGTTGATGATAGAAAAAGCACAAGTGGAGGAGCATTCTTTCTTGGAGATTGTTTAGTCTCTTGGCTAAGCAAGAAATAAGCATCAATATCCTTATCTACTATAGAGGTAGAGTACATTGCAGTAGTTGCTTGTTGTACATAGGTGTTATGGATGAAGCAGACCTTAAAGGATTTCAAAATAGAGCATGATCATCCTATCTCCATACTTTGTGACAATACAAGTGCCATCAATATCTCAAAGAATCCAGTGATGCATTCAAGGACCAAGCACATTCCAATAAAATATCATTTTTTGAGAGAGCAGGTGATGGATCAACAGATTAAATTGGAATATGTTACTACAAAGGAACAGATTGTCGATATATTCACCAAGCCACTTCCAAAGGAAACTTTTGAATATCTCAGAGGAAAATTGGGAGTAGTTCTACTCCCATCCCAAAATTGATCACCTCAAGAAAGGAGGTGGTGAGGGGGCTATGCTAAGTGTCTTATATTTAGCCCCAAGGAGCCCTTTGCCATTGATGTCAAAGGGGGAGAGAATTCAGTGAGGGAGAGCAGATTTGGGAATCCAGTTACAGTAAAATAATTTTTTTTATAAGGGTTGCCATCAATGACAAAGGGGGAGATTGTTGGAAATATTGAGCATATTGAGTTGTCATTGATGTCAAAGGCATAATTATATTCAAGGTTGAAATAATAAGGTACAAGGAAAATATCATCAAAGGGTACACAAGGCAGAATTATATTAATGGTAAAAGTGAAATGGTTGTAAAGGTAAAAATATTCTCTATGGTTTTGATAGCAAGCAATGAATAGAAGTTCAAGAGCCAAAGACTTAAAAGAGTTAAAGAGGCACACGTTTAAGACAAATATTTATTTCCAATGGACCAAGGTTTTAAGCATTAATGTTATAATATTTTAATATTATAATGCAAAGTTTTCAAAAGATAAAGAAGCACCAAATATTCATGGAGGAAATAAAATTTGAATTTCAAATGTGCGTCGACGTCAAATATGAAATTGAAAAGCATATTTAAGTGGGTAAAATATTTCATTTGCACTAAGGTTGGTGACTATGCGCTAATAGGAGATTGTTAATAATATTCATGGAAGGTAGAAGGGAGAATTATGCACGCTGTTTGAGGTAGATTCAAAATCATAAATATCAATGAGGCAACGCATTCAAAACCTTATATGGGTGGCTAGCCCAGACGGTAGGGAGTCCCTGTGCTAAGACGTTGGCAAGGAGGAGGTCACAGGGTCAAAACACAACAGCTATGTTTTGGTTGAAAGTTTTAAAAATAAGGGAAATTTGTAGAAGATGTCTATAGGAATTTCGTGCACTTTGATTTCCATGAGGGCAACTTGCTCTCACGGCATCCTAGCCTACGCTAGGATGTAGGCAAGCAAGAGGTGGTAGTTTCGAGTCACGACAACATGTAGGTAAGGGTACAAATTTTTTGATTAATTTTTTAGAGTATAAGGTATGCATAGTGCCTATCTTAGGGAGACATAAGGTGTATTTTAATTGATTGCATTTTGAATGATTGGTTGAAGTCAAAAGTACAGTGTGAGAAATTGCATTTCAAATTTTTGTGTGTGGGTAATATAAAATTATTTTTATTTGTGAAAGTAGGAGATATAAGGTGTTAAGGTTGAATGAAAATTGTAAATTGCACTTTGGGTTATTGGATGTTATAAGGCACATTGTGGTATATTGAATATTATTTTTATTTTGTGAAAGTAGGAGTGATAAGGTGTTATTATGGTGTGTATTTTTACATGATGAAAAAGAAAATTTGAGGGGTTTTGATCATTGTTAAAGCTCTATCTTGTGAAGATAAAAGGAGAGTCATAAAGTATTATTTTTCAAGTGCACATATTTTTGAAGAGAGATTTTATGTGGATTATTTGAAAAGAAGTTTTGCTAACTTTTTTTGAAGTGGCCAAAGAAAGAGAATTATTTTGAGACAGGTTTTTGAGAGCACATCTTCATCAAGGCAGCTTTAGAGGTATGGTAAATTTATTTCTTTCTCAAAGTGTTTTTTTCTTAAGGATTTTTTTTTTGGTGGAGATATAAGGATTGGTTTAATGTGCTTTAGTGATTGATTGAATTTGAGAACAAGTTGTGCATGAGTATTTATTGAAATTGGAAATATTTGAGCTAGGGTTTGAGAACAAGTTGTGAATGAGCATTGAATGATAATGGGAATAAAAGTGCAAGTGTTTGAGAATATAGTTGTGCATTACTTTGGATGAATCTTAAATGAAAGTGCAAAAATTAGAAATCAGATTTATGAAGTAAATTTGTATGTTGTTTATGTTTGGATTTAAGCATTGTTTGTATGCAAGAACCAAAAATGTTATGAGCAAAATTGAGCATGTTTTATGAGAATATTTGAGCAGGTTTATGAACAGGTTTTTGTGAGAAAAATTGAGCAAGTTTTTGTGAGAAAAATTGAGCAGGTTTTGTGAGAAGAATTGAGCAGGTTTTGTGATCAATATTGAGCAGGTTTTATGAGCATATTTGAGTAGGTTTATGAGTAGGTTTTTGTGAGCAAGTTTGAGCAGAGTTGTGAGTAGAGTTGAGCAGGTTTTGTAAATAGATCAGAGCAGAGGGGATTGGTGTCTCCTGTGGATAGAGGTCCACAAACCATAGTAGAGGGGATTGAGGTCTCCTGTGGATAGAGGTCCATGAAATTAAGCATAGGGGATTGGTGTCTCCTTTGGGTTGGTGCCCATAAAAATTGTAATAGGGAATTTGTTTGCAAGAGATTGGTTGAGAAAATTTATAAGAAATATTTTCTTCGTGGATGTAGCCCACATTGGGTGAACCACGTTAAATATGTGTCTCTCATATGTGTGATGATTTGTGCATTGTTTCATTTACTACATTGATATTATTGTTGTTATCATTTGGAAATAAAAGTAAAAGTTTTGATCTTATACTATTCACCCCCATCTCAGTATAAGCTTGTGTTCTTCAAGGCCTTGGTCTTTGTGCTTCTATATGTGTAAGCTATATATGTAGTAATTAGAAAAGGATAAAAAATAAACATTTATGTAGTATATGCTCTTCCATAGTTATTATTATTTCATTTTGCTTTAAATTTTTTAGCATTGCATTAAGGTGTGAGATGCCATTAAGAAATACTAACCTTTATATTCTTCATCATTTTCATGCATAGATATGGGGTTCAGTTAGGTCAAAGAAGTGGGGCCTATAGGAAAAGATATGTATTCTATTAGGGGTTAAGTTGCATATGTTGGAGAATATTATATTATTTGGTACATGCTAATGTGCCCCCATGGTACCTATGGTACAATGTATATATTATATTAGGGTGTAATTTATATTTTCTCTTTATGTATGTGTCTATGTGTAGGATGTGCACAAGTGTCATGTAGTTATGTATGCAAGTGTAATGTAATAGAGTGTGTATATGTATAGATATAGGGAGTGTGCAAAGTATCATAGAGTAAATTATGCAAATAGATAGCCATGATTCAAGTATACAAGTGGAAATATGAGAAGCCAAAAGACATGAGAGGTTTATCTTATGCATGAAATAGGAAAATATGCATCTCCTAGATATGTGAGGAGAGAAATAGAAAAAGAGTCCAAGAGTCACCTTTCTAAGGATATATTATGGATACAAATATCCATGTATGGTATTGAAGAATTCATTCAAGCATTGATAATATTGAAGCTTGTATACAGTTTGAGCAATTCTATTGTAAGTTTTCTTCATGTTATTTCATGAATTATATTGGCCATTTTACTTCATATTATTGTTATTTTATATGAATGTTATGTTATTTAATATTGGCCATTTATATTGAATGCTCAAATATTAATCTTATATTTGATCCTAAATATTGGGACCTGTGATAACCTAGCTAAAAATCCAATAGTGGTATCATAGTTACTTCGAGCAAACTCTGTCAGAGCAACCATACTCTATCCATAATTTTGGAAGAGATATATTTGAAATCTAGCATCGAAGAAGGATTTCAGGGTGAATTTAAATTTGAAAATGGTTTAGGATAAAATCTAGCATTAGAGAAGAGATATTTGGTGTGAATTTTATTGAAGAAAATATTGTCGAAAGAAGATTAAGTTTACTGGTAAAAGAGACTAGTAAAAGACCAAAACCACATGAGGAAACGTAGGTCACAAAGGAAGAAGAGCATGAAAAATTTGGGCACATTGTACTTTGATAGACATAATAGTGCATATGAAGCCTTTGAAAGCAAAGAACACAATAGATTGAGAGAGCTTAAGTGATTACATTGATATTTCAAAGAACTGAGATTATTTGAAATATTAAGCATTTAGGAAAGAACCCGGAGAAGAATAGAGCAAAGTGTAATAACAAAGAAGACATTGACACATACATAAAATTATATAGGGATATTTGAAGTCACCCAAATTTAGAAGGATTCTTTGTGAGAAAAGAGAACCAAATGGAAGTGGTCTAAGCTATTGGAGGAGAGAAAATTAGAAGTAAAGTAGTAGATAAAAGGAAGCCATTGAAGCTAACCAAAATCAAAGTTAAATCCATCAAAGGAAAAGAGAAAATCTAAAGAAAAATGCAAATCCACTCAGGTATTCCTTAGACATCAAAACATAAAAACTAAAATGTTGAAGTCGACTATGAGCCAAGGGAAGAGCATTATTATAGAAGCCAAAGTAGAGGCAGATTATAAGCCATTTGAGAGCTCAAAATAGAGAGCTAGATTAAAATAAATATATTTGAATATGGTCCATTACTATTGTTGAAGGTGGTGTGAAGGAAAAACATCTCTATTATCAAAAACGGTATGAAATAACATCTTTGTTCTAATTGCTAAAGACAATGTTGAGAGAAAAGCTTTTAAGGATAGTAGTTTGAAATTCATCCAAGGATTAAGAAAGGAATCACATTGCATTGGAAATTGACGCACCCTGATTGGAGCGTGATCAGGATTGCAAGTCATAATGTTTGTACTAGAGTAATGCTCATTGTATGAGAAGAAGCGTTTGCCAAGTGGAAGGAAATGAAAGCGCCAACATAAGGTATGGAATATTGACTTTACATTTGAAATAAAATTTAGGCATGGGATTAAAAGGAGATTTATAAGTTAGGCGCTTAGATTAAAATGTGATTTTTGAAATTTTGAAATATTAAAATTGATTAAAGTTAATTGGAGTGATAAGGTCATTAAATAATTGAAAAGGAATTTGAGAGTTATAAGAAGAATTTAAAAATTCCAAATTTTATTTTTGAAAATTGAATTTTTAATAATTGATATTTGCAAATTGAAATTAAATTTTTAAGAGAAAATGTTTTCTACTCTAAAATAAAAATTTGAATTTTCTTATTTGATTGAGAATTCCAAATTAAAAATTGATTTCAAAAACTTGCTTTTTGAAAATTGAATTGTTGATTGGAAGATTGAATGCAAAATTGAATATTTCTGCATATTGAAAATTTTGTTGATTTATTGAATTTAATTTGGAGCAATAAGGTTGTCTACTCCAAAGAAGTGATTGAAGACTTTACAAATTGTTTATTTTATTTTTTTATTTGAAAATTTGATAAAATTGATTATTTAAAAATTCTGAGTCATAAGGACTTATACTTCAAAGGAATTAAAGGAATTGATAGAATTTGAAATTTGAAAATTTTAATAAGTTCCATTATGTCAAATAACAAGATATTTCTTTCAAAATCCCAAATTTTGAAAGGAACTAATTTTGCTTCATGGAAAAACAAGATGATATTAATTCTCATTGTAGATTTTTTTTGGGAAATAGTGAATAGAACAAAGAAAAAACCTGCCGAAGATGAAAGAGAAATACAAAAATTTGAATAAAGTGATGTAAAAGCCCTCATGTTGATTACAATTGGTATAATTGATGAAATACAACCATACTTATGTGGAGCAAAGACTTTAGTAGATACTTGGGGGAAATCAAGTAAAATATTTGAAGGAAAGAACAAAGCAAACGTATTTAATTTACAATCTCAATTATATTCATTGAAGGTTAATAATGGAGAGAATATATAAATATTTCTTCAAAAACTAGTGGATATAAAAGCTAAGTTGTTAAATTTGGGAGAAAAAGTAGAAGACAAGTTTATTGTCCAAGTTACATACAATGCTTCTATAAAGTTACATACATCTAGTCACTTCACTTCAAGTGCTAAGTAAGTAAATGACCTTTGATGAATTATATAATGTTCTTCAAGAATATGAAGTGGAAAACTTATTCAAAGATGAAATAACTAATAATGCTTTGATATCTAAGGAAAATGTACCAAGTAACATTGCAATATCATCAAAGTCTTAACCTACATGGAAAAAAAGATTCTATCACATATGCAAGAAAAGGGGTCATACTACAATATAATTCTTTGAAATAAGGAAATAAAATGAATATGAATCAAAGAAATCAAATGAATATATCTTTCCAGAATTCTAACAAAGGCAATACCAGCCTCAGTACAGATATGGACAACAACAACAACTAGAATCAAGAGAAGAAAATCAAAAAGGCAATTTAGTCCAAGAAATTCAAGAAATAGAAGAGGCTACAAAAGGAAATGAAATTAGAGCCCTTACAACAAGAATTCTAGTTGAAGATCAAATTGAAGATAATTATGAAAAGGATAAAAATAAAAATTATTCAAAAGTTTCTAATGGCACTGATGATACAAGTGATAAAATAAATGTAGTAGAGAACAAGACTTAAAAAATAGAAAATAACTCTAAGGAACAACAAAGCATTGTCAATACCAAGACAGAGAAGAATATAGTGAAGAAACAAAAGAATAAGATTAGAAATATCAAAAGAAAGACAACTAAAGAAAATTCAGGAAACAAGAAGACAGGTAAATGCCAGAATCTTGATCAGTGCCTGAGCCAAAGTAGAAGGACAATAGCAACAATCAAAGATTGATGACTAAAGTCTTAAATAACCAAATAATGTAATACATGGGGTGTTGGATAATATTACATTATTTGGTACATGCTAGTGTACCCTCATGGTACCTATGGTACAATGTAAATATTAGATTAGGGTGTGAGTCTATAGTTTAGGAGTGTAATTTATATTTTCCCTTTATATATGTGTCTATGTGGAGGATGTGTACATGTGTCATGTAATTATGTGTGCAAGTGTGGATAGTGAGAAAGTGTGCAAATATCATGTAATAGAGTGTGCATATGTATAGATGTAGGAGTGTGCAAAGTGTTATAAAGTGTGCAAATAGAGAGCCAAGATTCAAGTATACAAGTGGCAAGATGAGAAGCCAAAAGATATGAGAGGTTTATCTTATGCATGGAATATGAAAAGATGCATCTCTAGGATATGTGCGGAGAGCAATAGAAAAAGATTCCAAGAGTCACATTTATAAGGTTATATTATGGAGACAAAGATCCATGTATGGTATTGAATAATTCATTTAAGCATTGATAATATTGAAGCTTGTATACAATTTGAAAAATTCTATTGTATGTTTTCTTCATGTTATTTCATGAATGATATTGATCATTTTACTTCATATTATTGTAATTTTATATAAATTTTATGCTCTTTAACATTGGTCATTTATATTGAATGCTCAACTATTAATCTTATATTTTATCCTGAACATTGGGACCTATGATAACCTAGCTAAAAATCCAACATATGTAAGCGAGGGGTATTTTATTATGTTGTATGTCACAATAATAGAAAATGGGAAAAAAATTTAAGGATATATTGTAATATTAAGGGTTCTTCTTAATATTTTAAATTATGCCATGTTCAATTTGAATGGTTGATATAGATGTTCAATAAGACTATTTTGTAACTGTACAATATGTTTTTCTTTGCTTGAGGAAAAGGGGTTGTACTCAAGTCCCCCACCCTTAAAAAATTACAACTCTCCTTTAGAGCTTGAGAGTTTATAAACAAATTAAATTCTCATCTCAATTGAGTTGTTATAGCTAGAGACCTACATATTTTTTCATAGTCTAAATTCTTGATTTTCATTTTCTAGATCTTCTTCAATTTTCTTTGTAAATACAAACTTTCTAGAATCCAACATCATTCTTGATACTTTCTTGTAGCATACTTCACAACATCAAAAGTCCACCTATATTTTCTATGCACTACATCTTAGTAGAGTAATATTTCTAAAACTTCGCATTATCATAGTCTACTTTACCAACTCTGGACTATTAGTTCCCTTTTTGAAGCATAAGTGCAACCATAAGAATTGTAATAAATAGTTTAGTAGTCTCAAAAATTTGAAAGTTCATGATTAAATTTTCTCAAGAAATATTTGCATAATAACTAAACTATGGGTCATTATGTAATACAAGTAGAATTTATTTTAATCCCAAATAACCAATTAAAAAACAAATTATCATTTTTATGAGTTATGAAATGAATCTCATTTATATTATAATGATATTTTAATAAATCATAATAGTATTATTTTAATAAATAATTTAGCAGTCTTAAAAAGTTGAAAGTTCCAATCCATACTCTATCCCATAATCTAACCAACAACCAACAACTCAAATAATCCATTCAGCCATGAAGTCCATTTGATGTAGTTTTTTTTGCTTTAGCATACAAAACTTCTACTCACTTCATGAAATCATAGTATGCTTTACCAAATCTAGACTATTAGTTTTCTCTAATACATTGATCTATAAATGGATCCCTTGAAATATTTTGTAATTCTTTGGAATATTTTTGTGAATTTGCTCCTTTTAGATTTTTTAGTCAGCTTCAATTATACTTACTTCCTCTAACCATGGAAAAGAGAATTTAACTTCACAATCCTCTATTAAAACCCCTCTATTGGCTACACTTTCTACATATTTGATCTCTTTCCTTAACGTATGTGTAAACCTGATTTCTTCAAAGTTTGTAGCAAGGTCTTGTATTTCCACAATGATCTCTTTTATGTTCCATGGAGCCTCTACTTTTCTCAAAATTATATTTATTACTATTAGTGAACTGCCTTCCATTCATACTCTTTTCCATTTCATTTGTTTGCATAGTTTAAATCCTTCCAAGCTTTAGCTTCATTATTTATCTTAAATCCACTATTGAAAGTATAATGTGATAAAATCTCACCCTTATTATTTTTTATTATTTCTCCTTATCCTATTGGTCCTCGATTTCCTTTAAAATCTCCATCAAAATTCCATTTGACCAAATCTACTTTTGGTGGTTTCCACTTTATATTTTTTGCCTTCCTTTTGTTTCTCATGTACCCACCATCGTGATTCCAATTGATGACTTGAATCCATATATCAAAGCTATCTGCTTTAATATTAGGGATTGAGTGAGTTGATAGGTCTCGTTTAGACTCCTGTAAGGCTTAAACAAATATTTTCTTATTATATCTAAATTTCTTTCCTTTTATTTAAATATTATTTTGTTCTTTTCTAGCCATACAATTCAAAGTATTGAAATTGATGATGTATCCTAGATTGTCTATAATACCTCATTTTTAAAAGTGATTTACCATTTATTTAACCATTATTCAATTTTGTCATTCATCAACATGTATTTACCAAACATATTAAGATTACATTTCCAAAGTTTCTAAAATATTGAGTAATGTCCCACGAGATGGTCTATACTCTCCTACTTTTTACATAAAACACATTGTGAGGGGCCATGAAAACCCCTTTTCATTAGGTTATCCAAGGATAAAATTTTCATGTGATCTACTAGCCATACAAATATTTTAACTTTTAGAATGCTTAGGCTATTCCAAATATCTCTCCATATTCTTGTGGTACTCCTAATTTATTGGTGCTTTAGATTAAATCCACTTCTTGTTGTGTATTCTCCTAATTTTTTCAACTCCCAAATCAACCTATCCTTGGCTCTCCTCAAATAATCATTGTTATCTTTCTCCTCAATTGCCTCCAAGCAACAATTTCTACTATACTTGTAAAAAAATATTCTTTCGATTTATATCTTCCTGATCCTTGTACATAATGTTTGAAACCCTATCATCATATTTATCTTGAAGTAATATCATCCATGGTTTCAAAATTAGATCTAGATTGAGTGGCCTTTTATCATACCAAGTATCCATACAAATAGAAATTTTTTATCCAACTCCCACCACCCATATTAGACCTTTAATCACTAGATCAATTGATTTTTTTAAATCATTCCATCATGAAAAGTCATCTGGTAGTGAGAATGTAGTAAATATTAAGCTTTGGTCATTGGGATCAACGTACTTAGAAATATTATTACCCATTACCTTTGATTCTTTTTGTACAATCTCCAAATTACTTCTCCCCTTAGATCTAAGTTTGCATCTATAAGAACTCTTAAACCAAGACCTCCCCTATTTTTATCATCACACACCTTGCTTCATTTCACCAAAAGAAATTTCCTTTTATCAAATAATCCTAACCATAAAAATGACTACATAATATAGATCAAACATTTTTGTACTCATATTGGCATAATATACAAGGACATATAATATGTTGGAATGGCTTATAATACTAATTGAATTAGTTGCACTCTTCTTGCTAATGATAATAATCTATCTTTCCATGCTAGTAGTTTATTTTAAACTTTACTTATAACTAGATTCCACAATTCTATCATCATTCTCCCCTCAAATAAGGACATCCCTAGATATGTTGTTGGTAAATTTTCCTTCTCCATTTTAAGTAACTTGCATATCCTTACTTGTATTCTAGTTGGAGTGTTTATGACATAAATTTTAGATTTTGTCCTATTAACTTTCTTCCCAGAAGCTCTTTCATATTATTTTAATAAGTTATTCAAAGCTTTGGCATCCTTTTTCTATGCCCTTCCAAAAAGGACAATATCATCTACAAAATGTTGATGGTTGATGTTGTTGATGTTATTACTAGCCTTAAGTACACTTATTATCCCATATTTATATTCCTTATTTAGGTTCCTCCCTAATACCTTTGCCATAATAATTAACAAATATGGGGACAAAGTATCACCCTCTCTAAGACCCCTCTTGGCTTTAAATGATTCTGTTACTAACCCATTGACCAACATTGACTATGATGCTATAGAGACACAAGATTTAATCCATATGACCTATTTATTTCAAAATCTAAACTTTTATAATACTACAAAAATAAAATCTCGGTTAAACCTATCATAGACTTTATACATATCAAGTTTTTAGATCATTACTCTATTTTTTCTAAAACCTATTGAATGCATTACTTAATGAGCTACTATGATCCCATCCATAATTAGTCTCCCTTTTATAAATACTCCTTGATATTTTGATTTTTTTTTATCTAATAGTGGTCTGAACCAATTTTCCATTACTTTGGAGATTATTTTATATGCCATATTACATAGGCTTATGGCCTTGAATGAATCAAACAATTTTGCATCATTTTTTAGAATTAGGGTAAGATATATTGCATTTATTTTATAATGTATGTATTATTTTACCCTAGACCATTCCATAATCACCAATAAATAATCCTTCACTATTTCTTAGTTATGATGATAGAATATTATAGAGTCCATCCAGACCTAGGGATTTATCCTTATCAAAAGAGAAAATAGTTGAATGTACTTATTCTAGATTAATAGACTCCATCAGTGTGAGTAATTGCATATTACATATAGAATGATTTTTGGTATTTAATCACACATTATATTTTATTACACATTAATGCTATAAATTATGATAAAAGTTGAAGAATAAGGAGAATGTATTATGCTAAACTTTGAGAAGGGAGTTTCCCTCAAAATTTAATAGAATTTACCATAATTTAGAAAAAGGAGACTACCCTTTCTAAGGTCTAGCACCTCCTTGTCATGTCCCAAATACTCCCTTAGGTATGCCAAATTAGATTAGGTGGTGCATGAGCATAGCTAGATACTAAAATCCATCCTAGAGGGATCAGGATATAAGTCACATTCCATTGAATGCTCTTGTTTTCCCTATATAGTTTATAACCATAAGGAGATTACATGGATGAAGGGGAATTCTATTAGGACCTTACATCCTAAACCCTTTATCAAGTTGATTGTAATAATATAGTTAGTAATTAGATTGGGTGTCTCTTTGTATGTAAGGTGATCCTTGATCATTAGGATCAAGGTTTGATAGATTAAATAACTAGTTTTTTCTAATCTTGGAGTACTAGGGTTAGGGTTGAGTTATTATATATTGCATTGTAAGAAGGAAAAAACATTCAAAATGATTATATTATAATGAGCATTTCTCTTGAAGGAGGTTGCCTTCTTAAAGTAGTCTATAATACAATGTAATACTTTTCAAAGTTATTGATAAAGCTTATTTATTATTCTATTGAATTTGATATCTTGTGTTCTTTATATTCTTGTATATTATTTATTTTATTTCAATTAATTATTTAATAAAAATCCATACCTTTAGAATCAAAGCACTTTCAAGGGATGTTTCCATTACAACAACCACTTTTTGCTTTCAAATATTTTCTATTTGCTAGTGCTACATTTTTTTTCCTATTTCACATCTTTGATTGTAATAATCTTAGCTATATTTCCTATTCTATATCTTCTTGGTAATTTTTATATCCTTTAATTTTTTTTTTTGTATTCAATGTTGAAATAGTCCTAGTTTCCTACATTCAATGCAACAACATAAAATATTTTTCCTAAAACTTTTTAACATAGAAACCCTATGTTAGGGTTTCAAAAAATCATGGGTAGTTGTTGTTTATGTTTGATCTAGATTACCCATAAATCATGTAATGAAATTAAAGGGTGATCATACTTTAATACCTAGGCCTAAGATAACATCCAAGCATGGCCTTGAACTTCCTTGTACCTTCAAGTATATTAGGATATCCCTAGGTCTAGAAGAAACCTTTATTTAAAAGAAGCCACTATGACTTTTTATGTATCGATAAGTAGTTACCCTCAAGAAACTACTTGTACCATACCTCAAATATGAGATAGTTTGCATGTGGGAATGATGTAACCCTCCATAGTTAGTTCCATAAAATATTGGTCCAAATATTATCTATAAATGAGATTATAATATATGGGATCCTACAAACCAGAAAAATTCTAGCTTATTACACTAGAAATAACATTAGTAATGGGTCATTGGGGCATACTAAAAGAAATATCCATTGAAATATTGAATTTTGATTTGATTCAAGCATTGATTTGGAAGATTAGATATTTTGGATAAGAGCAAGATTTATTCAGGAGAATTGAGTAGAGTAGTATAGGATTGTAGAGGTTTGCAAAAGTGTAGAAGAACAATGAAAATTAGGAAACTTGGGTTCTATATCATTTTATAAAATACAATTAGTCATGGATCTAGGGGCATCTATAATGTATAAAATTAGAACTCTCATAGATAATAACTCAAATATTATAAAGAGTTTGGTAATTTTGATAAGACCAAACCCCCTCAAAGATAACATAAGGATTCAATCCCATGTCTAAGAAATTATTTTTGAGGCCTAGTCTATTACAGTCATATTATCATAACAATCATGTTGATTATAGAATTAGTAACATTGTTTTGACCACTAAAAAGGGTTATATTAGGTCTAGTCTATTACAATCTCCTTCTCATGTTGGTCATTTTGATACATAGGATTCATAACACTTCCAATAAAATTAGGTGATCTAAAATGATAGTAGGATGTAGATCACATGGCCTTTTATGGAGAGGCTAGAGAGAAATAAAGAAAATATATGGGACACTTAGTCAAGTTAACTGGTCAACCTTGTCTAAAGTAGATAAGTTTGACAAATTTATCAATATTAAATCTCACTTACTTGTTGTTAGTACCCAAAACACCAATATTATGAATACCATTAATCACCTTCAATAGTTAGGGAAACATAATATACAATATGTCATTTTCTAACAAAGCTCTACTCGACAAGGTCCTAACTTTGGAAAAAATTCTAGGGGTAGGAAACATCCTATGAAATGTTAGCATACTCTATTGACTCCATAACATACATCAAAATTTGATTTTTTAAAATTTTATGGAGAGGATCCCACTAGTTGGATATAATGGGTATAATAATATCTTTATTTAAATCAAACACCCAATAATCAAAAGCAACCTATAGCTTTATTCAACCTTGAGTAAGGAGTGTTCTATTGGTGTTATTTGTTCTAGAAATCAAGTGGTAGAACATCTAGATGAGATGAATTATGTACAAAAGTACTACCTTGTTTTGGGCCTAGTATCTATGAAGACTTTATAGGAGTCTTAAACCAAACTTAAGAAAACTCATAATTGTGAGAACTAGAAATAATTTGAAAAATTGTCAACTAGGATAGAAGGTTTGACTAATACCTTTTTTAGAAGTTGTTTCATCATTGCATTAAAGGATAAAATAAGAGTTGAGATAAAAAAATTTAAAATCCAAATATGACAGAAGTGACTACATTAGCTAGGTTAGATAAGGATAAATTTATACCCCAACATTGAAAATATAAATTGCCATAAGAAATTCACAATTGGTTCCAACATCAAACAATTTAGGCAATAGCATTATTCCAATCAAATTCTTAAGTAAGAAAAAATAAAACCTCATCAAGTTAGGATATTATGTTATAATTGTGATGAAAAATACAACTCAGGTCATGAACGCATAAAATGAAAGTTATACCTATTGGATGAAGAGTAAAATATTTTTCTTGATGAGTTAGACACCATAAAGGATAACTTAGGTGATGAAAACCCTAATAATATTGATAAAGTAGAAAAAATCACTAAAAAATATCCTTATATGCCTTAATAGGACTTACCATACTCTAAACTATGAGAATACAAGGTAGTTCAAAAAGTGTCCTTTGACCATTCTCATTGACACAAGTAGTACTCATAACTTTATGGACCCTAATATGGATAAATCAGAAAATTTCTACCTACACCCATGAAATAGTTTTGAAGTCATGACACCTAATAGGGGAACTCTCTCCTATAAAAATAAATTTCATGTTTTTAATATTGCAAAAAGGCATTCACAATTTGAAATGTGGTACACACGCACGCGCGCACGCGTGCACACACACACACACACACACACACACACACACACACACACACACACACACACATATATATATATATATAAATGCACTCCCATTAGGAGGGTGTGGCATAGTCTTACAAATAGACACTAGGACCCATATTATGGGATAATTTAGAAATATGAATGAGACTCATCATAAATGACCAAAACTACACCCTTAATCGGCTAATCACCATGCTAGTAAAAGTAATTTATTCCCATCACATGGAGAAATTATTAAAAAAAATGATCACATGGAATTGTGACTTAATATTTAATAGTGTAATCTATAGAAATAATCAAATCAAATAATTCCTCAAAATTGCAAGCACTCCTTGAAAAGTATGCTTAGTTGTTTGAATAATATTGTAGACCCCTCAATGTCCACATGACTATTCTATACAATTGATTCTAGGAAATTAGCCTCTAATCATTCACCCTTATAAGTACTTCTATGCACAATAGTTAGAGATCAAAAAATTACTATAGGAATTTTTGAAGGTATGAGTGATTCAACCAAGCATCATTCCTTATTCCTCCCTAGTAATTTTATTATAAAAATGATAGATGATAGATATTGTGTGTGGACTTATAGGAGATAAACATAATTACTATCAACGACAAATTTTAGATTCTAGCAATATATGAGCTTCTAGATAAATTACATGGTGTCCATTTCTCTTCAAGTTGGATTTGAGGTTAGGGTATCACTATATTTATATACTAAAAGAGGATATCCCCAAGAGTGTATTTATAACATATGAAGGACACTATGGATTTTTTATCATGCTTTTTGGCTTAACAAATACCTCGTCCACATTCCAAAATTTATCAAACCATATTTTAAGGTCTTACCTTTAGAAATTTATTTTGGTATTCTTAAATGACATCCTCATCTACAACAATACTTGGGAAGAGCATTTGACTCATTTGGATCAATCCCTACAACTATTTTCATAAAAACAATGTTGTGCAAAATATTCTTAGTGCACTTTTTCTCAAATAAAATTTGAATATTTAGGATATATTGTTTTAGATGAATATATTAAGATGGATCCTAAAAATATTGAAGACGTAAAAAATGGCCTGAACCCAAGACCCTTAAGAGCTCTTACTACTTATTAACATAAGTTTATTAGGTATTATAGTAAAATTATAGTTGCCCTAAATGGAAAATGAATTCATTCATGTGGACCAAAGCATTAGAAAGGGATTTAAAATTTCTCAAGTGGGCCATGTGCACTAAGCCCTTACTCACTATGCATGATTTCCCTAAACTATTTACAATTGAAAGTGATGCATTTGGTGGTGGGATTAAAGGGTAGTACTCATGTCATGATGGAGACCTTTAGATTTCAAAATTAATGTACTCATAGGCAAAAACTTGGTAAAGTTAGCATACAAAAAATAAATTATGGTCATTTTTCATGTGGTAATACATTGACAATTGTATATTATGGGATGAAATTTTATATCAAGAGAGACCAAAAAAGCCTTAAATACTTCTTAGAAAAAATAATATCTTCTACCTAATAGTATAATTGGCTCATCAAACTATTGGGCTATGATTATCATATCATCTACAAAAGAGAGAAAGACAATGTCATAGTCGATGCTCTTTCTTACAAATTTGATGATCAAGTGATGCTTTGTGTTTTATCCTTCCCAAATCAAGATTTATTGCATAAGGTCCAACACTAATGGAAATAATATACATAAATATAACAATTCATTCAAAAACTATCCACCAAATTTGTAAATAGAACAAGGTACTCATGGGATGGACAATACTTGTGCTATAATGTGTATGTCATACTTTCTACATATTTCACTAACGAGTTCATACTATTAAAGGAGATACAAACATCACCATTAGTATGACACTATATATTATTAAATATATCAATACAAAAAGGAACTTATTCTTGTAAGGAATAAAATATGATATTGAAAATCTTGTTTGAGAATGTGATACTTGCCAATGCCATAAGGGAATCAATTCAAGTTTTAAGTATACTCCAACCATTATTAGTTCTAACTAAAATTTCCATGGATCTCATTGATTATTTCCATATTCAAGAGGAAAATTATCCATTATTTTTTTTCTAGATCATCTCTTTAAGTATATCCATTTTTCCTACTGGCCCATCCTCACACAACTTCCACCATTTTCCAAACTTTCCTTAAACAATTTTTTTTACCTCCATGGCTGCTGATGTCCATAGCTTGTGACTATGACCTCATATATAGTAATCACTTTTAGAAGAAACCCTTTGGTCTACATAAAAACCAATTGAAAATAAGCTCAACATACCATCCAAAAAGTAATATCTACATAGAAATCAATAATAAGTGCTTGGAGGCTTACTTGCACTATTTCAATTTCAAGTAGGACTCAATGGACCAAATGGATACCATTGGATGAATGGTGTTACAATACTCACACAAAAACTAAAATTAATCCATATATGGTCAACCATCACCATATCTCTATCTTCTAAGTATTTTGAAGGTATAGGTCATCAATTCATTCCCTCAACACTTGATAAAATATACTTTGAACCCTTAAAGACAACTTAGCTATGGTCCAAAATTGAATAATAAATAGATCACCATAACAAAAATAAACATCTTTGAAAATAAAGGGTAATCATAAGTTAGCATCTAAGTTGTATGGGCTTTATTGGGTATTACAGTGAAATGGACTTATTACATACAAACTGGACCTACCATCATATTCTAAGATATATCCCATTTTACATGTATTGTTTTAATGAAGTCCCTAGGTCAACACATTCAAGCTTAATTAGGATTTCCTAAATTGGATGACAAAGGATCAATCATTCTTAAGACTAAAGTTATCCTAGATAATAATCATGCTAACTCTATAATCACACCATTGTGAATCTTCTAACAAAATAATGAGTTTTACACCACTACGATGCAACTTGGGAACCACTCTATTAACCTAAACAACAATTTCCTTACATTTAACATTAAGAAAAACTATTTTGGAAAGAGAGGCAATGTTAGGACCTTACATGCTAATTTGTTTATTTACTTGATTGTAATAGTGTAGTTAGTATTTACAATGGGTACATATTTTGTATGTAAGGTAACCCTTGATCATTAGATTTGGTGTTTGATAGATCAAATAGCTATATTGGATAATTTTGGAGCACTATAATTAAGGATTATTTGTTATATGTTGCATTGTAAGAATGGAATAAGCATATGGAAGCATTACACCATATTGAGTATTGTTCTTGAAGGAGGTTGTCTCCTTGAAGTAGCCTCTGGTGCAATGTAATATATTTTAGAGTTATCAATAAAGCTTATTTATTATTCTAATCCATTTGGAATATTGTGTAATTTTTATGCTTATATATTATGTTTACCATTTTGATTAATTATTGTAGATAGAATCCTTACAACCTCCCATATTTCATGTATTTCATAACCTAGGACCAAGGCCATGTGCATGTTCAAGGATGGATATATCACTTCTAGTTTACAGAAATGAAGGTCCATGATGCATCTAGTTGGTAGAATGGAGTATGGGTTTATATGGAGTGGATTATAGTGGCATCATATAGAGATGATGATGAAGGGGAAAGCTATGACTTGGTGAACTATGTTGGGATATGGTCATGCACTAGAAGGGTTAACTATATATAATGAAATATAGAATTTTGCCTAATATCATATCTTCTATCCAATAATATGTTTTCTATCATGTAAAATATGTAGTATTGATGAGCCTTAGGTAATTCTTACTAACATTAGTTAAAAATTATCTCTCATCTATTCAAACGGTATGGATTTTTATATGTTATAAGGGTTTATGCCAAGGGTGGGTAATATACTTATTGTTAGATATTAGATGGGTACTAGGGATACCATGGTCTATCTATGGGGGTGCATGTTAAATTATATTATGAATTAATAAGGATACATTTTTTTAAATTAAATTCACTCTACCTACAACTGATCATGAATGTACTTCAACATTAAATTTTCTCAAACCCATACTAGTATTACTCTGAGATAAATCTATGTCCTAGATTTGAGTTCTTGCTAGTGAACTACATGATCTGAGTTAGGAGACTTTGCTATACCTAATTAAACCCCCACATCAGAAAAAATTGGTAATATATTTTACCTTGTCACCAGAGCACCACTTTTGCAACTATAGATTTGCTTTTGTGACTAGAGCATTGTTGTATTAACTAGATCACTATTTTTCTAGCTAGATAACCACTATTTAAGTTATATAACTACTATTTTAAGCAATTAAGCAATGCTATGATTGCAAAAAAGTGGTATTTTTCCATAATAGAGTGCTGTTATATCCATAGTGGAGTGACATCATTGCTATAAGAATAAGCATTTTATTACAATATGTTGGTGTTGTCATTGTTAAAATTAAGAAAAAAGGGGGTCATGTGATCCCTTCCTGTATGTCATATGCTTAGAGTACACAATAGAGTCCATGGTTTTAGGAAGGGTCTTTACCAATCAATATATTATTGAATCCCATATTTAATAATGCTACCAAAAATTATAGGGATAGACCATAAAGGGCATTGTGAACCCCTCCTTTATAGATAAAAAAATTACAAAAACCATAAAATCATAAATAATCCAAACCTTATTTTATCTAAATTTTCTAATTAGAAGAGAAAGGTCAAAAAAATGATAATCTCTTCTTATACCCAAATGTGATTAGGAAGGTTAATGACCATGGTGTTCAACACCCACTAATGGACCATTTTAAAAAGAAATAAAAGGGAAGATAATTTTGAAAAACAAAAAAGAAGAATTAATAAGATAACACCCATGGTGTACCTAAAACAACTCCCTTTTTAACCCAAACAATCAAGAGCCAAGACAATAATCTAGTTTTAGGACCTTTAGACAAGAGTTCCATTCTTTTAAACTCAATCATCAACACTATAGCATCATTATTTGCACAATATTTCTTAACAATGCTACTTTTTTGGGAAGTACAATTCCATTATGATGTCACTATAGACATAGGCATTGTCATCAATATTGCATGCAAAAGATGTTTTGTTAACAGTACGACTTGTAAAATAGGTATTGTTGATGACATAGCTTATAAAAGAGACATGTTGTAGAGGCACAACTGATTGTGTTTCTTGTAAAATATAGGCCTTGTAGAATAGAATAGACAATATTGTGGTAAAGTGTCACATGTGCATTTCCTTAGTCATATGAGGACCTATAACCAAATTTATCCTTTGCAGTAAAGTACCAATCCACAAAAATAACACAATATAAATAAACCCTATAAAACCTAACAAACCCATTTGAGAAAGAAAAATTCAAAACTATATAAAAATGTAATAGAGACTAATTAAAAAAAAATAAAGAATATCCTTGCATATGATGGTTTAATATGATGTTGAATGTTGGAATGAGTAGATGTGAGAATGAGAGAGAAATATCCATGGATGTCCTTTCCCTTCTATCCATAGCCACCCTAACCCCCTCCATGTATCATCCCCTTTAACCTTGGGTACATTTCCTCTCACCATGTCTACAATTGAGGGTGAATGAGAAAGATGAGGTCTTAAGAATACCCTCTAAAGATTAGAATTTTTTAGATTTATCCAGATCCAATGTTGGGGATTGATTTGATCCAAAGATAAAAAAATAGACCCTAATTCTATATGGAAGTAGGTAAATTTAAAGTTTAGATTTATTATTTTGTTAGAGTATGATGTAACATCTTGTAAATTATTTCAAGGGTAATATGTACTCTTTCCTCTTATTAATGTATCCTAGGATATATAACATAGGTTATAACTTTATAAAGAGCAATCTTCTTTATATTTTATTTAATTATTTTTTTGCATGGTGAATAACTAAAATTCAAAATAACGCATTTAAGCAAATATGAAAGGTTAATGATAATAAAAATATAATTTGAATTAGTAGAAACCTTAAACCATAGTTTGTCCATGATAGTAAAACATTAGGTCATGCTAATACAAATCCTAAAACTAAAGGGTAACATGGAAGGTAACATAAGAAAAAAGAAAAAGAAAAAGGAGAGAAGGGGAAACATGCATTTATATGTAAGTAACCAATATTTGTTTAAAAACTCTAATTTACACAAATCACATGTACTAAGTCATTTTTTAAATATATTGACCCCCAAGGGCTAGGTGGATTGGTAAGTGCAGGTGTGGTTGGGCACTTACCAAGGAGAGACCTAGGTTCAAACCTTGGGGGAAGCCAACCATTTGCAAAGGTAGTAGTCTTCTCTGAATCCTCTGAGTGCATGCTAGACTGATGATGATGGTATGAACCCCGAGCGACAGGTGGTCCCCATCTCATGTGGGGTCAAAAATAATGAGATAGATAGGTTTGTTGGGAGTAGTCCCTATGGTTTGAACCCTTTGCTGGAAAATTACTAAAATTGTGGCTGTAACCAACTCTCCTATGTAATAAAAAAAAATATTGGTTAGAACTATATTTTGGTATTAAGATATCTAAGGTTCAGATCCTACTATTCCTTACTTTGAAAATGTGGGCCTTGTTATACCCCATGCTCAACAACTAATTATTTTTCTAGGAATCAAACTGAGGTGTTGTTTTTTTTGTTAAGAAGTACTATTCAATTGGATTTCTTTGGAACTATTATTTAATAAATTTTATGTTATGTATTGCTATTCTTATGCAAAAATATAAATAATATATATTCTTATTGCATAAAAATTTAGTTCATAGTTCCATTTATTTTGAGGTGCATACAAAATACCACAATGCTAAAATTTGGATGAAAATTATTTTAGGAATTAATAAATGATAAATTTAATAGTTGATTTATTAAATGGCATTAGCTCAAATAGTTATATTCCTGAACTTTCAAGGAGGATATCCTGGCTCAAATATTTCCAAGTGATACATGCGTAATTATCAAATTGTTGCAATACCACTATGTGGTCATGATGTAATATGAGTGGGGTCCATTTAAATCCCATATAACCAATTTAAAAATATTAAAAGTTGATTTACCCTAACATCATAATAAATCATGAATTTAATATATAATTTTATTTTACATAATTAGATGAAGTGGTTAGTATGTTAATTTTGTTGAATTCTTAGAAGTTGCCTTATAATTAAATTAGATGACTCTAAGAAGGAGAGCAACTCAATATTGGAAGTCTAATCCACTATTTGAGGGTCCACATGTATCTTGGGGAGTGTTTGAGGTATCAAATACATATCATAAATCATTAAAGCCACTATATCTAACCCTTCAAACCCTTTAGGACGTGGTTGATTCATTAAGATATCTCAAAGATAGATTGCCATTTGCTCTAATCAAAATAGATATTAGAGGAAACATAATCTTGAGGAGGTCAAGTATAAAACTCATTAAGAACATTCCACATTGGAGGGATTGATATCCATATAGAATATCTTAATATTTTTTATTATGTTGAAGATTTGAGGCCCAACTAGGAGCTATCATATTTTCAAATGGTTTTCTTCATGAACTTGTGAAGATCAAACCTCCCAAGTTTATTTCTAGAAAATGTGGGAATATTACTAGGGAATGGTTGATTATTATTAACTCCTCCATCACTCTTTTGGAGCTTCATAGTAATGATAAGGACAATACAACCATTCCTTTATTAGATAAATAAATAACACCATTCTATCATAATAAGAAGAGACCCATAGGATTGACAATCAAAGATATAACTTAGAACATATATAAGTAAATCTTGAGATAAGTATATCTTAGAGTTCTTCTTAATGGAATAAAATTGATAATTTTTATAATATTATATTGGTGGGCATGATTGTGGGTGAGTATTGGACCAATTTTTAGGTCTCTTGAGGTATTTTAGCTTTATTTAGGATGATTGAGTGAAGGTGAACTAATTCACTTGAGGCTTATTATTATCCATCCAATAGGATGTGGACATAATGAGTCCAACTAAATTGAATAAAATATAAACATATAATTCAATGCAAAGTATTATCATCTAGGTATATTTGAGGTAAAGGGATATCGATCCCAATATATGTAGACCCTAAAAAATTTAGAGATTAAGGCTCAAAATTATTTCCTCAATGAGGATTACCTAGAATGCCCCCTCCTTAATAGTAGAAACAATCTCAGTCATCACAATAACCCCAACACTCACATCCATAATTGAATGGTCAAATATATGGGTCTAATGGATTTAAGTATATATTCAATGTTAGAGGATCCTCATAAGGGTTCCACTTAGCCTTGTTAAAAGGGACCCACATAGTTAGGGTGTTATTAAACTAGGGAATTATCTTGAATTCTAATTTAACAATGCACTCTAATTGGATTTTTATCTTTTAAGTTTTTTATTATATATTTTAAAAAAATTAAATGTAACTTTTAATGATGGATCGGGCTTTCAACATAGTTATCATTGTCATATAAATTGAGGTTAAAAATAAGGTTAGAGCTCTGAAAGAGAAAACTAGGGTATCAGTTGGGTAGCCAAAGAGATTTCTGGTTGCTGTGGAATTGAAGACAAGATTGTTGACCCAGGAGGACCCAATGGGGACACCTCAAGATCCTATTTTAGAGATACATGGTTATTTTGCAGATTTGTTAAAGGATAAATCTCTAAAAAATACTGAAGAAGCATAAAAAATTATATTAAAAATGATTTTTACGGTTTTTGGAAATAGATCAACATCTCAACGAGTTAATGGATGCTTACCACAATCAGAATCAAGGCAAAATATTGTCATTGAGCAAAGGATGGTAGAAGAAATAATTTTATATAGAGCCAATCATGATTTGATCTATAAATTCATGGGTATTCGCCCTACCCTAATTTTTTTGCATTCTTGGGTTCGAAAAACTAGGAGCCTCTTGGTGAGTATTCATTGTGTTTTATTAGC
The DNA here is from genome assembly GCA_028583015.1 of Wollemia nobilis. Taxonomy (NCBI): domain Eukaryota; kingdom Viridiplantae; phylum Streptophyta; class Pinopsida; order Araucariales; family Araucariaceae; genus Wollemia; species Wollemia nobilis. The sequence goes on from JAQPPZ010017222.1 coordinate 12,067,860, forward strand.
AATGGATATTTTATTGTTAGTTTTTCTTCACTCGTCGATAGAAATAGGGCTTTCAAATCAAAAAATATGAATAATCGCCTGACAAGATTATTTGTTCATACCTAGAGAGTGGGATTTGATCCTCGAATTGAAGCCACTGCTTTTCCATTTTGGATCCATTTATATGCACTCCCAATGGAGTTTTAGAGTGAGCAGGTATTGGAAATTATCAGCAATTCTCTTGGAAGACATTGGGTGTTTCCAAAGATACAATGTAACGAAACACAACTATTTATGCTATATTATGCATGAAAATAGATCTTAGCCAACCTTTGTCGATAGATGTTGAACTCAAAATTGCAGGATTATCTTGGATTCAACAACTGGATTATGAGGCATTGCCCTTCAGGTGTAGAGTTTACCACAAATATGGGTATTTGACCCGATCTTGCCCCAAAAATATGAACATAAAAATGGAGGCTCCTTTGGGAATGTCAAATCTTCCTAAGGAGGGTAATTCAACAATCAATAAATAAACAACCAACATTTCTCAAGGTAAATAAGCACAAGGAGATGGTTTTGAACAGCCCAAAAGAAGGAGAAGGCAAAAGAAAAAATATGGTAAAGAGCAAACCCAACTCAAACGCTCCAATAGGTATGAGATCTTCAAGACACTAGTGGACCAAGAAGAACAAAAACTCATGGAAGGAGTGGATGAGAATAATAAAAATAATAACAGCCATGTTCAAGCCCCTCTTTCACCTCCTCCCATCCTAGAGCAAGTAATTGAGTGCAGTAAGTTACCATAATTAGAGATTGTAGGGGCATTGGTAGTGCATAACCAAGAGTAGACGATAATTAAGGATGTAATCATGGGTATAGTAGAAAAGAATAGAGAAAGGCCAACTCTAGGGATAACTCAAGTGGAAAAGAGAAAACATATCAGCTCTCAAGGAGTGGGTAGAAAATCAAATAAGAAATTGATAGCAGTTCAAGGAGACAAACTGATCACTAGAAGATCTATGAGACCAATAGATTTATAGTACTCTCAAGGTAACCAATGGTTATACAATCATGGAATGTTAGGGGTTTAAACAATAGAACCCATCAATCTATTGTTCGAATAATCTTAGAAAAATGTAAAACAGATTTTTTGCTTATCCATGAGACAAAAATGTCATTCGATCTTATGTGTAAAATAGTAAATAGACTTTGGAGGAGTGTTGGTCACATGGAAGTGGCTTACCAATGGGACTCATGGGGGATAGTTACTTTGTGGAACTCTCTTGAATGGATAGAAATAGAACATATGGCTTGGAGGGGTGTCCTCACATCACATTTTAGGAACAATGTGATAGTTGAGCAGGTTTTAATCACAAATTTTTATGGGGCTCAAAACCTAGATGGTTAGATGCATCAATGGAAAGCTATGCATAACATGAGAGTCTCAAGGGAGGAGTTAGACTGTATTTTTGTTAGGGATTTTAATTCTAAATTATCCTCTAGATATCAGGAAGGGGGAGCCCCAATTTTAGACCCAAGGGATCGACTTATGATTGCCCAAGTCTAGGTATTACACTTGGTGGATATTAAATGTCCTGGAACCAACTATACTTAGACTAATAATAGGAGGGAGCCAAAGGTCAAGAAGGTGAAGTTAGATCATTTTTTGATTTCAGATGAGGCATTTGTGAAATGGAATATAAAATTTCAAATTTTGGAAGGTCCAATTTTAGATCACTTTCCCATTTTGTTGGAAGGGGGTATCAAAACAATGCAGTATCACAAACCATTTAAAATTTGAAAACTTTTGACTACAAAAAGAGGAACTTCGAAATAAAATCTAGTGGTGGGAAGAGGGCCACCCAGCATATGGGACAACAATTTTTAGATTCCATAATTAGCTTCATTATGTCAAGGATCAACTGAAACAATGGAGGTGAGCTAACAAGATATACTTCCAAGTCCAAATATCTCCATTGGTGTCCAGATGGGATGAGGTTCAAAAATAATTTAGGGAAGTAACAATTACAAAACAAGAGGATGATGCATTGCGTAAAGCAGTTGAGGACATTGACAACCAAGAGAAGACCTACTAGAAACAAAGAGCAAGAACCACTTGGTTATTAGAAGGTGATAAAAATACCAAATTTTTCCATCGGGTTGCTTGTGCTAGGAGACAAATAAACAATATGGAAGCTCTTCAAGATGAGAATGAACACTCCTTTGATACAATTCTAGGTATGCATTTATATTCAATTGATTATTTTTCTAAACTATTTAAGTAAAATATGGTGCAACATGAAGAGGCTCAAAAATAAGTTCTTTATGTCATACCCTCTTTTATCTATGAGGAAGAAAATCAAGCCCTACTTAAACCCATTGATAGAGAGGAACTAAAGAAAGTAGTATTTGGAATGAGCACCAAAAAAACACCAAGTCCAGATGGCTTTCCAATTGAGTTTTTCAAGCCTTATCGGACAACTTGGAGGAAGATGTAATGGTTGTTATAGAGGAGTCTAAAGGTAGTAAAATAATGCTTAAAGCATTAAATCATACTTTCATTGCCTTAATTCCAAAATGGGATGAGGGTTGCATATTTCGGATTATAGACCTATTGCCTTATGCAATGTCATATATAAAATAATCATAAAGGTAATGGTTGAGTGGCTAAAATATCTTCTACATAGCATTATATCCTCATAGCAAGGGGGTTTTTTAGATGGTAGGAAGATATTGGATGGTGTGGTTCTAGCTTAGGAGGCAATCCATTCAATACAAAAATCTAGTAATAGGAGAATGTTCATAAAATTGGATATGTCAAAGGCTTATGATAGAATGGAGTGGAGCTTCTTGTCAAAGATGATGGCAGCCTTTGGTTTCTCTCAGGATTGGATAGAATGGGTCATGAGTTGTGTTTATACTCCGACATACTCAATGTTAATCAAGGTTCTTCCCTCGGAACCGTTTGGAGCTAGTCGAGGCCTTCGTCAAGGAGATCCTTGTTCCCCCTATATTTTTATTATATTCGCTGAAGGTTTGGGTAGACTCATATTGAGAAGAATACAACAAGGTTTACTAACAGGTATCAAGGTGGGTGAGGAAATTTTTATTCACCTACATTTTGTGGATGACATAATATTGGTGGGAGTGGCCAAATTTAGGGAATCAAGAATGATTAGAGATACACTTAATGTCTACCTTAGGGCCACAAACCAAGTCATCAATGATAAAAAATCTAAAGTGATATTTTTCAATCTTCATCAAAGGCTTCAAGATAGAATTTTAGATATCTTGGGATTCACGAGGACTTCTCTCCTAGTGGTATACTTGGGAGTCCCTTTGCATTTAAAAAAAATGAAAATAGATGTGTGGAGGAATCTTTTGGATTGTATCAAGGAAATAATTAATAATTGGTCTCACAAATGGTTAAGCTATGAGGGTAGATTAACTTTTTTTATAGTCATTCATTCAGGCCATGCCAATTTATAAATTTTCTATCCTTGCTGCCCCACATACCATATGGAAATAGTTGGACAATATGGCTAGAAAATTTTTATGGGGAGGAGTAAAATAAGAGATAAAATGGGCCTTAGTAGGTTGGAATAAAGTAACCCAACCCGAGGTAAAAGGAGGTATGGGATTGAAGATATCAAAGTTAAATAATAAAGCTTTGGGTGGAAAGCTTTACTGGAGGTGGATTTCCCAACCAACTTCTTTATTCTAGTAAAGTTTTAACTAGTAAATATTTGGGATAGGCAAACACAAATGAGCTGGTTCATTTCCCTTTGGATGTTAATGGATCCTTAGTGTGGTAGGCTCTAAAGTTAGGATCTTAGGTAGTGAAAGATGAATTATTTTGGAAAGTGGGAAGAGGGGAGAAGGCATAATTTTGGATAGATTCATGGGATCAATACCCACCTATCATTGTTGAATTCCTAGAACTGTAACCAATAAAAACAACCATGGAAACCAGGGGTTGGATCCAAATTTAAAGTTATTTCAACACTAGTCACCTGGGAGATTATAATTTTAAGCAGTTTAAGAAGTTGGATGAGTGGCCAATTTCAATCCCTCCAAAATTAACAGCCATCATGACTAAAATATTAGTAGAAAGATTTCTCACAGGTAGATATGAGGAGGATGAACTAGCTTGGGGCTATGGGAGCCTTGGTGTCTACACAGTGAAGGATGGATATGATAAGATCCTTCCAGAGCCTCCTCTTCATGCATATAAGGTTGAAGATTGGAGAAAGATTTGGCAGTCCAAGGGTTGGTAGAAAGTAATTTTTTTTCCTGGCAGTTTATGCATAATGGAATTCTTACTTTTGATAATCTCGTACATAAGGGAATCATTGGTCCATATCAATGTTTTTTATGCTACAAGAGTGAGGAAAAATCTGACCACTTGATGTTTGAGTGCCCATTCACACACTAGATCTGGGAGAGATGGTTTTTATCTTATAAAATTTGAGTTAATAGTGATTTGAATCGAATTAATATTTAGAAAATATGGAAGAGGGGTACATTTAAATCTAAAGTTCTTTGTATCGATTGGGAGCCTGGACTAAACTTCATTTGGTGGTAAGTGTGGTTGGAGAGAAATGGCAAAATTTTTAGAGAAACCTTTTTTATTTATATGGAGTTTGGCAGGTCATTTGGAGCAAAGTCACAGAAACTGCGATAGTATATACTAAAGAGGAAAATCGGGTTGTTATAGGGATAATGGAGAAGAAAGTTGAAGTGCAAGAGGGGAAGTACAAAGCTAGTTGGAAACTACCCCTAGAAGGTTGGATTAAAATTAATACTGATGGAGCTATAAAAGGCAATCTAGGTAGAGCTGGAATTGGAGTTATTTGCATGAATCATGGTGGGACAATACTCTATTGGGAACTGCAAGGCCTGGGAAGGGCCACAAACAATGAAGCGAAATGATTAGCTATCAAATTTGCTTCTATTTGGGCAGTAAAACAAGGTTACAGGAAAATAATCCTAGAATTAGATTCTCAAATAATGGTAGGAGCTCTAGATTGCATGAGGAACTTTTCTTTGAATACATGGAGGTTGAGGATTCTTGTCACTCAAATTAAGGAATTGTGGAGAGAATTAGATGATGTGATTACAGTTTATGTGAGTAGAGATCTAAATAAAGTGGTAGACTTCCTAGCTAAGATGGGTACTGAGAAGAAGGTAGGGGTTTAGTGGTATAGTGACATGGCTATTGAGGATGAGAGGATTAGACAGGTTGGTGAGCAAATCCAGTGTTTAGCTAATTTGGACAACAATTGTAGAAATATGGTTTAGGAGTTTTGTGCTCCAATGTAGATCTTATTTTACAGTTGTAAATAGGTGAACAACCATTGTAGAAATATGGTTTAGGATATTTGGCTCCAATGCAAATCTTCTTTTACTATTATAAACATGTGCTCTCTTTGGCTAAGGCTGGGAGAAGTCTCATCCCAACTTGTAAATGATATTTGTTTTAATATAATTTTTTCAAATTATTTTTCAAAAAAAACAATGCACTCTAATTCTTCCTTCAACAAAGTTGGAAGGAAGTGCCAATATCTCCTCCCAATATTTGGATTGAGGATGGATACTCACTATTCCCATGAAATACTCCTATGTTAACATACACTAATTGCATGAAAAGTAAAATGCATAAAACACAAATGCATAAAATATTAAGGGTGTAAGAGATTCAAATTAATATGGGTTTAAACCATAGAGAGGAAGTGCACATAATGAATCAACACATGATATTTTTAATAACATCAAATTTATCCAATTTATCAAGTATGAAATTGCTTAAGTGAAATATAATATGGAAAAAATGGCAATGCCTTAATCACCATACACTTAGCAAACAAGGAAGGAGGTTCCACTGATGGATTTCCTATGGACTTGTCAATTTCTCAATAATCTAATAAAATCAAAGTAAATATGGGTTTCACAAAGTATAGCTTTGAATTATCATGGCCAAAATATGAATACAATGGAGCCCATGGTCCCTAATTATAGTAGGAGTTTACCCTTGAGTTACCTATGGTGAGAAATAATTACTCTTAGTAAAAATAAATATTTAGGGTATCTTTAGAAAAATGATGCACCTCCAAATATTACATGCCTCCATTGATGCCTATAAATGGCTTAGAATCCTTCTAATATGAGTTATAGTACCACTATATACCAAAATATAACTTTCTAAAAACTTTCCCTAGGATTTGTGCCTTTATTTTACCCTTCATAGGTCTATGAGCAATTCACTCTAGGAAGTGAGTGAATTGCTAGCATTTGCAAGCAAATTTGACTCACTTTACTAGTGGATTGCTCCTAAGCCAATTGGTGCTTTGCTAAAGAATTGATATTTGAGCAAATTTATTTACCTTGGATACTTAACCATATTTTTTTAATTTTGCAATTTTTTGTTGTTTTGAAATGTTGTTATTGGGTTTGCAAAATTCATTCTCTATGGATAATTCTTAGGATTTGTAAGGTGGTAGTTGAGCTACTATATTTATGGTGACTTTGAGGGGTTCAAAAATCAATTGGTGATAGTCCTAGATATTGTCTTTATCCTTGGGCATGGAGTCTTTAAAATTGGATACCTATTACAAAATTGTGAAATTATGGGTCACCTTTGTTTAACTCTAAGGTAACAAGTTGAAAACTGCCTACCAATTAGTGCATAATGGTATATATTGATCATCCACATTTTAGTGTTCAACTACTTATATTTATCCTTTATGAGGCTCATCCCTTAATCCTTGACTTTACCAATAGTATTTCTAGTTCAATGATCTTCTTTGAAGCATTAGGCATCATTATCTATGGGTACCACCACTTTGGATTTCTCTTCATCATAGCATTAACAACATCTATAGAGTGGTCATTGTCAAGAGAGTACCTTAGGCAATCCTTTATTTAGTAGTTCCTACATCTACTTTCTTAATTTTTCAATTGCTATATTAAGAGAATCATAGGCAACTTGCACTTGTAGACTTGACAAACACACCTTATGCAATTAAAATAAAATGTTGTATTAAATTTAAAGTCCCTTTTTTATACATATTGACCCTATTATAGGATGTTTTACAAAATTGATATATTAAAATAAAGGGATTTATCCATTTTACAAGTCAAGTATGACATCTTCATTCTTCGTGTCACAAGCAAGTGTTGATGGTGGATTTTGGAGTTGTGACCATTGTTGGAGTTGTTTTTTGCCTTTGAAGTGATTTGAACCTATAATCCACATACAAGCAAACATAAGACGTTGTTAGTAGCACTTGTTTCACAACATTTTTTTTTTATAAGCGAAAAACCCCTTACGGGGCCACCTTGGTCTAAGAGACCACGAACAGGGGGTTCTACATCGTCAAAGTCACCCGAGGGTCGCACCCAACCCTGCCCACACCAACATTATCAATTGGATTTTGGGTACCCAATTCAGCTTTTTGGTAGGGTGGAGATTCAAACTTGGGACCTCCCTTGGAGGATTGCTCTCTCCTCTCCAACTCACCTACAAAACCTGGGTAAAAACTAATTTATAGTGGAAAACACCCCTTTCGGGGTGCCACTTTCAACAGGTTGGGCATAGGAGGAATGGAGCCTTGTCGGCCTCTACCAGCACATAGGATATTCCTAACTAGACCATATATCTGCAGGATGGAGACAAGGGGAATGGAACCTGGGTCTGCCTCTACCAGCACCCAAGGCATTTACCACTGCACCACAACAATCAAATTTTCACAACATTAAAGTATTAATAAAAATATGAGATAAAACTTAGAACAATATGAAAGCATGTAAAAGCAAATTTACAAAGCATATGGAAATCCTAGGACTTGTTAAAATGAATGGAATGAAAGGGGTGCTTATATAATTTTGTAAGGGGTAGGGTTAGGTGGATGGTAAATGAGTTGCACTAAGGTATCAAGGGTAGGTGGGTGGAAGGCTCTAGGGAATCCCATGTGGAAGGGGAGTACACCTTCCCTCATGAATGCCCTTGGGTGGAGAGATTTCTCACCCACCCAAGGCCATAAATGAGCCTAGGGAGAAGGGTCCTTGGGAAAGGGGGAAGGAATTAAAAATTCCTTTTAGGTGCACATTGGGTAAAGGGCAAGGGAATTAAAAATTCCCAAAAATATGAGGTGGAGGGGGTAGGACATGTAGGATTAAATGAGGGATTTAAGTGAATTTTAAATTCACTTGGGTCATGTAGAGAAATGGGTAGGAGGATAAGGAATTAAATGGGGGGATTTCCAAAGGGTATTTTCTAGGGATTGTAAGGAATTTTAAATTCCTATAAAAGGGAGAGGGAGAATGTAGGGGGATATGGGGGGCTTCCTAGGATATTTCCTAAGGATTTTGTGAAATATTGGAAAGGGGATAGGATATGTTGGGAATTTTAACGATTTAAAAATTATTTTTGTGCTTCCTTTGGGATTGGGACATGGATTAGAAGGATGATTAGGGCATAATAAGGGGGATTATTGGAGTGATTAAATGCCTAAGGAGGATTATGAGAAATTTGAGTGGGAAGGGAGGAATAAATGCAAGGTATTGGATGGATTTGGATGAATTAAGGAGGCCTAACCATGGATTAAAATACTTCAATAGAGTAGGGAGAAATTATAATAATATTAGGGAGAATTGGAGAATTTAGAAAATTAGAGAAAAAATAAAAATAAAATTGGATGAAAATAAAGATTTTAAGGGAACCTTAGAAAACTTTAGGGAAAATTAGGGGGAATAAAAATAGAATTGGGATGCTAGGGAAAATTTAGAAGAAATTAGGGAATTTAGAAGGAAATTAGAGGGAAATTAAGAGGAAATTGCTATAAATTAGGGAAAATTGGACGAATTAAACCAAAAATTGGAAGTTTTCAAGAATTGAGTGGGTTTGAGAAATTTTGGGGTAATTTGGGAATTTTGGCAAAATTGTGCAATTTTAATTGCAAATGACTAAAATTTGGTGTTTACAACACCACTAAAGTCTCCCTTGCTTGTAGGATATGCCTTTTAACTATGTTATTACCACCTTCTTATCTAACCTACCCATCTACTTCAATTATTTATTAGATGGAAAGTTCTTTGGTGGTCTTTGCCTTGGATGTTAGCCCATATTACACTTACTTGATTTCCTTTGAAGAGCAAGGTCTCATGATTATTGAACTATGTAAGGTGTGCCTTAGCATACGTGATCCTAAAGGAACTTGAACTAATAAATGATGGGCATGCATTAGCACACTTGGTCCAAAAGGGACTTGGATTTCCCCACCACTAAGCTCTTGACCTTCATATTTTATATTGAAATTTCCTTGACATCCAATAACTCCTTTCTTCCTCTCATCACAAAGTATTTGTGGATCATGGATGTAGCAAATGCTAAGACTTTTTAACTAGTATTCTCTTTATCAATGTGTCTTCTTGCCTTATACTAGTGCCTAATATTTCCTCTCTATATTTCTGTTAGAGACCGATTTTACCCGATTAGTGAATGAATGGTAATCATTAATAGTGAGGTTCTCCTTCATATTATGGAATTATTTGGATAGATTTAATGCTATTGGAATGGAGTATCTTTGTTCTAGTGGTGACCAGTGGAATAATAAAGATAAGGATGTCAATTTAATACACATGAATGGTTGTATGGAATGGATGATGATGAATGATGACACATGGAGTGACACAATGATGTGATGTGGGGATACCAAAAGGATGATTACAATGCGGTGGAAAGTGATGGTGGCATAAATAGTGATAGGTAAAACTGAAGTGAAGATGGTGTTTGGGATGACCTTATATATTTTAAATAGACAAACCTACAATGATCCTAAGACTTCAGTAGTGCTTATTTGAGATGGGATGGATACAACAAAAGAATTTAGAGGGAATTAGAGAAGTGGGAATAGAATAAATAGCAAGGAAAGAGAAAATAAAGAGGGGAGTAAAATAAATGAGGGATAGAAGTGAAGTGAACATGGTAATGGAAAGATGGTGGAGAAAATTTTCACTCCTAAACTAGCAAACTCTATTCTTACCAATATTTTCCTTATACATAAACCTGATTTTCCTTAAGATCCCTTATATTCAAGGTTATCTATCATCTATTTCTATTATTTTCATCCATTTATGTGAGTCATCAAAGATCTCAAAGATTGAGTCACTTTTACCAATCGCCATGTTGATATTCATTTTGTGATTGCATCATCAACAAGGTCTATCTTAGACTCTACCATGTTCATTAGGTATTGGCGCGATAGGTGGTAGTTGAATACTTTTATGTGATCCAACTGCCTTGAATTTCGGGTAGGCATATTCAGGTGGTAGCAAGATCGGGTTCATTAATGGCCAAAGAAGGCTTGAGCATATGTAATCAATGTGATTTGTCTGGATACCGCAGAAAGTATTCTATCCATTATAGAGAAGTTAAAGAGAGGGCATACAAACTAGTTGCACGTTGACATCACCATCCTTCATTAATGTGGATATTAATTTACTTTAATAGCAAGCATTCCTAAAGGGCTATATATGTATTTTTGTAATGCATTTTAATGGTCAGCTCCTTGGCTATTACAATTTACATGTAAGAACTTTAAAGTATATTGAATGCAATTCGACTATTGTCTGGCCTTCAAGCATTCTCATGTATGTATGAATGAATGAATTTTATGGTTATTTATTTCTATTAAATTTAACAAAAAAATTAGACTTTAATTTTACATTCTGGATTTCAAGTTGTTTGTTCATTAATTCTGGAATTTGCAATCAAATATTCAGGTGATGATTGCTAATGAGGGAGTTGGTTGGTCTGTTAGATATTTTATGAGTATTTGTTGTATTTCAGATCTATATCCATATGTATCTTGATACGGTCAAGTATGTCCCTTTATAATCTATTAGTTTAATTTGGTTTTCTCTCTTTCCCCTTTTCCTTTTCAAAGCAAGTTAGTTAGAATCCTCCAGGAACTGGCCTTCTTCGAAGATTGATCTTAGGACTCTCAGCTTTGAGGTCATTCAATGTTGGTGGGGGGCTTGTGGGTGCACAATCCTTTTTGTTAGACAAAATTTTCACCAACACTAACAGAGGTATTAATCGATTTGCCATCACTTTGGAGATAATATTATATGCCATATTACAGAGGCCTCTTTTTTATATTGTTCATATATAAACAATAAGCTTAATTAAATAAGGTAGTTTTTTTATACTACTTCCATAATTTTTATTTTACATAAAATTTTATAAAAAATGCATTTAAATATATCTTCAAATAGTATAATCAAGTGGCATTAGCTCAATCGGTGAGATTCCTCAACATTTAAGGAGGAGACCAAGGTTGGAATATTACCAAGTGATACATGGATAATATCCAAGCTTTGTTGTAATACCATTATATGGTGATGATGTAATACGAGTGGGACCCATTTCAATCCCATATAAACAATTAAAAAACTAATCAAATGGCATTAATCTAAATAAATTAAATTCATCTAAGACTAATAATTAATAATAGTCATCAAGTGGCATTAGCTCAACTAGATAGATTTCTCAACATTCAAGGAGACCAAGGTTCAAATCTTACCAAATGATACATGGATAATATCCAAGCTTTGTTGTAATACCACTATGTGTGATGATGTAATACGGGTGGGGCCCATTTCAATCCCATTTAATTAATTGAAAAAATAATTAATAATAGTCAATACTAATTGTAGGGAGCAATTGTGAGCCAAGAGCAATTATAAAGCATGAGTAGGAAGCAAGAAGTAGAAAGAAAAGTGTAATCAAGGAATAAATGTCACTTATTGTTCCATATCGTTGAAGAAACTCAAAAACTAAAGGAATTATGTGAAGAAAATCTAGGTAACATTGCAAGAATATCATCTTTAAAAGTCCTTACTGAAAGTAAGGATACCCTAGTTAGAAGTAAGGATGCCTGCATTGAGAGTATGGATGCCCTAGTTAGAAATAAGAGGGAGAGTGAATATATGGAAAACCCTATCTAGGTAGCATATACTACACCAAAAGTGATTATCAAGGATGAGATGATTGAGTGTGATTTAATGGTTCTTAAAACTAGAGGGTTAATATGTAAGCTTCATGGATACTGGCTAGGATTTTATGAGATTTAAAATTGGATCAAGTGGATGTGGGGATTGAATTCAAATTAATCCATGGCTTTTATTTCAAAAGGGGTTTTCCTTATTATCTTGTCTAGTTTAGAAATATATGATAAAATAATGGATGAAGACCCTTGGTTTAGGGACAAAGATGAATTATATATTTAAGACCATGGAGTAGAATTTTTTTGTGGAGATAGAGACTATTAAAAGACTTTATGTGGGGATTATAATTTTTGGACTTCTTTATCAACTCATCAATAAGGAGTTTTTGAAAATATTAGCAATACTCTGGGTGAGTTCATCCATGAGGGACCAACAACTAAGGAGAGAAGGCATGTTGTATACACTCAAATATGTGTTGCCATGGATATTTCAAAACCTTTACCATAGTCCATTAGGATTAAGTTTAAATCAAGATAATGAGATCAACAAGTGAATTATGAGAATATTGCATCCCAATGCCACAAATATCATGAAACCAGATACATGGAAAGAGATTACAAAGTAAAAATTATGGAGAAAGAGATGGAAATTTTTGGACATGAGGGTAACTTCAATATGAAATAAGAAGAGCATATCATAGGAGAATCTAGGTCAAATTAAGGATTTTTGACTCCTAAGAAAGTGGTATGAAAAACCCCTCTTCATAATCAGATGACAAAGACCATTATAGTTCACATGAATCAATAATTAGAAGAAAAAGATATGAGTGTGGGATGCCAAAAAGGTCACACCCATCTTGGGAGCATTGGCCTCGAGGGTGTATTTTTCTCTTTCTTGGCCTCGTTCACACTCGAGTGAGAGAGCATTGCTGCTAACCTGTCATTTTTATGATGACTGTGTTTTGCATGTAGTACTATCTTTGATGGGAGAGTTTTGGGTTCACCAAGGGATTTATAGATTCTCCAATATATTTGATGTGTTTATTTTTTTAAAAACACATAGGTTTTCGCCATCTATCCTAAGATCTAATACACAGGATGAGAGTGCAATGCAATGTAATATAAAAATAGTGATACAACAGATAAAGTATTTATCCCATATGTTATATCTTTTGATGATTTACTATCTATTTTACGAAAGAAAACTATTTATTTTTATTTTTATTTTCTTATAAAAACAAGGGTGCAAGAAAGATAATATTATAAAAATTATCCTAATTCAAAGCTATATGTGATGATACTTTTGAATGCCTAGAAATGAAAGCTTAATAAAAGTGATTTATGGGCTAAAGCTTTTATTTTATTTTTATGAGCTTAAAATAAATAATCACAGAACAGAGAAAATAGAACAACCTACACTATGAACCTGAAAATTGGACTATCAGGAGTACTTATCTATTTTAATGCCTAAAGTGAATACATCATTTGGAATCGAATACACTCCCTATGTGAAAACATTGATTGAAACTTGTTTAGCTGGCAAATTCATGCAAACCTACAAAATGGATTAAAAAAAGATGGAAGTTATAGTTTTTGTGCCTACCAAACAACAAGAATATTGTTTCTTCCTATTTTGCACAATCAGGACCTCTATTGACGGGGAACCGGGAACCTCACACTTCAACAAACTTGCCTTTTCATTAAAATTAAAAAAAAAATTACAAGCTTGAATGAAACAGCCCGCAGGCTTTACAAAGGCCGAGTTCGGCTCTGTTCTTCCCCTGTACTACCTCCTCTGTTCTCCGGTCCACCGTCCCCTGAAAACAAAAATTTGGTCTTTTTAACGAGGTCCCCCGGTCCTCCCAGCAATCAATGCTCCACCAAACAAGATCTCCAATTTTTAATTTTCCCTCCTTCTCGGGTTTTCAAAATTGTCATTAATGGCAATCTCTGCCCGATCTACACTGCTGTTTGCATTCGTGGTCTCCCTCGACCTGCAACCACCGCCGTACTCTGCACTGCCATCTTCTCCATACTGGCCATGCTCTGAAACAATTGTTTTGTCGAAAAAGACTTACAAATGGTGGTTCACTTCCTTTAATGCACGCAGCTATTCTCCATCTTCTTTTTTTTTTTTTTTTCTACGCGGCCATCTGACCGTGCTTTCTCTTTGTTGTAACACAACTGTTGACACATGTTTTTGCCACGTGGCACAATTTGGCCTTGCACGGCCGTTCGCTATTCCTCCCTGGTCTGGTTCTCTATCTCCTTTTACCTTTCGTGGCTGTCGGAAGACCGGCCACGTGTCGGCCCTTAACTGGCCGCGATATCGCGACAAAGCTCTAACTTCCTGCCATTCTTCATAGACCGTCACGATATCGCGACGTCGCGATATCACGACGTTCGAAACTCCTTCCCTTCGCCTTGCATTACCATCGTGATATCATGACGATTGAAGACCCTCTCTTCTGTCGTGCAAACCGGTCACGATATCGCGACGTCGCGATATCACGACGACTTACGCTCTCTTCCTCTGCTTTGGACTACGGTCGCGATATCACGACGTCGCGATATCACGACAAAACTGGCTCAAGCCCCGCCAAGCCTTTTGAGGTCGCGATTTCGCGACCCCAACTCAATTTACGCACAAACTTTACAAACTTCCCCCTTCTGCTTTGCACAACTTCCCCTCCTGGGAATGAATTAATGTAATTCAAAATACAAGTACTTGAAGAAAATTTTGAAGGATGCGAGATTGCCCACACTGTCACCGGATGCTCCTGCATCAGATTCCCGGGGTAACAAGAGAAGTGACCTTCACTTCTAAGCCGTTCGGTCTGCATCCCTTGTAATATCTCCGAACACTCAACAACCTTTACAATTCACTCAAATCCCGCTTCTGGGCAAGATTTTCTGCCCTCTACCAGACAAATTCTGGCATTGCTACACACCTTCTCATCCTCTGCAGACTGTTCTAACCTCGGCTCCTGGTCCATACAGCCTCTGTCTTCTTCCCGACTAATTTTCTCATTGCTGCAAACTTCTGCTGCAGCCTGCGGTATTTCCTCTTCTTGCATAGAAAAATCTATGCTTTCTTTCGGGCAGGTCCCGGTACTGCTATACTCCTCTACAACCTCTTTCATCTTCTCTTCTTTCTTTCTCTGTCTCTCTTCCCACCTTTTTTGTCGTTCTTCCTTCTCCCGTAACTTCATTGCAAGCCACTCCTTTTGCAATGATTTTAATTGCCGCTTCAAGGCTAAATACTCTTCTTCTGAAACCACATCCTCCTGGTTATCCCATCTTCTTCGGGAATGCATTATTTTTGCTTGCTTTTCTCACAAACTTAACTGATCTCGGTGTAGCTGCCTCACGTCCTGCGGTCTGCTAACACGCTCAGGAATCCTCAACTCTCCTCTCTCAACTCTCCCGTAGGTCCTGGTGCAACTGCCTCACTTTCGACGGATCTGCTGCACACTCAGGAACTCCCGCTCTGATACCACTGACGGGGCACCGGGAACCCACACTTCAACAAACTTGCCTTTTCATTAAAATTTAAAAAAAAAATTACAAGCTTGAATGAAACAGCCCGCAGGCTTTACAAAGGCCGAGTTCGGCTCTGTTCTTCCCCTGTACTACCTCCTCTGTTCTCCGGTCCACCGTCCCCTGAAAATAAAAATTCGGTCTTTTTAATGAGGTCCCCCGGTCCTCCCAGCAATCAATGCTCCACCAAACAAGATCTCCAATTTTGAATTTCCCTCCTTCCCGGGTTTTCAAAATTGTCATTAATGGCAATCTCTGCCCGATCTACACTGCTGTTTGCATTCGTGGTCTCCCTCGACCTGCAACCACCGCCGTACTCTGCACTGTCGTCTCCTCCATACCGGCCATGCTCTGAAACAGCTGTTTTGTCAAAAAAGACTTGCAAATGGTGGTTCACTTCCTTTAATGCACGCGGCTGTTCTCCATATATTTTTTTTTTTCTATGCGGCCATCTGATCGTGCTTTCTCTTTGTTGTAACACATCTATTGACACACGTGTTTGCCACGTGGCACAATTTGGCCTTGCCGACCGTTCGCTATTCCTCCCTGGTCTGGTTCTCTATCTCCTTTTACCTTTTGCGGCTGTCGGAAGACCGGCCATGTGTCGGCCCTTAACGCCGCGATATCGCGACTGTCGTGATATCGCGACAAAGCTCTAACTTCCTGCCATTCTTCATAGACCACCGCGATATCGCGACGTCGCGATATCACGACATTCGAAACTCCTTCCCTTCGCCTTGCATTACCGTCACGATATCGTGACGATTGAAGACCCTCTCTTCTGCCGTGCAAACCGGTCGCGATATCGCGACGTCGCGATATCGTGACGACTTACGCTCTCTTCCTCTGCTTTGGACTACGGTCGTGATATCGCGACAAAACTGGCTCAAGCCCCGCCAAGCCTTTTGAGGTCGCGATTTCGTGACATGTCGCGAAATCACGACATGTCGCGATTTCGCGACCCCAACTCAATTTATGCACAAACTTTACAAACTTCCCCCTTCTGCTTCGCACAACTTCCCATCTCGGGAATGAATTGATGTAATTCAAAATACAAGTACTTGAAGAAAATTTTGAAGGATGCGAGATTGCCCACACTGTCATCGGATGCTCCTGCATCTTCTATTTATGCAAAAATCAAGGTGACCTTACCTTATATATGGATGCAAAGATATCTATAGTGAATATGCTAGCTATAACTATTTTAGTCGATGAATTTGCTATAATGACTAAATTGGATGGATGATAGGGTATGTTGAGAAACAAAGACCTTTTGTATATCAAAGGGATGCAAATGAATAAATTTTATTAAAATGGATGCTAGGGAGAACAAGGAATTTGAGGTTTCTTAGAGTTATGGCAAATACGCTACCTAAAATAGGTTTAATCGACATATTTAGTCTATGTACTAGAGAATATAGGATGACTACTTTTGTTATAGTAACTACATAGAAGCTTTAGACAAATATTCCATCTATGATAAGTTTACTCAAAGGATTCACTCAATGCATCTATGGGATAATGAATACCATTGTAGGGTTATCAAAGTTGCTCTCTGTCATATCCATGAATATTTTGGTGGTTGCTCTCATTCTATAAGGGCTCCCTAAGATGCCTAAGAGCTAAAAATAAAAGGATATTTTAACAAAAAAATGACTAAATTTGAAGATATGAAATATGCAAATGCACGTTATAAATTCAAATTATAGGGACAAAATGCTAATGATAATTGATGAATAAAATTGAATGCATGTTATAGGAGTATCACCAAATATTAAAAGCACAAGATGCCTCATTGCCTAGCTTTGTGGTGAAATTATTGGTAGCTCCATGAAAGGATTTTGGTAGTACTTTATTGCTTGTGTGTTTTTTTGTCAATTCAAAAACACTTCATTACAAGATAGAGTTCTCTCAAATTTTCCTCCAAGGGTTCAATTTATAGGGTGCTACCCTCTTGGAGTTTACCAAATGGGAGAGGCAAGGTGGCTGGCATGTTGGTTGGTATGGTTGGCTAGTTGGCTGGACTATAGGTTGATTTTGCTAACTAAAGCAGTTTAGGGTAAGTTTGGAGCAACTTGGAAAGTAGAAGGGAATCCATATTCTTCCTTCCCTTCTTGAAAATCTTATGTTCTTGCGGGTTGTTAGCCAAGTGATATTTATGCCCTAACAGGCTTCTGCAAGTGCAATTTAGAATTTTAATTTTTGGGTGTGAATACATCGCCTAAACGAATACGCCATTAGGCAGATTCGTAACTCAATGTATTTCCTCTACTAACTGTTAGAGGTCAAATTTGGTGTTCGAAGGGGAATTTTGAACATTCAAAAATATGCTAGTCTGAAAGTAGATTCGCTTCAAGGTAAATTTGATTTGAGTCGATGGATTCGCCCCTGTTGGTTTTGTCTATAATTTTTGAGGTTGAACAATTTGTTATGATTAATTGGGTCAATTTGTTATTTTACTTTAAAAATTGATGTGAAATAGGTGATCCAAATTTAGGTATCTATATTTTTCCTCTTTTTGATGCATTTTAAATTTTGATAAATGCAATAAAAATAGTTGTAGATGCCTAAATTTTTTAGACAATCATGTTGACTGGGCTTCGATTGATTAATACAGGATAAAATGTATCAAAAAATTACTTTTAGCATAAGCAAAAAAAACTTAGCTTTTAATCGATAAAATTTTTGCTATGGCTAACGCAAAGTTTTAAAGTCATTGATACCCCTAGCCAAGGTGCCCTCTCAAGTTTTCGAGGAACAAATTATAGTCACGAAGGAACTCGAATAGGCTAGACTAGATATTTGCAAAAGATGAGTTTTTATCCAATTCAAGGCAAATTAGGATAAATGGTGGTAGTAAATTTTATTTTTATCGTGCGTAGGAGAGAAAATGTGTTATGGGGAAAATACTATGGTTTCACAAAATGGTGCAGCAGGGATGACCAATTCATCAATTTGATAGAGTACATGAAGGAGTAGGCCTAGGTGGGACCTTGCTTGAGGTATGAGCTATTTTTACCTACTAGCTTTGTCAATTTTTATCTTTTTATGTTTGGGTCGTTGTAACCAAAATATTCATCCCAGGGGTGCGAATACATCGATTCGAATATGCCACTCGATGTATTTGTTATTTTTAAGGTCAAAAAATTTGTTTTTTTTGCAGATTCACACTTAGAAGATATATTTGCCAAAAAATTAAACTAAATTATTTAAATTGTTTGGCTAAAATTTGATTTTTTTGTGCTATTATCATTTCTTGGTTGTAGGTGTTAGATGTGCTAAAATGTAGAGATCGACATCCCTATACATTTTGATCTATTATTGCTGCTATGAGACTGATAAATTGTGATGTGCTAGGTGTTTTGGATCTAGTGCATTTTGTGATCATGTCTAGGATCCAACTTGACCATGCACTTTTGATTGTTTTGGCAGAGCGGTGGCACTTAGAGTGTGTCATGTTTTTGCTATCAATAGGGGAGATGATAATCACTCTAGAGGATGTTTAGAGGATCCTACAAGTGCTTATTCAAGGTGTTGATATATGGATGAGTCTTAAACAAGAGCGGGCCATCTTGATATTGACTCACAGGCACCACTTTTAGTTGAGATGTTATAGCATTAACATAAATACCACGTTCCAGTCAAGATTATTATATTGATTGATAAAATTATTATGCACTATCATGTTAGGTTTGATGGTGGTAGACACTAGAAAAATATTGTTGCACTGGGGAATTTTTGATATCATTATCCAAAATAGGGATGATCATGTGTGGTTTACCTCAAGACTCATTCTATATAGGCTCTACAAAACTCTCCATATTTTTGCCTATAATAAGGGGAAGAGCCTCATCTATTGCCTATTACTATAGGTCCATGTGTGGGAGCACATAGCTATTTGATAATCTATATGATTACCTATGGTACCAATAGATATAGATGTGTATGTAGGATTTATATGGGATAGATCCCACAAGATAGGTAGGAGGGATTTTAGGGGAGTGATGATTCCAGGTTAGAGAGTGATTGACGACCTTCATCCTAATAAAATAGTTTGGTGCCTCTAGAGGGAGCACAAAAGGTAGGAACAGATGTATTTGAGCTAGCATACGTCCAAAGGATCATATGGTTGAGGGTACTATGAGGATATTTTTAACTCTATCATTTGGATAGCATTCAAAGATAATTTGGTCTAGTTTAGGGGATTCTTAAGCTAGGAGGGTAGTGATTCTAATGAGTGACTTGAGAGAGACCAATAGGCTTTGGTGACCTTCTGATATTGAGGGATTCATTGAGGAGGGTGTAGATGATCCTCCAATTGAGGATCCTAGTTTGAATGATGTGTGGGTTGCCCCTAGGTAACTTCAATGGTATTGCTAGTTTTACCCTACTCGAGTTACTCTAGTCATTAGGTAGTCATGAATGGGTCCCAGATTGAGTAGGATGGTTTATCGTCATATCTAGATGGCACAAGAAAATTTATGGCAAAGATAAATGGATGGATCAATGTCATCAAGAGCTTTGATCAAGCCCCCACTTTCCACTACTTATGACATTAAGGTAAGGACTAATAGGACCGTTGAGGAAGCATTCCAATAGGAGACGAGGCTATAACAAGGTAGATTGAGTTGCTATAGAAGTAGCTGACATATGTATTGGTAGAGAGGTACCATGCCATTTTAGAGAGGGATCATGCCTATGTAGAGAGAGATTAGATGAGGACCAATCAGGATGAAAATTTGGTCAAAGCATCCACAATCAAGACTAGGAGTAGTGATTTAGCTGTCAGAGGTCTACTCGACCAAATAGTTACTTTATAGTCATAGTATATGATAGAGCTAGTGAGAAGCAACTATTATAGATCTATTTACCATACAATCATACCATCAAAGTAGATGTAACCCTATTTTATGACTCAATCTTGTTCATGCTCTAGGATGAGATCAATTACTCAGCCATCCCAGTAGTCAGTTCAATTTCCTTCCTAGCCCACTAAGGATGGTTCAAAGACAAGCATAGGTTGTTCATGGCCTTTTGAGATATTTTATCCCTTTTTGAGCAAAGTGAGAGCATCAATTTTGAATGAAATACCTTAATTCAAGTGTATCGATTTTGGTAGATTATGGTATATTGAGTCAATTACGATGAATAAATATAGTGATTATTTATTTTTTCCTATGTTTGCATATATTATTGAATGGATGTGTTATAAAAATTTGTTAAAATTGCATGGATAGAAGAACTAATATGATGAGGTTGTAATGATTTTTTATGAGTGTCATTGTATGGATTGATGAGTAGAAATTTGATTTCCATTTTGTTTTGGCATTTTTACCAAATTAATTTGATCTTGAAAATTTTAGCATATATAAAATGTTTGATGGATATTTGACCTAATTTCAATATGAATGAATGTCAAATAATAATGTGATGGATAGGTGTGATATGATGAATGTTATTTAATGAATATATTGAAGATTAACTTGAAGGGTAGTGGATGTGTAAAATCTAACGTCAAAAGGGCTAAACTGATCACGTTAACACTACAATTAGGGTTTAGAATAAATTTATCTAAAAATAAAAAATGTCATGATTTTTGAAGTTCAAGACGTCATGTTAAATGATGTTAACGAATTTTGTTAGTATGGTTTGTCATGAGTTAGTAGGAAAGGATTTTTCACAAATTTATTTCATTTATGAGAAATAATGGTCAAATCCTAGCATCTAGTCATAATTATTATATATACATATATATACCAATTTGGAAGGCTAATCAAATAGCTCTTTACAAATTGATTTATTTACATCGTTAATAGACTCTAAGTGATGGTCCCTTAACCAGATAAATGACAAGCACTTAGACGACTATGATTGATGGTATTTTTTGGCAGTCCATCCCATAGGACAATTTATGTCTTAAAAAATATATTATTGCTAATAAACGGCTCTTTTAGCCTAATTAATGGACAAGCACTTAGATAACTTGAAGTGTTTGTAGGTAGTTAATACCTCTTTCTGATATATGGGCAATCAATATCCTGATATAGTACTATGCTTGCAAATAATTAATGTTCTAATATGGTACAATGCTAGCGGATAGTTCATGTCTTGATATAATATAATGCTAGCAGATAGTTGATGTCCTGATGTGGTATACTGCAAGCAAAAAATAAATGTCTTATTATGGGACAATGCTAGTGGATAGTTAATTTCTTGATATGGTACAATTTTAATGGATAATTAATGTCCTGATATGATATACTGTTTATGGATAGTTAATGTCCTAATATAATATAAAATTTTAGTTTACCATATTAGGATAGTTTATATCCTTATTGCTAAATTGTTAATGCCCTCAAATTTGGGGTTTTAATTTGATAATTAGGGATATTTCCATTAGTAATATTGATGTTATAAAATTTTTGCTAGTTAGTATACTTTTAACAAATTTGAAGATGTCAAATTATCCTTGGAACAATTTTTCTAAAGATGATGAGATGTATGTGTACAAAGGTTGGTCATTTGAAACCCTTATTAGGGCCTGTAAGAAAATAAAATCGTGCACCATTCGTTATATGGAAGGCACTAATAAGAGGGCTCAAAATAAAGGATTTGTTTAGAATGAATGAAGATTTTATAAAATTCAAGCATCCTTGTGACTTAGGGGATGTCATCATTTGGAAAGTAAT
The DNA here is from genome assembly GCA_028583015.1 of Wollemia nobilis. NCBI lineage: Eukaryota > Viridiplantae > Streptophyta > Pinopsida > Araucariales > Araucariaceae > Wollemia > Wollemia nobilis. The sequence continues at coordinate 12,090,079 of JAQPPZ010017222.1, forward strand.
GGAATTTTATGATTTGAAGAATTTTTTGGCTCTTTTTAGTGTTTTATGTATACAAAAATCAAAGTATGAAATAAAAAATCATTGCAAGTGAGCAATCATGAAATTCAATGTGTATTTTATTAATTTTTCACTAGTATTTAGGATCCAAAGTCTATAATGTTATGTATAGTTTGGACTCCATATTGCATCCCTACGGTTGTGTGTCCAATGTTCAACCATGGTAGATAATTGTATGAACATAACAAGGTTGGCTCGTTTTAGGCAAGCATATCATCATCACAAAAAGTGTATGGAGAAGACTAGGTGATTTAATTCGTGATTTTTTTCACCCACAATAGCCTAACAAATATCACCCTCTATGTGCTAAGTCTTTGTTAAAGTTGTTGTAGGGGATAATGCCACTGAAATAAATCAATGTATGATGCTAAGATGTACTAAATACAACAAGAATAATATGCTAAGTAAAAGCAATAAAAGGTATGCTAAGTAAAAGCAATAATAGAAATTGCTAACACTTACCAAGTGGTGAATGATTCTATTAAACTTTCTATTTGGATATAAGGATAAATCATAACTTGATCATACTTTTTGATATGTTAGAATTTCTATGTGTGTTATCGATTTTGATATATGATAGACCCTTATATCAAAGAAGAAGGTTTGAAAGAATTGTTCCTCACTTGTTGGGCATATAGGAATTTCTAATGCTTAATGATTTTACCAAAATTTCTATTTGGATATAAAGGTGAATCATAACTTGATGAAAATGACATTTGAGAAAAGGTTTCTAAAATATTGACTATATCAAGATTTTTGATAGGTCCTTCCATCAAGAAAAAACATTTCATAGAATTATCCCATGCTATTGGATGCTTTCTTAGATTTTCAAGCACTTGCTAGTCATCAAATAATCCTATGATCTACTTTTTTTGATTGAAAAGATGAATTGAAAGATGTGATTGTTAGAGTATATTTTAAGTTTACTAGGATAGTACGTGTTCCAAGATATTCTTGTTGTCATTTTGTTCTTATCCTAGTTTGTTAATTTTAGAGGGTTGTGATCCATTCGGTTATACCTACCTCATGATCTATGGCTCATATCACACCTCTTGTTGTACGGTGGATATTTACCCCTTCTCTTTTCTATTATGATCGGATGGTTGATATTGTACACCCTTGCCTATTTAAGCAAGGCTTCTCCATTGAGTAATACAATCAGATTTAGAGCTTCTTCTTTCGTGTTTTATTGTGATGCTTTTCAATATTCTTTGATCTTGGGCTTGGAATGTTATTTTGTGTTAGCTAACATTCCTTTCATGGTATCAAAGCATTGAGATTGTTGAAAGCATCCATTGAAATATTTTGCATGTTTTTCCATATTTGGACATGCAAGAGGAAGCTCATTTGGATCTGCTTGGGGTGATGAAAGTTGTCCTTGGGCGGTGTTGATGAGAACATCTTCCTCCACACATTCCTTCTTCTTTCTCTTCTAGAAAAGGGTTTTTTCCCATGTGGTTTTTCATCATATTTCTAGTAGATTTTTATGGATATATTATACATGAGTACCTTATAAAGCCTTGTTATTGGGACTCATATCTGAGGATATACCACTTGTTTGGTTTTTTTTGTTTATCCTTTACCTCCTAGTATCACTTAAGGGGGTGTTAGATTATATTTTAAGTTTACTAGGATAGTACGTGTTCAAGATATTCTTATTGTCATTTTATTCTTATCCTGGTTTGTTAATTTTAGAGGGTTGTGATCCATTCAGTTATACCTACCTCATGATCTATGGCTCATATCGCACCTCTTGTTGTACGGTGGATATTCACCCCTTCTCTTTTTTGTTATGATTGGATGGTTGATATTGTACACCCTTGCCTATTTAAGCAAGGCTTCTCCATTGAGTAATACAATCAGATTTAGAGCTTCTTCATGTTTTATTGTGATGCTTTTAAATATTCTTTGATCTTGGGCTTGAAATATTATTTTGCGTTAGCTAACATTCCTTTCAGTTATGATAAAAAAATATTGTGAAAGAGAAGGTAAGATTTTCACTTAGGGTATGACATGTTAGATTAGACATGCCCTTTTATATGCCACTCTTGGGTCAGCATTGTAGTATCAACATCATCATAGAGTGCTAACAAGTCTAGAGGAAGCATATGAATATAGGCAAGTGAAATTGTCATTCAATTATGCAGCAGATAAATATATGAGCAAACAAGTTGATGTACATGAGTTCTTTTTAGAAGTTTTGGACTCTTGGACAAAGAAGCCAAGGTACCTAACTACGGTTAGGTTGTAATTGGTGACAGTCTTATATTTTCAGGATATCAATTTATTTTCCAAAGTTTAAAAGATCAAAAATACATGATAGAATTTTGGGGAATTCATCGAGGGACTCCACTAGCTCAATGACCTATTGTAAGTGCGATTCAAGTGACACTATTTTCTATCTAGGATCATCATCACTTAATTATAGGAAACCCCTTGCAAATTTATGGGATGAACAAGGAAATGCAAGAAAACATGCAATTAATGTATATGAAAGCAAGTAAAAGATGTGTTTAAAAAACAATCATGCATACAATCAACCATGCAATCAGGCACCTAATCAAGCAAACATGCAAATTCAAGCATAATATATTTTTAAATGTATTATATTGATAGGTTCTTTGTGTTTTTCATCATCAATGGAAGCCAAGCGATAATCTCCTGATCCATATTTAGCTATTATGATAAAGGGATCTAACCAATTGGGTTCAAATTTTTCCTTAATATCTTCTTTAGAAATAGTGTTTTTTGGTTTTCTTTTAGGATAATATCTTCTACTTCAAAGGAAAAAGATTTAAATAGCTTTACATAGGTTTTCTTGAGCCTTTGTGATACACACATAAGTGTTCTAAGGCATGAATCTACCTTTTGTCAAGCAACTCAAATTGTCTAAGTCTAATGTGGTGATACTCATCACCAACTGTTGCATCCTTTAGAAGGATTCTAAGGGATGGAACTTCTAATTCAAAGGGAAATATGGCCTCATTACCATAAACCAAGGTGTAGGGTGTAGCACTAGTCAGAGTTCAAAAACTAGTGCAATATGCCCATAAGGAGAGATATAACTATAAATACCAATCCATATTGGTTCTGCTTACAAGTTTCTTTAGGACTTTGATTAGCATCTTGTTAGAAGATTTGGCTTGACCATTACCTTATAGGTAATATGGAGTTGATCGCTTATGCTAAATTTTTAATTTAACACAGTTTCACAACATCCTTATTCTTAAAATGAGTACCATTATCAGATATAAGCGTGTTGCATAACATGATAAGATATGATTCAAGATAAATTTATAGATATGAACACTAGTGCAAGAGGCTAAGGGCATAACTTCTACCCACTTGGTAAAGTATTTAGTTGTCATGGTGATAAATTAGTGTCCATCAGATAATTCTAGGTTTTTTTCTTGACAATATCTAACCCCCAAGTAGAGAAATGCCAGGGTGATGTGAATGATTGGAGCTCTTGAGATGGCACATGAATTAGGCTATCATGCTTTTGATATTTATCACATTTAAATATATTATTACGAGCATCTTATTCCATAGTCAACCAATAATAGTCCATACAAATAAGATTTTTAGCGATGGCACTCCTATTGAACTGCTTGCCACATTCCCCCTCATAGGCATCTTGAATGACTACTTGGATATGTCTACATTTAGGCATCATAAAAGAATGCCATCAAAGGTTCTTCAATAGATGATATCTTCAATTATGATGAATTGACAAGCACATTGCCTGAGATTCTTTCAATCGTTACGATTCAACAGTTTGAGAAACATACCACTCTTAATAAAATCATATATTTCCTTATACCAAGAGTCAAGCATCGATGCTTATTCAATGGAATAAATAGCCAATGACTCTTGATTGGATTACAACATTGTTGGTTGTATAATTTTATGGATGATCAGTGTCACTTGTTCATCCTCCAATTGTAAAAGCAATAGCGATGTAGTAGCAACCATTGCATTTGCTTGGCAGTTACTAGAGTGTATAATTGTATTGATAGTTACCTTTTTAAAGAAAACCAGCAAGTTATCCACAATGCCTTTGTATAGTTTTAGTTTATAATATTTAGTTTAATAAACTCTATTTATTTGGTTAACTATATGTTGAGAGTCTATAAAAATTGAGAGGTTGGTAAATTTTATGGCCAATGCTACTTGTAGCCCAAGTATAAAAGCTTCATATTCGGTTGTGTTATCATTACATGATAACTGAAGCTTAAATGGTAAAGGAATTACAATTTGTTGGGGTGACACCAAGATGATTCCTACTCTTGCTCCTTTAACACATATTGTGTCATCAAAGAAAAGAGTCCAAGAATCCTGTTGTGATGTGTCAAGAGTGTGTACCATCTCATAAGGGTATTTGATTTCTATTGGATGATTGGCTAGTAAAGGGGCTATTGCTAGCTGATTAACTATCACTTGTCCTTTAACAGATTTTTGACTAACAAATTCAAGATCAAATTCATTAAGTTTCATAACCCATTTTGTTGTCCTACATGACAGGTAGGGTTTAGACATAAGGTATCGTAGCGGATTGAACCTAAATATAACATAAGTATTGTGAATTAACATGTAATGTCTTAGCTTTTGGGAAGCAAATACCATGGCTAAGCACACCTTTTCCAAAGGGGTATACCTAGTTTCATAACTGATGAGGATTTTGCTAATATAATAAATGACTCATTTTCTATGTTGCTCATCATATTATGCTAGCATGGCACCTAAAGCATGGACTAGTGCAATGATATACAATAACAATGGCCTAAGGGTATCAGGTAGAACAAGGACTAAGGGAGACAATAGGTATATTTTCAAAGCATTGAAATATTTTTGACATTCCTTATCCCAATTGAACTCAATTCTTATTTGCAATAGTCATGAAAATGGTTGGCATTTATCAACCAATTAATATATAAATCTCTTAATTACCTAGAGCTTGCCTTGTAATTTTTTAAGCTCTTTTAGGTTTATGGAGATGGCATGTTGGTTATGTAGACACCTAAAATACGTCATGTTTAGGAGACTACTCATATGGGCACCTTTGCAGACCATATGAATGATCTTAGACCTTTCCAAGGCTAAGCAGTGATTCTAATCACTCATTTAGGGTAAGCTAGTCCTATTCAGCCTTAGTCATTGATGACATCAGCAACTAAGATCTTAACTATGGTTGACAACAGTGGCTAGGGTCCTAGTCATGCTGAGCAACAATGGCTAGCCCTGTAACAATACTCGACCATCCAAATTTGAGCAAAATAAGTTGCAATAGACATCTTGTAATGGTTTTGGAGCGATTTTGGATGAGGAAGCTTCTAGAGGAATCCTCCCAACTTCTCAGGCCAAGTAATTATTTATCTTGGCTTCCTTTAGAAGCCAATATTAGGAATTGGAGAGTCTATTTATAGACCCCACAAAGAGGTAAAGAGGGAGACAAGTTGAATGCAGTGAAGCCCTATCAAATTGGAGATCCAATTTTAACTCCTGAGGAGTGCCAAGATGCTATCCATTTGGATAATGACACCTGCATTTAAAGCAATGGAGTTTCCAATAGCTTGAGGAGCAAGCTTGCCATTTCATACCACTACACTATGAATTCACAACAATTCACCCGTAAATCAGTGTTGAGACACATCAGTGACCCTTGACCATTAATTCCACACAAAAAAATTGAGCATCCATAGACCTTATTTCAATATAAGGATACCTTTTCCATGGTCGCTATTCTTAATAGTAGCCCACATGCTTAGCTACGGCTAATAGAGCCAGCTGCTATGAGCATCAACAAATAGGGTTTGATGAGCTTAATCCTTTGTTTTAGCCATAGATTTACCTTTTTTAGTATGTATTTCGATTAAGTAGTCATAGATTAACCATATTACATGTATTTCCATGGTTTTAGATGATTAATAAGCATATTTACTTACATTTGTGTATTTTAAGCTTTCCTTTACATGCTTTATACATTAGTTTCCTTTATGCTCAATATACAAGATTATATGCATTTCTAGGTTCCTTTACATGATTTAAGCCATGCTTCATGCTTTAATATCAATTTACTAAGCATATTTATGCATATTTACGTATGTTCATGCTTTCTTTATACATTTGCTATGTTTCATACATTTTCTTGAAAATCAACCTCATCATGAGAGGTTTCATGTGCTTTGTTGTTTCCTTGCATGCAGGTGATAGATTTCTCAAAGACAAAGCATCTTCAAGACTATTCCTATTGACATTGGAGAAGGAGGTATCTTAGTAAGCCCTCAAGAAAATTTTTAAGACCTTAAGATTCTATTGAAGGCATCTACCACATGAGTTGTGGATTGTAATATATATCACAATGGTCAAATCCCTAAGAGGGATGTTCTTGTAACCTTGTTGTAAAGAGATTCAAAATTATTAATAAATATGGGAACATTCTTTTATTTTCTTTCTTTGTACTTGGATATTTTATTATATTGTCCTTTTGATAGCATATTATCTATTTGTTAGACTTTTAAAGCCTCCTTCAGTGGCGATCATGGCAGAAACCCTACATTTTTTGCTACATTTACTGATTTGCTATATTTTTCTATGTGCAAGTACCAGCTATGATTGAAAATAGTGACGCATAGTCTCAACCATAGTTGAAAATAGTGGCTAGCATCCTAGCCATGTTGAGCAACAATGACTAGCAAAGAACAAAGTAAAAATAGTAAGTAGCCTGTTTCATTATCAAATGAGGATTCTAGGTTAGTTGAATCTCTCTATGTTTTCATGCCTTTTGTTTGTGTTTTGTCAGTGAATGCAAATTACAGATGTTAATTAGCAAACATAGTGAAATTTAAAGATAAATTTGAAAAATTATGTGTTTGTTGCTAACCATTGCTAGGAACAATGACCAGTTCTGTTGGTTGCCCTAGTCTCCAATGACTAGGATTTGTAGCTACTTTTTTGTCTAGCGGTTGAGACTGTTGCCTACTATACAGAATAGTGGCTACTGTGTATTAGGGTTTGCTTATTTTGGGTCTATCCAAAGGAAAATATCATTTTAATTTTTTATTGCATACTCTAAAATTCAATATCATTTAGTTTTGTATTTCTTTGAAAATTAAACGTTATTTGCTAGCCATATAGGAGAAAGAATCATGAATGCTTCCTGATGCATCTTTCATTTATGTAAAATTAAAAATAATGGACAAACACCATGATTCAAAGTGAACATAAATGACATTGGGCTCTCACATCCAACTCACTGATCAAGACCAACAGTGGAAGTTATTACCATTCAGTTGGCTCATCTGACATTGTATCATTAAAACCCATTCATGGCCAAGACCGATTCAAGCTCTATCCTATATGTGGAAAATTGTAGGTATTCCTCTTTAGAGGGGTGTATCACTGACCATGGTGTGGTGGGTGAGAATCGGTAGCACCTATGCTCCTTGCTCGGTTATGGATTTCATCTCCATATCTCAAGGGATAGACAACCTGGATGTCATTACCGAGTTTTTCACTACGAGTATATAGTTGAAAACCTTTAACAGTCTAAGAGTATCATAAAAATTTGCAAAAACATGATAAGAGTTAGACTATATACTCAACAAATCAAAATGCACTAAACAATTTTTAGGACACACATCCAATCCTTAAAATATATAATCATATTGTCTACTTTGTGTGTTTCTTTATTGTTTGGGTAATCAACATAAGATCCTTGATCTGGGATCAAACCCTAATTTTTCAAAAAAATAAGTTATATCGAAAAAATTTAAATTGCTACTTTTTTATTCTGCATCCATCGAATTGAAAATCATGCAAATTAGATTCATAATAAAAAATTTACATTGATTTTATGATTACTCTATTTTTGAGTGATTTTTAAGCCAAAAATAGGGAAAAACTACACTAAAAAAGTCATAAATAGCCCTAGACAACCCCAAAATTTTCCAAATTTATTTTTTTGTCTTATTTATCCCCTTATGCACCCCTCATAGCATTTTTAAGTCTTGGCTCTACATTTTCCCAAAATTCCTCAAATTGGTCATTTTCCCATGAGCCTCGGTTGGCCAAATATTCTAAAAATACAAATTTTGACCCGAAAGTCACTTTTTGGAGTCATATCCCATTATGATCAGCTCGTCACACTGATATTTTTTGTATATAACACCCACAACATTTTTAGAAGTTAAAATTTTCTTCAGTGTGGGTTTCCTTCAAGGTTTGCCTAGTCAACACATCATGACAACTACACATAACCGAGCTTAATCACAAGCCAGCGAAGTAGAAAACTTATGGAGAGACCTTGAATGCCTATGGTATTATCCTAAAGATCTCACCATTCCCACATGACACCTTGATCATCGTCACACCCACTATTCTCTTGAGGATCTCATCATTCCTACACAACACCATGATAGTCTTCATGAAGCCACTTCCTCACATAGGGGATCTACTCACTGAGGTGATAAGGCTACCACATATATGGCAAGAACTAACACAACTAAAACCCCTCGTAGCAAGATCAAAAGCCATTGGTCTTACATAGGCCTCACACAGTTCAAAGAGAGCAGCTACTCCGAGATCAATTGGAGGACCTGCGCATTGAACATGAGTGTTTAGAGAAATAATACATGGAAGAGCAAATATTGCACCACCATAGATAGGATGAGATCAAACTACGTGAAGAAAGGATTTTCCAACATAAGTTACGTGAAGAACAATCACATAGGGTAACTCTTGAAAAAGAGACCCACACCTAGAACTCATAGGCAACAAATCAACATGAGGTGCCCTGTGCATCATCAAGAGTTGCCTCCTAAGCAGGTAGATAGCCATTCTCCTAGATAGATAGACAAACCTCTGGCTATCGATAAACAATGAATAGACATATTCAAATATCCCTTACCTAATCATGAGGCTAAAGAAGATAAAAAAGAGCATGTGAGCAAGGTGCATATAGCCCCACCTAAAGAGGTTGGTATCGACATGATAAATATCATGACAAGAAGCAAGGAAATACCTAGCCAATCTGCATCACTATCGAATCTAATCAATGCTCAACATTCATCATAGTCCTCACAATAATTGAAGCTTATTCCGCCATACGAGGAACCTATGATTACTTTTCACAAACAAGAAATTAAACCAACCCTTATTTGCAAACCTGATCCACCATTTCACATTATAGCTAACATTAATCATATTTCATACAATCGAGTTTTGATTGATATTGGTTCATCCATAAATATCATCACTACCACTGCATTGAAACATCTCAACATTCTGCCTTCCCACATTAGAACGTCTACCTTCACTCTGCAAGCCTTTAACGATGTTGTATCTCCCATAGTAGGCACAATAGTCCTCCCCATTGATGTGGGATAAAAGACTATACCTACATTGTACTACATTTTAGACGATTCAAGACAGTACAACATACTTCTCATAAGGCCATGGATGAGAGCCATGGAGTGTGTACCAACTATAATGCATCATTGCATTAAGTACATTCATGCAAATAAGGTCCATGTAGTTCAAGCTGACATAGATCTCTTTAAGTATTATAAACTAGTGGATCATCCGTAGGAGCTAATCGTGTCACCCATGCATTTGAACACTAAACCTAATTATGTTATCTAGATTTTGGATGCAACCCTACAATTTGCTGTGAAGTTACCTTCACCACCGCCATCACCTTTGGTTTCACCCTTTAAGCTTCCATATTTGGTTTCTCTGAACGAGGATAAATTGACTAAAATAACCATAGAGACACTCATAGCTATCTCAAACATGTCATTAGAATATTTTCTTACTCCTATCAAAGTGGAAGAACCCACTGTGGTTGTGGATAGATCAGAACATATCATACCATCTTCATCCACCATGTTAGAGGTCACAGTGCATTCAGACAAAATTGAATTCAAAGAGCATATAGAGGTAAACATTACATTTATGTCTATCATTGAGTCTATTGATGATTTAGGTCAAACTCTTGTCAAGTCGCTATCTATTGATTCCATCCTTGATTGTTCACATAAACATGATGAAACATCAGTTACCCCAATTGAAATAGAACAACCTCAACAAGTTGAGGAGCCACCCACAACTCATCCAAATGTTGAAGCACCCTCTCACGAGTTTGTGGGGATGGTTAACATTAAGTTAGAGGGTCGAGTCACTCTAAAGCAGATAAAATAATAAATGATGCAATCATATGTTTCTTCCACATCGAAGGTGCCTCCTCAAAAACAAGAACACATGGCTTTCCCACGTCAATTTGGGCGTACTCAAGCTTGCCTAGTTCAACAATACAAAGTCAAATAGAAGTATGAGCTGAGTAGCCAACCAAAGCATTTGGATGCCACTATCAAAGTAGATCATCAATGAGCATCTACATCATCTTAAATGAAGGAAATTGGTGATTTTCATTTACCTGGGGATTCTGTAGCACCCACTCTTCCACCTCCTTCAATCAACAATGATATCCCAAGCGCATCCTTAGAAATACACATGAAAGCTTTAACCATCCTAGAGCACATGCAAAATCACCTGTATAACATAGAGGTATGGATGGTGCAACATAACAAGATGTTGCAATTTATCCTGCTTTATCTCAAGAGTTTGGAACTACAAAAGCAACCCCCATCTAAGGCCAAAACTCCTCCTGTTCAATCACAAGAAAATATTCAGCAAGAGCAAGCACCAAGTTAGCCGAGTCAACAACCTAGCATGTATCCCCCATTTCTTGAACTTGAGGTATCAATTTTCAATCGATTAGCTACAGCAAATGCCATCACCTTACTTGAGGTCCAACCTTTAGATCTGAATTGTCCAAAATCCTAGGGATATTAGGAGGATGAGTATTGTGTATACCATAGACAAAATGGACATAACATTCATGCATGTTACAATTTTAGAGACACAATATATAACATGCTTGAGAAGGGGTAGATTCAGTTCATCAATCGAAAAATGACAATAGTCAGTAATTCATCCCTTACACTAAAAAAGCAAGAGGAGCCCCCTAAGCCATCAATTGAAATACCTAGGGCTCAACCTGGTCATCAAACTAAGCCAATGCGGGCTGAGCACCCAAAACACCAGTAATGCATTTGGACTTATTTAAATGAGCCTATGTCATATGTTTTTTAGAAGTTGCATGAGGCTAAGATCATTATCTTACCTGATATAAACCCTCTAGACCCAAATAGAGCTAAACCTAAAGGCTATAGGGAGAACCACTTCTACCTTTATCATCGGATAAAGGGCCATTACATTCACAATTGTTATGGATTTAAAAATATGGTTGAAGACTCTATTGATTATTATGTTTCATCCGTAAGTAGTTCACCCACAGTGCCTCAGCCTGCTACGAAGCAAGCCATATCATCTCATGTGTAACCCCAAGAATAGTCATCACCTCGTAGGATGAGCCAACCAGTTCACCAAGTAGTTTCATTTTAGATGACTACTGTAGAGCTATTTCAAAAGCTTTACGATGCAAATGTAATCGTATTACCAAAGGTTAAACAAAAATCACCTAAGCCTCTATTGTGTCTATCATCATATACAGGGGTATGACATCCATGGCTACTTTGCAATAAAAAATGTGGTTCAAGGTCTATTACAACGATATGAGCTCTATGCAGACAGTTCACTCATTTCATATCAGGATATTGGTACCTCGTAGAGGTCCGCACCCCAATTGGGAGACTTGATTTTTGTTACTCTTCCTAAGCAAGTTGATTACATTACAGAAGACATCATGCACACTGAGGGTCCTCAAGTTAGCATACCTTCCCCACCATCCATGTCAAGGTCAATGAAGCAAAGTGAGGATTCTAAAGGTATCGCACCTTCCTCCCTTACATTGAGTGGCACACACACTGGAGGTACCTAAGGTAGTGTACTCTCCCCATTAAAAATAATAAAATCCAAAAAAAAAGAATAAAAAACAATCATAAATATCAAAATCCAAAAACTATTTGAAAAACACTAAAAATCCAAACAAATTAAAAAGCAATAAAATTCAAAAACATTACAAAACATCAAAAACAAAAAAAATATTTACATTATGCATTTTCATTTTGCATATGCATTCATGTAATTGCATTGCATTAGGCATTCTCATCCATTGCCTTTGCATTAGGATAGGTTGTATTTACAATCTTCCAAATGACAACACGTTTGTATCTTAATCATGCATCTATTCATCATCATCATCCATAACCCCTATGAGTAATTGTGTTTTTTAACACAACCCTTCTTGTTGCTATAAGGAATACAATAGGATTTTCTATTCATTCAGCCATACCTAGTGATTTTCTGAAATTTTATAGAAAGCTATCTTTGCTTTTGGAGATGAGGTCTAGTTTTGATAGCATCTAGCATATGTCAAAATCCCATCACTTTTTAAACATTAACAATCCTAGTTTGAACAAGGAAAGATGAACACTACAAAGTGGTCTTGGTCACCTTAAGTGAAAGGTTTTTACTTGCTCATTTTGTGATTGCATGGTCTAGAGTGTTGATCATCGACAAAAGTACAAGCTTCCTCCTACCCAAATAAATCCCTTGCTTTCATACACAATAAGCAAAATCCCAAAATCAAAGCAAATACCTTGCTAAAAAAATGCAAAATAAATAATGATTTCATCACTAAGCATCAGCAAGTATCCCAATAAATGTGAAGAAAATAAGGGGGTGAAGAGCTTGAATCCTTGGAATGGTCACTACTTTAAGCCATTGAGTGATTCCCAATACAACAATGGGTTGAATGAATCCCGCCTAGCATTGGGGTAGTTCTAAGAAATTTACAAATGAGCTAGCTTTAGGTGGCTTGTATTACCTAGTAGTCTAGTCCAACTACATCCAAACTTAGGATCATGGTGAACATTTGGTGATCCTCATTACAATAATGGGCTAAATGAATCCCACCTAGCAATGAGGTAGTCTTATGTTTTCTAATATATTCATTTGCACACACACGGATAATAATATTTTGATCTTCATAACAAAAGTTTTTATCTTTCAGGAGTCCTATATAGTCATTATACAACTTTTTATTAATCAACTAGGGTTTTTGAGTCTCATGGAAAACCTCAAAAATCCCTTATATCAACAAGTTATCTCATCAATCGCTCATCAATTTTTTCTTATGAGGTTTTGTTCATTAAAGGATGTTCATGAAATAGGATAAATACCAGATGGATATCAACAATAATATTTAGACATCCACTGACTATTTTATGCATATCTTTAAATTTACAGAAGCTTATAAGAAAAAACCATACATCTCACAATCATCTCATCTCACATTTGGATGCTCAAATGATTAATTCTTATGATAGGAGTTACCATTTATATTTATGATTTTTATACATTCTATGGTGTCATTCATTAGTTTGTTAAACACATGGTAGATTCATTCCTTATGTTTTAAGTGATTAAAGCATACAAGTTCATTTGCATTAGTTCATTTCTCATATAATTAATGCATCACATTCCATACATCATCTATCATAGCACATATCACATAGCTTAAATGCATAAACAATTGAAAAAAATTCAACATGCATTTAACATTCACCATTACATCCATATAAGCATACATAATAGTGTACCTACACATTTAGGTCACAACATCTAAGCATACATTTATCGTCTAGTTAGTGCATGTCATCAGCACATTGCATACATCTAGCTTAATCACATCATCATATAAGCATTACTTCCATTAATGCATACATGAAAATAAATCAAAATTAACAAATAAATCAAATAAATCAAAATTCAAATGCACCTCATATCCAGTTATTTACTCTATACACTTGGCGGTTGTAGTGACTTGTGCTCCATACAATTTGGAAAGATGAGTAAATTACCATAAGGCCATTTGAACCAAATGATTCATTGTTGAATTGAAATGTCTTCACTTCAATCCCCAAGAAGGCTATGGTGGTTGGATTGCTCCACGAGAACAAAGTATTCATTTCCTTCTTCTATGAAATATCATCATAAATCAAATAAACAAATAAATCAAATAAATCAAAATTCAAATGTGCCTCGTATCCAGTTATTTACTCTATACACTTGGTGGTTGTAGTGACTTGCACTCCATGCAATATAGCAAGATGAGTAAATTACCATAAGGCCATTTGAACCAAATTATTCATCGTTGAATTAAAATATCTTCACTTCAATACCCAAGAAGGCCATGGTGGTTGGACTGCTCCACGAGAACGAAGTATTCATTTATTTTCTTCTATGAAATCTCATCATAAATCAAATCAACAAAAAAATCAAATAAGAATAAAATTTCAAATACACCTTGTATCAAGTTATTTACCCTATACACTTTGCGGTTGCAGCGACTTGCACTCCATGCAATTCGGTAGATTGAGTAAATTACCATAAGGCCATTTGAGGTAAATTATTCATCGTCAAATTGAAATGTCTTTACTTCAATTCCTAAGAAGACCATTACGGCCAGACTGCTCCACGGGAATGAGATATTCATTTCCTTTCTTCTATGAAATCTCATAAAAAATTCCAAATTAACAAAAAATATCAAATAAATCAAAACTCAAATGTGCCTCGTTTCCAGTTATTTACCCTATACACTTGGTGGTTATAACCACTTGCGCTTCATGCAATATGACATGATGAGTAAATTACCATAAGGCCATTTGAGGCAAATTATTCATCGTCGAATTGAAATATCTTTACTTCAATCCTTAAGAAGACCATTGCGGTCGGACTGCTCTACGAGAATGAGATATTCATTTCCTTTCTTCTATGAAATCTCATCAAAAATTTAAAAATTAACAAAAACATCAAATAAATCAAAACTCAAATGTACCTCGTATTCAATTATTTACCCTATACACTTGGCGGTTGCAATGACTTGCACTGCATGCAATCCGAAAGGATGAGTAAATTACCATAAGGCCATTTGTGGTAAATTATTCATCGTCAAATTGAAATATCTTCACTTCAATTTCTAAGAAGGCTATAACGGTAGGACTGCTCCACGGGAATGACGTATTCATTTTATTTCTTCTATGAAATCTCATCATAAATCACAAAATAAAAAAAAAAATCAAATAACAACAAAATTTTAAATGTGCCTCGTATCCAGTTATTTACCCTATACACTTGGTGGTTGCAGCAACTTGCACTCCATGCAATCCGACAAGATGAGTAAATTACCATAAGGTAATTTGAGGTAAATTAGCCATTGTCAAATTGAAATGTCTTCACTTCAATCCCGAAGAAGGCCATTGCAGCTGGACTGTCTCATGGGAACGAGGTATTCATTTCATTCCTTCTATGAAATTTTTTGAAGATCATCGAACATAGTTATTCACCACAATCTTAAATGGAATTGCTATCATCTTGATTCCCTAAGAAGGCCATTGCAATCGGATTGCTCCATAGGACAGAGATGTACAATTACTTTTATGGTTGAAATCATAGTTGTAATAGGACCTGCCATATAACAAATATAATAATATTGAATTATCCAAATTATTCATCTTGGTCAAGCAACTTGTCGCTTTAATCACTTGTCCTTTTCCTTATCGACTCATCGCTTGAGGGGGTTGTCATAATTAAAAAATTCATAATCAAAATCAACACTTGAACACTTAATCATATGAATTGTGTTCGTCTTATGAATCATTGCTAACAACTATCATAAGCTTACCCTTTTGCTAGGGCAAAAGCAAATATGCTACTTTAAATCCTTTTAGTGATCCATCTATCGGACCAATTGTAGCCCTAATGCTACCCGATTGTATCTGAACATGTGAAAGCTTTGTAAAATTTAAGCCTTCCATCCTGTTGGAAGCAATGATTATGAGATGTGTGTCCTTTGTAGGATTGGGGCATCTAGCGTTGACCAAATCAATGAACATCAATCAACCTATAATATGGCTTTAGGTGATCTATTTTTTCTCAACATCGTTTTTTCCCACAATGCATCACAAAAGGGGCATTTGTAGACACCTAAAACACGTCATGTTTAGGAGACTACTCATATGGGCACCTTTGCAGGCCATATGAATGATATTGGACCTTTCCAAGGCTAAGCAATGATTCTAATAACTCATTTAGGGTAGGCTAGTCCTATTCATCTTTAGCCACTAATGACATTAGTAGCTAAGATCTCAGCCACTGTTGACAACAACAGCTAGGGTCCTAGCCATGTTGAGCAACAATGGCTAGCCCTGTAACAAACTCGACCATCCAAAGCTGAGCAAAATAAGTTGCAACAGATAGCTTGCAACAATTTTGGAGCGGTTTTGGTCAAGGAAGCTTCCAGAGGATTCCTCCCAACTGCTTAGGCCAACTAATTCTTGATCTTGGCTTCATTAAGAAGCCAATATTAGGATTTGGAGAGTCTATTTATATACCCCCAAAAGATGTAAAGAGGGAGACAAGTTGAATGCACTGAAGCCCTACCGAACTAGAGAGCCAATTGCAATCCTTGAGGAGTGCCAAGATGTTTTCCATTTGGAGAATGACACCTACATTTGAAGCAATGGAGTTTCCAATAGCTTGAGGAGTAAGCTTGCCATTTCATACCACTATGCTACAAATTCACAATAATTCACCCGCAAATTAGTGTTGAGACACATCGACGGCCCTTGACCATCAATTCCATGAAGAAATTGAGCATCCACAAACCTAATTTCAAGAGAAGAATACCTTTCTCATGGTTGTTGTTGTTAACAATGGCCTGTAGGCTTAGCTACAGCTGTCAGCAGTGGCTAACAGATCCAGCTGCTCTGAGCATCAATGACTAGGGTTTGATGAGCTTAATCCTCCGTTTTAGCCATAGATTTACCTTTCTTAGTATGCATTTTGATTAATTAGGTATATATTAACCAGATTACATGCATTTCCATGGTTAATTACATGATTAATAGGCATATTTACTTACATTTGTGTATTTTAAACTTTCCTTTACATGCTTTATACATTAGTTTCCTTTTTGCTCAATATACAAGATTATATGCATTTCTAGGTTCCTTTACATGATTTAAGCCATGCTTCATGCTTTAATATCAATTTCCTAAGCATATTTATGCATCTTTACGTATGTTCATGCTTTATTTATACATTTGCTATGTTTCATACATTTTCTTGGAAATCAACCTCATCATGAGAGGTTTCATGTGCTTCTAAATGTGCTTTGTTGTTTCCTTGCATGCAGGTGATAGATCTCTCAAAGACAAAGCATCTTCAAGACTATTCCTCTTGACATTGGAGAAGGAGGCATCTTAGTAATCCCTCAAGAAAAGTTTGAATACCTTAAGAGTCTATTGAAGGCATCTACCACATGAGTTATGGATTGTAATATGTATCACAATGGTCAAATCCCTAAGAGGGATGTTCTTGTAACCTTTTTGTAAAGAGATTCAAAATTATTAATAAATATGGGTACATTATTTTACTTTCTTTCTTTGCACTTGGATAGTTTATCATCTTGTCATTTTGATCTTCTCTTGTCCTTATTTGCAAGTCATGAAAATGGTTGGCATTTATCAACCAATTCATATATAAATCTCTTAATTACCTAGAGCTTTCCTTGTAATATTTTAAGCTCTTTTAGGTTTCAAGGAGATGGCATGTTGATTATTATAGATAATTTATTGGGATCTACTTCTATACCCCACCTAAACACCATAAAGCATAAAATCTTGCCAAATGTTACTCCAAATATACACTTGGAGGGTTTTAGAAAAACTTTGTACTCTCATAGTCGTTCAAATATCTGTTTCAAGTCATTAACATGATCTTCTCTTTTCATTGATCACTTGAGAAGATCATAAACATAATATTCAATGATATCATGCATCATATCATGAAAAATATATTTCATGGAATGTTGATAAGTTGTGCCAATATTTTTCAATCTGAAGGGCATAACCTTATAACATAATATTCCACAAGGAGTAGTGAACATTGTTTTGGGTTGCTCTTTTGGTGCTATGTGAATCTAGTCGTAACCATAAAATCCATCCATTAAGGATAACATTCCACAACTAGTAGAGAATTCTACTATTATGTCTATGTTTAGAAAAGTAAATTCATCTTTAGGATAGGCTTTGTTAATATCTCAAAAGTTTGTGCATACTCACATGGTACCTTCCTTCTTTAAAACTGGTACTATGTTTGAGATCCAATTGAAATAATAAATACCTTTAATTAACTTGACTTATAAAAGATTTTGGAGTTCCTTTTTTACTAGAAAAACAAATTTTGGGTGCATCTTTCATAATTTTTGTTTCACCAACTTAGCATTAAGCTTGACTACTAAGTGATGAACTACCAAAGATGGATCTAATCTAGGCATGTTCGTGTAATACCATGTAAAGATATCACAATACTTAGTTAAGAGCTTCATATACTCCTCTATTTATTCCAAAGTTAGAATCTTTCCTAACTTTATCATTCATTGATTATCACTTGATCCTATGTTTATCTATGGTTTCTTTAATGAGGATGTTGGATTCATCTTCATAATGTGGAGGGGTGAGTTTAACCCCTAGACTTCGTAGCTCATTGGCCTCTAAAGTATGTTGTTCTATGCTAAATGATTATGAGAGATGTGGATCTAAATAAATAATTTCTTCAATAGGGACATTATCAAGAAGTGATATGTTTTTGTTATCCCTAAGAGGAGAGTGAGGTAAAATTTTCACCTCACAATCATTTATGTGTAATTTTTATACAATATTAGCCATTGAATGAGATAGGGAACCTTTATCTTCATACCCTGAAGACGTTCCGTAATAGTTATCAAAAATATCATTAGGGTCTTGTTTGATCTCTTCAATAGGCTCAATATTGATGATATTGATTCATGCATATTATGAAAAGAGATCATAATAGGTAAAAGGGAAAGGTTTGACTTCTAAATTTTTATCCCAATATAGACCTATTACTAAGGTTTCTTCTATTGGTGGTTCAAATGAAGACAACAATGGATCATCATCCTCACTATTAGAAGGAGGAGACATGCATTTATTGTGATCATAGAAATGCCTGAATCCACAATGCTCAAGCTAAGTTTTAGTTTCTAAAATTTCTTTGATTCCTTATCCTTGAAGTCCTCAACCTTTTCCTATGTAGTCAAATTTACAAAGGATTTTTTTGGGATAGGGTAAAGGTTGGAAAGGAAATATGAGGTATACCTCCACTTTTTTGGTCAAGGATTAGTCCCATGTATACTTTCCTTGTCTATTGTACCTATAGATATAAAAGTGCAAGTTCCTATTGTAAACACCAAAACCTAGTCCTCCACAAAAACCCCCATCCACCCCACAATCCTGCACAATAAATTATGCCTAAGTCTAAACTTAGGTATAAAAAAATCCTGCACATTATTCTATTTTCTATATTTTAATAAATCTATAAAATCCCTATAGGATACCCTGTGTCCCCATTGGACATGTGTCCTAGCCACCACTACCCCTCCCCTTGCCACATATCACACCTCACTCCACACATCACTTAAATTCCACCTGCCCATATGCCACCACTCCACCTAAGTGAGACACTCTAGGTGACTCACTACAACTACCTAGGATAGGTGGCTACCCAGTCCCTGTTACTTGGTAGCCCTGGATTGCCAACTAACTTTTTCTTTAAAAAACCCCAAAAGTCCTATAAAGGCACCATCAACTCACCAACTAAAAGGAGGCTAAAATTTACATTGTTATGTTGTTGGAATCGCTACAGGAGGTCACCTACATACTTGGAGATCGACTCATTGATGCCTTTAGATCAAACCCTAGCAACTCTACCATTCAACCATAAATTTTTATGGGTATTTACACAATTGTAAATGTGCATCCATGTTTACCAAATGCAAATCCATGTTTACACAGTCCCAAATGTAGGCTCGTATTTTCTCAAGGGCAAGTTTAGCCATTGACGAACAGATTAGAGCAAGTAAGCAACAAGGTATAAAATTTTAGTATTTCTCTATCTTTTGCACAAATTTTCATATTATGTAAGTATTTGCATTAGGTTTTTGATAGCTTTCTTTCTCTATTAAGAAGGGCCTCACACATTGGAGTCCCTTCATGTGATACTAATCCCTTTTGACGTTTGCAGTCTTGCATGTGCATGAGATAGGTCTTTGAGTAGTTTTTAAGGCACAAAGTGACCCACCATGGATATACAAGCCAAATCACCATGGATTGGAGCAAAAGAAGATTTAGGACACCACCATCCATTAGATTTACCAAAAGGGATATTTTCCCCTTTTGGCATATTTGTAACCCATGAAAAGTAAGCAAAGCATTGTAACTTGACCCCTGCATACTTTGGGGTAAAATCATTGTAAAAGGGAGACAAAGGCTCCCCTGTACCTTATGGCAATATAAAAATTATTATTTTACACATTGCTTGTCTCATTATTTCATTACTTTGTGTTAATATTATGTTTAAACCTATTTGTATAATTGCTCATTGCCTAGAAGGCAACCAAAAAATACAAGACGATGAATATGATCTAACCAAGTCTAAGGCTAACAACTCATATTGTTGATCATTAAGGTTTATGTTTTGAATATCTTATATCTTTTCTTTACCTTTTACTATAACCTAGCAACTGACTCCTTCTTCTTGGTGGATGCATGTTTCCTTAGGTAGACTAGACCTTAAGGTATCATCGATGAAAGGGCAAGAAGCATTCAACGAAGGATAAAGTTGAGCTTTTGGGTTTTCTAACTGGATGTTCTGGTAATAGGTAAAAGGATCATGGTCAAATTCTATGCTATATAACTTACCTTGATAATAGAACTTGATGCACTAATGATAATGTGAGGCCCTACTTTTACTAGTAAAACTATGGTCCTTGCAAATTCTTGTTCTTCCTCATCATAAGATTTTATGACAATATATAATTTTTTAAAATATTGCTTGTTGAGTCCTATTTTATAAATAAAGTTGAGACTGCAAACATTAATTATGACCCATTATCAATGAAAACCCTTTTTATGAATTGTTCATCATTATTACAAGTGATATACAAGGGTATCTCTCTAAGCATAGAGGCAGGTGGAATATCATCCTTGAAGAAGGATATAGTTGCAAGGTTCACACTAAGTGACCCCATCATATTAGTCAAATCATCGAGAGTGATATTTTTAGGTACTATATATTTGCTTAAAATCTTGAATAGATTCTCTCTATGGCCTAGGGAGGTTTGCAATAAATCAAGTATGGAGATCGTAGCTGGTGTGTCCTCTAATTGCTACTAAATTTTAAAAGGTTTTTTTTCTTGCGGTTTTAGAAGCAAAGGTGGTTCCTTAGGAGTGTTTGCATGTCTTGACTATAAAATTAATGGGATTTAGGAGGTAGTTCAGAATATTAAACCTTCTCCCTTGCCTACTGCCTATTCATGGTGCAAACATGAATCATCCCTACCATAATCTGATCTGGTGGAGGGACATTCTTGTACTACACCCAATTGACAACATTTTCCATGTTTAAGCAGGGGGTCTTAAAATATCCCCAAATCTTCATTAGAATATGTTTCTTTTTTAGGACTACAACCACTAGATAACCTTGGTTAACAATATCTTATACCACATTCTTAAGAGTGATACTCTTATTCATGTTCTAGCCATTAGTGCAATGAAAAGCGCATTGCTAGTCAGCTTTGAACCAAGGGAACTTCTTCCTTTCAGGATCATGTTGTCTTATAGGGGGTAACTCTATCATATTTGCATCTAACAACTATGTCAATATGAAATACAGAGACTGGTTTAACTTAGTAAACTTCTTAGGAGTCCTTTATAGAGATTTAGCTAAGATTAACTTGCTTAGTGTTGCAGCAATACTGGCATTTCTTACTTTAGGATTGGTGTTGGATCGAATCAATCACACCACCACCCATAGCATATTTTTTCTTATACTATATTTTGGTGTTAGGATAAGGTGGTTTCTCTTCTTCTTTATTAATTTTCAGTTGCCCTCTTCATTGAAGGGTAGATTTTATTTGTTTTGCAAGCTCAATCGTGTCATCGAAGGACACACCACAAGTCATATCTAAAGCAAATTACATATGAAGATATGCAATAATTCCTTAGATGGCAGATTAAAAGGTAGTTTTCTCACCATTTTCATCATCGAGGAAATAATTCACTCATAGATTCATTCTTCCCTTGTTTAAGTTGGTACAAATCGTTAACTATATATTTTTTTGCAATATAAGTGGTAAAATTTTGGATGAACATTTTGGCTAGATCATAAAAATTCTTGATCGAGTGATGAAGTGGTTTATAGAAAAATTTTAAGATCTCACCACCAAGACTCATAGGAAATATCTTTAACAATAGAAATTTGTCATACTTGATGTTGTGGTTTGCTGCCCTAAATATTTGAATATGCTCTATAGGATAACCATCTTCCTTATATAACCAAAACTGCAATAGCACAAAGGTTGTAGGATAAGTTATATTTGTTAAAATAATATCTACGTGTTCATTACAATAGTCCTTGTAAGAATGCTTCTTAAGAGTGCCTTCTTCGACATAGGCCAACTATTGTTTGAATTCTAAGTTTTATTTTGCTAATTGTTCTAACCTAGCATTGACATCCTGAAATCTAGGATAATGTGTTGATGGTACTATAGATTGGGACTAGGGGTTAACTAGAGGGTAATACTAAGTATTTGGATGGGATGATCCATAAGGGATTGTTGTGTTACTAATTTTAGGATTACCTTGAAAAGACATGTTAGTAGGAGGAATGTTAGTAAAGGGAAGGTTAGTTGGTGTGGGCATGTTATAGAATGGGCTAGAAATAAGCACATTCAAAGTATGAGGTATACTAGGGAGAACATCCATATATTAGACTTGTGATAGCTTATGTGTGGTGAGACTAGAGGGTTTAACTTGAGTGGTTTTATGCTGGGATGTATAGATCCCAAATTCCTTGAAGAATATGGGATACTTAGTGATCTCCTTCCTAAGGTTGTAGTGATAATAGAGTCTCATTGTTGAGAACTTATTAGGTTTGATATAGGTTGGTATAAAATTTCTAGAAGAGGTTCTTTCACAACAGAATGAAGCCTTTATTTTGGTTTAAAGGTGGCTTCCATGGTTTCCTTGTTTTCTCATAGAAAAGCAATAATATGATCCATGGATTTAAAGACTAACTCTCCTTGTTCATTGTGAATAGGAGAAAGAGTCCCAGGAGGAGGACCTTATTCCTCTTCTTACTCATAGGTAGGCTTTTTAATCAAAGTTTGCTTCTCTAGAAGTTCAGATGAAGGTTCGAATTTAATGTTATTTTTTGCACAACATTTCAAGTGATATAGGGAGGCTCAAACATGGCAATGAAGAAGTTCAATGTATTAATTTTTGTTTTGAGAGTACTTGTAGCAAAGAAGAAGAAGTTTGATATCCTTATGTCACCTTGAAAAACAACCCTCCTTGTGACTCCTACTAGTCCATCATAATATACTAGCCAAGAAGGATTTCTCCCCAAGGTTTGTATGTCAATTTGCTTAAGGGGTCGTTAACCTTCCCCCAATAGGACTAACAATTTATTATGTTCTTATTATATTTATTTAATCTAATTTATCTGAGCAAACAATATTAAGTGATCTTAATTAAAGTGTAATAACTTTTATCTTGATTAAGGATAAAGTGTTTAAGCAACAAGGTTTTTGGATAAAAGACCCAAGCAATATGATTTCACGTGGGGTTCACCAAATATATGGGATGCCAAAAAGGTCACACATGTCTTGGGAGTGTTGGCCCTCGAGGATGTATTTTTCTCTTTCTTGGTCTCATCCACACTCGGGTAGGAGTGTGCTATTGCTAAACCATCATTTTTATGACAACTATGTTTTGCATACAATACTATCTTTGGTGGGAGAGTTTTAGGTTCACCAAGAAATTTATAGATTTCATAATCTATTTAATGTGTTTAATTTTTTACAACCCCTAGGTTTTGGTTATTTATCCTAGGATCTAATATGCAAGATAAGAGTGTAATGCAATGCAATATGGAAACAATGATACAACAAAGTATTTATCCTATATGCGATTTTGTTTTTGATGATTTGATATATATTTTACGAAAGGAAATATTTATTTTTATTTTTCTTTTCTGATGAAAATAAGGGTGCAATAAGGAGGAAATTACACAAATTACCCTAATTCAAAGCTACATGCGATTATAATTTTAAATGCCTAGAAATGGAAGTGAAATAAAAATGATTTATGAGATTATTTTTTATTTTTCTTTTATTTTTATGATGCTTAAAAGAAAGAATAACACAACAGAGAAAACATAATAATCTATGCTATGAAACAAAAAACTGGAGGATTAGGAGTACTTACCTATTCCAATGCCTAAAGTGAATACGTCATCTGCAATCAAATACTCTTCCTATGCGAATATGTTTACTAGAACTCATTCAGTTGTAGGATTCATGCAAACCTACAAAATTGATAGAAAAAGATGGATGTTATAGTTTTGGAGCCTACCAAATAGCAAGAAGGTTTTTTCTTCCTGGTTTGCATAGTCAGACCCTTTTTTATGAAAAAATTGAGGTGACCTTACCTTGGAAATAGATGCAAATATATGTGTAGTGAATACACTAACTGGAACTATTTTAGTTGATGGATTTGCTATAATGATTAAATTGGATGGATGACAGGGTATGCTAAGAAACAAAGACCTTCTATCTATAAAAGGGATACTAATGAATAAATTTTGTTAAATTGAATGCTAGGGAGGATAGGGAATCTAAGGTTTCTCAGAGTTATGGTGAATATTCTGCCTAAAATAGGTTTAGTCAATAAATTTTCTCTAGGTACTAGAGAATAGAGGATGACTACTTATGTCAAAGTAACTATGTAGAAGCTATTTGTGAATACATTGCTTGAGATAAGTTTACTCGATAGGTTCACTCAATGCATTGAAGGGATAAAAAATATATCTAAAGGATTATCAAAGGTGCTCTCTATCGGATCAATAAATATTTTGGTGGATGCTCTCATTCTGTAAGGGATCCCTAATATGCCTAAGAGCTGAAAACAAAACGAATATTTTGACAACATGATGATTAGATTCGAAGATATGAAAAATATGAATGCACACTATAATTCAAATTATGGGGACAAAAATGCCATTGATAATTGATAAATAGAATTGAATGCATGTTAGAGGGGTATCACCAAATATTCAAAGCACAATATGCCTCCTTTCCTAGTTTCTTAGAAAAATCATTGGTAGCTCCATGAAAGGATTTTGGTAGCACTTCGTTGCTTGTGTATTTTTCTTGTCAATTCAGCAACACTTCATTACAAGAGAGTTCTCTCAAATTTTCATCTAAGGGGTCAATTTATAGGGTCCTTTCCTACTAGAGTTTCCCAAATGGGAGAGGTGAGGTGGTTGACATGCTAGCTAGTCTGGTTGGCTGACTGGTTGGATTATAGGTCAATTTACTGCCTAAAGTAGTTTAGGGTAAGTTTGGAGCAACTTAGGAAGTGGAAGGTAATTCATATCCTTCTCTTCTTGACAATCTTTTGTGCTTGTAGGCTATCAACTGAGCAAGATTTACACCTTGGAAGGCTTATGTAGACATAGTTTAGATTTTTTATTTTTGGATGCGAATACACCACCTAAACGAATATGTTGCTAGGAAGATTCACAACTCAACATATTTTCTCTACTAATCAGCAGAGGTCAAATTTAACAGTCGAAGGAGGAGTTTTGAACATTCACCAATACGCCAGGTTGAAAGCAGATTTGCTCTAAGTTGATGAATTTACCCTTGTTGGGTTGTGTCTACAATTTTTGAGGTTGAGTGATTTGTTATGATTAATTGAGCAAATTTATTATTTTACTTCAAAAATTGATGTGAAATGGGTGATCCAATTTTAGGTATCTACAATTAGGTACAATGCGCAAGTTCAAATACAAAAAGACTAAAAGGTGTGAACAAATATGGTTAGGAAATTTTAAAGCAAAGGAAGATGGGAAATGAGATGAAGGAGGTCAAGCTTACTCCAGGTAAATCATCTTTATTTTCCTCAAGTAGAATAAAATTTTCTCCTTATAATAAAAATGATAGTATAGAGTGTATAGAGTTGTATTTGTTGCACTTTAGGGTTTCAATAGTAGCATGATTAAGAAAAACATATGGAGGATATCCAAGGAAATTTAGGGTTTCCATGGAAACATAAGAAAGTATTGATTATGAAGAATCATTTGTGCACTTTAGGGGTTTTAGGGCAACATAAATAAGAAAGTGTTAATAAGGTTATTCCTTGCCATTTATATTCTTTAGGGTGACACAAATATTTAGAAGATAAGTATCGTTATGAATAATATGGAAAAATAGAAGTGATTGATGAAGATGAGAGTGTTGGTGGGAATAGAAAAAGGAAAGGAAGACCATCAAAGCATGAATAAAGATAAAAAGAAACTCAAAGGGATATCAATTTGGGAAGCCAAATAAAAATATCATAGGTATTAATAAGAAGTGGGGCTAAGCCCACTAATAAAAATAAAAAGTGATGATGGTAGAAATGATGTCATGGAATAACAAGGGTATGAATAAGACCCCTAAAAAAATAGTTACTAAGGAAATAATAGGTTGTTATAGTCATGAGTTTATTTTAATACAAGAAAAAAAATTAAGTAGTGAGGAATGTAAGAATTCTTTAAAAAATATTTGGAAGATGGATGATTGTTTGGCAGTTTCTTCTACAAGAGTTTTAGGTGGTATTACAATAATATGGAACAAATGCAAATGGGACGAACAATTATTAGAAGCAAAAAATAATGAGGTTGCTAGACTATTTAATAAGGAATAGGAAAACACCAAAGTTAGGTTTATAATGTATATGCTCCAACCATAGTTACTCCTTATGAAAGATGTTGTAAGGACCTTAGTATATTTTTGTCAAATACAATGATGATTCATTATGATCTATGGATTCTTGTGGGTGATTTTAACACTATTGTATCTCCTTTGGAAAATAAGGGTGGTATTCTAATATGGTCTAAATCAATGCACAATTTGGTTTATTTATCAATTAAATTACTTTTGGGATGTTAGTCCTTCAAATGTTTAATATAGATGGGATAATAGATGCATTGGACAAACTCATATAATAGAAGATTGGATATATTCTTATCCAATAAAAGGTTGCAAATAGAGTATACAATCTCTTCAAATATTTTATTACAAGCAAGATTAGACCACAAAACCATTATTTTGACTTGTGATTTACCCAATAATGGTCATCCAAAGCCATTTCGGTTCCAATCTATGTGACTCCAAGACCCTGATTTCTTCCATTAGGTTATGTTATGGTGGGATGAATCAAAATTTTAAGGATCATATATGTATAGGTTTGTTCAAAAAATGAAACATTTAAAGGAGTAAATGAAAATTTGGAATGTCAAATCTTTTGGTGATATTTTTAAAGAAAAGTAAGAAATTGAATCCAAGCTTAAAAATTTACAAGAGATAGCATAAACTAATGGAAAAATTCACGATTCTTATGTAAAAGAAAAATAATTACTTTCTAATTATTATAATGCATTTAAAAAGGATAAGTCATATTGGTTCTAAAAATCCAGGGCGAAATGGCTCAAGGAAGGAGATAGAAATACAAAAAAAAAGTACAACAAAAACTAATTTTTCTTTTCATCAAATCAAAAATATTTCAACTCTAGATGGAAGAAATATTGAGGACAAAGAAGATATAAGCAAGGAAGCAATTAAATATTTTGTCAAATATTGGGTAAGATAAGGAGGCACAAGATAAAATTTTGCAAAATATTTGATCAATTATCATACAAGGACAAAATAAAATCATGATAAAGAAGATATCTATGGAGGAGCTGCATGAAGTATTTTATCTTTCTATCCGAACAAGGCACTTGGTCCCAATGGATTTCCTATAAGTTTCTTTCAAAAACATTAGGATTTATCAAAGAGTAATACATTAATTGAGGTTGAAGAGGCCCAAAAACGAAAGTCTATAATAAGTGATATCAATGTCACTTTTATTACATTGGTTCCAAAGACGGTGAGTTAAAATACTTTGATAATTTTTTTCCAATAAGACTTTGTAATATGACTTATAATATCATTTCAAACATTATGACAAATAGGTTGAAATGCATTATAGGTTGTGTTATCTCAAAGGAACAAGATAGTTTTTTTCATGGTAAAACAAATTCTTGATGGTATAATCATCACACAAGAGGCCATACATTCTCTTTATTCCATGAGAAAAATAGGTATGCTTTAGATATGAACAAAGCATATGATAGGGTTTCCTAGCATTTTCTACATGATATTCATAAAAAGTTTTGTTTTAATTATAGTTTGTGTGAATGAATTAAATGTTGTTTTTTTTAAAAGAGAGTTGTATTAATAATCATGAAAAACAGAAACAAAGTCTCCTAGCAGGAAAAGAAGCCGAAGCTAGAGTTGAGTATAGAAAAAATACAACAGCAAGGATACCTGACAAGAACCATAACAAAATGACTGCGTAATATACTAAGAGCAACAACACTAAGCATTAGAAGCAAACACAAAATAGGAAGAAGACAAAGCAAACAGAGCATGCACAGAGGGAGCATTGGACATTAGAGTAGTTCTTTTCTCCATGACACATAACTCTCATTTTTTATCTTTGTGACTCTACATTGGAGATGAGCGATGTTAATTGCCTCATTAGCTAGGGAATTTGCGTCCTTGTTAAATTTGTGACTAATGTGGAAATAATTGATGCTAATCATATTTTTTCCCAATGCCTGATCCTATATTGGACAATCCTCAATTGTAAATATTGAATATTTTTATTTTTGGAGATTTTTGTCATGACCAATTTTGAATATCCATACACTAACAAGTATCTAATTCCCTCTATTAGAGTGAGCCTCATCCCTCTATCACATCCAAGGATTTCAACCATGTTGTTGGATGTGATTCCCAAATTGATTTTAAATTTGATTAGCACCTTCCTTGGGCCTGCAAGGATCATTCCTCCTATTATCGCTTGTCTTGGATTAGACTTTGATGCTCCATCAAAGAATAGTGCAGGGTAGTGGATGACAGGAGCTTCCAAGTCAACAGGGTGACACCTTATTGCCAAGAATGCATGGAGATCATGAATTTTAATCATATGACACTCTTTTGGATTCAAGTCTTCTTGATTTTGCTTCTGAGTAAAATTTTCTTTGACATTAGATGTGATATCTCAAATTATTCTCCCTATTATTGCACCTATTTTGTTTCCTTTACCTGCAAAGATCCATTGGTTTCCACCCAACCAGATGTACCAAATTATAGTGTGTAGGAATTATTCCCATATAAATTTCATTAGAGGCTTTTTTTTGAGGCCTCCTCTATAATTTTCACTCCAATGGTATAAACAACTTTCAATTTTTAATCTCCTTGAAAAGAATGAACCAAATCTATTAGTAATTTCCAACTAGATAGCTATCACTTTTAGGCATTCAAATATGGTCTCTCTCATTTAAAAACCTTAGGAAGATATGAGGCCCAATTATGTTCCTATTTTACAAGTTCTCCCCTATTAATATTTTGTTTTACTACACCAACCAAGTGAAGACTTGCAGCTTAGGTGGAATCCTCTTTTTCCAAACTGAGGATAATTTTTTGTTGACTATTCCAACCAATTGAGAGTGAACTCCAAGTTTAAATGTATACTCTTCTGTATTTATTATATCCCCCACATAAGTTGATCTAACAAATGCCTCTTGATGGTTCTTATACTAGTATTCTGCCTATTGAAACAATCTTATTCATCTTTGAGACGCATAGGGAGATAAGGAGAAAGCAGGTTCCTATTCTAACCATTCTATAAGGTCTCTAAGCTTCTCAATTCTTGAACTTTGTAGTTGGTTTTGAAGATCAGGGTTGCATATTTCTTGTAATGGAGGATTATAAAGGATCAAATATTCCCACAAATTGATCTTGTTGCCATCTCCAAGGATCCAAGAGATTTTTTCTATAATTATTGCCTTGGCCTCAACTATATGCTTCCATATTAACGATGCACTTGGTTGGTTTTCTATATTTCTTAATAACTACATGCTTGTAGAGTTATTTGTGTATTTTTTGATCAAGATCTTCTTCCAAGGAGCTTGGGATGGCTTTAGCATGTTCCATAGGAGCTTGACACCTAGAGCATTGCTTACATTTTCCATTTTATGATTCCCAAGCCACCATGCTCTTTAGTTTTGGTGATCACGTTCCAATTTACTAAATGGAATTTCTTACTTTCTGTTTGCCTTCCTCCTTGTCAAAGGAAGTTTTTGATTATGCCATCAATCATATGAATAATGATTTTGGGAGCATGATAAAAAAGAAGCTGATATATTGGGAGAGTGGATAGAATGGTTTTAATCAACACTATTATGCCCGCTAGACTCAACCAACCATTGTTGTAGTTATGAATTCTCTTATTTAATTTTTCCAACATTAGACTTCAGGTGAAAATCCATTGGGACTCCAAGATACCTGAATTGTTGTTATTTTCCTTGTTTGAATCCAAGGACTAAACTGAAGCTTCAATTTTTAGCTTTTAAGGTGTTTTGGATGAAAAATTGGTTTTTTGTGTGTTAATTAATGCTTCAATGGCTTGTGTGAATCCATCTAAGCATTTCGTGATCTGCCTCACATTTTTCCTTGATTCTTCTCCCATAATAATGGTGTCACCAATGAAATGAGCATGAGTAACTTGTTTGTATCCCACAACTATTTTAATGTCTGTGATCTTTTGGTCCCTTCTTAGCTTGTTGAGAGATATCCCTAGAGTCTCTACTAGCAAGATATAAAGATATGGGGATAAAGGGTAACCCTATTTGATCCCCCCGAAAGACTTGAAAAAGGTTGAAGGTTCTCCATTAATCAGTGGGAAGATCCAAGGGGTAGTGATGCATGCTCCAATCCATCTCGTAAGCTAAAGGGGAAATACAAACTTAACTAAAACTTGTTCAAGAAATTGAATATCTACCCTATCAAAGGCATTATTCATATCAAGCTTAATGGCTATATGATTCTTTTTGGATTTCCTACTGGTGTGGAGAGCTTCATGCACCATTATAATGTTGTCATATATTTGTTTCTTGGGGATGAATCCTCCTTGCTCTTTAACAATTAATTTACCAATTTTATTTTTTATCCAGTTGGCTATGATTTTGGAGATAATTTTATAAGAATAATTGTACAACAAGATTGGTCTAAATATAGAAAATATTACATCATTTTTCTCTTTAGGGATTAAGGCCAAAAAAGTGGAGTTGATAGCACCCAAAAGCTTACCATTTAGTCTGATATATTCAATCATCTTCAATAGATCTTCGCAAATAATACAAAATAATTACTGGTAGAAGTTATTGGTAAACCCATCAGGACCTGGAGCTTTATCCTTTGAAAAAGAATTGACAACTTCTTCTAACTCATCCATTGTGAATGGTTTGCTCATTTCCACTTTTTCCTCCTCATTGAGCTTGAATATTCTTATGTTCTTTAGTCAACATGTTAGAAAAATGCTTGCTTGCTAGCTCTTTGATTTGTTGTTTCCCTATGTATTTCATCCCTTCCTGCTCAATTTCTCCAATTGTGTTCCCATGATAGTTTTGCATTATCTAGAGATGGAAATTATTGGTGTTTGTATCAACTTTTTTCAGCCAAGACATTCTTGAGCGGAGCCTCCACTATGCTTATTCTTCTTAATATATCTTGTAGATATTTTATTGCAACTCTCCCCTTGCATCCTCTTCGTGTGGCAGAGGAGGAGAGTCTCCAATTTCTACTTCTAATTGTTTATCCTGTTGAAGCAATATGGATTTTATGTCTTGAATTTAGTTTTATTTAATAGCCATTTTTGTATAGCTATTTTTGAGGTCATGAATTTCCCTTTTCCATATCTCTTGGGTATTGGTTGTCAAGACTTGTTGCCAAGTATTTTCAACCAAAGTTATGAATTCTTCGTGAGTTGTTCAATTTGGATTATATTTGAAGAAGTTCCTCCTTGGTTCCAAAAGGTTTTATCCATTGTCCAAAATGATGGTTTTATGATATGATGTGGAACTTTGGACTATGTGTATTGAGAGGGGTGGAAAATGAGCCAATAGATATTTCACTAAGAACTTGTCAAGCCTTTCAACTATGAAATGTGTTCCAGATCTCCTATTGGTCCAAGTGTATTTTTCTTTTTTTGGGATAAAATCTTGGAGATATTCATCAAAAATAATTATTTCTACTAATTTCTTATTCGAGACTTTTGATCTAGCTCCTCCAGGATTTTCCCAATGTCTAAGTGTCATATTCAAATCTCCACCAATAATTAAGTTTTTAGTATTTTCAATGGTCAACCATTGAGCAAGATGTTGCCATGTATCTTTCTTCTGTTTTGAATGATTTGGCCTATAAAATTTGATAGCTGTTATGGGGTATCCATATGTCATTTCAAATTTAGTTGCTATCCAATTGTTGTATTTGTGCATGTTGGTGCAAGTTAAGATTTTAGGATCTCATGCTAGAATCAGACCCCTTGAAGCTCCTATTGCATCTACTACAATTGTTTCTGACTACAACCAGATTTTATTCCATTCTACTATAGCTATTTTTATATCATTTTTTATTCTTGAATACAAATTGCATGTTGATGATGCTTCTGAATTAGTGATTTTAAGTAGTTTTTTTCAGGGGACTACCTAATCCCCTCCCATTCCATGAGAGTAAATTCATTTTTTAGACTGCTTATTCTTGGAGGAGCTCTCTAATATGTTGGCTTATGTTTTAGCCTGTATTTCCTTTTGGGCCTATTCATTTCTTAACTATTGATTTTTTTTCCTCCCCTTGGTAGCAGACCGTGTTGCTAGAGTTCCTCTTGGAATGACTACTTATTCAATTTATGTTTCTTCAACCTCCTCTTCAGTTTCTTCTTCTAGCGGATCTTTTTATTTTGTCTGAGTTTCTCCTAGGATATCCTCTAAGTTTTCTTCCATTGGATTTTGTGGAGTATCTTCCCCTTTATCTTGGGAAGATGTGCCTTGATCTGATTTTGATGTTGTAGTTGGATTCTTCTCCTCTTATGAATTGAGAACAAATAACTTGTTTGTGTTTTTATGAGTAGGCTTTTGATGTGGTTGCCTTTTTTTGCTCCATGATCTTCTTGATTTTATTTTAATTTCTTAGAATACTTGTGTCTCATCCATTTTCTCCTCCTATGCCACTCTAGTTGGACATTTCCTAGAGAAATGATCATGCTCATGATAGGTAATACATTTGAATGAGATGTGTTCATAATCAAGGGGTTTATTATGTACCCATTCCAACATCTTGATTCCAATGTACTTTGGCTTTCCTTTTTTTAGGTTAACCTGCACACATTCATGCACAAATGATATTGTTGGCTTTGGGGAGGGTAATCTATGAAGGATCTAATGACATTTCCTATGATATCCATTGTGGGTTTATTACCTAGGTAGAGGGGCAATAAGGGTAGTCTTACCCATAATGATATTTCTTCATTTTATTCCTCCTGTGGGTCAAATGTTGTGGTCCAAGGAGTTATATACAATGGGATAAAACCAAGAAACCATGGCCCTCCATGAAATATGGTGTTTCTATCTTCTACGGAGGTAAATATTACTACAAAGTAACCTCTTATTTCCATCATAAATTTGTAAGAAGAGAATTTGGATCCCCAATTCATGTTGATCCATTTTTGTATCGTAATGGGGTTAGGCCACAAACCCACGAACTTGCATGATAAAGCCTAAAAAAATAAGGTAAGAATAGGGTGTTGAGTGAAAGCCAATGGTACCTCAACCACAAGGGTCACATCCAGTTTGGGCACGAAGGTACCTTTGGAAGGACGAGCATGCATATTTTGTTGAGTTTGTAGCCTGGTTCTTGGCTTAAGAGCTTGAATCATTAAATCTATCTTCCCTTGATCAAAGGGAGGAAGATGTGAAAACAAAGAAAAAGAGCCATTACATAGAGTAAATAAGTAAGCAATAACCATTAGGGATTTCCTAAAACAACTTGGGGCTAAGCATGGTCTGTCATTACCCCAAACCAGGGGTAATATAGTAGAATAAAAAAATCCTACCAAAAAACCAGTTGTTCCAGGTTACTTCTTTGTTTATCGAATTCAAAACCCTAAGTTTGCAGAGATCCTCATTCATCGTTTTTTGTATGTTTGGATTAAATGTTATTATAACATTGCAAGATATTTTATTTTGATCAATGGTTCTCCTATTATTTACTTCAAGTCATCTTGTGGACTCAAGCAAGGTGATTCAATATCTTCTTATCTATTTATTATTCACAAGGAGAAGTTTCTCAAAGGTAAAAATGAAAGGAAAATTTAAAGGTATTCAAGTTGCAAAAAATGGTTCCTTTTAATCTCATCTCCAATTTTTTGATGATACTTTTCTTTTGGGTCATCCCTTAGTCAATGAGGTCATGGAGTTTAAATCAATATAATCTTGTTATGAAAAGGCTACTAGATGGTTAATACTATAAAATTTAATATTTTTTATTTACACTACCCTAGATTTACAACAAATTATTATGAATATTCTAGACTTCAAAATTGAAAATTTTCCATAAGCCTACTTGAGTATTCCTTTATCTCATAAAGGAAATAAAAAGGAACGATGGGTCTCTTGTTTGGGCATAATGAAAGCTTGTTTAATAGGTTGGAAAGGTAAGTTCTTAACCATGATGGGAATCCTACAAACATAGAGACTACATTGGAATCCATCCCTATTTATATGATGCCACTTTCAAGATTGTTGGTAGGTATAACATCAAAAATTGATAAAATTCAAAGAGACATTTTTAAAAAAGGTTGTGAGGAAAAATTTAAGTTTCCTCTTTGTAAGTGGGATAGGGTTTGCAAAGGAAAGAATATTGGAAGAGCAAGCTTATAGAGTTGTAGACTTATGAGTTTGACATTAGGGGCAAAGCTTAGGTGGAGATTATTTAGAGATCAAGGAAAGAATTTAACAAAAATATTTTTGAAAAAATATATAGGTTCTTTTGATGCAAATAAATTATTTAGGAAAATAACTTTACCCAAATGATTGTCAACATAGAACTTCATATCAAATAGTTTACAACTGATAAAGAAACATATTAAATGGTAAATCAATTAGAGGATTTATGTAAATTTTTTGTCTGATGCTTGATTGAAGCCTTATCCTCTTATATTTGACTCAAAATAACAACCATTGGCTTAAGCATGCCTAGCTTGTAAAAGTCCCAAAGGTCAAAGGCTATATTAATATGAGAAAAAACTCTAGATCATAGATTTCTATTACTAACCTAGTTGAAGGAGAGGAACTCACATAAATTACAAATGAATTTCAAAATATGCTTCAAGAATTTTATTTGTCAATTTTTACACAAAAGGATGAGTTGGTTTGGAATCTATCAAAGAAGGTGGATACTCGGTCAAGTTGGGATATGAGGATTAGAACAATCAAAATTTTCTACTCCCAAAGATTTTCTTGGAAGAATGTTTGATCACTAGAGGCTCTCCCTAAGGCCTCAACATTCCTTTGGTTAGCAGTTCAAAGTAATATTCTTATAGGAGAGAGTCTACAAAGAAGAGGATATCACATACCTTTTAGATGTGCCTTGTGTGAGAAGGATCTAGAAACATTAGACTATTTACTTCTTCATTGTCCCTTTGCTCACACTAGTAAGGTTACTTTTTAAAAGTTATGAAAATATATTGGGTAGTTCCATCAACATTGAAAGAGTTCATGAAATGTTGGATTAATTATTTCAAAGCTAAAGCATTATGTATTTTGTGGAAGATTGACCTACCATTATTTGTTGAAATTTATGGCTTGAAGAAAATAAAGTAAAAATTCTCAATATCATGCTCAAAATTGGTACTGTATTATTGCCTCTCTTGCCAAATGTCTACAAATATGGTGCTCATCATGAGAAGTCTCAAGTGTGAAAAAAGAGGTGGTAACAACTTGATTATAGGATTTGAACATACATGGAAGAGTCATCTACAATAATGAAATTAAAATAAAGGATCTACTTTGATATAGGGTAAAATGGAAATGTTAAAAAACCAAGTCTATCAAAATTAATTATGATGTTGCTTCTAAAGAAAATCTAGAAAAAGTTGATGGTCGTTGTGTTTTTAAAAATAATAAAGGCAAAATTCTTCTCATTTACTCAAAATCATATAGAACTTCAATTAACAACTATCTAGAGGCTAGGACATTTAGAGGGATTAAAATTGTAATTGAAAAATGATGGAAATATATTTTTGAGGGGGATTCACAAATTATCATTAATATTGTCAACAAAAATGGATGTGGGGTTTAAATAAAAATAATATTATTATAATTTTTCATCATCTATTATTGGAGACAATCTTTTAAAAATATGAGCATATATATATATATATATATATATATATATATATATATATATATATATATATATATATATATATATATATATAAGAGAAAATGGGGTGGCAGATAATTTAACCAATTATAATATTGATTTTCTATTTTAATAAAATTCAAATTTTAAAAGCCAATTGACCAAGGAAGATTTTATCTTTAATCAAAATGATGTCAAGAAGATGATTGTGAAAACATAGCACCTTAAGGAAGTTGAAAAATATATTTAATAGAAAAAATAAAAATATTTGTGATAAAAAACCTAACAACAACTATAATATTTTGGTATTTTAATGGGAATGACCGCAATAGAAGCCACGTATAACTTATTTTTTTTCCTTGGAAAAAAATCTTAATTTTATATTAAGTAAATATGAAATTACATTCTTCATATGCCTCTTTGAGATTTCTTCAAAATTCCAATAGCAGCTTAAAAATCAAGTCATTTATACATCATAATTAGTTGTTTCTATCATGTTGAGTTCTAACCTTAGGCACTTCCCAATTTATCAAACATATCCTTTTAATCGCTAACTTCAAAGTTGTTTGAAAAAGTTGTTTTATTTGTGCTTGTTTTAACTAGAGTGTATTAATCCCGCTAGATAAAAATTTTGACCAGTTGTAGTACATTGCCCTCGTTGAATTCTTGTACTAAGCACATACCTGGATCAATTTGAAGTGCCTTTGAAAGTTCATCTGCTTCTCTATTTAGTTCTCTCTAAATATGCCAAAAAGTAAAAGCTTCACTTCAATTCATAGCTTTTTTATTTGAAAGAAGCTGGGTTGTAGAATCATGTTTTCCATCGTAAAAACACCAAGCATCCAGTTTATTTCCATTCGTGGGTCTTCGTAAATTTGAATTTTTTGGATTACTTTTGGTTCTGTCAACCAAATCATCAATTTGAGGATCGTAATTTCAGCATAATTATTAAAACCTTCTCCAATCTAACTTTGAATTTAAAATAATAAGAGTCAAAAAAAATATATAGTAATCCTCTTGCTCCACGAATCCAAGGACCCCTTGTCTAGCCTCATCTTTAAAGATGAAACCCAACTTATTACATAAACTAAGATAAATTCCTCATCTTTAAATATGAGACCCAACTTCAAATTTTGGCAAATGATAAATGATAAAACTCTTTACAATTGTATATAAACAAATTTAAAAAAAATACAATATAATAAACTTCATTAATTATTTATCATGTAATTTTTTTTTTCAATTAAATTTTCAGAATTGAAAAAGCTTACAGTATTACATCATCATATAATGGTATTACAATAAAATTTTGATTATTATCCCATATTGTTTGGAAAATTCTAACCTTAATCTTATCAAATATTAAGAAATTTAATTAATTGGATTAATGCCATTTGAGGAGGAGTGTGCAAATTTTAATATCAATTTTATTTAAATTTTTCACGCCATCAAATTTTAATATCAATTTTATTTAAATTTTTCACGCCATCAAATTTAATCAGCTTGGTAGTACACTACCCCTCGCTCAAATATTGGGCCGGCCAAAGTATACTTGATGAGCCTTAAGAATATTTGTTTGGAGAAATTGACGAAGCAATTCGCAGCGAAAACATACTCTATTGAAGCTCTACCATTTATCCGTTATAGGCAGTGAGAATTGTTCCGCTGTATGGTTGCCAAATTCTGATATGACAAAATTTCAGTGGTACGTCCCTTAATCAGTGAGAATTGTTCCGCTGTATGGTTGCCAAATTCTGATATGGCAAAGTTTCAGCGGTACGTCCCTCACCTTATTGTTTACCAGCCAGTCCAAGCTTTTTTTACAGAAGCATATTTTTTTGGACCATTCTCATTCTCTGCAACAACTACAAACAATATCGCCAAGGGAATGTAATTGACAACAATGAAGAGGTTCAAGTACCGTTGCTTCAAAGCCTCTATCAGATCACCTTTAACATTTGATTACTTTTCAAACTCACAAATTTCCCTTGTTAAGACGTTGAGATATGATGTGCAGAGACGTTATTTTGGCACCAAAATACTGAAAGAAAAACCTGCGAATGCTAATACAGAATCCGATGGACTATGGCAACATTTTCTTTTTATGAAAAGGAATCGGAATCCAGTAGATTCCTACATGTATGCTCGTCTGCTGCAGAGATGCGCGAGCACAGAATCCATAGCGGACGGCATAATTGTCCATGCCCACTTGATAAAATCCGGAAATGAGATAGATATCGTCGTATGGAATACCCTTCTTAACATGTATGCGAAATGTGGTCTCGTTAAGGTTGCACACCAAGTGTTTGACAAAATGCCTGAACGAGACTTGATCTCCTGGACTGCTATGATCGGGGGATATAGTCAGCATGGTTATGGGAAGGACGCGCTGAAACTGTTTCGTGAAGTTCTGCTGGCAGGACTGGAGCTAAATCAGTTTCCTTTTGTGTGCGTTCTCAAAGCTTGTGCTAGTTTGGGATCTCTGGAACATGGCGAACAGGTTGTTGCTTGCATCGTGAAGGTTGGATTTGAGTCAAATGTTTATGTGGGCAGTGCCCTTGTGGACATGTTTGCGAAATGTGGGAACATAGACGATGCAACTAAGGTATTTGGCAAAGCAGTTGAGCCGGACATGGTTTCATGGACAACTATGATTACGGGATATGCCCAATATGGGTATGGTGAGGAGGCTGTGGAGCTTTTCTGCCAAATGCTTATGGCAGGCGTGAACCCAAATCATTTCACCTTTTCTAGCGTGCTCAAAGCGTGTGCTGACCTAATTGCTCTTGAAGAAGGTAAGCAAGTCCATGCCCACATTGTCAAAAGGAGGTACGAGTCAAATGCCTTTGTGGGAATTTCTCTTATTAATTTGTATGCCACTTGCGGGAAATTGGGAAATGCTGTTAAAGTGTTTGAGAAAATGCCTGAACGGGACATAGTCTCGTGGACTGTCATGATAGTGCGGTGTGCTCAGAATAAGCATAGTGAGGAGGCTTTGATAATATTCAGCGAAATGCAACAAGCTGGATTGAAGCATAACCAATTCACTTCTGTTGGTGTTCTCAATGCATGTGCTGGACTCCAAGCTTTGGAGCAAGGCAAGCAGGCCCAGGTCCACTTGATCAAAGTTGGATGTGAGTCGGATGTTGTTGTAGGAAGTGCTCTTGTTGACATGTATGCCAAATGCGGGAGTATAGAAGATGCGAGGAAAGTTTTTGACAAAATGCCGGACCGAAATGAGGTCTCATGGAATACTATGATTGATGGGTATGTGCAGGCTGGGTATATTAAAATGGCCTTGAAACTGTTTTTCAAAATGAACGAAAGAGGAGTGAAGCCAAACCAGGTTACTTTCATAAGCATTCTTGGGGTTTATGCTAGCTTAACATCTTTGCAACAGGGTTTTCAGTTCCACGCTTACATCAGCAAAACTGTATTTTGGTCGGATGTTTGTGTGGGTAATGCTCTTGTTGACATGTATGCGAAATGTGGAACTATAATAGATGCACAGAAAGTTTTTGACCAAATGCCAAAGCGTGATGAGGTGTCATGGAATACAATCATTGCAGGATATGCCCATCATGGACATGGTGAAAAGGCCATACAACTGTTTGAAAAAATGCAATTGATGGGTTTGAAGCCAGATCATGTCACCTTTGTTGGTGTTCTCTCTGCTTGCAGTCATTCAGGTTTAGTAGATGAAGGCCGACACTACTTTGATTCAATGAGTCAAGACTATGGAATCCTGCCAACAATGCAGCACTATGCCTGTATGGTAAATCTTTTTGGCAGATCTGGTCACCTGGGTGAGGCAGAGGACTTTATAAAAAGAATGCCTGTAAAACCTGGTGTTGTAGTGTGGCGGAGTTTACTTTCTGCCTGCAGAATCCATGGTAACGCAGAGTTAGGAAAATATGCAGCAAAACGGGCTTTGGAGTTGGAACCACAGAAAGATGCAACACATGTGCTTCTCTCAAATATCTATGCTGCAGCTGGCAGGTGGAATGATGTAGCAAAGGTGAGAAAATTGATGGATGACAAAGGATTGAAAAAGGAACTGGGACTTAGCTGGATTGAGGTCAAGACAAGGGTGCATTCTTTTGCTGTAGGAGATAAGACTCACCCACGAATAGAGGAGATTCATGCGAAATTGAACAGTTTGACTCTGCAAATGAAGGAGATAGGATATATTCCTAACACTAGTTTTGTCCTGCGTGATGTGGAGCAGGAGCAGAAGGAACATTCTCTTAGTCACCATAGTGAAAAGCTAGCTATTGCATTTGGGCTTATCAGCACACCTTTTGGAACCCCTATTCGAGTTTTTAAGAATCTTCGTATATGTGGTGACTGCCATACCGCCATCAAGTTTATATCTAAGATTGCTGGAAGGGAAATTGTTGTACGGGATACGAACCGTTTTCATCATTTTGAGAGTGGACTTTGCTCTTGCAGGGGCTTTTGGTAATGTCAGTAAAAGAGTCTGAACCATCCAACTAATTTGCTCTACTTTTTGTAATAACCCACCCCTGTTGTCCTATATTTGTCATCAATCTTTTAAAGTTTCGGTTTTCTGCTTTTAATTGTTTTTTTTTTAATTTTTTGGGTTTTTTTATGCTGATAAGAAGTGCAGAAATAAAACATAACAAAATAGATATATTTTATAATACGCAGATGTTAAAAGAGACTCAAAACTGTTATTCTAAAATATCCATTTCATTCAACAGGTGATTTTCATCAAATACAACTAGGGCATAATATTATGAAACCCTAAAATGAACATAATGTTTCCAGATTACAAATAACTGCATACCCATTTGATTGCCATAGAAGAAATGCACAAAGAATACTCAAAGGGAACGCCCAGACTGAAACCCTAACCTCAGCACCAACAATCTTCAAACCCAACGCTCAAACCCCCAAAATGATGGCGCCAACAAATGGTACGGCCTGCTAGAAGGTACGACCAGCTAGGAAAAATCACAATCTTCGCTAAAAATTCTGCAAACTCTCTCAAAGGGTCGCCCGGTGTAGAAGAAGTCAATGGTCAAATACCCAACATCATTTGATGGAAATGTGTGGCTGGAAACCCTAATATGGTACGACGACCTTCAAGGAAAACATTTGCAACTCAAGCCAAAATATCTACTAATCAATCCACACCAAAAACTATCTTCGAATCCTCCGTTTCAGTGCAAACTCAGCCCCTGAATGAGACTGACAGATGATTGCTCAAGGAACGATCTCTCACGTCCGCAAGCAATGTTCCTTGCAAGGGTTTTTGTCCTCACAAAGCCATGAAAACTCCGCCTGAAGCTGCAAGTAGAGAAAATGAGAAATAAACCTAGATCCCCAAAATGAGCTCCAAACTCTCCTTATATTTCCCTCAAAACCCCATGCCACTTTTAGGGTTAGGGCGACTTAAAATATTTTAATCTCACTTTATGCAAGTCGACCCCCATGAGAAATACGCCTAAGTCACTTTTCCCCATTCAGAACATTATATTCCTAAGTCACTTTTCGACTTAAAATAATATTACATTTAACTTAGGAACGGGGCCACTTAAATAATTTAAATTAATATTCCACTTGACTTAGGAAAAGTAACTTTATTATTTAATATAACGCCTTTAAACGTTAAATATTAAATGTTAAATAATAAACTCCAGACCCCAAATAATTAACCGACTGAAAGGAATATGGTCTCAAAACACCTCGGACACAACACACTGCCAACCCTGATAGGGTTCCCAATCACCATCACTAGCCTACGGGAACCCAATAGTAGGCTAATCCACCCTAACTCACTAACTGCCTAGAAAGGGGACATTACACTTTTTGTGGAGGACAAGGTGCTTGGGCAACTGTCACATATAGTAAGAAACTTTCTTTTGGGTAAGCACTGGAATTACAAGTTAGAGGTGAGTAACTAAGTGCTTATACATATTAGCAAGATTGAATGCTCAAAAAACATAAAAAATGCTTTGTAATATTACAAGTTAATTTTATTGACCAAGATGGTAAAATCTGATAAGAGGCATGTAAGGTTTTAGTTAAAAAATAAAACAATTGACGAACTAACTAGGTTGATGCTTTTTC
This sequence comes from Wollemia nobilis, assembly GCA_028583015.1. NCBI lineage: Eukaryota > Viridiplantae > Streptophyta > Pinopsida > Araucariales > Araucariaceae > Wollemia > Wollemia nobilis. The sequence goes on from JAQPPZ010017222.1 coordinate 12,132,692, forward strand.
AATTTCGTTTTTCTATTATTATGCAATTTGAGTGTGTGTGGGATGGGGGTGGCTCTCTCTATATATATAGTCCAAATCATTAGATCTATCATAGTGACTTCTATTTCTTATTTTTTAAGACCTAAGGCTTTTGCTCTAATGTTTATAGCATAGTATTAAGAATCGGGTTTGCATTAGACTTGACAAGGCTTTTTTCTTTTTGACTTAGAGTTAGGCTTAGGTCAAATTTTGGGGGAAAACAAAGACTTGGCAAAGTAGGGAGAAAAAAAAAACATAGTAAGTTCTATGAAAATAATATAAACTAATGCAATTCTTTTACATTTGATAGGAAAATAGCATAAGTGAAATGCAACCCAACCATATCTACATTGATATCCACAATATCCATCATGTTATAAGCAAATGCATAATTGTACTAGAAGCAAAATTGGTTAGGTTGTATAATAAACTTCAAAATTGTCTAAAAAATACAACAGTCGGATTTTCATATTTATGTTACAATACACATAATATAAAATACCATAGTCTTGAAAATATGGATAAGAAAGTAGAGTAACTTTACGTTATTCACTGGCATCTCCAACCCCTCTATGGCTTGAGTCTTCCCATTGACAATCACAACTCTCTTGTGTCTCTCAAAGGTTTTGGTTGTGGCATGGAAGTTTGAAACCTTAGCTCCAATCATGGTTATGCATAAGGGGTAGTACCAAAAAAGTATTTATCAAATCGGGGTGAATCAACGTGAAAATTGTATAAACTGTGGGGTGAATTTTTTAAATTTTTGAAAAAAATTTCAAAACATGGCGATTTTTTTTTCAACTACAAGTATCAACAAAATTATCAGAAGGCGACTGACAGAAGGTCACTGACACAATGTGACTGGCAAAATGCGACTGACATAAGGTGACTGACATAAGGCGACTGGCAGAAGACGGCTGGCATAAGGCGATTGACACAAGGTGACTAACAAAAGGCGACTGACAGAAGGGGACTAGCCAAAGGCGACTGTCACAAGACGACTGGAAAAAAACGACTGGTAGAAGGCGACTGACACAAGGAGACTACCACAAGGTGACTGGCAGAAGACGACTGGCAAAAGGCGACTGACAGAAGGCGACTGGCAGAAGGCAACTGGCACATGGCGACTGACAAATGGCGAGTGGCACATGGCGACTAGCAGATGGCGAGTGGAAAAAGGTGAGTGGCATTAGGCGACTGGTAGAAGGCGAGTGGCACATGGTGACTGACAGATGGCGAGTGGCGCAAGGCGACTGATAGATGGCGAGTGGCACAAGGCAACTGAAAAATGACGAGTGGCACAAGGCGACTGGCAGATGGCGAGTGGAACAAGGCGACTGCCATAACCGTAAATAAGATGGCGTCACGTGTCCTCCCTTTTGCCACGTGTTGTTCATGCGTTAACTCCTGCCATGCGGAAAATCTATAAATTCATTTGCAGGGTCATTTGCAGCTTTTTCCAGAGCAACTTTAAAACCTTTTTTCAGCATTTTCAGGGCGTTTTCCACAACGGTTTTAGAGCATTTTTAGAGCGTTTCCAAGCATTTTTAGTGCGTTTTGGCAGCGTTTTGGCATCGTTTTTATAAGGTTTTGTCAGCGTTTTCCTGCTTTTCAGAGATGGCTAGTTGTTCCTCCCCTATTCCATCTAAATTTTATTTCAAGTACACCTTCTGCCCCAATCTCAAGAGCATTTTCAACACTCCTAATAGAGATTCCCAGTGGATTTACACCGTTGGACTTGCTGATGTGTTGAAGATGCCTCAGTTGAACATTAACGTTCAGTTGATGCAACAGGTCGTTTCTTGTTACAACCATGACGTGTGCACTGTTTCGATCCGTGTGGATAACAACGAAATTGTTTTTTCGGTTAAACCCTCCTATGTGCAGCGACTAACAGGGCTGCCATTTTCAGATGGTGTACTGGTGAACCACCAGTACGCCTTAACCGACGATGATAAATCCACCCTAGGAAACCTTTACGATGTTCATCCTGACAATCTAAAAGGTATAATTTGAAAATTTATTTTTTATTTAACATTAATTATTGTTCTGCTATAGTTTCATTTCTCTAAAAATGTTCTCGTTTTATTTTTTGTTTTCTAATAATGTTCTCTTTTTTCAGTCAATTCTTCTAAGTCCAAAAGGGGCTTAAACATTTCAAATGTTGGAGACAAATTTCTATATGCTTGCATTGAATTTTTTCAGGCAAGGCTTATTTTGCAGGGGCGACCTACAAAAATGCTTTTTTGGGCACTTTCTTTATTGCTTCGTTGTATTGATGGCGGTAAATTTGACTGGTGCACGCACATTTTCAACCGCCTAAAGCATGATCTTTTGAGTGCCCAAAAAATTCAAGCATCTGCTTACACAGTGACTATCGACAATTTTATTCTTTGTTTATTTCAGGAAGCTTATTTCAACCTTCAACGAAGCGAGTCCTCCCACTGCATTGCACCCCAGTTTGTTGTCTATTGGCATGTCTGATGGTGAGATATAGGTAAAAATATTTGTTGAAATATCTTTATTTTCTTTTTTTAATTTTATCTTTTTATTCTCTAATTTTGTTTTGAAAACATAAAAAAGCATCTTAGTCTTCAAATAAGAGGGATGCCGCATTTAGGATTCTGTAAGTATATGCTGATTTTGACACGCAATCGTAGGCATCACTAATGATTCCCAACAAACGTGTGAAGTCTGATGATGGTCGGATTCAGCATACACCTGCGACACCTTTTATTGGAGAAAAAGTTACAGTCGACGTAGAAGAGGTTAGCTCCAACCCACAAAGTAACCTTACTCTGCATTGTTCAAAAATGATTTATTTTTTTGACTTAAAATTATGTTTTTTAATGTGTTTTACGTATTTTTTAGACAAAGGGCAAATGGTTGAAACATCAATGGTTGCAGAGTTTGAGTCAGGTATGTATATTTTGAATAAATCTTTTTTAATGCTATTGTTATTTACAAATGATTTATTTTATGTTCTTGTGTGAAATTTAATAGAGGGACCTCGTAGATTCAAAAGGCTAAAAAAAAGGATGGCTCCACCATTTGACCCTCTACGACCACAACCACAACCACAGCCACAGCCACAGCCACAGCCATAACCACAGCAGGTTCAGGTCCACCCAAAGCAAGTTTAGGTCCATCCACTTAAGGTTCCACCTACGAGGAACCAATCACGGATGCATGGTAAAACGTTCCTCACACCGCCACCTCACAATGCAAGAAGTGCTACAGAGACACAAAATGTGTCATCATCTAATATTTTTGTTGTACCGATATTAACCTTGGAGAATTTTTCAAATGTTGAGAGTGCATCTCAAATGCCCTCGAGAACTCTTGATTGTGACTTTCTTTATCAGGGTATGAATCCTAAAAAGCTCCCTTTAAAGGCAAGTGATATTCTTGAGGATGAAGAGGGCATTGATGGAGAAAAATATGATGTCAATGTAGATGCCGTCGAAGTTTCCCCCTCTGCCGCACAGCAAGTCGTCCCCCGTACTGTTACAGAAGATGATATCCTAAACGTTTCTAAAAATGTGTTATTAGCTGATGCATGTAAAGTTGTAGTTCATAATACTCTTCTTTCGGATATTGATAAATTGAAGGAATGAGAATATCAGGCCAAGGTTTTGATTAAAGCCATCAATGGCCGATATAAGAATTTTTCAAAAAGAAAAGAGTTGTTTCTCAAGATGGAGAATGAGCCCCAAAAGTTCGATGCCTTGCTCCATAAAGCTGAATCTGGCACTATGGAGGCCGAGTCTACATACAGAGATGAAATTCTTGCCGTTGTTATGAGCCGTTAAAAAACCTCAATGCAGAAGCCCAAGCATATTTCAATGAATTGGCACTTGATTAGATCAAAGTAGCAGTTGTAGAAACAACACGACTTACAACTAATGTAAGTTCTACATCTAACTAAAAAATATATATTTTAAATATGTTTTGTTTATAAATATTAACCTTTTTTTTATTTCTATTTTGTAGTCTAATTTTCAGCACCTAAAGCAACAAGTCAGTGCCATGAAAGTTTTGATCAAGACTGCCAAAATTAGCATTAATAATGCTATTGAATTGAAGAAGAGGTTACAACAGACGGTTAGAGAAAATAATTACCTAAAGAAGGTTATCAAATATGAGGGCATGGATGTCGAGGCTAAACTGAAAGAAAAGGAGGAGTTGAATGCACCTTTCAAAGAAGATCCAGCGAAGGAAGAGAGTGTCTTGTTATCGGGGATCAACACTACAGCAGAAAGTTTGGTTAGGGCTAAGGCATTAGAAGAAAAGGATATTGAGGTAGATGTGGGTGGACCTTCAGGAAACATTGAAAAACAATAGATCTTTGTTGTGTTGTGTTTCAAGTGAAACAAAAACTCTTTATATCTTTATATTTTTATAAATATTTAAGACTGGTATTTTTTTGAAAATTGAAATCAATGTTAGAGGCAATTTCTAAAAAATCATATTATCATTTTGAAGTTTTGTTTTTAATTATTGTTATGTTTTAATTTGAAGCGGAATAAATAATGTTTGATATCCTTTTTGAGAATTGAAATCAATGAATGAGACTATTGTCAAAAAATGTTTTATCTATTGAAAATTTTGTTTTCAATGTTGTTATGTTAAGATTATATGTGTTGATGTATTAAGTAATTTGAAGTGGAAGAAATAATGTTTGATATGTTTTGTAAATTGCAAATGAATGGTATCATTTTTTAGAATTGAAACAATGAATGAGACTATTTCTGAAAAATATGTTATCTATTTGCAATTTTGTTTTTAATTGCTATGTTATGATTATGTGTTGATGCATAAAGTAATTTTAAGTGGAAGAAATACTGTTTGATATGTTTTGTAAATTGCTAATGAATGGTATCATTTTTGAGAATTGAAACAATGAAGGAGACTATTTTCGAAAAATGTGTTATCTATTGAAAATTTTGTTTTAAATGTTGTTATGTTAGGATTATATGTGTTGATGTATTAAGTAATTTGAACCGAAAGAAATAATGTTTGATATATATTGTAAATTGTAAATGAATGGTATCCTTTTTGAGAATTGAAACAATGAATGACTATTTCCTAAAAATATGTTATCTATTGGAAATTTTAAGTGGAAGAAATAATGTTTGATATGTATTGTAAATAACGAATGAATGGTATCTTCTTTAAATATTGAATTTAATGAAAGAGAGTATGTTTTGATTATTTATGATGATGTAAAAGTTTGTTGTTCTTAATTTGAAGTGGAAGAAATAGTGTTTGATATGTGTTATCTTTTTAAAAATTTGTTTTGAATGTTGTTATGTTTTGATTGTTTGTGTTGATATATTAAGTAATATTGAATTATGTGAATGCAGTAAGATGTTCTTTTATGTTATATGGATTAATTTAAAATGTCAAAAAATACAACATAGGCAATTACTTTCACGAATAACAAATATTACAAGAACAATAATGTAGCATGTGAAATCGAATCAAATGACAGCATCCTTTCATTCAGATATGTGAAAACAAATCAAATAATAACATGTGAACTCAAATTAAATCAAATGAAAACATCCTTTCATTCTAATATGTGAAATCAAATCAAATGATAATATGTGAAATCAAATCAAATAATAACATGTGAACTCAAATCAAAACAAATGATAACATCCTTTCATTCTGATATGTGAAATCAAAACAAATGATAACATCCTTTCATTCTGATATGTGAAATCAAATCAAATGATAGCATCCTTTCATTCAGATATGTCAAATCAAATCAAATAATAACATGTGAACTCAAATTAAATTAAATGAAAACATCCTTTCATTTTGATATGTGAAATCAAATCAAATGATAGCTTCCTCTCATTATGATATGTGAAATCAAATCAAATGATAATATGTGAAATAAAATCAAATGAATGCATCCTTGCATCATAATGTCTGAAGTCGGAACAAACTCTTTTCAGATTATACAAAATGTTCTGCACTCATTTCCAAAATTTATGTCGTCACAATCTGACCAGTGTTACCATCATCCTCATCATTATCAATATTCGTTACACCTCTTCTATCTGCCAAAGGAATCCAATGTGACAATGCTCTTTCGTAAGGAAACTCCTCCACCTCATAGGTCGACACATATACTCTCAAGAAATTCTCCAAATTTTTGTCCAACCTATTTCAAACTTTAGATTTTATATATGAAAGTGCACTGAACACCCTTTCATCTTCTACGGATCCCAAAATCATCGTTTGACATAATTCATATAAATGAAAATATTCACTCATAGTATGTTTTAAGATAGTACTTGGTTGTAATATTCTCCACAAACGTGAAATAAAACCTGCTTCATGACGGTTAGAGAGTTGTGAAACTTGAGCAAACATTGTTGTTCCAAAACAGATGGATTGTTTTGTCAAAAGATCTTTGTTCAGAATGCCATTGATTTCAATGCCATTGACTACAACACTTTGACTAAAATGGCCAGCAAGTTTGCCCATGTATTTGAGGAAAAAAGAATCTATAATCTGGTATTCATTACAAGGATCCCAAAACATTGGATTTACCACAACCATAGCCTCTAGCAATTCATCTCTTTGAAAATGATCTCTGATTTCTTTTGTCAATGATTCTACTATTTGTTTTAGTTTAAGTTTTGTATCGTCCACAACCACATGAAATCTATTGTAGGTTATGGGAATTTGCTCAACTTCATTTGTAGCTATATCCAATCACACACCATAACAATATAAAGGTATTTCATTTTCGTGGACATTAATACATAGATGATTGTCAATATTGAACTTCAAAAAGCTCCGAGGACTATCACACTTGTTAATGCTCTCCAAATCTCAAACAAGGGATCCATAAAATTTTGACCAGATGCATACATCATATCAATATGCATACAAATTTGTATTCTCGCCCTGATGAAATCCACAATATAAATCGATCTTTCTTGTGCAATTTTGATCAAAGTATTCATTTTTTCCAACATTGGAAGAATTCCACACAATGTGAGAAGAGTTTCAAATTCACTCATTCGAAAAAGTAAATCTTTAGCCTTATCAATTGCCCTACTATTTGCATACATAAACCCTATCAAGGATTGATATTCTTTGAAAACTCTTAATGTCGGTAGATACATCGAAATCCACCTAGTATCCACATATTTCAACAATTTTTTACCTTCGGTAACTCCTAGTGCAAACTATTGAAACTCTAAAAATATTTTTGGACTACGTGAAAAATATTTATGAATTTCACGGACAAGCTCTTCCACTTTGGAAACATTTGTAAATGTATCCACAATTTTGTATGCAAGATTCATTCTGTGAGCCATGCAATGAATAGGGATCATATATGGGGCAACCGATGTTTGTAGTCTAACACAAAGACCATTCATGTGTCCTTGTATTGTAGCAGCACCATAAGCTCTTACACATATTAACTTAGTGGCTATTTCAATTTCATTCATTCCTACTTCTTTTAATTTAGTTACAACAACATTGTAAAAGTTTTTTGCATTACAATTTTCCATCATTTTACGTATTCCTAGTAAATGAGGTTGCCTTGAATGATTTTCCAATGTGTAAACATGCATGCAAATCCAAGATGTATTTTCGACTGCAGTCACCTCATCAATTAAAAGTGAAATGAATTTTGCATTTTTTACTTTCTCTCTAAGGTCATTCTGCTCAACCAATGACAGATATTTTTCCATTTCCCAACCACTTCGATTTGACCAATGAGCGTTGGGTAAGTTCTGCACATTAGCTAGTCGAAATAGAGATTTATAATCTATGAAATCGGACATAGGTCTAACCTTATTAAGAATAGAAAATACAACAACAAACTGCAAACTTTTTGAAGCTAAAGTTAACTTATTCATTTTTTGAAATTGGGCTTGAATCGTTGCACCTTTCTCAACCAATGTTTGCTTTTGTTTCATTTATTTATCATATTCTTCCGCATATCTCATATGTGTGCACTTTGATGCATCCTTCCACCTATAAGTTTTTTGTGTTGCTCGATCACCTTCTTTTGTTTTGATATAAACCTTTCCACAATGTTTTTCTACTGTATCTTTTTTAAGTTGCAATCTATGCTCCTTTTCGTGTTTCCAACTGCAAATTACGCATCTTAATTTTGTTATATCATCACTACTATTATCTGGCAGCACTGGCTCAATAAATAAAATTCTAATATCAATCACGCTGAAATGATCTGTTAATTGTCCATCTAGATAACCTTGCATGTTTATTTTTTTTAGATGAATATTCTCTGGAAGTAGGGACTGCATAAGAACTATTAGTTTCTTTTCCACTTGGCATGTTAGATTCAGAAATCTCTTCATGTTGTTGTTTGATTTGATTGAGATTATATTCATTTGTGGACTGTTGATTATTGTGGATATGTGGAAGTGGAGGAATACCAGGGTTAACAATGTTTTATATAGAGATAATTCTAGTGTCAATAGTAGATTCATTATCACTATGGCATTTAAAAGCATACTAGTGTTTTCTACAGAAAAAAGTGAACAAATCCATCAACCGAAAAACACACTTCTTTTTGAATTGAGGACATTATATTTAAAATTAACAAAGTAAAAATATTAACTAGTGAGTAAAGGTGTTCATACCTTTAGTTTGTGCAGATGTTGACGGTAGACTAGGTTTTGAAATATTAGGAAAGTATTTGAGGATACACCTTTTATTGGAAGACACTCCTCCATTATTTCCACTGCCTGTAGTTGAAATTTTTACCTGTATGAACAGAAGAATAACATGAACAAAGAACATCATTTTTAAATATGAAATAATAGGTATAAAAGATAACTACTACTAGAGACAACTAAATCTGTGACTGTCCCATGAATATTTTTCGTAGGCAGAATAAACCTCCTTATTGAGTGTCCATTAATAAAATGAAAAATGAAATTTAATGGTAAAAGAAGCATACGGATAAATTGAGCCCCCTTCTACCAGTCACCTTCTGCCAGTCATCTTCTATCGGTTGCCTTCTATCGGTCGCCTTCTGCCAGTCGCCTACTGTCATTCGCCTTCTGTCAGTCACCTTATATCAGTCACCTTTTTCCAGTCGCTTTCAGTCAACCGCCTTCTCCCAGTCACCTTCTATCAGTCACCTTTTGTCAGTCGCCTTTTGGCAGTCACCTTCTGTCAGTCGTCTTCTGGTAGTCGTCTTTTGGCAGTCACCTTCTGCCAGTCACCTTCTGTCAGTCACCTTCTACCAGTCGCCTTCTGTCAGTTGCCTTATGCAAGTGGCCTTTTGTCAGTTGCCTTCTGCCAGTCACCTTCTATCAGTCACCTTCCGCCAGTCGCTTTATGTCAGTCGCCTTCTATCAGTCACCTTCTGTCAGTCGCTTTCTATCAGTCGCCTTCTGTCAGTCACCTTATGGCAGTCGTGGACTCTGGTTTTGTCAGTACTCTGATTTGTATCACTCGCTATCCAAGAAAAATGTTGTAATTATATGGGAGTCATTATTAGGGTTAGCTATATATAATGGGGTACAAGGGGCGATTTGGGCGGGATATTTATTATTTTAAATAAATTTTGGGTAAAAATTTGGTGGGAAACCTTATGAAAACGGGGCAAATTTACCCCAAAAAAATTAGATCCTAAAATTTTTGGGTGAACAGACCGACCTCTATGGTCCCAAAAATTGCAAAATTGACATTTTGGAAATCTGTAAATTCGTGCTAAATTGTGAAATCCACCACTAATCAAAACCCTAGCTCCAATCCTTTGCGAAATTTGGTGGTTTTCTTTCAAAAATTTCTTCTTAGCTCCAAATCACAATATCAAGATCAGGCTAAGGGTAAAACTTGGGTAAAATCTTAGCAATGACCTGGATATAAGAAAAAAATGGCTATTATGGATTTTATAGGAAGAGATTCAATTAGATTCAAAGGGACTTGGTTGGGTACAATTAGCTTGCAGAGTTGCTAGTAATTGCAGAATTGGGGAGAGTTTGAATACTGTGCTCCAATCATGTGCAAATTGCTACCCTTCCTCCAAACCATTCTTGTTGGTTGTTGCAATTATCTCAAATCAAACTCTTAGAGAGAAAGAGAGAGAGAATCATTTTCATGTCCTTGTTGATAGATTAATATTAGCTTCATCCCCAAAAATAGAGAGACATATATGGATGATATTTTATATTGCAAAATATAATTTTGTTAGTCAATGGTCATAATATAAGGCATGCCATGCAACTATATTTACATTGATATCCTAGCCAATGATTAACGATATTGGTGTCATTAAGTCCACACAAACACATAATATTTTAGCTTAACATCAATAACCTGCTAATTAAATTTTATTCTTTTAACGTCTCCTAATAAAACTTATTTTTGCAAGATAGGTTACAACTCATAATGGCTGATGGATAAACATGAATATGACATACATTCGTCATGTATATTTGAAGATTAAAACATTTAATAGACTCATACAAACATTATTTCTTGTGGTATCCTTCTGACAACTGCTTTCTTGATCCACCATGCCCTTATTCAATGTTATCATGCCACTCTATGTCACTGTGATATGCAATTGAATGTTATGATTATTAAAAATGTATAATTTGACTTTAATGGCCAATGCCGACATTGTATGATCTAATTAAGTAGAATCCCACTAGCAATCATTATATGATGTATTTAATATTAAATTATGTAAACAACTAATGTGCCTATGGTTTGACCTTGTCATGGTTTACTAATCATTTATGTCAAATGTGATGACAACAAGGGTTAAATAACTATAATTGGTTTTTGAGGATTTGGTGTTTATACCCCTCAACCACCAGGTCCATTTGATCAGTGTAATTTTATGTTGATCATTTGTGTGGGTTTCTAAGGGCATCCTTCATATTTTGTGTCTCGCCGCTCTTTCTTTTTGTTGTCTTAATTCTCTTGTTTATGATTCATGTTGATGTGGTACTTTTGTTCATTTTGGTGAAATATTGTAATATCCAAAAATAATGGCATGCCTTGCTCATGTTCTTTTGAAATCGAATTTCTTGATCTCCATATTTGAGAGATCACTCTAGAGCATCCTAATCCACCATTGCTAAAATCAGTTTATCATTATTTCATGTTCTCCCCTTAATCATAAATTGGGTACTGTCATTACGCTCTAATACTACTAATTTTGAAAACATTGTATCTCCTGTAGAATACTGCTTGAACCATTTTCATTACTTCCTATGAAATACATAGGGTCAATGTCTTTCTTCTTCTAGGACCCATTTTGCTATCCCTATATCAATAATTCCTTGATTGATGATTGTCCTTCCTATTGAAAGTGCAATCTAACTTATGGCTAAGGCCAACATTGTATGATGGAATCTTGTATAGGCTTAAGGGCAAGCATTGTACAATTGTATTTAACTTATTGTAATTTTTTATTATGTAAGCCCTATGGGCCGCAATTAACCTTTTTTTTTGCTAGAGAACAAGGGGTTGTACTTAAGTCCCCCACCCTTTATAAATCACAACTCTCTTCTTTAGAGCATGAGAGTTTACAAACAGATTTAATTTTCATCTCAATTTAGTTGCTATAGCTAGAAACCTACAACATTTTACATAAAATGTCTGAATTATTTATTTTTTATTTTTTGGAACTTTTCAATTTTCTATGTGAATACAAATATTCCATAATTCAACATCCTTCTTGACATTTTCCTACAACAACCTTCACAATACCAAAACTTCACCTCTACTATCTATGCATTGCATCTTAGTAGAGTAATATTTCCAAAACATCGCACTATCATAGCCCACTTTACCAAATATGGATTGCTAGTTTCCTTCCTGAAGCACAAGTGCAACCACAAAAATTGTAATAAATAGTATATATGAAAGCTCATTAATGTTATAAAATAAAGCAAATATTACCAATGGAAAACATTAAAGTAAATCTTAATCATTATTTGATTCAGAAATCAACATTTTCTTGTCAACTTCACTTAAACTTACTACCTCCTCTAACCAAGGAAAAGAGAATTTAACTTCATGATCCTCAATTAAAACCCCTCTATTGGCTAGCCTATATGCACATTTATTTCCTTCCCTTAATGTATGTGTAAACCTGATTTCTTCAAACTCTATAAAAAGGTCTTAAATTTCCATAATTATCTCTTGTATGTTCCATGGAGCCTTTGCTTTCCTCAAAATTGAATTTATTACTATGAGTGAATCACCTTCCATCCATACTTTATTCCATTTCATTTGCTTGTATATTTTTAATCCTTCCAAAGCCGCCCAATCTTCAACTTCATTATTTGTCTTAAATCCATTATTGAAAGCATAATGAGACAAAATCTCTCCTCTTATTTCTAATTATTCCTCCTCCTGTTGGTCCTGGATTTCCTTTAGATGCTCCATCAAAATTCAATTTGACCAACTCCACATCTAGTGGTTTCCACTTTATATTCTTTTCCTTCTTTTTGTTTCTCCTATCCCCAACATCATAATTCCATTTGATAACTTGACTCCATATATCAAGGCTCTTTGCTTCTAGATTAGGGATTGGGTGAGTTGATAGGGTTGGTTTAGACTCCTTTATGGCTAAACAAATATTCCTTTTCATTACCTCTAAACTGCTTTCCTTTCCTTTAAATATTCTTCTATTCCTTTCTAGCCAAACAGTCCAAAGTATTGTATCTTTTGATATATCCCAGATTGTCTGTAAAGCATCACTTTTAAAAGTGCTTTGCCATTTCTTTAACCATTTCTCAATTGTGTCATTCATCACCATGCATTTACCAAACATATTAAGAATCCATTTCCATAATTTCTAGACTATTGAACTCTCCTCCTCCATTTTACAAAGAACACATTTTGAGGGGTCATGAAAAACCCTTTTCATAATGTTATTCCAAGATAAAATTCTTCTATGACCTACTAGCCAAAGAAGAATTTTGACTTTAGGAATGCTCGGGCTATCCCAAATATCTCTTCATATTCTTGTGATATTCCTATTTTGATGGTGCTTTATATTATATCCACTTCTTGTTGTGTATTCTCATGAGCTATTCAATTCCTAAATCAACTTATCCTTGGCTCCCCTCGAAATAATCATTGTTGTTATCTTTCTATTCAAATACCTCCTACCATCAATTTCTTGTATACTTGTAAAAAAATCTTCTTTCCATTTGTATCTTCCTTCATGATCCCTGTACAAAATGTTTGAAACCCTATAACCATAGTTGTCTTGAAGTAATCTCATCCATGGTCTCAAAATTGGATCTATATTGAGTGGTGTTTATCACACCAAGTAACCATCCAAATAGAATATTTTTATCTAGTTCCCACCACCCATATTACACGTTTAATCACTAGATAAATTGATTTTTTTAAACCATTCCATAGTGTAGAACCATTTGGTAGAGAGAATGCAATAAATATTAAGCTTGAGTCAATGGGCTCAACATACTTAGAAGAATTATTGCCCATTGTATTTGACTTTATTTATACAATCTCTAAATTAATTTTCCCCTAAGAGCTAAGTTTGCATCTATAAGAACTCTTAAACCGAGACCTCCCCTAGTTTTATCATCACACATATTACTTCATTTCACCAAAGGAAATTTCCTTTTATTATGTAATCTTGACCACAAAAATGACTGTATAATAAATATTAAACTTTTTTCTATTAATTTTGGCATACTATACAAGGACATATGATATGTTGGAATGGCTTGTAAGATTGATTTAATTAGCTACACTCTTTCTGCTAATGATAACCATCTACCTTTCCATGCTGGTAGTTTATTATGAAATTTATTTATAATTGGATTCCATAATTCTATCCTCATTCTCCCCTCAAATAAGGGCATCCCTAGATAATTTGTTGACAAATTTGCCTCCTCCATTTGAAGTAACCTTTATATCCCTACTTTGATTTTAGTTGGGATTTTTCGGAAGTAAATTTTGGATTTTGTCCTATTAACTTTATGTTGTGATGCTCTTTTGTATTCCTCTAATAAGTTATTCAAATATTTGGCCTTGTTTATAATTGCCCTCCCAAAAAGGGTTTTATCCAAGGTTTTGCTTAGTGGCGAATTTCACAATTTAGCGTGAATTTTCATATTTTCAAAATGTCAATTTTGCAATTTTTGGGACCATAGAGGTCAGCCCGTTCGCCTAAAAATTTCGAGATCTAATTTTTTTAGGGTAAATTTGCCCTGTTGTCATAAGGTTTCTCGCCCAATTTTTGCCCTAAATTTATTTAAAATAAGAAATATTCCGCCCAAATCACCCCTTGTACCCCATTATATATAGCTAACCCTGACAACGACTCCCATACAATTACAACATTTTTCCTAGATAGCGAGCGATACAAAGCAGAGTACTGACAAAACTAGAGTCCACGACTGCCAAAATGCAACTTGCAGAAGGCGACTGGCAGAAGGTGACTAGCAGAAGGTGACTGACAGAAGGTGACTGGTGGAAGGTGACTGACAGAAGGTGACTGGTAGAAAGTGACTAAAAAAATATGACTCGCAGAAAGCGACCGGAGAAGGTGACTGGCAAAAGGTGACTGATAGAAGGTGACTTGTAGAAGGTGACTGACAGAAGGCGACTGTCAGAAGGCGACTGACTAAAGATGACTAATAGAAGACAATTGGTAGAAGGCGACTGCCAGAAGGTGACTGATAGAAGGCAACTGACAGAAGGTGACGGGGAGAAGGTGACTGACTGAAGATGATTGATAAAAGGTGACTGGTAGAAGGTGACTGACAGAAGGTGACTGATAGAAGGTGACTGGTAGAAGGCAACTAACAGAATGCGACTAACAATAGGTGACTGGCAGAAGGCGATTGGAAGAAGGTGACTGGCAGAAGGCGATCGATAGAAGGTGACTGGCAGAAGGTGACTCAATTTATTTGTATGCTTGTTTTACCATTAAATTTCATTTTTCATTTTATTAATGGACACTCAATAAGAAGGTTTATTATGCCTGCGAACAATATTCATGGGACAGTCATAGATTCTATTGTATCTAGTAGTAGTTCTCTTTTATACCTGTTATTTTCATATTTAAAAATGATGTTCTTTGTTCATGTTATTCTTCTGTTCATATAGGTAAAAATGTCAACTACAGGCAATGGAAAGAAGGAAGGAGAGTCTTCCAATAAAATGAATATCCTTAAATACTTTCTTAATATTTCAAAACCTAGTCTGCCATCAACATCTGCACAAACTGAAGGTATGAACACCTTTACTCACCAGTTAATTTTTGTACTTTGTTAATTTTAAATATAATGTCCTAATTTCATAAATAAGTGTGTATTTTTGTTGATGGATTTGTTCACTTTTATTTGTAGAAAACACTCGTATGCTTTTAAATGCCATAGTGATAATAAATCTACTATTGACACTAGAATTATCTCTGATGAAAACATTGTTAACCTTGGTATTACTCCACTTCCACATATCCACGATAATCAATAGTCCACACATGAAGATAATCTCAATCAAATTGAACAACAACATGAAGAGATTACTGAATCTAACACGCTAAGTGGAAAATAAACTAATAGTTCTTATGTAGTCCCTACTTCTAGAGAATATTCATCTTAAAAAAATAAACATGCAAGGTTATCTATGTGGACAATTAACAAATCATTTCAGCCTGATTGGATATCAAAATTTCCATTTATTGAGATAGTGTTGCCAGAGAATAGTATTGATGATATAACATAATTAAGATGCATAATTTGCAGTTGGAAACATGAAAAGAAGCATAGATTGCAACTTAAGAAAGATACAGTAGAAAAACATTGTGAAAAGGTTTATATCAAAACAAAAGAAGGTGATCGAGCAACACAAAAAACTTATAGGTGGAAGGATGCATCTGTTGAGCAAGGTGCAACAACAGTATTGTCATTATTGTCAACACAGTCAGATAGATCTGTTGATGCAGTGGACAGGAAGTTCAAAATATATTCAGATGCAGAAGACAGTAGTTCAAAGGGTATTTAGAGTATATACAGTGATTTTCCAAGAAGACCGAAGTGGCCCATATGCAAAAGATCAAAGAAAAAGACAAGTAAGAAAAGTGTCGCGATATCGCGACATATACAACAGGCAAGAAAAACTGTCGCGATATCACAACATGTTGAGCAAGAAAGAAAAACTGTCACGATATCACGACATGTTGAGAAGAAAGAAAAACTGTCGCGATTTCGCGACATGTTCGAAAAGAAAGCGCAAGCAATAAAAACTATCGTGATTTCATGACATGTTCGAAGAGAAAGCGCAAGCAAGAAAAACTATCACGATTTTGTGACATGTTCAAAAATAAAGCGCAAGCAGGAAAAACTATTGTGATTTCATGACATGTTCGAAGAGAAAGCGCAAGAAAGAAAAACTGTCACGATTTCATGACATGTTCGAAGAGAAAGTGCAAGCAAGAAAAACTGTCGTGATTTCACGACATGTTCAAAGAGAAAGCGCAAGCAAGAAAAACTGTCACGATTTCATGACATGTTCGAAGAGAAAGCGCAAGCAGAAAAATTGTCACGATTTCGTGACATATTGCAAGAAAGATAGTATGGAAGAAAAAGTGTCGCGATTTCGTGACATGTTGGAAGAGAAAAATGCAAGTGAAAAACTGTCACGATTTCATGACATGTTGGAAGAAAAAGAGAAAGCAGGAAGAAGTGTCGCGATTTCATGACAAGTTCGAAGAAAGAGAGTAAGTTGGAAAAGTGTCACGATTTTGCGACATGTCATAGTTTCGCGACTAAAATAGGAGAGAGAAAGTAAGTTAGAAAAGTGTCACGATTTCGTGACATGTCGCATTTTCACGACTAAAATAGGAGAGAGAAAGTAAGTTGGAAAAGTGTCACGATTTTGTGACATGTCGCATTTTTGTGACTCGAAAAGGGCAGGAAGGAAGAGAAAGAAAAAGTGTCACGATATCGCGACATGTCGCATTTTCGTGACAAAAGAAAGAGAGGAAGCGTACGAAAGCAGAACTATCATAATTTTATGACAAAAGCAGAAAGTAAGACTTCGGAAGTAGAAGTGTCGCGATTTTGCGACAAAATCAGAGAAGAAGACTTCGAAGGCAAAAGTGTCGCGATTTCGCGACAAAAGCAGAGAAGAAGACTTCAAAGGCAAAAGTGTCGCGATTTCGCGACAAAAGCAAAGAAGCTAAGTATGAAAGCAGAAGTGTCACGATTTCACGACAAAAGCAGAGAAGATGACTTCGAAGGCAGAAATGTTGCGATATCGCAACGAAAGCAAAGACGAAGTATACGGAGGCGAAAGTGTCGCGATATCGCGACAAAGCGAAAGTGTCACGATATCGCGACATGTATTTTTGCGGTTGAGTTGAATCCGACGAAGACCGATGACAACCGACTAAAATTAGGGTTTTTAGTTGTTATGCAAGCCGACTAAGATTAGGGTTTTCATCATGAAAATGTTATAAAAGGAGGGCTATTTGGAGAATTGGAGTGTTGTTGAATAAGTCGTCAAATGCATGTCGAAGTGTGAAATGTGGTCGTAAGAGCACAAAAAGCATAGAAGCGGTGAGATGATGGCGAAGTGCGCAAAGTGAGCGAAGAGTTGAAATTCGACCAAGTGTGGATGTGATTGCATAGAGAAAGCAGAAGGCGCAGAGAGTGCAAAGGGCGAAGACAAACGCAAAGTGCAACTGTAAGGGCGTAGAGTGCACGAAGACAGTGCGCAAAGGGTGTGTAGAGAAGCGACTCAAAGAAGGTGAAGTGCAGCTGTAGATCGTAGAAGATGTATCTATTTCGTAAACAGTGAGAGAGATTGGGTAAGCAATAGACCAGTAAAGGTCTTGTAAAAGTGAAGGTATTTGTTCTGTTAAGCTTCTAGATTCAAATTGAAGTCCAGGTTGTAGCTTGGCATCAGGGGTTGGTGCTCCTTCTAGTTGGTGCTGGTAAATCAGGGGTTGGTGCTCCTTTCTATTGGTGCAGATAAATCAGGGGTTGGTGCTCCTTCCAGTGGGTGTTGGTAAATTGATTGTAAATTTGGAGCTTTGCAAAGGCTAGATTTGGATGGTAGTCCAAGCAGTCATTCTTGAGGAGTAGCCAAATTGGTGAACCTCATTAAATCTTGTGTTGTGTGATGTTCTCTTGTGATACTTGATTTATCTAGTTTTAAGGTTTCATTATTTCAGTTTTAAGAGCTATGAATTTAATTTTAAAGAACTACATTGATTCACCCTCCCCTCTCAGTGTCATTCTAAGACTAACAATTGGTATCATAGCCAAGTTTCCTTATCAGGCTAAATCAGTCAGGGTTGATCTTGGATTAGTATGCAATGGGTAAGAAGAATAGATCCTCCTTCAAAAGGGCATCTCAGTCAGTTTCAATTCCTGTGGAAGAGATAATTGAATCAGAAAAGGTTGAAGACTTCTCATCAAATAAAGCACCTTTGTTTGATGGAACTAATTACGCAATCTGGAGATTCAAGATACAGGCATATCTTTGTGCTTTGGGATACGACATCTGAGATTCAGTAGTTAGTGGATACACAATACTCATCACTCCTCCAACTGATGTTGCCGGTAAGAATCAGTTTGAAAATGACTCAAAAGTAAGGAATGCTATCAGGTGTGGATTAGTAGACAGTGAACTGGTAAAGATCATGAGTTGTAAAATGACAAAAGAAATATGGGATAAACTGAGGAGTATTCATGAAGGAGATGATGAGATCAAGGAGGTCAAGTTACAAACACATCAATCTCAGTTCGAAGCTTTAAAGTTGAATAACGATCAGAACATAGAGGCATATATGCTGAGAGTTAATGAAGTCCTAGAGGATGATTCTAAAAGAGAAACAGAAAAAGAATAGGAATGTGATGAAGAAGAAATTGATGTATAAATAAATTTGAAAGAGGAACTAATTGCAGCTCTGGATGAATTGAAGATAGAAAGAAAAAAGAATAAGGAAATCTCAAGAAAGCTTGATGATGCAAATGAAATAATAACCAGTTTGAAAGTACAGGTAGAAGAATTCAAGAGGATTGAAGAAACTCTCAGGTCAAAGATCAATGAGAAAGAGATTGGTTACTGCAAACAAGAGGAAGAGATTGTTTTATTGAAGAAACAACTAGAAGAAGCCAAAACAAATCTCAAATTTGAGATGAGCACAGAGTTGCTAGATAAAATGATAAGCCAATAAAGAAGCTCCACGGATAAGCGTGGTCTTGGATATGAAGCTGAACAATCTTCATCTTCCAACTCTACAGAGAAGAAGTTCACTGTTGAAGGATCGAAGTAAGAAAAATTTGAAGCTGAATCTTCAAAAGGAAGAAAACATCAAAGGAGATCTACAGCAAAGCAACCACAACAAAAGAGGTTCTATCACTCTCACTCTATTCATAATATTACTTTTAATGGCTATTGTTTCATATGCAACCAGTATGGTCACAAGGCAACTTATTGTGGATTGAATAATAAACCAAAGAGTTATGCTGGTAGAAATACATCTGCATTTCTGAGTGAACACTATGTACAATGTTTTCAATGTAATGGTCATGGGCACATAGCAAGGTTTTTTCCAAGCACTTCTATATCTAATCCAAGGCAAAATAGTAAATTTCATCAGACGCAAAGAATGCAACACAGATAGGGAATAAATCATGTACATAAAAGAAAGGAAAATAATCATTCATCAAGGATGCGCAAGAGACAACCACACAAGAGAAATATTCGAGTTCACGAAAAGGTGCAAAACAGGGATGCAGTTGAAAAATCCAAGCTAGAGTTCAAGAAATTTTGGAGAAAGATAGAAGAAAGGAAATCGTGTCTCCTTGGACTGAAGGAGACTACTCCTCTATTTCACTAAGCAACTCCAGGTAGCACATCCTCAGGGGGAGCAATCTTAAAGTTTTATTTTAATGATCCTATGTATTTGTTTTGGTTTCTGAGGATGAAAGGCAGGTAGTTAGGGGGACTTGTCGTATAGTTGTCGAAGTGTGTTTTTAGTTCATGTAGTTGTTTGTGGAAGTACCGTGAAGGGTGGTGATTAAATTGAGAGTTCTCATTATTGGTAGTATTGCTTTATGTCATTGTTGTACTGGTAATGGTTCTTATTGCCACTGTCCAAATTTAAGGATCATAACAGTTCAGATAATTTGGTTAGTGAAAGAATGTTGCCCTAGCCGCATATATGTGTTTCGATAAAAGCAGTGTATATTTGAACTACACATTGACGTGAAGATTGTTAGATCTCTTATGACGCTATGGTGAAAAATATTGAAGTCTGATCATTGATTCATGTTTAGCTCATCAAGATGAGCAACTTTGCTTTGTGAATCATACCTATCTAAGGTCCAGAAGTATGAGTTTGAGTAAGGTGCACTATAGTTGGACGTGAAGTGTTTAACAAAATATTGTCTCCTGATTCGAACAGTTGAAAGCAAGGTGTGACCAGTGGTGACTGTAGAAAACATAGACCAAGTTGAAAATGTAAAAATAGATTTGGTTGGTGTTGTGGCACTGTGTTTGATGCTTGCACAGAGTTGATAGTAAAATTGCAGTGTTGGTACAGTGTTGGACAAAATTTGGTACAAGTGTGAGTCACTTGTCAATTTTGTTGACAGATGTGAAATCAACGTTTTTGAATGGGAAGCTTGAAGAAGAGGTTTATATTGAGCAGCCAGATGGTTTCCAGCTTGGTGATGATTGGTTGAGTTGAGATTGAGGTTAGAAGATATTAAGTCTCTAACAATTCTCTTTATGCTTCTATGAAGTGGATTTGATTTGAGATTGTCATTCATTGTTGAGTTCATTTTGAGTACTACTTGAGCATGATTGATTGAGCCTTTGAAGAAGGCCTTTGGGAAATATTTGAGGACAATGTTGGGAAATATTTGAGGATAGTGTTGGGACAGATTGCTAGAGAAGATTTGGGCAAGTTCTTGGTGAGCTTGCTAGACCAGATTGGGCAAGTTCTTAGTGAGCTTGTTGGAGCATATTTGGATAGGTTCTGTGTGAGCCTATTGAGAAGGTTCTTAGTGAGCCCATTAACAGAGCTTTGGAGGTGATAGAGTATAGAGGATAGAGTCTCAATGGATAGATATCCAGTAGCCAACACAGTTGAATATAGATCTGAGTAAGGATTCTTCAAGTGGAGAGAGGTCCACCAGTCAGTGTAGCAGAGAGACAGAGTCTTCTATAATATCAAGGGTACTATGGAGTATGGTTTATGGTATCCAAAAGGTAAAAAATTCACCCTTATTTCATATTCAGATGTAGATTGGGTAGGAGGTGTCGATGATAGAAAGAGTACCAGTGGAGGTGCATTCTATCTTGGAGAAAAATTGGTCGAGTGGTCACACTTCCCAAGAATTGACTAGCTACAGGGATCACATTTTTAGGGGGAGCATTTAAGTATGTGATTATATTTTTGCTCATGTTCATGCTTTTTGCTAAGTGTAATAAATTTTTCCTGAGAATGTTGTGCATGGACTCAGGGGGAGTCTACAATAGCCCTTTGGTATTATTTTCAAAGGGGGAGAAGAGTTACAGGAAATTGCACATGTGTTGCCAACAATTCCAAAGGGGGAGATTGTTGAGCAAGGTGTAGCAACAGTATTGTCATTGTTGTCAACACAGTTAGATAGATCTATTGATGCAGTGGAAAAGAAGTTCAAAAGATATTTAGATGCAGAAGACAGGAGTTCAAAGGGTATTCAGAGTATATATAGTGATTTTCCAAGAAGATCGAAGTGGCCCATATGCAAAAGATCAAAGAAAAAGACAAGTAAGAAAAGTGTCACGATATCACGACATATACAACAGGCAAGAGAAACTGTCGCGATATCGTGACATGTTGAACAAGAAAGAAAAATTATCGTGATATCGAAACATGTTGAGAAGAAAGAAAAACTATCGTGATTTCATGGTTCGAAAAGAAAGCACAAGCAAGAAAAATTTTCATGATTTTATGACATGTTCGAAGAGAAAGCGCAAGCAAGAAAAACTATCGCGATTTCGTGACATGTTCGAAAATAAAGTGCAAGTAGGAAAAAATATCACGATTTTGTGACATGTTTGAAGAGAAAGCGCAAGAAAGAAAAACTGTCACGATTTTGCGACATGTTCGGAGAGAAAGTGCAAGCAAGAAAACTGTCGCAATTTCGCGACATGTTCGAAGAGAAAGCGCAAGCAGGAAAAACTGTCGTGATTTTGTGACATATTACAAGAAAGATAGTACGAAAGAAAAAGTGTCACGATTTCACGACATGTTGGAAGAGAAAAAAGGCAAGTGAAAAACTGTCACGATTTTGTGACATGTTGGAAGAAAAAGAGAAAGCAGGAAGAAGTGTCGCGATTTCGTGACAAGTTCGAAGAAAGCGAGTAAGTTGGAAAAGTGTCATGATTTTGCGACATTTCATAGTTTCGCGACTAAATAGGAGAGAGAAAGTAAGTTGGAAAAGTGTCGTGATTTCGTGACATGTCGCATTTTCGAGACTAAAACGAAGAGAGAAAGTAAGTTGGAAAAATGTCACAATTTTGCGACATGTCACATTTTCGTGACTCAAAAAGGGCAAGAAGAAAGAGAAAGAAAAAGTGTCGCGATATCGCGACATGTCGCATTTTCGTGACAAAAGAAAGAGAGGAAGTGTACGAAAGCAAAACTGTCATGATTTCATGACAAAAGCAGAAAGCAAGACTTCGAAAGTAGAAGTGTCACGATTTCATGATAAAATCAGAGAAGAAGACTTCGAAGGTAGACGTGTCACGATTTCGCGACAAAAGCAGAGAAGAAGACTTCAAAGGCAGAAGTGTCGCGATTTCACGACAAAAGCAAAGAAGCTAAGTACGAAAGCAGAAGTGTCGCAATTTCATGACAAAAGCAGAGAAGAAGACTTCGAAGGTAGAAGTGTCGCGATATCGTGACAAAAGCAAAGACAAAGTATACGGAGGTGAAAGTGTCGCGATATCGCGACATGTTGCATTTTCGTGGGCCAAAGCAAAGAGAAATAGGAGAGAGAAAATAGTGTCGTGATTTTGCGACATGTATTTTTGCAGGCCAAAGCAAAGAGAAAGAGGAGAGAGAAAATAGTGTCGTGATTTCGTGACATGTATTTTCGTGGGCCAAAGCAAAGAGAAATAGGAGAGAGAAAATAGTGTCGCGATTTCGTGACATGTTGTATTTTCGTGGGCCAAAGCAAAGAGAAAGAGGAGAGAGAAAATAGTGTCGTGATTTCACGACATGTATTTTCGTGGGCCAAAGCTAAGAGAAAGAGCAAGGAGAAAAAGTGTCGTGATATCGCGACATGTATTTTCATGGTCCGATGCAAAGAGAAAGAGCAAGGAGAAAAAGTGTCGTGATATCGCGACATGTAGCTTTTTTGTGGTTTGATGCAAAGAGAAAGAGAGAGAAACTGAAAGTGTCACGATATCGCGACATGTTGTATTTTCACGATTGAGTTGAAGCCGACGAAGACCGATGACAGTCGACTAAAATTAGGGTTTTTAGTTGTTATGCAAGTCGACTAAGATTAGGGTTTTCATCATGAAAATGTTGTTATAAAAGGAGGGTTGTTTGGAGAATTGGAGTGTTGTTGAACAAGTCATCGAATGCATGTCAAAGTGTGAAATGTGGCCGTAAGAGCGTAGAAAGTGCAGAAGCGACGAGATGATGGCGAAGTGCACAAAGTGAGCGAAGAGTTGAAATTTGACCAAGTGCGGATGTGATTGCGCAGAGAAAGCAGAAGGCATAGAGAGTGCAAAGGGCGAAGACAAACACAAAGTGTAGCTATAAGGACGTAGAGTGTACGAAGACAGTACGTAGAGGGTGCGTAGAGAAGTGACTCAAAGAAGGTGAAGTGTAGCTGTAGATCATAGAAGATGTGTCTATTCCATAAATAGTGAGAGAGATTGGGTAAGCAATAGACCAATCAGGGTCTTGTAAAAGCGAAGGTATTTGTTCTTTTAAGCTTCTAGATTCAAATTGAAGTCCAGGTTATAGCTTGGCATCAGGGGTTGGTGCTCCTTCCAGTTGGTGCTGGTAAATCAGGGGTTGGTGCTCCTTTCTGTTGGTGCAGATAAATCAAGGGTTGGTGCTCCTTCCAGTGGGTGCTGGTAAATTGATTATAAAGTTGGAGCTTTGCAAAGGCTAGATTTGAATGGTAGTCCAAGCAGTCATCCTTGAGGAGTAGCCAAATTGGTGAACCTCATTAAATCTTGTGTTGTGTGATGTTCTCTTGTGATAATTTCTTTATCTGGTTTTAAGGTTTCATTATTTCAGTTTTAAGAGCTATGAATTTAAGTTTAAATAACTACACTGATTCACCCCCCCTCTCAGTGCCATTGTAATACTAACAGCATTAGAGTGCGCACATATGAGATATGCGAAAGAATATGATAAAAAAATGAAACAAAAGCAAACATTGGTTGAGAAAGGTGCAACGATTCAAGCCCAATTTCAAAAAATGAATAAGTTAACTTTAGCTTCAAAAAGTTTACAGTTTGCTATTGTATTTTCTACTTTTAAGAAGGGTAGACCTATGTCTGATTTCATAGATTATAAATCTCTATTTTAACTAGCTAATATGCAGAACTTACCCAACACTCATTGGTCAGATCAAAGTGGTTGGGAATGGTAAAATGTCTGTCATTGGTTGAGCAGAATGGCCTCAAAGAGAAAGTAAAAAAGGTTAAATTCATTTCACTTTAAATTGATGAGGTGACTACAGTTGACAATACATCTTGGATTTGCATGCATGTTTACACATTGGAAAATCATTCAAGGCAACCTCATTTACTAGGAATACGCAAAATGGTGGAAAATTGTAATGCAGAAAACATTTACAATGTTGTTGTAACTAGTTTAAAATAAGTAGGAATGAATGAAATTGAAATAGCCACTAAGTTAATATGTGTAGGAACTGATGGTGCTGCTAAAATGCAAAGACATAGGAATGGTCTTTGTGTTAGACTACAAACATTGGTTGGACCATAATTGATCCCTATTCATTGCATGGCTCAAAGAATGAATCTTGCATACAAAATTGTGGATACATTTACAAATGTTGCCAGAGTGGAAGAGCTTGTTCATGAAATTCATGAATATTTTTCACGTAGTCCAAAAATATTTTCATAGTTTCAACAGTTTGCACTAGGAGTTACCGAAGGTAAAAAATTGTTGAAATATGTGGATACTAGGTGGATTTCAATGTATCTACCGACATTAAGAGTTTTCAAAGAATATCAATCCTTTATAGGGTTTATGTATGCAAATTGTAGGGCGGTTGATAAGGCTAAAGATTTAATTTTTTGAATGAGTGACTTTGAAACTCTTCTCACATTGTGTGGAATTCTTCCAATATTGGAAAAAATGAATACTTTGATCAAAATTGCACAAGAAATATCGATTTATATTGTGGATTTCATTAGGGTGAGAATATAAATTTGCATGCATATTGATATGATGTATGCATATGGTAAAAATTTTATGGATCCCTTGTTTGAGATTTGGAGAGCATTAACAAGTGTGAATAGTCCTCGAAGATTTTTGAAGTTCAATATTAATGATCATCTGTGTATTAATGTCCATGAAAATGAAATACCTTTATATTGTTATGGTGTGCAATTGGATATAACTACAAATGAATTTGATAAAATGCCCATAACCTACAATAGATTTCATGTGGTTGTGGATGATACAAAACTTAAACTAAAACAAATAGCAAAATCATTGACAAAAGAAATCAGAGACCAATTTCAAAGAGATGAATTGCTAGAGGCTATGGGTGTGGTAAATCTAATGTTTTGGGATCCTTGTAATGAATACCAGATTATAAATTCTTTGTTACTAAAATACATTGGGTAGACTTGTTGGCCATTTTAGTCAAAGTGTTGTAGTCAATGGCATTGAAATCAATGGCATTATGAACAAAGATATTTTGACAAAACAATCTAATTATTTTGGAACAACAATGTATGCTCAAGGTTCACATCTCTCTAACCGTCATGAAGCAGGTTCTATTTCATGTTTGTGGATAATATTACAACCTAGTACTGTCTTAAAACATACTATGAGTGAATATTTTCATTTATTTGAATTATGTCAAATAATGATTTTGGGATCCGTGGAAGATGAAAGGGTGTTCAGTGCACTTTCATATATAAAATCTAAAGTTCAAAATAGTTTGGACAAAAATTTGGAGAATTGCTTGAGAGTATATGTGTCGAACTATGAGGTGGAGGAGTTTCCTTATGAAATAGCATTATCACATTGGATTTCTTTGGTAGAGAGAAGAGGTGTAACGAATATTGATAATGATGAGGATGATGGTAACACTAGTTAGATTGTGATGACAAAATTTTTGGGAATGAGTGCAAAACATTTTGTACAATATGAAAAGAGTTTTTCCAGCTTCCAACATTATGATGCAAGGATGCATTCATTTGATTTTATTTCACATATTATCATTTGATTTGATTTCACATATCATAATGAGAGGAAGCTATCATTTGATTTGATTTCACATATCAGAATGAAAGGATGTTTTCATTTGATTTAATTTGAGTTCACATGTTATTATTTGATTTGATTTGACATATCTGAATGAAAGGATGCTATCAATTGATTTGATTTGATTTCACATATCAGAATGAAATGATGCTATCATTTGTTTTGATTTCACATATCAGAATGAAAGGATGTTATCATTTGTTTTGATTTGAGTTTGCATGTTATTATTTGATTTGATTTCACATATTATCATTTGATTTGATTTAATATATCAGAATGAAAGGATGTTTTCATTTTATTTAATTTGAGTTCACATGTTATTATTTTATTTGACTTCACATATCTGAATGAAAGGATGCTATCATTTGATTTGATTTCACATGTTACATTATTTTTCTTGTAATATTTGTTATTCGTGAAAGTAATTGTCTATGTTGTATTTTTTGAAATTTCAAATTAATTCATATAACATAAAAGAATATCTTACTGCATTCACATAATTCAATATTACTTAATATATCAACACAAACAATCAAAACATAACAACATTCAAAATAAATTTTTAAAAATATAACAAATATCAAACATTATTTCTTCCACTTAAAATTTCCAATAGATAACATATTTTTTGGAAATAGTCATTCATTGTTTCAATTTTCAAAAAGGATACCATTCATTTACAATTTACAATATATATCAAACATTATTTCTTCCAGTTCAAATTACTTAATACATCAACACATATAATCCTAACATAACAACATTCAAAACAAAATTTCCAATAGATAACACATTTTTCGAAAATAGTCCCATTCATTGTTTCAATTCTCAAAAATGATACCATTCATTTGCAATTTACAAAACATATCAAACATTATTTCTTCCACTTAAAATTACTTAATGCATCAACACATAATCATAACATAGCAACATTCAAAACAAAATTGCAAATAGATAACATATTTTTCAGAAATAGTCTCATTCATTATTTCAATTCTAAAAAATGATACCATTCATTTGCAATTTACAAAATATATAAAACATTATTTCTTCCACTTCAAATTACTTAATAAATCAACACATATAATCTTAACATAACAACATTGAAAACAAAATTTCCAATAGATAAAACATTTTTTGACAATAGTCTCATTCATTGATTTCAATTCTCAAAAAGGATATCAAACATATCAAAAATTATTTATTCCGCTTCAAATTAAAACATAACAATAATTAAAAACAAAACTTCAAAATGATAATATGAATTTTTCAGAAATTGCCTCTAACATTGATTTCAATTTTCAAAAAAATACTAGTCTTAAATATTTATGAAAATATAAAGATATAAAGAGTTTTTGTTTCACTTGAAACCCAACACAACAAAGATCTATTGTTTTTCAATGTTTCTTGAAGGTCCACCCACATCTACCTCAATATCATTTTCTTCTAATGCCCCAACCCTAACCAAACTTTCTGTTGTAGTGTTGATCCCCAATAACAAGGCACTCTCTTCCTTTGTTGGATCTTATTTGAAAGGTGCATTCAACTCCTTCTCCTTTTCTTTTAGTTTAGCCTCGACATCCATGCCCCCATATTTGATAACCTTATTTAGGTAATTATTTTTTCTAACCATTTGTTGTAACCTCTTTTTCAATTCAATAGCATTATTAATGCTAATTTTGGCAGTCTTGATAAAAAATTTCATGGCACCGACTTGTTGCTTTAGATTCTGGAAATTAGACTACAAAATAGGAATAAAAAAAGGTTAATATTTATAAACAAAACATATTTAACAAAAAAAACTATTTTTTGGTTAGATGTAAAACTTACATCAGTTGTCAGTCGTGTTGTTTCTGCAACTGCTACTTTGTTCTGATCAAGTGCCCATTCATTGAAATATGCTTGGGCTTTTGCATTGAGGTTTTTCAAACGATTCATAACAACAACAAGAATTTCATCTCTGTATGTAGACTCAGCCTCCATAGTGCCAGATTCAACTTTATGTAGCAAGGCATCGAGCTTTTGGGGCTCATTCTCCATATTGAGAAACAACTCTTTTCTTTTTGAAAAATTCTTATATCGGCCATTGATGGCTTTAATCAAAACCTTGGCTTGATATTCCCATTCCTTCAATTTATCAATATCCGAAAGAAGAGTATTATGAACTACAAATTTACATGCATCGGCTAATAACACATTTTTTGAAAATGTTTAGGATATCATCTTCTGTAATAGTACGAGCGGTGACTTGTTGTGCGGCGAAGGGGGAAAATTCGATGGCATCTACATTGACATCATCTTCTTCTCCATCAATTTCCTCTTCATCCTCAAGAATATCACTTCCCTATAAAGGGAAATTTTTAGGATTCATACCCCGATAAAGAAAGTCACAATCAAGAATTCTCAAGGGCATTTGAGATGCACTCTCAACATTTGAAAAATTCTCCAAGGTTAATATCAATACAACAAAAATATTAGATGATGACACATTTTGTGTCTCTATAGCACTTCTTGCATTGTGAGGTGGTGGTGTGAGGAACGTTTTACCATGCATGCATGATTGGTTCCTTGTAGGTGGAACCTGAAGTGGATGGACCTAAACTTGCTTTAGGTGGACGTGAACCTGCTATGGCTCTGGCTGTGGCTGTGGTCGTAGAGGGTCAGATGATGGAGCCATCCTTTTTTTTAGCCTTTTGAATCTACGAGGTCCCTCTATTAAATTTCACACAATAACATAAAATAAATCATTTGTAAATAACAATAGCATTAAAAAATATTTATTCAAAATATACATACCTGACTCAGACTCTGCAACCATTGATGTTTCAACCATTTTCCCTTTGTCTAAAAAATATGTAAAACACATTAAAAAAATATAATTTTAAGTCAAAAAAATAAATTATTTAAAAAACATTTTTGAACAATGCAGAGTAAGGTTACCTTGTGGGTTGGAGGTAACCTCTTCTACGTCGACTATAATTGTTTCTCCAGTAAAAGGTGTCACAGGTGTATGCTGAATCCGACCATCATCAAACCTCACACGTTTGTTGGGAGTCATTGGTGATGACTGTGATTGCATGTCAGAATCAGCAGATACTTCCAGAATCCTAAATGCAACATCCCTCTTACTTGAAGACTGAGATGCTCTTTTCTGTTTTCAAAACAAAATTAGAGAATAAAAAGATAAAATTAAAAAAAGAAAATAAATATATTTCAACAAATATTTTTACTTGTATCTCACCATCAGACATGCCAATAGAAAAAAAACTAGGGTGCAATGCAGTGGGAGGACTGCTCTGTTGAAGGTTGAAATAAGCTTCCTGAAATAAACAAAGAATAAAATTGCTAGTAGTCACTGTGTAAGCAGATGCTTGAATTTTTTGGGCACTCAAAAGGTCGTGCTTCAGGCGGTTGGAAATGTGCGTGCACCAATCAAATTTATCACCATCAATACAACGAAGCAATAAATAAAGTGCCCAAAAAGGCATTTCTGTAGGTCGCCCTTGTAGAATAAGTCTTGCCTAAAAAAATTCAATGCAAGCATATAGAAATTTTTCTCCAACATTCGAAATGTTTAAGCCCCTTTTGGACTTAGAAGAATTGATTGAAAAAAGAGAACATTATTAGAAAACAAAAAATAAAACAAGGAGAACATTTTTAGAGAAATGAAACTATAGCAAAACAATATTTAATGTTAAATAAAAAATAAAATTTCAAATTATACCTTTCAGATTGTCAGGATGAACAACATAAAGGTTTCCTAGGGTGGATTTATCATCGTCGGTTAAGGCATACTGGTTGTTCACCAGTACACCATCCAAAAATGATAGCCCTATTAGTCGCTACATATCGAAGGGTTTAACCAAAAAAATAATTTTATTTTTATCCACACGGATCGAAACAATGCATACATTATGGTTGTAACAAGAAATGATCCGTTGCATCAACTAAACGTTAATGTTCAATTGAGGCATCTTCAACACACCAGCAAGTCTAGCTGTGTAAATTCACTGGGAAGCTCTATCAGGAGTGTTGAAAATGCTCTTGATATTGGGGCAGAAGGTGTACTTGAAATGAAATTTGGAGGGAAGAGGGGAGGAAGAACTAGCCATATCTGAAAAGCAGGAAAACACTGGAAAAACCTTATAAAAATGATGACAAAACACTGCCAAAATGCTCTAAAAACACTACCAAAATGCACTAAAATTGCTTGGAAACGCTCTAAAAATGCTCTAAAACCGTTGTGGAAAACGCCCTGAAAATGCTGGAAAAAGGTTTTAAAGTTGCTCTGGGAAAAGCTGCAAATGACCCTGCAAATGAATTTATAGATTTTTTGCATGGCAGGAGTTAACACATGAACGACATATGGCAGAAGGGAGGACACGTGGTGCCATATTATTTATGGTTATGGCGGTCGCCTTGTTCCACTCGCCATTTGCTAGTCGCCTTGTGCCACTCACCATCTGTCAGTCACCTTATGCCACTCGCCATTTTTAAGTCACCTTGCACCACTCACCATATGTCAGTCGTCATGTGCCACTTGCCTTCTACCAGTTATCTAGTGCCACTCACCTTTTGCCACTCACCATCTGCTAGTTGCCATGTACCACTCACCATTTGTCAGTCACCATGTGCCAGTTGCCTTTTGCTAGTCGCTTTCTACCAGTCGCCTTTTTCTAGTCATCTTTTTCCAGATGCCTTGTGTTAGTCACCTTCTACCAGTCACCTTCTGCCAGTCACCTTTTGCCAGTCCCCTTATGTCAGATGCCTTCTACCAATCACCTTTTTTTCAATTGCCTTGTGATAGTCACCTTTGGCTAGTCGCCTTCTTCCAGTCGCCTTCTACCAGTCGCCTTTTGCCAGTCGCCTTCTGTCAATCACCTTGTGTTAGTCACCTTATGCTAGTCTGCCAGTCACCTTATGTCAGTTGCCTTCTTCTAGTCACCTTCTTCCAGTCACCTTGTGTCAGTCGCATTCTACCAATCGCCTTGTGTCAGTCACCTTCTGTCAGTCGCCTTCTACAAATCGCCTTGTGTCAATCGCCTTATGTCAGTCACCTTCTGTCAGTTACCTTCTGCCAGTCACCTTCTGCCAATCGCATTCTGATAATTTTGTTGATACTTGTAGTTGAAAAAAAAATCACCATGTTTTGAAAAAATTTCTTCAAAAATTTGAAAAATTCACCCCACAGTTTATACAGTTTTCATGTTGATTCACCCCGATTTGATAAATACTTTTTTGGTACTACCCCTTATGCATAACCATGGTTTTATCATCTACAAACTATTGATGGGTGATGTTGTCGATGTTATTACTAGCCTTAAGTCCACTTATAAGCCCATTTTTGTAAACCTTCTTCAAGTTCCCACCCAAAGCCTCTACCATAATAATGAAAAAATATGGTGATAGAGGATATCTCTCTCTAAGGCCTCTCTTTGCTTTAAATGATTTTATTACTAACCCATTGACCAACACTGAATATGAAATTGTAAAGATGCAAGCTTTAATCTATCTGACCTATATATTCCCAAATCCAAACTTTTATAATACTAAAAAAAGAAAATCTTGTTTAACCCTATCATAGGCCTTACTCATATCAAGTTTGAAGATCATTGCTTTCTTTTTTCTTGAATCTATTGAATGCATAACCTCATGAGCTACTATAATCCCATCCAGAATCTATCTCCCTTTCACAAATCCTCCTTTCTATTTTGAAATAATTTTTTCTAACAAAGGTCTTAACCGATTCGTTATCACTTTGGAAATAATCTTATATGCCATATTACATAGGCTTATGGGTCAAAATGAATCAAACAATGTTTCATCCTTCTTTTTTGGAATCAGGGTAAGTATGTTGCATTTATTTTATAAGATATGGATTGTTTTACCCCAGATTGTTCATCCTTCACTGTATCCCAATTATTTTGATAGAATTTTGCAAAGAGCCCATCCAGACTTAGGGATTTATCCTTATTAAAAGAGAGAAAAACTAGATTAACTTCTTTCAGAGTAATAGGCTCCACCAATTTCCTATTGTCTTCATCTGTTATAACTGAAGAAACCTTTTTGTAAAATTTCATCATTAAGAACTTCAAACTCTTGTGAACCTAGAATATTATGAGAAAAATACATTGCCTCATTTTTTATTTCACTTTTGTCTTCAATCCAAACCCCTTATACTGATTTAATTCTACTAATTTTGGATGTTGATCTCTGTACTATTGCCATCCTATGAAAAAACTGTGTGCTTTTATTTTCTTCTTTTAACCAAGTCTGTCTTGATTTTAATTTCTAAAATTTCTCTTCCTTACTCAAAATATTATGATATTCACTAAGTAACTCCCTTTCATTCAAGCTTGGATTATTTTGATCCCCTTTTTGGAATTTTGAAAGTTTATCTTTTAGTTCTTCTTTCTTCTCAAAAATATTTTCAAAAGTATTCTTGTTCCATTCTTTTAATCTATATTTCATTAATTTAATTTGTTTTGGAAGTGTATACAACCCACCGTTTCTTGAAGAATTCCATGTTTGTGCTATCATATCAACAAATTAACAATGGTCTTCCCACATCTGCTCATATTTAAAATATGTTTTTTTTTTAAATTCGCTTACCACCATTTTAATTTTTATTGGCTAGTGATCTGAACCAATCCTTGTCAAGGTATTAATTTTAGCACAAGTCCCTTCATCTAGCCAATGATTTGAGAGAATGCATATGTCTAATTTTTTTTTCTATTAGATTTTGGCCTAACCTATTGATGGTCCATGTATAGTTGTCTTCTTCAAACTTAACCTCCCATAGATTATTGTTTTGAATAAAAATCAACAAATCTCTCATACTTTGGGTTAATTTCCTAATTCTTCTATTTTTTTCATTCGACTTGGTTATGGCATTAAAATCTCCTATGATCATGAATCTGTTTTCTTGGTCTTTACTTCTCATAAAGGCTTAAATCCCACTTAAAACATCTAATATGCTTGACTGAGTTATAGGTCCATAGACATTGATAAGGATGAAAATAATATCTGCAAAGAAGCATGTGACTAAAGAGGCTATCCAATGCCTAGTTTTATGAATGGTTACACAAGAGGTTCTAATAGGATTCCAACAAGTTAGAATTCCCTTGCCACTCCTTCATAATATATAACATCCCATTCACATATTGCCCATATTGCTTTCATAGTTTTGGAAACTTCTTCTTTTGTCATTTTAGTTTCCTAGATACAAAGGATATTAGGCTTATTACTTAAATAGAGATACCTGATACACCTCTCATTTGAGAGGGAATTAACACCCAATATATTCCATGATATGGTAATAATGTCTCATTAGGGGCTATTGGCCCTGCCTACGAATTACCAATATCATTTTGTTGTTTGGTAAAGAGAAGTTTAACCAACTTAGTTTGTGTTCCTTTCTCTATGTTTTCTCTTGCTTCCCTAGATCTTGCTTGATAATTTGAGGGTTTTCCTCTTTTTGTCTTTCCAGTATCAGGAGTAGGTTTTATTATTCTATTCCTCAATATTTTTTCACAACTTTCTTTTTGCTTAGATTTATCCTCTTTTGGCTCTACAATGGAAGCTTTTGACTTGTCCTGGTCATTTTTTGGTATTTTCTTATTAATGGTAGATGTATTAACATCTGAAACTGCATTTTATTTACCAATTTGTTTTCTCTTGAATGGTGCATGGTACTTCAAGAGAGTCTTCAAAATCTGATTTGACACATTCCTTAGGTTCATCAAGAATGTTGTCCCTAAATCAAGATCATACTAAATAGGTGGTTCCTTATTAATATTGTATCGTTCCAAATTTTCTACACCCTTACCTTCAGGCTAAAGGATCCGCGCCCGGAAGGGGGATGCGAGAAGGATGGGACAATACCTCGGACTAAGAGACCCTTTGAAGGTCCCGCCTCTCGGGGGAGGGATATTAAGGTGATTTTTTGACGGATGGTGGGGTTCATCAGGAAACGTTTAGTGGCAGTCTCCATGCCTAGGTTGGGAATGTGTTTGATGTGTTCAATTTTATCTTTAATCATTCAAATCCTAGGTTTGGCCAAATGAATCTAAACTATTCTATATGAAATGCAGATTTAAATAAATATAAAAAGCAGCAATGAATATCAAGTACAGAGAATATACTAAATAAAGACAAGTTAAACCTAATTTTGGATGTTTGATGGAGGTTCTGATTTTTGATGCAGTCAAGATCGCCTTTGATCAGACAGGATCGTCTGAAATCAGACATGATCGTATGAGATCTAACGAATTCGTCAAAAAATTGCAATCAAATAAATAGACACAGAACACAGAAAATGCAGCAATACTAACAGAGGAAAACGATGTAAAATGACAATATAGATACTAAAACGATAATTACGAATAGAAATTCAAGTAAATTATAGTATTCTAATAACAAATTATGATCTTATCATCCACTTAAGCTATATGGGTGAACTCTAAAATGTAGAATAGCAGAAAATAACAATAAACTGATCTAAATGCAGAATGAAGCAGCAGACGAGAAGAGAAAAGTGCAAACTCTGGGCACTAATTGCCCCCAATGTTGACTGCAGTCGAAATCATTTGTAGAGTCGAAATCATCTCGAATTGGGGCATGATCGTCCGAGATCGTATAGGATTGTCTACGACGATCTGAGATTGCTCCAGCTGAAGAATGACAAAGTTCCTGCAAGAAAATTCGAAAAGGGACAAAGGCAAACAGTAGTCTAAGACATTCTAAGGAAAATAAAACTCGAAGTACAAAAAAATTCAGCCAGGGGAGAGGGCCTAAGATTAAATAGGCATATGAAGGAGGTTAGGAGGTTGGAGATCATCCTAATTTTGGAGATCTCCAATGGGGGAAGTCTCTAACTGCGTAGACACGCTTTTGCCCAGGTTAGAAATGTCGTTGAAATAGAAGCTAATTTTGAAAAATCAGTTTTGGGATGAAATCGTCTGGACGTTCTAATCCAGATGAATTCGTTCGATCTAAGGAAATATCATCTGATCAACAATGATATCGTCCAACGGTCACAAAAAATCCTAAAAATGGCATGGAAAATGAGGAAAGCGGTTTAACAGGCGGTTAACAGGCGGTTTGGGGTTAAAATTTAAATTTTGAATTATTACTAAGGTAATTTTAATTATTGCTAAGGTTTACTGTGCCAATTTTAGGGTGCTACATTTTGCCCCCTCTTTAGTGAATTTTTTGAAGAAAATGCGTTAAATATGAGTTCTTCTCGATCTACGAGAAAGCAAAAATTATTCCCATTTTTTAGGCGACGATTCTAGGTCGAATCGTACGACAGTTTACTATGGTGCCCCCTCCGTGTTTTTACCCAAATCGAACGTTTGAGGTAAAAACGCAGAAAAGCAAAATGTTAAAATGTTGTTAAGTGTTTTTGAATAAAATTAAGAAAAATAGGGTAAAACCCTAATTCATTATTACTGTTCATTTTCCTGGTTTCTAGAGCTCTGCAGACAAGATGGTCGAGACAGTGCACAGATCGATAGAGTTCTGGCACGGGCTACGGGTAAGGGTCCAAACTTAATTTAGAATGCTTTAATTTTGAATTTCATGCTTTTTAGATTAATTTTGAATGATTGTTGAGCATCGCAGCCGTTTTTGGGCCGTCGACATCATTGGGACGAAATCGTCTCAATTTCATCGAAATTGTCTCGATATCGCCGATTTCGTCAAAGGGCGAAATCGATGATATGGGGATGATTTTGTACAATAAGGTACGATTCCCTCTTGCGAAATCGAAGGCGAATTTACTCAAATTTTTGACGATATCGTCCTATATTGGACGATATCATCATTTGTATGAAAGTGAACTTATTTTACTTGCATTTTTAATCACTGTTTTATTAATGATTTTTATTATTTTATTGTTTATGTTGCAGAGAGGATTACTAAAGAGCCAGGAATGGAAATACGGTGGGTTGAGGGATGACTTGGTCGCTCTATCTCAGGTAGAGCGAGATCATTTGGTTCAAGTCAGCTTGCAGCATGTGGTAGATATGCCACAGGTTTCTACAAATATGGGGCTATTGACAGCCCTAGCAAAGAGGTGGTATCCAGGTTCTTCTTGTTTCCGGTTACTGACAGGGAATATGACTCCCACATTGGAGGATGTATGGAGGATTTTGAGGATCCCCATACAAGGACGGCTAATAACTCCTGTAGCCAATCAGGGCCATGCTATGATGCGACTGTGCAGAGATCCGAGCTTTGCCCTAGAGAAGGGCAGAGTGAACATCGAGTCGCTACACCAGATGCCTGGGGCATCTAGACTGACATAGGTTTTGGATGGCATGGTAGGTGTTTTGCTGCTATGCCATCAGAGTGGATGTAGACTACCATGGCTACTGACAGATGTAGTCTATGACATGAGAGACCACGGGTACAGGTTTGCTTGGGGGAGCTTTGTACTATGCTGATTGTGTAAAATTTCTTCAACGGAGACATCGTGGAAGATATCTCCTTCCGACTCATCATCGAATTCAACAATCATTTCAAGGTAAGCTATGGATAGCATGTTACATGTAAATGGCTGGTTTTTTAGAGACAAATCATCATGCCCATCCAAATAATCTTGATAACATATGAGTTGATCATCATCTTCAAAAGGAAAGGGTTGACCCTTACTAGGAAATAGGCCCACACCACATCGGGCTGGCCATGGTTCTACCTCAAAGGGTTCTTTCATACCATCTTGGAGAGGTCCCAAGCCTTTCCCTTTATATCCCATTTTAGGCATTATAGGTTTAGCTTTAATATACTCATGAGTAAAATAACATCAAGCATATCCCTCATGATGAGTTTTGATGTTCCTGGGTATTCTTCCCCAGTCATATCCCTTATAAATGAAGGCACAACTCTCAACTTGGTAAGTACTTCCCATAGGTTGTGGGAGGCCCAAAGTACGAGGAGATGGTGGAAAATTACTTAAGATAATGGAATTTTGCATAGAAGCATTTGTTTTTTTTTATATAAGAATTTTAGATAAATCAGGTAAGAGTTCATCAAAAAGAGCATAAGATGTAGAAGGATCATTCCCTATATCTTTAGATGTGGAAGGTATGATATATGTAGATAATGTGGAGGTGTTAATAAATGGGTCTATAGGTTTTGAAATTATAGGGATGGAACATGAAGGATTGGTTGTGGATTTAAGATCTTTTTGAGGTTCTAGTGTGGTTTGTTTAGAAGATTGTTGAACTATATATGAGGGTGAAATTAATGGAGGAGAAATATATGAAGTTATGGGTGTGTGTTTCACAGGTTTAGATGAAAAATAAGAATTAGGATGTGTGGATGACAGAGCAGGGCAAAATTGAACTCCAACAAGTTCTGCCAAAGTACACATATCAAAGGGTCTAGGATCACCATGGATAGTGACCAACTAATTTTTAAATTTGAATTTAACACATTGGTGTAAAGTTGATGGGACATCCTGCATTGCATTGATCCAAGGACAACCTAAGAGTATATTGTATGATGCAGGGCAATGTACAATAAAAACGGTCATATCTAAGGTTCTCGGACCAACTTGCAATGGGATGGTGATAACTCCACACATTTCTTGTGTTTCGTCATTGAAATCTTTTATGATCATGTTAGTTTTCTTCATTTCATCACTTCTAAACCCAAATATTTGGTAGAAGTCAAGGGTGCAAATATTTAGAGATGAACCATTATCAATCAAGACCCTTTTGACTACTACATATCCTATTAGGGCAGTAATATATAAGGGGTTATCCTTATGTAAACTATGTTGTGGTATATATTTATCCCGAAAGTCAATACAATCAACTTCTCGAGTTATTATAGTATTGGCCATGGCTTCAGGTTGAATGTTTTGTGGTACCATCATTTGGCTTAATGTGAGCATCAATTCATCTCTATGGGTAGGAGAAGATCTTAACAAATCCAAAAGGGAAATTCTAGTTGTAGTATTGGATAATTGCTCATTAATATTATAAGGAGGTTTAGATTGAACATTAGGAGCATGATTCCCTTTATTGGGATTTTTCAAAACAAATGGAGCTGATCCATCGTTTTGAGTTTGATCCTGTTGAGAAGTTTGAGCCTATTGTCTGGTAATGGCTCCGATGGTTCCTACAATATTATTTTGCGGATGATGAATAGGTCTTGGTCTAGCATTTATAGCTTGTTCATTAGAAAGGAACTGATGAGAAGAGGGTCGAGTAGTAACTCTTCTAGGAAATGGTTCTTTCGGAACCATAGAATCTGTGATAGGTTGAACAGGATCTGATTCGTTTTTAGAACTATTCGATTGATTTGAGGTGATGTCTATTTCACTTTCAGTATCCAATTCTACATCACTGAGATCCGATGTTTGAATATTATGTAGGGCCCTGGTAGTGACCATGGATAAAGTTGTGTCAAATTTTTGTAAATCATGATTAGGTAAATGTCCGCTAATAGTTCCTACATATCGGGAAGGAGGAGGGACATTATGATGCTCAATTTGATTGGCCACCTCTTTACCATGTTTTGGTAAAGGATGTTGAAATATATCTAATGATTGATTAGCATTTTGATTTTGATTTTTGGGAATGTTCTTTTGAGCATTATTAAGAGCATTTTGTTTAGGTTGGAAGGCTTACACCTCCATCTCATTATTATCAATCAGA
The DNA here is from genome assembly GCA_028583015.1 of Wollemia nobilis. NCBI lineage: Eukaryota > Viridiplantae > Streptophyta > Pinopsida > Araucariales > Araucariaceae > Wollemia > Wollemia nobilis. Next base: position 12,171,884 of record JAQPPZ010017222.1, read on the forward strand.
TCTTGTATTTTATGTTTTAACCTTTTACAAGAGTTGGTAGAGTGTCCAGGCCCTCTATGGAAATTACAGTGTAAATCGGCTCTGTATCCGGGTATGGTTGGATCAGGTTCCCGGATATTAGGTAATTGAATCAAAATTTCGAGTAATTGGGGTAGAATAGTTGATAATGGTTGATTCAATCTAGTAAACTCTCAAGGAGGTTTATTAGGAGGTTTCAATATAAATTTTTCTGTTGTCTTCATTGTATTAATATTAGCAACATTTTTGCTGTCAATGACTCCATCACCTACAACTTGTTTGTTTTTATATTGATTTCTGGATGTTTTCTCATCATCTTTCTTCCTAAGCTGGCCTCTCCTAATGAGAGTATCTTCTACTCTTCGAGCTAAGTCTATAGCATGATCTAAGGTGGTTAAGGTAGCAGTTGATAACTCATAAGATATTTGTTCTTGCAAATTATTAATAAAAATGTCCAATATTTCCCTATAAGGTAGCACAAAGTGCTATTTTCCTGTCAACTGCCTCCATCTCGCTAATCAGCAAAACATTCATCTTTGTCTTGTTTTAAGTTGTACAAATCTTTAATGGGTACATGCATTTCGATATAGGCACTAAATTGATGTACAAAATATTCAACGGTCTCTTAAAAATTTCTCAAAGAATGAGTGGGCAATTGATAGTACCATTCTAATGCCATTCCTCCTAAACTTTTCGGGAACATATTTAGTAATAACAAGTCATCATGTGATATATCATGACATGCTATCCTAAACATGCGAAGATGCTCTATGGGATCTTCGGTTCCTTTATATATAGGCAGGACGGGCATGGGAAAGTGTTTAGGGTATGGTTGTGCTACAACTATGGGATCCAAAGGCTGACTACACATCTCTCGATAATTGTACGAGGGACGGTAGGGATCCATCTGGTCCATGCAGGAAGCTAACTGTTTCACCATGGATTCCAAATTACTGGTTTGCCCACCATATTGGTTCGGTAGGGTATTAATATGGGATTGGTGAGCATATGATGGAGGGACATGAAGATTAGATGCTATATTGCTATCGTGTAAATTGTTGGTAGGAAGGGTGTTATGAAGAAGTTTTGAAGTTGTATTATGTTGTATCCCAGATTGTTGAAAATTGGTTTTTGGCTTCATTTTAGGTTTTTGTCAATTTGAAGCATATTGATCAATAGTTTGGCAAAATAAAGTAGTGAATGAAGGTCCCTTTTGTGTGGGAATTATTTTAGGCTCAATAACAGGTTCCTTAGGAGGTTGGGTAACCTGTTGTTTTTGCATGTTCTGAATTATAGTGGCCATATCCATATTGGATGGTCTAGCTTTATCACTTTCTTGATCAACAAGGACAAGGGATTAGTGTGCATGTTAAATCCTTCTTCTAGGATTGCTTGAGTTTCACTAATTTGTCCCCTATCAAGACGAACTACCATATTAAGAGCACCAATATTATTATTGAAGAATTTCTAGAAATGATCTATGTTATCAAAAGTAACAGTTCCGTCTGGAGCCATTCTAGGGGATGAGGATCCTTCCTCTCTAACATTTTCTTGTTCATTTTCTTCAGCCAGCTCATCTTCTGGCTATTCTAGAGTTTCTCCTTCTGGAATTGGATCCTCAAGAAGGGCATTTAATTTTTTATTTTTCTTTCCTAACCAATCTTCTTCTTCTTCAGTTTGTTTACCATTCCTAAGTCTAGTCATTGTGCTTAAACTTAGATTTCAGCAAATATATATATTTATATATATATGCAACAAGCTTAAGAGGTATATATTTTAATTATATACCTACTATAGTATTTAAAATAAAATGTTTTGGTTTTGTTATGTTTTTGGTTTTTCTTGTTTTTTTATAACAATATTATAAAGATAACAAACACCACACAAAACGCAAGAAATAGTAATAATGAAAGCAATGATCTAGTTTTCTATAAAAAATTTATAAATATCATTAATGGGCTCGAGTTCTTCAGGAGTCATGAAATGTTCTTCTTCAAATTGAAAATTGTTTTTCAAGAAGTCAACAAAGTGTGCTATGGTGATATTATCTGTTTCAGATTCTATTTTGTAAAAGTAAAGCTCGTGGCAATAATCTCGATATAACACAGCTCTAGGAACTCTATTACATCTTTCCCTATCTGTAAGAACGACTTCTTGATCTTCTACACGACCTAGGAATTGGTGTATAACAGTTACGTTCTCGAGGTATTCCTCGAAGGTGAACAATTCTGAAGACACAAGAGCTCTCCTATAAGCTAACCACCTATGGCAAGCTCTCTGAAGTTCATGATAAAAAATGAGTTGATGAGGATCCAAGATTCTATCTAAGGCAAACCTCTTGATTTGTCTAAGTTCTGCTGACCTAGATGAAATGATACCTAGTCTCCTATTAAGTTCGTTCCACAAAAGTTGGTTTCTATCTGTTTCAGGCACACTAAGCACAAAATTAATTTCTATGGCTGCTAATTGGTTTTCAACATTTATAGTGATAGCTAGTCTTTTCTTAGGAACTACCATCTAAACATGATATGCAACTTAGTAGTTTTCTAATGATTTTAAATGCATCTATTTTTTTTGTTTTTTTTTTCAAAAGGTTTTAGTTTCATGTCGGGTTCACCAAAATGTATCGTTCCAAATTTTCCACACCCTTACCTTTAGGCTAAAGGATCCGTGCCCGGAAGGGGGATGCGAGAAGGATGGGACAATACCTCGGACTGAGAGGCCCTTTGAAGGTCCCGCCTCTCGGGGGAGGGGTATTAAGGTGATTTTTTGACGGATGGTGGGGTTCATCAAGAAACGTTTAGTGGCAGTCTCCATGCCTAGGTTGGGAATGTGTTTGATGTGTTCAATTTTATCTTTAATCATTCAAATCCTAGGTTTGGCCAAATGAATCTAAAATTTTCTATATGAAATGCAGATTTAAATGAATACAAAAAGCAACAATGAATATCAAGTACAGAGAATATACTAAATAAAGACAAGTTAAACCTGATTTCGGATGTTTGATGGAGGTTCTGATTTTTGAGGTAGTCAAGATCGCCTCTGATCTGACAGGATTGTCTGAAATCAGACAAGATCGTCTGAGATCTAAAGAATTCGTCAGACGAATTCGTTAGAGACCTGCAATCAGAGAAATAGACACAGAACATAGAAAATGCAACAATACTAACAAAGAAAAAAGATGTAAAATGACAATATAGATACTAAAACGATAATTACGAATAGAAATTCAAGTAAATTATAGTATTCTAATGACAAATTATGATCTTATCATGCACTTAAGCTATATGGGTGAACTCCAAAATGTAGAATAGCAGAAAATAACAATAAAATGATATAAATGCAGAATGAAACAGCAGACGAGAAGAGAAAAGTGCAAACTTTGGGCACTAATTGCCCCCAATGTTGACTACAGTCGAAATCATCTGTAGAGTGCAAAATCGTCTCGAATTGGGGCATGATCATCCGAGATTGTACAAGATCATCTGCGACGATTTGAGCTTGCTCCGGCTAAAGAATGACAAAGTTCCTGCAAGAAAATTCGAAAAGGGACAAAGGCAAACAGTAGTCTAAGACATTCTAAGGCAAATAAAACTCGAAGTACAAAAAAATTCAGCCAGGGGGATGTCAAGGGGAGGGCCTAAGATTAAATAGGCATATGAAGGAGGTTGATAGGTTGGAGATCATCCCAATTTGGGAGATCTCTAATGGGGGAAGTCCCTAACCGCGTAGACATGCTTTTTCCCAGGTTAGAGACACCGTTGAAACAGAAGCTAATTTTGAAAAATCAGTTTTGGGATGGAATTGTCTGGACGTTCTAATCCAGATGAATTCGTCTGATCTGAGGTGATATCATCTGATCGACGACGATATCGTCCAACGGTCACAACAAATCCTAAAAATGGCATGGAAAATGAGGAAAGCGGTTTAACAGGCGGTTAATGGGCGGTTCTTATTACTAAGGTAATTTTAATTATTGCTAAGGTTTACTACACCAATTTTAGGGTGCTACAAATATGTTGAACCTATTGTACTATGTCATCCAAGCTTTGATCTACTTTTATTTCATAGGATAAAGCCTCAAAAGAGTTGGTATTTTTTCCAGTATCCTTACTTTTTGGCCTTCACTGTTTATTTGCTTTCATTTGTCTATTTTTATTTTTTGGAAGTTGAAAACCATCCTCATCCATATCCATTTGTAATTTTCTCTTGTGATTTTCTACATATGATTTTGTTGAATTTTTCTTAGGGCATGATCTCTCAATATGCCCCACCTCATGGCATCTTCTACATCTAAAAGATATGTTTTAATAATATATGGTTTGTATCCACATATTATACCCATACTTAATAATGATTAATTCTAGTAAAGGTTTATTTATATCAATCATAACCAAGACCCGAGCATAAAAATCCAAGAATCCATATTTTGTAGTTTTTGAAATCTCAAGAAATTCTCCCAGAGAGTTTTCTATTGCCTTGAAAGTATTCATTTCCCAAAAGTAATGGGTAACCCATACATCCTAATCCATACTAGTACTAAGGATAGATTTATATTTTCAGGTGAAAAGCCTTCATACTAGCTGGGTGTAAGGAAGAGTCTTGCTCTTCCCATAAACCAAGGACCCCCTTTTAGGATTCTATCTCTTTTTTCCCTAGAAAAAAATGGCTAGGAATAAACCTTTGAGAAGAAAGTATAGAATCACTCCTGAAGATGTCCATCTCCTATCAATTCATTTTCTCAAGGTCGAAGCCCCTAGCCAATACCCATTAAATTTACCAAAAACTACCCTATATTTGATCAGCATAAATCAACCCTCTATGGTTTTCTCACTACCCTCTATTACTAGAGATTATTATAAGAATTTAGCTATAAATCGGTCCATGGGAAGGAAACTAAAACTCAAGATCTACTGAAATTTACCAGAATATCCTATAGCAAATATATTATTTGATAAAAAAATTATAATAATTTGCAGCCAAAATTTTTAAGATAAATAAGGGAAAAATAAACTTAGCTGAAAAAATCTATGCTCAAATAGAATGTATTGCCTCATTGAAGCCCTAACCATCCATTGCTCTTCCCATCATCCGAACCCTGGTTGATAGATATTTGTAATTATATTTTTTGTGACTTGAAAAATCATTACTACACTTGTTTTGAATGTATGACTTCACAAGGTTGTATCTCCCTCAATATTATTTAAATTCCTTCATATGAAAACTCATTTTAAAGCTCTTCAAATTTAGCACAAAGTGGTCCAATAATTAGCTGAATCAAACAACCGTTCGTGAATATATGGCTTCTAAAAGATGAAACATTTTTTAGAAAAAAAATTCCCTAATTATTGAACCACAGTTAGCCTTCTTATTGTTAAACCAACATTATAACTTGTAATTAACCTTAAGACCTCTTGTTATGTCAACTCAAGTTGAACTCATTTATGTAATTTGGGTTTTGGTAGTGGTATAATATCATTCCATCCATTGTATTGAAGTGTGGTGATTCTTACCTATGGATAATACAATGAATATTTGGTGCCAACAAGTGCCCACTATATCTCTCTCTTTCATCCTTCTTTACATTTTTGGTATAAGATTTGAGTGCATGGGTTACTTCCATTCATTTTTTAAAATAGTTTTGAATTCCAACATGGTATCAAAGTGGGTATTGAACAACGTCGCTTGTTCACGAAGAAAGTTATATCAGGGCATCTGATCCTTCATATGGATTTTAGGGCAAATAAATCTTCAAAACATCATAAGGATTTTTGGCATAAGAGGTAGAAAAAATATCTTTTCCATGTTACTTTATCTACTCTTCCATAAATTTTGGAGAATTCGTCATTTCTCCTATTCCTATTTCACCATTATTGACATTCGTACATAATTTTCTATTCATTTTTGCATGATGATCACTTTGTTTTGTCCTCATAGGAAATCCATGGCAAGAAGTATGAGAAAACTAGAGAATCACTATAGTTTGAATTCAAAATCTATGTATTTGAATTTCTTGCATGCACCATTTTGGTGCAAAAGCACGTGTGCTTCACTTATCCACTTGGCATATTGTAAGCACATAATCACTCTCTAAGGAGAGGAGATGTGCTTCCTCATCATCATCATGGAGGATGCTATTTTGGTTAGTCGAGTGTGAATAAGGCCCTCTGCTCATGATTGGTTCAAGCTTGAGTTGTAGTGTAGGTATTTTATTTTTGTGTTGCTGAGAGGATATAAGAATAAGAGATGTTGTAATCCCTTTACCTCCAATTGGAGGGTGTGAAAACTTGGTCAGCTGAGCTTTGGCTTATGCATTTGGGGGAAGAGGTTCTAGCTTCAAATCCCTTGGCTGACCTTCTTGCAAGTGAAGCTCAAAGTGCGTGGTGTTCTTCAAGAAGGCACAAGCACTCATGACACATCTGGATGACTCACTCTACTGGATAACACATTTGCTTTAGGTGCAAGGCATCTCAAGTTAGAAATAATTTTGTATCAATATTGTGTTGAGTTAGCAAAGTGGATTATCCATTTTTTTCAATAAAGGTGGTTCTCAATCACGAACACATGTGTTGGTATCCTGGTTAGTGCAAAGGTCTTAGCATATTGTAGACTTGAGGTCGATTCCTATTGGGTGCTCTTTTACATTTGGATGGATGACATGGACCATTGGCCGATATGGCAACTTTGCACACCACTCAACTCATATTTTAACCTATATATATATATATATATATATATATATATATATATATATATATATATATATATATATATATGCCTTCAACCAATTAGCAAAGTACAAGTGTCAAAATGGTAGCCAAATAGATAGTCTAATGGCACATAGGTGGCGAGAAATTAGTTCCAGACACCTATAATCAGTGAAGACATGTGGTAGGTTGTAATTGGACACTTCTTTTCTAAGGTTTGAGGCTTGAATTATTTTTTGAGGGCCATAAAATTTGCATATGGAAGTGTTTTGAGCCCATTTTTTTTTCAAATTGCATGATTTTTTGAGCTCTACACATTGGTGACATCATTTTACACACCTATTCCAGGGTTAGGGTCTAAATTGTGTAGAATCCTCAAGCATTTTTGCCATATTTTTAAAGAGAAAATTTATGGTATTTGATGCAATCAAAATCTTTGGTCTATTTTTTGGTAGATGCAATTGGATTTGTGATAGTTGCATCAGATTTTGAGACTTTTGGAGTCATACAGGAAAAGGATTCAAAATGTGTTTTGGTCAATCTTTCTTCCTTATTTGGGCTATTGATTTAGTTTATTCATGAAGATCTAATCATTCATGATCTCTTCCTTCTTCTATTTCTTGTCAAGGTACTCTTGGAAGTTTGTAATAAATATTTTACTAAGCAATTTCATAGAAAGCCTCTTTTGGTGATAAAAATTAGGTGGCTTAAGAGCAAGTTGAAGTTTCCAAATAAAGTGATGTATATTGAGAAAGGGAAAGCTATGCCTTCAAGTTCTACCTTATGTGACTGTAGAAGATTAAACCAAATTATCTTTTGAGGTAGTAATATTTACTTCCCTTCATCATTTACAATCTTAGTGAAAGTGTTCTTTGGGTATGTGCGGGAGTATCTAATAGTGGCAATGATGACTACGATCCAACCTAAGGAGATTTTTGTGCAGAAATATTTGTGCAGTAATTGATTTCAAATGATGAGAGGGATTCAGATGAGTCTACCTCAAGCACGAAGGTCAACTAAATCATCCATTATGGTGGGAAAGATATTATTGTTACTAATGTCTTCACTCTTTATCCCCTCAGTTTAGATTATGAGGGGGTGTTGAAAGTGTAATTTGACTAATGGTCAAGGCTGATATTGTACGATGGAATCTTGTATAGGCCTACGGACAAGCATTGTACAATTTTATTTAATTTATTGTAATGTTTTATTATGTAAGCCCTATGGGACGTAGTTAACATTACTATAGTTAAATCCAACTTTATAACTTATGATTGACCTTAAAACCTCTTGTTAAGTCAGCTTAGGTTAAACTAATTTATGTACTTGGGGTTGTGGTATTCGTATAAATACCCCACATCACTCCATCCATTATATTGGAGTGTGGTTATTCTTATCTATATATAATATAGTGATTATTTATGATGCCTACTGATACCCATTATATCGTTCTCTCTTTTGTCCTTCTTTACACTTTTTGTATAAGATTTGAGTGTATGGATTACTTCTATTCATTTCTGGAAATAGGTATAAATTCCAACACTTCCCACAGTATAAATATACCTCTATATATCATCAAATCCTCTATACAATTATCATCAATTCCAAAGATAACCATAATATCTATTACTTTCAATATTAGCAACAATTTTTGCTTCTATTTTTACCATCAATATTGTCTTCTATAAGATTACTCCTCTTGTTGGTTATCACAATCAATGTTTGATTTCTTCATTGTCATTCCTAAATTAAGAAATAATCAGTTCAACAAATACCATTTTTAGTTTTATTTTCTTGATTTGTCACATGAACAACCCATTTTTTGTATCAACTACAATAAAATACTAGGTCTCTCGTGCATGCAATTATCACCTTAAAAATCTATTCAAATAGCATATATTTCATCTTTCATATGACATGTTTACAATTTCTATCATTAGCATTGCATCAGATATTCTATGTTTCACTAGCATTGTATTCAGTTAGTCTCCTAAACTCTTGGGATGTGGCAACACAACTGGGTGATGTACCCTTCCTTTGATTGACCTAAATAAAGGAGTTGGCTCTATTAAATGGGTTGGTGTGATTCCTCCTATGCTAGGGTGTGATGGGGATTGTGATATAGGTTCTTTATTGGGTTCTAATCCCTAGAGGCCCAACCAGATATGATTTAGATGTTGGTAATCCCTATAGCCTCTTTTTTTTGGTAGGTAAAATTTCTTAAGTGCGAACTTTAAATGGGCCCCAAACCCAAGTACATAAACTGGTAGCTAAAATAATAGCATAAGATGACACAAGCCTAGACATTGGTCGGTAACAACCTGAACAAAAAGGACCAATAGTAGCATAGAAGGCTGAATGGATGCTTGACATCATAAACACAAATATACATGTCGAGAAATACCCACGCAAGGGCTGCTTAAGAGAATAACTACCTAAAAGCCCTATAGCCTCTTAACTCAACACAAGGAATGTCTTATATTAGGAACTTGTGCAAAGCGCAAAAATGAAATGTTAAATAAAATTTAACAAGAATAAAGTATAGAGATTTCTTTATGTTGATTTAAGGGACCAGTCATGCCAAACACATGACAAGTAGAGCGAATTCCAAAAAGGTCATGGTAGACCCTTTTTCTGCTAAAACTTAACATCACTTTCAGGATTTTTAGGAAAATTTAAATTCATTTATTTTTTTCTTCTTATTTACCTTATTAATAGAGGGAAAAAAAATCAATTCTAATTTCCCTACCCATATTGGAAAAAACAAAAAAATATGTGTAGTAAAATGCACAAGCTAAAAATTAGTTGTGTATTTTGATTCTACTTAAAAATAGGCAAAATAAAAATTCTTTAAAAATGCCTTGTTTGAAGTTGTTTTAGCAGTGGTTTGGTACTTCATCCCAATTATATTTAGCATTTTATTATATCTACAATTATCTTCTATTCCCTTTGCCAAATTCCTTTGCAAATTTATCTCCACAATATTTGAACTTGAGACCTCTTCTTCATTGCTTGAACTCCTTAGACCAGTGCACTGATTCCATTTTCTTTGAACAATTTTGAGTCCACATGAACTTCAAAAACCAAATTGCTAGATAATAAAATATAGGGAGTGGGGTACAAATACTAGGGTAGCACTCAAAAATCTGGTCACTTTATATCTGACATATGGGTGTTATGCAAACCTTTTTCTTGAACCTTAGTTTACAACACAAGTGGACCTTGGATCCCCAAGTTCCATGATGTTGCTTTTTGATTATTTTTGACAAATATATGCCTTTCATAACCAAGCTATTTTATATATTTATGATTTCATTTTAAATCTATATTTTACATGAGAAATTTTTAATGCCATGTCAACAAGTTAAAGATTCCACTCTAGGGCACAAATATAACCGTTTTAAAAAAATGATTAAATTGAATGAGAGCTTTAAAAAAATAGATTGTAAATCATATGAACAATAAAGTAAACTAGATTTTTTAATAATGGCTCCAATATAGCCATGCCAACTATCTTTATTATTGTTAGCTTGGGCCCTAGGATTAGGTTAGTCAACCCTTGAGCATTAGGGTTAGGGTTATTGTTTGTTTTAGTCTATAAATAGAAGAGTTATATGGTAGTTGAGATAATTATTCATACTTCTTAATTCATCTCTAGGGCACAAATATAACCATTTTAAAAATATTATTAAATTGAATGAGAGCTTTCAAAAAACTTAGATTGCAAATCATATGAACAGTAAAGTAAACTAGATTTTTTATAATAGCTCCAATATAGCCATGTTAACTATATTTATTATTTTTAGCTTGGGCCCTATGACTTAGGTTAGTTGGCCCTTGAGCATTAGGGTTAGGGTTATTGTTTTTTTTAGTTATAAATATAAGAGTTATGTGGTATTTGAGGTAATTATTCATACTTCTTAAGTCGTATTTGGTGCACATATGAGACTTCACCATTTCCAAGTGGCTATGATCCTTTTCCCTCTTTGAGTGGCTAGGATTTGTTTTGATTTGGAATCTAGAATCTCTTACTTGCGATATTTGATTTCCTTCTATTGAATTTGATTTACTAGTCTAGTGAATGTTTTATTTGCATATTTTTGAATTTGCCACTACTGTTGCTATTTTTGGAAGTTGTTTCGTTACAAGTGGTCTTAGAGCATCGATCTTGGCTTCCTATGGGGGTGCAAAAAAATGGTAGAAGGGTATGTGAACCATCCCAAAACCTAATTCATCCAGATCCATTGCTTTTTGTCAGAGTAATTTCTATAAAATTCATTTTAGGCTCCATCTTCTAGCACATTTTACTTCTGTATTATTGTGATATAACTGTGTTTTACTTTTCCCAAACCTAATTTAAAAAAAAAGAAGAAAAAAGAAATACTATTAAGATCATAAGGACCCTTGTGCAAGACCCATCTCATCATTATTGTCTCATCGAGCTATTCAAAATAAGGGGTATCTCTAGCAACAATTTTGTTTTGAAAAGGCTCAAAGGGCATCTTTAGGATTTTGCTTTTGGTCCCTAGTGTATGAGTAAACTCTTGACTTTTGTTGGCCAGGTGTGAATCAATGGGTGTTCGTAGCATGTTGGTTAGCCCAAGGATGCTTGTATGAGCAAGAAGAAACATCAACCCATAAATCTTGGTAAGCATCATAATATCCCTTCTAGCATCAATAGCTTTAACCCATGTGTCTTTTCTTCTTTAGGCACCATGAATATCCCTCCCACACCGATTGGTCATCCTACCATTCCCACTATAGTTTTCTTCGATATGGACAACTATCCTTTTTCATTAGAAGAGGAGCATGTACATAGGATGTGAATGATAGACTCCATTGATAATAGATAGGCAAAAATGCAATTGGTATTGAATTCAATCAAATTCTTGTTGGACACGCAACAATACTCTGCCTTTCCTTCACATATGGTGAGTTCCAATAGGTCTCTAGGCAGTAGTCACAGGGTAAGTAGAAGCTAAAACATCTTATGTATGATTTTCCTCTAGTTAGAAATGTGTAATTTTAGGATGTTTGGAACCCTCAATAATCGTTCGATCAACTAGATCTAAGGTAATACTAGTATCTGAACATTCACATCTATCAATAGCCGCCTTGCAGGTATTGATCCCAAGACTTCCATTTGGGTCAAATGGATTATTATGCTTCCAAGGACAATCTTCTAAGTATGGGTACACCGAACTTAGGTTTTTGTTACTAATATTGATCCATCCACAAGAGGTGTTGCTCATTAATTTTCTTGGCCTCATGAAGTTCTTATTTCATGCATTGACATTTTAATTTTTGAAGGTATGGATCCACGTGGTTGTATCTCTAATGTGGATAACATCTTCTTTCTACACCATGTTCCTAACAAAGGTGATGTCACACTGGTTGCTATTAAGTTGGTAACCCATACTCATCAACTCTTCAAAGTGATGTTCCTTTAGAAGTTTGACAAAGGCTCTTCTACTTCGTATGGCGTCCCTTTGATGCAAACCAAGAAAATAGGTTTGATCGAGGACTATTGTGTGGAGTTCATGGGACTTCTTACTATTAGTTGGATCTAGTAGTGTTGGTCTTAGTATTCGGCCATGGCCTTATATATGACATGAGGAGGGAGGTCGATATGCATGATCCACGCACCCTCGAGGAGGCTCAATGTGTGGTTGTTGTGGCAAAAAATTTCTAGTTGTCTTGTCACCAATCCGAGCATGATTTCAACCTTGGATGACCTTACTATAGATACTAAAATCAGGCCATTTGTCTTCCATTCATGCCTTCCCACCATTTCCACCACCAAAACACAGTCATTTACCTTCCATCCTAGCTTTCTCACCATTTTCACCTATTATTTATATATATTTATTTAAATAATAATATTTAATATATTATATATTATATATATTTAATAAATATATATTTATATAAATAAATCAATTTAACCATCCTATTTCATTTAATCTCATCCATCTATTTCCCTCAATCCATGCCACACCCTAAATTTAATATCCACCCTCCGATGTGCTTTTATCTCAACCACACGATTAGTATCGTTGAAACCCTAGCATGCCCTAGGTTGTATTATAAATAGATATCATTTTGATGGCTCAACCCCTAATTTTTTGAATTTCCCGTTCCCTCACTCACCATCATCACCGCTATATCCTTTGCCTACATCATATCTACTTTTGCAGAATCCTCCCTCATCCATTGAACACCTTCGAGCACTTTTTGCCACATTCGAGAGCCTTTGGGTGCCTCCATACTAGTCACAGGCATTTCCTGTAGACACTGGGTGCTTATGGGAATTTTACGTAAGCCTTTTGAACACCCCCTAGTCTTCAAGCGACACTATGGTGCATCTTTGCCATCGACCTACAATAGATCCAACCATCAATAGATAGCAAGCAAAGAACAAGGTAAATCTATTTCATTTGGTTATATTGCATACTATTTAATTCTATTTGCATTTCATATTGTTATAGCTAGGGTTTTAGTTATGATTTCTGAGGGCTCACATAGTGGAGCCCTCATTATTGTTACTAACTCTCTAGTGTTTATTTGTGTGTATATTATACAGTACATCAAAAGCATTGGATAGTTGATTAAGCTAGAGTGGCCCAACATCGGATACATAGAAGCTCACTCACACCTATTGGGAGCAAGACGCAATTGATGACACCACCATTTGTTGTAGCTAGGGTTTCAGATAACCCTAGCAAGATTTGTAATAATTGTATCAAAAAGGATTCTTAAATCCACTATTGTAACAATGAAGTTTTTAGGCTCCCCCTCGTTTAATATAAATCTTATTTGCTATGCAATATCTGGTCTATTTGAATTCTATTTCATTTTTCATTTCTTTGTGTCACGTTTTTAGCTCTACAAATGGTGATCATGGTGGGAACCCCTAAGGGTTTCATGTTTTGATTTATATTGCCATCTAACTTACTATTTTTTGCCCTATTTTATAGATTTTCATAAGCGTGAATCACACATTTTTCACCTATTAGGGTTTCTAAGGAGTTGCAAAAAATTGAAGGAGGTATGTGAGACACCCAGCAACACTCGAAGGTCATCCAAAAATGCCCAGGTGCATTTCTGAAGTGCCTAGCTACGTTTTACACTGATTTGGAGAAAATATGTAGGTTGTACAGTAAGTCCACTGCCCATAAATCCAAGTTTTCTTTTTTAAGTATTTTGGGTTCTTTGATGTATTTTCAGATTCCAAGCTTAAAATGAACAATCACTACGTAATCTTGAAAATAACTCATCTTAGATTGCATTTTAGGTTTCTTTTTGCACCCATTCACACATTTTGGTTAGGGTTTATGTTTCTGATGTATTCACAAATATAAAATGTTGCATTCTGATTATATTTGAATTGAAAATATGCATAAATTAGAGATACATTTTAGGGTTAGAAGTATCTTCTTTTATCTATCTAAGTAGGAACATCATTAGGATGCCAAGAGTATTCCTACCATTGGGTGATTCCAGGCAGAGGGGTGGAAGAACCCTCTGATTGTCTTTGAAAAAGGGTCTTAAGTGGTGTACTTAACACCCTTTGAACAAAATGGCATTATCTTATTGGCTTTTGATTTATATTTATGAAATTAGTTGATGCTAACATTGTTTATTCACATTAATAAACAGAAACCTTAAAAGGAACAATTCACACACAACACGTTTCACTCAAAATAGTAGTTGTTGGATTTCATCACCGACCATTGCTTGAGATTCGGTTATGGTGGCATTCATCTCCATCCACCAATATCTACCCATAGAAACCATAGGATACCCCTGAGAAAACTTGTTGGATTTCATCACCAACAAGAATCTCGTTGCCCTATCTTCGCCATAGTTTTTACATTTATTTTATTAAGTAATATTAGAACATCAAAACACACAAGACTGACACTTAAAATGAATACATATTAAAAAGGATATAATAAATGAACAAGGTAAGCCATGTTGGTTGAAACTTAGCATTGGTTATTTATTTCATTTTTTCTCCTTAAAGATTTCAATTTTGTGTTACATTTGATAGTTTAATTTGTATTTTGATTTATCTGCTTATGGTATTAACTAGAAATAAAAAGAAAGCTATACGTCATGATAACTTAATGGAACCTTCATACACCTTCCCCACCACTTCTGTGGTAGATTCCTAGAATATAATATAGGTATATTTATCTACATGTCCCTCACATTCCTTGCCATCCACAATATTCCATATGGCTATTCCCCAAGAGGAGTCAACCTCCCCTACCATAGAAAACCACATTACCCATATAGACATGGCAAGAGTAGAAGCTTTCATGAAGTCTTCTAGTTATGTCTTAGAGTCCATTCCCAATTCACCTAGATAGGATCTTACTTTACAACAAGAGCCTATTTATTCCCAACCCCCATTTGCCTTCACCCAAGTGTATACTAACCCTATTTTTATGACATTAGTTGCATCTTCATCCCATGTGTCCATTCCCCAACCTTCATGTGCTCCTAGAACCTCTTATACCTCCACTTACACCAACCCCTTGTATGAAACACATGTAAATGTTGCTTCACAAGTCCCAACCTCACAAGTTGCCATACCTAGTGTAACGTTTTTTGGTAAGTTAAGGATTTTATATTAAAAAATGGGCCATTTGAAAGGCATCCCAATGCCTTAAAACAACGAAGAAAAAAAAGGAAGAAGAGACAAGGAAGAACCAGGAGGAACTATAAAAGGATGCTAGGAAAGAACAAAATGCATCGAAAATAAGGTAGGTAGAAGAGACACAACCTTACAACAAACCCAAAGAGAGGGCAACAGGAAAATCCTCCAAAACAAAACAAGTAGTACAATTACTAAAAAGGAGGAACATCTGTTTGCATAGGATATGCAATAGTACAAAATGGTTCAGCATCCTTGATGTCGTCATTGGGTGTATCCTTAGGAACTTCCTTGAAATATTCCTTTGCAACATCTTCCATACCATCTACTTCCATACCTAGTGTAACTTGTCCCCAAGACACATATTCCATACCATCTACTTCCATACCATTAGCCTCTGATAGAGAGATTAGCAAGGCATGGGAACACCTAAAAAAATTGCTTAGACATCATCAAAGTGCTCAATAGAAAGTACAAGTTAACCCTAAGTCTTTACATAACTCTACTTAGACCGTCCTTGTCAATCAAGGCCCATCATGGGTACCACAGTATTCTATGGTTTCTATCCCTGTTCCCCCATCAAGCCATATCGCTACCCATCATATTCTCATTGGCCAACCTAGCCATAACCTTCATCCATCAACATCATTCCATAATTCCCCATATTTCCATCAATGATCTCCCATTAATCAAAGTTCGTCTAATTTTCCAAGTCATCAATACCAATCTCCTCATCACTTAGTCACCTCACAACATTTATCCACCCCACCACAAACTCATCAGGTAATTCAGGGCTTCCACATTCCTAAGGAAGACCCTCAAATTTAGGCCATGCAAAAACAAATAGATCAAATAATGCAATTTACTCCTAGTTTTTAAACCAAAAACCAACCTTATACCAATTAATAAATCAACCAATTCATCCTTCGGTACCATCCCCGCAATATTTGATAGATTTTATGATACCCAAGTTTGAAAAAATTAAGGGAACTGAGGATCCCAAAGAACATGTGAGCACTCTTGTACATGCTTGCTTTAGAATTCAAAATAACAATGCTCTCATGCTTCAAAATTTTTCTCAAACATTAGAAGGGGATGCCATAGAAAGGTATAATCAATTGCCAAGCCATAGTATCTATACTTTTGAGCAATTGATTGATCAATTCTTTGATCATTTCATCCTAAATGTTAAAAAGATCTCATTATTTGATGTTTGTGCTTTGAGGCAGGATGATGATGAATCTATCTATGATTTTAGAAACTGTTGAAGGGTTATCATCACTAAATTTCCATTCACATTACCAATGGATGAGCTAATTAAAGTATTCACCAAGAGTTTCTTAAAACCTATCTCTTGGATGCTTCAATTTTGAACTTCTCAATCATTTGAAGAAGCTTTAGCTCAGGCTAGTGTCATTAAGGATATCAAAATCCAAGAAGGCATTTTAAATCCTAAGAAGAAAGAATGACAAAATAAGGGCCAAGACAAAAGCAACTATTATGGCCAACAAAAATCAACACAGGCTACCCATCCACCCAATCCAATCAAGTTAATCAAGTGGTAATGAGTCAGTCGATAATGGCTCAACAACAACATGTCCAACAAATATCGTAACCAATTTCCTATCATGTGGTACCCTCAACAACACAAGCTCCAATAGTTCATAACACAATGCCAGCTATGGAAACCATCCCCAGCAATAGTCTATCCAACAAAATTGCCAATACACCATTTTAGCTGTCATACACCTCCCTTTTTATAATTTTATTGTTGGTCATCAAATCCGCATAGGAAAGGACTTTCGATGGGTTTGCGCACCCTGGACCTGCGACCAACATTGAAAGGCCGAGAGGAAGAGATGCCCCTCATGCCAATATTCGAAGAAATGTCGGCTCCTATACTAATCTACTTTTGGGGGTTGAGATAAGAGTGCAGGAAAGAGATAAAAAGGAGTTCGGGTTAGAGAAAGAAATAAAAAAGGGGTAAGGGTTAGAGATTGATGATTTAAGGTGGGGAAGAACAGGAAGCATGATCACTCACTAATAACTCGAATAGCAGCAAAGAATACCAAGAATAGATGAAAGAAACGTAGTTCCGACCTCCCTATGTATCCTCTAGATGGGTTCGTAGGGTTCTCCTCTCTCTCTTGCTAGAATTCAGGGTTCAGAGTAACAACGATCGAGATGAGGGAATAACAGAAACCTCGATCCACCAGGCAGCATAAAAGAAAGAAATAGGGATGTTTTTCCTCTCCTATGTATCCTTCAGGGCGAATTTCAGGGTACAGTCCCCAATCACACACCAGATTCAGGATTCAGAGTCTCAGTATACGAGTGTAGACAGACAAAATAATTAAGCACAGAAGGCAGCATAAAAGATAGAAATGGAGTACAAAAAATCTTTAGTATTAGATGTAGGACATCAAGTTACAGCAGCTTTCTAGAAGAAAGTTCCCCCCCTTTTACATTGCAAAGCCTGGGTTTTTATAGAGGACCCAGCCCTCGAAATCATTATTGCAAAATTAGTGGAGTACACCCTCGGGCCCTGAGAAATCGGCTCCTCACTGCTGCTGCGACTGAGTTTTCAAATCGATTGCCAAAACTGGAAACTATGGCTGGGTCAACCGTGGAAACATTCATTTAATGCAGCGCCTGAGTTTCCCTGGCTTCTGGATGCTATGCTTGATTGATCATTATGTCTACCAGGTTTTACTCTGAGGACTGTTATGTCCCTTTCATTTGCCAGGAATGGTCAACGGACTTATCGGGCAAGAAAGGGGGTACTTATAAGGGATGTTTGATCACCTTGGAAAGATGTCTACCTTGGAACGTGGACCCGAAAAGTGCTTCGCTACATATCCGCCTTGCCAAAGCCTTGGGCTGAAGTAGATTTTCTTTGATTTGTTCTTCACAAAATAGTACCTCGCAAAAACTACTTCGGGTATGTTGAGTGCTGAGCGGGTTCCATCTTTGAAGTGGGGCTCTTTGTCCTTTGCTGGTGAAACTGATTCTGCTGGAAAATGTTTTGGCCCGATTCTTTCTCAAAACTATGGTTCGGGGAATATCCTCCCGAAGCACTTGACGTCCTCCGAAACATCACCAATTTGCTTTGGGCACCACCGCTTCGGGTGAAAACTGGCCGAAGTAGGTGTCAGAAATACTTTGGGTCCGAAGCAGTTTCCTTACCTTAGCTGATTTGAATTATGCTTTCCCCCTTCGGTGAATTTTTTTGAATGTTGTTTCGCAAAAATTTTGCCCGAAGTGGCTGCTGAAAATGCTTCGGGTGCGAAGCGTTGTCTTTGCATTTTCTTCAGCGAAATTACTTCGCAAGGTTTTCGCCCGAAGTGGTGATGAAAAGTGCTTCAGGCCCTATTGTGGCTGATCCACAACACACCCCAAAATTGGGGACCCACATTTTTTGCATGCTTTCAAAGAAGATCTCAATGACCCAGATGCTAAAAATCAAGAAAAAGGGGCAAAAATGCACAAGTATAGAAAGTGTCGCGAAATCGTGACATGTCGCGAAATCGCGACCTGTCGCGCCATCGCCCGAAAAAGAAAGGTGTCGCGAAATCGTGACATGTTGCTCCGTCGCGATCGAAAATGAAAAGGTGTCGCGAAATCGCGACATGTTGCAAAATCACGGCTGAAATGAAAAGGTGTCACGAAATCGCGACAAGTTGCTCCGTCGCTGCCAGAAAATGAAAAGGTGTCGCGATATCGCGACATGTCACAAAATCGCGGTCAACGCAGTCAACGATAGCAGGTGGGCGGAACCGTCGCGAAATCGTGACGTGTTTGATTTTCGTGGCCCAAAGAGGAGAGAGAAAGATGAAGCAGAAAAGCGTCGCGATATCACGACATGTCGCAAAATCATGGGTCAAACCAATGTGCAATACAGGTGCATGAAGCGGGAAAAATGTCACGATTTCACGACAGGAAAGCAGCGAGGGCGTACGGAGGAGAAAAGCATCGCGATTTCGTGACATGTCACATTTTCGCTGGGCGTGATGGCAAGAAAGGCTGCTGACAGAAAACGTCGCGATATCGCGACATGTCGCGATTTCGCGACATGTCACGTTTTCGTGGCCAGGAAGGCGGACAAGGCTGCATGCTATTTTTTGTCACGATTTTCATGGGGCCGTTACAGAACGTGCAGAAAAGTGCGGGACACGTGGCGTATAGGCTACAGAAGCGTTACAGAGAAGATCAAACGTCTTAATGTCGAGCATAAAGCCAAAACACGAGCAACCACTGGAAGATGAAATGAATCATCGTGGAAGAGGAATCAATTCAACAACAAGTATAAATGCAGAAGCACAGATTGGCACAGGGAAACCGTTAGAGCAGAGTTGCAGTGCTAGAGGCCAGAGGGTCATTCTAGGCCTGCTTTGAGGCTGTTTTCCTTCCTTTTTCTGGTTTTGAGAAAACCAGAAGATCTGCTATTGTAACATGATTTATTTTTAATGCAGAGTATTCAAAAATTTGCATCTTGTTGGCAAGAAAGAAGGAGTTATTTTCTGCATGCATGTTTTAATGTTTATCTTTCCCTTTTTCAGATTTCTAGGCTTATAGATGAAGTTTAATGCAAGTTCTCTTGGTTGCTTCATGCGAATGTCTAAATCTGAAATATAACATTAAACCCCAGAGACCAGCACTTAACTTATCTGGATTGTGCATGTTTGCAGGTTCAATAGGTTAGGTTGCATGCATGGAAACCTCACATCTTCGGTTTTGCCAGGACGGGATAGCATCAAATTGAATGCAATTTTTAATTTCTTTTCTTTTACATTTTATTTTCTTTTGCTGCATTTTATTTTCAGAAGTTCCAACTTTATTTTCAAGCATTAAAATAAAATTAAAAAATTAAAAAACTTCAAAATCCATAAATAATTCCTTCATGTTATGGCATTTCATTAAATTTCATTTTGAAGTTACAGCATGGTCATATAAGGATCAAATCACATTTACTTTATCAGGGTTCAATGAACAATCATTAAATTTCATAGTAAAATAAACCACAGTGCCCCTTGTTTTTAGTTACTTGCAACCACTAAGGTGTTCCAAGCATTTTAATTAAATATCTTTATTTGAGATTAATTAATACACAGATGCAAAATGCTAACATAACAGGAACCTTGGAGAAATTACATGTTTAATTTCTTTGCAAGCAGAGGATTTAGAACCCAAATCCTATCGGAGAGTGTGTTTTCACAATCGGGTGAAAATACCACTCAACAGATTGGCGCTAGAAGGAGGGCCTGAAAAGGTTTATTTTATCATGATTTTAGATGCTACGGGTTTATAATTGTTTAAGAGCTTTACATTGCTAAATATTTCAAGTCCATTTTATTAGCATCTTCGGCCTCTAACACCACTCAACGGATTGGTGCTAGGAGGGCCGTACGGGTTTATTTTAGTGTTATTTAAATTTAAATTTTTTATGCTTTAGTCCTCTAACACTCAATAGATTGTAAAAAGGACGGTCCGAATTTATTTACCTGTTCTATTTTAAGCAATTCAGGTATGTTGTATATTTTTCTGATTGTTCATACGGAAATATGTGATTTGATTTAATTTTGAAAATTTTGGTTTCATGCAATTACTTTTCATTTGATTTTAATGAATACATCTCTTGGTTGATGCTAACTTGATTTTTTTTATATATTGCAGGTTGAATATTCAACAGATTTGGTTCTAAAATTACATTTTAAGTTCACTAATGGCAACACTTGAGGAGCAAATGGTATCCCTGAGAGCTGAAATAGTGTCTCTAAGAGAGAGAATGGTATCAATGATAGAGGATCATTATGAGGGTTTATCTATACATGTGATACCCTATCATATTCCTACAATGTTATTGGATTTTTTACGGTGTTTTAATCAAGAGGTGCCACTAGGATACTTGCAAAAACTGCATGTCTACAAGGATGCATTATGTAAATTCCAGATTTTCTATGAGGAGGTAGCTTGTAAGTTATTTGCATACATTTTGGATGATAGACCATTCTTTTGGTATAGCCAACTACCCATGGAGGTTAGGACTTCTTGGATACAACTAGAAGCAACCTATATTAATCATTTTGGTAATCAGGTTGACTTAGAAATATTGAAAAATCAGTTTACCTCCATATGTAAAGAGCCTAATGAATCCTTGAGTCAATTCAATGGAAGATTTCGTGAGTTGCACTCCCAAATGTGGGAAAATTTTAACACATTAGAAGAGGAAGCCATGGAAGTATACCTAGGAGCCATACACCCCACACTTGCTTCACTCATTGAGGAAAAACCGAGTGGTTTGTCCCTAGAGAAAATCCATGAGGTCTTAGAAGAGATAGAACGACAAGGTCTTGAAGAAGAAAAGGCACAACATGTTCACATGAGAGATTGTTCTTTTGATGCCAACCTACACCAACCATCAAACATAGCACCCTCCACTCCAATGATACCTAAGGTAAATGATCAAGGGGATGAATTTGAATACCCAAATCTTACAACCACCTTAGATGTAGTCCAAGAGGAGGTGCAAATTGCTAAGACAACATCCACTAGTGAGGAAGAAAATCACGTAGAGATACATGATTATCTAGATGAAGGGGTTCTAAATTCAACAATGTTTGATATATGTGATAGGATGGAACCCACCATAGAATTGAATGAAGTGGTTGAAAGTGAAATTGGAAGAAAATCAATAAATGAATTTGAAGATATGATAGAATTTCACCACTTGTTCTTGGAAGATACTATTGATGAGATGTGTAAAATTAAGGATCAAGAAATTCTTCACCCTCCAAATTATGATAATGAATCATGGGTTACTAATTTGGACAATGATAGCCTTATAAATTTGAATTCAAGAAATAACCCACTTTTGGAAATAATTGAACCATCTAAGGAAGGTGAAGATGAATTTGATGAGAAACACATTGATGAATTGGAAGATGTTGAAGAAGTAGTTGAACGTCACCACTTGATTTTGAAAGATGATTATTATGATGCTTGGAAGAAGTGGGAAGACTTCACTCATTCCAAAACTACTAATGAAACTTGTGTGCCAATTGATATACAGGACAACATAATTGCCTACTCAAAGGAAGATATTACAACTCCTGTACAATTTGAGGATGTTTTGGAAGAGGGTTTCAAATCTCATCAAATTTTGGAAGATTATAATGATCCTATTGCCAAGGACAAAGAAGAAAAAGAATTGATGAATGAATCAAGAGATCATGTCACAAACATCATGGATTTTCATTCTATGGATTTGGATGACGATTTTTACAATGGTTGGGGGAGATATGATGATGCATTCTTTTCTCACATCCCTATAGATGAAACTCATATTTCACTTGATATGCAGGATGTTGAACCTTCTACATCATACGAAGATCTCATATTCACAAGATTTGAAAAGGGGACAAAATTTGATCATGTTGAATATAAATTCATTGAAAGTGTGGATGCAAGTTTGCATGATGATTTGGAGGATTCAAATGAAGAGATACCATGGATAGTGAACAAAGAATTAGAACCAAATGACAAAGAGATTGATCAATTGGAAGCAACTCAAATGAAGTGATCATCAAGATGAGTCATGGGACATACACTTTGACCAAGAATGTTTGAGGATTGAAAAGGATGACCATATTTTGAATTTAAATAATGTTTATGATGAAATGTCATTAAAGGTAAATGAAAAACAAGGTATAATTTTTAATCACACCTTTAATAACATTGTTTTAATGAATGGAAAAGAAGTTGATGCACTTGAATTGTTAAACCAAATTCATCAACAATTACTAATTGAATCTAGGATAAAAACTTTTAATGATCCTAATTTAGTAAATATCCTAGATGCTTGTAAATTGTTACACAAATTTGATTGGCCTACAAATTTGGAAAATGATTTGGCTTTGAAATTTGTAGAAATAGGCTCCTACTTACAAAATTGCATATTTGAAAAGGATAGCCTAATTCTAAATCAAGGAGGGAATTATGAAGTTTACATTTTAAAGAATAGACATGATAA
The DNA here is from genome assembly GCA_028583015.1 of Wollemia nobilis. Lineage (NCBI taxonomy): Eukaryota > Viridiplantae > Streptophyta > Pinopsida > Araucariales > Araucariaceae > Wollemia > Wollemia nobilis. The sequence goes on from JAQPPZ010017222.1 coordinate 12,195,300, forward strand.
AATTGAAAATCATTTATTGTCTAATCATTTTAGTAATTTGATGCTCACCTATGGGAGTATTATTGGAACTAAATCAAATTGGTATGGTGAGCATGGCAAGTGGAAATTTGTTGCATTGTTTGGTCTTAGTCTTGTTTGTGTTGGATTCCCACAACATTTGGCATGCATATCATGTTATATTTTTGTTGAAATGTTCTAATCATGTTTGGGATCCAGGAAAGTGATAATCCAAGCTTTGCATCATCTTGTATTATAGTGTACATTTGTATATAGATTTTGGTTTTTGGTTTTGGGTTTGTGTTTTCAAATTTTCATTTTTGGGATTGCTATTTGGATTTGGATTTAAAGTTGTGTGTTTATTTGACATGTTTTGTTTGTCTATAAAAAAAAAATGATGATGAAAAAGTTGCCTTGAGATGCTAACTTATGTTCTAGATCGGGAGAATATGAAACATTGGAATTGTCTTGTAAAAGCTCCACAAGTAACACAAACAATTTAATAATATCGTTTGAAACTTGTGATGCATGAAGTAGTCAGTTTTATATGGCAATATTTCATCTTGCAATTCAAAAGACAATGCATTCATATTACATCTCACTTTGCACATACATGCCATCTTAGTTGCAAATGCATTTCAAATACAAATCATTAAAGTGTGTCAAATCCTCTTAGGGTTATGCTATCACATAAATAATAAGAAAATCCTAAGGTTGGGAACTGAGTCTTGAGATATCTAGAACCAAGCACGTCTTATACATTAAAAAGGATCTTGAGCAAAATGATCAAAACCTAACTTGGAAGAAAAGGTTGGGCGAAAGAAGTATTTCATGTCTATCCTATTATGCAACATGATCCTTAAAACAGTGGTTTTGACCACTTCCATAAAGCTTAAAGCCTAAAATCAGAGTAGTAAGGATAGGGTTAAATCCTCATCGAACTTAGGTTGAGGATCCAACTCCCCAAAGCTTTGATTTGACCTACATGGAGTAGTAAGGATAGGGCATAAATTCTCATCTCGCTTAGGTTGAGAATCTGATTCCCCAAAGCTCCTATGTCTCATTTCATAATAAATCTTGGATTGGAAGGATCGTACTACTTGTCCTCTGCAAAGGATGGGTAGTCATCCCCAAGGTCTAAGCAATAAAATTAATATTTTCCATTTACATCTAAAGTTTGGATTGGAAGGATCGTACTACATGTCCCTAGCAAGGATGGGTAGTCATCCCTAAGGTCCAAGAAGTAAAAAATAAATTTTTCCCATCTCATATTTATATTGGATTGGAAGGATCGTACTACTTGTCCTCTGCAAAGGATGGGTAGTCATCCCCAAGGTCCAAAGAAATGAAGATAAGTCTTGGATTATGGGGTTAAGTATGCCCATGCATGGCAACATGTCTTGTCTAAAAAACAAGACCACTGATTGTTCAAAGGGTTAGACTAGCATGACCATTTCTTCCATAATTGGTTAAATTATTTTGCTCAAAGTGAGGTAATGAATTCTAAATCAGAATAGTAAGGATAGGGTTAAACTCCCATCTCGATTAGGTTGGGAGTCTGATTCCCCAAAGTTCTGATTTCACATTCACTTGCACATGGGTTCAAGATAGTAGGGACTCATAACCAACTTTGGGATATAATAAAGCAATTCATATAGTTGATCCTAAGAGGGTTTGACAATCTTGAATGTTTGTGTATGATACTAGAAGGACTATGCCTTTTTATAAAAGCAAAATCTCCTAGCATATTTATTAGGTTACACAAATCATTCACAATCTCACATATGCATTCATGTAAAACTGACAATGGAATGTTGATCAATTTCAAACGATAGGGAATGAAAACACATTGCACACACCGAGCTAATACTTGATGATTCTGATGATTCATGTACTTTTGATCTTTGGGCATTTGTTTATATTGCTTATGTGCTAACGCATGTTTTCGAGTTTATATATGTTTCCAGGTTGGGTTCTCACTAAAATGCTCAAGAGCATTTGACAACAGAGTCGCCATTTGTTGTGGCTGATCCACAACACACCCCAAAATTGGGGACCCACCTTTTTTGCATGCTTTCAAAGAAGATCTCAATGACCCAGATGCTAAAAATCAAGAAAAAGGGCAAAATTGCACAAGGATAGAAAGTGTCGCGAAATCGCGACATGTCGCAATCGCGACATGTCACGAAATCGCGACATGTCGCACCATCGCTGCCAAAAAATGAAAAGTGTCACGAAATCACGACATGTTGCTCCATCGCGGCCGAAAATGAAAAGTGTCACGAAATCGTGACATGTTGCAAAATCACGAGAAATGAAAAGGTGTCACGAAATCACGACGGGGAAAATGAAAAGTGTCACGATATCGCGACATGTCACAAAATCATGGTCAACGAGTCAAGGCAGAAGTGAGCGAAACGTCACGAAATCGCGACATGTCTGATTTTCACGGCCAAAGAGGAGAGAGAAAGACAAAGCAGAAAAGTGTCGCGATATCACGACATGTCGCAAAATCGCGGGTCAAACCAGTCAAACAGGGCAAAGCAGAAAAACGTCACGATTTCATGACAGAAAGCATGAGGGCATACGAAGGAGAAAAGCGTCGCGATTTCGTGACATGTCACGAAATCGTGACATGTCGCAGTTGCTGGGCGTGACGACAAGAAAGGCTGCTGACAGGAAAACGTCGTGATATCGCGACATGTCACGATTACGACATGTCGCGTTTTCATGAGGAAGGCGGACAAAGCTGCATGCTATTTTTGTCACGATTTTCATGGAGCCATTACAGAACGTGCAGAAAAGTGCGGAACACGTGGCATACAGGTGTAGAAGCGTTACAGAGAAGATCAAACGTCTTAATGTCGGGCATAAGGCAAAAATACGAGCAAATAGAAGATGAAACGAAGCGATCGTGGAAGTGAGAGAGCAATTCAACAAGTATAAATGCAGAAGCACAGATTGGCACAAGGGTCGAAAACCGCTAGAGCAGAGTTGCAGTGCTAGAGGCCAGAGGGTCATTCTGGGCCTGCTTTGAGGCTATTTTCTTCCTTTTTTGCTGGTTTTGAGAAAACCAGAAGATCTGCTATTGTAACATGATTTATTTTTAATGCAGAGTGTTCAGAAATTTGCATCTTGTTGGCAAGAAAGAAGGAGTTATTTTCTGCATGCATGTTTTAATGTTTATTCTTTCCCTTTTTCAGATTTCTAGGCTTATAGATGAAGTTTAATGCAAGTTCTCTTGGTTGCTTCATGCGAATGTCTAAATCTGAAAAATAACAGTAAACCCCAGAGACCAGCACTTAACTTATCTGGATTGTGCATGTTTGCAGGTTCAATAGGTTAGGTTGCATGCATGGAAACCTCACATCTTCGATTTTTCCAGGACGGGATAGCATCAAACTGAATGCAATTTTTAATTTCTTTTCTTTTACATTTTATTTTCCTTTTTGCTGCAATTTATTTTTCAGAAGCTCCAATTTTATTTTCAAGCATTAAAATAAAATTAAAAAATTAAAAAACTTCAAAATCCATAAATAATTCCTTCATTTATGGCATTTCATTAAATTCATTTTGAAGTTACAGACATGGTCATATAAGGATCAAATCACATTTACTTTATCAGGGTTCAATGAACAATCATTAAATTTCATAATAAAATAAACCACAGTGCCCCTTGTTTTCAGTTACTTGCAACCACTAAGGTGTTCCAAGCATTTTAATTAAATATCTTTTTTTGAAGATTATTAATACATGATGCAAAATGCTAACATAACAGAACCTTGGAGAAGTTACATGTTTAATTTCTTTGCAAGCAGAGGATTTAGAACCCAAATCCTATCGGAGAGTGTGTTTTCACAATCGGGTGAAAATACCACTCAACAGATTGGCGCTAGAAGGAGGGCCTGAAAAGGTTTATTTTATCGTGATTTTAGATGCTACGGGTTTTTAATTGTTTAAGAGCTTTACATTGCTAAATATTTCAAGTCCATTTTATTAGCATCTTCGGCCTCTAACACCACTCAACGGATTGGTGCTAGGAGGGCCGAACGGGTTTATTTTAGTGTAATTTAAATTTAAATTTTTTATGCTTTAGTCCTCTAACACTCAGCAGATTGTAAAAAGGACGGCCTGAATTTATTTACTTGTTCTATTTTAAGCAATTCAGGTATGTTGTATATTATTCACACTTTTCGATTGTTCATACAGAAATATGTGATTTGATTTAATTTTGAAAATTTTGGTTTCATGCAATTACTTTTCATTTGATTTTAATGAATACATCTCTTGGTTGATGCTAACTTGATTTTTTTTATACATTGCAGAGTTGAATATTCAATGGATTTGGTTCTAAAATTACATTTTTAAGTTCACTAATGGCAACACTTGAGGAGCAAATGGTATCCCTGAGAGCTGAAATAGTGTCTCTAAGAGAGAGAATGGTATCAATGATAGAGGATCATTATGAGGGTTTATCTATACATGTGATACCCTATCATATTCCTACAATGTTATTGGATTTTTTACGGTGTTTTAATCAAGAGGTGCCACTAGGATACTTGCAAAAACTGCATGTCTACAAGGATGCATTATGTAAATTCCAGATTTTCTATGAGGAGGTAGCTTGTAAGTTATTTGCATACATTTTGGATGATAGACCATTCTTTTGGTATAGCCAACTACCCATGGAGGTTAGGACTTCTTGGATACAACTAGAAGCAGCCTATCTTTATCATTTTGGTAATCAAGTTGACTTAGAAATATTGAAAAATCAGTTTACCTCCATATGTAAAGAGCCTAATGAATCCTTGAGTCAATTCAATGGAAGATTTCGTGAGTTGCACTCCCAAATGTGGGAAAATTTTAACACATTGGAAGAGGAAGCCATGGAAGTATACCTAGGAGCCATACACCCCACACTTGCTTCACTCATTGAGGAAAAACTGAGTGGTTTGTCCCTAGAGAAAATCCATGAGGTCTTAGAAGAGATAGAACGACAAGGTCTTGAAGAAGAAAAGGCACAACATGTTCACATGAGAGATTGTTCTTCTGATGCCAACCTACACCAACCATCAAACATAGCACCCTCCACTCCAATGATACCTAAGGTGAATGATCAAGGGGATGAATTTGAATATCCAAATCTTACGACCACCTTAGATGTAGTCCACGAGGAGGTGCAAATTGCTAAGACAACATCCACTAGTGAGGATCATGTAGAGATACATGATTATCTAGATGAAGGGGTTCTAAATTCAACAATGTTTGATATATGTGATAGGATGGAACCCACCATAGAATTGAATGAAGTGGTTGAAAGTGAAATTGGAAGAAAATCAATAAATGAATTTGAAGATATGATAGAATTTCACCACTTGTTCTTGGAAGATACTATTGATGAGATGTGTAAAATTAAAGATCAAGAAATTCTTCACCCTCCAAATTATGATAATGAATCATGGGTTACTAATTTGGACAATGATAGCCTTATAAATTTGAATTCAAGAAATAACCCACTTTTGGAAATAATTGAACCATCTAAGGAAGGTGAAGATGAATTTGATGAGAAGCACATTGATGAATTGGAAGATGTTGAAGAAGTAGTTGAACGTCACCACTTGATTTTGAAAGATGATTATTATGATGCTTGGAAGAAGTGGGAAGACTTCACTCATTCCAAAACTACTAATGAAACTTGTGTGCCAATTGATATACAGGACAACATAATTGCCTACTCAAAGGAAGATATTACAACTCCTGTACAATTTGAGGATGTTTTGGAAGAGGGTTTCAAATCTCATCAAATTTTGGAAGATTATAATGATCCTATTGCCAAGGACAAAGAAGAAAAAGAATTGATGAATGAATCAAGAGATCATGTCACAAACATCATGGAGTTTCATTCTATGGATTTGGATGACGATTTTTACAATGGTTGGGGGAGATATGATGATGCATTCTTTTCTCACATCTCTATAGTTGAAACTCATATTTCACTTGATATGCGGGATGTTGAATTTTCTACATCATACGAAGATCTCATATTCACAAGATTTGAAAAGGGGACAAAATTTGATCATGTTGAATATAAATTCATTGAAAGTGTGGATGCAAGTTTGCATGATGATTTGGAGGATTCAAATGAAGAGATACCATGGATAGTGAACAAAGAATTAGAACCAAATGACAAAGAGATGGATCAATTGGAAGCAACTCAAATGAAGGATCATCAAGATGAGTCATGGGACATACACTTTGACCAAGAATGTTTGAGGATTGAAAAGGATGACCATATTTTGAATTTAAATAATGTTTATGGTGAAATGTCATTAAAGGTAAATGAAAAACAAGGTATAATTTTTAATCACACCTTTAATAACATTGTTTTAATGAATGGAAAAGAAGTTGATGCACTTGAATTGTTAAATCAAATTCATCAACAATTACTAATTGAATCTAGGATAAAAACTTTTAATGATCCTAATTTAGTAAATATCCTAGATGCTTGTAAATTGTTACACAAATTTGATTGGCCTACAAATTTGGAAAATGATTTGGCTTTGAAATTTGTAGAAATAGGCTCCTACTTACAAAATTGCATATTTGAAAAGGATAGCCTAATTCTAAATCAAGGAGGGAATTATGAAGTTTACATTTTAAAGAATAGACATGATAAAATTGAAAATCATTTATTGTCTAATCATTTTAGTAATTTGATGCTCACCTATGGGAGTATTATTGGAACTAAATCAAATTGGTATGGTGAGCATGGCAAGTGGAAATTTGTTGCATTGTTTGGTCTAGTCTTGTTTTTGTTGGATTCCCACAACATTTGGCATGCATATCATGTTATATTTTTGTTGAAATGTTCTAATCATGTTTGGGATCCAGGAAAGTGATAATCCAAGCTTTGCATCATCTTGTATTATAGTGTACATTTGTATATAGATTTTGGTTTTTGGTTTTGGGTTTGTGTTTTCAAATTTTCATTTTGGGATTGCTATTTGGTTTTGGATTTAAAGTTGTGTGTTTATTTGACATGTTTTGTTTGTCTATATAAAAAAAAAATGATGATGAAAAAGTTGCCTTGAGATGCTAACTTATGTTCTAGATCGGGAGAATATGAAACATTGGAATTGTCTTGTAAAAGCTCCACAAGTAACACAAACAATTTAATAATATCGTTTGAAACTTGTGATGCATGAAGTAGTCAGTTTTATATGGCAATATTTCATCTTGCAATTCAAAAGACAATGCATTCATATTACATCTCACTTTGCACATACATGCCATCTTAGTTGCAAATGCATTTCAAATACAAATCATTAAAGTGTGTCAAATCCTCTTAGGGTTATGCTATAACATAAATGTAAAAAAAAAATCCTAAGGTTGGAAACTGAGTCTTGAGATATCTAGAACCAAGCACGTCTTATACATTAAAAAGGATCTTGAGCAAAATGATCAAAACCTAACTTGGAAGAAAAGGTTGGGCGAAAAGAAGTATTTCATGTCTATCCTATTATGCAACATGATCCTTAAAACAGTGGTTTTGACCACTTCCATAAAGCTTAAAGCCTAAAATCGGAGTAGTAAGGATAGGGTTAAATCCTCATCGAACTTAGGTTGAGGATCCAACTCCCCAAAGCTTTGATTTGACCTACATGGAGTAGTAAGGATAGGGCATAAATTCTCATCTCGCTTAGGTTGAGAATCTGATTCCCCAAAGCTCCTATGTCTCATTTCATAATAAATCTTGGATTGGAAGGATCGTACTACTTGTCCCTAGCAAGGATGGGTAGTCATCCCCAAGGTCTAAGCAATAAAATTAATATTTTCCATTTACATCTAAAGTTTGGATTGGAAGGATCGTACTACATGTCCCTAGCAAGGATGGGTAGTCATCCCTAAGGTCCAAGAAGTAAAAATATAATTTTTCCCATCTCATCTTTATATTGGATTGGAAGGATCGTACTACTTGTCCTCTGCAAAGGATGGGTAGTCATCCCCAAGGTCCAAAGAAATGAAGATAAGTCTTGGATTGTGGGGTTAAGTATGCCCATGCATGGCAACATGTCTTGTCTAAAAAACAAGACCACTGATTGTTCAAAGGGTTAGACTAGCATGACCATTTCTTCCATAATTGGTTAAATTATTTTGCTCAAAGTGAGGTAATGAATTCTAAATCAGAATAGTAAGGATAGGGTTAAACTCCCATCTCGGTTAGGTTGGGAGTCTGATTCCCCAAAGTTCTGATTTCACATTCACTTGCACATGGGTTCAAGATAGTAGGGACTCATAACCAACTTTGGGATATAATAAAGCAATTCATATAGTTGATCCTAAGAGGGTTTGGCAATCTTGAATGTTTGTGTATGATACTAGAAGAAAGTCTATGCCTTTTTTATAAAAGCAAAATCTCCAAGCATATTTATTAGGTTACACAAATCATTCACAGTCTCACATATGCATTCATGTAAAACCGACAATGGAATGTTGATCAATTTCAAACGATAGGGAATGAAAACACATTGCACACACCGAGCTAATACTTGATGATTCCGATGATTCATGTACTTTGATCTTTGGGCATTTGTTTATATTGCTTATGTGCTAACGCATGTTTTCGAGTTTATATATGTTTCCAGGTTGGGTTCTCACTAAAATGCTCAAGAGCATTTGACAGAAGAGTCGCCATTTGTTGTGGCTGATCCACAACACACCCCAAAATTGGGGACCCACATTTTTTGCATGCTTTCAAAGAAGATCTCAGTGACCCAGATGCTAAAAATCAAGAAAAAGGGCAAAATTGCACAAGGATAGAAAGTGTCGCGATATCGCGACATGTCGCGCCATCGCGCAAAATGAAAAGTGTCACGAAATCGCGACATGTTGCTCCTCGGAAAATGAAAAGTGTCGTGAAATCGCGACATGTTGCAAAATCGTGGCCAAAATGAAAAGTGTCACGAAATCACGACATGTTGCTCCGTCACTGCAGAAAATGAAAAGTGTCGCGATATCGCGACATGTCGCAAAATCGAAGAAAGTGCACGAAAGATCAAAAAATGCAGCGAAATCCGACAAATGAAAATCGCGAAATCGGACAGGAAAAATAAATGTCGCGAAATCACGACAATAAAATGAAAATGTCGCGATATCGAAAGAAAGTGTCACGATATCGCGACAAAAAATCGCGATTTCACGAAGGAAAGCAGCAAGGCGTACGGAGGAGAAAAGCATCGCGATTTAGACATGTCACGAAATCGTGACATGTCACATTTTTGTTGGGCGTGATGACAAGAAATGTTGCTGATAGGAAAATGTCGCGATATCGCGACATGTCACGTTTCGTGACCAGGAAGGCGGACAAGGCTGCATGCTATTTTTTGGTCACGATTTTCATGGAGCCATTACAAAATGCAAAAAAGTGTGGGACACGTGGCGTACAGGCTGCAGAAGCGTTACAGAGAAGATCAAACGTCTTAATGTCAAGCATAAAGCTAAAATACGAGCAACCACTGGAAGATGAAACGAACCGTCGTGGAAGGAGAATCAATTCAACAACAAGTATAAATGCAGATGCACAGATTGGCACAAGGGAAACCGCTAGAGCAGAGTTGCAGTGCTAGAGGCCAGAGGGCCATTCTGGGCCTGCTTGGGGCTGTTTTCCTTCCTTTTGCTGGTTTTGAGAAAACCAAAGATTTTGCTATTGTAACATGATTTATTTTTAATGTAGAGTGTTCAGAAATTTGCATCTTGTTGGCAAGAAAGAAGGAGTTATTTTCTGCATGCATGTTTTAATGTTTATCTTTCCCTTTTTCGGATTTCTAGGCTTATAGATGAAGTTTAATGCAAGTTCTCTTGGTTGCTTCATGCGAATGTCTAAATCTGAAAAATAACAAGAAACCCTAGAGACCAGCACTTAACTTACCTGGATTGTGCATGTTTGCAAGTTCAATAGGTTAGGTTGCATGCATGGAAACCTCACATCTTCGGTTTTGCCAGGACGGGATAGCATCAAACTGAATGCAATTTTTAATTTCTTTTCTTTTACATTTTATTTTCTTTTTTTGTTGCATTTTATTTTTTTAGAAGCTCCAATTTTATTTTCAAGCATTAAAATAAAATAAAAAAATTAAAAAACTTCAAAATCCATAAATAATTCCTTCAGGTTATGGCATTTCATCAATTTACATTTTGAAGTTACAGCATGGTCATATAAATATCAAATCACATTTTTATCAGGGTTCAATGAACAATCATTAAGTTTCACAGTAAAATAAACCACAGTGCCCCTTGTTTTCAGTTACTTGCAACCACTAAGGTGTTCCAAGCATTTTAATTAAATATCTTTATTTGAGAATTAATACACGAGATGCAAAATGCTAACATAACGAGAACCTTGGAGAAGTTACATGTTTAATTTCTTTGCAAGCAGAGGATTTAGAACCCAAATCCTATCGGAGAGTGTGTTTTCACAATCGGGTGAAAATACCACTCAACAGATTGGCGCTAGAAGGAGGGCTTGAAGATGTTTATTTTATCATGATTTTTAGATGCTACGGGTTTTTAATTACTTAAGAGCTTTACATTGCTAAATATTTTAAGTACATTTTATTAGCATCTTCGGCCTCTAACACCACTCAACGGATTGGTGCTAGGAGGGCCGTACGGGTTTATTTTTAGTGTAATATAATTTTAAATTTTTGTATGCATTAGTCCTCTAACATTCAGCAGATTGTAAAAAGGATGGTCTGAATTTATTTACCTATTCTATTTTAAGCAATTCAGGTATGTTGTATATTTTTCTGATTGTTCATACAGAATTAAAGTGATTTGATTTAATTTTTCAGAATTTTGGTCTCATGCAATTACTTTTCATTTGATTTTAATGAATACATCTCTTAGTTGATGCTAACTTGATTTTTGTTTATAAATTGCAGAGTTGAATATTCAACAGATTTGGTTCTAAAATTACATTTTCAATTTCACTAATGGCAACACTTGAGGAGCAAAGGGTATCCCTGAGAGCTGAAATAATATCTCTAAGAGAGAGAATGGTATCTATGATAGAGGATCATTATGAGGGTTTATCTATACCTGTGGTACCCTATCAAATTCCTACAATGTTATTGGATTTTTTACGGTGTTTTAATCAAGAGGTGCCACTAGGATACTTGCAAAAACTGCATGTTTACAAGGATGCATTATGTAAATTCCAGATTTTTTATGAGGAGGTAGCTTGTAAGTTATTTGCATACATTTTGGATGATAGACCATTCTTTTGGTATAGCCAACTACCCATGGAGGTTAGGACTTCTTGGATACAACTAGAAGCAACCTATCTTAATCATTTTGGTAATCAGGTTGACTTAGAAATATTGAAAAATCAGTTTACCTCCATATGTAAAGAGTCTAATGAATCCTTGAGTCAATTCAATGGAAGATTTCATGAGTTGCACTCCCAAATGTGGGAAAATTTTAACACATTAGAAGAGGAAGCCATGGAAGTATACCTAGGAGCCATACACCCCACACTTGCTTCACTCATTGAGGAAAAACTCGAGTGGTTTGTCCCTAGAGAAAATCCATGAGGTCTTAGAAGAGATAGAACGACAAGGTCTTGAAGAAGAAAAGGCACAACATGTTCACATGAGAGATTGTTCTTTTGATGCCAACCTACACCAACCATCAAACATAGCACCCTCCACTCCAATGATATCTAAGGTAAATGATCAAGGGGATGAATTTGAATATCCAAATCTTACAACCACCTTAGATGTAGTCCAAGAGGAGGTGCAAATTGCTAAGACAACATCCACTAGTGAGGATCATGTAGAGATACACGATTATCTAGATGAAGGGGTTCTAAATTCAACAATGTTTGATATATGTGATAGGATGGAACCCACCATGGAATTAAATGAAGTGGTTGAAAGTGAAATTGGGAGAAAACCAATAAATGAATTTGAAAACATGATAGGATTTCACCACTTGTTCTTGGAAGATACTATTGATGAGATGTGTAAAATTAAGGATCAAGAAATTCTTCACCCTCCAAATTGTGATAATGAATCATGGGTTACTAATTTGGACAATGATAGCCTTATAAATTTGAATTCAAGAAATAACCCACTTTTGGAAATAATTGAACCATCTAAGGAAGGTGAAGATGAATTTGATGAGAAGCACATTGATGAATTGGAAAATCTTGAAGAAATAGTTGAACGTCACCACTTGATTTTGGAAGATGATTATTATGATGCTTGGAAGAAGTGGGAAGACCACACTCAATCCAAAGCTACTAATGAAACTTGTGTGCCAATTGATATGCAGGATGACATAATTGCCTACTCAAAGGAAGATATTACAACTCCTGTACGATTTGAGGATGTTTTGGAAGAGGGTTTCAAATCTCATCAAATTTTGGAAGATTATAATGATCCTATCGCCAAGGACAAAGAAGAAAAAGAATTTATGAATGAATCAAGAGATCATGTCACAAACATCATGGATTTTCATTCTATGGATTTGGATGACGATTTTTACAATGGTTGGGGGAGATATGATGATGCATTCTTTTCTCACATCCCTATAGATGAAACTCATATTTTACTTGATATGCAGGATGTTGAACCTTCTACATCATACGAAGATCTCATATTCACAAGATTTGAAAAGGTGACAAAATTTGATCATGTTGAATATAAATTCATTGAAAGTGTGGATGCAAGTTTGCATGATGATTTTGAGGATTCAAATGAAGAGATACCATGGATAGTGAACAAAGAATTAGAACCAAATGACAGAGAGATTGATCAATTGGAAGCAACTCAAATGAAGGATCATCAAGACGAGTCATGGGACATACGCTTTGACCAAGAATGTTTGAGAATTGAAAATGATGACCATATTTTGAATTTAAATAATTTGAGTGATGAAATGTCATTAAAGGTAAATGAAAAACAAGGTATAATTTTTAATCACACCTTTAATAACATTGTTTTAATGAATGGAAAAGAAGTTGATGCACTTGAATTGTTAAACCAAATTCATCAACAATTACTAATTGAATCTAGGATAAAAACTTTTAATGATCCTAATTTAGTAAATATCCTAGATGCTTGTAAATTGTTACATAAATTTGATTGGCCTACAAATTTGGAAAATGATTTGGCTTTGAAATTTGTAGAAATAGGCTCTTACTTACAAAATTGCATATTTGAAAAGGATAGCCTAATTCTAAATCAAGGAGGGAATTATGAAGTTCACATTTTAAAGAATAGACAAGATAAAATTGAAAATCATTTATTGTCTAATCATTTTAGTAATTTGATGCTCACCTATGGGAGTATTATTGGAACTAAATCAAATTGGTATGGTGAGCATGGCAAGTGGAAATTTGTTGCATTGTTTGGCTTAGTCTTGTTTGTGTTGGATTCCCACAACATTTGGCATGCATATCATGTCATATTTTTGTTGAAATGTTCTAATCATGTGTGGGATCCAGGAAAGTGATAATCCAAGCTTTGCATCATTTTGTATTATAGTGTACATTTGTATATAGATTTTGGTTTCTGGTTTTGGGTTTGTGTTTTCAAGTTTCATTTTGGGATTGCTATTTGGATTTGGATTTAAAGTTGTGTGTTTATTTGACATGTTTTGTTTGTCTATAAAAAAAAAAATGATGATGAAAAAGTTGCCTTGAGATGCTAACTTATGTTCTAGATCGGGAGAATATGAAACATTGGAATTGTCTTGTAAAAGCTCCACAAGTAACACAAACAGTTTAATAATATCGTTTGAAACTTGTGATGCATGAAGTAGTCGGTTTTATATAGCAATATTTCATCTGCAATTCAAAATACAATGCATTCATATTACATCTCACTTTGCACATGCATGCCATCTTAGTTGCAAATGCATTTCAAATACAAATCATTAAAGTATGTCAAATCCTCTTAGGGTTGTGTTATAACATAAATATAAGAAAAATCCTAAGGTTGGAAACTGGGTCTTGAGATATCTAGAACCAAGCACGTCTTATACATTAAAAAGGATCTTGAGCAAAATGATCAAAACCTAACTTGGAAGGAAAGGTTGGGCGAAAGAAGTATTTCAGGTCTATCCTATTATGCAACATGATCCTTAAAACAGTGGTTTTGACCACTTCCATAGAGCTTAAAGCCTAAAATCATAGTAGTAAGGATAGGGTTAAATCCTCATCGAACTTAGGTTGAGGATCCAATTCCCCAAAGCTTTGATTTGACCTACATGGAGTAGTAAGGATAGGGCATAAATTCTCATCTCGCTTAGGTTGAGAATCTAATTCCCCAAAGCTCCTATGTCTCATTTCATAATAAATCTTGGATTGGAAGGATCGTACTACTTGTCCTCTGCAAAGGATGGGTAGTCATCCCCAAGGTCTAAGCAATAAAATTAATATTTTCCATTTACATCTAAAGTTTGGATTGGAAGGATCGTACTACATGTCCCTAGCAAGGATGGGTAGTCATCCCTAAGGTCCAAGAAGTAAAAAATAAATTTTTCCCATCTCATATTTATATTGGATTGGAAGGATCGTACTACTTGTCCTCCGCAAATTATGGGTAGTCATCCCCAAGGTCCAAAGAAATGAAGATAAGTTTTGGATTGTGGGGTTAGGTATGCCCATGCATGGCAACATGTCTTGTCTAAAAAACAAGACCACCGATTGTCCAAAGGGTTAGACTAGCATGACCATTTCTTCCATAATTGGTTAAATTATTTTGCTCAAAGTGAGGTAATGAATTCTAAATCAGAATAGTAAGGATAGGGTTAAACTCCCATCTCGGTTAGGTTGGGAGTCCGATTCCCCAAGGTTCCGATTTCACATTCACTTGCACATGGGTTCAAGATAGTAGGGACTCATAACCAACTTTGGGATATAATAAAGCAATTCATTTCATATAGTTGATCCTAAGAGGGTTTGATAATTTTGAATGTTTGTGTATGATACTAGAAGAAGGTCTATGTTTTTATAAAAGCAAAATCTCCAAGCATATTTATTAGGTTACACAAATCATTCACAGTCTCATATATGCATTCATGTAAAACTGACAATGGAATGTTGATCAATTTCAAACGATAGGGAATGAAAACACATTGCACACACCGAGCTAATACTTGATGATTCCGATGATTCATGTACTTCTGATCTTTGGGCATTTGTTTATATTGCTTATGTGCTAATGCATGTTTTTGAGTTTATATATGTTTCCAGGTTGGGTTCTCACCAAATGCTCAGGAGCATTTGATAGCAGAGTCGCCATTTGTTGTGGCTGATCCACAACACACCCCAAAATTGGGGACCCACCTTTTTTGCATGCTTTCAAAGAAGATCTCAGTGACCCAGATGCTAAAAATCAAGAAAAAGGGGCAAAAATGCACAAGTATAGAAAGTGTCGCGAAATCGCGACATGTCGCGCCATCGCTGCCGAAAAATAGAAAAGTGTCACGAAATCGCGACATGTTGCTCCGTCGCGGCCGAAAATGAAAAGGTGTCGCGAAATCGCGACATGTTGCAAAATCGTGGCCGAAATGAAAAGGTGTCACGAAATCACGACAAGTTGCTCCGTCACTGCTAGAAAATGAAAAGTGTCGCGATATCGCGACATGTCGCAAAATCGTGGTCAACGCAGTCAACGACAGCAGGTGGGCGGAACCGTCGTGAAATCGTGACATGTTTGATTTTCATGGCCCAGAGAGGAGAGAGAAAGACGAAGCGAAAAAGTGTCGCGATATCGCGACATGTCGCAAAATCATGGGTCAAACCAGTCAAATAGGGCAAAGCAAAAAAACGTCACGATATCGCGACAAGAAAGCAACGAGGGCGTACGGAGGAGAAAAGCATCGTGATTTCATGACATGTCACAAAATCGTGACATGTCACGTTTTATTGGGCGTGACGGCAAGAAAGGCTGCTGACAGGAAAACGTCACGATATCGCGACATGTCACGATTTCGCGACATGTCGCGTTTTCGCGACTAGGAAGGCGGACAAGGTTGCATGCTATTTTTTGGTCATGATTTTCATGGAGCCATTACAGAACGTGCAGAAAAGTGCGGGACACGTGGCGTATAGGCTGTAGAAGCGTTACAGAGAAGATCAAACGTCTTAATGTCGAGCATAAAGCCAAAATACGAGCAGCCACTGGAAGATGAAACGAACCGTCGTGGAAGGGGAATCAATTCAACAACAAGTATAAATGCAGATGCACAGATTGGCACAAGGGGGGAAACCGCTGGAGCAGAGTTGCAGTGCTAGAGGCCAGAGGGCCATTCTGGGCCTGCTTGGGGTTGTTTTCTTCCTTTTGCTGGTTTTGAGAAAACCGAAGAGTCTGCTATTGTAACATGATTTATTTTTAATGCAGAGTGTTCAAAAATTTGCATCTTGTTGGCAAGAAAGAAGGAGTTATTTTCTGCATGCATGTTTTAATGTTTATCTTTCCCTTTTTCAGATTTCTAGGCTTATAGATGAAGTTTAATGCAAGTTCTCTTGGTTGCTTCATGCGAATGTCTAAATCTAAAAAATAACAGTAAACCCCAGAGACCAGAACTTAACTTACCTGGATTGTGCATGTTTGCAGGTTCAATAAGTTAGGTTGCATGCATGGAAACCTCACATCTTCGGTTTTGCCAGGACGGGATGGCATCAAACTGAATGCAATTTTTAATTTCTTTTCTTTTACATTTTATTTTCTTTTGCTGTATTTTATTTTTTCAGAAACTCCAATTTTATTTTCAAGCATTAAAATAAAATAAAAATAAAAAAACTCCAAAATCCATAAATAATTCCTTCATGCTATTGCATTTCATCAATTTACATTTTGAAGTTACAGCATGGTCATTTGAGGATCAAATCACATTTACTTTATCAGGGTTCAATGAACAATCACTAAATTTCACAGTAAAATAAACCACAGTGCCCCTTGTTTTCAGTTACTTGCAATCACTAAGGTGTTCCAAGCATTTTAATTTAATATCTTTCATACACAGATGCAAAATGCTCACATAACAGGAACCTTGGAGAAGTTACATGTT
This sequence comes from Wollemia nobilis, assembly GCA_028583015.1. Classification (NCBI taxonomy): domain Eukaryota; kingdom Viridiplantae; phylum Streptophyta; class Pinopsida; order Araucariales; family Araucariaceae; genus Wollemia; species Wollemia nobilis. The sequence continues at coordinate 12,212,376 of JAQPPZ010017222.1, forward strand.
TAATTTCTTTGCAAGCAGAGGATTTAGAACCCAAATCCTATCGGAGAGTGTGTTTTCACAATCGGGTGAAAATACCACTCAACAAGCCCGAAGCTCTTTTCACATTCTCCTCCTTTATTTCGGTGAAGCTACTTTCCTTGGCCTATTTGGTAGTGAAGCTCTTTCTTCTTTGTTTTATAAAGGGGCGATCGTGGGATGGACTTGGACTAGCCACGGGTGACGTGTGATGGGGCGATGGGCTACATAGGGGAGACTGGTGAGAACTTTCGATCATGGCCACAGGTGGTATGGGTGAGTCTTGAGCAAGGGGCATAGAACGCGTACCTAAGTGCCCTCTTGGCATTGTGGTAGTGGTGGCTTTGGGTGTAGTCACATCTTGTTCTTCTTCTGCTTTGGCATCTCCGACCTCCATGTTTTCTGCTTCGGCATCCCCTTCGGATTGGAGGAGTTCCTCCACATTCATGACATTGATATCCAGGATGGTTGTGGCGCTTGGTGGCGTGGCACTCTCAATAATTGCTTCGAATGAACCCAATGTAGGTTGCCTAGTGGAAGGGCTCAAAAACCCTGTGTGAAGGCACTTTGGATGGCTTGGAGGCACTTGCATTGATTTTGGCCTCTTTCTCTTTGTCCTCACTAGCGGTTGTTTAGACTCTTTGAAACTCATGTCTTGGCCTCCCACAGGTACTGGAGGTGGCCTCTGTGGCGTGGCTTTGGCCCTCTTTCCTTTCTTTGGCTCTGAAGTAGTTTCCTTTCTCTTTGGGCTTTCACCCAAACCTGGGATAGCTGGAGGAATGAGGTTGGCAAAGGACAGAGGATTCCATGTCCTGACATTGGCCTCATAGACCGCTATGAAGTCTTTGTCAGATGATAAAAGACCGTAAGAATTTGTCTTTTGGTGATGGACCCTTATTATCCACCACTCTCTTAATTGGGCCATGTCCCAATCTTTCGTTGCTTCCCTCAAATCATCTTTTGCCTTCTTCCAGAAGGTAGAGTTGGGGCTCGAGAGAGGGTGCCTCCAAGTGCCATTCCAGATCCCTCTCGTTGGGATTGTTCCTCTGCTCCATAATTTTGGGATAGGGGCAAGCGTGGAAGTTCTTGAATCGAAGATGATCTCTCATTACCCCCAAGGGGTCATAGAGCCATTGCTGAGGAAGCTGGACTAAGCCAAAATTGGTGAGCTTCTCCTCCAAGAAAACATTTTGTTTGAGGGCAAACACCTCGATAACTCCCATATTGAAAGGGAAGTCACAGGTGTGAGCCCATTTCCGTCCATGGCCATAAATGGCGTTTGTCACATCACTCTACCGAGCGGCCTCCAATGCGAACTGGTATTCAGAGGGATAGACTGGCAGTAAAAAATGCCTCCCTATGAAGCCGAATATGTGAATTACAAGCCCTTGTGTCAGCTGAAAAATGTCTCCCCTCCTTTCTTGTACCACCTTATCCCTTAGGAGGAGGGGAACCCGAGGGGAAGACCCTATTAGCATATGCATCACGGGTCCCAAAAATTGTTGGTTAAAAGAATAATAGGACTTCGTCTTCAATAGGAGAGGGGTCCACTGGTATACAGGCAGAGGGCTTCCATCCTCGCCACTTGTCGTAATAGCAATATAAGGGAAACTTCTATGTACATGATAGAAAAATAACCAAACAAGAAGGGAACAGGGCGAAAAGTACTTATTTGTCCCAAGATTTTTCATGCTAGCGAGCCTGGTATGTAGGGTCCTGGCCACCCATTCTGCCCGACCAAAAATACCGGGTTGGTGCTCGGCCTCGAAGCATCGGGAGCATAAAATTCCCCTCCGGAGATACACTCAGCCAAAGACACCTGCCATGGGTGCACCGAAGCGTCGGTAGACAAGCCCGCCACCCATGCAATGATGGAGAAGATGTCGACATTTTTGAAGGCCTCCAAGGGTAGGGGCATCTGGGGCAATTTGCCTGAAGGAAGCCCGCTTTTGAGGCTCTCACTGCAAAAAATTGATTATGTAGTTGGAGGATGTGAACCTCTCCATTTGTTAGCTAAGAATAACGTTGCGAACTGTATACCCTTTAGGAGGGCCCTGCTATGGCGCAAAGGCTGCCTGGACATATTCCTTCAAAACAAAGAAAAGCTTGTGCCTGGAGGCCTCTACCACTTGCCTGGAGGAGGGCTGGTAGTTCTGTGCGATGGCATCAATCAACTCAGGGCAGTGATGTGTGGGGGGTGTCAGATATCAGTATATCTGGGAGTAATAAGTGGTAGCTCTTTTGTTGTCTGTCGAGAGCTTGCTCTTCATGAACTCGATGGTGCTCTTGAGTTTTGCCACACTCTTCGATAGATTGGTGTCTCTGATCCTATCCCACCTGTCCACTGGTGGTTCTCTAGGCTGCTCATCCCCAAAATCCTCTCTTTCTCCCATGATTTGTTTCTCGGGGCGACGGCTAACATCAACTTTCTTCGGCCCTTTGTCATGGCATTTTGCTTTTGGCTGCTCGAGGGCCATCACTTCTGGTTCCTTCCCATTTTCCTTAGAGTTCTTCTTCCCCATAGTGTTAGGGGTGATGGAGAAAACAATGTGGAGGGCTTCAGGATCGGAGGCTTCGAAGCGCAAGGTAGGAGAGTTTGAAGGCTATTAGCGAAGTTTGCATGAATTATTGGGCAAATAGCTTCGTTACTGCTGGAGCCTGCGTTATATAGCCGTAGAAGGCAACCACCAGTATTTATGGCACTTGCCATAATTAACTTCGCCTCGCTTCGTCCAATTCACCGCATGGTGGAGCAGTACACAAGGTTGCGTGTTATGACGATTACGGATTGCTTTGGAAGCGTGACCCTCTGCCACTTTGTACTCGAGCATGAACTTTTCTTCTAACTGAATCCCTAAAGGACGTACCTGCCACATTTTCATTTAACTCGCCCAATTTGAATGCTTTTGAAGGCAGCTATTGGCATGTTCTCCTAGGCACATTTTAAATGCCCCTACCTTTTATGTCGTTGGGTTGGTGTTGCCGAAGTCAGATTTGAAGTGCTTCGGGGCAAACCCTTGGTGTGAGCTGTTCCTTTTATGCTTCGGACCGAAGTAGGTGGCTCGCCGGTCCTCCTTTGGAAACTGTCTCGTTTGAACTCCCCTTGGCGAAGTACTTCTCGAGCCTTGGTGTGAATCGTTGCTGCAAACCATTTTTTTTTTTTTTTTGGGTTTGCCGAGGTAAAACTTGACTTGATTTTTTGCAATATTTTATTTATCAGCCGAACTATTTACACTATTCACAAGCTTGCGGCATAATGGGCATGCTGCCACCACTGACTCAACTTCAGGTAATTATCCAGTGAACCTGTAGTGACCCAACTAGATCAGGTTGAACTTTAGCTGACCTTCGGAGTTCAGATCATTTTTACTCAAAGTTGTCCATGCTGCGAACAGGAAGCAACACAGCCGACTTTCATTTCTGCCAATGCTTATATTGTTGGTGAAGAAGTTCACCACTCAAAAGTCTTCTTGGGGCATCGGTCTTAGGGATAGCCAAAACCAGTACTGAACCCAATGCCAAAATTCTGTAGATTCTTCCAAATGAAGGTCAGGTATAGGTTCTTCCATCCTACTATCATGGTAACAAGGTTCCTCCGACAAAGAGTAGTCCTCTAGGAACTCTTTGAGCTCATCCTCTGAATCGGACAGGCATGATGAGCTTTGGTTGAACTCTTGCATGCCATCTCTTGGTACACAAAAAGGGTGCAAAAATGTGCCCTCTTTGTTCTTGGGTTCTACCACTCGAGTCTGCTTCTCTCCTCGGTTCACCTCTTGATGGAGATCATGAGTAGCCATGTTGTTCATTAGATGGGGTGCTCGCGTACTCCCACTGTTGGGCCAATATGAGGTCTGCCTCATGAGCCCCAAATGATTGCATCTCAGGCCTCGGCTCATTGTGGGGAATGCCCCATGATGAGTATTGCGTTGGCCGAATAGGAGCAATAATTATCGGAGGAAGCGGCAGAGTCTCTCTCCACTGCCACTTTCCTGATAGGAGCAAAAGTTGTTCTGCTCATATTGCCTCAAATATTTGAGGAAACCTTCGTTCCCTCGATTGCAGTAGAATGAGGCTTACGTTCGGGTGGAAGGCCCGAACATAGAAGAGATGGGCTTGGGCGAGTGAAGGTTGGATCTCCATTGGGATTCTCTTCCAACTTTTGTAGAATTGAACATTAAAGTCCGTGATACCTTTTGAAGGTGCTCTCTTGATGGTGGAGAGGTATGTGAAGAGGTGGAAGGGGTCCTGAGAGCCATCGAACGTTTCGATCATTACCCCCGCTAAGTCATCCCATGAGCAGATATTTTTGGGCCTGAGCAATCTATACCACTGCAACGCCCTTCCTTCCAGTGATAAAACAAGAAGTCTGATCATGACATCTTCATGGATAATATCATGGAGGGTCGCTAAATTGGCAACATATTCAAGGTGTTCTCGAGCCATTCCAACGGTGTCGTTGTATCTTGACAATGATTTCAAAGCACTTTTGGGAATCTCGTGGTAGCTTTGGATATTCAGGGGGCCTAGATCATTCCAGCTAGGAAAGCTTCTCCCAGCCATTACGACAGCAACCTATGGAAATCGTGGTTGTCACCGCTGAGTTGGAGTTTTTATGTGAACATTATTTCTCCGCTTATGAGGTCAAGGCTGTTCATCAAACCTTGATTCCTCTGGGATATCTTCTTTTGGATTTGGAAGGAACCTACGACCAGGAAATCTGGATCTTCAGCTCAACTAAGTCACCAGGTTATTTTATCAGATGAGGACAGGCTAGAGATTCACCAAACTTGGACCTTCTTAAGACATAGGAGCTCCTGGTTATGAAAACCAAGTTCAGGCAATGGTCTTTATGACTTTAGAGATTTTCGGATAAAACAGAGTCGCCAGATGCTAAAAGTCTTTCGATAATGAGCGCATCGATTCTCACTACTACTCAGATGATGAGACTGACCGGATCTCACCAAGAACTTGTTAGAACTACTGGCTCTGATGAGGACGGGCTAGAAATTTTCTCAAATATGGGACCTTGGGTCCCATCGGGCGTGCCAAAAACTGTTGGTGATCAAATCCACACAAGAAAGGACTTTCGGTGGGTTTGCGCACCCTGGACCTATGACCAACATTGAAAGGTCGAGAGGAAGAGATGCCCCTCGTGCCAATCTTCGGAGAAATGCCGGTTCCTATAGTAATCTACTTTTGGGGGTTGAGATAAGAGTGCAGGAAAGAGATAAAAGGAGTTCAGGTTAGAGAAAGAAATAAAAAAGGGGTAAGGGTTAGAGATTGATGATTCAAGGTGGGGAAGAACAGGAAGCACGATCACTCACTAATAACTCGAATAGCAGCAAAGAATACCAAGAATAGATGAAAGAAACGTAGTGCTAACCTCCCTATGTATCCTCTGGACGGGTTCGTAGGGTTCTCCTCTCTCTCTTGTTGGAATTCAGGGTTCAGAGTAACAGCGATTGAGACAAGGGAATAACAGAAACCTCGATCCACCAGGCAGCATAAAAGAAAGCAACAAGGATGTTTTTCCTCTCCTATGTATCCTTCAGGGTGAATTTTAGGGTACAGTCCCCAATCACACATCGGATTTAGGATTCAGAGTCTCAGTATACGAGTGCAGACAGACACAAGAATTAAGCACAAAAGGTAGCATAAAAGAGAGAAATGGAGTACAAAAAATCTTTAGTATTAGACGCAGGACATCAAGTTACAGCAGCTTTCTAGCAGAAAGTTCACCCCATTTTACATTGCAAAGCCTGGGTTTTTATAGAGGACCCGACCCTCTGAATCATTATTGCAAAATCGATGGAGTACACCCTCGGGCCTTGAGAAATCATCTCCTCGCTGCTGCTATGACTGAGTTTTCAAATCGGTTGTTGAAACTGGCAACTGTGGCTGGGTCAACCGTGGAAACATTCATTTAATGCGCCGCTCGAGTGTCCCTGGCTTCTGGATGCTATGCTTGATTGATCATTACGTCCACCGAGTTTTACTCTGAGGACTGTTACGTCCCTTTCATTTTCCAGGAATGGTCAACGAACTTATCGAGCAAGAAATGGGGTACTTATAAGGGACGTTCAATCACCTTGGGAAGATTTCTGCCTTGGAACATGGACCCAGAAAGTGCTTTGCTACATATCCGCCTCGCCAAAGCCTTGGGCTGAAGTAGATTTTCTTTGATTTGTTCTTCACAAAATAATACCTTGCAAAAACTACTTTGGGGATGTTGAGTGCCGAGCGGGTTCCATATTTGAAGTGGGGCTCTTTGTCCTTTGCTGGTGAAACTGCTTCTGCTGGAAAATGTTTCGACCCGATTCTTTCTCAAAACTATGGTTCGGGGAATATCCTCCCGAAGCACTTGACGTCCTCCGAAACATCGCCAATTTGCTTCGGGCACCATCGCTTCGGGTGAAAACTGGCCGAAGTAGGTGTCAGAAATACTTTGGGTCCGAAGCAGTTTCCTTACCTTATCTAATTTGAATTATGCTTTCCCCCTTCGGTGAATTTGTTTGAATGTTGCTTCACAAAAATTTCGCCCGAAGCGGCTGCTGAAAATGCTTCAGGTGCGAAGCGTTGTCTTTGCATTTTCTTCAACGAAATTACTTCGCAAGGTTTTCGCCCGAAGTGGTGATGAAAAGTGCTTCGGGCCCGAAGCTCTTTTCACATTCTCCTCCTTTCTTTCGGCGAAGCTACTTTCCTTGGCCTATTTGGTAGCGAAGCTCTTTCTTCTTCATTTTATAAAGGGGCGATAGGGAGAGTCAAAATTGCTATAACTTAAAATAAAAGAAAAACTTCCAAAGAAATATTATACAAAAATTATACTATTCTTCTACCCCTTGTATAATGTGACAAAAAGTGTCAACCGTTATATGACATAAAAAACTTGATTTAATCAAAATTAGACCTGATGATCGCACCAAATGTATTAAACACTATTAGTAACATCTATTTTGTCCTTATCATAGGTAAAATGGGTATGACATCAACAATTGCCATTTATTTAAAGATATAGTTCAATATCTTATTGACTTGGGGGTGATTAAGCTTGATAATCCCCTCACTCAACAAAACCAAAGTCTTGGTATATTTCAAACACCACTGCCTCATCATGAGAAGGTGCAACCAAATGTAGGGGGGCTAACACCAAAACTGCTCCTAATCAAGTCAATCACGTTCAACAATACCAAGGATTTGTAGGGCCCATTCATGTGGTCACTAGAGGTCAAAGGAACATCCAACAAAGGCAACCACCTCAAGAAAGTGTGTCACAACCTTCTATATTGCCACCCATCCAAGTTTCCCCCAATCCTTCATCACCCATCCATATCCCTAGTCAATCGAACCCTCCAAATCCATCCATAAATCATCCACCTTGACCAGTCATCTCATAAAGTAGTTGGTTAACTACAAGTTTGAAATTAGCTTCCACCAAATTTTCAATCTATGAGTTAGTTCAAAAATCACCTCCACATTGTGAGGCATTAATGGATATTTTGAAATCCATCGAACTATAGTCACAAGATCCTAATACCTTCAACAAATTTTTTGGGAGCATCCAAACATGCATGGAACCTTCCATAACATTTTATGACTTTAATATTAAGCTAATATCATCGAAATTCATAGACTCTCCATTGCATATCATGACTCTAATTGACAATAAGCCTTATAAAAAAGTCCTAATTTATATCAGTTCCTCTATCAACATTATCACCACATCTGCTCTTCATCATTTGAACCTTCCTCCATCTCATATTACTAAGTCATCATTCCCCCTCAAAGAATTTAATGATGCTTTGTGTTCCATAGTTGGCATTGTTGTTTTTCCCATCTAAGTAGGGGTAAAAATATTGCACACAATGTTCCACATCTTGAAAGGATCCATGGCATATAATTTACTCCTTGGAAGACCTTTGTTGAGGGAAATGAGATGTGTTCCTTCAATACTACATAAATGTTTGAAATATGGTCATGAGGGACAAGTACATTTCATATCGGTGAACGTCAAACTATTTAAGTATTGTAATTTCATATCAAATCCATGAGTCCATGCTCCCTTCCACTCACCTTTTCCTTTCACCATCATCCAATCCATCCACCACTCCACCAATCTCTTCATACAAGAATCTCATTCCTGAGGAGCTCCCTATCACAAACCCTCATCAAGCTTCCATATACCCATCATCTTCATCAATGACTACATGCACATGTGGTCACAATCAATCCACATCATCAACATCATTTCCATCCACTTCATCATCCTCATACATTCATTAGCCTTCCCAAACCAATCCATTGCCATCACCTAATGTTTCACAAGTCAAATTGATAGATTGTGAGATACCTCCATATTCACCATTTCTTGAGCCACCACCTCCATTCCATTGAGTCATTCCATAATCCAACTTGTAACATATGTACATAAAATACAAACTGTAGACACCAAAATAGCACCAATCTGATTATGTGACTACAAGCACTGACCGAATTGGCATACATACCCCTTAGGGTAGCCTCCAAAGGTTAAACAGTGGTACTAACTACTCCCAAATCTGTTTTGGAAGGTCAGAGGTCAGTTTTGTACCTTTTAAGAACTTTTATTCCTATTCGTCCCACCCTGGGATGATTAGAATCCTATTCATCCCACCCCGGGACGATTAGCAGCAATCGCTCCAGGGTGGGACGATTAGCATGTTTGACTGGAAAAAAGTCAAACCTTGACAAATGGCAGCCCAAATCCTCCACCTAACTCCACCTTCAAAACATGGGATTGTGAGGGAAGGTTTTAAATCAGAGAGGCTTCAATCAAGCCTACCCTAATCATGGAGGCCTCAATCAAGGAGGCCCTAATCAAGGAGGAATCTTCTCTCCCCAAAAAAGGCATAATGATCCAAGTGGCGCCCTCACATGCGCATTCAAAGGAGACCCTTAGGTATATAAAATGTGAGCCTCCTCACCCCAAAAAAAATAGAGCTAGAGCATTTGGAGCAACGAAGTGCTGCCAAACTATACCCCCACTCCTCTTTGTGCTTCCTACATCCCTAATATCTCTCTTCTGGAAGAGAGGTTATCGGGTGAACACTAGGAACGCAATACAGATCCAAAAGCCCAATAAATCAGCCATAATCCCACCCCAAACTTGTCGGCACAACCACCTAGGAATTTTTGGACCCATCCCAATTGGATTGGTGTCAAAACTAGGCCCTAAACGATGGGCGTCCCACCACCGGGTGCCCCCCAAACTGCTGCAGTCCTAATCGCCCCACCCTAGAGAGATTAGAAATTTGTGTATTGTTTTGTTACTGTTCCTTTTGTAATATGTCCCAAATGATATCCTAATTCCTCTGTTGAAGTTTGAACTCATTCTAACATGATTTGACGATCGTTTTATTATTTTATGTATTAACTAGCTCATAGGGCGCCTTTGTAACATATAGGATAATCTGGACAGGATATGCAAATTTTTAGCATTTGGGTAGTCTTATAATTACATATAATGCCTAACTTGTGAGTTTTAGGTGATTTGGATAAGCATAGGTGGTACATTGGAGCACTCGCTTTGGAGAGGCCCTCAACGGTCAAACGAGCATAACGGGGCCGTCCGACGTTGCTTCGATGCAAAATTAGGTGATACCAATTCTAGAAATTGTCCTTTACATTTCCATATCATTATGTAATCTACTTATCAATCTTATCACTGATATTCTAAGCGCCCGCTGGAGGCCTTGGGGATTGCATGTTTTTCTAGATACGCATATGCTATTAACGATTTGTTGTCTTTCTATGCATAGGATCTTGCCACCAGGAATACTAGAGGGGTAGAAAGGAATTATGAACACATAGACACAAGCAACGACAACTTTTAGCCCACCCACTTTGAGTGTGGGCACGCGAAAGACACTGGAAGCGTACCGTCCGATATTGGAAGCGCGGCTTCTTTCGAGCATCCATTAATGTAAAAAATTGTATCAAATGTTCTAATACCTAGAGGGGGGATGTATTGTAATCATATTAAAAGTAATATCAATAAAGGAGGCCCCGCTTTGTTTTCTCACATCTCTTTTCTGCGTCATTTCCTTCATGCATTGCTCATCACATTCGTAGGACTTAGCATCTATATCTATTTTTTTTGCATCATATCGGTACGCAATTTTTTTTCTGCTTTCAAAAACAGTGGTTTTCACCACTACCAAAAAAAATTCACTCAAAAATCAACAAAATCACGTTTTCTTTTTTAGCACTGTATATATCATTTAATAAAATTCATTTTGTGTTGATTACTGTTGTTTAGGTTATCCAAGCCCCTAGCACCAATTATTAGGTTCCATCCATTCTATATAACCTTATATCCTTACCCATAAGTCAACATGAATCCTGTTGATTTATTTACCCTGCTCTGTAATCCATACGATCCAGCTAAACCAATTCCAATTGACATAAGCCTTATTGATATGAACTGGATTTCCTTGCTTTCATCCGTTGCCAAATTTTTCTTGTTCAAGGAATTTTTAAGAGCTTCTGCCAACTACATTCCTCCATCCCCTCTGCCTTTACCTTGAGCTTCACCTTTGGATCCTAAGGTTTTCCAGGAAAATATAGACGAGGATACACCATAAGATTTTGATGACATCTTAGACGATATTCATCTAATCCCTACACCCCATTAATTTGAGAAATTTTACCACATATTGAAGCCACCATCGATGTGGACCTTAGTTTAGACAAAGACAATCCCCAAATTTTCAATCTTGATAAAATTTTATCACCCGATGAACAAGAGCAATTTTATTGCTCTCCTCAAGAGGAAGAAGGGCATATTTGCATGGACATACAAGGACATGCCCGGTCTTGACCCTAGTTTGGTTATCCACAATCTCACCTTACAATGTGATGCTAATCCAGTCAAACAAAAAATTAGTAGAATGCATCCTATCGTGGTCCTCTTGGTAAAAATAAAGCTCATAAACCCTTGGACGTGAACTTCATAGTTCCAATCGACTATACTGAGTGGCTTTCAAACATGGTACTCGTTCGCAAGTCTAACGGGGCAATACACGTCTGCACTAACTTTCAAGATCTTAATAAAGTGTGTCCTAAGGATGATTTTCCTCTCCCAAACATCAATACTATTGTCAATACCTGCACTGGCCATGAAATGCTTTCACTCATGGAATATTTTTTAGGATACAACCAAATTCGAATAAATCTTGATGACCAACACAAAACATAATTCACTACACCTTGGAGAACTTTTTGTTACAAGGTTATGCCCTTTGGCCTCAAAAATGCAGGTGCCACTTATCAACATTCCATGACATACATTTTCTATGATTACATGTATAATATTATCGAAGACTATGTAAATGATCTCTTGGCTAAATTTAAAACTTGATAAGAACATATTGGTGTGCTGGAGAAAGTTTTTGACTGAATCCTAGAGCATAATGTAAAGTTGAATCCTAGGAAATGTGTCTTTGGTGTTACCTCGAGCAAACTTCGAGGATTCATTGCATCCAAAAGATGCATTGAGGTGGACCCTAATAAGGTCAAGACTATCATGGAGATGCCTCTCCCAACTAACTTAAAGGAGTTGCATAGTTTACAAGGAAAGCTTCAATCAATCTACCATTTTACTACACAATTTTCTAATAAATGTAGGCCATTCAATCACCTACTACAAAAGGGGGTGCCATTCTCTTGGATAGATGAATGTTAAAAAGCCTTCGATGACATTAATAAATACCTAACTACTCCACCCGTCTTAGCTCCTCCTCGTCCAAGAATCCCATTTTATCTTTATGTCTTAGCAATGAACTTTGCATTAGGGACAATGCTTGCACAAAATAATGAACAAAATCGAGAGCAAGCTATCTACTACATTAGTCAAACATTGGTAATCTATGAAACCCGATATGCTTATGTAGAGAAATTGTGCTTAGCAGTGGTTTTTACCACTAAGAAACTTTGATATTACATGCTTAGCCACACAACCTATGTCATAGCTATAGAAATTCTCTACATTATATGATGTCTTGCACTTATAATAATACCCGCACTGCTAAATAGATAATGATCCTTACAAAATTTGACTTGGAATTCATTAGTCAAAAATCCATCAAAGGTCAGGTAATAGCCGATCAACTTGCAGAAGCTCCACTACCTAGTGATCATTCTTGGATTATTGAACTCCCAAATGATTATGTATTTGCTATCACTAAAAAATAATATGTCATTCTGGAGGAAGACATTGATATCACACTATTATTTGATGGCTCTAAGTGTGCAAAAGGTCAAGGTGCTGGAGTCGTATTTCATACACCATAGGGAGTACCTATCCCCTTATCATTCAAACTCAATTTTTAATGGATAAACAATAGTGTAGAGTATGAAGCATTAATATTAGGTCTTCAATCAGCTATAGCTATGAGCATTAAGCGTATTATGATATTTAGTGATTCTCAACTTATCATCAAGCAAATCAATGAATAATACCAATGCAAAGAACCTACCATTAAACTTTATCATGAAGTAGCAATGAATTTTCTCTCTAAGTTTGATTGGTATGAAATCAATAGCTTGCCATGTTTGACTAATATATTTGTAGATGCGATGGCCTCCCTTGGATCATTAATTCCAAAAGACTCATTTTGAGAGGTACAATCCCTTATCATTTCAACATTCTCTAAATCTGCAATTTCCCATGCTAAGTCAAAATATGAAAAGGATGTTTACCTTATCCAGTCAGATTCATATGAGCCTTGGTCGAGCCAAATAATAGCCTTTCTCAATTTTGGAACACTCCCATATAACATGTCTCGGACTTCCAAACGCACTTTTAAGAAAAATGTAACACATTTCATTCTTTTGGAGGATGTGTTGTATAAACATGGTTATGATGGAGTCCTCCTTAATTATCTCGAGTCTAGTGAGGCATAAAGAGCCATAGCTAAATCCCATGATTGTACTTGTGGTGGTCATTTTAGTGGAATGGCCATTGAAAAGCATATTCTATGCATGGGTTATTATTGGCCCACAATGGAATGTGATTGTTGTACATATGTTAAACATTGCAAAAAGTATCAAGAACATGCTAATTTAACTCATGTACCATCACAAGCCTTACAGCCTATTCAAAGCCTTTGTTCCTTTTCACAATGGGGCCTTAGATCTAATTGGCAAATTTCACCTCCTTCATTGGGACAACATACATTCATTGTCATAGCCATTGAATACTTCACAAAGTGGGTTGAGGCAATTCCTCTAACCAGTACAACAGGACCTAGAATCATGGAGTTTATACTTCATCATATCATTTGTCATTTTTGTATACCCTTAAAAATAAATTTTAGACAATGGTAAGTCTTTCAAGAACAAGGATGTTCAAGCACTTTGCAAGAAATATAAATCAATATAGTTTCTCTACTCCTTATTACCCACAAGCAAATGGACAAGTTGAAGCTTCCAACAAGACCTTAATGGCTATTCTCAAGAAAAATTTCAAAGAAAATCATAGATATTGGCATACACAAATACCCTTGGTATTATGATCTTATCAAATAAGCATCTACATGCCTAAAGGGGCAACGCCATTTTCATTGGTCTATGGAACCAAACTAATCATACCTCTTGAGCTCAAGATCCCTTATTTGCAAATTTCTTTGCAGGAATTCATAGATGATGACATTGCTAGACAAGCACGTCTTGACAAACTCACACTCCTTGATGAGAGGTGGGTCAATGCTTTAGAGCATTTACGAGTTTATCAGGACGGCCTCAAGTGTGCTTATAATGCTAAAGTCCATCTACATGAATTCCAAGTAGGATATCTCATTCTTAAAGAGAACCAGAAAAATACAAATGAATTACCACATCTTCATGATAAATTCACTGCTAATTGGTTAGGTCCATACATTGTTACACAAAGAGTGGGTAATGGTACTTATAGGATTTCCAGTCTAGAGGGAGAGGAAGAACTCGAACCACTTAATGTTATACACTTGAGAGCATTCTATGCATTACTTAATTTATATATATATATATATATATATATATATATATATATACATGGCTAATACACAAAAACATTTGCATACATTTCATTCACAATATTGCATTTCACTTGCATTTACATTTCAAAAACAATGCATTCACCTACACTTCATATGGCATTCCACATTTCAAAAAATTACATTTCATACATTGCATTCACATCCACATTTCACATTTCATATTAGGGATCATTTATTAAGTTTAAGATCTTAATTGGTCCAACAAAATTCATGTTGCCTTAATCAGGGGCACCTTCACAATGTCATCCACATAATTCCACTAAGTCAAATTACCATTAGCACAAGCCATTTTTGCAAATTCCTAGGTTTTTCCGGTCACTCAACCATTCCTAGTGTTTTAATATACCTCCAAAATACATGTCAAGTTCTTTTAGGACCATTGCACATACAAACTAAGAAAATATTGAGTTTTGGGAATTAACTCCAAAAAATTTTGGAGTCAAACACAATTTCACATCTTAAAAACATCTTGTGTCAAAGAGGGATAACACCATACTTGGTATGAACCTCGAAGTGAAAAGGATCATCCTTGCTAGTCCCATCATGCAACATAATCCATAAAAATAGTGGTTTTTACCACTATCACAATTCCAAAAATAAAATAATGAGTGGGAAAAATCCCTATCAAAAACTCTAAATCTTTTACATCACACACCACTCATAATTGATTTGTAAGGATCATACTATATTTCTAGTTAGACGGTTAGGTAGTCATTCCCAAAACTTAAGAGATCAACAACAAAACTCATGGACTATGGAGTTAGCCTCCACCGAAACTATAGATTTTTTACTGGTAGTGGAGTATGCTATGTGTGGCAACACGTCTCTTTTAAAAGAGACTTATGATCTTTCATACGAACAAGCTAACTTCTTGGTTTCATCCATAACATGTTTACCCAATTTACTCAAGATGAGTTAATGAACTCATGTGTAGACACACTGGTTCTTGATTTTCTATGGTCATTACCCATCCATAGAATTTCTTCTCTAAAATATTCATGTTCTTCATGGCATCCTGAATAGGTATTAACTTCAATGTAAGTCACATCAAAATATCTTCTATCACCTGAAGGAGCATAACATGAAATATCATTAAGATTAGCATTATGTATTTTCTTCATAGGATGATTTGGATGCATACATTGATGTGCTCGCTTTTGTGATGGAACCACATCTCTACTTAACTTCTTAACCACCTTCTTTTGCTCTTTTACATCCGATACAAGCTTCTTCGGTTGAGTGGTAGAAGAAGTAGGATTATTTTAATTAATATCAATAGATAAATCCTGAACACTTGTTGTAATGGCTCCATGAGTGACCCCATGATTCTCTAACCGTGATGGAGGAGTTGGATGGATAGAATTAATCATATAAGTGCATGCAATATAATAAGTGGGTATGGTAGGGTAAATTTTATTGTGGGGCAAAATATTTGATATCAAATTCTGTTGTGCCCATGCTAGATTTACCACCGAGGTTTGATTGCAAGCCCCTAGTTGTCCTACCATATGCAATTGCTCCATCCCATAACCTTGCAGTCTCAATTATTTATATATAATCATAGCTTCTGTGTAGGCCGATGCAAGATTAGTGACCAAATAATTTGTCCTAATGAACATGGCAAACAATGGATCCAATGCCCCAAAGTATATTTGAAGAGCACCACTCTCCTCAATAGTATAGGTAGCAATTAATCTCGCATAGAGCTTTCAAAATATCATGTTGAAAATTCTCACTGGCTCATTAGGTTCCCTCTTGCAAGAAGCAAATTGTTGATAAGTCATGACAGGATCAATGAGAAACCTAAATTTATTGATAAAAGCAGTTTCCAATTGGGCCCAAGACATAATAGATCCAATGGGTGAATTGATGTACCAATCATATTCCACCTCATCTAGGCTCCCAGGAAACAATCTACATGCCATATCCTCATGTTCAACATTCCATCTAACTAGGATATCCACATAAGACTGAATGTGTTCCTTGGCTAATGTTGTGCCATTGTGCTTAAACTTGGGCAAAAGTTTCTCTATGTTCTTGGTCAAGTCATGAGCATCTCCACTAATGTTCAAAGGATTACCATGTACCCCATACCACTTTCTAGTATTTGTAGCCATTAGTGAAACTCAAAGAATAACTTCAAAACCAATTTGTTAGTCAAATAAATATTTCTTACAAATAAGCATAAAATGACTAACAATATCAAATGTACAACATATGAATGATCATGTTAGCATCAACCAAGAGATATATATCCATTAAACCATTAAATTGAAGAACATTCTCAAATTTGCAAATAAATTAGCATTAGCACATCATTAAAAATAGAGAATGTTAGAATCAAATGAAAGTGATCATATGGAAACAAAACCTCGTTAGTCAAGATCAATGTTTTGTAAAATAAAATTTTCAAGTAACATGAAAAATTTAGCATTTAAATAACCATGAAATAAATAAATTCAAATCCTCCTAGCTCCCAAAGTGTGAGTGTTAGAAGAAACCAAAGATGCTAATCAAATGAACTTGAAATATTTAGCAATTCAAGACTTTCAAAATTATACCAAATCACATTATTCCTGTATGAACAATCCAAAAGTGTTAGATCAATGAAAACCAATGTATGAATTGCTTAGCATAAATAAAATAATGTAAACCAATTCAGGCCCTCCTAGTACCAAAATGTTGAGTGGTAATTTTATCTAATTGTGAAATTACACTCTCCCTTAGGGTTTAGATCTCAGAACCCTCTCTTGAAAAGAAGTTAAAACAAAACAACTTTTCCAAGGTCTACCCTATATTAGCATTTGCATATGTGTATTAGTAATCTCAATAAAGATATATTAATTTAATGCTTGAAACACCTTAGTGATTGCAAGTAACTGTAAACAAGGGGCAATGTTGGTTTATTTTACCATGCTACTTTAATGATTGTTCATAAAACTTAAAAAAAAACAAATGTGAATTGGCCCTCATATGACCATGATGTAGTGCCTTAATTCTTTTTATCTTGAAATGTTTTAAGGTAGATTTTATCTTCCTTTATTAAGTAGATTTTAAACAAGTTTTATCTTGCATTAAATCCTACTTTAAGCATGAAATAGAAGATTAAATCTATCCATGAATGTATTTCTGAAATGCTGAATAGGCTCCTCAAATATAGCTTCTTATTATGAAGATTAAGATAGCCTTTAATATGATTAATAAATTATCTCTCTTTGGTGAAATTAATTTTCACAAAGAGACAATAATATATGACCTTAAAATAAGGGTTTTAAAATGTCATTTAATTATCCCCCTTTTATGAAATAATTTTCATAAAGAAAGGTAATTTAATGCTTTGAAATAACATCCTTCCAGTATAACATGTAAAATTACCCCCTTCAATGAAGTCAGAATTTTCATGAAGAAAAGGCATATTTATTCTCCAAAAATGGTAATTTGTGAAATGCCATAAAACATAACCTATTCAATGAAATTGAAATTTTCATGAAGGAAATGTCATCATAGGCTCATGAATGAAGATATAAAGCTGAAAAATTAAATTTGGTCCAAAAATGAAATTTCTGAAATTTTAAAGTTTTAAAACCTGCAATAAAACAACAACTTCGGATAATTTTTAAAAATATGAAATGAATCTGAAGTAAAAATGTCTAAGTGTGTAATGGAAGTATGAATTATACTCTATGCAGCAATTCAATTATTTTTGGATTTTGAAATTTTTTTACTTTTTATTTTAATGTCCAAAATAAAAAAAATAAAAAATTAAAACTAAAAAGTTAAAAAATAAAAAACCAAAATCTAAAAACTGAAAATGAAAGCTGAAAATGCAAACTATGCTACAATCAGTATGATGCCATCCTATTCCGGCAAAACCGAAGATGTGAGGTATTCTATGCATGCAACCTAGCTTATTAGACCAACATTTTGCACAATCAAAACAGGTTAGGTGCTAGCTCCTAGGGTACAAAAATAAGTTTCAGATTTCAAACATTTGCATGAAGCAGCCAATAAAACATGCATAAACATCATCTATAAATACGAAATCTGAAAGGGAAAGATAAATGATTAAATCTAGCATGCAGAAAAAATCTCCTCCTTTCTTACCTATAAGATGCAAATTTTTGAAAAATTTTGCATTAAAAATGTTCCATTTTACAATAGCAAAATTTCTAGTTTTCCCCAAATGGAAGGAAAAATACTCCCAAAACATGTCCAGCATACTTAGATCTGCAACTCTATTTTTAGAAAATTTCCAACCTTGAAAATCTCCTTCGATGGCATATTTAAAATTTCAAAAACTTTTTGTTTCTTGTTTTGCCTTTTGGTTTTCCATAACCAGTTCTATTTGACCTTTTGTTTCATTTTTAGCTTGTTGCCTTTGGCCTTCTGATTCATTTCAAAAAACTTCTTTCAATGTCCACTCATTCCATTCAATTCAAACAATTAGTCTTCATTTTTTTATTCCTTTCGAACGCTTTCTTCCCGTACTTCACTCCAAATACACATTAAATTAACCACCATGAATAATTATTGTCATTTTATATTTCTTGACTTAGAAACATAAAGGCCCATAAATCCTTTATGCTTTCATTCAGTAACATGTGGCCATTCATGATTGGTGCCATGTAAAGCCTTAATACTATGTAATATAATGGTTGCATGAAATAACAATCTCACATTATTATTGTTCCCATCACCGTTTTGAAAATACGGATATCGATATATGTTGATTGTGTATTATTAACATATACAACACCACGACCACCAACTTATTGGAATAAAATAAACGTCATGAATTAACCCCCCATGTTAGATAAGTCTATGCTTGGCACACACACTCCATGGTTACGAATTTAAATAATGTTCCTTTCGTTCTTATTCGACCTTTGCTAAAGTTTAGCCACACTACTTCATCATCAACCATGGAAATAATATCCTGCTAAAACAATCAAACCATCCATCTCAATCACCGTAGATGTCCACATCATTGCTCCATAGTGTCTATGTCAATCGAGTCCATGTCATGGTGGATTCTGTCTAATTTTCTATGCCTAGAAAATCATCGTATCTTGACAGGGTTTCATTCGAACTAACGTTGTCTAAACAATGCTCATTTCTTCCTTCCGTGAAAGCACTCCCATAAACTAGACACTCCTGTAAACTTCTACGATGTATGGACCAGCCTCAAACTGCTATTATCGTGGTAAATGCTTTCACTACGCATTCATGAAATAAATCCCTTATCGTTTGGATTCCCCTACGTCTACTTTTATGCTGGTCATGTAGCCTCCTTGGCTGTCTATTTCACACTGTGATTCCCACTATTGTTGCCTAAACTTTGCCTGTGCCTTTGTCACTGAATTACCCCAGGATTCACATGTAAATTCGTTGCATCACCCTATGGGTTGTTTTGAGAGATCGATCTCTGATGGAAAGAATATTAAAGTTAAAACCCATAACATTTTTGTTCGCTACTTTTAACCCACTACTTTTCTGAAGTTCTAATGCCTCTGCTACGCATTGTCTAATTTTTGCATAACGTTCATTATTTTATGGAAGACGTGAAACTCGGTCGCATCTCGCTCATTCTCCATTATGCGTTTAGACTATCGCATTCATCGGGTACTTCGTAGTGGAAGGATGAAATGATGGTTGTCCTCCTACGTTATTATCGGATGTAACACCTCTGTGTAGTAATGGTCAGTGTCCTGTAAATGAACCCACATCGTATCTGGCTGCTGTGACAAATTTGATAACCCATGTGGGCTTCCTGTTCTATGTCTACCCGTTGGTTGAGAACACTCCCGCTACCTCAAAACTACGTCAATGTTATATGAAACGCTGTAATATATCGATCCATTTTTCCTATTGCAACATGTTCAAAATATGTTGCATAGACATAAGGTCTTCATCTACTATGAGTATTACTAAGCACTTGCATTCTGAATGAATGTCATTCATCTCCATATCGTATAGTACACTGTAGCTCCACGTTGTTTTACCGTGACCACCCGGTAACACTATTGTATATTCCCTGTATTTAAACCATTATCAAATGCAATGGGCATTGTCTAAGTCTGCTTTCAGTTTCCAATTTGCATGGTAAATTCCTACATGTCCTGCTCTGATGTATCCATTGAATCTGATCTTCTTGACCTACACACTACTAAAACTTGGTTGGTACCCTTGCATCATTATCTGCTAGGATGCCTGTGTTGTGAATTTTAGAAACCATCCTTTATTATCCCCGTGGATGCCACCTCACCATGATGCTCGATGTATTGCTACCATGGATATGACATCCTTACTGCCCCATTATCTCTACTGTAGCATCACTATCTCGTAATGCATGTTTCATATTTTTTGTTGATATGTTCTCTGACAGTAATAGATTGTATGAGGTCTATAAAAATATTTGGCACCTCTGTGCAATGAGTTAAATGCATCGCGTATGGCATCTCAACCTTTGTTCACCTACTATTTGGTAATAGCCTCCCATCCACTACAAATCTACTATGATATCCATTGCACATATCCTAGAGTACGTCCATGTTGCGCCTCATTGTCACCATGTGTACCATGCTTTTGTGGATACGTTAGCAATACTTCTTGTTCGCCATGAATACTCGTCATTTGAAACAACGAATCCACCTTGGTATTACGAGCCACCTACGTTTTTGTCATGCTACACTTCTGACTCACCTTTCATCTATGTCATTTTTGCTATTCATCATCGTGGGTTTTTGTCATTGGCGAAGGTTCTGCCAAGGTTATCTTCTTCTTTTGCATCCTCGCTAGCCCAATCCTCAATCACTATTTTAAGCATGTTCCACTGTTCTCCCCGGTGACATATGTGTCTACCATCCACACATATGACATTTTCTACCAAGCAAACACAATTACCAGTGGTGACTTTGTTCAATATTCAATGGTCTTCTGCCTCTGTGCTATTGTCGATGCATTGGCCTCCATGTGGGTCTCGCCTTCAGTTTCACATATGTGCAATTTGGAACTATTCCATTGACTGCTTTAGACACTCATTGTACTCATGAGAACCCTAATCCTGAGATGAAATAGGTGGTTGCTTAATCTTCTCCTCCATACCTATGTTCGCTGCAATGAAACTCCCTCGGGTCTTCCATAATGCCATTTCATCGTTCATATATGCCACATCCACTGTGGACTCCTTCCCAGAAGACTCTCCATTACTCGTTCTCGAACCCACACTGTCACAAATCCCTTGGTGATAGTCGTCCAATCGTTGGCGCACCTGCAAACAAACACCCATATAAAAATTAAAACAATCATATAAATGAGTAACTTTTATTTATTTACTTACCATATAATAAATAAAATCATATTATATAATATGATATATAATATAATATAATATTATATATATTATAATATCATATAATATAATACTATTTATTATATTTTTTGTTATATACATATTATATACAAGTATAAATATATATATTTACTTTTCATTTTTATTTTATCACTTTATTAGATACATATAAGTATTATATGTATATATAATACTTATACATATAAAAAAATTTAAACCTTATTATTATTTATTTTTATTTATTTATTTATACTTTTTACTTTTATTATTATTATTATTATTATATATAATATATACTTCTAATAATGATTTTTTTTATTTGATTTAATGGATTTTAAAATGTTTTAATTAAATTGAATCTTCAAATATTACATAAATCAAAACATTACAAATCCCCAAACTATGCAATACAAGCAAAGCCATACGATGAAACAAACGAAGGACCTGACCAACATTGGACTCTCCAACAAAGACAAAAGCACAATACTTCTCAAAGGACTTTGGAATTCACATTTAAGAACAATCAAGACCATGGGTGAGTACCCATGAAACTGCTATTCAGATGCAACAAAACCCCTAAAGAACCAAAAAAAAAAAATGTGGGTCCCCAATTTTGGGGCTAGTTGTGGAGCAACCACAACAAATGGTGACTTTGCTGGGAAATGCTCCTGAGCATTTTGGTAAGAACCCAACCTGAAAACACACAACCCAAATATTAGAATTATAAGCATCAACAAGTATCCAGAGAATGAAAATAGACCAAAAAGACATGAACCATCAGAATCATTCAGCATCAGCTCAGTGTGTGCAAAGTGATTCATTCCTTATCATCTAAAACCATTCAACATTCCATCGTCAATTTCACATGGATGTTTATGTCTTCATGATTTATGCATATGATATGATATGGATGTATTGAAAGGATGCTATAATATGAACGACATGTTTTGCAGAGACTCAAACATTCTAGTAACATAAACAAACACACTAAAACTGTCTAACCCTCTTAGGACCAAATGTGTGTGCAATGAATTCATTTACCAGATCAAGAGTTCAGTTATGAACCGCTACAATCCTAGAACTAGTGTGTGTGCAAGTGGAATAATAACTTGGGGAATCGGATGCTCAACCTAGGTATGATGAGAATTTGACCCTATCCTTACTATTCTGATTTTTTTAGTTTATTACCTCATTTTGACCAAAATGGTTAAACCTCTTATGGATGAAACCACAAGGCTAGCCTATCTGTTTGAGCGGTTAGAGGTCTCGCTTTTAAATGAGACATGTCGCCACGCATGAGCATACTCCACTGCCATTCAAGCGTCTATAGCCCCGGTGGAGGTTAGCCCCATAGTCCATGATTTTGCTTTTGATTTCTTGAATCTTGGGGATGACTACCCATCCTTCTAAGGGGACATGTAGTACGATCCTTACAACCCAATAGTCAGTGGTGTGATGGAAGGAGACTCAGAGCTTTGGGGAATCGGATTCTCAACCTAAGTATGATGAGAATTTGACCCTATCCTTACTACTCTTATTTTTAGTTTCAAGTATTGTGATAGTAGTGAAAACCACTGTTTTATGGACTATGTTGCATGATAGGACCGACAAGGATGACCCTTTTCACCTCACATTTTCTCCCAAGGATGGTTTTGGCCATTTTACCCAAGATGTTTTTAATTAATGTGCAAATTATTTTTGGTTCAAGACAGCTTTGGCATCAATTCCCAATCTCAAGATCTTCTTAGTGTATATTGTGCAATGATCCTAAGAGAATTTGACATGCTTTCGGTGATTGTCTTTGAAATGTAGATGCAAGTGAGATGCAATGTTTATGCAATGTGAAATGTACCATGAAATACGGATGAATGCATTGTTTCTTTGAAATGCAGATGGAGTATACAAAATATTTCGCTCTAATTTGCAAAACTGACAACTTCACGCATCCCAAGTTTCAAACGATATTCTTTAATGTGTTTGTGGTACTCGTGGAGCCTTCTGCAATACAATTCCAATGTTTCATATTCTCCTTATCTTAGTTAACATTCATGAGGACATAAGCTGACATCTCACTCTAACCAATGCTAAAGAAAAATCCAACACCAAAACATTTGAAACAAAGCGAATGAATACAAAACACACAAATCAAAATCTTGCAAACGATCAAAAACAAGGGAATCCAAACCCAAAACTGAACACAAAAACCAAAATCTATATACAAATGTACAATATGGTACAAGATGGTGCAAGGCTTGGACCTATCACTTCCCTGGATCCCAAACGTGATTAGAACATTTCAAAAGACATATAACGTGATACGCATGCCAAATTTTGTAGGAATCCAACAAAAACAAGATTAGACCAAACAATACAACAAACTTCAACTTGCCCCTCTCTCCCCACCCATTTTAGTATAGTTCCATTTACTAATCCTATGGTGGAGCTTCAAATTATCAAATTGATTAGACAATAATTGATCTTCAATTCTTTTATGTCTATTCTTTATTATGTCCATTTCACACTTCGATTCATGGTGTAGAAATAAGCTTTCATTTTTAGATATGAGATCTTGCAAATAGGAACCTATTTCTACAAATTTTAAAGCCAAATCATTTTTCAAATCTGTAGGCCAATCAAATTCATGTAACCATTTGCAAGCACCTAGGATATTTATTAAATGAGGATCATCATATGTTTTTATCCTAGATTTTGTTACTAATTGATTATGAACTTGATTTAACACTTCAAGCATACCAACTTCATTTTCATTCAATAAAGCAATATCATTAGTGGTGTGAGGAGAAATTAAATCAAATTATTTATCAACCACAAATGACATTTCATCATTGATAGTATTTGAATCCATCAATCCATTAGACAAACCTTCACTTGAATTTCGAATGGTGGAACCTAAAAGGTGAGATTTTACCTTTGGCACATTTTCATTTACCATTACTTGAAGAGGATTTGAAACTTCATCTTTTCTCTCATGATATTCATCATCGTCATCATCATGTAGCACTTCTTCTTTGTCCATGACCTGTTTATCAAAGACACCAAACTTAGGTACCCAATTAAAAACATGTCCATCCCTTTCAAACCATAAGTCTTGTCTATCTAGGGATGGGTCAACTAACACATCTCCATGATCAATCACTTGGCTTTGTTTCAGATAACGTGATATTTTCAATTGGATCATCAGTGATATCAAACCCAAACCATTCAGGTTCTAAAATTTCCTCATTTTGAAATGGCATAGACATTGTAGAACAAATAAGTGGATCAAGATTTTCAATTTATTGTCACTCAAAAGGGCCCAAAGCAAATGATTTTCTTGATTTATCCATGGTTGTAGAATCCTTATCACTTTCCAAAATTTGATGAGATTCGAATCCCTCTTCCAAAACTTTCTCAAATTGTACAGGATTTGTAATATCCTCATGCAAGAAAATAATCGTATTATCCTGCATATCAATTGACACAAAAAGTTCATTAGAAGGTTTAGAGCGAGCATATTCTTCCCATTTCTTCCAAGAATCATAGTAATCATCTTCCAAAATCAAGTTGTGATGCTCAATTACTTCTTCATCATCTTCTGATTCATAAACATGTTTCTCATCCAATTCATATTCACCTTCCTTAGATGGTTCAATTATTTCCAAAAGTGGGTTATTTCTTGAATTCAAATTTGTAAGGCTATCATAATCCAAATTTGTAACCCATGATTCAATTCTATCACAATTTGGAAGGTGTGGATCTTCTTGGCCATCAATTTCAACAATATCATCCAAAGTATCTTCCGAGAACAAGTGGTGAAATTCGGTTATGTCTTCAAATTCATTTATTGATTTTCTTTCAAATTCACTTTCAACCACTTTTGATGACTTAGGAGCTTCTATAATGGGATCAATTTTTACATCTTGCTCCATATAGTTACCCCAATATTCCTTTGTGAGTAAACATGACCAAATCATATCCTCATGGGTTTGTTCATCCAAATCCTCATTTGTGGGTAATGATTCTAGATATTTTCTTTCCAAAACAAGATGGTGATCATTTGATTCCAACTTCTTGTTACCCATCCATAAAATTTCTTCTCCAAAATATTCATGCTCTTCAAGACATTCTGAATAGGCATTTACTTCAATGTAAGTCACATCAAAATCTCTTCTATCACCTAAAGGAGCATAACATGAAATATCATTAAGATTAGCATTATGAATTTTCTTCCTAGGATGATTTGGATGCATACATTGATGTGCTCATTTTTGTGATGGAACCACATCTCTACTTAACTTCTTAACCACCTTCTTTTGCTCTTTTACTTACGATACAAGCTTCTTAGGTTGAGTGGTAGAAGTAGTAGGATTAGTTGGATTGATATCAACAAATAAATCCTGGACACTTGTTGTAATGGCTCCATGAGTGACCACATGATTCTCTAATCCTGATGTAGGAGTTGGATGGATAGAAGTACTCGTATAAGCGCATGTGGGAGAATAAGTGGGTATGGTAGGGTAAAATTGATTGTGGGGAAAAATATTTGATATCAAATTTTGTTGTGCCCATGCTTGATTTACCATCGAGGTTTGATTGCAAGCCCCTAGTTGTCCTACCATAGGTAATTGCTCCATCCCATAACCTTGTGGCCTTAATTTTTGATCTATAATCATAGCTTCCGTGTAGGATAATGCAAGATTAGTGACCAAAGGATTTGTCCTAATGAACATGGCAAACAATGGATCCAATGCCCCAAAGTATATTTGAAGAGCACCGCTCTCCTCAATAGTATAGGGAGAAATTAATCTCGCATAGAGCTTTTGAAATCTCATGTTGAAAATTCTCACTGGCTCATTAGGTTCCCTCTTGCAAGAAGCAAATTGTTGATAAATCATGACAGGATCAATGGGCAACCTAAATTGATTGATAAAAGTAGTTTCCAATTGGGCCCAAGACATAATAGATCCAGTGGGTAAATTGATGTACCAATCATATGCCACCTCATCTAGGCTCCCAAGAAACAATCTACATGCCACATCCTCATGTTCAACATTCCATCTAACTAGGATATCCACATAGGATTGAATGTGCTCCTCGGCTAATGTTGTGCCATTGTGCTTAAACTTGGGCAAAAGTTTCTCTATGTTCTTGGGTAAGTCATGAGCATCTCCACTAATGTTCAAAGGATTACCATGTACCCCATACCACTTTCCAATATTTGTAGCCATTAGTGAAACTCAAAGAATAACTTCAAAACCAATTTGTTAGTCAAATAAATATTTCTTACAAATAAGCATAAAATGACTAACAATATCAAATGTACAACATATGAATGATCATGTTAGCATCAACCAAGAGATATGTATCCATTAAACCATGAAATTGAAGAACATTCTCAAATTTGCAAATAGATTAGCATTAGCACATCATCAAAAATAGAGAATGTTAGAATCAAATGAAAGTGATCATATGGAAACAAAACCTCGTTAGTCAAGACCAATGTTTTGTAAAATAAATCTTTCAAGTAACATGAACAATTTAGCATCTAAATAACCATAAAATAAATCAATTCAAATCCTCCTAGCTCCCAAAGTGTGAGTGTTAGAGGAAACCAAAGATGCTAATCAAATGAACTTGAAATATTTAGCAATTCAAAAGCTTTCAAAATTATATCAAATCACATTATTCCTGTATGAACAATCCAAAAGTGTTAGATCAATGAATACCAATTCATGTCCTCCTTTTAGATCACAATGTTGTGTTTAAAGATAAAGTCTAAGATAAATCATCAGGGCCATGAAATATTCCAATTTAAATCCCTATAGGATAATTAAAATTGTAATGAAATAAACCAATTCAGGCCTCCTCCTAGCACCAAAATGTTGAGTGGTAATTTTACCCAATTGTGAAATTACACTCTCCCTTAGGGTTTTGATCTCAAAACCCTCTCTTGCAAAGAAGTTAAACAAAACAACTTCTCCAAGGTCTCCGCTATATTAGCATTTGCATATGTGTATTAGTAATCTCAATAAAAATATATCAATTCAATGCTAGGAACACCTTAGTGATTGCAAGTAACTATAAACAAGGGGTAATGTTGGTTTATTTTACCATGCTACTTTAATGATTGTTCATGAAACCAAAAAAAAAGCAAATGTGAATTGGCCCTCATATGACCACGATGTAGTGCCTTAATTCTTTTTATCTTGAGGATTTTAAGGTAGATTTTATCTTCCCTTATTAAGTGGATTTTAAACAAGTTTTATCTTGCATTAAATCCTACTTTAAGCATGAAATAGAAGATTAAATCTATCTATGAATGTAAATCCGAAATGATGAATAGGCTCCTTAAATATAGCTTCTTATCATGAAGATTAAGATAGCCTTTAATATGATTAATAAATTATCCCTCTTTGGTGAAATTAATTTTCACAAAGAGACAATAATTTATGACCTTAAAATAAGGGTTTTAAAATGTCATTTAATTATCCCTCTTTTATGAAATAATTTTCATAAAGAAAAATAATTTAATGCTTTGAAATAACAACCTTTTAATATAACATGTAAAATTACCCCCTTCAATGAAATCAGAATTTTCATGAAGAAAAGGTGCATTTATTGCTCCAAATATGGTAATTTGTGAAATGCCATAAAACATAACCCCTTCAATGAAATTGAAATTTTCATGAAGGAAATGTCATCATAGGCTCATGAATGAAGATATAAAGCTGAAAATTTTAAATTTGGCCCAAAAATTAAAATTTTGAAATTTTAAAATCTGCAATAAAACAACAACTTCGGATAATTTTTTAAAATATGAAATGACTCCGAAGTAAAAACTTCTAAGTGCATAATGGAAGTATGAAGTATACTCTATGCAGCCATGCAATTATTTTTGGATTTTGAATTTTTTTACTTTTTATTTTAATGTCCAAAAATTTAAAAAAAATTAAAAATAAAAAGTTAGAAAATAAAAAACAAAATCTAAAAACTGAAAATGAAAGCTGAAAATGCAAAGTATGCTACAATCAGTATGATGCCATCATATTTCGACAAAACCAAAGATGTGAGGTATTCCATGCATGCAACCTAGCCTATTAGACCTGCATTTTGCACAATCAAAACAAGTTAGGTGCTAGCTCCTAGGGTACAAAAATAAGTTTTAGATTTCAAACATTCACATGAAGCAACCAATAAAACATGCATAAACTTCATCTATAAATCTGAAATCTGAAAGGGAAAGATAAACGATTAAATCTAGCATGCAAAAAAAATCTCCTCCTTTCTTACCCATAAGATGCAAATTTCTGAAAATTTTTGCATTAAAAATGTTCCATTTTACAACAATAGAATTTTTGGTTTTCCCCAAAAACCAGTCCAAATGGAAGGAAAAATAATCCCAAAACAGGCCCAACGTACTCAGATCTACAACTCTGTTTTCAGAAAATTTCCAACCCAATATCCTTCGTTTGATGGCATATTTAAAATTTCAAAAACTTTTTGTTTCCTGTTTTGTCTTTTGGTTTTCCATAACCACTTCTATTTGACCTTTCGTTTCATTTTCAGTTTGTTGCCTTTGGCCTTCTGATTCGTTTCAAAAAACTTCTTTCACTGTCCACTCGTTCCATTGAATTCAAATGATTAGTCTTCATTTTATTTATTCATTTCCAACGCTTTCTTCCTGTACTTCACTCCAAATACATGTTAAAGTAACCACCGCAAATTATTATTGGAATTTTTCATTTCTCGACTTAGAAATATAAAGGCTCATAAATCCTTTATGCTTTCACGCAGTAACATGCGACCCTTCACGATTGGTGCCATGTGAAGCCTTAATACTATGTAATATAATAGTTACATGAAATAACAATCTCACATTATTATTGTTCCCATCGTCGTTTTGAAAATGTGGATATCGATATGTGTTTACTGTGTACTATTAACATATACAACACCGCGGCCACCAACTCATTGGAATAAAATAAGTATCATGAATTAACCCCCCATGTCAGAGAAGTCTCCGTTTGGCACACATGCTCCATGGCATTACGTATTTAAATAATGTTCCTTTCGTTCTTATTCGACCTTTGCTAAAGTTTAGCCACACTACATCATCAACCATGGAAATAATATTCTGCTAAAATAATCAAACCATATGTCTCAATCGTCGTAGATGTCCACACCATGGCTCCATAGTGTCTACATCAACCGAGTCCATGCCATGGTGAATTCTATCTAATTTTTTGTGCCTAGCAAATTGTCGTATCTCGACAGGATTTCATTCGAACTGACGTTGTCTAAACAATGCTCATTTTGTCCTTCTATGAAAGCACTACCGTAAACTGGATACTGCTGTAAACTATCATGATGTATTGCTTGTTTATCCGACGTCTCATGGTTTTTATACATAACATCATGGTGTCATAGCCTCGAACTGCTACTGTCATGGCAAATTCTTTCACTACATGTTCATGAAATAAATCCCCTATCATTGCTATTTCCCTACGTCTACTTTTATTCCGGTCATGTAGCCTCCTTGGTTGTCTATTTCACACTGTGATTCCCACTATTGCTGCCTAAACTTTGCCCATGTCTTTGTCAATGAATTACCCCAGGATTCGCATGTAAATTCGCCACATCGCCCTGTGGGTTGTTTTGAGAGATCGACATCTGATGGAAAGAATATTAAAGTTAAAATCCATAATGTTTATGTTCGCAACTTTTAACTTGCTGCATTTCTAAATTTTTTATGCCTCTACTACGCACTGTCCAATTGCTGTGTAACGTTTGTCGTTTTGTGGAAGACATGAAACTCGATCGCATCTCACCCATTCCTCATTACGCGTCTAGACTATCACGTTTTTTGGATACTTCATAGTGGAAGGATGAAATGATGGCCGCCCTCCTACGTTGCTACCAAATGTAATGCCTCTACATAGTAATGGTCAGTGCCACGTCAATGAACCCACATCGTATCCGACCACTATGACCAATTTGGAAACCCATGTGGGCTTCTTGTTCCACATCTACCCATTGGCTGAGAACACTCCCACTACCTTGGAACTACATCGATGTTGCCTAAAATGTTGTAATATATTGATCTGTTGTCCCTACTACAACATGTTTGAAATATGTTGCATAGACATAGGGTCTTCATCTGCTACGAGTACTTCTAAACGCCTACGTTCTAAATGAATGAAATTCATCTCCATATTGTGTAGTACATTGTAGCTCCACGTTGTTGTGTTGTGATCTCCCGGTAACGCTGTTGTATATTCCCTGTATTTAAATTGTCATCAAATGCAGTGGGTCTTGTCTAAGTCTGTTGTTGGTTTCTAGTTTACATGGTAAATTCCCACCTGTCCTTCTCTGTTGTACTCGTTGAATTTGATCTTCCCAACTTGCACGTTGCTAAAACTTGGATGGTGCCCTTGCATTGTTTTCTGTTGGGATGCCTGTGTTGTGACTTTTAGCAACCATCCTTCATTCTCCCCATTGATTCCACCTCACCATGAAGCTCGACATATTGCTATCGTGGATATGCCATCCTTACCACCCCACTATCTCTATTGTATCCGCATTGTCTTGTAATGTGTGTTTAATATTTGTTGTTGATCTGTTCTCCGACAACAGTATGAGATCTATCAAAATATTTGGCACCTCTGTGCAATACGTTAAACTCATCGTGTATGGCATCTCGACCTTCGTTCACCTAATGTCTGGTAATAGCCTCTCATCCATTGCAAATCTACCACGATATTCGTTGCACATATCTCGAAGTACATCCATGTTGTGCCTCATTTTCATCGGGTGTACCATGCTCCTGTGGATATGTTAGCAAGAATTCTTGTCCGTCGTGAATACTCATCATTTGAAACAACGAATCCACCTTGGTATTACCAGCCACCTATGTTTTCATCATGCTGCACTTTCGACTCACCATTCATCTACATCATTTTTTCTATTCGTCATCGTGGGTTTGGTCTTATCATCGGCAAAGGTGCCACTAGGGTTATCTTATTTTTTTGTGTCCTTGCTATCCCAATCCTTGATTGTTATTTTAAGTATGTTCCACTGTTCTCCCCGGTGGCATACGCATCTACCGTCCACACATATGACATTTTCTACCACGCAGACACAATTACCAATGGCGACTTCGTTCAATGTTTGATGTTCTTTCGCCTCTACGCTGTCGTCAATGCATTGGCCTTCGTATGGGTCCCACCTTCGATTCCACATATGCGCAATTTGGAACTACTCCGTTGACTGCTTTAGACACTCGTTGTACTGATGAGAACCCTAATCCTGAGATGAAATAGGTGGTTGCTTAATCTTCTCCTCCATGCCTACGTTCACTGCAATGAAACTCCCTTGGGTCTTCCATAACTCCATGTCGTCATTCATATATGCCACGTTCGTCATGGACTCCTTCCTAGTAGGCTCTCCATTACTCGTTCTCGAACCCACGTTGTCACAAGTCCTTTGGTGATAGTCGTCCAATCATTGGCGCACCTACAAACAAACACCCATATAAAAATTAAAACAATCATATAAAGGAGTAACTTTTATTTATTTACTTACCATATAATAAATAAAATCATATTATATAATATGATATATAATATTATAATATTATATATATATATATATATATATATATATATATATATATATATTATAATATCATATAATATAATACTATTTATTATATTTTTTGTTATATATATATTATATACAACTATAAAATATATATTTACTTTTCATTTTTATTTTATCATTTTATTAATTACATATAAGTATTATATGTATATATAATACTTATATATATAAAAAATTAAAGTTTATTATTATTTTATTTTTATTTTTTTATTTATTTTTTACTTTTTGTTTTGTTTTATATATATATATATATATATATATATATATACTTATAATAATAATTTTTATTTTATTTTATGGATTTTAAAATGTTTTAATGAAATTGAATCTTCAATTGTTACATAAATCAAAACATTACAAATCCCCAAACTATGCAATACAAGCAAAGTCATATGATGGAACAAATGAAGGACCTGACCAACATTGGACTCTCCAACAAAGATAGAAGTGCAATACTTCTCAAAGGACTTTGGAATTCACATTTGAGAACAATCAAGACCATGGGTGAGTACCCATGAAACTGCTATTTAGATGCAACAAAACCCCTAAAGAACCAAATAAAAAAAAATGTGGGTCCCCAATTTTGGGGTATGTTGTTGAGCAGCCACAACAAGTACCCTCATCCTTACTCTCTCCACCTCCATATATGTTGATCGCTCCTCGAGGCAGTGCCCATGGTGGCTAATCTATGAACCATGTGTCATACTCTGTGATCGGCCCTACATCCTCCACATCTGGGAGATCCATCTCCTCATCATCCTCCAAGACCACTCTCCATGGCTCTGTGCATGGTAGCCCGATCTCCTTCTGATGTCTTCTATAGTGCACCAACTCATCGAGGATATCCTACCTCAACCCAAACTGGTGGAGCACTTGTAAGAATTGGATGTACTTCACCTCAATCCTATGCCTCCTAACCAACCATCGAGCCTGTCGCACTCGCCATAAGTGATCTCCATCCTTGGTCCATCTACAGCCCTACTATAGCCTCCATATCACTTGGTAAGATGTTAGTCCAGCCCAAAACTCTTGGTACCACTAGCTTATCCACATTGGATGACTCGGTTGCACCTCCTCAACCAATACCCATCACCTAGAATAGGGCTTCTCCCTACCCAAGCCTACCATAGGTAAACCCTCCGGTTGAGCTACACTAAAGTACTCCCATGCCCAACTCTACAACATCAAGTTGCACCCCAACCCCTTTCTCCCTTGCATTGTCACATCATATAGCTCCCGGTACACCTGCACCAACAAGATGGGAGCCCATGCATATACTTGACTCCCAGTGAGCATGTTGCTCACCACTCCTATCAGGTTTCATGGGAACCTACTACCAGTGCTATTTGGGATCATGATGTTGGCCAACACGAACATAACCAAAGCATGAAGGGGGTCCAACTTCTTGTCCATGTACATGGACAAATAAGGAATACCCCACACTCCACATTCACCCCTTTCCACGCATCACAAAACATTTGAATCATCTCTGTCTTCCAATTTTGATTGACCTCAACCCAGATCCACTCTATCGATACCTTGAGGATGTGATATAAATCCTCGAAGGTAACTATCACCTCACTCGTGGGGAGCTGAAAGGTCCCCCTGTCCGCATCTCACCTCTCCACCAAGGTAGAGAGGTACCCCCCATCGGCCCTCACCACATCCAATTGGGATACCTCCACTAGCTCCACCTCCTCCAAAAACTCCCACTCCTCATCCATAATCTTCTTCCTCATCCCGAGGATGTAAGGCAAAAATCGGTGCCAAACCTCCAAAATCCTAAGCTACAACACAACACAAAACATTGGTTAATAATTTTGAAAAAAAACTTTGCATAATACAAAAGCATAATATTACCTCAACAACTAGTGCCACATACGCAGCCTTGACCCCCACACCAGATTACTCCGTTACCATAGCTTCACTCCAAACACCTCACCTCATGTCACTCCACTCTCTCAAACGCAACTTCTCTCTCCCAAATGCATAAATAAGCTTGGTTTCTCATCCTAGAAACTATTTGTTGCTACTTCAGGCACCTAGATATTTCCATGGACATTTTTTAGCACACTGAAGCACCCATGGGCATTTTCAGAGCACCCAAACATCGACAGGAGTCTCTACATACCAAAAGCGCCAACGGGCGTTTGGTGTCAAAATGCATAAAAGATCAAATATTCACAAAATAGTAGCTCCTCCCAACCAAATCACCCCAAATTTCATCCATCCATACATTTCATCATTTTATTAGGATTTGTGAAGATTCTAACTGATTTGGAAGCATAATTTTTTTTTGCGACCACATATTGCAAATTCACCAAATAAATTACAAAAGCACCCCAAACTTTCAAAATCTTCACAAAACGATGATCCTCATCATTTTCATCACTTATACATCATAACATCATCATTTCACATCATCATTTACCAAGTGCCAAACAACATTCAAGTGAATCTCGTATATAGTAGGTTTTTCTATATACTTGGCAATTGCAACGATTTGCGTCCATACAATTTGGTAAGATTAAAAATCTACCATAAGGACACTTGGTCATTTTCATCATCTCATATATCCTTTCTTGAAAGCATAATCATATTTGGTACTTCACATTTTTCTTGAAACCTTTCCAAGAACAATTTGCACAAAAGTTGTCATTGATGACCTAGTTCGTGGGGCTTAAAACATGGACAAAATCAAATTTTATCATTACACATTTTCTTAACAATCATTATGGTGATTGGATTTAGCAATGGTGATTGGTTCAAATCCTAGCAATTATTTGATAGTCACTAGTTGGCCCTCCGAGGTTGACTACTTTTATTTTTCTTTGCATATTCATCTTTGCATATCAATGATGTAGAAAGGCAAAAATGTTTCAACAGCATAGAATCACCTCAAATTTGGGGCAACCACATTTGGTTTTGACTTTCCCACATTGGGATACATCATACATGATCATGGCATCTACACTTGGCAAAAATCCCTTCATCTATTGGGGCAAAAATAGACACATTTTCCATCACACATATTCACAAAACCCTTCATCTTTTGGGGCAAAACAAATGCAATCATTTCACATTTTTCAACAATCCCCTTCCCATCGTTGGGGCAAAAACGGTATCACATTTTACATCATTCATATTTTCCACATTCCATTTGCATAGATTTTTCAATTGGCTCATGAGATTCATCTGCAAACTCATTCACCAATTGAGGGGGTAAGCTACATAAGAACTCTAAATTCTTTATTCTTTTACCTTTGATTTTGTCTTCACATTCCAATAAGAGAGAGAAGTTGCTTTTGTGCCTAACCCAACCTACTGTCTCATATTTTTTGCACCATATTGTGTTTCACGCAACATGGTACAAAAAGAGGCATTTGTAGACACCAAAATCTAGCCATTTGTCCTCCATCCATGCCTTCCTACCATTTCCACCACCAAAACATAGTTATTTACCTTCCATCCTAGCTTTCCCTTCATTTCCACCTATTATATATTTATTTATTTATTTATTTAAATAATAATATTTTATATATTATATTATATATATATATATATATTTAATAAGTATATATTTATATAAATAAATCAATCCCAACCATCCAATTTCATTTAATCTCATTCATCTATTTCCCTTAATCCATGCCACACCCTAAATTTAATATCCGCCCTTCAATGTGCTTTTATCTCAACCACATGATTAGTGTTGTTGAAACCCTAGCATGCCCTAGGTTGGATTATAAATCAAGGCTATTTTGATGGCTCAACCCGTAAGTTTTTGAATTCCCTGTTCCCTCGCTCGTCATTGTCATCACCACATCCTTCACCTACATCAGATCTACTTCTGCAAAATCCTCCCTCATTCGTCAAACACCTTCAAGTGCTTTCTGCCATACTTGAGTGCCTCTAGGAACCTCCCTACCAGTTCCAAGTGCCCACGAGCATTTCCTGCAGCCATCAGGTGTCCATGGGTATTTTACGTAAGCCTTCTGAACACCCCCTAGCCTTCGAGTGATTATAGGGTGCATCTTTGCCATAGACCTACAATAGATCCAACCATCAATAGAAAACAAGCAAAGAACAAGGTAAATCTATTTCATTTGGTTATATTGCATACTATTTATTTTTATTTTCATTTCATATTGTTATAGCAAGGGTTTTAGTTGTGATTTATGAGGTCTCACATAGTGGAGCCCTCATTGTTGTTACTAACTCTCTAATGTTTATTTATGTGCAAATTATACAGTACATCAGAAGCATTAGATAGCTGATTAAGCTGGAGTTGCCTGGCATCGGATACGTAGAAGCCCACTCACACCTATTGGGATTAAGACACAACTAAAGACACCACCATTTGTTGTAGTTAGGGTTTTAGAGAATACTAGCAAGATTTGTAATAATTGTATCAAGGAGGATTCTTAAATCTGCTATTGTAACAACAGATTTTTTAGGTTCCTCCTTTTAATATAAATATTATTTGTTGTACAATATCTGGTTTATTTGAATTCTATTTTATTTTGCATTGCTTGGTATCACATTTTTAGCTCTACACTTACTTTAATGACTATAATGACGAGTGTCCCCAAGGTTTCTTTTGTTGCAAATATTGTTCATGCCATCCTCAGGATCAGGCTTCTGAGGAGGAACATAACTTCCTAGTGGAAGCTGAGGAAGTGGTTGTGTTAGAAAATGAAGATGAAGATCCTTTGCAGTAGCAATTATTGGTTAAAGCAGTAGAGTCTAAGCAAGATGCTATTACCATGTCTCTCTCTATGTTTGCCTTAATGGGTTTCTAGTCCCATCACATCATCAACATTCAAGGCTTCATCAAATGTCAACACGTCAACGTACTTATCAATTCAAGTAGCATGCATAACTTTATTGATAATAAAACAATGAATTATTGGGGCTTGTATATCAGTACTACTATCCAAGATAAAT
The DNA here is from genome assembly GCA_028583015.1 of Wollemia nobilis. Classification (NCBI taxonomy): domain Eukaryota; kingdom Viridiplantae; phylum Streptophyta; class Pinopsida; order Araucariales; family Araucariaceae; genus Wollemia; species Wollemia nobilis. The sequence goes on from JAQPPZ010017222.1 coordinate 12,249,420, forward strand.
CCTAGTTATTGACTACAATTGATGGCACAACTCAGTATGTGTGTTGTATGACTAATATTAGCATCTAGATCGAATATTATACTTGGTATGACCATATTTTCTCTATGGATTCAGGTAGTGCAAATTCTATCTTAGGGGTACAATGGGTCTCATGCCTTAGAGATGTTACTATTAATCTGCAAATATTATATGTCAAATGGGTGGAATATGGTAAGGTGATTTATCTCCAAGGAATCAAACCTTTTCCTTCCTAGGTGGTTAGTTCACATCAAATGGAAAAGCTCCTAATGAAAGGTGGTTGTAGATTCTTTGCCTAGGTCAATTGCATGGAAGTCCAATATTTAGAACCTCTCCTTTCATATTTACCTTTAGACATGTAGTATATAATTTATCGGTATGAGGTAATCTTTTATACACCCATGGGTCTTCCTCCTAAGTGCACACATGATCATGCCATCCACCTAATTTTGATAATTCAATCTCCTAATGTTCATCCTTACATCTATATGTAGCCCCATAAGTTAGAGATAGAGAAGCTAATTCGAGAGATATTGGAGCAAGGAATTATTTATCCAAGAATCAGTTCTTATTCCTCTCTGGTGGTCATGGTGAGCATAAGGACAATTCGTAGCACGTGTCTAGATTTCCAACCTCTCAACAAGATCACCATCAAAGATAAGTTTTCTTTTCTAGTTATTGATTATTTATTATATGAAGTACATGGTGCTAAATACTTTACCAAACTTGATTTGTGTTCTTGGTTTCATCAAATTAGGGTTAGAGAAGATAATACCCCCATGACTACTTTTCATATGCATGAGGGTCAATACAAGTTTGTAGTCATGTCCTTTGGTTTTACTAATGCTCCTTCCACTTTCTAAAACCTCATGAATTTTGTCTTTCATACTTTGCTTTGCAAGTTTGTGTTAGTCTTCTTTAATGATATCTTAGTTTATAGTAAGACCTAGGAGTCTCATTTAACTCATGTTGGTCAAGTTCTCCACCTATTACAGAAGGAAATGTTATTTGTGAAGAGGTTCAAATGTGTACTTGAGATCAAATATGTGGGACATATAGTATCTTAGGAAGGGATTAAGGTGGATCTTAACAAGATCAAAGCCATGTGGGAGTGGCCCAAACCTATATCCCTTAAATAACTTTCTGGAATTTTAGGTCTTACTAGGTATTACAAGAAATTTTCCTACAGCTATGGCAAGATTGCAGTTCCTCTCATTGCTCTTACTAAGAAGGATGCTTTTATTTGGTCAGAAGTAGCTTTCCAAGCCTTCAATACCCTAAAGGAGGCTAGGTGTTCCACCCTTGTTTTGGCTACTCTTGATTTCAACATGTCTTTTTTCATTGAATTTGATGCTTTAGGAATAGGTATTGGAGTTGTTAGGATCCTCATCCTTTTTATTTATTTTATTGTAATAGTTTAGTTAGTAATTAGTGGGCATATCATTTGAATATAAAATGACCCTTGATCATTAGGGTTAGGGTTAGATAGCTATTTAGGCTTAATCTATTTTTTGCTAATTCTGGAGCATTAGGGTAGGCTGAATTATCTTTATATATTGCATTGTGAGAGAGGTTGAGGTATCTTTAAGAATTATATTATATTGAGATTTTTGAATAGAGGAGGTTGTCCCCTTGAAGTGGTTTTTGATATAAGGGCAAAAATGCTCCTCCACAAAAATATTCAAGATAAGGGCCTTTGCTACAACTGTGATGACAAATATAGTCTAGGGCATAAATGCGCTAAATAAAAATTATACCTATTAGATGTTGAGCTAACCACTACCTCTCCTAGGCCTGATGCAACCAATGACAACTCAAATGGTGAACAAGTGCACATTGATATTGTGGAAGAACCCGCATGTGAGATATCCTTGCAAGCCTAGCAGGTATGACTACACCTTAGACTACAAGGATGTACAGGTATTTCAAGAAATATCCTCTAACCATTTTCATCAACATAGGTAGTGTAGGCCCAAAATGGCCACATCCTTTGAAAAATTTGAAAATATTTTCTTAGGCATAAATATGCTCCCAGCCACTCAAGATATAGTGTATTTTAGAGTGGCCCAGCGCAGGATGCTCCCATCCGCTCAACACTTAGTCTTTTTTCATAGCATAAAGCAAAGTGTTCCACATCACTTAGTACTTAGTTTATTTTGCAGGGGCCCAATGCAGATGTTCCAATCCATAGTCAAACCAAGTCAAAATGATATTAGCATCTTCCAAAGAGTAGATTAGCGCATTGTTGAGTGGTAATTTTGTCCAATTGCAAAACCACACTCACCCTTAGGATTTTGATAACAAAACCCTCTCTTGCAAAGAAGTTAAAAAAAAAGACAACTTCTCCAAGGTTTCGCTATATAAGCATTGCACATGTGTATTAGTAATCTTGTAAAAATGTATAAAATGAGTGTTAGGAATACCTTAATGGTTTGCAAGTAATTGTTAACAAGGGGCCTATGTTGGTTTATTTTATCTTTTTATGCTAGTAATTGCTCATGAAACTTAAAATGAAAGAAAAATGTGATTGGCCCTCATATGACCACGATGTAAAGCCTTAGTTATTTTTATCTTGGAGTACTTTAGGTAGATTTTATCTTCCTTTGATTAAGCCGATTTTAGACAAGTTTTATCTTGCTTAAACCTTACTTCCGATTTTAGACAAGTTTTATCTTGCTTAAACCTTACTTTGAACAATGAAATAGAAGATTAAAATCTATCTATAAATTTGAAACTTAAATGATGAAAAGGTTCACTTGATGTTGCTTTGAACATGAAAATGCCAATAGCCTTTAATATAATAAATAAATTCCCCCTTTTTGATGAAATTATTTTTCATAAAGAGACGTCAATTTATTGTTTTAAAACAATGACCCTCAAATGTCATTATAAATTATCCCTCTTTAATGAAATCATAATTTTCATAAACAATAAATAATTTAATGCTTTCAAAACAATAGCCTTTGATATAATAATAAATAACCTCTCTTTAATAAAATCAGAATTTTCATAAAGAAAAGATAATATATTGCTCTAAAAATGGTGGCCTATGGAATTCCATATAAATTACCCCCCTTTAATGAAATTATAATTTTCATAAAGGAAAGTTCATTTATTGCTTATGAATGCAAATGCAAAGCTTAAAAAATCGATTTGCCTTCAAAATATGAAAAAAATGTGAAATTCCAAAATTATAAAAATCCTTATAAAACAAATTTAAATAATTTTTATAAATTCAAAATGACTTCAGAATGAGATCGAAATTGTTTCGAATGAAATATTGAAGCTCATTCTTCACACCCATGCATTTATTTTTTGCATTTTAATTTTTTCGATTTTTATTTTAATCGTCGAAGTTTAAAAAAAATCTGCAAAAGAGAAGTTAGAAAAATGAAAATAAAATCTAGAAATGTACTAGAATTCTGAAATATAAACATGCAAAACCTTGAAATCTGATTTGCCTTCGAAATATAAAATAATGTAAAATTTTAAAATTATAAAAATCCCCATAAACAACAATTTTCAATTATTTTTATAAATTTGAAATGGCTTCAGAAATGGGATCGAAATTGTTTCAGGTGAAATATTGAAGCTCATTCTTCACATCCTTGCATTTATTTTTGAAATTTAATTTTTTTCAATTTTTATTTAATTTACCGAATTTTAAAAAACTGCAAAAAGAGAAGGTTAGAAAAAAAATAAATAACAATAAAAACTGGAAATGTTAAAAGCAAACTACTCCTAGTATAATGCCACCATATCTTGCAAAACCGAAGATGTGAGAATTTTTGCATATAACCAAAATTATTCAAATTTGCATACACACGGTTCGAAATAAATTAGGTACAATCTTCTAAAGAATAAAAAATATTTTTTGTGCTTCTAAGCCTTCAATAATGCAACCATTAAAAGGCATTTAACACTATCTATAAGCCAATAAAACATGGAAGAAAAGATTAACCATTAGCTCAAACATGCAAAAAAAAAAATTCCTCCCATCTTGCTAACAAAGTGTAAGTTTCTCAAATATTTGCATTAAAAAAAATATTCTATTTTACAGCGAATATTTCCAGCCTCTTCTAAAAAAAGGTCTAGCCTTTGTTTATGAGCTTCAATGGGTTTTTAAATATTTCCATCATTGGCTATTCATTTCTTTTTCCAAATCTTGGCTTTCCAAAGCTTTCTTTTTCAACTCTTGCCTTTCCAACGTTTTCTTTTCTTTTTAAAATTTCCAACATTTGGCAATTTGTTTCTTTTTCCAACTTTTGACTTTCCAACATTTTCTTTTCCATTGGCATGATACGTGACATTTCTCTTCTTGAGTGTTGCCGCTTTTTTTCTTTTCTTTTCCCTTTTTTTTTAATAGTAACCTGCAATAAAAAAACACATGAATTAAACTTTCCAAAATAAAACTATTAATAAAATTTAATTAAAACAAAACTAAAGATAAAATTCAATTACACTTTTTCCAAAACAAAACCATTAATGAAATTAAATTAACTTTAAAAAAACGATGGTTGTATATTTATTTTATTTTCATGATTATTTATTTTTTTTATCCATTTTTTTTATTTTTATTTTTATTTTTATTTTTTTTATTTTACTTATTATTATTATTTTTTAATTTTAAATTTGATTTAATTAATTTCAAATGTTTGAATTGGTTTAATTCAAACATTAAAATTAACCAAAACAATAAAAACAATAAAGAAGCTAATCAACACACTAGACAACTTAAAAGAAACTAAAATGAGACAATAATCCACACCCAAACCTTGGAACATATATTGCAACCTAAACCAAAATTTTCCCTAACATCTAAAAATTGAAAAATAAAAAGGTGGGTCCCCAATTTTGGGGCTAGTTGTGGAATGGCCACAACACGCACATTGCCCCATCCTGTGCACTAAAGTGACTAAGTGTTGGAGATGTTCCATGCCACTAAGTTCCATGACTATTCTAGTACAGATTGGTGACATGCTCTATGCCACTGATCAAAGAGGTGAAAGTGCCCAAAGACAAGTACAAGGGAGCGGCACAACGCAAACCGATATTTTACACTATTTATTGAGCGGATCGGTGACATGCTCCATTTCACATTCAACTTAGGTCAAAGCTTGAGGAGCAGATATCGAGGAGCGGATTACAACATAATGCTCTACACCGTGGATGCAAAATGGAAATAAAGCAGTTTGAAGAATTAAGTGAGCAAATTGGTGACATGCTACATTTCGCTTAATGCTCAGTGTATTTTCATAGATGCTCCAATCCGCTGGCCAAAGTAGTCTATGCTAACGTCAACATTATTTTTAGAGTGGATTGACGACATGTTCTACACCGCTCATCTACAGAGTATTATTAAAGTTTAATCATAGTCGTTTATAAAATACATCAACGGTGGAGATCATGTTGACATTTTTTTATTATACAAAGGTGGATTCTTGATAAAAGAGAACCAGTTGGTGTGAGCAGGTAGACGAAGCATCCATGGAGCCAAGAACCAAGAACTCGGGTAGTTGCAGATTTGCGGCAGGAGGAAGTCCTCAAAAAATATGAACAGTTAAGATCATGTTTCTAATAGCATGGAGGCTAACTACTATTACAGAACCAGCAAGTTGTAGAGTCAAGTTGCCATAGCATGCAATATCAAGCAAATTTCCTATACCTTGCAGGCAAATGAAATGATGCCACCGTAGCATTCTACTAATCTAGCACGATCAAATCCTTGTAATGTTCCACCTATTTTCTTTCATTGTAAAACTATATATAGAGGTCAAACCCTCAATTTTTTAGGATTGACTCTAGAGTGTTTGCTTGTCGTACTATGTAATATCATTTGCAAATTAATGAAAGGAGCATTACTTGGATTTTTGACTCAAGAACTATCATATTTGATATCTTTATTAAGAGGTTCAAGTTGTGAATCACATTTCTATCAATGTTATTATGGTTAGTTCATTCTACTGATATTGGATTACTAGTTGTGAAGCAATTGAAATTTTTTCATAGTTATATTTGTGTTTGTAAGAGGTTTATTTCTTTTAAATCTAGATACTAACCTATTCTGCTAAATTGGATTGTTAGTATTGTGGATGTTGAAATTACTTCTTGTAGCATATCTCTACTTATTCTTTCTTGTATGAAGATTACTTTGTTTTGGGTGCTGCTAATCTTGAGTGTGGGACATTGGAAATAATTTTTTGAAGGTCTTCCCTATGGATGCCTATGTTGTTAGCTCTATCCAGTCATTGTTTACTCATAACTTCTTAACCCTAAACCCTTTTCTAACCCTATTTCTCAAAACCATTATTGAGCTTAATTGATTCAACACTTTATCAATTGACAAGGAACCAGACTAATCTGGAGGTTGGGCTAGAGCAATCTTTAGTCCATTCAATGTTGATTTTTGAGCTGTGACTAACGACTGCAAGCCTGCTCAAAAAGCTGAAAGATATACAGTTGCAGTATCAATTTTACTTGATGTCAATTCAAATTCCAATAGTTTTGGCATATTCAATGGGATCTATTTACAAGAAACACTAAAACCCATCTTATTCTTTATTGTTTGTATCTTTTCTTGAAGGAATCAAGGCTTGGTGAATTGTCTTGACCTTGCTAAGTGGTGAGAAGCAAATTCACTTGCCAACTCCTCGGTCTGTGAAACCAAAAAATTATCCTTGTAGCTTATAATATTTTCATGAGTACTAGGGCATCCGCAAGGAATAACCCATAATCCTTTTTCTATTGTGAGCTCCCTTTTAGAGGGTATACTATCATAAGGGATTTAAATTAGGATTTTATTACAGATGAAACTCCCCTTGAGGTTCATCCTACAGTACCCCCAAGTCCAACTCCAATAGGAAATACACTTGGGAACATGGCCCAAAACCAAAATAAAAATGCAGTTCCAAATCAGCCCTTGCAAAAATATCCTAGCTAGAATACAACTAGTTCCCTTATACTGGCCCATATACATGAAATCCCTTAAGATATATCTAAGGCAATTCCCACCTATGATGAATCTGGTAAAATTGCATATGAACATTGCCAAGATATTCTAAATCTGGCAGCATACACAACATAAAAAATGAGGATGTTATTGTCAGAATCCTAGCCCTGTCCTTTAGAGGAAAGATTATGCATTGGTTCAGGACCCTAGAAGACAATACCATTACCTCATGGGCAGCTTTGGTAGAACCCTTTGTGGAAGAATTCAATGAGTCGGTTGATTATTTTTCCCTCCTCAATCAATTCACATCCATACAAAAGCATCAGCAAGAAACCATTTTAAACTTCAACTTGAGGTTTAGTAGAACTTGAAAGAGGATTCCCTCTAAATCCAGACCTGCTTTAACCCTTGCTTTCATGTATTATATCAGATTCCTCATATCATAGTTAGGTCTGCAAACCCAACAAGGTGGAGTATATACCTTTCCACAAGTTTACAATGCATTTGTCCATATTGAGAATTTATTCATTAATATGGGAATATTACCCCCAAAATCTATGCTACCCTATAATTTAGAAACCTCCAATGTCCAAGGTGAAGTAGCTACATCATCTTATATGGATCCTCCTTTGTCGTGTCTATTTTCATAGATGACCCACATTCCTCACTCAAAAGTATCACCTACTACAGTTCCTTTCCCTTTACTTCCTTCCTAGATACCCCAAGAATCCTTTATGCTCCTTGATATTCAAAATACTTTGAAAACTCTCAGAAACAAGATGAACTCAATGGAGAAAAGAGATATAGAGAGATCTCAATAAAGGATATTTTCTTATGTTAACAAGGATCAAATATCTGGTCCCAACAATAGCGCTGGAGTCAGAGTAAATGCAATGCAAAAAGATCCTGAATGTTCTTCTAAAACAAGTATAGTGAATGTATGGTGTCTAGTGTGCAATGATCCCCATGCCTCAAAATCTTATGTTATGTACCAACACCATGTATAACATGCTATGTAGAAGGCAGATAGAAACCATAAAGGAAGACTGAATATGCTCTGGCAACTAGATCTGATCATGGTTGAAAAAGATCTTGATGAGGATGGACCCATTTTTTCATGACAAGGTCATACAAGAAGACAATGCAGATTTATATGCAAAATATGGGTCAATTTTAGGTCCTCTCTCAAAAGAAGGATCCACATTCCCAAAGTTATGATACAATCCCTATCCCTCAGACCAATGAAAGAAGAGACATTGTACCTAAAGGCTAGGAATAAGAGGTTATTTTTCCCAAGAGGTTTGAGAAGTAAAATGACGGAGATAGAATGAGATCCAATAATGAAGCCCAAGAGAGGCTTAGATTACCCTCCATTACCAAGAGGTAAAGAAATGAAGCCACACAATAGTATAAGAGAAAGTATGGTGAGTCGGAGAGAATATCTGAGAGACCCACTTCTGCCAAGATAGAGTATAACATTATGGAGGAAATAAAAATAATACCTTCCAAGGCTAGCTTATATGACACCCTCTTCATTCCCAACCAAATAGACCTATTGAAAGCTTCTATGAAAAAATATCCACAAGAAACACAGGCCACCACAATCCTCAACATGCCCTCTGGAAAAGACAAAATTTTCCTTGCTACTTTAAAGAACAAGCCCCCTCCCTTTTACATTTCTCTGAGGATGAAGGGGTGGATTATCTGCAACTGTATGATTGATCCACCATAGTTATGCCCAAAGCAGTTTGCGAGGAGATGCGTATGAAATATACCATATCCTACACTATAATTTTGTAGTTATATGGGATACCAATGAAGATAGTGGGAGTGATAAAATATGTTTTGATGAAGCTACATAGAGCCCCTAAGGTAACCATCATGCAATAAATAGTGCTGGTGGATCTAGAGCCTTATTTTGGCGTGTGCCTTTTAAGAGAATTCACTACAAAATTGGGAGGATGCATGTATATGGATTATTCTAGCATGGTGATTCCCTTCAAAGGAAAGAGGATAATAATAACACCAAATAAGCCTGTGTCTTATCATATTGAAAAAATTGAAGAAGACATGTTTATACTCACTCCTCTAGAGGAATTTGAACTAGTGGATAGTTTTGAAGAGCTAGATATTGAAGATGAGTTGCATTTCAAAGAGGATTATAGTCAATTTGGGATAGGTATGGGTACATGTAGCATTTCCACATAAATAGATAAAAGAGTCATTGCTATATCTAATCACTCCCTAAGATAAATAGAAACCTAGACCATGTACTTTGATGGTACAAGATGCAAAAATGGTGTCAGTGTTGGTGTACTATTATAGTCCAAATAATAAGAGACAAAGAGTTTCATGTATAGGCTAACATGGTCATGCACTAACAATACTGCAGAATACGAGGCTTTATACCTTGGGCTAATGCAATATGAAAGCATGGGCATCAAAATATTGAATATATATGGCGACTCTGAATTGATTGTCAATTAGGTAAGATAGAGGTGTAACAGTAAGCACCATTACCTAAAAGCATATAGAAATAGGGTATGGGATTTGATGGAACCCTTTGATGCCCTAAATATAAATTTTTTTCCCATAAGATATAATACCTTGGTTGATTCCTTGGCACTAAGGGGAGCTAATTTCAACCCTTCTACATATATAGGAGTTACAAAAGACAAAAGGATCAAAATGATTTTTAGGTCTGCAATACCATACAAGAAATTTTTTTGGTAGGTCTTTGAAAGTGATGAACAGATCATTGATTTCTTGGTGAGAGAAGCCATTCCATCTACTATTCAAGAGGAAAATATAGAAGAGATAGACCAAAAAGATGTCATCCAGCTTAAGAACAATAATATACCTAGAGGGTTGGTTACTCTAGAATTTTTTTTTAACAATGAAGATAGGAAAAATATCAAATCCATGGAAATCAATGAAAATATCTACAAAGAGATTGAAATTGAAAAGAAAAAGAAGATCAAAGTTGGTGTCTAATGTTCTCCAGAAGAAGAGGAGGATATCAAAGCTCTATGCTCGAAATACCAATATATTGTGGCTTGGTCATATGAGGATCTTAAAGTATATGACAAGAAGGTCATCCAACATACAATTGAGCTAGAACCTAATGCAAAACCCTTCAGGTAGAAACATAGACCTGTAAATCCCAGAATCAAAGCCATAATGAGGGAAGAACTATTGAAGTTATTGGAGGCTAAGATAATTTATCCAATCAAACATTCAACCTGAGTAGCTAACTTGTTATTGATAAGGAAGAAGAATGGTGACATCCGCTTGTGTGTAGATTTCAGAAACCTCAATCAAGCATCACTAAAAAACCACTATCCCCTGCCTCAGATAGACCAAATATTGTAGATCGTGGTAGAAGCAAAGAGGTTCTAAATATTAGATGGCTTCTCTGGATACAACCAAATTTGGGTAAAATATGAAGATCAGTTCAAAACAGTATTCACCACCAAATGGGGTATATTTTCCTATCAAAGAATGTCTTTTGGTCTATCCAATGTAGGAGCCACATTCCAGATAGAAATGAATTATACCTTTGAAGATCTGATCAACAATTTCATTCTAATATACTTAGATGACATGATGGTATTCTCCTATGACAAGAAAGACCACCTAGCACATCTAGAGCAAGTATTTCAGAAGTGCAAAGAATTTGGCATCTCTCTTAATCCTAAGAAGTCATTTTTTGTAGTTTATTATGGAAATTGTTTAGGCCATGTGGTCTCCAAAGAAGGTATGGCCATCGATCCTGATAGGATCAAATCCATTTTTTCCCTTCCACTTCCCATGAATAATAAATATTTATAGTCCTTCTTTGGTCAAATAAACTTTGTCATAAAATTAATCTATGATTTTTCTTAGAAGGAGAAGCCTATCTCAGAATTGCTAAAGAAGAATGCATATTTCAAATGGATTGAAGTGAGAAATCAAGCTTTTAAAATATTTAGATAATCCATTGCTATATCTCTAGTTCTAGTCAACCCAGAATTTAGCAAATATTTCATTATTTATGCTTATGGAGCTAAGGAGAGTTATGCATCGGTGCTCACCCAAAAAAATGATGAAGGAGAATAACACCCCATATTATTTTGGAGCCAGACTCTTCATGAATATCAGGTCAAGCATAATTTTATTAAGAAATAAGTATTTGCAGTAATGAATTCACTAAAAAAATTTAGATAATACTTGATTCAAAGTAAAACCTTGGTCTATGTGGTTCACCTGGATATGAGAAGTTTCATTTTACAAGGTGAACTAGGAGATAAAATAGCTAGTTAGATTACCAAGATCCAGGAATATAATGTGGAAATTCATCCTACCAAGTTGGTCAGAGGTAGAGCACTATACCAAGGTTTGATAGAAGTAGAAGTTTTAGTAGAAGTGATAGCTTGTCGATCAACAACATAATATCAGACTAAAGAACTACAATCAGGGGAATCAGATGACCAAATACTTTCTAACTAAAGTGTGTCCCTCTAATCTCAATCCATCGTAGAGAAAAATATATAGGCTTCAGGATTTGAAATATGTCCTTTTTCCAGAAGTTTTATACAAGAGAAACCTTGATGAGGTCCTCCTAAGATGCTTAAGAGATTATCAGAAACAAAATATCATACAGGATTTTCATGGAGGATTATCTAGAGGACATTTTTTAGGAAGAGTCAAAACTTTGAATATAATTAAGGTAGGCTACTATTGGCCTACCATTTTTGTTGAAACCTTAAAAGTTACAAGAGCTTGTGATGAATGCCAACAATATGTGGGAAGAACTATGAATGCATCATTCCCCCTCAAGCCAATTCAAGTTGAAGAACCCTTTCAGCAATGGGGGTTGGACTTCATAGGGGTTATCAATCCAAATTCCTTAACTGGGTACAAGTAAATTATGACAACCACAGACTACCTCACCATATGGGTAGAGGATATCCCCACAAAGAAATTATACCAATAGGTGGTGATATATTTTATAGAAAACTCAATCACAAGGTTTGGTGTTCCAAAATATTTAGTGAGAAACAATGGACCAACATTCATAGGAGCTAAATACATTGAGTTCACTACAAAATATGGCATCACCATAAAAAATACCTCTAACTACTTCCCTAAGGGAATGGATTAGTAGAATCAACTAACAAAAATATGCTAATAATATTGAGAAGATCATTATAGGATAACAAGAGAAGTTGGCACCTACTACTGGAACAAGCTCTATGGGTAGACATGATCACCATAAAAAATTCCATTAAGACCTCCCCTTTATGCCTTAGTATATGAAAAGGAATTAGTATTTCCTATTCACTTGGAAATTATAGCCCTCAAGTTGATAAATACATAGGATGAGTTTGAGCAGAATCTAGTTGAAACTAGGTTAACACATCTACTGCAACTAGAAGAGAAAAGGACTCAGGCATATGAGGATTTCCAAAAGCATTCATTTGATATCAAGGTATGGTTTGACAAGAAATCCAGGATCAAAAAGTTCAAAGTTGGAGATTCTATCCTCATGTGGAATGTATAAAGAGCTAAGCCAGGGCACCATCAAAAGTTTGATTCCTTCTGGGATGGTCCTTTCAAAATAGCAAAGGTTAAGGAGACCAATGTTTTCCAGCTTAAAAATCTTGAAGGAAACATGCAGCCGATCCTAATCAATGGTTTCCATATTAAACTCTACTTTGATTGAGCTAAGTTCATTGTAATATATGTACATATTTTTGTATCATATCCTTTTTCCCTTTACTTCAAATTTTTCATTTTGTAAAAGTATTTAAAAAAGAGAAAATTTTGCTTCAAAAAAATCAAGTTACAAGTTGCAAAATAAGCCAAGGTGGCAGCGGAATACAACATGGTTCCATTCTGCTCTTAAATAAACTAAGTTGATAGTGGATCACAATATCTATTTTATTCCACTAAATTTCATGACCATTTTAAAGCGAAAACCAAACACTAGTGCTATGCCACTCTCTGAAGAATGAAATATCTACTAGTTGCAATGTGAGTTTCTCGCACCGCTCCCAAGGAAAGAAATACAATGAAGGGCATCGCAAGTTCAGCAAAGTGCTTTATGACATAACCAATCAATGATCGACATAACATCCCCAGCCACCAAGATGCATGTGTTTGAATTGAGAAGCATGCAAATGGATAGTTTCTCATAGTGGTCGTATTAATAGCAGAAGGTGTACATGCAGTAGCATTTAAAAGCGCCCAAAGTGCAAAGCTCATTCATTTGGAAAAAAGTATCATATACCTAGTAGAAAGAGCAAGGGAATAGTAAAGCATTATCTATGAATACTAGAGAGAAAATAATGCTCTAAGAATTTTTAATAAAATGGCCTTCAAAAAAATCTAGGAAGTAGAGCTATCGGCAAATGAAGAGCTAGGCAATTACATTGACAGAGCAGAAGCAGTGGTCGAAATCAAACTAGTTCTCACAAAGAGAACTAAGCTTATAAATAGCATCAATGATAAATATCAAAAATGTGAAGCCTTGACGGTCCAAGGTACTTGTGTTGTTTTCTCTTTCTTGTATTTTTATATCTGTGATTCAATTCATCCTTATCTAGAGTTAATAGCGGCCATTATAAAGTTCTATGACCCTAGGGCAAAAGTGGTAAAGATAGCTAAGGGCAAGGTATTGTTTAACATCACTGCCAAGACTTATCATGACCTTTTTTCTCTAGGAGTAGAACCACCTGTAAGGCCTAAAGAGTTTTGTGTATCGAAGCAAGCCAGATATTACTCCCTGCAATGGTGTGCTCATGAGGGGGAGCCTTTTAAGAAAAGGGTTTATAGCCAATTTAAAACCATTAGACCCAGAAGAAGATTTCCCAATATGCCAATTCCAATTGAGCAATTAATCAACCTAGATCTTTACTCCATGTTAGCTTGTTTAGAGGGTTTGCATTCTGACTAGTTTGTAAGGTATTGGCAAATAGGCACTATGTACTACATTTCCAATGAAAGGATGTATAAACCTGTTGGTCAAAATGACCACATCCAGGAAAAGAAGGAATAATATTCTCAAGATACTAAGTGTAGCAAAAAGTCACGATGGCATGACATTTTGAAGTCCATGGAGTAGACTAAGGCCAAAAGTTGTGATGGCATGATATTTTGAAGGCCCGATGATAGACTAAGTCCAAAAGTCATGATGGCATAATATTTTGAAGGCTCGATGATAGACTAAGTCCATAAGTCATGATGGAACAACATTTTGAAGGCCCGATGATAGACTAAGGCCAAAAGTCATGACGGCACGACATTTTGAAGGATCGATGATAGACTAAGTCCAAAAGTCATGATGATGCGATATTTTGAAGGCCCATTGATGGACTAAGTTCATAAGTTGTGATGGTGCGACATTTTGAAGGCCCAATGATATACTAAGGCTAAAAGTTGTGATGGCACAATATTTTGAAGGTCCAATGATAGACTAAGTCTAAAATTCATGATGGCACGATATTTTGAAGTCTCGATGATAGACTAAGTCTATAAGTCATGATGACGCGATATTTTGAAATCTTGGTGATAGACTAAGTCCAGAAGTCATGATGGCATGATATTTTGAAGGTTTGATGATAGGCTAAGTCCAAAAGTCGTAATGGCATGATATTTTAAACGTTGAGGACCAAGCTGAGATAGAAAGTTGCAATAGCACAACATTTTGCAGGCCCAGTGGACCACTAGATCTGAGAGATTGGATAAATATTGTTGCAACAAGAAGATCCCAACCTCTTTTAGTTATAAGCTTCATCACTTCTTAACCTTCTTCTATACCAGAATGAAACTACGGGTATACTATTGTAACAACTTTTAGTTTTCTGTTATGTAAAACTCTTATATATAGAATGAGTGACCCAAGAAAATGGTTTTCTCTTAGGCATTTACAAGGCTATGTATACAGACTTCTGAAAGCTAAATAAATATCTCCATTCTGGTTCTTGGCTCATTGGTGTTTTGAAATCAAGTATGTATGTGTTGTCTATTGTTGTTTGAATCTAAGTTGAATGTAATCCACATCAATTCTTATTTTGAATTCTTGCATTAACGTTATGTTATATCTATAATTTAACTTCATAGATAAATCTATATTTTTATAAAGCATTCACCTGGAGTTTTAGTTTCTATATTTTGGTTATATTATGCTTCTCTACAAAAGGTTGTAGTAGTAGTTGTTGTTGTTTCTTAATTTGTACCATTTTAATCCTCTAGCCATAGCTATATTTCCCTCTCTTTATGCATTTCCATCTCTCTCCATTTTCCTAAAAGAATCAAAGGAACCAACCTCCTCTAGATATTGAACCAGGTAGACTCTGTTCTAACCTGGTCTTTCAATTTTTGCAAAGTCTTGGGCACAAAAGTAACAAAAGGTAGATTTTGCTCCAACAATTATTGACACGCTTGGTGGGACCCAAATCCTAAGAAATATACAGATAAAAGCCCTGGTGAATAGATTTTCCCTATCAATATTTTTAAATTACCCAATGAATCTACACTGAAAAGGAACCCTATAAAATCCTTTACCTAGCTTATGGTTATGCATCGTATTTTATGATAATCAGATCTAAAGCAAAAAAATTAGAACCCATAGAGTTCTTCAAACTACACGTTGGTAGCCTCCGAGCTAATCCTATTTTGGTGGCTAGAACAGCCTCTACATACACCCACAATACAGGATACACAAATATTTCACCTACGATCCTCCCTAGTACTGCTACTAGTAGAACTTTAACTCTAGCTACCCATACAATCATAATGGCCATAAATCAGTCGATCTTGCCTTACCCTGTATGGAACCACATAGGTCCCTTAAACCTAGAAGATTAGCATTCGATTACCATAATGGCCTTAAAAGCACTACCCCAGTATGATGACACTGGAAATATGGCTTATGAACATTGTCAAGATGTAGTTGCGCTAGCCCTGATCCACCAAATACATGAAGAAGATGTTATGATAAGATTGCTAGTAATTTCCTTGAAAGGAAAAATGCTCTGTTGGTACATATTTCTTGAAAATCAGACCATATCAACTTGGGCCCAACTTGTCGATAAACTAGTGGAAGAATTCAATGAGCAGGTAGACCCTTTCTCCCTGCTAAGTCAGTTTACTGTTATCTAGAAACACACCCAAGAGGATATTGTAGACTTCATTATCAGATTCAGTCAAACTTGGCTAAGAGTACCTGATGGTTTGAGACCAACTCATGAATAGGTGATGTATTACTATTTGAGAGATTTCAACTTAGATATAAGTATGGTTATTAGACAATCTCATGTCTCTACCTTCCTTGAGATTTATCAAGAAGCATAGAAGGCAGAAAGAGACTGTGTCGCTATTGGGAGATTCCTGACCAAAATGATGATGTCCATTTTCCCAAACCTACCCCAAGTATAAATACCTACTTTTCCAACTCCTGCTTCTACTCCTAACACCAGTCTTCCCAAATTGATTGGATAGCCTAACATCCCAGCAATACAGGCACTCCCTACTCTCCCAATGCTCCCTCCAATTCTCGAAATCCCTACAACAATAGTTCCATCAACCCTAGAGCCTCAACTTGTCATCCTGAAAGATCTACAAGCCTCTTTCAAAACTCTAGTAAATAAATTTACATCAATGGAATGAAGGGAAGCTAAAATAAATTTCATCCCAAGGAGATTCCCGCAAATAACAAAGGATCAAGCATCCACTAGTGGCAAAAGTTATGACAAATCTAGCACTATTTATGTCAATGAATATAGCGAACCCAATAAATCTTCGACAGAGTCACTTTTTTGGTGCTCCACATGCAATGATCCCCATGGTGAAAATTTTTGCATGATTCACCAACGTCAGGTACAAAGGTAGCCATGGAGAAAGTTGAAATAAGCCTTAAAGATCAAGTTAATATGATCAGAGAAGAGAATTAGAATTTCATGATGCCTTTTGTTGAACAAGTAGTTGTTCTTACTAAATCAGGAAAGAAAACCTTACAGGTTGATCCCTAAGATCTCAACCCCCTAAAAGTACCTTCGACTATAAGGAACCCTATTGAGAAAAGGAATTCTTATGAAAAATATCCCCCTAGTTCAAACCAAATGGATGCAAACGCTCGTAAGGAAGTACCATAGCATAAAGAAATCAAAATACAGGAACAAGCAAGGGATAAATTAATATACCCCTCACTTACTAAACGTCAAAGGATTGATGCTACTCAGGGGTATAGAAACAAGTATGATGCAACAATGAAGGAAAAGAGTGTTGAACCCCTTCCTTTTAACATAGTTGAGGAAATGAAGAAAACTCCCTCTAAGGCAACTATGTATGAATCTCTATAGCTTCCAAGATAGATTGACTTTCTGCAAGAATCCTTTAGGTCTATGAAAAATAAGAACAAGATCCCAACCTAGATGGATTACACACAAGCTAGTCTAACATCGACTTCGAGAAAAAATAGACCCCCCCTTTTTACTTGTCTCTTGATAGACTTTGGAGCTACAACCACTATGATGCCCAAAGTAGTATGTGACATCATGGGCATGGAATATACGAGAAGTAGTCCCAACATCTTACAGCTATATGGAACCCTTGTGAAAACTATAGGGGTAATCAAAGATATCCTGATAGTACTCCACAGGCTACCCCATATCATAATCATATAAGAAGCAGTAGTAGTGGACTTGGAGCCCTATTTTGGTATGTGTCTCTCCAAATATTTCATAGCCAAGATAGGAGGATATTTGTCACTAGATTTCTCACATCTGGAAATCCCATTTAAGAATAAAAGAGTGAAAATATTCAATGAGAAACCATCAACCTTCCTGTAGCACCCTAAAATTGGTGCAGTAAAATTACAATAATTACATTCACCTTAGTAAATAATTTAAAATTCAAATTTAACCTCCCAAACCACCCGTTAACCATCGAGAAATCTGTTTCCCCCTTTTTCGTGCCATTTTTAGAGGTTGTTTTGACTGTTTGACGATATCATCGCCGATCAGACGATATCGCCCCAGATTTGATGATTTCGTCTGGACTAGGATGTCCAGACGATCTTGTCGCAAAACTGATTTTGGAAAATTAGCTTCTATTCCAACGGGTCTCCAATCTGGGCAGAAGCGTGTCTACATTGTTGGGACCCTCCCCCATTGGAGATCTCCCAAATTGGGATGATATCCAACCTCCTAACTACTCCCCTA
Organism: Wollemia nobilis; assembly: GCA_028583015.1. Taxonomy (NCBI): domain Eukaryota; kingdom Viridiplantae; phylum Streptophyta; class Pinopsida; order Araucariales; family Araucariaceae; genus Wollemia; species Wollemia nobilis. The sequence continues at coordinate 12,267,591 of JAQPPZ010017222.1, forward strand.
AGCCTATTTAATCCTAAGCTATCCCTTTAGCACCCCCCTGGTTGAAATTCTCTGCAAGTTAACTCCATTTACGTTAAATCATCCCTATTCTTCATTTGCACTAGTTCCATATCAATTTTGTTGCAGGTACATCACTATTTTTTAGCCGGAGCCAACACACATCGTCATCGACGAATCGGAGGTGAACCTGGTGAATTCAAGACGATTTTGTACTGATGCGAGATGATCTTGACTGCAATCCATATTGAGGCAATCAGTGCCTGAAGTTTGCACTTCTCAACCTTGTTTTTGCTGTTTTATTCTACAAATTAGATAATTTATTCAGTGTTTATGTTATTTTGCATTTGGAGTTCACCCATTTAGATTAAGTGCATAATTAAATCCTAATTATCATCTAATTAGCATGATTCATTTATGTCTCTATGTTTAAGTTTCAGTTTTATAACATTGTTGCCATTTTATATCATTTCCTTCTGTTAGCACTGTAGTATTTTTTGTATTTTGCATCTGTTTTCGGTTTTGTAGGTCTCTGACGAATTCGTCAAATGAATTCGTCAGATCTCAGACGATCTTGTCTGATTTCAGATGATTCTATCAAATTTCAGATGATCCAGACTGCTTCAACATCAAAATCTTCTTTAGACATCCGGATCAGGTATTCCTCATTTGCATTCTGTAATCTCTCTATTTTTTGTCTTTAAATTTGTTTTCTGTATTCATGTTATTTGCATTTTCATGTAGATTAATCTAGATTCATTCGGCCAAACCTAGGATATGAATGCTTAAAGTTAAAAACGAACACATTAAAACACATTCCAAACCTAGGCATGGAAACTGCCCTTAAATGTTTCTTGGTGAACCCACCATCCGTCGAAAAATCATCAAAATACACCTCCCTTGAGAGGCGGGACCTTCACAAAGTCCTCTCAGTCCGAGGTACCGCGACATCCTTTTCCCATCCTCCTTTCGAGCATGGATCCAATAGCCTAAAGGTAAGGATGCGAAAAATTTGGAGTGATACATTTTGGTGAACCCGACGTGAGTGCATCATAACCTTTTGAAAACAAAACAAAACAAAATATATATATATAGAGAACAACTAAAACATATATGCATTTTAAAACACTTAAAGTTTAAAATCATGTTTAGATGGTAGCTCCTAAGAAAAGGTTAGCAGTTACTATAAACGTAGAAAACCAATTGACAGCCATAGAAGTCAATTTTGTCCTTAGTGTGCCTGAAACAAGTAGAAATCAATTCCTATGGAACAAACTTGATAGAAGACTTAGTCTCATCTCATCTAGGTCCACACAACTTAAGCAAATCAAGAGGCTAGTCCTAGATAGAATCCTAGATCCTCACCAACTAGTTTTTTATCATGAACTTTAGAGAGCCTGCCATAGATGGTTAGCTTATAGGAGAGCTTTAGTATCTTCAAAATTGTTTACCTTTGAGGAATACCTCAAGAACGCAGCCATTGTGCACCAGTTCCTAGGTTGTGTAGAAGACCAAGAGGTTGTTCTTACAGATAGGGAAAGATGGAATAGAGTTCCGCGAGCTGTGCTATATCAAGAGTATTGCCATGAGCTTTACTTTTATCAACCAACATCTAAAATAGACAACATCACTATAGCTCTTTTCATCAAATTTTAAAAAAACTTTCAATTTGAAGAAGAACACTTCATGACTCCTGAAAAACTCGAGCCTATTAATGATATTCATAAATTGTTTATAGAAAACTAGATTATTACTTTAGTATTATTTCTGGCATTTATTGTGTTATTTGCTGTCTTTATTATATTATTTCAAAAAAAAAAAACAAAGAAAAGCTAAAAACTAAAAATCAAAAAACTTAGCAAAAACTTAAACATTTCATTTTCAAATATTGTAGTAGGTATATAGTAAACATATACCTCTTAATTTGTTGCATATATATATATATATATATATATATATATATATATATATATATATATATATATATATTTGCTGAAATCAAAACTTAGCACCATGCCTAAACTTAGGAATGGTAAAGAAACTTTAGGAGAAGGAGAAGATTGGTTTCAAGATACAACTAAAGACCCAAATGTCCTTCTTGGAGATATAAATATGGAAGGAGAAACTCTAGGTCAATCATACGAAGACTTAGGTTAAGATAAGGAACAAGAAGGAAGTGTTAAAGAGGATGGATCCTCATCCCCTAGAGTAGCTCCAAATGGAACTATTGCCTTTGACAATGCAGAGCATTTCAAGAAATTTCTCATGGATAACATTGATGACCTTAATGTGGCAATTCGTATTGATAAAGGGCAAATCAGTAACACTCAAGCAGCCATGGAATATATGTGCAATATGCGCACTAATCCCTTGTCTTTCATTGATCAATAAAGTGACAAGGTTGGGCCATCCAATACGGATATGGTCACTATGGCTCAAAACATGTCAAAACAACAGGTTACCCAACCTCCTAAGGAACCCGTTATTCAACCTAAAATCACTCCCACACAAAAGAAACCTTCCTTCACTACTTTATTCCGCCAAACTATTGAGCAATATGCTTCAAGTAAACAAAAACCTAAAACAAAGCCAAATACAAACTTTCAACAATCTGGGATACAACATAATACAACTTCAAAATTCCTCCATAATACTTTTCCTACCAATACTTTACACAACAATAACATGGCATCTAATCTGCATGTTCCTCCATCCTACGCCCATAAAACCCATGTCAATGCCCTACCAAACCAATATGGGGGGCAAACTAGTAATCTGGAAGCCATGGTGAAACAATTAGCTTCACGTATGGACCAGATAGATCCCTACCGTCCCTCGTATAATTATCGAGAGATCTGTCGTCAACCTTTGGATCCCATAGTTGTAGCTCAACCATACCCTAAGCATTTTCCCATGCCCGTCTTGCCTATATATAAAGGAACCGAAGATCCCATAGAGCATCTTCGCATGTTTAGGATAGCATGTCACGACATATCGCATGATGACTTGCTATTACTAAAAATGTTCCTAAAAAGTTTAGGTGGAATGGCATTAGAGTGGTATTATCAATTGCCCACTCATTCTTTAATAAACTTCGAAGAAACAGCGGAATCATTTGTCCATAAATTTAGTGCCTACATCGAGAGGCATGTAACTATTAAAGACCTATACAATTTAAAACAAGACAAGGATGAATGCTTTGCTGATTTCTTAGCTAGATGGAGGCAATTGACAGGAAAATTGCACTTTGTGCTGCCTTATAGGGAAATGTTGGACATTTTCATCAACAATTCACAAGAACAAATATCTTATGAGCTATCGACTGCTACTTTAACTACCTTCGATCAAGCTATAGATTTAGCTCGAAGAGTAGAAGATGCCATCATTAGGAGAAGCCAACTTAGGAAGAAGGATGATGAGAAAACATCCAGAAATCAATATAAAAACAAACAAGTTGTCGGTGACAGAGTCACTGACAACAGGAATGTTGCTAATATCAATGCAACGAAGACAACAGAAAAATTCATATTGAAACCTCTTGATAAGCCTCCTCGAGAATTCACTAGATTAAATCAACCCTTATCAACTATTTTACCTCAATTACTCGAAAGAGGTTTGATCTAATTACCAGCTATCCGGGAACCTGACCCAACTATACCCGGATACAGAGCTGACTTGCACTATGATTTCCATAAAGGACCTGGACATTCTACCAATGCTTGTAAAAGGTTGAAACATAAAATACAAGATTTGATTGACAATAATGAAATGGAAGTGCAAGCCTTCCAACCTAAACAAAACCCGCCTAATAATACTCAAAAGACCGTTCCCCAAAATCAAAATAAAAATGCCAATCAAACTCTAGACATATTTCAACACCCTTTACCAAGACATGGTAAAGAGGTAGCCAATCAAATCGAACATCATAATGTTACCCCTCCTACCCGATATGTAGGAACCATTAGCGGACAATTACCTGTTCAGGATCCTCAAATATTTGACATGACCTTATCCCTGGTTACGACCAGTGCCCTTACATAATTTTCAAACTTCGAATTCTAGTGATATAGAATCAGATAGTGAAAGTGAACTAGAAATTACTTCAAATCAATCGAATAGTTCTAAAAACGAATCAGATCCTATTCAACCCGTCACAGATGCTATGGTTCCAGAAGAACCATTTCCTAGAAGAGTCACTACTCGACCTTCTTCTAATATATTCATTTCTAATGAACAAGCCATTAATGCTCAACCGAGACCAGTTCAGCATCTTCACTATAACATTGTAGGTACCATTAGAGTCGTTACTCGACAACAAGCTCAAAACTCTCAACAAGAACCAAACCAGAATGATGGATCAACTCCATTCGTTTTGAAAAATCCCAATAAAGGGAATCATGTTCCTATTGTTCAATCTAAACCCCCTTACAATATTAATGAGCAATTGTCCAATACTACGGCCAGAATTTCCCTTTTGGATTTATTAAGATCCTCTCCCACCCATAGGGATGAGTTGATGCTTACATTGAGCCAAATGATGGTACCTCAAAACATTCAACTCGAAGCTATGGCCAATACTATCATCACTCGAGAGATTGATTGTATTGACTTCCGAGATAAAGATATCCCACAACACAATTTACATAAGGACAATCCCTTATACATTACTACTCTAATTGGAGATGTAGCTATCAAAAGAGTTTTGATTGATAATGGCTCATCTCTAAACATTTGCACCTTTGACTTCTACCAACGATTTGGCTTTAGAAGTGATGAAATGAAGAAAACTGATATGATTATCAAAGCTTTTAATGACGAAACACAAGAAACGTGTGGAGTTATTACCCTCCCATTGCAATTTGGCCCTAGAACCCTAGAAACAATCGTGTTTATTGTACATTGCCCAACATCGTACAATATACTTTTGGGTCACCCTTGGATCAACGCCATGCGAGCAGTCCCATCAACCTTACACCAATGTGTTAAATTCGAGTTTAAAAATCAGTTGGTCACTATCCATGGTGACCCTAGACCCTTTGATATGTGTGCTTTGGCAGAACCCGTTGGAGTACAATTTTGCCCTGCTCTGTCATCCACACATCCTAGTTCTTATTTCTCATCTAAAACTCGTGAAACATACACCCATAACTTCACCTATTTCCCCTCCATTAATTTCATCCTCCTATATAGATCAACAACCCTCTAAACAAATCATTTTCGAACCTCAAAAAGATCTTAAGTCTACCACCAATCCTTCAAGTTCTATCCCTATAAATTCAAAACCTATAGACACACCTATCATACCTTCCACATCTAAAGATATAGGTAATAAGCCTTCTACATCTTATGCCCTTTCTGATGAACTCTTACCAGATTTATCTACAACCTTAATATCAAAAAAAACAAATGCTTTCATGCAAGATTCAAACCTTTTAAATAACTTATCTCCATCTCCTCATACTTTGGGCCTCCCACAACCTATGGGAAGTACTTACCAAGTCAAAAGTTGTGCCTTCATTTATAAAGGATATGACTGGGGAAGAATCCCTCGAAATATCAAAACTCATCATCAGGGATATGCTTGATGTTATTTTACCAATTATTATATTAAAGCTAAACCCATGATGCTTAAAATGGGATATGAAGGGAAATGCTTGGGACCTTTCCAAAATGGCATGAAAGAACCTTTCGAGGTAGAACCGTGGCCTGCCCGCTGTGGTGTGGGCCTATTTCCTAGTAAGGGTCAACTCTTTCCTTTTGAGGATGATGATCATCTCATATGCTATCAAGATTATTTGGATAGGCATGTTGATTTGCCTCTTAAAAATCGGTCGTTTTCATGCAACATGTTGTCCATAGCATACCCTGAAATGATTGTCGACCCCGATGAAGAGTTGGAAGGAGATATCTTCCATAATGTCTCTGTTGAAGAGATGTTACACAATGGATTTTATTTTGATGGTTCTATACCAACTATAGCCCAACTTGAGGCCACTAATCCTCAAGATGAATTATCTAAATTAACTTTACAAGAATTACAAGAATTGGGCGTTTCACCCGCCCCACCTAATTTTGAAAGAGATCTACACATGGAGGTAGAAAATGTCATTAAAATTAATATTGGAACTGAGGACAATCCTCACATAATCAATATTGGATCAGAATTAAGTCAAGACAAACAAGAACAATACATTACATTCCTTAAAGAGTATGAAGATGTCTTCGCTTGGACATATGAAGATATGTCAGGTCTAGACCCTTCTGTAGTCATGCATCATCTAGTGGTCCATCCGGATGCCAAACCTGTTAAACAAAAACTTAGAAAAATGCATCCCAAAATGGCTCTGCTAGTCAAAGGGGAGTTATAAAAACTCTTGAATGTTATCTTTATACAAGCTATTGATTATGCTGAATGGATCTCAAATGTAGTTCCAGTCACCAAGAAAGAAGCTACCAAAGTTAGGGTTTGCACAGATTTTAGAGATATTAACGTTGCATGCCCTAAAGATGACTTTCCTCTTCCAAACATGGATCAAATCATTGACTTCACTGCCGAAAGTGGGATGATGTCCTTAATGGATGGATTCTTCGGTTATAATCAAATTCGGATAGCTCCTGAAGACCAGGCTAAAACAGCCTTTATTACCCCCTGGGGTACCTTTTGCTAGAAAGTGATGCCATTTGGCTTAAAGAACGTCGGTGCAACTTATCAACGAGCTATGACCTACATTTTTCATGATATGATGCATGATATCCTACATGATTATGTGGATTATATTATAGCTCGCTCTATTATTGAAAATAATCATTTAGATGATTTAAGAAAAGTCTTTAATCGATTACGAGAATATCTCATTCGATTAAATCCAGCAAAATGCATATTCGGAGTTAAATACGAAAAACTATTAGGGGTTTTAGTTTCTTTATGTGGTATTGAAATCGACCCTCTCAAGATTGCGGCCATCACTAATATGCCCGCACCTACTAATATATCTAAGTTACGAAGTTTACAAGGTAAACTTCAAGCCATCCGTTGCTTCATCGATAAGCTGGCGGATAAAACCGGTCCCTTTCTTAAACTCCTTAAGAAGGACGTCCCCTTTAATTGGGATACAGAATGTAGAGAAGCTTTTGAACTTCTCAAACAATACCTCCTTAATCCACATGTGCTTTCACCACCTAAATCTGATCGCCCATTTCTCCTATATATTTCAGCTTCAAATTATGCCTTAGGGGCTATGTTAGCCCAACTTGATGATGAAAAGCGAGAACGTGCTAATTATTATATTAGCCAAACCTTCATCAGTTATGAAACCCGCTACACAGCGTTGGAAAAACTATGTCTAGCAGTCGTATTTGCTATGCAAAAATTAAGACATTATATGCTTAGTCAAAAAACTTATGTCATTGCTAAATATGATCCCTTAAGGTATCTCATGAGTCGACCTTATTTATCGGGTCGCACATGCCAAGTGGGTTCTTGCTCTAAGCGAGTTCGATCTCACATTCATAGGACGAAGTCCGTTAAGGGTCAAATCATAGCAGATCAATTAGTCGCTGCACCCTTAGAGTCCACCCATCCCCTCATCATCGAGTTTCCAGATGAATGCCTTCAATTAGAGGCAGACCATCCTGAACAATGGTCCTTATACTTTGATGGAGCCCGATGCATGAGTGGGGCTAGTGCGGGTATTATTTTAATATCTCCGCAAAAACATCTTATTCCTTTGTCCTTCAAACTGACATTTACTTGCACCAACAATACTACTGAGTATGAAGCTCTAATCCTTGGATTACGAGCTGCCCTAGCGCTAAAAATTAAACACCTTTTAGTCTTTGGTGATTCCCAACTGGTTATAAACCAAATTAATGAATTTTATCAAACCCGAGATGATAAACTACGCCCATATAAGGCCTATGTTTTACAATTAATGTCTTTATTTGATCAAGTTACCTTGGAAGCTATTCCTCGAACTAGCAACCGTGCAGCTGATGCTATGGCCGCAACTGCATCTCTCCTGCCCTTGGAGTTAGATGACGAATATGCCACTATCATTATTTGTCGACTCTAGGAACCCGCTTCAAATAATTCATGCTTAGAGCCTTTGGATGTGTTTCTAATCAATGAAACTACTCTCGAACATTGGTACAAAGACATATTTGATTTTCTTCAAAATGGGACTTTCCCTGCCAATTCTAATAAAAACCAGTGTCGGTTATTACGTCGTCGAGCAAGTCGATTTGTAATAATTGGCAATACTTTACATAAGAGATCTTTTGAAGGTATCCTATTAAGATGTTTAAACTTAGAAGAGTCTAAATCAGCCTTGAGTGAAGCCCACAATGGATCTTGTGGAGGACACTTTAGTGGTAGTGTTATTGCTAAAAAGATCCTTCGGATAGGATACTTTTGGCCTACCATGGAAACGGATGCACATGAGTATGTGCGCCATTGCGACAAGTGCCAGAAACATGTTGACCTTGTCCATGCGCCTGCTCAAGAGCTACAGGCTATTTCATCTCCATGGCCCTTTTCTAAATGGGGTTTAGACATTATTGGCAAAATCAATCATGTGTCATCTGATGGACACAAGTTCATCATAACCGCCACTGAGTATTTCACGAAGTGGGTCAAAGCTATGCCTTTAGCTTCCTGCACTGGCACACAAGTTTCTAAATTTATTTTTAATCAAATCATTTGTAGGTTCGAAATTCCTGCAAATCTCATCTCTGACAATGGAACTTGCTTCAAAAATAAATATGTTAAAAAATTATGTCAAAAATATAAGATTCAACATCGTTGGTCCACTCCCTATTATCCTTAGGGTAATGGTCAAGCAGAAGCATCTAACAAAACCTTAATCAAAATTCTCAAAAGATTGGTCAATAAAACTGGCCGTGACTGGCACATTCAATTAAATCTAGCCTTGTGGGCCTATCGAACTAGTGTTCGAACCCCCACAGGAACTTCACCATTTGTTTTGGTTTATGGTGTTGAAGCAGTTTTTCCATTTGAATTGGAAGTTCCTTCTTTGGCTCTGCTACTTCAAGATACCGAAGTAGGAGATGAATATCGTGCTGGCAGACTCAAACAGCTGGAACTCCTAGATGAAAAATGCATCAATGCTTTGGAGCATCTCCATGCATACCAAAACAAGCTTAAAAGATCATATGCTAAGAAAGTTTGTCATCGATCATTTGAGATTGGCGACCTTGTTTTAAAAGAAAATCAAAAAAATACAAGTGCAACTAAGGACCTTAAAGGTAAATTTGAGCCCAATTGGCTTGGACCATACATTATTACTGCTAAATTTGAATTAGGAGAATATAAATTATCTACCTTAGATGGTAAAGAACTTAAAGAAACCATGAATATTTTGCATCTTAAACATTACTATGCATAAATTTGGTCATTTCATCCTTATATATAATTGTTTTCAAAAAAAAATTATCTTATATTTCTTTCAAATTTATAAAAATCCAAAAAAACATCACAAATATTCATAATCATCCAAAATCTTCAAAAACTATCTATTGCATTTATTTAAAGCACTTGTTAAATTTTTTCTGCTCAAAATCAAAAATAAAACCAAAAATCAAAATAATGATAAAAATATAATAACAACTATATGCTTGACTCTTTCGAAACCCAAATAAAATAAAGAAGAAAGAGAGAGTCAACAGTCTCAAAACTTCTCAAAAGTATTTATATATATTTTCTTACAATTATTGCAGCTTATATGTTTCAAATTATTTTTGAATAAAATTAGCATTTATTTGGAATCCCTCACTTGCACACTCATAACAATAAATATCTTGATTTTATCTCGCATGATTACTAATCTCTCTTATATCAAAGTTCACAAAATTCACTTAAATAAAGTTTGAGCATAGAGAATTGATCTTGTTATTTACTTAAACCAAGCACATCTTTTCACAATAAAATGATTATATTTGTAATTTCCATGTTTTGCTACATAGTAGAACTGATTTCTTGAGCAAAAAGTTTCCCCGGCTATCCTATCATGCACATGGTCTAGAATCTTTGAGAATTGGCAAAAGGACAAGCTCACCCCTACCCAGAATAAAAATCCCTTGCTCTACAGCTAATCCGAGCAAGTATCCCTAGCACAGAAAAAAAAAAAAAAGTTCAAGAAAGAAAAAAGAGAAAAGAAAAATGTTATTTCAGCAATGTTCCAAGCATTATCAAGCAAAAGAAATACAAAAAGAAAAATAAGCAAAGTTCAAAAGAAAGCAAGAAAGCAATAAAATCCCTTCCCTACCCTTTGAAAAGAAAAGAAGGGTTGATGAGCTTGAATCCCTGGAATTCTCAATTATTCGAAACTGTGAGGTAAGCCCCATAACAGGTGGTTTGTGCCCAACCCGCTTGGCCTTGGGTAACTCCTAGCATGGTGATATGTCCGTCACATTAGCGACCTTCTTTTGTACTGGACCTATGTCCGCTTATGGATTAGCTAGCTCTTGATAATCCGACCTACATAGTAGTCTAGTATGGTTATATGCATCTACATCATGGTTAATGAACACTTATTTGGTTTCTTCAAATCACTTGTATCATATTATCTTGCTCAAAACTGGTACATGAACAATGCAATTGCACACACATTTGTATTTGAGAGATTTTGTGTATCATTATGATAAATCAAGATCGAAAATGAATTCACATATGCACATGGTATTCCTTATAAATCTAACTTTTGTCTTCAAAATAATTTGAAATATTATTTTTGTAACTTGTTTGGAATAAATCAAGTACAGTTGTTTACCATAAAGACAACTATATAATAGAAAAATCAAAAATTTCTTTCAAAATATACAATCAAAACATATATATCTGGTTGAATTTCGTGACGATGGTATAGTTTCAAAACCAAAATTAGAATTTTATGCCTAGCGCAAGTCCTCATTTTCATATTTTCTGTTCATCAAAAATCAACCATGCAATAAAACTATTTTTTTTTTTTTTTTTTTTGGATTTTCGTGATGATGGTATAAGTCTATACCTACATATTCTATGCCTAGCACAAACCATTCTAACAATTTTTATTCCCCATTTATTAAAAATCATGAAAACCATATGACTTAATTCATTATGTTACACAAATTATGCTTTTCAAAAGCAAACACATTTTCATTATTTCATGTCATTATGTCAATCGTTAATTTTGCAATGATGGTATAATTCCTAACGAATTATCCAAAAAATTTATCACACTTAGGAATTTATGCCTAGCAAAAATCATTTGAACATTATTTCATGCATACTATTTTCATGAAAATCTACAAAACAAACCATCATCATCACCATTTGCACTATTGCACCAAAGTCTTAAGACAACCTCTTAAGCACTCTTTTACTTTTAACAATATTTCTATCCTGGGATTAGCTTGATGACCGAGTGAGCAGCGACTCCATGAAATGGTCTATAATAGCGACAATGTCCTTTGAAATTATTGTTAGAAATCTTTTTTTATCTTTTACCACATTTCATCACAAACAACCAATTTGTCACATCAGATTATTTCATTCAAAATATCACAGCATGACATCAAAATTATAATATTTCCAACGACATAATTACATCCAATTATTAAATCAATCAATCAAACATAAAAGCATCATAAGCATCACATAATACAAGTCATATGATCAAAACTATATATCATATATATATCAACAACATATATACATCACCAAAACTGGATTGGTATGCCACAATCCGCACCTCGGCATACTCAATCCTCTATAAAAATAATAATACAACAATGTCAGTCTGTACAATGTCAGTGCAGCCCTCTAGCCTTGAGAGCCCCTTGAGCTCTTTACCTCATCTCCTCCCCCGCCCTGAGGTGGACAAGGTGGCCCCATCGCAGTTTGTGTAGTCCTCGTCCTCGACTGGGACATGGTCCTCGATGACCCGATCCTGATCGGATTTGCGATGTTAGCTGGCAGGAGTAGTCTATCCGCCTCTGGCACCAGCTGGAAGTATAGTGTCTGATAAAAAGTCAGCTAGGCAATAGCCCATGTCAACTCCCCAAAGCTTGCCCCTCTGCCCCATGCCTTGAGGCATGCAATCTCATCCCGCAACTGTGACACCTCAACCCGGTGGCATGCAGCCTCATCCTGTAGCGTCTGCACCTGAGCCTGGATACGATCTCTCTCCACTCGGAGAGTAGCCATCTCGCTACTCTCTCCTATGTCGACACCCTTGCCCTTATCGGGCGATGGTGGCCTCTGTGGAGATGGGGGTCTCACCTCCCTCCTCTCCCTCTCTCTCTGTCATGGCCGCTCATGTGCCTGTGGCCTCCTCACCTCTCTCCCACTATGACCTTGGGCTGCCTCCATCATTGCCTGGCACCGCCTCCCTATCCGATGCATAATCGCATGGATCGGACCTTGTGCCCTCGTCATCCGAGGAGGGTGAATGCCTACGTAACAGGCATCGTATCCATCGGCTACTCCTGTGTCATCCCCATCCATTGGCTGGATGGGGGCATCATTCGTGTCCTGGCTCCAGAACCGCTACATTTCGGGAGCCCCGCTAATTGTAGTGTTATCCTGGATAGTCCGAGAAAACTCATAATCCCTCAGAGATGGGATCCCTTGCTATAGATCGAACTGTCGCAACACTCGGTCGTACCTATGGAGCTCCACCTCTCCCCTCTCCATCCTCAGCCAGTAAACTCGCCTAACGTGAGCCAACTCTTGTTCATCCTCGGCCCACCCTGGATTCTCCCTCCATGGCCTTCAGGTGATCTGGTCTGGGACTAAGTCATCTAGTAGCCTCTGGGACATCGGCAGATCTATTCGTCGCTGTGCCCCTCTCCGGAGCCACCAGTAGAAGACTCAGGTCCTCTCCTCGTCAACCCTTGTCATAGGAAGCCCTATCGGCCTCTGCATTGCAATGTGCTCCAAGCACCAAACCTGTAGTAGTGATGTCATAACCAGACATCGGTCGCCCTTGTACACGACCACATACAAGATCCTGTACAATCGGCATAAAACAAAACTGCCCCAAGAAAACCTGTAGTCGTGGTCTCTCATGTCATAGACCACATCCGCGAGCATCCATGGCACCCTGCACCCACTCTGGTGGCACAGCAGAAGTCCACCAACTACTCCAGCTAGAACCCGTGTGAGTGTAGATGCCCCAGGAATCTGGCGCAGTGCCTCAATATTAACTCTGCCCTTCTCCAGGGTGAAGCTTGGGTCACCGCACAGCCGTCCCATAGCGCGGCCCTGATTGGCCATAGGAGTAATGAGCCGTCCTTGTATGGGGATTCACAGAATCCTCCATACATCCTGCAAAGTGGGAGTCATCTCCCCTGTAGGTAGCCGAAAACATGAAGAGCCCGGATACCACCTCTCTGCTAGGGCCGTTAGTAGCCCCATATCTGTAGATACCTGTGGCATTTTTGCCACATGCAGTAAGCTGACCTGTGCCAGCTGATCCCGCTCTGCCTGTGTGAGAGCGGCCAAGTCATCTCTCAACCCTTCGTACTTCCATTCCCTGCTCTTTAGTAATCCTCTTTGCAAACATAAACAACAAAACAACAAACAATCATTAGTAACAATTCAAGTAAATAAGCATTCACCAGGTATGGTTTGAAGCTGGACACATAATTTATGATGCTAATCATGATGAATGGTCTAAAACCCTAGAAGATAAGGTTTCCATGGGAGTCAATGGCATTCCCATAAAACAAATTGAAGGTGATATAGAACAAGAAAAGGGGAAAGCAGTAGCAACTGAACAAATAAAATTCCCCAAAAGAAGACGTCAAGAGTCCATCCCCCCTTTAGGATTAGACATAGAATCTGATGATAGTGCTCAGCTTGAGCATAGGATAAGGACAGTAGAATCAAGGAAAAGAAAAGCAGATTTGGATAAATGAGGGGTCCAAAAGAAGAGAAGAAAAGAAATATCCTCTTAAAAGTTAGAGCATGAGGAATCAAAATAGCCCAAAGAGTCCGAGGAACACATAGGATCAAAGAAGCATGAGAAATTAGAAGACCAAGAGGGAATAGGGGAGATTTTAGAGCAAAATTTTGAGAAATATATGATAGACGAACAAAAATGTAAAAATAGTTGAGGAGCCTCCTCTAGAGGAAACACCTAATGAGGAGCAATACCCAATGAAGGCAACAACTAGAATTGATGACTTGAGCCTAAAGCAAATTGTAGAAGTCTACACTGAGAAGTCTTAGGAAACTGAAGACATCACTCTGCCAAAGTCCTCAAGTATGTCTCCCATCGATCTTGATACTCCTTCTTCTCCTCATTCCCAGAGAAATTCCCCTCCCCATTCTAAAGGTTAGGGTAATCTATAACCTTCCCATAAACCTCCACCATCACCTTCTCATAAACCTCCACCATAACCTTCCCATCAACCTCCACCATCACCTTCCCATCGACCCCCACCATTTGTTCATCAAACTCCCTCATACACTCAACAAACTCTGCCAACTTCACCATCAACTCAGCAACCCCCACCAGCATCTCCCCCTACTCACAAAGGGTCTCCTTCTAGACAATTAAGTATGGAATACTCTTTAGCCACCACTCATTTCCCTTTTTCCACCAACCTTCTAAGCTTCCAGGCCATGCAAACTGCTTCCCCCATAAGCAACCCTATTATTTCTAAGTTCAAAAGATTGAAGAAAGCCACCATAAAAATTGTCACATGGTTGAAGTCGCGGAGCTCCCTAAGTTCTACAGATATAGCCCACGTCAGATAAGGAACAATGCTATATCCCATCAGCATGCAGTGGTCCATGATAAAGATGACCCTACTCGTGCAGAAGCTAGAGAAAAAAATGACTCTGGAAGAATTCTAGGTTGAGGTGACCACGGAGGATATGACCCATCTACAAATGGATGATGAGTGGAGAAAATCTCAGACCCATATGGGGACAATTTATCTAAACATAAAATACTACAAGTATAAGTTCCTTCGGGTAGAATACATGAGGAAGCATTTAGAAGAAGCCCTCCACCAGCAAAAAACCACAAAAAAGGCTTTGAAAAATGAAGCTAGTAAATAGGAGCAAATGTTCAATGAGGTTGCCTCCTACAAAGAGAAAGTAGCGAAGGATGAAGAATAGATTCAAGTGCTACAGTAGCAATTTGAAGACCTTAATAAGTAGTTATCTTATAGCATCGATAAAACCAGTGGGTTGTCCAAGGAAAAAGCAAAAATAGTCTGGAAGGGGATGCTCGAAAACGTCAGCAAGATAACCCTAAAGGCTAGGACCACATTAGCATATCTCCTCAAAATCAAAGATATGCTAGGCCAGGTAGAACATGAGTTCAAAGCATCAATCAAGCTCTTGGTAATAAGGGTGTCAGTAACTAGTAAAATTTAAGTCTTGGCATATAGCACTCAAGTAATAGCCAGATATAGAGCTCACGATAAAAATTGATCCGAGGCCAAATTGGTTGACACAAGCTAGTAACAAAAATTTCAAATATCATGTTGGAGCTGAAGATAGAGGCTAAAGCAATTATAAAACACGTGAGCATAACTAAAAACTATGGCATGCCTAGCTTTTCGGATAAAAATACGAACCTCCTAACAGAAGATGAGCTAAAAGTCGCTTGGAAAAAATTCCTAGAGGATGAATCAGAGATTGATAGCTGGGAAGAGCCAGTTCAATATTCACTATGGCTTAGGATATCACCCACATGAATTCTTGTCTACATGAATTATGCTTAAGTTCCAAAGCTTTATCATATGACAAAGCCAAAGAATTAGAGTACCTGTACATCACCTTCAAAGAGAAGACAGATACGTACGAGGAGACCTGGAAGAAGACTTGCACCACTTACAATGAGGTTGTTCTGGAAAAGAACAAACAAGAAAAGGAGAAGCAAATAAATGCTAAGAAAGCCTCATCCAACAGCACAACACCTCCAGATTAAAGAGAAATAGAAAAATCCGATGAAGATACTCTAGAAGAATGATCACCCCAAAGCAAGATTTTTTGTTTTTTACATGGTATCTTTCCCCTTCTTTCCCTTGTTTTTTATTATTATTCTCTTTTTTGACTTCGATCCCCAATATATAAAGGCTCTAGTTTCTAACATTCAGCTGACAGAATTACCCCAGGAGGCACCAAGAATATTGGTCAAAATGACCACATTTAGGAAAAGAAGGAATAATTTTCTCAAGATACTAACTGTAGCAAAAATTTATTATGGCGAGACATTTTGAAAGCCATGGAGCAGACTAAGGCCAAAATTTGTGATGGCAAGACATTTTGAAGACCTGGTGATAGACTAAGTCCAAAAGTCATGATGGCGCAACACTTTGAAGGTTTGGTGATAGACTAAGTCCTTAAGTCATGATGACATGACATTTTGAAGGCCCGATAATAGACTAAGGCTAAAAGTCATGATGGCACGATATTTTGAAGGCCCAGTGATAGAATAAGTCCAAAATTCATGATGGCACAACATTTTGAAGGCTCGATGATAAACTAAGTCCATAAGTCGTGATGGCATGACATTTTGAAGGCCCAGTGATAGACTAAGGCCAAAAGTCATGATGGCACGATATTTTGAAGGCCCGATGATAGACTAAGTCCAAAAGTTGTGATGGCATGACATTTTGAAGGCTCAGTGATAGACTAAGTCCATAAGTCATGATGGCATGACATTTTGAAGGCTCGATGATAGAATAAGTCTAGAAGTCATGATGGTGCGACATTTTGAAGGCACGGTGATAGGTTAAGTCCAAAAGTTATAATGGTGCAACATTTTGAAGGCCAAGGACCAAGCTTAGACAGAAATTCATGATAGCATGATATTTTTTAGGCCTAGTGGACCACGAGATCTAAGAGATTGGATAAATATCACTGCAACAAGAATATCCCAACCTCTTTTAGTTAGAAGCTCCATCACTTCTTAACCTTCTTCTATACCAGAATGAGCCTAAGGGCATACTATTGTAATAACTTTCAATTTTATGTTATGTAAAACTCTTATATTTAGAATGAGTTACCAAAGCAAATGGTCAGCTTTTAGGCATTTACAAGTCTATGTATACAAACTTTTGAAAGCTAAATAAATATCTCCATTCTGGTTCTTGGCTCATTGGTGTTTTGAAATCAAGTATGTATGTGTTGTCTATTGTTATTTTAATCTAAGTTTAATGTAATCTACATCAATTCTTATTCTGAATTCTTGCATTAACATTATGTTAGATCTATAATTTAACTTCATAGATAAAGTTGTATTTTCATAAAACATTCACCAATATTTTATATGTTTTGGTTCTGTTATGCTTCTCTACAAAATTTTGTAGTAGTAGTTGTTTTTGTTGCTTAATCTATATAGTTTTAATCCTCTAGCCATAGCTGTATTTTCCTCTCTTTATGAATTTCCCTCTCTCTCCATTTTCTGAAAAGAAGCAAAGGAACCATCCTCCTCTAGAGATTGAACCAAGTAGACTTTGTTCTAACCTAGTCTTTCAATGTTAGCAAAGTTTTGGGCGCAAACATAACCAAAGGAAAATTTTGCTCTAATAAAACCTAACGTAGAGAAGGAAGGTATCAAGGGCATTTACTTCGACTAACCAACTTTCCTTGATAAATTAATGCATGATCAATTGGTAAGGATGAAAAAAGATTCAAAATCTCCCTCTTTTCGGCACCTAATATTGTTCAAACTTGGTCTGGATGTTCTATGTCATTGTAAAGTAGATGATGCCCTATATTTTGATAAAAGAGAAAAATGATAAGGGATACCTTATCCCTGTATATTATTTGATCACCCACTTGAGGAGCACAGAGTACTTTTATAGGTTTAACTTGGAATTCCTAGGGTCTGGTTTGAAAATCATGTATAGGAAATGCCCTAGGTTACCACATTTTACTAGAGAATTATTAATATTACCAGGCACCGAAGAAGGGGACTAGTATGTTCTCATGGAAATCATAGTTATCAAACTTTATGGCTTCAATGAAAAGCCTTTTTTGCTACCTCATTTTGTCACGAATAGATTGTTGGCCCTAGAATATTTGAGACAAGCAAATTTCATTAATATGAATTATGTCTCTAGTAAGAAAATAATATGTTTATTGAATTACCATAATGTTGATGATATAACTATTTTCTTAAAGTGCCAATCTATTTCGATTGGCTGATGTTCCTGGTCCAATAGCTGCATACTGGTCTTTTCAAGCTACAAAAGGAGGTTCCATACATCTTCAGGTATTCTTCATATCTATTTTGGATCTTTTTCTTCTTTTAGGCCAAGAATAAGGATCAAAATGGGGAGCACCTACCTATATGTGAATGGTCGCCGCTTCTTTTGAAAGTGGGTTTATATTACCACTTTAACATGAAATTCTTAGGCCCTAGTCTTAAACTCATAAATGGCCATATGCCAAGAATTCCCAAGCAAATGCAAGACACCTTGAGACACCCCCATGCAGAAGAATTCCCAAGCAAATGCAAGACACCTTGAGACACCAAAATATTAGCATGGTGGCAAATACGGTACGACATTCAAACATTCACCAGGTATGGTTTGAAGTTGGACACATAATTTTTTGCAATATATGATGCAAATCATGATGAATGGTCTAAAACCCTAGCAGATAAGGTTTCCGTGGGAGTCAATGGCATTCCCATAAAACAAACTAAAGGTGATACAGAACAAGACAAGGGGAAAGCAATAGCAACTGAACAAATAAAATTCCCCAAAAGAAGACGTCAAGAGTTCATCCCCCCTTTAGGATTAGACATAGAATTTGATGATAGTGCTCAGCTCGAGCATAGGATAAGGATAGTAGAATCAAGGAAAAATAAAGCAGATTTGGATAAAGGAGGGGTCCAAAAGAAGAGAAGAAAAGAAATATCCTCTTAAGAGTTAGAGAATGAGGAATCAAAACAGCCCAAAGAGTTCGAGGAACACATAGGATTAGAGAAGCATGAGAAATTAGAAGACCAAGAGGGAATAGGGGAGATTTTAGAGCAAACTTTTGAGAAATATATGATAGACGAACAAAAATGTAAAAATAGTTGAGGAGCCTCCTCTAGAGGAAACACCTAATGAGGAGCAATCCCTAATGAAGGCAACAACTAGAATTGATGACTTGAGCCTAAAGAAAATTGTAGAAGTCTACATTGAGAAGTCTTAGGAAATTGAAGACATCACTCTGCCAAAGGCCTCAGGTATGTCTCCCATTGATCTTGATACTCCTTCTCCTCATTCCCAGAGAAATTCCCCTCCCCATTCTAAAGGTTAGGGTAATCTATAACCTTCCCATAAACCTCCACCATCACCTTCTCATAAACCTCCACCATAACCTTCCCATCAACCTCCACCATCACCTTCCCATTGACCCCCACCATTTGTTCATCAAACTCCATCATACACTCAACAAACTCTGGCAACTTCACCATCAACTCAGCAGTCCCCACCAGCATCTCCCCCTACTCACAAAGGGTCTCCTTTTAGACAATTAAGTATGGAATACTCTTTAGCCACCACTAATTTCCCTTTTTCCACCAACCTACTAAGCTTCTAGGCCATGCAAACTGCTTCCCCCACAAGCAACCCTATTATTTCTAAGTTCAAAAGATTGAAGAAAGCCACCATAAAAACTGTCACATGGTTGAAGTCACGGAGCTCCCTAATTTCTACAGATATAGCCCACGTCAGATAAGTAACAATGCTAGATCCCATCAGCATGCAGTGGTCCATGATAAAGATGACCTTACTCGTGCAGAAGCTAGAGAAAAAATGACTCTGGAAGACTTCTAAGCTGAGGTGACCACGGAGGATATGACCCAGCTACCAATGGATGATGAGTGGAGAAAATCTCAGACCCATATGGGGAAAATTTATCTAAACATAAAATACTATAAGTATAAGTTCCTTCAGGTAGAATACATGAGGAAGCATTTAGAAGAAGCCCTCCACCAGCAAAAAACCACAAAAAAGGCTTTGAAAAATGAAGCCAGTAAATAGGAGCAAAGGTTCAATGAGGTTACCTCCTACAAAAAGAAAGTAGCGAAGGATGAAGAATAGATTCAAGTGCTACAGTAGCAATTTGAAGACCTTAATAAGTAGTTATCTTATAGCATCGATAAAACCAGTGGGTTGTCCAAGGAAAAAGCGAAAATAGTCTGGAAGGGGATGCTCGAAAACGTCAGCAAGATAACCCTAAAGGCTAGGACCACATTAGCATATCTCCTCAAAATCAAAGATATGCTAGGCCAGGTAGAACATGAGTTCAAAGCATCAATAAATCTCTTGGTAATAAGGGTGTCAGTAGCTAATAAAATTTAAGTCTTGGCATATAGCACTCAAGTAATATCCAGATATAGAGCTCACGATAAAAATTGATCTGAGGCCAAATTGGTTGACACAAGCTAGTAACAAAAATTTCAAATATCATGTTGGAGCTGAAGATAGAGGCTAAAGAAATCATAAAACACGTGAGCATAACTAAAAACTATGGCATGCCTAGATTTTGGGATAAAAATACGAACCTCCTAACAGAAGATGAGCTAAAAGTCGCTTGGAAAAATTTCTTGGAGAATGAATCAGAGATTGATAGCTGGGAATAGCCAGTTCAATATTCACTATGGCTTAGGATATCACCCACATGAATGCTTGTCTACATGAATTATGCTTAAGTTCAAAAGCTTTATCATATTACAAAGCCAAAGAATTAGAGTACCTGTACATCACATTCAAAGAGAAGACAGATACGTACGAGGAGACCTAGAAGAAGACTTGCACCACATACAATGAGGTTGTTCTGGAAAAGAACAAACAAGAAAAGGAGAAGCAAATAAATGCTAAGAAAGCCTCATCCAACAGCACAACACATCCAGATTAAAGAGAAATAGAAAAATCCGATGAAGATACTCTAGAAGAATGATCACCCCAAAGCAGGATTTTTTGTTTTTTACTTGGTATCTTTCCCCTTCTTTCCCTTATTTTTTATTATTATTCTCTTTTTTGACTTGGATCCCCAATATATAAAGGCTCTAGTTTCTAACATTCAGCTGACAGAATTACCCCAGGAGGCACCAAGAATATTGGTCAAAATGACCACATTTAGGAAAAGAAGGAATAATTTTCTCAAGATACTAACTGTAGCAAAAATTTATTATGGCGAGACATTTTGAAAGCCATGGAGCAGACTAAGGCCAAAAGTCCAAAATTCATGATGGCACAACATTTTGAAGGCTCGATGATAAACTAAGTCCATAAGTCGTGATGGCATGACATTTTGAAGGCCCAGTGATAGACTAAGGCCAAAAGTCATGATGGCACAATATTTTGAAGGCCTGATGATAGACTAAGTCCAAAAGTTGTGATGGCATGACATTTTGAAGGCTTAGTGATAGACTAAGTCCATAAGTCATGATGGCATGACATTTTGAAGGCTCGATGATAGAATAAGTCTAGAAGTCGTGATGGTGCGACATTTTGAAGGCACGATGATAGGTTAAGTCCAAAAGTTATAATGGTGCAACATTTTTAAGGCCGAGGACCAAGCTTAGATAGAAAGTCATGATAGCGTGATATTTTTTAGGCCTAGTGGACCACGAGATCTAAGAGATTGGATAAATATCACTGCAACAAGAATATCCCAACCTCTTTTAGTTAGAAGCTCCATCACTTCTTAACCTTCTTCTATACCAGAATGAGCCTAAGGGCATACTATTGTAATAACTTTCAATTTTATGTTATGTAAAACTCTTATATTTAGAATGAGTTACCCAAGCAAATGGTCAGCTTTTAGGCATTTACAAGTCTATGTATACAAACTTTTGAAAGCTAAATAAATATCTCCATTCTGGTTCTTGGCTCATTGGTGTTTTGAATTCAAGTATGTATGTGTTGTCTATTGTTATTTTAATCTAAGTTTAATGTAATTTGCATCAATTCTTATTCTGAATTCTTGCATTAACATTATGTTAGATCTATAATTTAACTTCATATATAAAGTTGTATTTTCATAAAACATTCACCAAGATTTTCTATGTTTTGGTTCTGTTATGCTTCTCTCCAAAATTTTGTAGTAGTTGTTGTTTTTGTTGCTTAATCTGTATAGTTTTAATCCTCTAGCCATAGTTGTATTTTCCTCTCTTTATGAAATTCCCTCTCTCTCCCTTTTTTGAAAAGAAGCAAAGGAACCAGCCTCCTCTAGAGATTGAACCAAGTAGACTTTGTTCTAACCTAGTCTTTCAATGTTAGCAAAGTTTTGGGCGCAAACATAACCAAAGGAAAATTTTGCTCTAATAAAACCTAACGTAGAGAAGAAAGGTATCAAGGGCATTTACTTCGACTGACCAACTTTCCTTGATAAATTAATGCATGATTAGTTGGTAAGGATGAAAAAGGATTCAAAATCTCCCTCTTTCGGCACTCGATAATGTTCAAACTTGGTCCTGGATGTTCTATGTCATTGTAAGGTAGATGATGCCCTAGATTTTGATGAAAGAGAAAAATTATAAGGGATACCCTATCCCTGTATATTATTTGATCACCCACTTGAGGAGCATAGAGTACTTTTATAGGTTTAACTTGGAATTCCTAGGGTCTGGTTTGAAAATCATGTATAGGAAATGCCCTAGGTTACCACATTTTACTAGAGAATTATTAATATTACCAGGCACCGAAGAAGGGGACTAGTATGTTCTCATGGAAATCATAGTTATCAAACTTTATGGCTTCACTAAAAAGCCTTTTTTGCTACCTCATTTTGTCACGAATAGATTGTTGGCCCTAGAATATTTGAGACAAGCAAATTTCATTAATATGAATTATGTCTCTAGTAAGAAAAGAATATGTTTATTGACTTACCATAATGTTGATGATATAACTATTTTCTTAAAGTGCCAATCTATTTTGATTGGCTGACGTTCCTGGTCCAATAGCTGCATACGGGTCTTTTCAAGCTACAAAAGGAGGTTCCATACATCTTCAGGTATTCTTCATATCTATTTTGGATCTTTTTCTTCTTTTAGGCCAAGAATTTAGGTTTTATTTCCACCACTACAAAGGATCAAAATGGGGAGCACCTACCTATATGTGAATGGACTCCGCTTCTTTTGAAAGTGGGTTTATATTACCACTTTAACATGAAATTCTTAGGCCCTACTCTTAAACTCATAAATGGCCATATGCCAAGAATTCCCAAGCAAATGCAAGACACCTTGAGACACCCCCATGCAGAAGAAAGAGACCGGTTCATCCTAACACAGGGGGTAGTCATCAGGCTTTACGGCTTCATAGAGAAGCCTTTCTTGTTGGCTTACTATGTCATCAAGCAAATTTTTACTCTAGAGTACGTAAGGGAAATAGATTTCATCAACAACGAGTTTGGGATAGGTGCTCAAAGGACACATACTTGCCTCATGCCCTTCTAGTGCGAAGGAGTAATAGTGTAAAATAAGGGAGACCACGAGCGAATTGCTCGAGTTCTAAAGGACCTAAAATTGATAGAGCTACCAAAAAAATGGAAATATGACCCCAAAGAAAAATTCACCCAGAGGCATGCCACCCTAAACAAGGCTCATTTCAAATAATTCCATGCCTTTGATAGGCAAATCGACAAACAGGGCAAAAATAACAATGAAAATCAACCGCTCGAATGACATGTCAAAAAAATGTAGCCACTATCCTCATGGTATGATTTTTATGAGCACTTGATATATTGGAACCCAAGTTCAAACCCAAAGCACAAACTCACTGATGAAACCATCAAGAAAATGAATAAGAAAGGAAAATATTGGGACCACACCAAAATATTAGCATGGTGGCAAATGCGGTACCACATTCAAACATTCACCAGGTATGGTTTGGGCTGGACACATAATTTTTTGCAATATATGATGCAAATCATGATGAATGGTCTAAAACCCTAGCAGATAAGGTTTCCATGGGAGTCAATGGCATTCCCATAAAACAAACTGAAGGTGATACAGAACAAGACAAGGGGAAAGCAATAGCAACTGAACAAATAAAATTCCCCAAAAGAAGACGTCAAGAGTTCATCCCCCCTTTAGGATTAGACATAGAATCTGATGATAGTGCTCAGCTTAAGCATAGGATAAGGATAGTAGAATCAAGGAAAAGAAAAGCAGATTTGGATAAATGAGGGGTCCAAAAGAAGAGAAGAAAAGAAATATCCTCTTAAGAGTTAGAGCATGAGGAATCAAAACAGCCTAAAGAGTTCGAGGAACACATAGGATAAAAGAAGCATGAGAAATTAGAAGACCAAGAGGGAATAGGGGAGAGTTTAGAGCAAACTTTTGAGAAATATATGATAGACGAACAAAAATGTAAAAATAGTTGAGGAGCCTCCTATAGAGGAAACACCTAATGAGGAGCAATCCCTAATGAAGGCAACAACTGGAATTGATGACTTGAGCCTAATGCAAAATGTAGAATTCTACATTGAGAAGTCTTAGGAAACTTAAGACATCACTCTGCCAAAGGCCTCGGGTATGTCTCCCATTGATCTTGATACTCCTTCTTCTCCTCATTCCCAGAGAAATTCCCCTCCCCATTCTAAAGGTTAGGGTAATCTATAACCTTCCCATAAACCTCCACCATCACCTTCTCATAAACCTCCACCATAACCTTCCCATCAACCTCCACCATCACCTTCCCATCGACCCCCACCATTTGTTCATCAAACTCCCTCATACACTCAACAAACTCCGCAAACTTCACCATCAACTCAGCAGTCCCCACCAGCATCTCCCCCTACTCACAAAGGGTCTCCTTCTAGACAATTAAGTATGGAATACTCTTTAGCCACCACTCGTTTCCCTTTTTCCACCAACCTGCTAAGCTTCCAGGCCATGCAAACTGCTTCCCCCACAAGCAACCCTATTATTTCTAAGTTCAAAATATTGAAGAAAGCCACCATAAAAACTGTCACATGGTTGAAGTCATGGAGCTCCCTAAGTTCTACAGATATAGCCCACGTCAGATAAGGAACAATGCTAGATCCCATCAGCATGCAGTGGTCCATGATAAAGATGACCCTACTCGTGCAGAAGCTAGAGAAAAAATGACTCTGGAAGACTTCTAAGCTGAGGTGACCATGGAGGATATGACCCAGCTACCAATGGATGATGAGTGGAGAAAATCTCAGACCCATATGGGGACAATTTATCTAAACATAAAATACTACAAGTATAAGTTCCTTCGGGTAGAATACATGAGGAAGCATTTATAAGAAGCCCTCCACCAGCAAAAAACCACAAAAAAGGCTTTCAAAAATGAAGCCAATAAATAGGAGCAAAGGTTCAATGAGGTTGCCTCCTACAAAAAGAAAGTAGTGAAGGATGAATAATAGATTCAAGTGCTACAGTAGCAATTTGAAGACCTTAATAAGTAGTTATCTTATAGCATCAATAAAACCAGTGGGTTGTCCAAGGAAAAAGCAAAAATAGTCTGGAAGGGGATGCTCGAAAACGTCAGCAAGATAACCCTAAAGGCTAGGACCACATTAGCATATCTCCTCAAAATCAAAGATATGCTAGGCCAGGTAGAACATGAGTTCAAAGCATCAATCAAGCTCTTGGTAATAAGGGTGTCAGTAGCTAATAAAATTTAAGTCTTGGCATATAGCACTCAAGTAATAGCCAGATATAGATCTCACAATAAAAATTGATCCGAGGCCAAATTGGTTGACACAAGCTAGTAACAACAATTTCAAATATCATGTTGGAGCTAAAGATAGAGGCTAAAGCAATCATAAAACACGTGAACATAACTAAAAACTATGGCATGCCTAGCTTTTGGGATAAAAATACGAAACTCCTAACAGAAGATGAGCTAAAAGTCGCTTGGAAAAAATTCCTGGAGGATGAATCAGAGATTGATAGCTGGGAAGAGCCAGTTCAATATTCACTATGGATTAGGATATCACCCACATGAATGCTTGTCTACATGAATTATGCTTAAGTTCAAAATCTTTATCATATGACAAAGCCAAAGAATTAGAGTACCTGTACATCACCTTCAAAGAGAAGACAGATACGTACGAGGAGACCTGGAAGAAGACTTGCACCACTTACAATGAGGTTGTTCTGGAAAAGAACAAACAAGAAAAGGAGAAGCAAATAAATGCTAAGAAAGCCTCATCCAATAGCACAACACCTCCAGATTAAAGAGAAATAGAAAAATCCAATGAAGATACTCTAGAAGAATGATCACCCCAAAGCAGGATTTTTTGTTTTTTACTTGGTATCTTTCCCCTTCTTTCCCTTATTTTTTATTATTATTCTCTTTTTCGACTTGGATCCCCAATATATAAAGGCTCTAATTTCTAACATTCAGCTGACAGAATTACCCCAGGAGGCACCAAGAATATTGGTCAAAATGACCACATTTAGGAAAAGAAGGAATAATCTTCTCAAGATACTAAGTGTAGCAAAAATTTATGATGACGAGACATTTTGAAGGCCATGGAGCAGACTAAGGCCAAAATTTGTGATGGCAAGACATTTTAAAGACCTGGTGATAGACTAAGTCCAAAAGTCATGATGGCGCAACACTTTGAAGGTCTGGTGATAGACTAAGTCCATAAGTCACGATGACATGACATTTTGAAGGCCCGATAATAGACTAAGGCTAAAAGTCATGATGGCACGATATTTTGAAGGCCCAGTGATAGACTAAGTCCAAAATTCATGATGGCACAACATTTTGAAGGCTCGATGATAAACTAAGTCCATAAGTCATGATGGCATGACATTTTGAAGGCCCAGTGATAGACTAAAGCCAAAATTCATGATGGCACGATATTTTGAAGGCCCGATGATAGACTAAGTCCAAAAGTTGTGATGGCATGACATTTTGAAGGCTCAGTGATAGACTAAGTCCATAAGTCATGATGGCATGACATTTTGAAGGCTCGATGATAGAATAAGTCTAGAAGTCGTGATGGTGCAACATTTTGAAGGCACGGTGATAGGTTAAGTCCAAAAGTTATAATGGTGCAACATTTTGAAGGCCGAGGACCAAGCTTAGATAGAAAGTCATGATAGCGTGATATTTTTTAGGCCTAGTGGACCACGAGATCTAAGAGATTGGATAAATATCACTGCAACAAGAATATCCCAACCTCTTTTAGTTAGAAGCTCCATCACTTCTTAACCTTCTTCTATACCAGAATGAGCCTAAGGGCATACTATTGTAATAACTTTCAATTTTATGTTATGTAAAACTCTTATATTTAGAATGAGTTACCCAAGCAAATGGTCAGCTTTTAGGCATTTACAAGTCTATGTATACAAACTTCTGAAAGCTAAATAAATATCTCCATTCTGGTTCTTGGCTCATTGGTGTTTTGAAATCAAGTATGTATGTGTTGTCTATTGTTATTTTAATCTAAGTTTAATGTAATCTGCATCAATTCTTATTCTGAATTCTTGCATTAACATTATGTTAGATCTATAATTTAACTTCATAGATAAAGTTGTATTTTCATAAAACATTCACCAAGATTTTCTATATTTTGGTTCTGTTATGCTTCTCTACAAAATTTTGTAGTAGTTGTTGTTTTTGTTGCTTAATCTGTATAGTTTTAATCCTCTAGCCATAGCTGTATTTTCCTCTCTTTATGAATTTCCCTCTCTCTCCCTTTTCTGAAAAGAAGCAAAGGAACCAGCCTCCTCTAGAGATTGAACCAAGTAGACTTTGTTCTAACCTAGTCTTTCAATGTTAGCAAATTTTTGGGCGCAAACATAACCAAAGGAAAATTTTGCTCTAATAAAACCTAACGTAGAGAAGGAAGGTATCAAGGGCATTTACTTTGACTGACCAACTTTCCTTGATAAATTAATGCATGATCAATTGGTAAGGATGAAAAAAGATTCAAAATCTCCCTCTTTTCGACACCTGATATTGTTCAAACTTGGTCTGGATGTTCTATGTCATTGTAAAGTAGATGATGCCCTAGATTTTGATAAAAGAAAAAAATTATAAGGGATACCCTATACTTGTATATTATTTGATCACCCACTTGAGGAGCACAGAGTACTTTTATACGTTTAACTTGGAATTCCTAGGGTCTGGTTTGAAAATCATGTATAGGAAATGCCCTAGGTTACCACATTTTACTAGAGAATTATTAAGATTACTAGGCACCGAAGAAGGGGACTAGTATGTTCTCATGGAAATCATAGTTATCAAACTTTATGGCTTCACTGAAAAGCCTTTTTTGCTACCTCATTTTGTCACGAATAGATTGTTGGCCCTAGAATATTTGAGACAAGCAAATTTCATTAATATGAATTATGTCTCTAGTAAGAAAAGAATATGTTTATTGACTTACCATAATGTTGATGATATAACTATTTTCTTAAAGTGCCAATCTATTTCGATTGGCTGACGTTCCTCATCCAATAGTTGCATACGGGTCTTTTCAAGCTACAAAAGGAGGTTCCATACATCTTCAGGTATTCTTCATATATATATTGGATCTTTTTCTTCTTTTAGGCCAAGAATTTAGGTTTTATTTCCACCACTACAAAGGATCAAAATGGGGAGCACCTACCTATATGTGAATGGACTCCGCTTCTTTTGAAAGTGGGTTTATATTACCACTTTAACATGAAATTCTTAGGCCCTACTCTTAAACTCATAAATGGCCATATGCCAAGAATTCCCAAGCAAATGCAAGACACCTTGAGACACCCCCATACAGAAGAAAGAGACTGGTTCATCCTAACATAGGGGGTAGTCATCAGGCTTTACGGCTTCACAGAGAAGCCTTTCTTGTTGGCTTACTATGTCATCAAGCAAATTTTTATTCTAGAGTACGTAAGGGAAATAGATTTCATCAACAACGAGTTTGGGACAGGTGCTCAAAGGACACATACTTGCCTCATGCCCTTCTAGTGCGAAGGAGTAATAGTGTAAAATAAGGGAGACCACGAGCGAATTGTTCGAGTTCTAAAGGACCTAAAATTGATAGAGCTACCACAAAAATGGAAATATGACCCCAAATATAAATTCACCCAAAGGAATGCCACCCTAAACAAGGCTCCTTTCAAATAATTCCATGCCTCTGATAGGCAAATCGACAAACAGGGCAAAAATAACAATGAAAATCAACCGCTCGAATGACATGTCAAAAAAATGTAGCCACTATACTCGTGGTATGATTTTTACGAGCACTTGATATATTGGAACCCAAGTTCAAACCCAAAGCACAAACTCACTGATGAAACCATCAAGAAAATGAAGAAGAAAGGAAAATATTGGGACCACACCAAAATATTAGCATGGTGGCAAATGCGGTACCACATTCAAACATTCACCAGGTATGGTTTGAAGCTGGACACATAATTTTTTGCAATATATGATGCAAATCATGATGAATGGTCTAAAACCCTAGTAGATAAGGTTTCCATGGGAGTCAATGGAATTCCCATAAAAAAAACTGAAGGTGATACAGAACAAGACAAGGGGAAAGCAGTAGCAACCGAACAAATAGAATTCCCCAAAAGAAGACGTCAAGAGTTCATCCCCCCTTTAGGATTAGACATAGAATCTGATGATAGTGCTCAGCTCGAGCATAGGATAAGGACAGTAGAATCAAGGAAAAGAAAAGCAGATTTGGATAAAGGAGGGGTCCAAAAGAAGAGAAGAAAAGAAATATCCTCTTAAGAGTTAGAGCATGAGGAATCAAAACAGCCCAAAGAGTTCGAGGAACACATAGGATCAGAGAAGCATGAGAAATTAGAAGACCAAGAGGGAATAGGGGAGAGTTTAGAGAAAACTTTTGAGAAATATATGATAGACGAACAAAAATGTAAAAATAGTTGAGGAGCCTCCTCTAGAGGAAACACCTAATGAGGAGCAATCCCTAATGAAGGCAACAACTAGAATTAATGACTTGAGCCTAAAGGAAATTGTATAAGTCTACACTGAGAAGTCTTAGGAAACTAAAGACATCACTCTGCTAAAGGCCTCAAGTATGTCTCCCATTGATCTTGATACTCCTTCTCCTCATTCCCAGAGAAATTCCCCTCCCCATTCTAAAGGTTAGGGTAATCTATAACCTTCCCATAAACCTCCACCATCACCTTCTCATAAACCTCCACCATAACCTTCCCATCAACCTCCACCATCACCTTCCCATCGACCCCCACCATTTGTTCATCAAACTCCTTCATACACTCAACAAACTCCGCCAACTTCACCATCAACTCAGCAGCCCCCACCAGCATCTCCCCCTACTCACAAAGGGTCTTCTTCTAGACAATTAAGTATGGAATACTCTTTAGCCACCACTCGTTTCCCTTTTTCCACCAACCTGCTAACCTTCCAGGCCATGCAAACTGCTTCCCCCACAAGCAACCCTATTATTTCTAAGTTCAAAAGATTGAAGAAAGCCACCATAAAAACTGTCACATGGTTGAAGTCACGGAGCTCCCTAAGTTCTACAGATATAGCCCACGTCAGATAAGGAACAATGCTAGATCCCATCAACATGCAGTGGTCCATGATAAATATGACCCTACTTGTGCAGAATCTAGAGAAAAAAATGACTCTGGAAGACTTCAAAGCTGAGGTGACCACGAAGGATATGACCTAGCTACAAATGGATGATGAGTGGAGAAAATCTCAGACCCATATGGGGACAATTTATCTAAACATAAAATACTACAAGTATAAGTTCCTTCGGGTAGAATACATGAGGAAGCATTTACAAGAAGCCCTCCACCAGCAAAAAACCACAAAAAAGGCTTTGAAAAATGAAGCCAGTAAATAGGAGCAAATGTTCAATGAGGTTGCCTCCTACAAAGAGAAAGTAGCGAAGGATGAAGAATAGATTCAAGTGCTACAGTAGCAATTTGAAGACCTTAATAATTAGTTATCTTATAGCATCGATAAAACCAGTGGGTTGTCCAAGGAAAAAGCAAAAATAGTCTGGAAGGGGATGCTCGAAAACGTCAGCAAGATAACCCTAAAGGCTAGGACCACATTAGCATATCTCCTCAAAATCATAGATATGCTAGGCCAGGTAGAACATGAGTTCAAAGCATCAATCAAGCTCTTGGTAATAAGGGTGTTAGTAGCTAATAAAATTTAAGTCTTGGCATATAGCACTCAAGTAATAGCCAGATATAGAGCTCACGATAAAAATTGATCCAAGGCCAAATTGGTTGACACAAGCTAGTAACAAAAATTTCAAATATCATGTTGGAGCTGAAGATAGAGGCTAAAGCAATCATAAAACACGTGAGCATAACTAAAAACTATGGCATGCCTAGATTTTGGGATAAAAATACGAACCTCCTAACAGAAGATGAGCTAAAAGTCGCTTGGAAAAAATTCCTGGAGGATGAATCAGAGATTGATAGCTGGGAAGAGCCAGTTCAATATTCACTATGGCTTAGGATATCACCCACATGAATGCTTGTCTACATGAATTATGCTTAATTTCAAAAGCTTTATCATATGACAAAGCCAAAGAATTAGAGTACCTGTACATCACCTTCAAAGAGAATACAGATACGTACAAGGAGACCTGGAAGAAGACTTGCACCACTTACAATGAGGTTGTTTTGGAAAAGAACAAACAAGAAAAGGAGAAGCAAATAAATGCTAAGAAAGCCTCATCCAACAGCACAACACCTCAAAATTAAAGAGAAATAGAAAAATCCGATGAAGATACTCTAGAAGAATGATCACCCCAAAGCAAGATTTTTTGTTTTTTACTTGGTATCTTTCCCCTTCTTTCCCTTATTTTTTATTATTATTCTCTTTTTCGACTTGGATCCCCAATATATTAAGGCTCTAGTTTCTAACATTCAGCTGACAGAATTACCCCAGGAGGCACCAAGAATATTGGTCAAAATGACCACATTTAGGAAAAGAAGGAATAATCTTCTCAAGATACTAAGTGTAGCAAAAATTTATGATGGCGAGACATTTTGAAGGCCATGGAGTAGACTAAGGCCAAAATTTGTGATGGCAAGACATTTTGAAGACCTGGTGATAGACTAAGTCCAAAAGTCATGATGGCGCAACACTTTGAAGGTCTGGTGATAGACTAAGTCCATAAGTCACGATGACATGACATTTTGAAGGCCCGATAATAGACTAAGGCTAAAAGTCATGATGGCACAATATTTTGAAGGCCCAGTGATAGACTAAGTCCAAAATTCATGATGGCACAACATTTTGAAGGCTCGATGATAAACTAAGTCCATAAGTCGTGATGGCGTGACATTTTGAAGGCCCAGTGATAGACTAAGGCCAAAAGTCATGATGGAATGATATTTTGAAGGCCCGATGATAGACTAAGTCCAAAAGTTGTGATGGCATGACATTTTGAAGGCTCAGTGATAGACTAAGTCCATAAGTCATGATGGCATGATATTTTGAAGGCTCGATGATAGAATAAGTCTAGAAGTCATGATGGTGCGACATTTTGAAGGCACGGTGATAGGTTAAGTCCAAAAGTTATAATGGTGCAACATTTTGAAGGCCAAGGACCAAGCTTAGACAGAAAGTCATGATAGCATGATATTTTTTAGGCCTAGTGGACCACGAGATCTAAGAGATTGGATAAATATCACTGCAACAAGAATATCCCAACCTCTTTTATTTAGAAGCTCCATCACTTCTTAACCTTCTTCTATACCAGAATGAGCCTAAGGGCATACTATTGTAATAACTTTCAATTTTATGTTATGTAAAACTCTTATATTTAGAATGAGTTACCCAAGCAAATGGTCAGCTTTTAGGCATTTACAAGTCTATGTATACAAACTTCTGAAAGCTAAATAAATATCTTCATTCTGGTTCTTGGCTTATTGGTGTTTTGAAATCAAGTATGTATGTGTTGTCTATTGTTATTTTAATCTAAGTTTAATGTAATCTGCATCAATTCTTATTCTGAATTCTTGCATTAACATTATGTTAGATCTATAATTTAACTTCATAGATAAAGTTGTATTTTCATAAAACATTCACCAAGATTTTCTATGTTTTGGTTTTGTTATGCTTGTCTACAAAATTTTGTAGTAGTTGTTGTTTTTGTTGCTTAATCTGTATAGTTTTAATCCTCTAGCCATAGCTGTATTTTCCTCTCTTTATGAATTTCCCTCTCTCTCCCTTTTCTGAAAAGAAGCAAAGGAACCAGCCTCCTCTAGAGATTGAACCAAGTAGACTTTGTTCTAACCTAGTATTTCAATGTTAGCAAAGTTTTGGGCGCAAACATAACCAAAGGAAAATTTTGCTCTAATAAAACCTAACGTAGAGAAGGAAGGTATCAAGGGCATTTACTTCGACTGACCAACTTTCCTTGTTAAATTAATGCATGATCAATTGGTAAGGATGAAAAAAGATTCAAAATCTCCCTCTTTTCAGCACCTGATATTGTTCAAACTTGGTCTGGATGTTTTATGTCATTGTAAAGTAGATGATGCCCTAGATTTTGATAAAAGAGAAAAATTATAAGGGATACCCTATCCCTGTATATTATTTTATCACCCACTTGAGGAGCACAGAGTACTTTTATAGGTTTAACTTGGAATTCCTAGGGTCTGGTTTGAAAATCATGTATAGGAAATGCCCTAGGTTACCACATTTTACTAGAGAATTATTAAGATTACCAGGCACCGAAGAAGGGGACTAGTATGTTCTCATGGAAATTATAGTTATCAAACTTTATGGCTTCACTGAAAAGCCTTTTTTGCTACCTCATTTTTTCACGAATAGATTGTTGGCCCTGGAATATTTGAGACAAGCAAATTTCATTAATATGAATTATGTATCTAGTAAGAAAATAATATGTTTATTGACTTACCATAATGTTGATGATATAACTATTTTCTTAAAGGGTCAGGGTGAATAAATAACCCAATATTTGGATAGGTTGGGCCTATTTTATATCCCATAAATGTGGAGATATGACCCAAATGACAAATTCCTCAAGAGGAACATTGCCATTAATGGAGAGAAGTCCCACAAGTTTGAGAAGACCTCAAGGCCTCATTTTGAACAGGGGAGGAATAATAAGTAAAATGCCCCATTAGATTGGAATGTTGCCAAAATGGAACAACTTCCCTTGTGGCTAGACTTCTATGAGCAAATAGTTGATTTTTATCCAGATAGTAATGAAAGCCACCAGTTGAAGGAGTCTAAGATCAAAGAGCTTGAAAATAATAAGAAATGGGATGAAGGCAAAATCGTATATTGGTGGAGAATGAGAGTAGAAACTGGCACAAACAAATCAAGATTCGATCGGGTAATAGATGATGATTATTTTGAGAGATATGACAAGAACATCAAAACCTAGAAAGCAAAGCACCCTAAGAATCTGGTACTAATTTACAAGAAAGCATAACCAGGGATAGATTCTCCTTCCCCACATTCATTAGAGGAAACTCAAGAGGCGGGGGCTGATACTCAATTAGCTGCTATTGAAGCTCCTAAAAAATTTGAGCCCTCAATGGAGCAATTGTAGAAATACCCTGTAAGAGCCCATCTCATGAGTAAAATGTATTATTCCGATGATAGGGCCATAAACACAAAGTCATAAGATAGTTACTAGACCCAAGTGCCTAGCCCTGGGAAGGGAACCCCCTAATACTGAGATAGATTGGAATAAGAAGGATGGAGACTTTGTGTTCACTCCTGTGAGTTTCACTACCGTAACCTTAGTTGCACTGAACCCTAATGTTGAAAATATATTGTAGAAGGAACCTTCTAAAGAGGATACAAAGAGTGATAAGTCGATAGTATTTTGAGTTTTAATAGAAAATCTAAATATTCACTAGAGGAAACCCAAAAGGAGGTTTGTAAGAAATAAAAATTGGATGAGGGAAAAAGTGTTGAGAATACCCCTATTTTAGTTGCAGAGAAATTGGTACAACAAGTACATCAAAAAAGTGTAGAGATGGTTCCAGAACATCCTACATCTATAGGCAAAGGTACAATAACTATCCCTTCTTATCCTTCTCCTTCTCTTTCCCCAAAAAAATATCCTTCACCTTATGAAGGAAATGAAATAAAGGTGTCCTCTCCCCCTCATAATTCACCACCTATCTCATCAACAAATATAGAGGGCCAATCCAATCCATCTCCTCCATATTCACCTAAAATTCCAGTTTCATCATCCTTGTTCGTTCCACCTTTGCCATCGCAACCTCCAACATCAACTGAAACCTAAGTTGTTTCATCCACACCCACTCACCCTTCTTCGAGTTTCATTTTCGTTACCATGTATTTCACCATTGTAACTGTAGCAATAACCATAGATTCAACTATGGTCACTACTACTCCATTATCATCAATGGTTGAGTTTGTCCTTCCATATCTTATAGCCTCTCCTCCTCCTACAAGTTATCCCACATTGGCTTCTTTGCAAAAGGAGAAGGAGGTTTCACAAAAAATTTAGGATTTTTAGGTAGAGAAGTTGTCCAAGCCTTCAAAGAGGATGGCTACAAAGAGGAGTACAATGTTTTTTGACTTAGTTTCAAGGCAGAGGTATTTAGGTCTATTATCCCTTTGGTGAGTAAGCCTAAAAAAGAGATGATTGTGCAAGACTATTATCTAGAGGAATATACCAAAGACATTGAGCAACTACTTTTTGAAGATGATCTGGTTATAGAAAAATCTCACTTAGAGACTTTCTATGTCAAGATTGATATATACAAGGATAAAGTTGACAAGCTAGAGCACCAAATAGAAAAATTAGAGAAGACTGTTAGCAACCAAAAATAGGTAGAGAAAGTCATCAGGAATGAAGTGAAAAGTTGGCAGAGAAAATTTCAAGAGGCCAATAAGCTCAAAGATTAAGTGGAGGAGCAAAAGAAGAAAAATTAAGAATAGGAAAAGGAAATACATGACTTGAAGCATCAACTTTAGATTGAAAAGACCAAGTCCTCAAGCTTCTCGAAAGTAGGAGTGAAGAAGGTAAGGAAACAGTTGTGGTCCAAATTTTTGGAGAAATGCTCTAAACTACAGCCCATCATAGATTATATGGATGATGCTAGTCATTTGCTCCATAATACTCAAGAATACCTAGACAAATTCACTCAAGAGCTACAACCCATGGTCATTCCAGTAGAACAAATATGTAAATTGGTAGATAGAAGGCTTAGTGAGACTGCTAAACCGATCCCCAACAAGGAATGGAGCACTTCTAGATTGGCTGCTAGAGTTATAGTAAAGAATAATAGATTACTTCAAAAGGCTTGGTTGTTCTATGATAAAGTGGAAAACACAATTAGATATGTGGTAGATATCAACCAAGAAATGACTCAGTATGGCTTTAAAGGACTCTGACTTAGAAATAACACTTTGTTATTAGAAGAAGAAATCAAGAAGAGTATAAATTTGAGCCTCCAAGATGATTCTGAGGTTGATGCCTAGAAGAAGCCAATTGATCAAGAGCAGGTCTCCCATATGATAACTGATTTAACCAGACTAAAAAATTTTATGGACTTGGTGAATAAGAGAAGCTCCAAAAATTATGAAGATACTACCGAATTGGAGTTTATCCATAAGCAGCTTAAGGAGACATCCAATCCTTCTGAAGTAGTTTGGAAACAAGCCTTGCAGATTCTTAAGCTGATGATCCAATTGTTTAGGACTAATACTAAAAAAATTTAAGGAGCAAGACTCACCAGAGGAAGAGAAGGATGATTAGGACCAGGAAGACAATGGAGAAAAAGAATCCCATTAGGAAGGGGAGGAACCAGATAGGGTTGCTAAAGACCCTCAAGAGACACAAGTGTAAATTTTTCCGTTTTCAAATATTTTTGTAGTCATGAAAAAGTGTTGTATTTTTTGTTTTTTCTTGACACTGTCAAAGGACAATAATAAAAGCATGAGGTCGAAGAGCAAAGAATGTAGTTTTTGTGAAGGTATTCAGATCATTTTGATCAGGCTTATAAGGGACAACAATGCTATATTTTGCTTGACATGGAGCATTTTTGAATGAGCGACGAATATCATTGTTTCCAATATGACCTCCATATGAACCGTTATCCTCTGAGTGGCTTCACAAAGTTTTCAGAGGGTAATTATCATATAGAAATTATTCTATGAAGCATTGCTTGAAGATTTATATTTTTGACTCCTGATACCCAATGGATAAGACTATGAGTTCATTGGATTTGCAAGAAAATCCACCTGGGAGTTGCCAGAATGTAGGCCCAAAATGGCCACATCCTTTGAAAATATTGTCTAAGGCATAAAGATGCTCCCAACTGCTCAGGAATTAGTGTATTTTAGAGCAGCCTAGCATAGGATGCTCTCATATTCTCAATACATAGTCTTTTTTTACAACATAAAGCAAAGTGCTCCACGTCACTTAGTACTTAGTGATTTGGTAGTGGCCGAGCACAGATTTTCCAATATGTAGTCAAACCAAGTCAAAATGATGTCAGCATATTACAAAGAGAAGATTATCACACATTACCCCATCTCGCACACTAAAGCGACCAAGTGTTGGAGATGTTCCATGCCACTAAGTTCCATGACTATTCTAGTGCAGATTGGTGACATGCTCTACGTCACTAGTCAAAGAGGTCAAAGTGCCCAAAGACAAGTACAAGGGAGCGGCACAGCGCAAAGCGATATTTTATACTATTTCTTTAGCAGATCAGTGGCATGCTCCATTCCAAAATCAACTTAGATCAAAGTTTAAGGAGTGGATATTGAGGAGCGGATTACAAAATAATGCTCTACACCACATACGTGAAAGAGAAATAAAGAAATTTAAAGAATTAAGTGAGCATATTAGCAACATGCTACATTTCACTCTATACTCAGTGTATTTTCGTAGATGTTCCAATTAGCTGGCCAAAGCAGTCTAAGTTGATGTCAGCATTATTTTTACAATGGATTGGAAACATGTTCTACACCGCTCATCTGCATAGTATTATTAAAGTTTAATCATATTCCTTCATGAAATTCATCAACAATGGAGATCATGCTGACATTTTCTAATTATACAAAGGTGAATTCTTGATAAAAGAGAAGTAATTGGTGTGAGTGGGTAGACGAATCATCCATGGAGCTAAGAATCAAGAACTTGGATAGTTGCAGATCTGTGGCAAGAGGAATTCCTCAAGAAATATGAACGGTTAATATCTTGTTTCTAACGGCCTGGAGTCTAACTGCCATTATAGAACCAACAAGTTGCAGAGCTGAGATGCCATGATGTGTAGCATCGAGTGGATTTCTTGAACCTTTCAGGCGAATGAAATGATGCCATTGTAGCATTCTACTAATTTGGCATGATCAAATCCTTGTAATGTTCCACCTATTTTCTTTCTTTGTAAAACTATATATAGAGGTCGAACCCTCGATTTTTAGGATAAGATCTAGAGTGTTTTCTTGCCCTACTGTGTAATATCTTTTACAAATTAATAGGAGGAGCATTACTTGGATTTTTTACTCAAGAACTATCCTATTCGATATCTTTGTTAAGAGGTTCAAGTTGTGAATCACATTTCTGTCAATGCTATTATGGTTAGTTCATTCCACTGATATTGGATTACTAGTTGTGAAGCAATTGAAATCTTTTCATAGTTAGATTTGTGCTTGCAAGAGGTTTATTTATGTTAAATCTAGATACTGATCTATTCTACTAAATTGGATTGTTGGTATTGTGGATGTTAAAATTACTTCTTGTAACATATATTTGCTTATTATTTCTTGTATGAATATTACTTTGTTTTGGGTGTTGCTAATCTTGAGTGTGGGACACTGGAAATAATTTGTTGAAGGGCTTCCTTATGGATGCCTATGTTGTTAGCTCTATCCAACCATTGTTTACTCATAACTTATTAACCCTAAATCCTTTTCTAACTCTATTTCTCAAAACCATTATTGAGCTTTAATTGAGTCAACACTCTATCAGTTGACAAGGAACCAGCCTACTCTGGAGGTTGGGCTAGAGAAATCTTTAGTCCATCCAATGTTGAGATCTGAGCTGTGACTAGCAAGTGCAAGCCTGGCCAAAAATTTGGAAGATAGACAATTATAATATTGAGTTTACTTGATGTCAATTCGGATCCCAACAAGTAGCACTTATAACTTTATTGATCTCAAGGTTGCAAAATGAGCATACTACTACTTGACCCATGCAATAGCTTTGAAGTAATGACAACCAATGGAGGTACTCTTCCTCAAAAATACAAATGTCATAATGTCATGATTAGTATGGGAGACTATAATCTAAAAACCAATATGTTTGTGCTTCCATTAGGATGATGTGACGTAGTCTTAGGAGCTCAATGGTTACGCACCTTGGGCCCTAACTTGTGGGACTTTTTAGAAATGTGAATGCAATTCACAATAGAGGATAGATAATACACTCTCAAGGGATTAACAATTGGATGACAAGAGTATTCTATTCACCGCATAGAGAAATTACTTCAAAAGGTAACTCATGGAGTCATGGCTCAATTTTTCATAGTGTAGTTTGTAGAAATGGAACAAAACATACTCCAACACAATTACATTACCACTTAAATGAACAAAATATACATTGTGAATGACTTATAATTACAATGCATACATTGCATACACAACATATATTAGATTGCTTGGCACAACAGTTTGAATGACCCAACACAACATTCAGACAACTCGGCACAATTGTTCAAATGGTTTTGCACAACATTAAGATGACCCAACACAATAATTCAGATAATATGGCACAATAGTTTAGATAACTTAGCACAATTATCTCACAAATACACATTTTCTTACACACAATTTCTACTACCACATGCAATGCCAACGTATAACACCCCTATACGATACAAACCTTCAATACCATGCCAACCTTTCCTTCCATAGCAACAACATAAATGAATGAGGGGTCTTATTTATACAACTAAAGAGGTAGTTGCATCCTTCACCTTACTAACTACTTGATATCTCATTGTTTTCTTAAATTACATTTGAAATGCATTTGACTTATATTTACATTTCATTTCATGAATCACTTTATGACTTATCCGTACATACCTAATACTTCACTTAATATTATGCATTATCACATACAATATTACATCATGACTTTATAACATCAAATATATCAAAACTCTTAATGTGCATGTAACTGACTTCCTATGCATTTATTCAATTTCTCTACCTAAATTTCTCCCCTATAGACTTATCGGCATCCTCAAAGACACATGAGTTGAACACTGGGGATAGAAACACTAAACACCATACTAGAATCTCTTGTCATGCTCACTCCACTTTTTGCAATCAGTTGTAACATCAACTTGACCAACATGATGGCAATGTATGTTGCCACCTTTGTCGAGGGTCAAGGGAGTCCCTTTGTAGGTTCAAGGTGCAGCACCCTTTGTCGGGTAGAGGGGAAACTTCCCTACAAGGTTTGGGATAATGCCTCAAACTCTCAACGGTGAAATTATTGAATCCCGCATCATGTGAGTTGAATTTTTCTCCTCGTTTGCATTTTGGTAGCCTTTAATTGACCCTCTCAATAAACTTCCTCTCAGCTCCAAATGACTTCTCTTTGGATCTATATGACTTCTTCTTGGATTTATATGACCAATAACTTAGGTCAAATTACCAACTTCATGGTTGGGACGATCCACCTCCTAAGTTAGTTGACCCACCTTTTGCATCAGATGATCTAACTTTAGACGACCTTGCCTCAAATGACTTGATTTCAAATGGCTTTATCTCAAACAACCTTGCTCTAGATGGCCTTCTTTTGGACGGCCCTATATTGAACAATTTATCTCCTTTGTAATTAGGTTTATTAAGTTCACCTCCTCTGCTTCCCAACTAGGCATGCGACTCTTCTTTGGTACTTCAAACTCTCTACACATCATTGGTTCGTATCAAATTGCAATGCTTTGACATTCACATGGAAAGTGCCCCCAGAAATAATATTGCCACAAAATCATGATTTAAATTACCGATTCATGATTTTTTTCAATTTTTAGCAAATGCCAGTCAACTCAGATCAAATCATTGATTTTTTGGTATTTTTTTGGAAAAATGGTTGTAGCTGCATGCGTAGAGGTTGCAACCAATTTAGCTAAAAAGTGTTTTTTTATTGTCTTTCATTTTACCTACTACAAGGGAAGAAATAATTTTTCCTACCTACTACCACACCAACCCAAACAAGCTAGGGAATCCTAATAGTGAGCGAATTGAGGTTTGAAGGAATCCAATAGCCAACAATAGCCACCAACAACAATGCTATACATTATTAATTGATGAAATTCTCCATAAAAATATGTTGAACTATCAATCCAAACTTATTGCTCAATATGCTTGTATATAGGAGTAATATTTAAAACCACAAATGATATGCTTGTATATTAAAAAATTAAGTTTAGATAGTGAAGGTATTAATGGTTTTGTCATTGAGGTTTTTGGGTGCTACCCTAAACCGTGTGGGGATGTTGCCCCTCAACCTCGCCCTATATTGCGACAACTTATGTGCAAAGGGTGTTTCCCCTTGAGCCTGCAAGGCAGCTCCCACCTCCTTGACCCTTGACACATGTGGTGACTAACGTTATTAGCCAAGGCACAAAAAGAGGTATGGATATAGCGACAAAGAGAGACTAGAGCTTTTTCTATGGAAAAGGGCGACCATTCAAAGATCTTGAGACATTGTATTCATCATGACTCATGAAACATTTTATAATTTGCACATTTTTTATATTATAAGCAATACAAGAATATTTGAATTTTGGATGCACTAAAATTTCTTTATTTAAGATGTGTTTTGTCACTTTCATGTGTAGTTTAATGCTTTAAACTTGTATCACTTGCCACTTTCATATGTAATTTAATATTGTATCACTTACATTATTAATATTTAATTTGCATAATGTTAATTCATTGTGATATGCATGAATTTTTTTCCAATGAAAATTTGTGTTTTCTTCGGGTTTCTGATTTTTTTCGATTCCCAAATTTTCCCAATTTTTCTCCAGCCCGATTCCAATCTGAATTTAATTTTATCTACTATGTTTCCAACATTGCACAATGTTTTTATCCTCGGTGTCATACTCAATTCAATGTCTTATATTTTTTTGGTGGTTGTCATAAATTACATCACCAATGGCATCCCCCCTTTGTACTACCTCCCTTCATGCTACATATTCCTGAAGCAATGATCTTGTGCTCTCTGAGTCACACTCAACCTTCAAGTCATCATTATTTGTTCAAATTCACTTATTTGGTATGAATGAACAGGGTCTTTCTCACCCTGTTCCATTCTATAAATTTTAGCAATGACATCATCATCATTGTGGAACAATTGAAATTCCTTCACAAATACTTTTCACAACTCATCCTATGTTTGGTACTTTCCCTCTGGTAATATCATGTACCAATCCATTGCAATTCCATGAAATGTCATAGGGAATAACCTCTAATCTATGTCATTTTTTTGCCCATTCCCTTTCCATATCATGAGGCTAATTTTCCAATGTTTGATTAGATCTTCTGTTTTCTCTCCATGAAACATTGGACACTTACACGATATGCCCAAATTGGCCTTTGATGTGATAAGTTGACTTGACATTGGTAGTGGTTTTTCGCATGTCTCACCTTCATGCACATCATAATGTTCACCCCACCACAATTGCTCTCATGCCTAAGTCTCGTCCTGTGCACCATGAAACATGCCAATCTATAGTTGCTTTGATGTTGGAATTTCACCTTGCTTCACCATTGAACACCCCAATATATAGTTGATCTAGTATTTTACTCCCATCTTGTACATTTTCGAGCATTCCATCTTGCATTTACATCGATGTCGAACTCTAGTCCTGCTCAACATTAGACACATCAAGTTGCAATTGCTCTAGTGCCCTATGTACTTTGTTGCCATGCAATTACTCATTGATGCATAACTCGTTGTCACATGATTCTTTGTTGCTATCAGGTAACTCTTTTTTGTCATCACATAATTCACCACTTGGGACATGCAACTCTCCATTTCTGTCAGGTAACTCTTCGTCATCGACGTGCAACTCTTTTCCATTGACATGGAACTCTTCACTGCAGTCATACAACTCTTCATCACTGACAAGTAATTCTCTGTCACTATCATGCAACTCTCTACCACTGACATGCAACTCACCACCATCGACATGAAACTCTTCACGCATAATCCCTTGTGCATCTCCTCCATGTATTTCTAGTTGTTCATTTTCTTGCACATCTACTTCATGTGTCAACCCTTATCCAACATCAACAAATAAGTTTGCATCTTCATTAGCTTTATGGGATGCATTGCAATCATTCCATTGTTATTGTTGTGGACCTTTCCGAGTGATTTTCTCATCACAACTACATGTCACCAGGATTGACCCAACTTCAAATAGGCTATGACACTAGAATGTAGAAATTGAATACAACATATTGCAACACAATTCCTTTACCACTTAAATGAACAAGATATACAATATTAATGACTTACAATTACAATTCAACACTTCAAACACAACATATATTAGCTTCCCCATTATAGTCATTTAGATAGCCTAGCATAGCATTTAAACGACTTGACATAGCAGTTTAGATGGCCTGACACAACATTCAAATAATACACGATAATTTAGATAATCGGATATAAGTATATCACAAATACATGTCTAGTTACACCCAACTTGTACCACCATATACAATGCCAAGGTACAACACCCACCTTTGATACAAACCCTCAATATCGTGCCAACCTCTTCTTCCATACCAACAACATGAATGAATAAGGGGTCTTATTTATACAACTAAGAAGGTAGTTGCATCCTCCAATTTACTAACTACTCGACACCTCATCATTTTCATAAATTACATCT
Source organism: Wollemia nobilis (assembly GCA_028583015.1). Taxonomy (NCBI): domain Eukaryota; kingdom Viridiplantae; phylum Streptophyta; class Pinopsida; order Araucariales; family Araucariaceae; genus Wollemia; species Wollemia nobilis. Next base: position 12,311,435 of record JAQPPZ010017222.1, read on the forward strand.
GACATGCAATTGACTTACAATTAGATTTTGTTTCATGACTCACTTTATGACTTTCCCCACATCATGGACATCATGCCATCCCAATATTTCTAGGAAATCTGCCACCCAACATACACCCTTATAGACATACCTATGTGCAAAAGCTATAACATGAAAAGTTGTTCCAAGAATTGCTGAAGGTAGGAGTAATTCGATTGAGCACTAGTCCTTATTTTTCAACCATAATTTTGGTGGGAAAGAAATATGGGTCATGCAAATTGTGTGTAGATTTTTGGGTATTGAACAAGATCAATGTTAATAACAATTTTCTAATTCTTGTCATAGATGAGCTACATGGTTCCCCATTTTTTCTCCAAGTTGGATTTGAGGTCAAGGTACCACCAAATATTCATGCATGATGAGGATGTTCCTAAGATGACACTCAAGATACATGATGGATACCTTGAATTTTTGGTCATGTTTTTTGGCTTAACAAATGGTTAATCCACATTCCAAAGTCTAATGAATCAAAATTTCCAGCCTTTGCTTTGAAAATTCATACCAGTGTTCTTTGATGACATTCTTATTTATAGAAATACTTGGGAAGAGCATTTGACTCACTTGGATCAAGCCCTAAAGTTACTTTTGGAAAATTAGTTATATGCCAAGTGTTCCAAGTGCTCGCTAGCTCCAAAGAATGTTGAACTTCTGGGGTTTATTGTATTATAAGAAGGGGTTAATGTAGAAACTTATAAAATTGAGAATTTTCAAAATTGATCTAAACCCAAGACCCTTAAAAGCCTATGCGGACTTCTAGGTTCCCTCGGCTACTATTGGAAGTTTGTCTAGGACTATGTGAAGATTGTAGCTCCTTTGACAACCATATTTAAAAAAAGATTAATTTAGGTGGATTTAGGTATTAGAACGGGCCTTCCAAATTCTCACGTAGGTTGTGTGCACCACTCCTGTACTTGCTCTGCAAGACTTCTCCCAACCCGTTACCATTGAATGTTATGCATCGGGGAATGTAATTGGGGTAGTACTCATGCAAGAGAAAAAAATGATGGCTATCTTGCATGCAGTGACACATTGGCAACCATATCTTGTGGGAAAATTTTTTTATATAAAAATTGGCCATCACAACTTCAAATGCTTCTTGGCAATGAGTCTCTTCTCCTGAATAGCAAATAAATTCTTGGTATATAATTATGAGATCCTTTGCAAAAATGGGAAAGACAATGTTGTAGCCAATGCCCTATCATGTAAGTTTGATGACCAATCTACATTGTGTGCACTGTTCGTATGAAATCCATATTGGTTGCATGGCATCAAATAGGAGTGGCAAAAGTATCCAAACATACAACTAATTCAAAAGTTATCCACAAATTCTAAAGTAGACTCAACATATTATTGGGATGTCCAATACTTGCGCTACAAGGGATGTGTCAACTCTAGCAAATTATGCTATGCGTGACAAATTATTACAAAAAATACATGCGTCAACTATAGTTGGACATTGTGGGTTCTTAAAAATTTATCAAAGCACAAAAGGAACTTCTGGGAGGAGATGAAACAAGATATTAAATGGTTTATTCAAGAATGTGATATTTACCAACATCACAAAGGGGAGATAGTTTAATTTTGGGGATGCTATAAGCGTTACCTATTCTGAAGACAATATGGATTGACATTTCCATGCATTTATATGGGATTACCTAAGTCAGGAGGCAAATAATTTTGGTTATGGATCGTCTCTCAAAGTATGTCCTTTTTTATCCTCTTGAACATCCTTAGTCTCCACCATTGCCCAAACATTCATTGACCATATTTTTTGAATCCATAGCATGCCCTCCTCTGTATATTGTAACCATGACCTGAAATTCACCAGTAAGTTTTGGAAGGAACTCTTCAAGCTACACATAACCCAACTAAGGTGAGATCAACATACCACCCATAGATAAATGGCCAAACTAAAATTATCAATAAGTTATTGGAGGCTTACCTACACTGCAATTCTTTGAATCATCATATGTATTGGACAAAATGGATACCATTAAAAAAATGGTGGTACAATACCACTTATCATATGACAACCAAGATGATCCCATACAAAGCTATATATGGCCAATCACCACCAAATCTCACCTTTTATATTCCATGTAGTTCCCATGTACAAGCTATTGATTCTACTCTTAGAAATATGGACACCCCACTTTGATATCTCAAGAACAATCTAGCAATGGTCCATGACAGGATGAAACAACAGGCATATCAACACAGATATGAGCAAAAAAAATTTGAAGGAGCTTTGGTATTTATTAGATTGTATCCATACAAATAGATATACTTAATAATAAAATGTAGTCACAAGCTTGCATCCAAGTTCAATGGGTCCTACAAAGGATTACAACAAATTGACATGGTTGCATACAAGTTATACTTGTCACCATATTCCAAAATACATCTTTTCTTCCATGTATCTTGCTTGAAGAAGACCTTGGGACAAAAAATTGGGGTTTAGATGACACTAGCTGAACTTGATTATGATGATCATTCATTCATAGACTAGAGGATATTTTGTATTGATGATCATGACAATTACAGATCTATTACATCTTGAATATACCACATGGGAAATGCCACATCAAATCCAACAATAACTCATCTTTAGCTTTTAGGACAAAACTTGTTTTGTAGGAGGAGGCAGTGTTAGGACCTCATGTCTTAACCCTTTATTTTATTGTAATAGTTTAGTTAGTAATTAGTGGACACTTCCTTTGAATTTAAAGGTGACCCTTGATCATTAGGTTAAGGGGTATATAACTCAGATAGATATTTTGGCTTTATATATTTTTGGCTAATCTTAGAGCATTAGGGTATGCTGAAATATCTTTATATATTACACTATAAGATAAGTCGAGGTATCCTAAAGAATTATATTGTATTGAGATTTTCTCATAAAGGAGGTTACCCCTTGAAGCGGCCTATGATACAGTACAAACTCTTCAGTGTTATAAATAAAATTATTGCTATTTGTGTTCATTTTGTATAATTGTATTTCTTTGCAAGTTTTATTGTGGTTTTAATTAATTCATGCTAGGAGAATCATTACAAAGCTATTTTGATGCAAGACGTCCACCCATTGGCTTTTGAAAGCAAGCAATGCTCTAATTTATGAGAAGGAGATGCTAACCATTTTGCATGTCATAAGGAAATGGAGTTCATTATCAAAACCGATCACTATAGCCTCAAGCATTTCTTGGAATACCGCCTCTCTTGCCCTGAATAGAATAAATGGTTGACCAAGATATTGGTTTATGATTTTGCCATTGAGTATATGAAGGAAAAAAATAATTTAATGGCCTATGCTCTACCTCGCAAACATGAATATACCATTGTGGTCAGTGTCATATCTAGTCCTTTTACACAATGGCTTTCATAGCTTCAAGAGGAATGACATTTAGATCCAAATAATGCTTGCATCATTCATGATATGGAGGTTGGCTCTCTACCTCCTCCCTTAATCTTATATGTTGATAGGGTTCTCCACAAGAAGGATCAATTTTATCTTCTATCTTCCATAGTCAAGACTAGTATTTTACAAGATTTGCATGCATTTTCCCTGGTTGGACATTCTAAATTCTTAAAAATTTATTAGTGGGTGAAGCAATCCTTTTCTTGGAAAGGATTAAAAGTAGATGTCAAGATATTTTTGGCTGAATGTGAGGTAAGTCATTGAAACAAGGGGAAATTTGTTAAATCCCTGGCTTGTGAAAACCTTTTTCTATTCTTGTTCATCAATGGGAGCACATGTCAATGGATTTCATCAAGGCTCTTCCCAAATTAGAGGGAGAAATGGTGATTTTTGTGGTGGTGGATCACCTTTTGAAGTATGCTCATTTTGGTGCCTTCTAGAATCCCTTTGTGGCTAGTAAGGTTGCCAAGGTGTTCCTTAATTTTATTTTCAAATTGCATCGCATACCCAAAAACACATGAAACAATAGCAAAAAATGCATCTCATGGAGCTATAATATGTAGTAGGATATATGGTATTTTTACGATTCCAATCTTATAAGCAATTGTCCATGAATACCAAGTCCAGTCAGAACTTGGCCCCTTAGTTTTATGACCCCTACAAGGTGGTTTTTCAAATTAGGATAGTGGCATATCAGTTGGAGCTTTCGTTAACTTTTCACATCCACCTTGTGTCTCATGTTTCTTGTCTTAAATAGGTTATTGGCCAAAAGGTATGGTCCTATAAGAATCTCCTAGTACTTGATGAAGAAGGCCAAATCACTCTCTAGCCGAAATTTGTTGTCCCAAGTACATAATTTGTGGTCTCTCTAGATTTAGGATTTCCTCATTAAGTGGTAGGATCTTCCAAAAGAAGATGCGATGTGGGAACCTGAGAGCATTTTCTAGTCATTTCTAGCTTTGAGGTCAAAGTTTTTTAAGGGAGGAACCATGTAACAACTCCAATATAGCCATGTCAACTATATTTTTTTTGTTATCTTAGGTCCTAGGATTAGGTTAGTTAGCCCTTGAGCATTAGGGTTAGGGTTATTATTCATTTTAGTCTAAAAATAAAAGAGTTATGTAGCAGTTGACTATAAGAAAAATATATACTAGTAGCAAGAGATGTTGGACCTCCATAAATTCCTAATTTACCACATTGGCCTACACAAACTATCAAACAACATTGATAAAATGGAGTCATTTTCAACTATTTGAGAGAAAATATATACTAGTAGGAAGAATTGTTGGACTTCCATGAATTACTATATTACCACATTTTTGTGGTTTATTATGTGGAGGTCTACCAACAACATTGATACATATTTGTATAAACTGGTCTACAGTCATACTTGAAATTTTAAGGTTATGGATGTGCCTATGTATCCCCATGCATGCATCACAACTATTTCTATCGAAGAAATTTATCTATTTGAATTGACCAATGTAGGCCACCAGTTGTGCAGGAAAAGAATTGTGCAACAATAATGAGAGCCATAGACATTGATGTGGAGTATCATGTCACTTACATATGTCTATGATCATTAATTACCCAAATTATACTTGATCTCATTCTCCACCACAATTTTATAATGAGATATTATTGATGAAATTGAATAAATATTATTTCTACAACAAGAAATATGTTCAATGTGCCAAAAAACTGTCATAATATGGGTAATATCACCTTATTGGCCAAGGTTGATGATGGATGATGCAAGCCTATGGGAAATCACTATGCAAGCCTATGGGCTATCACTATGTAAGCCTATGGGCAATAACTATGCAATGTACATTCCATGTTGACCCATGTCGATGCTCATTTTTTGAGGTATTCTTGTATCGTATCCCTTTATTCAAGGATAAAGGTACATATGGTCCTCCCCTAGACAACTAGCCTTGTTAGTTTTCAAGCTATGTTCAAGGCTTCTTGTTGCTAGAGGTATGGTGTTTAAGTCAGGTGTGGCACTTGCTAAAGGAATATTTTTTGTCTTGTGTTTGCTTTAGCTCATGTCCCCTCCATCTATTTTGAGGGTACATTTTTGGGGGCTTGGTTATCCTAGCTAGTCTAAGGCCCTCCCATCTAGGCTAACCAGGTTCAAATCATATTTTTATTTCATCATCGATGATTACAAGGCAATCGATGATAACCTGGTATATGGCATGTATCCTAGTTGGCATCCAAATAGATATTTTCTATATGTGGGAAAAAACAATCAGACTGTGACAAGTGGCATTCATCTATTCATCCATATCACAAAGTGGAAAACAGGTGTGTCAAAGATCCCCTAAAAGCACGTGATGATTGGCAGCTTCTAGTTCACCAATTTTTTTTCTAGGGTTTGAAAGGTTTAATTTTTCATTATATTTATTGCTACTATTGAAAACCTTCCAGAGGCAATAATTTTTGCATAAATAAAATGTTTTAAGCCATTTTTCCCATACTACATGGTTTTTCAAGCTCTTCACATTTGTGTTATTTGTTCAATGATTTGCTACAAGTTTGAGGACATCTCTTTCTATTATGGTCTTCAAGATGTATAGTTCTCTTGTTAGATGATGTGAAAATCCAATGATTCCATATCATTAAAGCACACTATAGTCTTCTAGATGGTGAAGAAGGCTCAACTATTCATTGGCCTATTCAAGCATTCATTATGGGGGAATATGTTATCATCTATAATGTCTTATTTTTTTGGCCTTTATTTTAGTTTATGGTTGGGTGTTGGAATATTTGTAATCTAACCTTATTTGCCAAGGCTGATAGTGTATGGTGTATGGTGTATGGTGTATGCCTATGGTCAATCACTATGCAGTGTATTTTGTTATGATTGGATATATCTAGCCCTAGCGGCATTGGTTAAACTACTATTATGGTTAACTTTGTAACTTGTATTTAATCCCAAAGCCTTATGTTATGTCACCTGGGTGACATAATTATTTATCTTGAGGATTTGGTATAAATACCTCTCAACCAACCAATCCATTGCATCAAAGTGGATCATTGTTGTTGGGTGACCCAGGGCACCCCACTCTTCTCTTTCATCTATTGATATTTCTATTTTTTTTTGTATTATCTTGCATAAAACTTGTGGTGAATGTTATGCTTCTATTTATTTTTGAAAAGTATTATGAATTCTGATAGAAACATGTTCTAAGTGGATTAAGAGACTCATAGAAATAAAATTGAAAATAACACAACTGAGAATTGAGAACTACATAAAATTCATACCAAATTCATGAAAAACCCTAGTAGGGAATAAGAGATTATTCTTTTATATTGCAACCATCACATTGTGGCTTGTGCAATGTAAATATATGGAACTACTCCAATCATAGTTATGAGACATAATTTATAAAGTAGCAAACCTCCAATGGTGGGTGTCAGGTGAGGTTGCCCCCTAAGGGGTATGGAAAATGGTCTAGTGCTTTAAAAATCAATAAATTTGAAGGTTGAAGGAGCATGGAAGTCTGAATGATGAGTTGATATTCGAAGTGTCAAGGCCGAAGGAGCATGGAAGGTTAGGTTTGCAGAAGGAACAATAGTGAAAGGCTAGGATGTTAGGTGGAAATCTGGGATACCTGAAGGAACATGGAAGGTCAATAAGGCTGAAGGAGCATGGAAGGTTGGGTCGATTGAAGGAGTTGTAACAGAAGGTTGGGATGCTGAGTGGAAGGCTAGAAAGGTTGAAGGAGTGTGGAAGGTTGACCTTTGTTGATTGGAAGGCTTATTTGAGATTGAATCGGTTGAGGGAACCATAGCAGTAGGTTGGGTTTTTGTGTAGTGCAGCAACAAGTCGGGTTGTTTTGTGGAAGGATGGGTCAACTAAAATCCCTTGTTTTTATCTTTGGTGTACCTATGGTTTTGTAACCCATAGGTATTGAGGTGGTTTTTCCCTCCTCTTTACAATAGAAAAATGTGCAAAGGATTAGGGTTTTTTATAAAAATCATCTCATCTTTTAGGAGCCATATATTCACAAAAAATTATTTAATTCAGCTAATTCCTTGGACCAACTTTTGCAAAATTTGAATAGCTTTAAAAGGAGTGGTCATATGCAATAATTCGAGCAATATTAAGGGAGATTCGACCCTGTGAAGTCAACCATTCAAAACAAGGGCGATGATGATTTTTAAGTCACAAAAAATGAAATTGCAAATATTTTTTAGCTAGGGTTCGAATGATGGGAAGAGCAATGAAGGGCTAGGACTTTAGTGAGGAAGGAAACTAGCAATCCATATTTGGTAAAGCGGACTATGATAGTGCAATATTTTAGAAATATTACTCTACTAATAGATAGTAGAGGTGAATTTTTGGCATTGTGAAGGCTGCTATAGGAAAATGTCAAGAAAGATGCTAAATTTTGGAATAATTGTATTCATAAAGAAAATTGAAAAGATATAAAAAATAAAAATCAAGAATTCAGGCATTTTATATAAAATGATGTAGGTTTCTAGCTATAGCATCTCAATTGAGATGAGAAGTGTATTTATTTATAAACTCTCAAGATATAAAGAATATTTTTGTAATTTGTCAAGGGTGGAGGACCTGATTACAACCCCTTATTATCCAACCAAAAAAAATAGTTATGAGACTTGACGTGTTTTGAAAAAACTCGTTGAGTCCAGCTACGAGTCGCTCAATTTATTTTTTTGGATTACCAAGTTCTTTTTTAGTCACCAAAAAATTTGGACTCATCGGACCTACGATTTTTCTCGAGGCTGACAAAAAACTCTCATTGAAAAACACCCAATGAATGATATAAATCTTTTTTTTTTCTTTTTCATGTTTTGGCTCACTTTTGTTGTTTTCAGATAGAGGTGAGAGAAGGTGAGGGCAGTCACAAAAAACATATTTTTGCGTCCAAAAAAAAATTCCTAGATTTCAAGAATCTAACAACCACTAAGTGCTTGGGGTTGAGTTTAAAAAATAAAGTTTCAACTGTCAATGCTTAAACAATAGGGTTTTTTTGTTTTGAATATATAATTACTTGATGTTTGTCTCCATGTGTAGCCACATTGAATGAAAATGATTGGGAAGAGAGACCCAACTTGGAAAGCATGCAAGGGAGGGTGCGAAGAAGGGGAAAATTTACTACAACTATTGTAACACTAGAATTTTTGCAGGCATAAATTGCATCAAATACCACTTGGCAAGTATGACCAACCATGATATCACACCATGTAAAGAGTTGGAGGCTAAAATTATGAGGGAATGCAATGCCCTCCTAGAACATTATGATGAGAAGAAACGACTAAGCAAAAGAATAAACCAAGCAATGGCAATTACTCCTCGACCTTGTTTTGCAGAGGGTGAGTGGCCAGAATCATCTTTTTTTATGGAAATTCCACTCCAAGGTCACAATCCTTGCTCGAGGGCATGATTGCATGGAACCATGAGAAACACAAGGCTGCAAGGAGGGCTTGTGCAATATTTCAGTATTTTTGTAACACTCCCTTCAATTTGACAAGGTCTTCTTATTGGTGGGGACTGGTAGATGCCCTTATTATTTGTGGCTTGGGATTTTAGGCGCCCTCTTATAATTAGGGGCCCTCTCCTTTAGGAATATGTGGATGATATCCAATATTTTATTGAAGAACAACACAAAATATGGAGAAAAAGGTGTTGCATGATCATGTTTGATGGATGGACTGATGGGAACAATCAAACATTGATCAATTTTTTAGTTGCTTCTATAAGAGTAGTGTTCCTCGAGTTAATGGATGCATTAACATAAGATAAGAGTGTTGAAATTTTTTTTGGGCTATTGGAGGAGGTTGTGTGAGAGGTAGGGGAGGATAACATTGTTTAAGCTATCATGGGTAACACAACAACAAATGTGGCAGTAGAAAGGATTTCCCATAATTTTTTGGACACCATGTTCAGTCCATTGTCTCAATTTGCTTCTTGAAGACATTGGGAAATTACCATGGGTGTCCAAGATTGTAAGGTCAATTATATTATAAATTTCATCTATAACCATTTTTTGGTCCTCCAGCTAATGGGGCAAATCACTAATGGAAGGAAGCTTGTGCGAGCTAAAATGACTAGTTTCACCACAAAATTCATGTCATTATAGAGTTGTTTGATGCAAAGGGGGCATTGGAGAGGATGTTTGTGAGTGAGGAGTGAAATGGAGAAGAAGCTACTAGATATCAATTTTCCAATTAGGGCCAGAAGGTGTATGAATATATGTTTGAGGAGCCCTTCTAGATAACTATGAATGAGGAAATTAAGGTATGACTTAAATTACATTTTTTTCTCATTTGCAAATTTTGAATTCTAATCCAAATTTCAAATAGCAAACAATAATTCATATCTCTCATTTGACTTCAGGTGGCAGAGCCTTTGTCTTAGTGATGGAGAAAGATCACTGATGGGGTACTTAAATGAGACCATGGACAAGGTCAAAGAGGCAATTGCCTCATTTTATAGTTATGTAGAGCCCAAATGCCTTACCATTTGGTAACTAATTGACCACTAATGGAGTCCTAAGCTCCATAGACCATTACATGCAGCGGGGTACTACCCCAATCCCAAATTCTTTCATGATGAATCCTTTGATGTTGAGTATTAGGTGATGTCAGGCCTTCAATAGTGCCTAACTAGGATGGTGCTAAGTCAACACATTTACAATTTGATACAGGATGAGTTGCAATATTACAAGAGATGTGAGGGCTATCTTTTCATGACCTCATAGTGCATTTGGGAAAGGACAACTTAGAGGCTAGGTAACCCCTATGAATCAAATTATTCTTGATTTTGTTTTTGTTTTTAAAAATAATCTTAATTTACAATTTTACATTTTTTTTTTTGGCTTTTTCTAGATTTAGGGTGGGAGGAATTTGGTGGCTATACACCCAATATCCAGCGCTTCACCATCAAAATTTTATATCAACAATGTAGTGCTTCATGTTGTGACCGTAATTGGAGTATGTTTGAGCACATTCACTTCAAGATAGATTCACACAATAGAATTTGAATGAGTATGTTTGTTCATTACAACCTCTGCCTCCACCATAAAAGGTAGCAGAGTCAAATTGAGGCCATTGATTTAGATGAGATTGATCCTTCATCTGAATGGATCATAGAGCCATAGGAGCAGCAGGAGCCTCTCTTTTTGATGGATGATTTCAAAAATATAGTGGAAGAGTTATCATCAAAGATAGATGAAGAGGCATAGGCACAAGGATGAGAGCTTTGACTAGGGCAAAGTGTAAAGGCATTGTTGGATGCTAGATAGATGTGTTAACTATTGTATTGGGCCTATGAGGCTTTTTGACACATTTTCTACCTTTCTCATATGATATTCAATATAAAAATACTACTTGGCATTAAAAAAATTTTAATTGATGTGTTTTATTATTTCATGTGTAGTTTAAGGTTTTATCATTTAGAATATTAATTTTGGATATTTATAATGTTAATTAATTGTAACATGCAGGGAAAACAATCTATTTTACAATGAAAATTTGCATTTTCTTCCTTTTTTTATTGTTTTTTTTTGCCCAGTTTTTTTTCTAGTCCAAGTTCAAGTCACAAATTACCCTTGTTGATTCTGCGCTAAATCCAAGATTCTCTACTATGAATCCAATATTGGAGCTAATTTGTGGCTTTAAGAATCTTAGATACTACAACCTCTCAAACCTCTATGCTTTTTTGAACTGTTGATCTAGAAAGATCGTCATAAAATTATATAGGCATATTCACTCAAGAATCAACAAGTAGCTATGGGAATGGCATGGCCATTTAGCTTGGAAAAAATAGGGAACAATGGTGTAGAAGATACAACTTCATTTTTTTTCTTTTCTAAAATCAGTTATATGGGATTGAAATGGGCCTCAGCCATGTTACATCTTGACCAGCTAACTAATTGACCACTAATGGAGTACTAAGCTCCATAGACCATTACATGCAGCGGGGTACTACCCCAATCCCAAATTCTGTCATGATGAATCCTTTGATTCTAAGTATTAGGTGATGTCAGGCCTTCAATAGTGCCTAACTAGGATGGTGCTAAGTCAACACATTTGCAATTTGATACAGGATGAGTTGTAATATTACAAGAGATGTGAGGGCTATCTTTTCATGACCTCATAGTACATTTGGGAAAGGATAACTTAGAGGCTAGGTAACCCTTATGAATCAACTTGTTGAGTGGTGTTTTAACCCGATTGTGAAAACACACTCTCCTGTAGGATCCGAGTCCCAAATCCTCTGCTTGCAAAGAAAAACGATTTCTCCAAGGTTCTTATTATGCTAATTATTGATTATCAAGGATGCTGTTTAAAATGAAATGCTAAGAACACCTTAGGGTTTGCAAGTGGATGTTAACAAGGGGCACTGTGGTTTATTTAATTTTGAAATTGCAATGGACTCCAAAATGAATAAAATTTGTTTTAAACTTTAATTCTGATGGATTTTTAGTGATTTATTCAAACACAATAATTAAACCGCTGAAAATAAAATATGGGTTTGAAAAGCAAAGACAAAAGTAAACAAAAGTAACAATAAGAATAGATTACAGTCGAAAAGCTGTCATTAATCCGATGAAACCGAAGATACTGAGGCTTTCTACATACAACCTAACCTAATGAACCTGCACTTTCACACAATCCAAATAGGCTAGGTGCGGGTCTCGAGGGTTTCTACTATAATTCCAGATTCAAGCATTCGCATGAAGCAACCAAGAGATCTTGCATTAAACTTCACCTAGAAACCTAAGAAATCTGGAAAGGAAAGATAGACATTAAATCATGCATGCGTAAGTAACTCCTTCTTTCTCATCCAAAAGATGCCAACTCTCTCGTATTTTGTATTAAAGAATATTTCGATTACAGTCAAAAATGTTCCAGGTATAAAATTCCCGAACAAAAAGAAGGAAATTGCCCAAGTACAGGCCCAGAATAGCACGAAGCTCTTGTCTCTGCAACTCTGTATTCGGCAATTTCCAACCCCTTCTTCGATTTGCAATTCTGGTCTTATAATGTTTGACGCGGCTCTTCGATCTTCTCTGTCGCTTCATTTCACCTTCCTGCACATGACCCCTCAAATTCCTGCTTTTTCTCGCTTTGATTCACGCTCAAATTTGAAAACGCTTCGAAATTCATCTCTCGCATGTAACGCCTCTCGCAAGTTTGACACCTGTGCGCCACGTGTCCTGCTTTTCCTGCGTCCTGTGTAACGCTTACTGCGTAAAAAAAAATGACAAAACTGCAAGTCCGCCTGTTCATCTTCTTAGCCGCGATATGGCGACATGTCACGAAATCGTGACATGTCGCGATATCGCTACATGCTTTCCTGTCGTACGCCTTCATCAGCTCCCCGTAGCGATGTCGCGACCGTTTTTCATTTGTCTACCTCCGGCAACTTCTCGTAGCGATATCGCTACCCTTTTAACATTTTGAGCCCTCCTCTTCGAATGGTAGCGATATCGCTACCACTTTCTAACTTTGAGCCCTTTTCAAAATGTGGTAGCGATATCGCTACCACCTTGGCCTTGCAAGCTTCCCTTTGAAATGTGGTAGCGATTCGCTACCACTTTCGTTTCAAGCCTTCTCCTTGTGACATGGTAGCGATTCGCTACCATTTTTGTTTCAAGCCCTCTCTCACTAAACTTGTAGCGCTATCGCTACCCTCTGACTTTGAGACTGGCCTTTATGAAATTTGTAGCGATATCGCTACCGTTTTGAACTTTGAGTCTTCTTTTCGCAAGGCGTAGCGAAATCGCTACCGTTTCTCTGTCGGGCCTGATTTTCATTTCCGTCGCGATTTCGCGACATCTTCCTTGTACCGTACAACTTTGCCAAAATGCGTCGCGAAATCGCGACACCTTTCTGTTGCCACCTCGTCGCGATTTCGCGACATCTTTTCTGTTTTGTTGCCGTTGACCGCGTTGACCGTGATTTTTCGACACGTCGCGATTTCGCTACCGTTTTCCGGCTTCGGTCGCGATTTCGCGACATGTCGCGATTTCGCTACCTGTCGCGATTTCGCGACCCCTTTCTACACTTGGGCATTTTTTTCTCTTTTCTTCAATTTTAGCATCTGGGTCACCGAGATTCTTCTCTGCAAGCCTGCAAAAAGGTGGGTCCCCAATTTTGGGGTGTGTTGTGGATCAACCACAACAAATGGCGACTCTATCTGTCAAATGCTCTTGAGCATTTTAGTAAGAACCCAACCTGAAACATATCACAAACTCGCAAATATATGTTAGCACATAAGCAAAATAACAAATGCCCAAAGATCAGAAGTACATGAATCATTAGAATCATCAAGTATTAGCTCAGTGTGTGCAATGTGTTTTCATTCCCTATCGTTTGAAATTGATCAACATTCCATTATCAGTTTTGCATGAATGCATATATGGGATGGTGAATGATTTGTGTACCCTAATGAATGTGCAAGGAGGATTTGCCTTCATAAGGGGCATGGTACTTCTTCTAATACTATGTACAAGCATTCAAGATTGCCAAACCCTCTTAGGATCCACTAGATTCATTACCTTATTGTATCCCAAAGTTGGTTATGAGTCCCTACTATCTAGAACCCATGTGCAAGTGAATGTGAAATCAGAACTTTGGGGAATCGGACTCCCAACCAACCGAGATGAGAGTTTAACCTTATCCTTACTATTCTGATTTAGAGTTCATTACCTCACTTTAAGCAAAATAATTAAACCAGCTATGGAAGAAATGGTCATGCTAGTCTAACCCTCTAGACAATCAGTGGTCTTGTTTTTTTAGGCAAGACATGATGCCATGCATGGGCATATCTAACCCCACAATCCAAAACTTATCTCCATTTCTTTGGACCTTGGGGATGACTACCCATCCCTTGCAGAGGACAAGTAGTACGATCCTTACAATCCAAAATAAAGATGAGATGGGAAAAATTTATTTACTTATATATATTTTACTTCTTGGACCTTGGGGATGACTACCCATCCTGGTTAGGGACAAGTAGTACGATCCTTACAATCCAAACCTTAGATATAAATCATTAATTTTGTTGCTTAAACCTTGGGGATGACTACCCATCCTTTGCAGAGGACAAATAGTACGATCCTTACAATCCAAGACTAATTATGAAATGAAAACATAGGAGCTTTGGGGAATCAGATTCTCAACCAACCGAGATGAGAATTTACACCCTATCCTTACTACTCCATGTGGTCTTTAAGTTCTATGGAAGTGGTCAAAACCACTGTTTTTAGGATCATGTTGCATAATAGGATAGACATGAAAACCACTTTCGCTCAACCTTTTCCTCCAAGCTAGGTTTTGATCATTTTGCTCAAGATCCTTTTTAATTTATGAGACGTGCTTGGTTCTAGATACCTCAAGACTCGGTTTCCAACCTTAGGATTCACTTACATTTATGTTATAACATAACCCTAAGAGAATTTGACGTACTTTCATGGCTTGTACATAAGATGCATATGTAACTAAAATGAAATGTATGTGAGGTGAGATGGAATATGAATGCCTTATCTTTGCAAATGAAATGATATGTCATGCAAAACTGATTCTTTCATGTATCACAAAGTCAAACAATATAACTTAAAAATGTTTTATGCTATTTGTGGAGCTTTTACAAGACAATTCCAATATTTCATATTCTCCTAATCCTTAAGCATAAGTTGACATCTCAAATTTCTTTTCATCATTTTTTTTTTTTTTTTTTATATATAGACAAATAAAATAAACACACAACTGTAAATTAAAACTTGTTCAATCCAAAACCAAACTGCAATCCCAAAATGAAACTTTGAAAACACAAACCAAAATCCAAAAAACCAAAATCTATATACAAATGTACAATATAATACAGGATGATGCAAAGCTTGGATTATCATTTTCCTGGATCCCAAACATGATAAGAACATATCAAAAAACATATGACACAATATACATGCCAAATTTTATAGGAATCCAACAACAATAAGATCAGACCAAGCAATGCAACACACCTCAACTTGCCATGTTCATCCTTCAACTTTGATTTAGTTCTATTACCAACATCATAGGTGAGATTCAAGTCAAATTGATTAGACAATAGTTGATATTCAATTTTATCTTGTCTATTCTTTAAAGTGCAAGCTTCATCGTTCCCTTCATGATTTAGAAGTAGGCTATCCTTTTCAAATGTAAGATGTTGCAAACAAGAGCCTATCTCTAAAAATCTTGACTTCAACTCATTTTCCAGGATTTTAAAACCATCAGCATCATTCAACACTTGATAAACATCAACGAAATTTGGCATTTCCTCATTAATGTTGTTAGCATCCAAAAGGACATTATGTAACCCATCACTTGAGATTTTTGTAGCTACTACCAAAGGTAAAGATTTCCCCTTATCATCCATACTCAACCCATCATGATTAAAATTTATCATAACTTGATGAGTATTAGTAGCCTTTTCTTTTTTCTCGTTGTCTTCTTCATCGCCCAATACCTGTTCAAAAACACCAAAGTTAGGCACCCAATCAAACATGCGTCCATATTTTTCAAAACAAGAGCCTAAATTTTCAAGATATGTGTCACGTGACACCTTTCCATGATCAATGGCTTGAGTCGTCACCAAATCCATATTTTCATTAAGATCATCAATATCATCCAACCCACACCACCTAGGCTTTGTAATTTCAACATCTTGAGATGGCATAGACATTGTAGAAACAAAAGGTGGATCAAACTTCCTAATTTCTTGCCCCCCAAGAGGAACAAAAACAATCGACTCTCCTTCTTCATCCATGGTAGTAGAATTATTATTCTTCTCAAACCCTTGATGAGATTCCAATCCTTCTTCCAAAACATTTTCAGATTGCACAGGACTCGTAATATCCTCATGTGAAAGGGCAATTGTATCATCCTGCATATCAATAGGCACACAAATTTCGTTAGAAGGTTTGGGGTGAGCATATTCTTCCCAAGAATCATGATGATCATCTTTCAAAATCAAATTGTGATGCTCAACCATTTCTTCTTCATCCTTTAATTCATCAACATGCTTCTCATCAAATTTATATTCACCTTCCTTAAATGGTTCAATTTCTTCCAAAATTGGGTTATTGCTTGTATTCAAACAGATAAGGCTATCATAATCCACATGTGTAACCCATGATTCAATTTTATCACAATTTGGAAGGTGTGGATCTCCTAGGCCATTGCTTTCAACAATGTCTTCCAATGTGTCATCCGAATCAGATTCATCCTCATATAATTCATCTTTTGGTGAGTCAAGGGTTTCCAATCTATCCCATGCTTCCCTACTAGTTGGATTTAGTATTCCTCCCTTGCCTAGAATCATATTCCTATGAAAATCATTGAAATTGATTTTAGCAACATCTTTTGAATCAAGATGAGGATTTTGAAGTTGATTCATACTTAAGAAAGACGGTTGATGTTGCATGGTAGGTTGAGGATTTCGAATTTGATTGAAGCTTGGGAATGATTGTTGGCTCTGAAATTGACTCACACTTGAACTTGGTTGAGGTGGATAAATCATTGGGTGGGTAAAGGAGGTATTAAATGGTTGAAGATTACATGATCCGAAACCCACACCAAAATTTTGACAACTCAATTGCTGCTCAATTGCCATTGCTTGAGTATAGGCTTGTGACAAAGATGTGATTTGAGGCATCCCTCGCAAATATGTGGACATGGGTGAATCAAGAGCATTGATGTATATTTGGAGGGCCACTTCTTCGTGAAGAACATAAAATGTCACTAATTGAGCATATAATCCAAAGAATCTCTCTGAAAATGACTTCACATTTTCACTTGGCCCTTTTCTAATATAGGCCAACTGATTGTACATGAGGATTGGGTCAACTTGCTTTTTGTTGAATTGATTGAGAAATGCCGCCTCTAGCTGAGCCCAAGAAGTGATAGACCCTAAAGGCAGATCGGTGAACCAATCATACGCCACTTTGTCCAAGGTGTAAAGGAACATTCTACAAGCGACATCGTCATACCAACTTGTTAAGTGGTTCACAACAAATTTAAATGCTTGAGGAAGACATCTCTCAAAACCGACGGGCAAATAATGCTGAACTCCCAGTATATTTAATGGGCTACCTATCATCCACGGTGCAAACATAGCCATTAGTGAATTTTGAAGAAGATAACTTTAATAGCCAAAAGTTCCTTTCTCTTTTTTTTATTATTATTATTATTATTATTATTTATTTTTATATATATATATTTTTTATATTCATTTTAATTTTATTTTATTTTATCTTTTATATATTTTTTTATTTTTTTTAAAGTCAAATCAAATCGTATTACTCCTGCATGAACAGTCAAAACGTTAAGAACAGTGCCTAGCCCTCACGATAACATAAACCGCTTCGGCTCTCCTTGGCTAAACTCTCGATTATCACGAAGAATACCTGCAACCGAAAAACAAATGCCGCAGTTTAGCCGTCTATGAGATTTAAGAGATATGATTTCAGAATTTATATCAAAAACGTACTATTCAAATATGAAACATCAAAGTAGAATAAACCAATTCGGCCCTCCTTCTAGCGCCAATCTGTTGAGTGGTGTTTTAACCCGATTGTGAAAACACACTCTCCTGTAGGATCCGAGTCCTAAATCCTCTGCTTGCAAAGAAAAACGATTTCTCCAAGGTTCTTATTATGCTAATTATTGATTATCAAGGATGTTGTTTAAAATGAAATGCTAAGAACACCTTAGGGTTTGCAAGTGGATGTTAACAAGGGGCACTGTGGTTTATTAATTTTGAAATTTCAATGGACTCTAAAATGAATAAAATCTGTTTTAACCTTTAATTCGATGGATTTTTAGTGATTTATTCAAACACAAGAATTAAACCGCTGAAAATAAAATATGGGTTTGAAAAGCAAAGACAAAAGTAAACAAAAGTAACAATAAGAATAGATTACAATCAAAAAGCTGTCATTAATCCGATGAAACCGAAGATACCGAGGCTTTCTACATACAACCTAACCTAATGAACCCGCACTTTCACACAATCCAAATAGGCTAGGTGCGGGTCTCGAGGGTTTCTACTATAATTCCAGATTCAGGCATTCGCATGAAGCAACCAAGAGATCTTGCATTAAACTTCACCTAGAAACCTAAGAAATCTGGAAAGGAAAGATAGACATTAAATCATGCATGCAGAAGTAACTCCTTCTTTCTCATCCAAAAGATGCCAACTCTCTGTATTTTGTATTAAAGAATATTTCGATTACATTCAAAAATGTTCCAGGTATAAAATTCCCGAACAAAAAGAAGGAAATTGCCCAAGTACAGGCCCAGAATAGCACGAAGCTCTTGTCTCTGCAACTCTGTATTCGGCAATTTCCAACCCCTTCTTCGATTTGCAATTCTGGTCTTATAATGTTTGACGCGGCTCTTCGATCTTCTCTGTCGCTTCATTTCACCTTCCTGCACATGACCCCTCAAATTCTTGCTTTTTCCCGCTTTGATTCACGCTCAAATTTGAAAACGCTTCGAAATTCATCTCTCGCATGTAACGCCTCTGCAAGTTTGACACCTGTGCGCCACGTGTCCTGCTTTTCCTGCGTCCTGTGTAACGCTTACTGCGAAAAAAAATGACAAAACTGCAAGTCTGCCTGTTCATCTTCTTAGCCGCGATATGGCGACATGTCGCGAAATCGTGACATGTCGCGATATCGCTACATGCTTTCCTGTCGTACGCCTTCATCAGCTCCCCGTAGCGATGTCGCGACCGTTTTTCATTTGTCTACCTCCGGCAACTTCTCGTAGCGATATCGCTACCCTTTTAACATTTTGAGCCCTCCTCTTCGAATGGTAGCGATATCGCTACCACTTTCTAACTTTGAGCCCTTTTCAAAATGTGGTAGCGATATCGCTACCACCTTGGCCTTGCAGCGTCCCTTTGAAATGTGGTAGCGATTCGCTACCACTTTCGTTTCAAGCCTTCTCCTTGTGACATGGTAGCGATTCGCTACCATTTTTGTTTCAAGCCCTCTCTCACTAAACTTGTAGCGCTATCGCTACCCTCTGACTTTGAGACTGGCCTTTATGAAATTTGTAGCGATATCGCTACCGTTTTGAACTTTGAGTCTTCTTTCCGCAAGGCGTAGCGAAATCGCTACCGTTTCTCTGTCGGGCCTGATTTTCATTTTCGTCGCGATTTCGCGACATCTTCCTTGTACCGTACAACTTTGCCAAAATGCGTCGCGAAATCGCGACACCTTTCTGTTGCCACCTCGTCGCGATTTCGCGACATCTTTTCTGTTTTGTTGTCGTTGACCGCGATTTTCCGACACGTCGCGATTTCGCCACCGTTTTCCGGCTTCGGTCGCGATTTCGCGACCCCTTTCTACACTTGGGCATTTTTTTCTCTTTTCTTCAATTTTAGCATCTGGGTCACCGAGATTCTTCTCTGCAAGCCTGCAAAAAGGTGGGTCCCCAATTTTGGGGTGTGTTGTGGATCAACCACAACACAACTTATTCTTGATTTTGATTTTGTTTTTAAAAATAATCTTAATTTACAATTTTACATTTTTTTTTTGGGTTTTTTCTAGATTTAGGGTGGGAGGAATTTGGTGGCTATACACCCAATCTCCAATGCTTCACCATAAAAATTTTATATCAACCATGTAGTGCTTCATGTTGTGACCGTAATTGGAGTATGTTTGAGCACATTCACTTCAAGATAGATTCACACAATAGAAGTTGAATGAGTGTGTTTGTTCATTACAACCTCTGCCTCCACCACAAAAAGTAGTAGGTTCAAATTGAGGCCATTGATTTAGATGAGATTGATCCTTCATCTGAATGGATCATAGAGCCATAAGAGCAGCATGAGCCTCTCTTTTTGATGGATGATTTCGAAAATATAGTAGAAGAGTTATCGTCAAAGGTAGAGGAAGAGGCATAGGCACAAGGATGAGAGCTTTGACTAGGGCAAAGTGTAAAGGCATTGTTGGATGCTAGATAGATGTGTTGACTATTGTATTGGGCCTATGAGGCTTTTTGACACATTTTCTACCTTTCTCATATGATATTCAATATAAAAATACTACTTGGCGTTAATTTTTTTTTAATTGATGTGTTTTGTCATTTCATGTGTAGTTTAAGGTTTTATCATTTAGAATATTAATTTTGGATATTTATAATGTTAATTAATTGTGACATGCAGGGAAAAAATCTATTTTACAATGAAAATTTGCATTTTCTTCCTTTTTTTATTGTTTTGTTTTGCCCAGTTTTTTTTTTCTAGTCCAAGTTCAAGTCACAAATTGGCCTTGTTGAGTCTGCGCTAAATCCAAGCTTCTCTACTATGAATCCAATATTGGAGCTAATTTGTGGCTTTAAGAATCTTAGATACTACAACCTCTCAAACCTCTGTGTTGTTTTGAAATTTTGATCTAGAAAGATCGACATAAAATTATATAGGCATATTCACTCAAGAATCAACAAATAGCTATGGGAATGGCATGGCCATTTAGCTTGACAAAAATAGGGAACAACGGTGTAGAAGCTACAACTTCATTTTTTTTCTTTTCTAAACTCAGTTATATGGGATTGAATAGGCCTCAGCCATGTTACATCTTGACCAACTAACTAATTGACCACTAATGGAGTACTAAGCTCCATAGACCATTACATGCAGTGGGGTACTACCCCAATCCCAAATTCTTTCATGATGAATCCTTTGATGTTGAGTATTAGGTGATGTCAGGCCTTCAATAGTGCCTAACTAGGATGGTGCTAAGTCAACACATTTGCAATTTGATACAGGATGAGTTGTAATATTACAAGAGATGTGAGGGCTATCTTTTCATGACCTCATAGTGCATTTGGGAAAGGATAACTTAAAGGCTAGGTAACCCTTATGAATCAACTTATTCTTGATTTTGATTTTGTTTTTAAAAATAATCTTAATTTACAATTTTACATTTTTTTTTTTTTTGGTTTTTTCTAGATTTAGGGTGGGAGGAATTTGGTGGCTATACACCCAATCTCCAACACTTCACCATCAAAATTTTATATCAACCATGTAGTGCTTCATGTTGTGACCGTAATTGGAGTATGTTTGAGCACATTCACTTCAAGATAGATTCACACAATAGAAGTTGAATGAGTGTGTTTGTTCATTACCTCTGCCTCCACCACAAAAAGTAGTAGGGTCAAATTGAGGTCATTGATTTCGATGAGATTGATCCTTCATCTGAATGGATCATAGAGCCATAGGAGCAGTAGGAGCCTCTCTTTTTGATGGATGATTTCAAAAATATAGTGGAAGAGTTATCGTCAAAGGTAGAGGAAGAGGCATAGGCACAAGGATGAGAGCTTTGACTAGGACAAAGTGTAAAGGCATTTTTGGATGCTAGATAGATGTGTTGACTATTGTATTGGGCCTATGAGGCTTTTTGACACATTTTCTACCTTTCTCATATGATATTCAATATAAAAATACTACATGGCATTAAACTTTTTTTAATTGATGTGTTTTGTCGTTTCATGTGTAGTTTAAGGTTTTATCATTTAGAATATTAATTTTGGATATTTATAATGTTAATTTATTGTGACATGCAGGGAAAAAAATCTATTTTACAATGAAAATTTGCATTTTCTTCCTTTTTTTATTGTTTTGTTTTACCCTATTTTTTTTCTAGTCTAAGTTCAAGTCACAAATTGGCCTTGTTGAGTTTGCGCTAAATCCAAGCTTCTCTACTATGAATCCAATATTGGAGCTAATTTGTGGCTTTAAGAATCTTAGATACTACAACCTCTCAAACCTCTGTGCTTTTTTGAACTGTTGCTCTAGAAAGATCGTCATAAAATTATATAGGCATATTCACTCAAGAATCAACAAGTAGCTATGGGAATGGCATGGCCATTTAGCTTGGCAAAAATAGGGAACAACGGTGTAGAAGCTACAACTTCATTTTTTTTCTTTTCTAAAATCAGTTATATGAGATTGAAATGGGCCTCAGCCATGTTACATCTTGAACAACTAACTAATTGACCACTAATGGAGTACTAAGCTCCATAGACCATTACATGCAGTGGGGTACTACCCCAATCCCAAATTCTTTCATGATGAATCCTTTGATGTTGAGTATTAGGTGATGTCAGGCCTTCAATAGTGCCTAACTAGGATGGTGCTAAGTCAACACATTTGCAATTTGATACATGATGAGTTGTAATATTACAAGAGATGTGAGGGCTATCTTTTCATGACCTCATAGTGCATTTGGGAAAGGATAACTTAGAAGCTAGGTAACCCTTATGAATCAACTTATTCTTGATTTTGATTTTGTTTTTAAAAATAATCTTAATTTACAATTTTATATTTTTTTTTTTTTGGTTTTTTCTAGATTTAGGGTGGGAGGAATTTGGTGGCTATACACCCAATCTCCAACGCTTCAACATCAAAATTTTATATCAACAATGTAGTGCTTCATGTTGTGACCGTAATTGGAGTATGTTTGAGCACATTCACTTCAAGATAGATTCACACAATAGAAGTTGAATGAGTGTGTTTGTTCATTACAACCTTTGCCTCCACCACAAAAAGTAGCAGGTTCAAATTGAGGCCACTGATTTAGATGAGATTGATCCTTCATCTGAATGGATCATAGAGCCATAGGAACAGCAGGAGTCTCTCTTTTTGATGGATGATTTCGAAAATATAGTGGAAGAGTTATCGTCAAAGGTAGAGGAAGAGGCATAGGCACAAGGATGAGAGCTTTGACTAGGGCAAAGTGTAAAGGCATTGTTGGATGCTAGATAGATGTGTTGACTATTGTATTGGGCCTATGAGGCTTTTTGACACATTTTCTACCTTTTCTCATATGATATTCAATATAAAAATACTACTTGGCGTTAAAAAAAAATTAATTGATGTGTTTTGTCATTTCATGTGTAGTTTAAGGTTTTATCATTTAGAATATTAATTTTGGATATTTATAATGTTAATTAATTGTGACATGCAATGAAAAAAATCTATTTTACAATGAAAATTTGCATTTTCTTCCTTTTTTTATTGTTTTGTTTTGCCCAGTTTTTTTTTTCTAGTCCAAGTTCAAGTCATAAATCGGCCTTGTTGAGTCTGCGCTAAATCTAAGCTTCTCTACTATGAATCCAATATTGGAGCTAATTTGTGGCTTTAAGAATCTTAGATACTACAACCTCTCAAACCTCTGTGCTTTTTTGAACTGTTGATCTAGAAAGATCGTCATAAAATTATATAGGCATATTCACTCAAGAATCAACAAGTAGCTATGGGAATGGCATGGCCATTTAGCTTGGCAAAAATAGGGAACAACGGTGTAGAAGCTACAACTTCATTTTTTTTCTTTTCTAAAATCAGTTATGTGGGATTGAAATGGGCCTCAGCCATGTTACATCTTGACCAACTAATTATGGTATAACAACAATATTTTAACAATTATACATATATTTCTTGGCAAGATTTAAACCCTGGTTTTTGTCCTAAAAAGCAATATATTTAACTAGTTGAGCTCCTACCATTTAATTACAATTCCTTCATTTGGTGTCATATTGAGCTGAAATTGTATAGAGGTATCCTTCACGTTCTAATGCATCTTAAAGAAAAAAATTGAGGTCAAAATTCCATTGCGTGACCCTCCAAACATGCAATGGACTTGAACATATTTTGATAGTCTAGATGATTGCATTTTGGCTATTATTTGCAATACGATAAGATAATTTAATAATGATTTGAAATAGAGATGAAATAAGATTTGAAGGAATATTAACGTTCCTAAGATCAAATTAAAATTGCTCATATGGCTTTTGAACTTGCAAATTTTTTCTTTTTCGTAATTTTGCGATGAACTGGTGAAATGAAAACAAATTAGCTGAATTTTAAATTGCAGCATCTTCGCACGTATTTCCATGTGTACACAAAGAATCAGGCCAAAACTTGCCTATTTGATACCTGCAAAAATTCAAAATACCATTAAGGCCTCATCATATTTTGTGAAAATGAAGGGTTAATCCCAACCAAAGACCAAAAATCATAAAGAAATCTGAAAAATGAGTTCTATTGAAGAGAAAAGGTGAATTGAGGCCGACGTCTAAGAGGAAAGCAGCTTCATGCCTCATTAGGCCAGTCAACTTATGTAATACTATGTATTTGATCCATTTTGTGCATATTCCTCTCTCCTCTCTCCTCTCTCCTCTAGGTATGTTTGTCATATCAGGTTTTACATATTGTTGAATCTTTGTGTTTAATGTGTTCGCAGACATATTCTTCTATATTCTCATATATTCTTACATTTATATTTTGAGTGGAAGTTTATGTTATTTGTTCTATTTTTCTCTCTCTTCAGTAGCGAATGGGCCCCAAAGTAAGGACCTTTAGGGCGGGCGGGTATCCCTCGACCTGGCCGAGTTACTCTCAAGACGCTCTCTATCTAAACTCTTGGGAAATCCGATTATAGCAGTAGAGAGCCTCCTCGAAATGAATTTTTAAGGGTCGAGTACAACCTTATGCACGTAGGTTTGGGTTTTTGGAAAATGCTTTGCAAGTGAAGGAAATAACAATTCACAGTTTTAAAATAAGGGTTGTTAGGCCAAAGTCTTGAGCAGTTGTGATCAATTGGTATCAAAGCAACAAGTTCATTGTGGCTTGTACAGAGTTTTGCAAACATATATGGGGTCTGCATAATTTGCATGTCAAGTGGTAGCGAAAGTCATATATTTTAGGAGGGCTTCAAAGCTCCAGTACGAGTAAAACAAAGAGAACTAAATACCAAGAAGAAAATTCCAAGGCCCATCTAATGGAGGAAAATCAACCTCATCTCCAAGAGATAGAAGGCTTGAAGAAGGAGGTGGGGAGGGTAGGGATTGCATTGATGCCTAATGAGCGAGAGGAATATCCAAACATGAAAATAGAAAAACTTATGCTGGCACAAGAGTGGGTTGCAGAATGTTCTAAGCTCATTTGAAGGAAATAACACAAATAGAAGCAAAGTGGATGCAAGTACTTGAGAACAAAGAAAAAAGGAAAAAAAAATGTTTGCAAGTGACCAAAATAGGTGAATGAGACTCATAAAGTACATTGGGTTCCATCAGCCTGGGAGAATCTAGAAACAGTGCTTCAAAGAATACAAAATTACAAAAGCATACGGTTAAAAACCTTGACCCAGAATGGCAGGACATATATATATGTATAATGGCATCATGTGGAACATATACATCTCAAATATAGTAAAATATATAATATAGGCATGATAGTTTGATGGCACTCAAACTGCTATAGGAGATTTGCTCTCGAGGGATGGATCATTAATGGAGATCATGATCTGAAAGTAGTAATCATTGGGTTATGTTCATTTCATCATATGCTTCCTTATTGCAGGAGTGTCCATCACAATGTGGGTATTTGAAATTGGGTAATGCTATTGCTCCATAATGCCTTGGCCCAAGGACTATGACCTATTGAGAGCTATGTTGCAGGAAACTCCTAGGGTTCCCTCATTTCCCCATTTCAGAAACTAAGAAACTCCTCGGGAACTCTAGGAAACTCATGACTTGTATAGCATGATCTGTAAAGTTTGAGCTTTGACATTAACAATATACGTTATACGAGGTTTAACAATTAATTTTTTTTCCATCCATTTGCAATCTTCTTGATTCAATTTAGTCTAAAAATATTAAGAAAGATTCCATAAGACGTTTCTTTTATCGTTTCCATGTTTTGAAAGGGTCTGAGAACTCACATTTCCTAATCCATTTCCGGTTTAGAAACCTTACTCGTTTCAAAGTTTTGTGTAACTTAGATTAGGAGATATATGTTTCTGATTGTATTTAGACTATTGAATTAGTAGGAAAATGATTCAGTGTAATTCTTGATTACAATTTTGCAATTAATTTACTTCAGTACCTATTCTTCTGCAATTATGTTAGAGAGTCTTGGGATGGGAACTCCAAAAGGAGGATCTTTTCCATTTCCATTTTGAGTACCTTATTACCTTCGCTAGTGAATAGTACCTGAAGAAGGCAGCACCTAATGAATTGTACATAGGTTGTGCCTACGTGGGTCACAATGTTGTGGTTGAAATGAGTGTATATAGGAAATATTTGAAAAAGTTAAAAACTACCTTTAAACCTAAAATACCTATACACTATCTAAGCAAGTATAAAACTTACTCCTTCCTCTTATCCCTTGAGGTTGCTAGTGGTCCAACCTGCATGGTAGAAGACGTACAAGGGTCTCTTCATCAAGAAATAGAAGTGGAACAAGAATCTCCTAAAGCAAGTAGAAATCATAATCCAGTTAATGAAAACGAGAATGGTAATCTCTTGCTAATCTTTTATTTGACTTGGATTGAATTTTTTGAGGATCTGTAAAACTAAATGCTTGTTTAATTTCTACAGTTACACATCTGGGAGCAAATTGATATAGAGGACAGTTCAGGACAAGATTTTGTTGGACCTGAAACTAGGCCAGATTTATATTTTACCAATTTTGGGCCTTCTGAAATGGATTTTTGGGGGTTAGAAGTGGCAGCACTAAATCCAGCAGCCCTTTGTCACATTCTTACATCTTGAGCTTTAAAACACATTTTGAAATACCCTGCTTTGAGCTAGAGTCGCAAATATATGACCTTTAGCATTGGACCTATCAAAATGCTGTGAGCATTTTCTGCAGAAATAGAATGCATCACACTGCAATATAATTCCATTATACACATATAAACAAAGGTACACAATGGAAATAACTCACATATACATATGGTTATGTTGTATAAACAGCAAGTATCCTTCACAACCTGGCTATCTGCAATACATCCTTGTCTGGTCAAGCGTACAACCCACAAACATTTATGGAATACATCTAGGACATTTCAAAACCCGGAGTGATGCACCACTGCTAGAAAGACAAACTAATTAGAATTTTGAGGCATAAATAAATTTTTAATCATAAACTTTCAAAAATTTGTGAATGAGTTAAGACTTGAATAGTAATTATTTATTTATTTATCTTAAAACCATCTCAAAGAAATTGATTTACTAATTTGAGAGAATGAGGCATTTGATTCAAGATATGTAATATCTAAAGCATGCTAGAGAGACAATGCATCATAAGCAAGCCTTTGGATTTGCTTTGTAATGATTGATATTAGTAACTAAAATTTATCAAATTGGCACAAAATATACAATTATCAATTAAGCTAGCTAGAATATTCATAAGAACACGTGAGTAGTCCTTAGAACCGCAATAACAATCTAAACAATGAGTTCTCACCCCATGTAATAAAATTGGGATAGTTTTTTACCCTTAGAGAGCAAAACAATCTGATTAATCATAAACATCACAAAAGACGTGTTATAGATAAGATGAGTTATTTCTAGATAAAAATTATTTTCTGGCCAAAACGACGAGGAAGAAGTGTTAGTGACCAAAATAAGGTATTTACAACCCATTTTGATATTTGGTGTTAAAATGATATTGTGAACCAAAACCAACATTTATGAGAAAATAGTAATGAATTTGGCACTTCTGTAGTATTTATGGTAGTATATAACTATTTCTGGATAAATTAGAGCATTCTTTTTAAATCAACCCTAGAAATAGTCAATTTTAAAGATTGATGCTTTTTAACTTGTAGGGTGTGTAACAAGATGAAGGAAGAAGATAATACTAAACACAACACAATCTTGTAGTACATGCATTGAATACAAGGGTATGGATATAGAGTGAATCATCATGGCTTTAAAAGATGATAATAATGATTGGATTGATAGATAGGTAACTACTAACCGAGATTGAATTGGGACACATGCTAGATTTTGTATATGTAAGACCTAGTAGGTAGTAAGCATGACAATCTCAGCAAATTAGGGGTCGCTTGGAGCCCTAAGGAAGATGATGCCAAAGTACTTATATCTTATATGCCTTGGTATCTATATGAGCTTTTTGCCAAACAAACCAGTGCTAACCCTTCATGCAACATTAGACTTTGGCATAGTGTCATCTTGACTCACAACATCATGACCTTTATGGTGCCAACTATTGTGGCACCAATGCACAAAGGTATGTATATGTGGTGTCAACTCCATGTGTCAGCATCTAGCACCCAAAATGCATAGAATAAGTTGGAAAGTAGTTTCTAATATCCATGAGGCGACAAGCTATATGAGACAATCCTTGTCGAGGACTGCCAACCTTACACGTTTCTAGAGTCACAATCCTTTGAAGGTGCATACCAACATTCACATTTTAGTCTTCTTAGGTCAGATAAGTGCCAAAGAGTTAGATAGTTGGCTTCAACAACTTGAAGCTTGCAATGCTACCAATTGGTTTTCTAACTTTGACAAAATTGCTTTTGCAGTTTTAAAGATGTCAAAAGAGTTTGTTTGTTGGTGAGAAACCACTAGTAGGCTTGTAGATGAAGGAGACAATCATCACATGGATTGCCTTTGTCAAGTTGGTATGTGAAACTTCTATCCTTTACATCATTATGAAGATGAATAAATGCTTTTTAAGTAATTGTGCCAGTGTAGAGACTAGTCCGTCCAAGAGTACACTAACAAGTTCAACAAACTTATGATCCCCCTACAAGTTTCTAACAATGAGAAGCGTTAGGTTTTAAAGTGCAATGGGTTGTAACACCATCTTCTTTCAAAGATGAAGTTCCTTCCATTGGACTCCTTGGCATAAGCATTTTGCTTTGTGTTCAATCTAGAAGAGAGATCACGAGCTAAATATAAGGGACTTATGTCAACCCTATCTAGAATGTTGGCACTAAATCCAAAGCAACTAGTTGCTCAACCACCTATAGTACCAACATGCAAGGAATCCACTATGCTATCTAAGCCCAAAAACTCTTTAGTAGCATAGGATAAGGGTAAACAGAAGGTAGGAGGAAAATCATGCAACCACCACAAGCTCCACACTCATAGTGATGTGGAGTGTTGAGTGTAGCAAAAGACTTTAGTGCTTCATCTAAAAGGTGAACAATCATTTCTCCTTATTAGACGAAGAATATAAGATAATCACCATATGTCTAGGTGTTAGAACTCAACAAGCCATAATGCCTCAACATTGGACCTCTTTAAGAAAAAGAGCTCTTGTTTCACACTTGATGTTGAGTAAATGGTAAGCCTGTCCACATCATCATTGACACAGAAGCCAAAAGAACATCATAACACAAGATACAATCAAGCTCCTTGGTTTGCAATTTAAGACACCCATAACCTTAGTCTTTGGGTTGGATTCATCTAGAGAAAGGTATTGAGGTTTGATGCCAATGCACCATTGACTATGGCATCAAGCAAATGTGTGATAGTCACCTATGAAATAATGTTGTTGGATATTTGTGATGTTCTATAAGGAAGACCTTACCTCTTTGATTCCTACTAAGTTTGTTCACAACAATGATCCGTGTGAATTAGAAGGATGACTTGTCAAATTCTAGAGTGCTTTCTTTAGAAGGAGGTGATGTTGGTATCAACAAAGAAATATAAGAAACTCTTTTCTCATATCCAAAAATTTGTTTTGCTAATGGTTCATCCTAAGAACCATGGCACCAAGAAGTTCACCCTTGTTGTGCCAACTATAGATTATTTTGCATAGTCTCAGTAAATGAATGTCCTTGTTCATCCATATTTTAATGTTTTCAAGATCCCAAAGGGAGTCTCACTACATTACTCAATGGAGCATCAAATAGACTTGGTCCTTGGATCAACACTTTCTAATATTCCTTTGTATTGCTAATCACTTTGGTAGAATGATAAGGCCAACAATAGATATAATTGATTGATCAAGGAAAGATTCAACCCAATTTGTCACCATGTGGTAGTCCCATTATGCTAACACCAAAGAAAGATTTGATATGGCATCTATGTATTGACTGTAGGGCATCGAACAATATCACAATGATAAATACACATTACTATGCATTAATTTGTTGGACCAACTCTAAGGGGCTTAATACTTCACCAAAATCAAGTTGACATTAGGTGCTAGTCAATCCTACTGACATCTAGGGTATAATATTTAGGGTCAAAGAGGGACTATAGGAGTGGTTGGTGTAGACACCTAAAACGCGTTATGCCGAGGCGACTACTCATATGCGACAAATCCAAGGTATAGCAGACCATATGGAAGACCTTTGGACAAATCCAAGGTATAGCAGTGGTTTTTACCACTCATTTGGGCATCTTTGCCTAGTCAGTGCTAGCCGCTGCTGACACCTGCGATTAGCAATGCTGCCTGTGGCTGTCAGCCGCGGTCAGGATTGAAATTCAGTTGGCCTTCATCCAACCCCAAAGTTGGTTGCAATGGCCAATTGGTTGCAGAATGGAGCAGTTTAAGCGAGGAAGGTTCTGGATCCTTCCATCCAACAAGCTCAACTGCCCAATCTTGATCTTGGCTTCATGAGGAAGCCACCCCTAGCCCTTGGCAAATCCTATAAGTACCCCGTCCGAATTGTGGAAATAGAGAGAACGAAGTGTAATCAATTGAGCAGCGAAGCCCTATCGAATTGCATACTCACTTACATGCATTGAGAGGGACACTTTTGCTACCCAATTGGAGATCGAATTGCCATGGAGGTCCTAGGAGCCTAGGAGAGCCAAGAAACGCCAATTCGTGCAATCCGTGCATAATCTGAACAATTCAACCGCCAAACCTGTCAGAGGACACAGAGGTGACCCTTGGACATCAATTTCACAAGGTGGATCGGAGAGAAAGCCTTGATTTGGAGGGCAAGTTCACTCAAAGCTCTGTCGCGGCTGTCAGTCGTGGTGAACAGTGCCAACTGCTCATCAGACCCACGGTGAGCAAATTAGGGCAGATTCCCTTGTTTTTCCTTGTTTAGATCAATTAGCTAGATTAGATTAAGCATATTAGTGGTTCAATTAACAATTTAGAGACTGAAATATAGATTTAGAGTTTTTATGCATGTTGCTTTCATTGTAGCATTTAACACTTTAATGAATCTTTTTCATGCTTCCATGCTTTCAATTTTGTAATCAGGCCAGTAGATAGTTAGAAGTGCTTTAGATTACATGTTTTATGACAATCTTTGCATGATTTGCATATTTTTAGCATCTTTCTTGCATTTTCTTGATTATTACTAGTCATGACATCTTTTGGTATGATTTCCTCAAAAGGCCTCATCAAGAGAGGATATCTTTGCTATTAATGTTTCTTGTTGTTTATTGCACGCAGGACTAACAGGGTTTTGGGATGCAAGGTAGCAAATGCCTCTAATCATGGAGAAGATGGTCATGGACATGTTGGTTACGAATCTGCCATGAGGCAAGGATTTTGGGTTAATGCGCCCAGATTCGCCCACCAGCATGAAAGGCCGGAAGGAAGAGATGCCTTCCGTGCCAATCTCCGGAGAAGGCCGGCTCCTTTTGGGGGGGTTTTTATGTTCAAGTTAAGAGTGCAGGAAAGAGATAAATGAACAGAAAGAATTTACAAATGTACTTGGAGTTGGTGGGGGGGAACTAACAGTACGGCAACCAGCAATCACCAATACTTACTGCATTATAAATACAAAGCATGACTGAGAACTGCAAAATCTAAGTGTACTTTCTGTACTAAGCAATATACGCACAGCTACAATGGTCCCCTAGCAAACATTCTCCCTACAAGGAGAACTAACAGCACGGCAATGCATCAATCACCACTACGTACGGAAACTCAAGACAAAAAGTAACTGAGAGATGTCAGAACCAGGTATATGTGTCATGCAGAGATTTTAACCGCACAGCTACAATGGTCCCCTAGCAAACATTCTCCCTACAAGGAGAACTAACAGCACGGCAACGCATCAATCACCACTACGGACAACAACGTAACACACAACTGATGGAACTGCTACCACATCTAGTCTATGAAGTTCAGAAGTGCTTGACCACCAAATGCTAAAATAAATTAACAAGCCATGGCACAAACAATGCTAAAGGCGCCTGATCACCAAATGCTGAAACGAATCAACGAGCCGTGACACAGGGAAGCGTAAAGCATAAGCATAAAGAAATAAAAGCAGCAGAACAGAACCAGGCATACAAATTATATTTATAAGCAGAAGCACGGTTACATTGGTTCCCTAACAGACATTCCCCTTCCACCCTTTACAATGAAATCATGGTGGGTTTATATAGCCCGAGTCCCTCCCGTTACATTAATGGGCACAAGGTCCCAGTCAAACAATAGCTGACAAAAGCGGCGAAAGAGCTGCAAATGCTGACCTTTTGTCGGACCGGACTGTACCCGCAGCATGGTCTTCCTGGAAGCTGGACAGCTACGTGGCGGTGTGTTGGGCAGAACTTCTTCTTGGCAGGTATGCGGGTAGCTGGAGCAGGTAGAACCTCCAATCGGCTTTAAATGAGGTCACTGGCACAGGTAGTGCAACCCATGCTCGTCCTTTTGCTCGGCACGTCTTGGCTCAAATCCCGAAGCTGGACACTTGTCAGATGATGGATGATGTTGTTTGACACGTGTCTGCCTTGAAAGGCAGTTTATCCAACTTCGCCTGGGATCAGAGCGCCATCGGGTTGCGCGGGCAGAAACAGCAGCGATCGGGAAGGCCTTCATGCCTTAGGTGTATTTCTGAGTTTGTTTCCCTACTGCGCACCTGTCAAGGGCGCACTCCGACTTCGCTGCGAAGTCGGACTGCGCACAGGTGAAAACTGGTATCTGCCGCCGTACGGACTTTGCCCCAGCACTTATCATTCTTTTGTCAGCCTGCCAGCCTGCCAGTTACAAGGTGCGCCCGAGAAGAGGGGCGAAGTCGGACTTCGCACCAAAGCGGGCGAAGTACGACTCGCACAAAGCGGGCGAAGTACGCACTTCGCACCAAAACTGGGCGAAGTGCGAACTTCGCACCAACACTTAGCCATTTTTCAGATAACTGCCGCCAAGTTTAAAATTCAATCGAGGGGCTCCGAGAAAGGGGGAAAGAAAGAGAATGTAGGAAAGAAAGAGAAAGGGAGAGCGGAAGAAAGGAAAATAGAGGAAGAGGGAAAAAGAAGAGCAGCACTGTTACAAAATTGAAAACATTGCACCCCGTGCAAAATGTGACAACATTTCTGGCGGCTCGCGGGGTGTCGAGCTCGCCTCGGCGCAAAGAATCCATGCCTTCATCCATTGGGTGCAGAGGAACTTGCCTCCCCTGCCTTTTGCTGCTCTAGCTGTTCTCCTCTTGGCAACTGTTCTTCAGATTCACTTTTGTCAGTTGCCCCCTCAGAATCACCTTCCGAAGGCTCTCCGGCTTTTGCTTCTGCTTCACAGATGCGGTTGTATGCAGCCTGGGCTTGGCCCCAGGCTTCTGCTTCGAATGGCCGGCGGTCAGCAACTTCTTCTAATGCTGCGTGGAAAGCAGAGACCGCGTGCAGGTCGATGGTGTAGTATCTTTTTCCTAGCTCCTGGAAGTAGGAGCTGATCTTGCAACATTTGGACACCATCTGAGTGACCTGACTTTCCTGAATTGGCTCAGTCCAGCTATCAATCTCAGCTGTATCTGCTTCAAAGGACTGCCAATTCTTTTTCACCTGATCTAGGGTGAGAAACTCGCCATTCTCAACAAAACCTGGGCACCCTAGTTCAGAAAGAGCGTGAAAGGGAGCCATACAAATATCTCTTTCATGTTCGAATGCGTCTAACATTCGTCTGGCAACCCTCACCTCTTCTACTTTTTTGAAATATTTATGCAAGGTTACCCTTGCATCTGCCCATTCTGCAGCGAATGAGGACATGGGGGAGAATTGGAGGCCATCGCGCTCGCGCTCCTGAAGATTTATTGCCAGGTCCAGCCATTGCTTCGCCTGGCGTTCGGCCTCCTCTACCACAGGCTTTCCCTGGGCAGAAACTTCTTGAATTCTGGATGCGAAATCCAGAACTGACATCGCCTTATAGGTGTGGGGCTTGCATCCCCGCAGCAAACCAGCCCGCATCTCCTTAACTTTCTTCTTCGAAAAGACCGTCGCTTGAGATGCTCTCTCTGCAGATTGCGACTGCGCCTGTTTCAAAGACTCTTGGAGCTGAGAAATCTGCTCCAAGGCTGCCTGCTTTTCGGTTGCGGCTTGTTGCTGAGAAGCGGCCAGCTGGGCTTTTAATTCATCTATTTCTTGCCGCGCCGCTTCCAGCTGCTCAGTGGACCTAGACAGGTCCTCTTCAAGCTGTCTCGTCTTATCCTGCAACCCGAAAAGCTCTTCCTGTTCCTCCAGACTTTTGACAAGGAGATTGTCAGCTTTACGAATGATTCCCTGAATCTCGTATTGCTTGTTGATGTCGTCAAAGCTCTTCTCCTTTGTCTGGAGCTCGTAGTCCGCCCTGGTCATTTCCCGGAGAGGCTTCTTCACTTTTGGGATTATCTTCTCTGTTGTAAGCACTCTCCTCTCGAAATTATACTTGGTGCGCTTTACCGGGGCGGCTATCTCTTCAGGTCTCCTCCGCTTCAGGTTCTGGAGGAAAGAGATAGAGTACTCTACAGCTCTTGTTGCCAGGGGCAAGTCGTCTGTATTCTGGAGGTCATCCATGAAATCTGGTTCCCCCAGCCTAGGGTTCTGCTGAGACGTCTCTCCTGCGGGAATGGGATCAGGAGGAACCGGACGGACCTTGGAAGGATCGGCCGCTTCTGGGGGCGACCGGGAAGTGGAGATGGGAGCGGCTGATGCTGGAAGGGTTTGAAGCGGCTGAGGCGGTGGATGTAACGGTGAACGCACGGCTTCAGCACTAACTTCAGGCGAAGGGTTTGGAGTTTGACTCAGAGATAGGGAAACGTTGGGGTTCTGAGCAAACTGATCAAAAGAATGGGGGCCGCTAGAAGGGTGTGGAGACGGGGAGGAAGATGCGGCCATGACTTGCTCGGATTGAGCGGGAGATGGAGTAGGGGTAGGACTGGATGAGACCAAAGAGACTGGGGCAGCAAACGTACCTGCGGGCTC
Source organism: Wollemia nobilis (assembly GCA_028583015.1). Lineage (NCBI taxonomy): Eukaryota > Viridiplantae > Streptophyta > Pinopsida > Araucariales > Araucariaceae > Wollemia > Wollemia nobilis. The sequence goes on from JAQPPZ010017222.1 coordinate 12,346,833, forward strand.
CGCCTGAGCCGATGCTGGGTGGATGTCTGCGCTTCTGATTCCGGCGGCTGGCTCGGGACTGCCCAGAGAAACTGTCCCAGGAGCGGCTGAACGCGGCTGCGGCTCTGCGACTGGCTGCTGCACTGTCAGGCTAGGTCGCCTGATTTTTTCAACTCTCTTCCTCTTCTTCTCTTCTGGAACAATGGTCGGATCGGGGGAAGGAGATGAAGCAGGTGCAGCAGGCGCTGATGCTCCCACGGTAAACTTGTACCGGGGTTTGACTTGCAGAAGGTCTGCCGCAACCGGTCTGCTCTCTGGCGGCGCTGGCGTCTTTTGTGCCTGAGGAATCACCTCGGGCGTTGCCTTGACTAATTTCTTCGCCTTTTCAGGCGCCGCCTTGGAAGCCACGGGCTGCATTGGATCCACCTGGATGTCTGCTGGGCCCGCGCTGGCAGTTGCCGAAGTGTACAACTGTTGGGAGGAAGACCCTCCTTTATAGCTCTCAAAGGGACCTCGGGGAACGTAACCTTGATATGCGAACGGCCGCCAGCTGTCATGATGCTGGTCATATAGAGTCGAAAAGTCGTCATCCACGGCCAGATTTCTCCTCGTGGATTTGTCGTGCTGCGTGCGGCACCTCATCTTCCAGCATTCAATAATCTTTTCTTTTGGCCAGTTAAGGCCAGCTATCTTGGATAGGAATTTTTTAAACCCTGGAGATGAGAAGTGGTGGTCCGGGTTTCGCTTGGGGTCATATGTCACCTCCTCGCAGTAAAAATCCTGCCAGGGAGGAGAAGCTTCCATCAATTCAATTTCCCAGTCAAGGTCCACATGGACCACATCGCATCTATCTTCGGTTATATCCGCCCGGGGGCAGAGATGTGTGAACTTTCCCCTTATCCCGTACGGGTCGTACTTCCAGCGCTGCGGCAACAGAACCAGGCCAATACGGGAAAACTCTTGCTCGAGGTAGACATGCTGTCCTACCTCAGAAATCTCAACGTTTGCCCAGGAAAGAGGGTATTGAAAAATCTGTCCTCTTTTCTTTCCTAGGCCGAACTCCTCCTCAACATAGTCCATCTGTCGGGCAACCTCCATCCCAAACAGATGCTCCGTGCACCAGTAGGGCAGCAAATGAGGTTTGCCCTTGAATCCGTAGATTCTGACCACAATCCCCTGCGTCAGTCTGAAAACGTCCCCGAGCTTCTGACTCAGTAAAGAGTTCGTCATTTCTCGCGGGGGGCGGGGAATTTCGCTTTCGCTGAAGACTGACATGACTAATCCCAGAAAGTTGAAGTTAAACTTGTAGTAGGACCCTTTCCGGTATAAGTCATCCGTCCAGTCATAGACGGGCTGTGGCTCTCCCTTCTCGTTGACCTTCTTCAGGTTCGGGATCGGCATCCGGGAGTGCAAATGATACAGACAAAGCCAAGCTAGAACAGAACTGAAACGAAATTCGGTGGACTGCTTCTTCTGGATCTTCACCAGGCTGGAGTGAATGGCGTATGCCAGCCAGTCCGCCCAGTCGAAAAAGATGGGACGCTTTCCACTTCTCTGCGCTGCCGGTTCGTAGGATTCTCCACACAGGAGACATTCTGCCAGCGCTAGCTGGTACGGCTGTACCAGCTCATCAGAGTCGCAGCCGAGGATCCATGCCAGAATGGTATATAGATATTTGCTCTGAAACCTCGCCAAGGGCATGGGGCCAGTTGGCCACTGTCCAGCTGCAAGCGGGGTGTTCAGCTCTGAATTGAGGAAATCCCTCATCCGTTTGGTATGCGTGAAGCGTCCCGCTTGCTCGCCCAGATTTATCTTTCTGACAATTGTGCTGGAGTCATACTCCAACCCTGGGGCGAAAGCTGGCTGGACAGTCTCCCTGCGCAGCGCGAACAAGGGTTTACCGCTGGAGCTGCAAATCTGCCGAGTAACTGGTCTGTAGTGTCTGACAACCAAGTCTACCAGTTCCGGGCATTGATGGACAGGAGGGCACAAGAATCTGAAAAGGTTGGACTTGTACGCCGCTCCGAAATGGTGAGAGGGTGAAACCTTGTCAGCCCAGCTCTCCACATTTGTCCGCAGCTTAGTCAGGCTCATAGAAAACGAGCCGTCCACGTATCCCGCCAAGTAATTTACCGGAGGTGGTGGGGCTTGCCCACGCTGTACTTTTTTCGGCCGGGACTTTGACTTTCGCTCCGGCGGTGTTTCGCTTCTGAAAACACCTGGCCGTGGTAAATCCTCAGGTTCACAACTTTCGCTGGATTGCGCTGGCATTGGCATCTTTCCTCTGTCCATCTCTCCGAAACAGCAATAATTACGAGTTCAGGGCGTCTGCAGAAGATTTCGCTGTCACAGGAATAATCTGCACAGTCCAAGGAATAATCTGCGCAGTCTGGCTTGTCTGGATGCATCTGACCCCCTTTTCTAGACAACGACAGCGTCATTAATGCCGCGCAGAAGGGGGTAGGTCGGCTGGAGTTAAGTTTCTTGGGTGGCTGCGCAGGAGAATGCTTGGAAAAAGGTACCCCGGCAGCCGTGCCATGCTCTTTTTATTGCACTTTTCCTTGAGGACTGTGCAATCATTAACTTTTCCTTGAACGCTGCGCCATGGCTGACGTCACTGCCGCAATCCGGGCACACTGCTCAAGAAAGAACCTTTGGTGCGGAAACCCACTTTGAAACGGTCACAATGCGCCTTGGGCCCAGCTTGGAACCTTTTTGAATATTTTATTCATTTTTTAAACCATTGTCCAAACTGGCCCAGAAAACAAGGCGCAGTCGGACTTCGCCCAAAGTTGGGCGCGATCCGACTTCGCCAGCGAAGTCGGACTTCGCCAGAAAATCTGGCGCAGCCCGAACTTCGCGCGAAGTGCGCATTGAAACTGTTCCGCTTTCTTTTTTCTTCACGCGCCCAAGGGTTGAGCGTAGTCCGGCCCTTTGCAACCTTCGGAGGAGAGGCAAACCTTAGAACTTTACTGCCTCCTTCGGACCGGACTGTTCGAGCTGCGCTTTGGAAATGTAGCGCGTTCGGACTTCGCCCGAAGTTCGGGCGAAGTTCGAACTTCGCGCGAAGGTTGTGCGCAGTTCGAACTTCGCGAGCAAGCCGGCCGAAGTCGGACTTCGCGCGCGAAGTCGGACTTCGCTCAAAACTGAGCGCAGTCCGTTCTTCTTTGTGCCTTGCAGTCTTTCCCTTCATTCAAGCTTCGCATTTCGGCTGGCGCGCAGCCCGACTTCGCTGCGAAGTCGGGCTTCGGCCAACACTTAGCCATTTTTTGCCTTTTTCTTTTTTTTCTTCACCCAAGCAGCCCGAACTTCGCCCCTTCTGAGGGGCGACAACAGACTTCGCTGCGAAGTCTGTTTTCTCTCCCATGCCGCAGTTAAGCTCAAAAAATAAAAAATTAAAAGCTGAAAGCTGGAAACTGTACATGCTGGAAAACAAAAATGCATAAGGGAAATTTTTACAAAGAAGGGCCACTCGGGCACCTTCAGCAACGGTAAATTTTTAAGTGGAACCCGTTAACAGAGATAGGCAGGAGCTGACCCTCCATATCCCGAAGTACATAGGAATTAAACTGGTTCACCCGGGCAATCTGATAAGGGCCCTCCCAGAGGGCATCGAACTTCCCGTGATTGCCCGGCTTTGCCTTATATGAGTCCCACTTCAGCACCAGGTCCCCGATTTCAAAAACTCGGGCAGTGGTGCCTTTGGCAAACCAGCCTTGAGTGGCAGCAATATGATCAGTGAAGGCCTGGTATGCACTTTCTCTGTCTTCTTCCAACTGCAGGAGTTGGCACAGTCTGTCGTCCACCGGGTCTCCGCTGCTCCTGTCTTCGTCCAACATCCATAGGGCAGGGATTTCAATGTGGGATGGCATGACAGCCTCTTTGCCATAGACAAGCGCATAGGGGGACGTTCTGATAGATTTCTTGAACGCAACTCTGTCCGCCCACAGCGCCCGGTTCAGGAGTAAGTGCCAAGTCCGCTTGTTTCTGTCAATGGTCCTCCGGATGATTTTCAGGAGGTTCTTGTTAGTAGACTCGGCAAGGCCATTCCCTCGCGGGTAGTAATTAGAAGACATCTTGTGATAGATGCCAAGTCTGCCGGTGTACTCCGTGAGTACAGCGCCTGCGAATCCCGGACCGTTGTCTGTCACAATCGACTCTGGAACCCCGAAGCGGGTAATCAGGCTCTCAATGAACCTAATGACCGTTTCTTGGTCTGCGTTCTTGGTCGGGATTGCCTCTGCCCACCGTGTGAAGTAATCGGTGGCTGTAAGAATAAACTTGTGTCCGGCAGAGGAATTAGGCGAAATCACCCCAATGAAGTCTAGACCCCATTGCTGGAACGGAGTCTCGGCCTGAATCGGTTGAAGGGGCAGGGGTGCTTTTCTGTTCCTACCAGCAAACCTCTGGCATTGATCACATTTAGAATAGACCGCATGAGCGTCTGTAAATAGAGTGGGCCAATAGTACCCAACTCTAATTATTTTTAAGGCCGTTGGCCTTGAAGAATGATGACCCCCAGGCATCCCGGAGTGAAAATCTCCGAGGACCCTAGGCTGGTCTGCTTTTCTGACGCACCGTAACAGGATGCCGTCGATGTTTTTGAAGTAAAGCCCCTCGGGGCGAAGAGTGTACTTAAGTGCACCTAGCCGAAATCTCCTTCGTTGTGAGGCGTTCAAGTGATCGGGACATCTTCCGGTGCAGAAGAATCTCACCAGTTCATCTGTCCAATCACTCCCCTCTGATAAGGAGTCGGTTAGGTAGATGCGTGTCGCTGTGTCCTCCCACTTACAGGCGGAGATGCCGGCTACAGCGCTTCGGGCCAATTCCTGACACAAGGCTCGGCCTCTGATAAGCTTGGTGGGCCGCACTTCGATGTCGAACTCCTGGATTTTTGCAATCCATCCCGCTCTCTTGTGACCCGGTTCTCCTTGTAAGATGAAGCTTCGAACGTCCGGGTGAATCACAAAGACAGTAGTTTTGCTCTGGGAGACAAAATGCCTGAACTTGCGGAGGGATTTCATAACAGCGTGAACCTGCCGCTCTATAAAGTTGTACTTTTCCTCATGCGGCTGAATCACTTGGCTCAGGAACGCTATGGGGCGCTCCTCGCCATCGTCTCCCTTCTGAGTTAGGACTGCAGCGTAACTTTCGGGTTCTCCCACTGCATAAAGGATGAAGTCCTTGGAGTAGTCCGGGTTTGTCAATACCGGAGCTTGTGCAATTCGAGCCTTGATTTCCTCGAAGGCTTGCTCTCTCTCATCAGTCCATTCGTAAATCGTATCTTTTTTCAACAGTTCGGCCATAGGCTTGATCACCTGTGCGAAGTCCGGAATGAACTTCCGCACGAAGTTAATCTGACCGAAGAAGGACTGCAGCCCTTTTTTGTCGATGGGGGCTGGCAAGCGAACGAGGGCTTCCGCTCTGTCAGGGTCAATGGCGAGGCCTTCCTCGGAGATGACATGTCCCAGCAGCTTTCCTTCCTTTACCGCGAAGACAGACTTCTTCGGGTTTATAGAAATGCCGAATTCTCGACACCTCTCAAATATTTGCCGTAGGTGTGAAACATGATCTCCTCGTTGGTGAGAGAAAACAGTCATGTCATCAAGGTAGATGACAATAATCTTATTGAGCAGCTCTCGGAAGGCCAGGTCCATGGCCCTTTGGAATGTGGCACCAACATTGGATAAGCCAAACGGCATGCGCTGATAGGCGAACGTCCCCCACTTGGTGGTGAACGCCGTCTTATGCTGGTCCTCGTCTTTGACCCAAATCTGGTTGTAGCCGGAAAATCCATCTAAAAGTGAGAATCTCTGGGCTCCAGCAACGATATGTAGAATCTGGTCAATTTGGGGAAGCGGATAGTGGTCCCTGAGGGAAGCCTGATTTAGGTTTCTGAAGTCGACACAGAGACGAATGTCGCCATTCTTTTTCCTCACGGGCACCAAATTCGCGACCCAGGATGAATGTTTGATGGGGTAGATGATCTTGGCCTCCAGCATCTTCAAGAGCTCGGCCTTCATCATGGCCTCAACCTTCGGATTCACGGCCCTCTGCTTCTGTCGGAATGGCTTGGCGCCATCCTCTAGCTCGATGGTATGCTGGATGACAGTTCTGTCATACCCCTTCAAATCCTCGTAGCACCAGGCCACGATGTCGGGGAACTCCTGGCACAGTGATCTGATCTGCTCAAGTTCCTCCGACGTGCAGTCTGTTCCGACCTTGATATTTTTACCAAGTTCAAGTTCCAGGTCAGCATACTGCCTCGGGTCTACTTTGATCCTGTGAGATATTGCTCTGTCATTCTGATCAAAGAGACTCTCTAATGTAATCAGTCCTTTTGGGACATGATTATTCCTTAACTGTATCAACCCCTCATATTGCTCGTCATCAGGGTCTCTACCTTCGATTACACACACTTCGTTAACCAGGAATGTGACGATCTCCTCGTCACAACTGAACACCTGCCAGTGGGTGTCCTTATCAGGCACAGAAGGCCTGTAGATAGTGCGAACCGGCTTCGGTTTCTGGACAACGTCGTCAGCCGGAACGTACCTGGCTCCAACAGACGCCAGAATGTCAGCGTGTTTGTTTTTCTCACGCGATATCGCCTTGACATTCAACGAGTCGAATGACTCCATCAGGTCCCACACCCGGTTGCGGTACGCTCTAAGATAGTGTTGTTTGGAGGCGCACTTGTTCGTAACTTGGTGACACACCAGCTCTGAATCTCCGAAGATCTGCAGGTGTTTGATTCCCAGCCTCTCCGCCTTTCGCAAACCCAAGCACGGGGCTTCGTATTCCGCCGAGTTGTTAGTGCAGCTCCAGGCCAACCTGTAGGTATAGTCCTTCTGGATTCCGGTCGGAGAAACCAGAAGTACCCCTGCACCGGCGCCATTTTTGCATCGCGCGCCGTCAAAGAAAAGCTTCCACAGCTTCTCCGGTGCAGGTCCCACTTCTTTTGCAGCTGACATGTCAAGCCTCTCGGGCTGTACAATGGAGTAACAGCCCTGCTCTGTCTCAATTACGGCATTGAAGTCCCGCAAAGAGAACTCGTCTTCAAGCTGTAGCACTTCGAAGGCTTGATCTGTCAGCTCTACTGTCACCAGCTCTTCCTCCGACAACTGGACCATGCAGTCCAACTCTCCTCCGGGTATCTTCTCTACTAGGAAGGTGGAAGGCTTCTCATTGAAAATTTTCAGTCTCCTTCCTTTGAAGGGCACTTCCATGTGTGAATAGTCTAGAGACAGGTACCCGCCCAACTTCGCAGTGAACTCCCGAGAGAGACACATGCCGAAGTAAGGTTCCAAGTCAACAACCACGACCTCTTGGATGACCACGATGTCGAGAGCCTTGTGCAGCCGGATAGGGATGTCTTTTATGACACCAACTGTCTTGACAGGGGTGCCGTCTAATTGCAGCACGCCTTGGCTGCTCCGTGTGTATTCCATCCCGATCTCATCGCAGACGGCCTTCGGCATCACAGTCGAGGAGGCACCAGAATCCACCATGCAGTTGTGAACTATGTGCCCTTGCATCCGTAAAGACAGATAAAAGGGTGGCGGTCTGTTCTTCCCAGTGGCTGAGACTGTCAAAGGTTGAACCAGGACAGCGGGCTGTATCTGCTTGCCGCTCTTCATGTTCTTCAGTGATTCTTGCAGCAGATCCACCTGGCCTGGGAGCAGAAGAGCATCGTACATGCTGATTCTAGCAGGCGTTCTTTTCAACTCGTCTACAATGCTGTAGCCCGAGGTACTAGCTCCTTCTGCTTGTTTTGCCGGCTCATACTTCGTCCGGTACTGCTGGGTAGCCTCAACTCGCTGTCTCTTGGTCAGAGACGGGTACTTCAGCTTCTCCTGGGCTTGTTCTTTGGTTTCAGCTGGAGGCTGAGGTACGGGAGCTTTAGCCGGAGTTGGGGCTTTTGCTATAGGAGGTCTGGCTGGAACAGGGGCAGCCTTTGCCGGAGAAGGCTTGACTGGAGCTTTATCTTTGGATGCCTTCTCCTGGGCTGTGTAGGGCCACAGCCGCTTGTATGGTGGCAGCCCGCCGGGCTGCGGCTTTTCTCTTCTTGCATAAACTTGCAAAGGCTTGGCAGCATCTGCAGCTTTCTTTTCTTCCTTGGCGGGCGACACTAGATTCTCTTCTGGGAGGGCAAAGTTGGCTTCGCCGTCCAGGATCATGTACAGTTCATCGTCTTCTATGGCGCTGCCGGCCAAGGTCTGGATGTAGTGCTGGTGCAGAGTGCAGTCTTCCTCCGAATGCGGGTCATTGCACGTAGTGCACCAGTTAACCTGGTCGGGAGGACCAGGCGGGTCTTCTATAGCAGCATTTCTCGGAGGCGGACGCCTCTGCGGCTGGTGCTCCGGGGGCTTGTCTTTCGTCAGCGCCGGGGGCGCATATGGCCTCCTAGGAGCGAGGTCCATCTGGGCCTGCTTCTTCTTCAAAGCGGTCATGTCATTGGACATGGCATGATATCCCGAGGCCAAAGCCCGCACCTCCTGAAGGATTGTGTTCTGAATACTACTGTCAGGAGGCGGCAACTGTGCCGGTGGAGGCAATGCGGCTAATGGAGGAGGGTTAGAATAAGGTGCGTACTGTGGGGGAGCAGGAAGTGCTGGAAAATGCGGAGCAGGAGGAGGCGGGTGAGGATAATGCAATTGAGGCGGGCCGTAAGGAGTTACGACCGGCGCCGGATTCCACTGCTGCTGGGGTTGCTGCCCTGATGTGGACGGCGCACCGCCAGAAGCAGGAGGATACTGGGATCTGGGGAAGTCGGGATGAATGGGTTCCTGCACCCTGGACGGAAGTCTGCCGATGGAGATAATGTCAGCTTCAGCTTGCTGGGCAGCCTCGTACAGCGCAGGAAACTCGTCTATTCTGGCAATCTTCAGCGACGAGCATATGTCTGAGTTGAAGGATCTCAGATAGTAGTGAGCAGCCATGCCAGCTGAAGGCCGAAGTTCGCGAGGTACCCGTTTCCAGGATCTCGCAAACCTGATGTTAAAATCAGACACCTCCTCTTGAGGATGTCTCTGGATAGCTTGGAACTGATGCAGCAAAGAAGTAGGATCAGCAGACTCGTTGCATCCTTTCACGAGCCTTCTGGCAAGCTGGGGCCACCCTGTGATGGATCCCTCTGGCAGCGATCTCCACCAGTAGAGAAGTTTTCCCCTCAGGGAAAGGGCCAGCAGACGGGTCTTCACACTCTCATCGGTAATGGTATGCAATGCGGCCAGGGCAAGGATGTCCTGGATGTGCTCGTACGCCGTCTTGCCGTAGCCGTCGTAGGTAGGGATAGACTTTAAAGCAGCAGGGGGCACAGCTTGCTGTCCGACCAGGGCCAAGGGCCCTGTAGAGTCCACCGCCGGGAAGAGATCATCGTCATTTTGCTGTTGAGCAGCCATTTCTTCTTCTTCTCCTCCGTCGGTTGTGTACTCAGTGTCGGTACTTTCCGAGGATGCAGGTGCTTCTTCTTCCTCGGCCTCTTCTATTTCGTACTCAGCTCCTCCGACTTCAGCTTCGGCTTCTTCTTGGATTTCAGCCTCGGCTTCGTCGACACGAGCTCGCGGATCAGCCAGCCTGGGAACTTCGCCTCGAGCGTTGATGTCCAGTTCGTAAAAGTCAGGCGGGTTTCTCGGATCCCTTGCTCGCCACCTTCTTGTGTGCATGAAGGTGCTGGGACCGGTCTTTCAGACTCAGAGGATTTGTTCGTGCAGAGTCGCCAGGTGTTCAGATTTCGAACAGCAATGAAGCGAACACCGGTGCTTCAATTCTGTTGGGGGTGAGAAACTTCCTTGTCTCACCAGGTGCTCAGAAACCACTGTCAGCGCCAGGTGGAGACTGATCAGAAAATCTCTCTTCAAAGGTGGGACCCTGTCCCACCGGGCGTGCCAGAGAAACTGTTGGTTACGAATCTGCCATGAGGAAAGGATTTTGGGTTAATGCGCCCAGATTCGCCCACCAGCATGAAAGGCCGGAAGGAAGAGATGCCTTCCGTGCCAATCTCCGGAGAAGGCCGGCTCCTTTTGGGGGGTTTTTATGTTCAAGCTAAGAGTGCAGGAAAGAGATAAATGAACAGAAAGAATTTACAAATGTACTTGGAGTTGGTGGGGGGGAACTAACAGTACGGCAACCAGCAATCACCAATACTTACTGCATTATAAATACAAAGCATGACTGAGAACTGCAAAATCTAAGTGTACTTTCTGTACTAAGCAATATACGCACAGCTACAATGGTCCCCTAGCAAACATTCTCCCTACAAGGAGAACTAACAGCACGGCAATGCATCAATCACCACTACGTACGGAAACTCAAGACAGAAAGTAACTGAGAGATGTCAGAACCAGGTATATGTGTCATGCAGAGATTTTAACCGCACAGCTACAATGGCCCCCTAGCAAACATTCTCCCTACAAGGAGAACTAACAGCACGGCAGCGCATCAATCACCACTACGGACAACAACGTAACACACAACTGATGGAACTGCTACCACATCTAGTCTATGAAGTTCAGAAGTGCTTGACCACCAAATGCTAAAATAAATTAACAAGCCATGGCACAAACAATGCTAAAGGCGCCTGATCACCAAATGCTGAAACGAATCAACGAGCCGTGACACAGGGAAGCGTAAAGCATAAGCATAAAGAAATAGAAGCAACGAGAACAGAACCGGGCATACAAATTATATTTATAAGCAGAAGCACGGTTACATTGGTTCCCTAACAGACATTCCCCTTCCACCCTTTACAATGAAATCATGGTGGGTTTATATAGCCCGAGTCCCTCCCGTTACATTAATGGGCACAAGGTCCCAATCAAACAATAGCTGACAAAAGCGGCGAAAGAGCTGCAAATGCTGACCTTTTGTCGGATCGGACTGTACCCGCAGCATGGTCTTCCTGGAAGCTGGACAGCTACGTGGCGGTGTGTTGGGCAGAACTTCTTCTTGGCAGGTATGCGGGTAGCTGGAGCAGGTAGAACCTCCAATCGGCTTTAAATGAGGTCACTGGCACAGGTAGTGCAACCCATGCTCGTCCTTTTGCTCGGCACGTCTTGGCTCAAATCCCGAAGCTGGACACTTGTCAGATGATGGATGATGCTGTTTGACACGTGTCTGCCTTGAAAGGCAGTTTATCCAACTTCGCCTGGGATCGGAGCACCATCGGGTTGCGCGGGCAGAAAACAGCGCAGTCGGGAAGGCCTTCATGCCTTAGGAGTATTTCCGAGTTTGTTTCCCTACTGCGCACCTGTCAAGGGCGCACTCCGACTTCGCTGCGAAGTCGGACTGCGCACAGGTGAAAACTGGTATCTGCCGCCGTACGGACTTTGCCCCAGCACTTATCATTCTTCTGTCAGCCTGCCAGCCTGCCAGTTACAAGGTGCGCCCAGAAAGAGGGGCGAAGTCGGACTTCGCACCAAAAGGCGATACGACTTCGCACCAAAACTGGGCGAAGTCGGACTTCGCACCAAAACTGGGCGAAGTACGCACTTCGCACCAAAACTGGGCGAAGTGCGAACTTCGCACCAACACTTAGCCATTTTTCAGATAACTGCCGCCAAGTTTAAAATTCAACTGAGGGGCTCCGAGAAAGGGGGAAAGAAAGAGAATGTAGGAAAGAAAGAGAAAGGGAGAGCGGAAGAAAGGAAAATAGAGGAAGAGGGAAAAAGAAGAGCAGCACTGTTACAAAATTGAAAACATTGCACCCCGTGCAAAATGTGACAACAGGACACCCTAGAGCAGTTTGTGTCACCCTAAAGGGCACTTTGATCACACCTACCCTCGAGAGGGATTCAATACATATATTGTATTTGTTGTATCAAATGGGTATCCCTAAGAGGGACGAATCTGTAGTTTGACTCCATTGAAAATAATAAAAGATTCAATTGCACTTGTTTATTTCTTGTTGTCAATTCGTGTATGCTCATTTGTTTATCTTTCAATAATTGCAATATATACATTAGGTGTGAGCCTTTTTGGTGGTTACAGAAGGCGATCACGATGGAACTTCGCATATCTAGCCATGATTAACTGACTGTGTCTGTGTTTTTTATGGCAGGTGCTTACCGCGACTGACAACCGCGGGCAAAAAGTTGGCCCGCGGTTGACAGGCGTGGGCGACAGTCGCAGTCGCACGACAGAGCCGCGGTTAGCAGCAGACACAGCAGACAGCAGGGAGTCAAAGCTAAATCGGATGAGGACCCAAGGTAGGCCCCATTTTCACTCTCTGTGCATTATTTTCTGTGTCTGTGTTTTCCAGAAATAGAAAAATGAAAATTAAAGTAGGATAACCATAAAAGAGGGATAGAATGAATTAGGTCCTCATCCGATTGCAAAATATGTCTTTTTGGTGATTTTGTGATGAACTGGTGAAATGAAAACAAATTAGCTGAACTTTGAATTGCAGCATCTTCGCACGTATTTCCATGTGTACACAAAGAATCAGGCCAAAACTTGCCTATTTGATACCTGCAAAAATTCAAAATACCATTAAGGCCTCATCATATTTTGTGAAAATGAAGGGTTAATCCCAACCAAAGACCAAAAATCATAAAGAAATCCAAAAAACGAGTTCTATAGAAGAGAAGAGGCGAATTGAGGTCGGCGTCTAAGAGGAAAGCAGCTTCATGCCTCATTAGTGCAGTCAACTTATGTAATACTATGTATTTGATCCATTTTGTGCACATTCCTCTCTCCTCTATCCTCTAGGTATGTTTGTCATATCAGGTTTTACATCTTGTTGAGTCTTTGTGTTTAATGTGTTTGCAGCCATATTCTTCAATATTCTCATATATTCTTACATTTATATTTTGAGTGGAAGTTTATGTTATTTGTTCTATTTTTCTCTCTCTTCAGTAGCGAATGAGTCCCAAATTAAGGACCCGTAGGGCAGGCAGGTATCCCTCGACCTGGCCGAGTTACTCTCATGACGCTCTCTATCTAAACTCTTGGGAAATCTGATTATAGAAGTAGAGAGCCTCCTTGAAATGAATTTTTAAGGGTGGAGTACAACCTTATGCACATAGGTTTGGGTTTTTGGAAAATGCTTTGCAAGTGAAGGAAATAACAATTCACAGTTTTAAAATAAGGGTTGTTAGGCCAAAGTCTTGTGCAGTTGTGATCAATTGGTATCAAAGCAACAAGTTCATTGTGGCTTGTACAGAGTTTTGCAAACATATATGGGGTCTGCATAATTTGCATGTCAAGTGGTAGCGAAAGTCATATATTTAAGGAGGGCTTCAAAGCTCCAGTACGAGTAAAACAAAGAGAACCAAATACCAAGAAGAAAAATCCAAGGCCCATCTAATGGAGGAAAATCAACCTCATCTCCAAGAGATAGAAGTCTTGAAGAAGGGGGTGGGGAGGGTAGGGATTGCATTGATGCCTAATGAGCAAGAGGAATATCCAAACATGAAAATAGAAAAACTTATGCTGGCACAACAATGGGTTGCAGAATGTTCTAAGCTCATTTGAAGGAAATAACACAAATAGAAGCAAAGTGGATGCAAGTACTTGAGAACAAAGAAAAAAGGAAAAAAAAAATGTTTGCAAGTGACCAAAATAGGTGAGTGAGACTCATAAAGTACATTGGGTTCCATCAGCCTGGGAGAATCTAGAGACAGTGCTTCAAAGAATACAAATTTACAAAAGCACAAGACTAAAAACCTTGACCCAGAATGGCAGAACATATATTTATGTATAATGGCATCATGTGGAACATATACATCTCAAATATAGTAAAATATATAATATAGGCATGATAGTTCGATGGCACTCAAACTGCTCTAGGAGATTTGCTCTCGAGGGATGGATCATACTCAAACTGCTCTAGGAGATTTGCTCTCGAGGAATGGATCATCAATGGAGATCATGATCTGAAAGTAGTAATCATTGGGTTATGTTCATTTCATCATATGCTTCCTTATTGCAGGAGTGTCCATCACAATGTGGGCATTTGAACTTGGGTAATGCTCAAGCGATTGCATCCCATTTAGCATTGCTCCATAATGCCTTGGCCCAAGGACTATGACCTATTGAGAGCTATGTTGCAGGAAACTCCTAGGGTTCCCTCATTTCCCCATTTCAGAAACTCAGAAACTCATCGGGAACACTAGGAAACTCATGACTTGTATAGCATGATCTGCAAAGTTTGAGCTTTGACATTAACAATATACTCTATACGAGGTTTAACAATTAATTGTTTTTCCATCCATTTGGAATCTCCTTGATTCAATTTAGTCTAAAAATATTAAGAAAGATTCCATAAATTTTTAGTTAGATGTTTCTTTTATCGTTTCCATGTTTTGAAAGGGTCTGGGAACTCACATTTCCTAATCCATTTCCGGTTTAGAAACCTTACTCGTTTCTAAGTTTCGTGTAACTTAGATTAAGAGAGAGATGTTTCTGGTTGTCTTTAGACTATTGAATTAGGAGGAAAATGATTTAGTGTAATTATTGATTGCAATTTTGCAATTAATTTACTTCAGTACCTATTCTTCTGCAATAATGTTAGAGAGTCTTGGGATGGGAACTCCAAAAGGGGGACCTTTTCCATTTTGCTAGTGAATGGTACCTGAAGAAGGCAGCACCTAATGAATTGTACATAGGTTGTGCCTACGTGGGTCACAATGTTGTGGTTGAAATGATTGTCTATAGGAAATATTTGAAAAACTTAAAAACTACCTTTAAACCTAAAATACCTATACATTGTCTAAGCAAGTATAAAACTTACTCCTTTCTCTTATCCCTTGAGGTTGCTAGCGGTCCAACCTGCATGGTAGAAGACATACAAGGTCTCTTCATCAAGAAATAGAAGTGGAACAAGAATCTCCTAGAGCAAGTAGAAATCATATTCCAGTTAATGAAAATGAGAATGGTATAAAATGTTACTAATTTCATTTCAGGCACTTACAACCAAGGAATGAATTATTTTGCTCATAAACATTGATCCATCTTGTGTGGCAAACTGCAAGTGCAAAAGGGTTCCTCACAGCACCCTAGTGGCACGCACCTTTTACCTTCTCCAATTTAGGACACACTAACACCGTCATTCCTGGGTAAAATTTTATGTTTTTAATATTTGATGATTCAAGGACGTATAGACACAATGGCAGTGATGCTAATCTCTATGTGGGTCCATGCAGCTTAAAGAAAGTGCTTCTGGATCCATGCAGTTTAAAGAAAGATACAATGGCAGTGATGCTAATCTCTATGAGGGTCCATGCAGCTTAAAGAAATATGGATGGGATTTCAAATATCCGTTTTGAAATTTGAAGGCTTTCAAGCAAGGAAGTTTCTGTCAACTTTAACAAAAAACAACATCAAGACTTCTGCTAAATTGGCTGACAGGTTGAACAAAGGAACTGCTTAAAGAAGTTGGAATAAATGCTGTAAAAATGGTAGAATGAAAGCAAATGTAGTGATTTGTTGTCTGGTAACATTAGATGAACAATTGTTTTTATTTGGCTTTTAATTTTTTAACTGTCTAAATATTAGTATTTGGACAGCAAGTAAAGATAGAACTGTGAAGGTAATGATTGAACTATTCCACCTAGGTTTTGATCAAGATAGGGTTAAGCATTATAGGTTTAGTAATGCATATAAGTTTTCTGATCGACTGTAAGGGCAAATGAGCATAAACATGTATGCACAATTTGAGTTCAATGATAAATCATATTGTATTTTTTTAATTTGTTAGGCTAAGTTTTGAGTCACTGGAATTTGAGTTGGCTAATCACATTGGTCTATTTTATAGTATAATTCTTTTAATTTTATATTTTGATTTAGTTGTTCAGATCAATTTGCGATTTAAGCTTGAAAATTTCAACTTCATTTTTTCAGGTTATTAACCACTAGATGTTTTATGCAGTGCTTATTATGCTACAGATCTTCATGTTTTTAGCATCTCTTATGCAGATTTCAGGTATTAATTGAGGCAAAGTTCGTCTAATTGAGATCATCTTATGGTTTCACTGTTTGAAATAGACAGAACAACATTCATAAACTGGTGTATGGCAGATTAGAAATGGCATTGAAGCTTCAGGTGAAATGGTGGGTGAGAAAGTTTTTTGTACTTTTATTCACCAGTGATCAAGAGTGGATGGTTTGTTTCAGCTAGGAGGGTCATGCTAGGACTAGGCGACCAGCCTAAGCTTGTGTTTGTTCTGTGGCTTACCCACATAACTGAATCTACGAGTAAGCTCTGTAAGGAACCAGTGCGTGTAATCCATAGTTTTAATGGCTTTAGATTGGTATATTGCTTTTCCTAAGTGTATGCTCTTCAATCCTATGGATTTTAGGTGTTTGCTTGATGCATCATCAAGGTCTTGAACTGTTGGAGTTTCATTTATGGTGGTGTTCTCTTGCTAATATTTTATTTGACTTGGATTGAATTTTTTGAGGATCTGTAAAACTAAATGCTTGTTTAATTTCTACAGTTATAAATCTGGGAGCAAATTGATATAGAGGACAGTTCACGACAAGATTTTGTTGGACCTGAAACTAGGCTAGATTTATACTTTACCAATTTTGGGCCTTCTGAAATGGATTTTTGGGGGTTAGAAGTGGCAGCACTAAATTCAGCAGCCCTTTGTCACATTCTTACATCTTGAGCTTTAAATACAAATTTTGAAACACCCTGCTTTAGGCTAGAGCCGCAAATATATGACCTTTAGCATTTGACCTATCAAAACTGCCAACTGTGAGCATTTTCTGCAGAAATAGAATGCATCACACTGCAATATAATTCCATTATACACATATAAACAAAGGTACACAATGGAAATAACTCACATATACATATGGTTATGTTGTATAAACAGCATGTATCCTTCACAACCTGGCTATCTGCAATACATCCTTGTCTGGTCAAGCGTACAACCTACAAACATTTATGGAATACATCTAGGACATTTCAAAACCCGGAGGAGTGATGCACCACTGCTAGAAAGACAAACTAATTAGAATTTTGAGGCATAAATAAAATTTTAATCATAAAATTTCAAAAATCTGTGAATGAGTTAAGACTTGAATAGTAATAATTTATTTATTTATATTAAAACCATCTCAAAGAAATTGATTTACTAATTTGAGAGAATGAGGCATTTCTTTGATTTACTAATTTGAGAGAATGAGGCATTTGATTCAAGATATGTAATATCTTAAGCATGCTAGAGAGACAATGCATCATAAGCAAGCCTTTGGATTTGCTTTGTAATGATTGATATTAGTAGCTAAAATTTATCAAATTGGCACAAAATATACAATTAGCAATTAAGCTAGCCAGAATATTCATAAGAACACGTGATTAGTCCTTAGAACCGCAATAACAATCTAAACAGTGAGCTCTCACCGCATGTCATAAAATTGGGATAGTTTTTTACCCTTAGAGAGCAAAACAATCTGATTAATCATAAACATCACAAAAGAGGTGTTATAGATAAAATGAGTTATTACTAGATAAAAATCCTTTTCTGACCAAAACGACGAGGAAGAAGTGTTAGTGACCAAAATAAGGTATTTACAACCCATTTTGATATTTGGTGTTAAAATGATATTGTGGACCAAAACCAACATTTATGGAAAAGTAGTAATGAATTTTGCACTTTTGTAGTATATATGGTAGTATATAGCTATTTATGGATAGATTAGAGCATTCTTTTTAAATCAACCTTAGAAATAGTCAATTTTAAAGATTGATGCTTTTTAACTTGTAGGGTGTGTAACAAGATGAAGGAAGAAGATAATACTAAACACAACACAATCTTGTAGTACATGCACTGAATACAAGGGTATGGATATAGAGTGAATCATCATGGCTTTAAAAGATGATAATAATTATTGGATTGATAGATAAGTAACTACTAACCGAGAATGAATTGGGACACATGCTAGTTTTTTTATATGTATGATCTAGTAGGTAGTAAGCATGACGATCTCAGCAAATTAGGGGTCACTTGGAGCTCTAAGGAAGATGATGCCAAAGTACTTACATCTTATATGCCTTGGCATCTATATGAGCTTTTTGCCAAACAAACCAGTGCTAACCCTTCATGCAACATTAGACTTTGGCATAGTGCCATCTTGACTCACAACATCATGACCTTTATGGTGCTAACTATTGTGGCACCAATGCACAAAGGTATGTATATCTGGTGTCAACTCCATGTGTCAGCATCTAGTGCCCAAAATGCATAGAATAAGTTGGAAAGTAGTTTCTAATGTCCATGAGGCGACAAGCTATATGAGACCATCCTTGTGGAGGATTGCCAACCTTACACATTTCTAGAGTCACAATCCTTTGAAGGTGCATACCAACATTCACATTTTAGTCTTCTTAGTTAGATAAGTGCCAAAGAGTTAGATAGTTGTCTTCAACAACTTGAAGCTTGCAATGCTAACAATTGGTTTTCTAACTTTGAAAAATTTGCTTTTGCAGTTTTAAAGATGTCAAAAGAGTTTGTTTGTTGGTGAGAAACCACTAGTAGGCTTGTAGATGAAGGAGACAATCACCACATGGATTGCCTTTGTCAAGTTGGTATGTGAAACTTCTATCCTTTACATCATTATGAAGATGAATAAATGTTTTTTAAGTAATTGTTCTAGTGTAGAGACTAGTCCTTCCAAGAGTACACTAACAAGTTCAACAAACTTAGGAGCCCCCTACAAGTTGCTAACAATGAGAAGCATTAGGTTTTAAAGTGCAATGGGTTGTAACACCATCTTCTTTCAAATATGAAGTTCCTTCCATTGGACTCCTTGGCATAAGCATTTTGCTTTGTGTTCAATCTAGAAGAGAGATCACGAGCTAAATATAAGGGACTTATGTCAACCCTATCTAGAATGTTGGCACTAAATCCAAAGCCACTAGTTGCTCAACCACCTATAGTACCAACATGCAAGGAATCTACTATGCTATCGAAGCCCAAAAACCCTTTAGTAGCATAGGATAAGGGTAAACAAAAGGTAGGAGGAAAATCATGCAACCACCACAAGCCCCACACTCATAGTGATGTGGAGTGTTGAGTGTAGCAAAATACTTTAGTGTTTCATCTAAAAGGTGAACAATAGACGAAGAACATAAGATAATCACCATATGTCTAGGTGTTAGAACTCAACAAGCAATAATGCCTCAACATTGGCCCTCTTTAAGAAAAAGAGCGTTTGTTTCACACTTGATGTTGAGTAAATGGTAAGCCTGTCCACATCATCATTGACATAGAAGCCAAAAGACATCATAACACAAGATATAATCAAGCTCATTGGTTTACAATTTAAGACACCCATAACCTTAGTCTTTGGGTTGGCTTCATCTAGAGAAAGGTATTGAGGTTTGATGCCAATGCACCATTGACTATGGTATCAAGCAAACGTGTGATAGTCACCTATGAAATGATGTCGTTGGACATTTGTGATGTTCTATAAGGAAGACCTTACCTCTTTGATTCCTACTAAGTTTATTCACAACAATAATCCGTGTGAATTAGAAGGATGACTTGTCAAATTCTAGAGTGCTTTCCTTAGAAGGAGGTGATGTTGGTATCAACAAAGAAATATAAGAAACTCTTTTCTCATATCCAAAAATTTGTTTTGCTAATGGTTCATCCTAAGAACCATGGCACCAAGAAGTTCACCCTTGTTGTGCCAACTATAGATTATTTTGTATAGTCTCAGTAAATGAATGTCTTTGTCCATCCATATTTTAATGTTTTTCAAGATCCCAAAGGGAGTCTCACTACATTACTCAATGGAGCATCAAATAGACTTGGTCCTTGGATCAACACTTCCTAATATTCCTTTGTATTGCTAATCACTTTGGTACAAAGATAAGGCCAACAATAGATATAATTGATTGATCAAGGAAAGATTCAACCCAGTTTGTCACCATGTGGTAGTCCCAATATGCTAACACCAAAGAAAGATTTGATATGGCATCTACGTATTGACTGTAGGGCATTGAACAATATCACAATGATAAATACACATTACTATGCATTAATTTTTTGGACCAACTCTAAGGGGCTTAATACTTTGCCAAAATCAAGTTGTCATTAGATGCTAGTCAATCCTATTGACATCTAGAATATAATATTTAGGGCCAAAGAGGGACTGTATGAGTGGTTGGCTATGCCTTTTGTCTTATGCAATGCCTTGATGATATTCACAAGTATGATGATTGATATGATGTGTCCATTCATAGGGTCCTTTGTCATATTCTACTTGGATGCCATCCTTATTTCCAATAAACCATGAAAAAATTATTTGCAATATATGTGCAAAGTTTTGGACATTACGTCAGTATAAGCTTCAAGCCAACCTGGGCAAGTGTATCGTCGATGTCACACACATCTCATACCCTACATTATTTTTTTTTCTTTAAGCGAAAAACCCCTTGCGGAGTCGCCTTGGTCTAAGAGACCACGAACAGGGGGTTCTACACCGTCAAAGTCACCCGGGGGTCACACCCGACCCCTGCCCGCACCAACATTATCAATTGAATTTTAGATACCCAATTTAGCTTTTTGGTAGGGTGGAGATTTGAACCTGGAACCTCCCTTGGAGGATTGCCCTCTCCTCTCCAACTCACCTACAACACCTGGGTGCCATACCCTACATTATTGACCAATAGGGCATACATGTAGATCCATAGAATATCCACATCATTTAAGAGTAACCCCTAAGACTGTCAAAATGTAGGAGTTTCATTGGTCTTGCTAACTTCAACTACAAGTTTGTTTTAGTTTTCTCACACGTTTCATTAGACTTCACGTAAACAATAAGTGTTCAATGAATTGAAGTAGCGTCTCTATTCAACACGAACATTGTCATGCTATACATCATTCAACCATTCGATATGGAGATTGATGCTTCGAATAATGCACTTGTCGCCATCTTGACATAGATTGGGCATCCAATGGCAATACCATTTTGAGAGACTTTCTGATGATTCAATGCTACTCAACCTATGAGACAATTGTACACCATTGCTTAAGCTATACAATAGTTATGCCACTACATCACGGGTAAGAAAACCAATATTAATTTTTATCATAGGCCTCTCCAATTCTCATACTCATAGAGTAGGCTAGAAAATGCATGGCATATGAAATAGATGATGTACTTGCAGCAAGTCTACCTTGTGATCAAACATCACATAAGAAAGAAGAATTGAGCAATAAATTGTCTAATCCATCCCCCAAGTATAGACTATGTCTCTTCTCAATGCCATAGAGCATGGTGTCAATGAGTAACCAACACTATACATTAAAGGCATCAACTTTGCTTAAATCCATATATAGTTAATACATGACAAATCCGTCAGGGACCACCACCTTTAGGATGAGTTATGCCATTTTGGGAGGATTTGGGTGCCATCTAGTACATCACACAAATTGTTAATATGCAAGGCTCAAAACTTCAAGGTGGTTGGAAATTGCAATGCTACAAAGACATTTGTGATGCCATAACAATATTTGCATTGGTCTCACATGTGACAAGAAGTGGAGCTCTACATATGATCCTATGCACTCTACATCATTGCTAAACAAAAAACATGAAGCTAGGGCTTTACACTTTTCTACAAGTTCCTCTTAATCCTTGGGAGTTGATTGACATGGATTTATTCTTAGGATTGTCGATCAATTACTATCAATGTGATTGCATCTTTTTGGTTATGGATAGGTTGAACAAGATGATGCTCATGACACTATGCATGAAAACTATTGACACTATTGAGATTGTTTATTCTTTTAATAGGTCTAGTTTTTTTCTTCAATTGGTTATATGGGATTGAAACGAGCCCCACCTATATTACATCATCACCACCTAGTGGTATTACAATAGCTTGGATATTATCCATGTGTTGCTTGGCAAGATTTGAAATTGGGTCTCCTCGAATGTTGACGAATCTAACCAATTGAGCTAATGCCATTTGATTTTAGTAGGTCTAGGTTCACTTTGGCCTACCTAGCTCAATAGTGTAAATTTAATTTTTAATGTACTAAAAATCGATTCCCTTTCTACTTAAATACATCTCCAAATCTACGTCACTTTAATAATAATGATACACACAAACAATGTACAATAACAACAAATTATAAATAAAATACACATCTTTTATATTAACAATTGTACAACAAGAACATACAATCTGCAATTCATGTGGCAATAGCATTCCAGGGTTGCTTGCACATAAAGCTTTACATAGACTTAATTGGTTATAGAAAGGCACTTTCCCTTTGGTACAATAAACCATTTATAACCAACAACTAGTCACACAACTTTCAATATAAGCATACATGCATGCCAACTCCATTACCATCAATATACCTTCATCAACCTTACATTTGAATGAACAAGGTAAGGTCACATTTATACAACTAGAAATTAGTTGCACCCTCTAACTACTTGACACCTCATCATTCTCCCAAAATATATTTGACTTGCATTAGATTACATTTAAATTTCATTTAAGTCACTTTATGACTTTGTCGTACATGCTAATATTTTAGTTAAATTATGGTTTTATAACTTCATAACATTAGTTAAATATATGTATGCACATTTCATCAAACACTTTGCATACAACTACAAAATAACACCAAAATGACAAAACTTATTTACTAAAAATAGACATATCAATTTACTTGCCTATATCTGTCCCCTCTAAATTGATCGACATCCTCAACAACTCATGAATTGAATACTAGGGATAGAATCACTGAACAATGTACTAGCATCGCTTGTCATGCTCCTTTCATTTTCTCCTATTCCATATATCCTCTGCAACTAGCATCACTTCAATTTGTTACTCATAATACGTTGTGTTTTGACTGCTTCCTCCACTTTCAACAATCAGTCACATCATCAACTACATCAACATGATCAACATGACCAAGTTGATGAACATGATGAGCAACACCTGTCACCACCTATGTCGGGGATCAAGGAGATGGGATCCCCCTTGCAGGATCAAGGGGTAGCACCCCCTTGTATGGTTGAGGGGTAGTTCCCTTTGTGCATACCTTATCACGATATATGGATGGGTCGAGGGGTAGTGCCTCAAAACCTCAATGACGAAGCTACTAAAACAATAATTGTTGAAACTAATTTTTTTTCTTTGTCGACACTTTGGTGGCCTTTGCTAAACCCACTTAACAACTCACCCTTGACTCCACTTTACTTCTCTCAGGCTTTAGATGATTGCATCTTAGCTTCAGACTGTACTGTCTTAACCTCTGACAAACATTCTTCTCCTTGTACGGTAGCACCTTATATAACACATTGTTGAACGATAAGGTCTTACACAACACCATCTCGTGTAGTACCTCCTTGAATGATAAGTCCTGTACAACATTGTATGACTCCAATTTTTATGGTACCTCATATGATTCCACCTTGTACGCTTCCACATTTTATAATTCTTCTTTGTATGGTTTCATCTTGTACAATTCCTCATTGTATGGTTCCTCCTTGTATGATTCCTCTTTGTACGGTTCCACCTTGTATGGTTTCACCTTGTACGGTTCCACTCTGCATGGTTCCTCATACGGTTTCTCTATGTATGGTTCCACCTTGTATGATTCTTCCTTGTACAGTTCCAATTGTATGATAGACTATTCTATTTGAAAAACACCCTTTAATTGTATTTCTATTTGAATGACATCCTCCAGTTGTATGATAGACTTTCTGCCATCCAATCTGTACAACTCCTCCAATGGTACTTTGTCAAATGACACTTCCTTTATTTGTATGATACACTTGGACAATGCTCAACCATATCTTGTTCACTTGTATGGTAGTATGTGTTCTTCATTGTCAACATTAACTACTTCTTCTACTTCTTACACAACCTTGACTACCTATTAGATTTCGGCCTCCTCTATTGAAATCAAGTTCACCTCCTCAAATCCAATCAAGCTGATCAAGTTCACCTCCTCTGCTTCTTGGAAAGGATGATAACTCTTCTTTGATGCTTTGAAAATTGTATGTATTATTGGTTTATCTTGATTTGTAGCACTTTGATAGTTATGTGTGAAGTGCCCCACAATTGATATTACCAATATTGTACAATGGATCTACCCTCAATATCATACTATATTCTACATATTTTATTTCTTCAATGGTTATCACAGACCACATCACTAGTGTCATCCCTCCATAGAATCTCACTTTATGTTGCATATACTTGTAGCAATGATCTTTTACTCTTTGATTCACACTCATCCTTGGATTCATCGTTCTTCTCTTTGGAGTCACTTCCTTCCTTGACTTCTTGACTCCAACACTTGAACGAGGAACTACTCTCCTACCCAAAATCATCACTCTCACTATTTGAGTCATCCTCAATATCAAAATAACTTTCATTGTTAAAGTTACTCTTGTTTGCATTAACATGATGTCAATTCTTTGGTGATTTTTTTGCATTACTTTCCCAAATCAAGGCATAATTCGAAGCCTATTGGTATGATATTGGTGGGAACATCTTCATATTTGTCTGATACATAGGATGGAGTCTATCTATGAACGGCATCCTCTTCAATGCATCTTATTGGTCTTTCTCGAAATGGCTAAACAACCCACCCAACTTTTGATTGTAGGAATGAACAAACTCATTCTCATCTTGTTTCATTTTATAAATTTAAGCAATGACCACATCATCATTATCATACAAGAAAAATTCTTGCATAAATGCATCATGAAACTCTTTCCATGTATGGTACTTGTCCTTTGGTAATTTCATATACCAGTCTATTGCAAATCCATAAATTTTCATGGGGAATAATCTCCTCTAATTTGCCTCATTGTTCTACCTAGTTATTTTCCATATCATGCGATAGATTCCCCAATTTCTAACTAGGTCTTCTGTTGATTCTTTATGAAATAATGGAAATTTACACAATATGCCCAAATTTACCTTCAATTTGATAGGTTGGATTTTCATTGGCAACAATTGTTTGTGTATCTCTCCCTTACACACAACCTTAGGCTATCACCCTGCAATTTCTCTTATACTATAATCTCATTCTTACGAGACAACATTCCAACATGTAGTTGTTATGATGTTAGACTCCCATCTTGCTAACCATTGAGCACACCAATTTATAGTTTTATTAATGTCAAAATCTCATCTCATGCACTATCGGACATGCCATCTTCCATTTGCATTAATTTTAGACTCCTCTTCCACTCACCATCACACACCACTACTTGTAGTTGCTCTGATGCCAAACACTCTTCATCGACATGCAATTCCTCATTGATACTTCTTGTCAACTTTGTCTAAACTTAGTTTGTATGGCCCTTCAAATTGTTTCTATGATTGCTTGCACTTGTATGACATCTTTCGATCGATATATTTATTTGTATGACATGCATTTGACTTGTACAACACTATTGTACAACTCCTTGATTTGTACGATAGGTTTTGTTTGTACAACAAACTTAATTTATACAATGCTTTTATACTTAAACAACTCATGTTAGTCATATGTTAAGCTTTGTTTGTACAATGCATACCAATTGAACAACTCAACAATGCATTTGAATGGCAATCATTTATATGGCTATCAATTGTAAAATTATTCACCACTCTACTGTACAAACCCTTTACATTTTGCCTTACTCCTCCCTTTTGCATGTTGGTCGTACACATCCCATTGTATGGTTTGTCATCAATATCAACAAATAAATCATCTTCTTCATATGTATTTGGTGTTATCAGTTGCATTCTATTGCTATCTTTGTGCTCCTTCCCAAGGGTTTTATTGCTCAAAACTCCATGTCATGAGACTTGATCCAATGTCATAGAGTCAATGACTCCATAATGTAGAAATGATTTTTAATATACTGAAACTCAATTCCATTTATACTTAAATACATCTCTAGATTTGTAGCACTTTAATAATAGCGATACACACAAACAATGTACAATAACAACAACAAATGATAAATAAAATATGCAGATATTATATTAACAACAATAACATACAATTTGCAATTTGTGCGGTAATAACATTCCAAGGTTGCTTGCACATAAAGCTTTACATAGACTTAATTGGTTACAACAAGGCACTTTCCCTTTAGTGTAATAACCCATTTACAACCAACAAAACCAATCACGCAACTTTCAATATAAGCATACATGTCGGCCAACTTGACGGGGGACCGGGAAAGACGCACGATTCCACTCACGCGATTTCCTTCCTTTCGTTCAATAAAACTGGAAAATACATACTCACGCAGACTCACTCCCGCAGTTCCAGAAATGTTCATGCATTAATCTGAGAGATCCTTACATTAACAGAAAAACAGCCCGCAGGCTTACAATAGCTAGCGTGCGGCGTAGCTTTCTCACACTCGTACTCTACGTCCGTCTTACCCCAAATCCCCCGCAACTATTACAAATTTCGAGTTTTTATCGAGGTCTCGGCCCTCTATGCAATTGATGCCCCCACCTGATCGAAATCATGAAATAAAAATATCGAAGTTCGCTTCCTCTGCTACGTTTTCAAATTTCCTTCCATCAATGGGCAACCGCCCTCGATCCGTCATGAAAGCACGCATTAACCTTGACCTGCAACTGTCGTTTGCCAGACTGTCCCTCAGGAACTGTTGCCTTGTCAAAAAAAAATTATCTGTATCTGCTACCTCTTTTCTCGCGCGTGGGACCGTCCACGTGTCCATTTTTGATTTGCCTTCAACCGGTCGCAATATCGCGACCATTTCTGCCTGCAAGCCCCTTGCCTCGGTTTGTGTCGCGATATCGCGACCATTTTCTCCTGTGCCTCGGTTTTCCCTTCGCTGTCGCGATATCACGACAAAAACCTTCGCCTTGCCTTAGTTCTTCTCCGCCTTCGCCTTTCGAGCCCTTCGTCAACTCCGCCTTTGCCTCTATCTTCGTTAGCTGTCGCGACATTGCGACGTCGCGATATCGCGACCGATTTCTACCTTTGCCTCTGCCTCCGTTAGCTGTCGCGACATCGCGACGTCGCGATATCGCGACCGATTTCTACCTTCGCCTCTGTCTCCGTTAGCTGTCGCGACATCACGACGTCGCGATATCGCGACCAATTTCTACCTTCGCCTCTGTCTCCGTTAGCTGTCGCGACATCGCGATCGATTTCTGCCTTCACCTCTGTCTTCGTTCGACGTCGCGATATCGTGACGTCGCGACGTCGCGATATCGCGACGGACTTCTCGCCCGCCTTGGTTCCCTCCTTTGAAAACACAAACACTTAGAAAAAATTAGTTTGAGGCAATATTGCTCTGTTGTCGCCGGATGCTCCTGCATCAGACACTCGAGGTAAATGGAGAAGTGACCTTCACTTCTATGTTGTTCGGTCCGCGTCTCTTGTATCGGCTCCAAACGTGCACCTGCCTCTGTAGCCCGCTTAAACCCCGTCTCCTGGCAAAAATAATTGTTGCCTTCTACCAGACAAATTCTGGCACTGCTGCACACCTTCTCATCCACTGCCTGTAATGGCTTTAATTTGTGGCGCACTCTACCTTTCATCAAGGAGTATGTATTTGCACGACCATCATGCACTGCACTCCGATCAAACTGCCATGGCCTTCCTAACAACAAATGGCAAGCATCCATGGGAAAAACATCACACAGGACCTCATCCTGATATTTTCCAATATTGAACGTGACTAAGCACTGTTCACGGACCCATGCTCTGTGGTCCTTCTGCAACCACGCAATCCGGTATGGATGCGGGTGTCTCCTCCTCTCCAGTTGTAACTTAGCAACCATCTCCTCGGAGACTAAGTTATATGTACTCCCATTGTCTATAATAACATTACAGACTTTGCCTACACTTTTGCACCGTGTGCGAAACAGGCTTCTCCTCTGATCTGGTTTGTCTTCCTCAATTAGCATGGTTCTCCTCACGATCATTGCTTCTCCTTTCTCAGCCTCTTCAGAATGTTCTGATTCGGCCGCCATAACAACTTTGGCAGGACCCACATGTTTCTTGTTCACCCTCTCGGGGTGTTGGGGACACTCATATGCCCGATGTCCCTCTTCTCCACAGTGGAAACATGTTCCTCGAAACACTCCTCTTCCATACCCACGTCCAAATCTACCTCTTCCCCTTGGGTAGCCATTGTTTTGAACTTGGGGTTTGGGTTCTTCATATTCCTTCTGATCCCACTGCTGCCAACCTCTTCCTCCTTCCCCTCTTTTCTTTCCTATTTTCTTCCACCAGTCTTTCCTCCGTGCCCTCTTCCTCTTTGCTTGCTCTCAAACCTTATGTTCAGTTTCTCTTCAACCTTCAGAGCAAACTAGTAAGCATCTTCAATGGTGCTCACCCGAACTAAGCTCAACTCTTCCTGGATACTGGGTCTCAGCCCATTGATATAACGAGCCACCTTCTCCTTGCTAGCTTCTAAATGGCCAGTTCTTATGGAGATTTTATAAAACTCCTCCGTGTATTCTTGGACAGTTTTATTCATCTGTCTCAAACTCTGCATTTTCCTTAGCAGATCCAACTTGTAATCTGTCGGAATAAACTGTCTCTTTAATTTTTCTACCATCCGTTCCCATCTTGTTATCCGTTCTTTTCCTCTTCGGTTTCGTTCCAGCTGTAACCCCTTCCACCATATGCTGGCATGACCTTTCAGCTTGGTCTTGGCAAATCTGACCCTCTCGGGATCTTCTACTTCTTCATACTCGAAGTATTCTTCCAGATCATTGATCCAGTCGATCAATTCCTCCGGATCCAGGTTCCTGGAATATGTGGAAACTTCCATCTTTGGCCTCTTCCCAATCTGGGATATGGCTTTGTACAGTCTGGCTTGTGTCGGATCTACAGCCTCCTCTTCTTCTTCAGACTAATTTTCTTCTTCATCTACTTTGTCTTCACTGTCTGCATCTCTTCTTGGTTCGTGTCCTCTGCGCAGTTCTTCTTGCAGGGCCTGAACTTGCCGCTGCAAAGCTCAGAAATCTGCTACTGCCATCATGCCTCCCCCACCAACGGGGTTTCTTCTCGTAGGCATTCTACTCACTTTTCACGAGCCTTCCCACAGATCCTGGTGTAACTACCTCACATCCGGCGATCTGTTACACACTCAAGAACTTTCGGCTCTGATACCACTGACGGGGGACCGGGAAAGACGCACGATTCCACTCACGCGATTTCCTTCCTTTCGTTCAATAAAACTGGAAAATACATACTCACACAGACTCACTCTCGTAGTTCCAGAAATGTTCATGCATTAATCTGAGAGATCCTTACATTAACAGAAAAATAGCCCGCAGGCTTACAATAGCTAGCGCATGGCATAGCTTTCTCACACTCGCACTCTGCGTCCGTCTTACCCCAAATCCCCCTGCAACTATTACAAATTTTGAGTTTTTATTGAGGTCTCGGCCCTCTATGCAATTAATGCCCCCACCTGATCGAATTCATGAAATCAAAATCTCGAAGTTCGCTTCCTCTGCTACGTTTTCAAATTTCCTTCCATCAATGGGCAATCGCCCCCGATCCGCCATGAAAGCACGCATTAACCTTGACTTGCAACCGTCGTTTTCCAGACTGTCCCTCGGGAACTGTTGCCTTGTCAGAAAAAATTTATTTGTATCCGCTACCTCTTTTCTCGAGCGCGAGACCGTCCACGTGTCCATTTTTGATTCGCCTTCAACCGATCGCGATATCGCGACATGTCGCGATATCGCGACCATTTCTGCCTGCGAGCCCCTTGCCTCGGTTTGTGTCGCGATATCGCTACTTGTCGTGATATCGCGACCATTTTCGCCTGTGCCTCGGTTTTCCCTTCGCTGTCGCGATATCACGACAAAAACCTTCGCCTTGCCTTAGTTCTTCTCCGCCTTCGCCTTTCGAGCCCTTCGTCAACTCCGCCTTTGCCTCTATCTTCGTTAGCTGTCGCGACATTGTGACGTCACGATATCGCGACCGATTTCTACCTTTGCCTCAGCCTCCGTTAGTCGTCGCGATATCGCGACGTCGCGATATCGCGATCGATTTCTACCTTCGCCTCTGTCTTCGTTAGCTGTCGCGACATCACGACGTCGCGATATCGCGACCAATTTCTACCTTCGCCTCTGTCTCCGTTAGCTGTCGCGACATCGCGATCGATTTCTGCCTTCACCTCTGTCTTCGTTCGACGTCGCGATATCGTGACATCGCGACGTCGCGATATCGCGACGGACTTCTGCCCGCCTTGGTTCCCTTCTTTGAAAACACAAACACTTAGAAAAAATTAGTTTGAGGCAATATTGCTCTGTTGCTGCCGGATGCTCCTGCATCAGACACTCGAGGTAAATGGAGAAGTGACCTTCACTTCTATGTTGTTCGGTCTGCGTCTCTTGTATCGGCTCCAAACGTGCACCTACCTCTGTAGCCCGCTTAAACCCCGTCTCCTGGCAAAAATAATTGTTGCCTTCTACTAGACAAATTCTGGCACTGCTGCACACCTTCTCATCCACTGCCTGTAATGGCTTTAATTTGTGGCGCACTCTACCTTTCATCAAGGAGTACGTATTTGCACGACCATCATGCACTGCACTCCGATCTGCCATGAAAGCAACTGTCCCTCGGGAACTGTTGCCTTGTCAGAAAAAATTTATCTGTATCCGCTACCTCTTTTCTCGAGCGCGAGACCGTCCACGTGTCCATTTTTGATTCGCCTTCAACCGATCGCGATATCGCGACATGTCGCGATATCGCGACCATTTCTGCCTGCGAGCCCCTTGCCTCGGTTTGTGTCGCGATATCGCTACTTGTCGTGATATCGCGACCATTTTCGCTTGTGCCTCGGTTTTCCCTTCGCTGTCACGATATCACGACAAAAACCTTCGCCTTGCCTTAGTTCTTCTCCACCTTCGCCTTTCGAGCCCTTCGTCAACTCCGCCTTTGCCTCTATCTTCGTTAGCTGTCGCGACATTGCGACGTCGCGATATCGCGACCGATTTCTACCTTTGCCTCTGCCTCCGTTAGCTGTCGCGACATCGCGACGTCGCGATATCGCGACCGATTTCTACCTTCGCCTCTGTCTCCGTTAGCTGTCGCGACATCACGACGTCGCGATATCGCGACCAATTTCTACCTTCGCCTCTGTCTCCGTTAGCTGTCGCGACATCGCGATCGATTTCTGCCTTCACCTCTGTCTTCGTTCGACGTCGCGATATCGTGACGTCGCGACGTCGCGATATCGCGACGGACTTCTGCCCGCCTTGGTTCCCTTCTTTGAAAACACAAACACTTAGAAAAAATTAGTTTGAGGCAATATTGCTCTGTTGCTGCCGGATGCTCCTGCATCAGACACTCGAGGTAAATGGAGAAGTGACCTTCACTTCTATCGTTGTTCGGTCTGCGTCTCTTGTATCGGCTCCAAACGTGCACCTACCTCGTAGCCCGCTTAAACCCCGTCTCCTAGCAAAAATAATTGTTGCCTTCTACTAGACAAATTCCGGCACTGCCGCACACCTTCTCATCCACTCGCTCGTAATGGCTTTAATTTGTGGCGCACTCTACCTTTCATCAAGGAGTACGTATTTGCACGACCATCATGCACTGCACTCCGATCAAACTGCCATGGCCTTCCTAACAACAAATGGCAAGCATCCATGGGAAAAACATCACACGGGACCTCATCCCGATATTTTCCAATATTGAACGTGACTAAGCACTCGTTCACGGACCCATGCTCTATGGTCCTTCCGCAACCACGCAATCCGGTATGGATGCGGGTGTCTCCTTCTCTCCAGCTTGTAACTTAGCAACCATCTCCTCGGAGACTAAGTTATATGTACTCCCATTGTCTATAATAACATTACAGACTTTGCCTACACTTTTGCACCGTGTGCGGAACATGCTTCTCCTCTGCTCTAGTTTGTCTTCCTCAATCAGCATGGTTCTCCTCACGATCATTGCTTCTCCTTTCTCAGCCTCTTCAGAATGTTCTGATTCGGCAGCCATAACAGCTTTGGCAGGACCCACATGTTTCTTGTTCACCCTCTCGGGGTGCTGGGGACACTCATATGCCCGATGTCCCTCTTCTCCACAAGTGGAAACATGTTCCTCGAAACACTCCTCTTCCATACCCACGTCCAAATCTATCTCTTCCCCTTGGGTAGCCATTGTTTTGAACTTGGGGTTTGGGTTCTTCATATTCCTTCTGATCCCGGCTGCTGCTAACCTCTTCCTTCTTCTCCTCTTTTCCTTCATATTTTCTTCCACCAGCCTTTCCTCCGTGCCCTCTTCCTCTTTGCTTGCTCTCAAACCTTATGTTCAGTTTCTCTTCAACCTTCAGAGCAAACTAGTAAGCATCTTCAATGGTGCTCACCCGAACTAAGCTCAACTCTTCCTGGATACTAGGTCTCAGCCCATTGATATAACGAGCCACCTTCTCCTTGCTAGCTTCTAAATGGCCGCTTCTGATGGAGATTTTATAAAACTCCTCCATGTATTCTTGGACAGTTTTATTCATCTGTCTCAAACTCGCATTTTCCTTAGCAGATCCAACTTGTAATCCGTCGGAATAAACTGTCTCTTTAATTTTTCTACCATCCGTTCCCATCTTGTTATCCGTTCTTTTCCTCTTTGGTTTCGTTCCAGCTGTACCCCCTTCCACCATATGTTGGCATGACCTTTCAGCTTGGTCTTGGCAAATCTGACCCTCTCGGGATCTTCTACTTCTTCATACTCGAAGTATTCTTCCAGATCATTGATCCAGTCGATCAATTCCTCCGGATCCAGGTTCTCGGAATTTGTGGAAACTTCCATCTTCGGCCTCTTCCCAATCTGGGATATGGCTTTGTACAGTCTGGCTTGTGTCGGATCTACAGCCTCCTCTTCTTCTTCAGACTGATTTTCTTCTTCATCTACTTCGTCTTCACTGTCTGCATCTCTTCTTGGTTCGTGTCCTCTGCGCAGTTCTTCTTGCAGGGCCTGAACTTGCCGCTGCAAAGCTCGGAAATCTGTTGCTGCCATCATGCCTCCCCCACCAACAGGGTTTCTTCTCGTAGGCATTCTACTCACTTTTCACGAGCCTTCCCACAGATCCTGGTGTAACTGCCTCACATCCGGCGATCTGTTACACACTCAAGAACTTTCGGCTCTGATACCACTGACGGGGGACCGGGAAAGACGCACGATTCCACTCACGCGATTTCCTTCCTTTCGTTCAATAAAACCGGAAAATACATACTCACACAGTTCCAAAAATGTTCATGCATTAATCTGAGAGATCCTTACATTAACAGAAAAATAGCCCGCAGGCTTACAATAGCTAGCGCATGGCATAGCTTTCTCACACTCGCACTCTGCGTCCGTCTTACCCCAAATCCCCCTGCAACTATTACAAATTTTGAGTTTTTATTGAGGTCTCGGCCCTCTATGCAATTAATGCCCCCACCTGATCGAAATCATGAAATAAAAATATCGAAGTTCGCTTCCTCTGCTACGTTTTCAAATTTCCTTCCATCAATGGGCAACTGCCCCCCGATCTGCCATGAAAGCACGCATTAACCTTGACCTGCAACCGTCGTTTTCCAGACTGTCCCTCGGGAACTGTTGCCTTGTCAGAAAAAATTTATTTGTATCCGCTACCTCTTTTCTCGAGCGCGAGACCGTCCACGTGTCCATTTTTGATTCGCCTTCAACCGATCGCGATATCGCGACATGTCGCGATATCGCGACCATTTCTGCCTGCGAGCCCCTTGCCTCGGTTTGTGTCGCGATATCGCTACTTGTCGTGATATCGCGACCATTTTCGCCTGTGCCTCGGTTTTCCCTTCGCTGTCGCGATATCACGACAAAAACCTTCGCCTTGCCTTAGTTCTTCTCCGCCTTCGCCTTTCGAGCCCTTCGTCAACTCCGCCTTTGCCTCTATCTTCGTTAGCTGTCGCGACATTGTGACGTCACGATATCGCGACCGATTTCTACCTTTGCCTCAGCCTCCGTTAGCTGTCGCGATATCGCGACGTCGCGATATCGCGATCGATTTCTACCTTCGCCTCTGTCTTCGTTAGCTGTCGCGACATCACGACGTCGCGATATCGCGACCAATTTCTACCTTCGCCTCTGTCTCCGTTAGCTGTCGCGACATCGCGATCGATTTCTGCCTTCACCTCTGTCTTCGTTCGACGTCGCGATATCGTGACATCGCGACGTCGCGATATCGCGACGGACTTCTGCCCGCCTTGGTTCCCTTCTTTGAAAACACAAACACTTAGAAAAAATTAGTTTGAGGCAAGATTGCTCTGTTGTCGCCGGATGCTCCTGCATCAGACACTCGAGGTAAATGGAGAAGTGACCTTCACTTCTATGTTGTTCGGTCCGCGTCTCTTGTATCGGCTCCAAACGTGCACCTGCCTCTGTAGCCCGCTTAAACCCCGTCTCCTGGCAAAAATATTTTTTGCCTTCTACTAGACAAATTCTGGCACTGCTGCACACCTTCTCATCCACTGCCTGTAATGGCTTTAATTTGTGGCGCACTCCACCTTTCATCAAGGAGTACGTATTTGCACGACCATCATGCACTGCACTCCGATCAAACTGCCATGGCCTTCCTAACAACAAATGGCAAGCATCCATGGGGAAAACATCACACAGGACCTCATCCTGGTATTTCCCAATATTGAACGTGACTAAGCACTGTTCACGGACCCATGCTCTGTGGTCCTTCCGCAACCACGCAATCCGGTATGGATGCGGGTGTCTCCTCCTCTCCAGCTTGTAACTTAGCAACCATCTCCTCGGAGACTAAGTTATCTGTACTCCCATTGTCTATAATAACATTACAGACTTTGCCTACACTTTTGCACCGTGTGCGAAACAGGCTTCTCCTCTGCTCTGGTTTGTCTTCCTCAATCAGCATGGTTCTCCTCACGATCATTGCTTCTCCTTTCTCAGCCTCTTCAGAATGTTCTGATTCAGCATCTTCCTCTGCCACAACAGCTCTGGCAGGACCCACATGTTTCTTGTTCACCCTCTCGGGGTGCTGGGGACACTCATATGCCCGATGTCCCTCTTCTCCACAGTGGAAACATGTTCCTCGAAACACTCCTCTTCCATACCCACGTCCAGATCTACCTCTTCCCCTTGGGTAGCCATTGTTTTGAACTTGGGGTTTGGGTTCTTCATCTTCCTTCTGATCCCGACTGCTGCTAACCTCTTCCTTCTTCTCCTCTTTTCCTTCATCTTTTCTTCCACCAGTCTTTCCTCCGTGCCCTCTTCCTCTTTGCTTGCTCTCAAACCTTATGTTCAGTTTCTCTTCAACCTTCAGAGCAAACTAGTAAGCATCTTCAATGGTGCTCACCCGAACTAAGCTCAACTCTTCCTGGATACTGGGTCTCAACCCATTGATATAACGGGCCACCTTCTCCTTGCTTGCTTCTAAATGGCCAGTTCTGATGGAGATTTTATAAAACTCCTCCGTGTATTCTTGGACAGTTTTATTCATCTGTCTCAAACTCTGCATTTTCCTTAGCAGATCCAACTCGTAATCTGTCGGAATAAACTCTCTTTAATTTTTCTACCATCCGTTCCCATCTTGTTATCCGTTCTTTTCCTCTTCGGTTCCGTTCCAGCTGTACCCCCTTCCACCATATGCTGGCATGACCTTTCAATTTGGTCTTGGCAAATCTGACCCTCTCGGGATCTTCAACTTCTTCATACTCGAAGTATTCTTCCAGATCATTGATCCAGTCGATCAATTCCTCCGGATCCAAGTTCTCGAAATACGTGGAAACTTCCATCTTCGGCCTCTTCCCAATCTGGGATATGGCTTTGTACAGTCTGGCTTGTGTCGGATCTACAACCTCCTCTTCTTCTTCAGACTGATTTTCTTCTTCATCTACTTCGTCTTCACTGTCTGCATCTCTTCTTGGTTCATGTCCTCTGCGTAGTTCTTCTTGCAGGGCCTGAACTTGCCGCTGCAAAGCTCGAAAATCTTTTTGTTGCCATCATGCCTCCCCCACCAACGGGGTTTCTTCTCGGAGGCATTCTACTCACTTTTCACGAGCCTTCCCACAGATCCTGGTGTAACTGCCTCACATCCGGCGATCTGTTACACACTCAGGAACTTTCGGCTCTGATACCACTGACGGGGATCCGAGAAAGACGCACGATTCCACTCACGCGATTTCCTTCCTTTCGTTCAATAAAACCGGAAAATACATACTCACACGACTCACTCACGTAGTTCCAAAAATGTTCATGCATTAATCTGAGAGATCCTTACATTAACAGAAAAATAGCCCGCAGGCTTACAATAGCTAGCGCACGGCGTAGCTTTCTAACACTCGCACTCTGCGTGCCATCTTACCCAAATCCACCACCCCAACTATTACAAATTTCTGAGTTTTTATCGAGGTCTCGGCCCTCTATGCAATTAATGCCCCCACCTGATCGAATTCATGAAATCAAAATCTCGAAGTTCGCTTCCTCTGCTACGTTTTCAAATTTCCTTCCATCAATGGGCAATCGCCCCCGATCCGCCATGAAAGCACGCATTAACCTTGACCTGCAACCGCCGTTTGCCAGACTGTCCCTCGGGAACTGTTGCCTTGTCAGAAAAAATTTATCTGTATCCGCTACCTCTTTTCTCGAGCGCGAGACCGTCCACGTGTCCATTTTTGATTCGCCTTCAACCGATCGCGATATCGCGACCATTTCTGCCTGCGAGCCCCTTGCCTCGGTTTGTGTCGCGATATCGCTACTTGTCGTGATATCGCGACCATTTTCGCTTGTGCCTCGGTTTTCCCTTCGCTGTCGCGATATCACGACAAAAACCTTCGCCTTGCCTTAGTTCTTCTCCGCCTTCGCCTTTCGAGCCCTTCGTCAACTCCGCCTTTGCCTCTATCTTCGTTAGCTGTCGCGACATTGCGACGTCGCGATATCGCGACCGATTTCTACCTTTGCCTCTGCCTCCGTTAGCTGTCGCGACATCGCGACGTCGCGATATCGCGACCGATTTCTACCTTCGCCTCTGTCTCCGTTAGCTGTCGCGACATCACGACGTCGCGATATCGCGACCAATTTCTACCTTCGCCTCTGTCTCCGTTAGCTGTCGCGACATCGCGATCGATTTCTGCCTTCACCTCTGTCTTCGTTCGACGTCGCGATATCGTGACGTCGCGACGTCGCGATATCGCGACGGACTTCTGCCCGCCTTGGTTCCCTCCTTTGAAAACACAAACACTTAGAAAAAATTAGTTTGAGGCAAGATTGCTCTGTTGCCGCCGGATGCTCCTGCATCAGACACTCGAGGTAAATGGAGAAGTGACCTTCACTTCTATGTTGTTCGGTCTGCGTCTCTTGTATCGGCTCCAAACGTGCACCTACCTCTGTAGCCCGCTTAAACCCCGTCTCCTGGCAAAAATAATTGTTGCCTTCTACTAGACAA
The DNA here is from genome assembly GCA_028583015.1 of Wollemia nobilis. Lineage (NCBI taxonomy): Eukaryota > Viridiplantae > Streptophyta > Pinopsida > Araucariales > Araucariaceae > Wollemia > Wollemia nobilis. The sequence continues at coordinate 12,384,186 of JAQPPZ010017222.1, forward strand.
ATTCTGGCACTGCTGCACACCTTCTCATCCACTGCCTGTAATGGCTTTAATTTGTGGCGCACTCTACCTTTCATCAAGGAGTACGTATTTGCACGACCATCATGCACTGCACTCCGATCAAACTGCCATGGCCTTCCTAACAACAAATGGCAAGCATCCATGGGGAAAACATCACACAGGACCTCATCCTGATATTTTCCAATATTGAACGTGACTAAGCACTGTTCACGGACCCATGCTCTATGGTCCTTCCGCAACCACGCAATCCGGTATGGATGCGGGTGTCTCCTCCTCTCCAGTTGTAACTTAGCAACCATCTCCTCGGAGACTAAGTTATATGTACTCCCATTGTCTATAATAACATTACAGACTTTGCCTACACTTTTGCACCGTGTGCGGAACAGGCTTCTCCTCTGCTCTAGTTTGTCTTCCTCAATCAGCATGGTTCTCCTCACGATCATTGCTTCTCCTTTCTCAGCCTCTTCAGAATGTTCTGATTCGGCAGCCATAACAGCTTTGGCAGGACCCACATGTTTCTTGTTCACCCTCTCGGGGTGCTGGGGACACTCATATGCCCGATGTCCCTCTTCTCCACAGTGGAAACATGTTCCTCGAAACACTCCTCTTCCATACCCACGTCCAAATCTACCTCTTCCCCTTGGGTAGCCATTGTTTTGAACTTGGGGTTTGGGTTCTTCATATTCCTTCTGATCCCGGCTGCTGCTAACCTCTTCCTTCTTCTCCTCTTTTCCTTCATATTTTCTTCCACCAGCCTTTCCTCCGTGCCCTCTTCCTCTTTGCTTGCTCTCAAACCTTATGTTCAGTTTCTCTTCAACCTTCAGAGCAAACTAGTAAGCATCTTCAATGGTGCTCACCCGAACTAAGCTCAACTCTTCCTGGATACTAGGTCTCAACCCATTGATATAACGGGCCACCTTCTCCTTGCTTGCTTCTAAATGGCCAGTTCTTATGGAGATTTTATAAAACTCCTCCATGTATTCTTGGACAGTTTTATTCATCTGTCTCAAACTCTGCATTTTCCTTAGCAGATCCAACTTGTAATCTGTCGGAATAAATTGTCTCTTTAATTTTTCTACCATCCGTTCCCATCTTGTTATCCGTTCTTTTCCTCTTCGGTTTCGTTCCAGCTGTAACCCCTTCCACCATATGCTGGCATGACCTTTCAGTTTGGTCTTGGCAAATCTGACCCTCTCGGGATCTTCTACTTCTTCATACTCGAAGTATTCTTCCAGATCATTGATCCAGTCGATCAATTCCTCCGGATCCAGGTTCTCGGAATTTGTGGAAACTTCCATCTTCGGCCTCTTCCCAATCTGGGATATGGCTTTGTACGACTCGGCTTGTGTCGGATCTACAGACCTCCTCTTCTTCTTCGGACTCGATTTTCTTCTTCATCTACTTCGTCTTCACTGTCTGCATCTCTTCTTGGTTCGTGTCCTCTGCGCAGTTCTTCTTGCAGGGCCTGAACTTGCCGCTGCAAAGCTCGAAAATTTGCTGCTGCCATCATGCCTCCCCCACCAACAGGGTTTCTTCTCGTAGGCATTCTACTCACTTTTCACGAGCCTTCCCACAGATCCTGGTGTAACTGCCTCACGTCCGCGATCTGTTACACACTCAGGAACTTTCGGCTCTGATACCACTGACGGGGACCGGGAAAGACGCACGATTCCACTCACGCGATTTCCTTCCTTTCGTTCAATAAAACTGGAAAATACATACTCACACAGACTCACTCACGTAGTTCCAGAAATGTTCATGCATTAATCTGAGAGATCCTTACATTAACAGAAAAACATCCCGTAGGCTTACAATAGCTAGCGCACGGCGTAGCTTTCTCACACTCGCACTCTGCGTCCGTCTTACCCCAAATCCCCCTGCAACTATTACAAATTCTGAGTTTTTATTGAGGTCTCGGCCCTCTATGCAATTAATGCCCCCACCTGATCGAAATCATGAAATAAAAATATCAAAGTTCGCTTCCTCTGCTACGTTTTCAAATTTCCTTCCATCAATGGGCAACCACCCCCGATCCGCCATGAAAGCACGCATTAACCTTGACCTGCAACCGTCGTTTGCCGATCGTCCCTCGGAACTGTTGCCTTGTCAAAAAAATTTATCCGTATCCGCTACCTCTTTTCTCACGCGCGGGACCGTCCACGTGTCCATTTTTGATTCGCCTTCAACCGATCGCGATATCGTGACATGTCGCGATATCGCGACCATTTCTGCCTGCGAGCCCCTTGCCTCGGTTTGTGTCGCGATATCGCTACTTGTCGTGATATCGCGACCATTTTCGCCTGTGCCTCGATTTTCCCTCCGCTGTCGTGATATCGCGACAAAAACCTCTGCCTTGCCTTAGTTCTTCTCCGCCTTCGCCTTTCGAGCCCTTCGTCAACTCCGCCTTTGCCTCTGTCTTCGTTAGCTGTCACAACATCGCGATGTCGCGATATCGCGACCGATTTCTACCTTTGCCTCTGCCTCCGTTAGCTGTCGTGACATCGTGATGTCGCGATATCGTGACCGATTTCTACCTTCGCCTCTGTCTCCGTTAGCTGTCGCGACATCGCGACGTCGCGATATCGCGATCGATTTCTACCTTCGCCTCTGTCTCCGTTAGCTGTCGCGACATCGCGACCGATTTTCGCCTTCGCCTCTGTCTTCGTTTGACGTCGCGATTTCGCGACGTCGCGATATCGCGACGGACTTCTGCCCGCCTTGGTTCCCTCCTTTGAAAACACAAACATTTAGAAAAAATTAGTTTGAAGCAAGATTGCTCTGTTGCCGCCGGATGCTCCTGCATCACAACTCCACTACCATTAGCATACCTCCATCAACCTTACACCCGAATGAATGAGGCAAGGGTCATATTTATACAACTAGAAATTAGTTGCACCCTTTAACTACTTGACACCTCATCATTCTCCAAAATTACCTTTGACTCATATTAGCTTCCATTTAAATTTTATTTCATAATCCACTTTATGAATTTGTCATACATGTTAATATTTCAATTAAATTATGACTTTATAACTTTATAACATTAGTTAAATATATGTATGCACATTTCATCAAACACTTTCTGTACAACTACAAAATAACACCAAAATGATAAAATTTATTTACTATAAATAGACATCAATTTGCTTGCCTACAAATAGTTTTAGATGGGGATTTCACACTCATAAAAAACTTTTAGCACCATCTTTGGAACCAAATGATCAATAAGATTTAACATTCACTATATTCCAATTGTAGATGGATGGATAGATTGAGTTTGTGAATAGGATGTTAATGCACCTTTTTAGGATGTATGACCATCAACATCCTAAAACATAGGTTGAGAGTCTACCATACATCCAACATCTTATAATAATGTTATCCATGCCTCCACATGTCATGGTCTATTCTAGGTATGCTTTGGATTCTAGCCTAACATCCCATTGAAAGTTGCCTTTCACATTTTTATTGGCACCATGATGCCAACATAGGTTAAGGAGGGAGACAAAATTGATCTTTTTATAATAAGTAGAGAACATACAAACTCAGGTCTAGTAGATATTTGAGTCAAATAATAGAAGTACAAAAGCACCATTATCAACATAGGACTCCATATTTATTTTAGGTTGCAAATAAGATTGGATCTATCTAAAGAAGGAACATTTCTTGGGCCCATTCTAGAGGATCAAATTGTTGCGCTATGGTCTTTACACCATTCAATGCTAGGCATATGAGAATGCTTTTGTTCTTGAATTTCTAGCATACTTGGGGATGCATATAGTGTTTAAGCATTTAATACAAAATTATTCAAGCTATACCATCCTTGTTTGTTGGAGCCTATGGTAGTACACCATGTAGAAGGTCTAAAGCCAACTTAATTGGAACCTATAACAACAAACCAATTGATCAATGACATCAATATGAGTACTTACAAATGGAATACAACCTATTGCAAATTACGGTCAATTTCCTTCCTAGGCTAAATGATACATATTTGATCAACTCAAATATTCTTTTCCTTAGTTAATAATTGATGTAATTGGGACCATTGATTCTGAAGGTGGCATAGATTATCTAATGAAATCAAAGGTTTCTTAGAGTTCCAAGGATGATCACTCCACATTACTTTCAACTTGCATGACTTGGTCTCTATGTGGGTTCTTCTGTAGATAGACTATCACCAAACCTTGAAGCAACATTAGAGTTTGGCATGGGATCAAATTGACTTGTGGCATCATGAATTCTATGGCACCAACCTTCCTCTAGTGCCAACCATAGTGGTACCAATGCATGGACAAAAAGACCTACGATACCAACTCCATGTGTCACCACTAGGCATCAAAATGCATATAGGATCTCCTAATGCTAGGTTCCAGGCACATCTTTGCACATATCTAGTGTACAACTTGATATCCTTCCCTCATATTTATGTTGGTAGTAAAGGAAGCAAAAAATATAGTTCTCTAACTATTACTAGGATTACTTCTTGATTAGTTGGAAGTTGAAACATTTCACCTTCCAATTGTTGTAAATATTGTATAAAACATAGAATAGTGTATTCTTCTTCTTCATCTTCTATTTTGTTTCTATTTGTTTCCTTTATTTCCCTTTCTCACCATTCAAACTTAGGTTTTTATTATTGCCTAAACTTTTATTCTACTATTTCTTTAAATACACTAAGATAGAGTACTTACACCAAATAATACCATTCATGTCATGTACTATGCATTTGCATAATTCTAATCAAATTACACGAGCCTTGTATTCTAAAGTGTATCTTCGCATTTGTAACATCTATGAATAAAAATTGTACTCTATGTGAGAAAATGTTTTTATTATGTTGTGTTTCTTGTTGCATAAACTCTAAAGCATAACTCTTAGGCATCGCAAGCTAAATCTAGACATTTTACTCGATGCCACCACATCTTAAACCCCATGGTATGGATCACATAATGTTTTTAAGAAATAGAAGATTCAAACATATTATGTGTGTGTGTGTGGAACACAAAAGTATAAAATATTATAAATATTATTATAACTATGTAATATTTGTACTACATCATAAGACTATTCAATCTATGGTCAATCAATAGTTGTAAAGTTGCAAAAGGATGAAAATTATAGTGAATCATTGGAGAGGTACAATTTTACTCCATAGACCTAGCGGTATTAAATAGATTCAAGTATGTTGAAATAACCCCTTTATTTTAATGAGTTACTAGTGTACTACTTTTCTCCCCCTTTTATTTTAATGAGTTACTATTGTACTATTTTTCTCCCATGTGTATTACCACTAGTAAATAAACAAACGTTTAGCTTCACTGCTATAAATACTATATAAAGCCTTATAATAAAATGTAGAGAACCCCTAAAAGGAATTGCATAGGTATGAGATCTTTTATAAATATTTTATTATGATATGTAGGATGAAAATGACAAGGCAAAGAGATAAAAAAAGTGTCACTTTTTGTTACAAAGGGTTTGTATACACTTTTATATTTTTGACCTTGTGATCTGCCACATACAGTAGTGTCAAGAAAATCAATATATAGAGATGGTCGCATCATGCAGAGGTAAAAAGGATGATGCTTAGGGATTTGGATATAAGGTACCAAGACCGGCTAATTCAAACTTCTACCAAGAGATATAGAAGATCTTAAATAAGTCCTAAAAAAGATGCAATTTTATAAAATATGAGCAATAATACTAGGCCATTTATGATATATCCATAAGGTGCATTTGATCACTTTGATATCAGTAAATCTAGGTGGATTTTAAACTTACAACCATTTCCAATGGTTAAGATAAGGCCAAGGAATCAAAAGAAGATACTAGAGGCACAATATCATGGACCACCAAAGATACCATACAAAACAATGAGCTTAGTAGTTACAAGATATGAATATTGTGTGTGAGGATAATGAGAGATACAAATAGGAGAAGCATAACCACTACCACCTCCACAATAGTAACCACTCTACCCAAGTGCATGATGTTAGAGTTAGAGTATATTACATCATTTGTATCATGTAAATGTACCACCTTTGGTACATAGTTCGAATAGGAGATTACTTTAGGGGGAAGTTAGCTAGTTACTTCAAGAAATGTAATAAACGCACAAGTATCAATGTGCAAGGTGTTTTATTGTACAACTAGGTAGAGTGTTGGGCAAGGAATCTATCCTCCTTTATAAAGGACCTCACAGTCCTATCCAAATGTATCACTTCATTCTCAATGTATGTTACTTTTCTATCTTTCTCTTGATTTGATGGGATGGTTTTAAAACACTCAGTGGTATTAGAGCCATAATGAATATAGAGAGGAATAGGGGAAAGCTACCATTGCTACTATTGGCCTGCATATTTGCAAATCGGACCTACCACTATATGTCATTGCATGAAAACACTATCATTTGAAATAGAGAGTCACAATAGATCAATAGGATTAGGAAAGTCCATAGAAGCCTTGTTGCAAGACTCAAGAAGAAACTCCATAGAAGATTTTGTGAGAAATAGGAGATTGGTGATCTCCTTTGCCGATTTAATACTACCAAGGAGAACCTTTTGATAGTTTAATAACTTGGGATAATTTTTGCCATCTGACAACAAGCCCAAGAGAAGAAGAATCTGGCAAGGAGTTCTAAATCCAGAAGAAGAATCTAGTGAAGACCTTAAGATATTCAAAATCTTGAGAAGAAGAGGATCCTGTTTGAAGTAAAAATTTGACAAGAATATTGAAGGAAGATTCAAACATAATAAGCCACTGAATCCAAGGCTCAAGATAGAGAGTTCAAGGTAGCAACTTGGTGAATCAGAAACACCAAGATCTACATCTACTTCAGAAGCCATCAAAGAGGTAAGCAACTAGGGTGCAATCAATTGAACTTTAGTTTAGGGTTCATTATCAAATTCCATTAAGCACCATATTTGGATTAAAGTTGCAAGAAGAAGGGCTCATTTTATAGTCTTCAAGAAAGTGCAAAAAGGAGAATTCATTTTAAGTATTTGTGAAGCTAAAAACATGACACAATGCAATAAATAAATGAAACTAACTCAAACAGACAAGACAATTGCACAAAATGAAATATATTTCAATAAATGGGGGAGGAGCTGAAAAACTCCCTATTACAATTGATTTACCTTAACAGAGTTAATTTGATACAATAAATTACAGATTTTCTAGGGTTCTTTGAAACCCTAGCTGTACAGAAATCAGTGTCTTCAGAATGTGTTCTGCTCCCAACAGTGTGAGTGGGCTTCTAGGTATCCGATTCTAGACCACTCCAGCTTCAACAGCTATCCAATAGTAAATGAAACCTATAAATTTGCATGCACACAAACAGAAAAAGATGTTAGTAACACCTGTGAGGGCTCCATAGAGTGAGACCCTCCAATGTTAATAAAACCCTAACTGCACAATAGTAGAATAACATACAGAACTTACAGATTATGCAATAAAAACACAGATCAAAGATTTACCTTACTATATTTGATGATGCAGATCAATGCTATGATGCCCTGGCACCAGCAACAGATGTGACACAGCAGATTTGGAATGGCATTTTCAAGGCAACAGTGTGATGACAGTGGCAGTGAGTGAGGGATGGATAAGCGACTAGAATGGAGGGAGACCTACGACAAGCTAGGATTTGGATCAGCTCTCACGAGGGGATTTGACGATGGAAATATTCAGAGCTCTGCAACCTTATGCTTCACAAGGATCTCTTCAATGGTCTCTCTAGGGCATAAAGTATTCTAGTGTATTTCAGGGGTTGAGCATTTGAGAATGCTCTTATTTATAAATTATCCTAGGGTTTTCTTTGGGTTTTAGCTTAACACTTTTGATCATGTGGCTAAGATTAAATCAAATCCTATGGCTGAGGTTATACTTTAAGTGGCATGGATTAATGAAGATGGATGGCTGAGATTAGATTAGATCTAACGGTTGAGGTTAATTAGGTTTAAATATATATATTTTATACTAAATATATTAAAATATAATAATAAAATATTATATTAAATATAAATAATATAAAATAAATATAAATTAAGTCCAAAGGGGTCATAAAATGGTTGGAAAGGGCTAAAATGGGCCTTTTGAATGCGGGAAAGGCATGAAATGGTTAAATGAGTGGTCGAAAAGTGGGAAATGCATGAAATGGTTAAATGAGTGGTTGAAAAGTATGTGGTGGACAAGTGGGTGGTGGGATGGTTAGGATGAAGGATTAATATCTAGGATTTGGTGTCTACAGATGCCCCTTTTTGTACCATATTGCGCAAAGCACAATATGGTGCAAAAATATGAGACACCTTCTTGGGCTATGGGCGTATAAGCAACTTCTATCTGTTGTTGGATTTTGAGCACTCAATGTTGAAGACAAAAGAATAAAGAATTTTTGGAATTTTGTGTAGCTTACCCCCTCAATTGGTGAATGAGAAGAATCTCACGATTCAATTGAAAAATAATTTGTGCAAGTGATGAATGATATGATGAAATGTGATGTGATTATGGATGATATGAATGATGTAAAATATGATACCGTTTTTTGCCCCAACGGTGGAGAGGGGGTTGGTGGATAATACCATGTTATTGAGGATGATATGAATGATGTAAAATGTGATACAATTTTTGTCCCAACGGTTGAAATGGGGTTGGTGTCAAGTGTATTTGTGATGATCATGTAAGATGTTATCTCATTATGGGAGGATCAAAGTCAAATTGTGGTTGCCCTAGATTTGGGAGTGATTCGATGATGTTGAATCGTGTGCTCTCTAATGCTATTTATATGCAAGTATGATGATGCAGATAAAGAACCGTGGATGGGGTTGACATGAAAAATATCTAGAGGCGAGGGAGAGAGGATGAGCGGTGGGAAAGAGAGAAGACGGGCGAGCAAGTGGAGGATGGTAGCAGAGCGAAAGCAGGCGAGAGGAGGGAGGATGAATGAACGAGAAAGGTTCTAGGGGGGACCAGCTCTGACAGCAGTGAAGGATCTGATCCTGATGCGACGGGTGCTTAGATCGATGGGACGGGCAGTAGCAGGAAGGATCCCCCTGACAAGGAAGGCCCCCATTAGACCCGTAAGGGATCCTATGCCCAGGTTTTGGGTTCAGGCATCCTACCACATTCCTCCACCCATGAGCTCCACCCCTCAGGGGAGGATCTGGTCATTCCCAAATACTTGATGAAAATCTATATGGATATGGAGAAGTTCATGCTGATTAGGAAGTTCTTAGGGGGACGCCCAAATATGGACACTATCCGTAGATGGACTCCAAGTGGAAAACTAGTGGCAACATGGATATTGTGGCCCTTTCCCAAGGTTTCTTTGCTATACGGCTTAGCAACCAGATAGAATTTTGCAACATCTTGGTCGAAGGTTTGTGGTTCCTAGGACGCAGGAGCCTCTTTCTTAAGAAATGGAGGGAGGACTTTAATCCTGAGACCCAAAACATAAATATCGCTCCGTTGTGGGTGAGACTTTCAAACCTCCCCTTTCAATGTTGGCATGAGAATGTAATCAGAGGGATTGCTTGGTCCATTAGGGAGTTAGTGGCTTTTGATTCCTCCACCAAGGTCAGGTCTAGGATGGTACAGGCTCGGTTATGTGTTACTACTAGCTTAGAAGCTGAGCTCCCCACTTTCATCAACCTATATAGAGGGAAAACCCTAATCAAAAGGTAACCTATTGAGTATGAAAATAAACTTGCCTTTTACACTGATTTTCGTACTCAGGGGCATCTCCAGCCCTAATACCCAAATTCGAGGACTCAAAAGCAATGGGAAGAAGAGGCTAAGAGAGGAAACCAGAGGAACCAGGGCCCTGGGACCATCAACAAATAGTCTTAGTCAGAACTCATTTTGCACAACCCTGCCCACCGATCCTATGACCAAGCCAAGACTCCTTCTCAAGGCAAAGCTAAAGTTGAACAGAGGGAGGATCATCTCCCACCCTCTATGGACCGTGAGGAACCTAATAACAATCCTGAACCGCAAGGTATTCTTCACCAAGTCAAAACCAGCAAGAGGCTCCTTCAAAACCCTCGTCACAAGGCATTCTTTGAGCAAAGGGCTCAGTTTCCCAGGTATAGTTTTTCCCTAAACCTGGTGTTTCACAATATTTTATGGAAGAATATCTAAAAAGTAATAGAAAATCCCCACCTTGATGGGATAAATTCGAAGGAGGGCCTTCTCTATCGGGGTGGATCAGCCCTAGGAACACCAGGAGCAAAAAGCAGGCTATTGACTATGAAAGTGAACATAAGAGAGGAAGATCCTCTGGTAATGACCAATGAAACAAAGAAATGGTGGAGGATGTGGCAAATGGGACTCAACTAACGTTGTTCTCAGATGATTCTGACACACAGAAGGATGAAAAACAAGGCACCAAACCCCCCTTCCAGCTGGGAAAGGGAGGCAAGAAAAACCCTAAATTATTGAAATTAAGGTCATCTCATGGAACGTGAGAGGCCTAAACAGTGCAACCAAGTAGAGGATGGCTATTGACCTTAGAAAAAGGATGAACCCTTCTATTTTAATTCTCCAAGAAACAAAAAATGATGAGTTCTCATCAAGGAATGCTGCCAAAGTCATTTGGAGCAAATGGGAAACCTTGTTTAACCTTACTCAAGGCACATCGGGAGGGCTCATGTGCCTATGGTATCCGACCCTAGTGGAAGGGAAGCTTCTGTCTTCCTCAAATAGAATCCTCAACATTCTTTTTCACTCAAATACCAACAATCATTCATGGATCCTGTCCAATATTTATACCCCTAACTCTCATGTGGAGCAAGCTAGGATATGGGAAACCATTACTCAGATGAGAAGCAACTTCAGGACTATACCTTGGATCCTCGATGGAGATTTCAACTACCCCTTTCACCTGTCAGAGAAGAAAGTAGATTCTGACTTGTGCAGCAGAAGTATGGAGGACTTCAGAAACTTTGTCAACAATAACGAGCTTATGGACATTAAGCTCAAGGGATCCTCCTTCACTTGGAGCAACAAGAGTGTGGGCAGTGGGCTTATCCAGGTCAAGCTAGACATAATCTTCATCTCTCAAGAAGACATTCCTTTCCTATCCAATGCAACCCTACTCGCCTTGCCTAGAATCGGGTCAGACCACAATCCCATCATCCTCAAATTTGGTAAAGCTCCCTCTTTCAAAACTCCTTTTAGGTTCGAGTCCATGTGGATTCAACATAATTATTTTAAAGGGCAAGTTGCTTCTTGGTGGAAACAGAAGTTTGGAGGATCAGCCTCAATGCAGTTGACCCAAAAGATCAAGATAGTCAAGGAAAATCTTAAAATTTGGAACAAAGAGGTCTTTGGCAACATTTTTTAATGCAAAAAATCCATCTCAAAAATGTTGCAAGAGATAGAAAAGAGAATGGAAAAGGGGGACCATAGCACAACCACCAAAAATGAAGAGAAGATCCTCTTAGTAGACTATCATAACATCCTTGCCAGGGAAGAGACCTTCTAGAGGCAGATATTCAGGGACTTATGGCTAAAGGAGGGTAACTCCAATACCAGTTTCTTCCATGCTTTGACCATGTGGCATAGAGGATCCAATTAAATTAGAGAGATCATTCACAGCGATAGATCCTCAACCAAGGATTTAGTGGAGATAAGAGCCAAAGTAATGGCTTTATTTTAGGACTTACTGGAAGCTCTTCTTGAAAGTGACCAGCAGGCCCAGGTCGAGCTCCTGGCTAAAATCCCATGCAGAGTCACCCAGGAGGCTAATCAAAAGCCCATGGAACCTTTCTCCTCGGATGAGATTAAGGAAGCCCTTTTCTCCATGCAACCTGATAAGGCCCCGGGTCCTAATGGTTTTCCCCCTCACTTTTTTCAAACAGTATGGGACATCGTTGGAGAGGAAATCTATGCTGCCATAAGGGAAATCCAATTTTCCATAACTATTCACCCTGGGCTAAATTCCACTTTCTTGGCTTTGATTATGAAATCATCTGCTTGTAGAACTTTTTTTGACTTCAGGATCATAAGCCTCTATAATGTTGTCTATAAATTTCTAACCAAGACCATGGCCAATAGGTTAAAGCCCATCCTCCCCCTCCTCATTGACCCGTGCCATGGCAGTTCAATGAAAGGTAGGAACATCTTGGACGGGGTCATCACAATTCATGAGACCCTCCATTCTACTTCTATGGCTAAGAAGGTAGCCCTTTTCCTCAAACTCAACATGAACAAGGCTTTTGACAAAGTTGATAGAAGCTTCCTTTGTGTAGTCATTTCCAAGTTTAGCTTTCACCCTATTTGGATTGACCTTGTTTGAAGATGCATCTCCACCCCTTACTTCTCTGTGTTGGTCAATGGTTCCCCTGTCAGGTTCTTCAAAAGAACTAGAGGGCTTCACCAAGGAGATCCCCTGTCGCCCATCCTTTTTATTATCCTAGAAGAAGTACTAGGTAGAGCACTTAAGGAGGTACTTTGGAGGAATAATGTGATTGGCATTATTCCCGCTTCTGGGATTGAAGCAATCACCCATCAGCAGTTCACGGATGACACTCTGTTGTCTACTTATGCCTTAGTAGCCCAGGCTAGATACATCAAAAGGATCTTGTTCCTCTATGAGAGTGTTGCAGGTCAGAAAGTGAATTTCATCAAAAGTAAGCTTTTCTTCCTCAACACCTCGGTAAGACGGTAGAACCAGTTAGCCAGGATCCTCGGGTGCTCCATTGACTCCCTTCCTACCACATACCTTGGTCTTCCCCTATTCTATGGTTGAGCCAAGGAGATTTTGTGGAACATGGTCTTAGAGCGCATCCATAAAAAATTAGCTACCTAGAAAGGTAAGTTTCTTTCCCAAGCAGGCAAAGCCACCCTTACCAAGGCATGCCTTCAAGGGATCCTGACCTATTTTATGTCGGTGTTCAGTCTCCTAGATTCGGCCCTTTGCAAGATCGAGTATATCCAAAGGACCTTTCTGTGGTCAGGCAATGAGGACAAGGGCAGAATTTCCCTAGTAGCTTGGGAAAAGGTTTGCAAAAGCAAGGACCATGGGGGACTAGGCCTAAGGAGAATGGGCTTGATGAACCTTGCTTTGGTGGCCAAACATGCCTGGAGGATCATCTCCAATGATTCAACTGAGTGGGTCAGAATAGTAAAAAAGAAATACCTCTCCAACCTTTATATCCTCAATGAAGGCATTCCCATGGATGGATCAACTTTCTGGAAGGCTGTCATCTAGTCGCGACATTTGGTTGTGGATGGAACTAGATGGATCTTGGACGATGTGCAGATGATAAACTTTTGGAAGGAAAGGTGGCTTGAGGATGATCCTTTGTGTCAGCATACTGAGCTAGGTCGCCTCAGATCCGTGGTGGACCCCAACTATGATTAGAAGGTGATCGACTTCATTGTTTGGAGGAATGAATACCCACATTGGTTGATTAACGAAGTGGATGGGTGTGATGAGGAGGTTTATGTGCTATCCTCTCTTCTAAAGGGGCCACCATCCCTTCCCGAAGGAGAGCTGATTATATGATTTGGAGAGGAACAGATAGTGGCACCTTCTCGATCAAGTCAGCTTACAATATTTTGTGTAGCGGACCAAGGGTGGAGTTTCCTTGCAACCTAGTTTGGCAGAAATACTTGATCCCCAAGGTAAATTTCTTCTCTTGGATCACTTTTTAGAATAAATCCCTCACTATTGATAACCTCCATAAAAGGGGCTTTGCTTTCCCAAATAGGTGTTACATGTGCATGCCAGCCTATGAGTCTTATGACCACCTTCTCATGCACTGCTCTTTCACCAATTTCGTCATTGGAGTCATCCTTTCAAATTTTCATATTCAGTGGAGTCCTCCCAAGACAATTAAGGAAGCTTTCTTTCAATGGCCCAGTCCTTTTCGGAACCCAAAACTCCATTTCCTGTTGAATTCCTATTTCCACCATTTCATTTGACAGATCTGGTTGGAGCGAAATGGTAGGGTGTTTGGAAACTCCCCTAGATACCATCCCTCTATTGCCTACAGAGCCCTGGACTTTGCCATTGAGAACTCCAAGATCCTATCCAGGACAATCCCAAATTTTGGCCTCGGGGAGGAAATTTTCATGACTCTAAAGCTTGACGAGGATCTTGGCCTAGCGGACCTGGCTTTTTCTAAAAAAAATACCAGGTGGATCAGGCCCCCCATGGTTGGGTAAAGCTAAAATTTGATGGAGCGGCCAGAGGCAACCCAGGTCTAGCAACATCAGGTGGTGTCATCAGAGACCATAATGGGAAGCTCGTCCTTGCTTACTACAAAAATCTAGGGATCCAATCTAATCACATCGCAGAAGCCAAAGGGGTCCTGAGGGGTCTTGAGCTCATCTCGGAGGATCCCCGTCCTCTGTTGGTTGAAGGGGATTCGATGAACATTACCAACTACTTGCTTAACTCCAAGACCCCATCCTGTAAGGTGTTCAACATCATTTCTGAGGCAAGGAACCTCCTTCTTCAGAATTCCTCAGTCCAAATTTTGCATACTTTCAGGGAGGGGAATGGTCTGGCAAACCACATGGAAAACAAAGATTTTTTTTCCACGTGTCTCTTCATATGGTGTCAGAGCTTCCCGGAGGACATGGTGAGAGCTGCAAACCAAGACAATTTTCATGGAACCACCTAGGAGGAGGTCAACCAGAGCCTCTCAATGCCTGAAGAAGGTGAATACAAAGAAGGAAAACCAGCCGGCATAGCAAATCAGTTTCGACACAGAAAGTGAAGCTGAAGGCCTTTCGGTCCAGTTCCTGGAGGACATGGCAGCTAACATTTTGGCCTCTATTAATGTGATTGTCAGAGCTCTGAAGCACTACAAGGGGCACCAGGCCCAAGATGACTAGGAGGAAAATGAAGCCTGATGGAGGTTCTTCGAAGTTTTTTGTTTTGTTGATGATGGATGTGTGGGTTGTAACCAGATTTGGTTTTTTGTGTTTTTTGGTTTTAAACTATGTCTACCCCCCGTTAGGGATAATCTTGTATGTAGCCCTATGGGCATATTTTTCTATATTTTGGTAAGTTTAAAGCAAGGTTTTTGTGCTGCTCCAACCCATGAGGCTTTTTGTATATGCCAGGGTTATGGCCTGCGATGTTATAAGTTTTTTGGGATCGTCTCAAAAAACCCTCTAAGTAATACTAAATCCAGCTTACCAAAAAAAAAAGAATCGTGGATGGTCTTCTAGTGACTGTTCAGATAATTCCACCATTGGAAACAATCATCCTAGCCAGTGCCTATCATTAGGTTTTTGAAGAGAATGATGACATTTGAGTTTTTATTCATGTGTTAAGCCTCCCGAACTAGGCCATCTATGACATCAATTATGCAAATTGTTCTTGGCAAGGTTTCAATCCAAAATGTGAAGTACCCAATGCAATTGTGATCTTGGAAAATGAGATAATTGGTGATGATCATGGTCAAGTGTCCTTATGGTAGGCTATTCATCTTACCGAATTACATGGATGCAAATCGCTACAATCACCAAGGAGATAGAATAGACCACTAGATACGAGGTTTGCTTGAATTTTGGAGGTGCACTGGGAAAATTTTGTATGAAAATGCTTTATGGATTGAGAGATGGTGATGGAAGAATGAATGTTGTGATTTCGCTAGATGTAGAGTTGATTGATGTTCGATTTGTATCTTATATTTGTTTTAGTGGTTTCTTGTGCATGAAAATAAGAGATTTATTGGTCAAATCAAATCCAATTTTCGTGATTTTGTGTGGGATGATGAAAAATATGATGCAGAATGGTCGAATGTTGGTTTTGTGAAATTTTGGATTTTTTTGATGCATTTTGTGGCTCAATTTGTGGATTTTGAAGATTTGGGTTGTTCTCAAAAATTATGCATGCAAAACGAGTTATGTTTTCACAAAATCTGATTTTATGATGTGCATGATGTGTGGGTGAAATTTGGTAAAATTTGGAGGGAAGTTGTTATTTTGAAGGTATTCTACAGGTTCCTGGCTACGCCTGGGTGTGCCCACAGGCGCCCGTGCGAGCCGACGGACTAAAAGCGTAGGAATGTGCCTAAATGTGCTAAGGAAAGCTATAAATAGCTTTATGAGTCAATCTTGAGGCTCACTTGTGCATTTTGGACTTTGAGAAGTTGCGTATGAGGAGGGGAGTGAGTTTGTGAGGGAGGTGAGGGTAGTGGAAACTAGTACGTAAGCTATGGCGACGAAGGGATCAAATGCTATTGGTGGAGGGGAGGCTCAATTTGCCTCGGTAATGTTTAAAAACACTTTGTCTTTTTGTGCAATTTTTTTTTCTTTTTTGAAATTTTATTAATGACAATGTTTGTTGTTGCAGCTGAGGGAGATAGAGCCTCGTCATCACTTCTCTCCTCTTGTTCTCAGGATGAGGAAGAAGCTCATGGATGAGGATTGGGAGCTTTTGGGGAAGGTGGACTTGGAGGGGGTGGCTATATTGGATGTTGTTAGGGTGGATGATGGGTATCTCTCATCATTGATAGAGAGATGGGATTCCAATAGGGGGACTTTCCAGCTGCCTACTGGGGAGGCTATTGTTACCTTTGAGGATGTATATCATATCCTTAAGGTTCCAGTAGAAGGGGAGAAGGTGGTGGTTGGATACGACAAGAAGGTTGATATGGAGAAGATGTTTGGGGATCGATGGAGGGAGGCACGGATGGGAGACGGAGGTATATGCTACTATAGCTCGGTTGGAAGCAAAGCGGGCGACAACTGTGGCTAGTGATCAGGAGACTATCATGAGGCTTCGGGCATAGATTTTATATAAAGAGTGGCACCATCATATTGACCTACATCGATTGCATACTCGCAAGGCTTATGTACATTCTTTGGAGGATTTGTGTATGGCTAATCATATTCCTTTGCCAGATCCTTTGTCTTCTTCTAGGTTTGAGTCATCGAGGCATATAGCCTCTAGTTCTAGGTCTAGGAATCCTGCTAAGACTCAGGGGTCTACTCATTAGCTTAGTGCTTAGATGCACTTTTGTATATGAGCCTTGGTGCTCCATTGTAGCCTTTATGGCATTCATTATATATATATATATATATATATATATATAATACATGGCCTTTTGATTTATCTTCTTGTGTTAATGATTTTATGTGTATGCAATGTATGTTTTATGAAAATATTTTTATGCATGTCTTATGGATGTTTTATGGATGATTAATGCAAGCTAAATGACATGTATGTGGATGAGAACTATATGATAGGAATGCATAATGTTCTAATGATATTTTTTAGTTCAGAATTTTGTTGGCCATTTTTGTTCATTGTTTTGCAACTGGGGGTATCTAGCTTGGTGGCTTTATGCGGGTTGATCCATGATGAAGACATGGATGTTGGCATGGGAGAAGATATGGATGTTGATATGGAAGAAGATATGGATGTTGATATGGAAGAAGATATGAATGTTGATATGGAAGAATATATGGATGTTGATATTAAGGACTGAAGGATTTCATAGACTCAAATAGACTAGCGCTATTAACCAAACTCACTAAAGGTTGTTTAACTTTCTCTGGGACCAATGTGTGTGTAAGTGGAGTTCATGTACCAAATCTTGAGCATGACAATGACCCTAAGCAATCAAGAACCGGTGTGTGCATGTGAAGTTCAATGACTCATTATGAGTAAATTGGGCATGACCTGTTATGGGATTGATTAAGAAGCTAGCTTGTTTGTATGTACGGTTAGAGGTCTCCCCTTTCTTGGAAGAGATACATGTCACCCCACATGAGCTTACTCCACTGCCAGTCAAGCGTCTATAGCCCCAGTGGAAATTAACTCCATAGTCCAATGATATGATATTTAGGCCTTGGGTATGACTACATAACTTTTTGAGGGAAATGTAGTATGATCCTTACAACTTTAGGAATCTATGGGATTTGTTAATTTGGAATAGAGCTTTGGGGAATCATATTCTCAACCGAAGTGTGATGAGAATGTGATCCTATCCTTACTACTCTATATTTTGTGTTTGTATTTGGATATCAACTATGATAGTGGTGAAAACCACTATTTTTGATTTTAGACTATGTTGCATAATAGGGCAAGCGAGGAAGGCCCTTTTCACTTCAAAGGTGCTACCCAAGTATGGTGTTATCCCTCTTTTACTCAAAATGTTTTTAAGATGTAAAGAAGTGTGTTTGGTGCAATTTTGCTTTTGGAATCATTTTATCATACCCAAGACTTGATTAATGTGAGAAAAAGTGCTTTTGGTCCTAAATAAAATTTGACATCTTTTCGAAGGTTGCTATATATACTAGTAGTGGCTGAGTGAGTGAAAATTTTGACTTTTTATGACTTTGGACAAATGGGATTTTTGGAGGGCATTGTATAAATGCTCCCAAATAGGTACCCCCAATTGTGGAAACTTGAATTTTTTATTTTTGGCCATATCATCACTACTATAAAAGATCATTGAACATGGGATGGGATGAATGCAATTTGTAAAATGCAAGAGTGTAGTGGAATGCATGTGGGGTGAATGCAAGTGGAATATGTATGCAATATGTAATGTGAAAAAATGTATGAAAATATGCCTATATGTAAATGCAATATGTATGCCATGGGAAGATGCCTATGTGAATGATTTTTTTTTAGCCATGTATATATACATATAGAACATCATATTTACAATGAAATGCCTTTAAATGGATAACATTAAGTGGTTCGGGTTCCTCTTCTCCCTCTAAATCAGCAAGTCTATATGTACCATTACCCATTTTTTGAGTGATTATGTATGGACCTAACCAATTAGCCGTGAACTTGTCACAAAGATGAGACAAAGCATTGGTGTTTTATTGGTTCTCTTTAAGCACAAGATCCCATACATGAAATTCAAGAAGATGGACTTTGGTATTGTAAGCATGCTTGAGGTAGTCTTGGTAAACTCGTAGGTGTTCTAGTGCATTGACTCACCTTTCATCAAGAAGAGTGAGTTGGTAAAGATGTTTTTGTCTAGTGGTGTCATCATCTATGCATTCTTGCAAAGAAATTCACAATGAGGGAATCTCAAGCTCAAGAGGCATAATAGCTTCAACTCCATAGACCAAGGAAAATGTTGTTGCTCCTGTTGGCATTCGGATGCTTGTTCGATAAGCCCAAAGTGCCAAAGGGATTTGTGTATGCCAATCTCTATGATTTTCATTGACTAATTTCTTGAGAATAGCAATCAAGGTCTTGTTGGTAGCTTCAGCTTGTCCATTTGCCTATGGGTAATAAGGAGTCGAGAAACTGTGTTGCATGTTATATTTCTCACAAAGCGCTCGAACATCCTTATTTTTTAAATACTTACCATTATCCAAAATTATTTTAGAGGGAATACTAAAATGACAAATGATATGGTGGAGTATGAAATCCATGATTCGATCTCCTATCGTACTAGTTAAAGGAATGACCTCAACCCACTTTGTGAAGTATTCAGTGGTTGTGATGATGAATGTATGTTGTCTCAAGGAAGGAGGTGAAAATTTTCCCATTGTAAAAAGGGCCAAAGGCTTTGTATAGGATGTAAATCTTGTGATGGTATATGAGTTAAATTGGCGTGTTCTTGACATTGCTTGCAAGTTTTGACATAGTTGCAACAGTCACATTCCATTGTGGGCCAATAATAACCCATGCATAAAAGATGCTTTGTGATGGCCATTCCACTAAAATGACCACCACAAGTACCATCATGGACCTCTTATATGGATCTTTGAGCCTCACTTTGTTCGAGACAAAAAAGAAGAATTCCATCATAGCCTTGTTTATACAACACGTCTCCCAAGAGAACAAAATAGGCTACTTTTTGCTTGAAAGAGCGCTTTGTAGACCGAGATATTTCAGATGGGAGTGTTAAAAATTTTAAAAAGGCTACTATTTGGCTTGACCAAGATTCATATGGCTTTGAATGGATAAAGCAAATATCTTTTTCATCCTTAGGATCATTACACACAATGGTTGCTTTAGATATTGTTGAGATTATTAGGGGCTATGCCTATCCTAATTCATCTTTTAGAACAAATGATCCAAGAGAGGCCATTGCATCTGCAAATATATTAGTCAAACCAGGAAAGTTATCGATTTCATACTATTCAAATGTTGAGAGCAATTTTATTACTACTTCATGATAAAGCTTGATGGTAGGTTCTTTGAATTGGTATTATCTAGTTACCTATTTTACAACAAGTTGAGAATCTCCAAATATTCGAATACACTTAATTCCCATAGCTATAGTTGATTGAAGACCTAAGATTAAAGCTTCGTACTCTATAGTGTTGTTTGTGCACGAAAAATCTAACTTGAATGATAAAGGGATGGGGATCCCTTAAGGTGTATGAAAGATAACTCTAGCACCTTGAACTTTCTCGCACTTAGATCCATCAAATAATAAAGTGATATCGACATCTTCTTTGGAAATGACATCTTCTTCTAATTCAGTGACAACATACCGAATCATCTGGGAGATCTATAATCAAAGGATGATCACTAGGTAGTGGAGCTTCCACAAGTTGATCGGCTATTGCTTGACCTTTAATGGATTTTTGGATGATAAATTTGAGATCAAATTATGTAAGTATTATTATCCATTTGGTGGTACAAATGTTATTATAAGTGCGATATATCATGTAACGCAGAGGATTTTCTCTAGCTATGACATAAGTTGTATGGCTAAGAATATAATGTCAAAGTTTCTTAGTGGTGAAAACCACTACTAAGCACAACTTCTCAAAGTAAGCATATCAGGTTTCATAACTCACCAATGTTTGACTAATGTAATAAATAACTTGCTCTTGATTTTGTTCATTTTTTATGCAAGCATTATCCCTAAAGCAGAGTTCGTTGTTGAGACATAAAGATAAAAGGGATCCTCGAATGAGGGGGAGCTAATATGGGTAGAGAATCTAGGTAGAACTTGATGTCATAAAAGGCTTTTTGAAATTCATCTATCCACACAAATGACACCCCCTTTTGTAGTAGGTGATTAAATGGCCCGCATTTATCAAAAATTTGCGTACTAAAACATCGGATTAATTGAATTTTTCCTTGTAAACTATGTAGTTTCTTAATTTTAGTTGAAGGAGGCATTTCCATTATGACCTTGACTTTGTTTGGGTCCACTTCAATGCATCTTTTGGAGATAATGAATTCTAAAAGGTTACCTGAGATAACACCAAAGACACTTTTTGAGATTTAACCTCACCTTATGTTGTAGAAGTCGATCAAAAATCTTTTCCAACACACCAATGTGCTCTTGTCGAGTTTTAGTTTTGGCCAAGATATCATCCATGTAATATTTGATAATATTATGTATGTAATCATGAAAGATATAAGTCATGGCTCATTGATAGGTAGCTCCTACATTTTTAAGGCCAAAGGGCATAACCTTGTAACAAAAGGTCCCCCAAGGTATTGTGAATGCCATTTTGTGTTGGTCATCCGGATTTATGTGAACTTGGTTGTATCCTGAAAAACCATCCATGAGGGAAAACATTTCATGGCCAGCACATCTATCGACCAGAGTATCTATGTTTGGAAGAGGAAAGTCATCCTTAGGACATGCTTTATTAAGATATCAAAAGTCAGTGCAAATGTGTATCGACCCATTAGGCTTACTAACAAGTACCATGTTTGAAATCCACTCAGGATAGTCAATAGGAACAATGAAATTGACGTCTAGAAGTTTTTGAAGTTCTTCCTTGACTAAGAGTGCCATGGTAGGATGCATCCTTCTAAGCTTTTGTTTGACCGACTTGGCATCGGGATGTAAGGTGAGGTTGTGGACCACAAGACTAGGGTCAAGGCCAAGCATATCCTTGTAGGACCATGCAAACACATATTTATTCCTCTTGAGGAGAGTGATGAATTGCTCTTGTTCATCGGATGATAAACGTTTTCCAAGCTTGAAAATTTGAGGATTTTTAGGATCTGAACTAAGGTTCACTTTGATGGTATCTTCGATAGACATATGTGAAACTTCCTCAGGTTTATATGGTGTGGGAATAATATTAATATCATCTAAGATGTCATCTAACTCTTTCAGCTTATCGTTATCTTACTCTACCTCAAAAACCTTGGGTCTCCTGGGAGATGGGAACAAAGGTGGAGGTGAAGGAGGTATGTAATTGGCTGAAGCCTTTAACAGTTCCTTGGATAGGATGAAATCTAAAAATGAGGGTGGGGAGGAAATACTATCCATATCAATAAGGTTTATGTGAATTGGAATTGGTTTAGCCAAATTGTATGGATTGCGGAGTGGGGTGAATAAGTCAATAGGATTCATATTGACTTATAGGCAAAAAGGTGTGATGGCTTGGATCAATGGATGGGTGGGATGATTGGATTTGAAACAATGTTGAGTCTTTTTAATCTTGGATAGTAGCAACAAACATGAAATCAAATTCTATATACATGTAAAGAAATTTTTTTGTTTTTTTAAATATATATATTTTACATATGTTACAAATTTTGGATTTGGTTCAATGGAATTCATGTGGGTGGTGGTTCACCAGGTGGGTCAACTTGTTCTTGTGGAAGAAGCAAGTGAAATATGGGCTGATGGATGGGAAACATTATGAGGTAAAACTCATCCTGGTGGGTAAGGGGAAAAATGGGCTGAAATTCCTTTTCAGAGTCGTCAAGCGTTTGACATGACTTCAAACTCTTCATAACTTTCCTTATCAAAATATAGGATTGGGTAGGAAAAATCAAGGGGGTCATCCTAATTCACCTTATAATTCTAATCTCTTTAAGGGATTTCTTGAGATAGGAGGTTGAGGGGAATGGGTGGGTGTTGTTATTTTCGTCATTGATGCTAAGCCTTTTGAAAGCTTGCTCAAGAGAAGCCATGGAGGAAAATGGGGTGTAACCTAAGCCTGTATGATCATGTGCTCCTAGATATGGGAATTATAGGATATCATGCATCCCTTGTTCATGGGAACATAAACCTTGACCTTGCAAATTAACCATGTGAAAGTATCGGGATGGAAATCTTGCCAGGTTTGGTATGTTGGCTTGTCTTGATTCTTTAGGTTCATCGGGTGGGTTTATTCCAATTGAGGAGTCCAACCCTCCATAAACAAAGTTGTTTCTATTTGGATCTGAACTCATGTCATATACAACACCTATGGTTAAAGGATGGTCATGTGGATGACCGAAATCCTTGGCTATGGAAATGGCTAGGGGTGTGATTGTGATGTCTTGGATCACGTATTCACCAATACCAGGATTAGTGATGTGGACTTCAACTTGGACTGATGTGGCAGAATATTTGGGTATGGATGGCTTAGAATTGGATGTGGCTATGGGTGAATTAAATATTTCACAATCCAAAAGTTTGACTTGTGAAACATCTATTGATGGAGCGAGGTTGGATGAAAGTGTGGAATTAGAAGAAGGTGGATGAGGTATCGATGAAGATGAAGAAATGGTTGTGGAAGAAGGTATGGTTGAGGTGTACGATGTGATGATGGTTGATTGATTTTGACCACATGTACAAGAAGAAATGGATGATTTAGGGGGTGTTGTGATGGATAACTCCTCAAGAATAGGAGTTTTGGAAGAATATGCAGATGGATTAGAAGAAGATGGATGAGAAGACGAAGAAAGTGAATTGGAAAAATATGGGGATAAAAATAAATGAGTGGAAGACAACATGGATTCATAGGTATTTGAAATGAAATTGCAATGCTTAAAAGGTTCTACATCTATGGGGATGCAATGGACTTGTCCATCATGAATGTATTTCAAGAATTTATGGAGAATTGAAGGGACACATTTCATTTCCCTCATCCATGGTCTACCAAGGAGTATATTGTACACCATGGTTCCTTCCAATATGTGAAAAATTGAGTGCAACGTTCTGGCCCCTACTTCAATGGGTAAAATAATAGTGCCAACTGTGGTACACAGAGCATTGTTAAATGCTTTGAGGATGAATGATGACTTGGAAATGTGGGAAGGTGGTAGCTTGAGGTGGTGAAGGGTAGTGGTAGTTATGATGTTAATGGATGAGTTGGTGTCGATTAGGACTCTTTTGAATGGCTTCTTATCTATTAAGACCATGATATGCAATGGAGGATCCACAAATTCTGAGGTCATTGAATTTATTTCAAAGTCATAAAAGGTGATGGATGGCTTCATGCATGTCCTAACACTCCCTACAAAACTATTGAAGACATTAGAGTCTTGGAATTCTAGATCAATAGACTTGAGTATCTTCATTAAAGCTTATCTATGCCTATGGGATTGTTGGATAAGATCATATATAAATAATTTAGCTGATGCCATTTTCAAACTAGTGGTTAAACGACTAGTTAAGGTTACCGCTAGCCTTATGGGACGATGGATGGGTTGATTTGGTAGATTGGGTATATGGATTTGTGGGGATGGATTTGGAGATGTTTGAATGGGTGGTGTATTTTAAGGTTGTACATTCTGTTAGTTTTGACTTTACCCTATTGTGACTACATGGACTGCTCCTACAAAATTTTGGTATTGCTAAACATGGTTGACTTGGTTAGGAGGTGTTTGATGGTTGTTACCTCCTACATTGTTTTGAACCTCTCCATGGTTAGGAAGAGGTGTTTGGAAAATTCCCAAGTTTTGATTTTGAGGAGCTAGGGGGTTATCCACATTGATGGCCCCCAAGTCTATGAGGTCTTGCACAATGTTCTTGAAAACATGATAGGAGTTGATGTCATGACCATTTTGCCTATGGTATGGGCAAAACAAGTGTTCTCTATAATTCTTGGGGTATTTTGTAGGGTCATCAGGTCTAACTTCAAGTAAGGCTAGCTTATTTTTATCATACAACCTTTGAAAAAGGAAGAATACGACTCTATTAAGGGACGTGTATTGACATTGAGGTTGGGTGTATTGGAGACGAAGAGGTTGCTCCATAGCTGGCACTATGCTTTCCATCGTTGGTGCTTGTGTGACTGATGGGACCACATGGTAAGCAATTGGTTGTTGCATAGTTTGTTGAGCTATTACGGGCTGGCTCATCACCACTTGATTAACTTGATTAGGTGTATTAGCCATAGAGGCTTGTGATGATTTGTTTTGGCCAAATTTATTATTTCAATATTGGACCTTATTTTGCCATTCTTTCTTCTTAGGATTGATGATGCCCTATTGGATTTTGTTTTCCTCAATGACGCTAGGCTATGCTAAAATTTCTTCAAATATTTGATAAGTATTAAGCTAAAGCATCAAAGAGATGGGTTTTAAGCAACTCTTGGTGAATAATTTGATAATTTATTCCATTGGTAGGGATAATGGCAATTTGGTTATGACTGCTCTCCAACGGTTTTTGAAATTGTAAATAGGCTCATCATCCCATTTGTTAAGATAATAGATGTCTAATAATGAGACCTTCTTTATAATGTTTAGGGCAAAACGTTCCAAGAATTGATCCATAAGTTGATTAAAAGTGTAAATTCTATGTGTTGGTAACTGATTGAACCATTCTATGGCGTCTCCCCCTAGAGTTTGAGGAAAATTTTGGAGCATGAGGGTATCGTCAGTTTGAATTCAAAACCATGCATGAAAAAATGAGCTCACATGCTCTTTAGGGTCCTCGGTTCCCTTATATTTATCAAACTTTGGTACTGTGAAATCTACCGGATATGGCGATGATGGCACTGAAAGATGAATTGGTTGATGGATCAGTTGACTTAAGGTCAGCTTCTGGCTTGATATGTTAGGAGTATTCTACATCAACTGATCAATCTATTTTTGCATGGCCTATATCCTAGGATATTCCCTAGGAATTTGGAAGCCTTGGATTACTTGGTGATTTGGAAATGGACTGGAAGAAAAATGTTGTGGGGTGATTAAGCGATTTTGGTGAAATGAATTAGTTTGAGCATGGGGTGAATATTGATGAATGAAAGAAGGAGATGATTGATGAGGAGGATGTTGGAAGAATTGGTTGAGCGGTTGTCTAGAAGAAATTGTAATTGGTTGGTTTGGGGTATGAATTGGTGGAGGATTGGGGATGGAAACCATCGAAGATTGGGGTACCCATGTTGGATTTTGATTGGCTATGATGGGTTGATTTGAACCACTTGGATCATAGGATCTACTTGAACTTGTTGCTTAGCCTTTATAAGCTATGAGAGCAATTTTTTTGCATAACCTATTATATCCTAAAGTTCTTTTTCGGTCATGGTAGACATTGAAATTGCTACAGTTGGATTGAAAGATGAAGGAATTGAAGGAGATGGATTATAAGAAAT
Organism: Wollemia nobilis; assembly: GCA_028583015.1. NCBI lineage: Eukaryota > Viridiplantae > Streptophyta > Pinopsida > Araucariales > Araucariaceae > Wollemia > Wollemia nobilis. The sequence continues at coordinate 12,410,430 of JAQPPZ010017222.1, forward strand.
GAGTGTGGTACAAGTTACACTTGATGTGGTAACTTTGGAGGTTGGGGCTTGTGAGACAACATTTACATACTCCTCATACAAGGGATTGGAATAGGCTTGGATATGGCTAGATGAAGGGTAAGTGTTGAAAACACTTATGTTTTAGACTAGGCTAGAAGAATAGGGTATACCATATTCATAGGTAGAATTATGATATCCTTGGGTGGTGGTGGATGGGTAGGTTGTAGCCAAGTCTAGTTGATCAACACAATCTTGACTAAGGGGCTTAAGAACATAGTTAGAGATTTTGTAGATAACCTTTACCTTGTCCATGTCTATGTGGTTGGTGTGTTGTTCCACATTGTGTGGGATGGATCCTACCTGTGGTAGGGATGGATATAGAGGCTCAAACAAAGTAGTTTGTACCTCATTGGATGGGTTTACCACTAAATTAGAATGGGGATTGGATGTAGTTTCCATTAAGTAATTTGATTTATTACTTTCTTTTTATTTTATGATAATACCATAAAGAAACTAAATTAAAACTTAGAACTATCAAAATGAACACGACAAATAAAAATTGTACAAAATTAAAAAAAAATGAAAGAAACAATCAATGCTAAGTTGTTACCTTTTGTGGCTTACTTCATACATTAATTATTTTCTTCATTAATGTGTATTATTTTTAGAATGATAGTTTTATGTGTTTTGATGTTCTTGTTGACACTTTTTGTCACATTATACAAGGGGTAGAAGATAGTAGAATTTTGTATAATATTTCCTTGTTAAAATTTTTTCTTTTATTTTAAGTTGCAGCAATTTTGACTCTCCCTATCGCCCCTTTTATAAAATGAAGAAGAAAGAGCTTCGCTACCAAATAGGCCAAGAAAAACAGCTTCGCCAAAGGAAAAGGAGAGGGATGTGAAAAGAGCTTCGGGCCCGAAGCTCTTTTCATCGCCACTTCGGGCGAAAACCTTGCAAAGTAATTTTGCCAAAGAAAATACAAAGATAACGCTTCGCTCCCGAAGCATTTTCAGTAGCCACTTCGGGCAGAAGTTTTGCGAAGCAACATTCAAGCAACTTCGCCGAAGGAGGAAAGCATAATTCAAATCAGCTAAGGAAAGGAAACTACTTCGAGCCCGAAGTATTTCTGACACCTACTTCGGCCAGTTTTCACCCGAAGCAGTGGCACCCAAAGCAAAATAATGATGTGTTGAAAACAGAGAAATGCTTCGGGAAGATATTCCCTGAACCGCAATTTTGAGAGAGAATTGGGCCGAAACATTTTCCAGTCGAAGCAGTTTTTCCAGCAAAGGACAAAGAGCCCCATTTCAAATATGGAACCCGATCAGCAATCAACATCCCCGAGGAAGTTTCGGCGAAGCATTATTTTGCGAAGAACAAAAGAAGGAGAATCTATTTCGGCCCAATGATTCGACAAGGCAAAAATGTAGCGAACCACTTCCCGGGCCCACGTTCCAAGGCGAGCAGCTTCCCAAGGTGATCGAAGGCCCCTTGCAAGTACCCCCTTTCTTGCCCGATAAGTCCACTGACCATTCCTGGAAAATGAAAGGAACATAACAGTCCTCGAAGTAAAACCCAGCAGGCATAGCGATCACTTAAGCATAGCATCCAGAAGCTAGGGACACTCGGGCGGCGCATTAAATGAATGTTTCCACAGTTGACCCGATCACAGTTACCAGTTTCGACAACCAATTTGAAAACTTAGTCACAGCAACCATGAGGGGCCGATTTCCCAGAGCCCGAGGGTGTACTCTGTCGTTTTTGTAATAATGATTCATAGGGTCGGGTCCTCTATAAAAACCCAGGCTTTACAATGTAAAAGGAGGGGGGAACTATCTGCTAGAAAGTTGTTGTAACTTGATGTCCTGCGATTAATACTAAGAGACTTTGAGCTTAATTCTTCTCTTTTATGCTACCTTCTATGCTTGATTCTTCCATCTCTCTTTGTTTGTAAACCGAGATGTTGAACTCTACGTTTGGGGTGCAATCAGGGACAGTGTCTTGAAACTCATTCAGAAGGACGTAGGAGTTAGAAAAGTGTCTTATTGTCTTTCTTTTATGCTGCCTGCCTTGCTTGATTCTTCCATCTCTCTTCGTTTGTAGACTGAGATGCTGAACTCTGTGTCCGGTGTGTGATCGGGGATAGTGTCCTAAAACTCATTCGGGAGGATACATAGGGAGGTTGATATTACATTTCTTTCATTTTACTCTTAGTGTTCTTTGCTTCTATTCAGGTGTCAGTTAGTGATCATGCTTCTTGTTCTCTCCCACCTCAAATCACCGATCTCTCTAACCCTACTCCTTTTTTATTTCTTTCTCTAACCCTACTCCTTTTATCTCTTTCCTGCACTCTTGTCTTTAAACACCCAAGTAGATTAGTATAGGAGTCGGCCTTTCTCCGGATATTGGCACGAGGGGCATCTCTTCCCCTCGACCTTTCGATGTTGGTCGCAGTTCCAGGGCGCGCAAACCCCACCGAAAGTCCTTTCCTGTGCAAATTTGATGACCAACAGTTTTGGCATGCCCGGTGGGACTCAAGGTCCCATATTTGAGAAAATTTCTAGCTCGTCCTCACCGAAGCTAGTAGTTCTAACAAGTTCTCGGTGACATCCGATCAGTCTCATCATTTGAGTAGTAGTGAGAATCGATGCGCTCATTACCGAAATACTTTTAGCATCTGGCGACTCTGTTTTACTCGAAGAATCTCTGAAGTCATAAAGACCGATGCCTAAACCTGGTTTTCATAACCAGGACTCCCCGTGTCTTAAGAAGGTCCGAGTTCGGTGAATCTCTGACTTGTCTTTATTTGATAAAATCACCTGGAGACTTAGTTGAGCTAAAGATCTAGATTTCCTGATCGTAGGCGCCTATCAAATCTAAAAGAAGATATCCCGAAGGAATCAAGGTTCGATGAACAGCCTTGACATCATAAGCGAAGAAAGAATGTTCACATAACAACTCCGACTCAGCGGCGACAACCGCGATTTCCATAGGTTGATGTCGTAATGGCTGGGAGAAGCTTTCCTAGTTGGAATGATCCAGGCCCCTTGAATATCTAAAGCTACCATGAGATTCCCAAAAGTGCTTTGAAATCATTGTCAAAATACAGCGGCATCGTGGGAATGGCCCGAGAACACCTTGAAGATGTTGTCGATTTAGCAACCCTCCATGATATTATCCATGAAGATGTCATGATCAGACTTCTTGTTTTATCACTGGAAGGAAGGGCGCTACGGTGGTACAGGTTGCTCAGGCCCAAAAGCATCTGCTCGTGGGATGACTTAGCGGGAGCATTGATCGAAACGTTTGATGGCTCCCAGGACCCCTTCCATCTCTTCGCATACGTCTCCACCATCAAGAGAGCACCTTCGAAGGGTATCACAGACTTCAATGTCCAATTCTGCAAAAGTTGGAAGAGAATCCCTCTAGAAATCCAACTGACGCCCGCCCAAGCCCATCTCTTCTACGTTCGGGCCTTCCACCCAGACGTAAGCCTCATTCTATTACAATCAGGAGAATGAAGGTTCCCCCAAATATTCGAAGAGGCAATATGAGCGGAATAGCTTCTGCTCCTATCAGGAAAGTGGCGATGGAGATAAACTCCCTCGCTTCCTCCAGTACTCTTCATGGGGCATTCCTCACACTGAGCCGAGGCCTGAGACGTAGTCATTTGGAGCTCAGGAGGAAGACCTCATACTAGCCCAACAATGGGAATACGCAAGCATGACCCACCTAATGAACAACATGGTTGCTCGCGATCTCCATCAAGAGGTGAACCAAGGAGAGAAGCAGACTCGAGTGGTAGAACCCGAGAACAAAGAGGGCACATTTTTGCACCCTTTTTGTGTCCCAAGAGATGGCATGCAAGAGTTCGGCCAAAGCTCATCAAGCCTGTCCGATTTAGAGGAGGAGCTCGAAGAGTTCTTGGAGGACTACTCTTCGTCGAAGGAACCTTGTTACCATGACAGTAGGATGGAAGAACTTGTACCCGACCTTTATTTGGAAGAATCTGCAGAATTCTAGCATTGGGTCTGGTACTGGTTTCGACTATCCCTAAGACCGATGCCCCAAGAAGACTTTCGAGTGGCGAACTTCTTCGCCAACAATTTGAGCATTGGCAAAAATGAAAATCAGTTGCGTTGCTTCCTGTTCGTAGCATGGACAACTTCGAGTAGAAATGATCCGAACTCCGAAGGTCAACTAAAGTTCAACTTGATCTGGTCAGGTCACTGCAGGTTCACCGGATAATCACCCGAAGTTGAGTCCGTGGTGGCGGCATGCCCATTATGCCGCAAGCTTGTGAATAGTGTAAATAGTTCGGCTGATAAATAAAATGTTGCAAAAAACTCAAGTCAAGTTTTACCTTGGCAGTTTTAAAAAAATTAAAAAAATAAAATAAAAAAATAAAAATAATGGTTCGCAGCAACGATTCAGACCAAGGCCCGAGAAGTGCTTTGCCAAGGGGAGTTCAAGCGAAACAGTTTCCAAAGGAGGACCGGTGAGCCACCTACTTCGGGCCCGAAGCATAAAAGGAACAGCTCGCACCAAGGGTTCGCCCCAAAGCACTTCAACTCTGACTTCGACGTCACCAACCCAATGACGTAAAAGGCGGGGGCATTTAAAATGTGCCTAGGGAAACGTGCCAACAGTCACCTTCAAAAGCATCCAAAGCGGGCGAGTTAAATGAAAAGGTGGCGGGTACGTCCTTTAGGGATTTGGTTAGGAGAAAAGTTCATGCTCGGGTACAAAGTTGCAGAGGGTCATGCTTCCAAAGCAAGCCGCAATCATCATAACACGCAACCCTGTGTACTACTCCACCATGCGACGAATTGGATGAAGCAACGTGAAGTTAATATGGCAAGTGCCATAAATACTGGTGGTTTCCTTCTACGGCTATATAACACAGGCTCCAGCAGGAACAAAGCTATTTGCCCGATAATTCATGCAAACTTTGCTACTAGCCTTCAAACTCTCCTACCTTGCGCTTCGAAGCCTCCGATCTCGAAGCCCTCCACATTGTTTTCTCCATCACCCCTAACACTATGGGGAAGAAGAACTCTAAGGAAAATGGTAAGGAACCAGAAGTGACGACCCCCGAGCAGCCAAAAGCAAAAGGCCATGACAAAGGGCAGAAAGAAAGTTGATGTTAGCCATCGCCCCGAGAAACAAATCATGGGAGAAAGAGAGAATTCTGGGGATGGGCAACCTGGAGAACCACCAGTCGACAGGTGGGATAGGATCAAAGACACCAAGCTATCAAGGAGCGTGGCCGAACTCAGGAGCACCATCGAGTTCATGAAAAGTAGGCTCTCGACAGATAGCAAAAGAGCTGTCGCCTACTACTCCCAGATATACTGGTATTTGACGCCCCCCACACATCACTGCCCTGAGCTGATTGATGCCATCGCACAGAACTATCAGCCCTCCTCCAAGCAAGTGGTAGACGCCTCTGGGCACAAGATTTTCTCCATTTTGAAGGAAGACATACAGGCAGCTTTTGCGCCACAGCAGGGCCCACCCAAGGGATGTATAGTTCGCAGCATTATTTTGAGCGAACAAATGGAAAGGTTCACGTTTGCTGGCTACATGATCAATTTTTTGTAGCAGAGCCTCAAAAGCAGGCTTCCTTCGGGCAGACTTCCCCAAATTCCCCTTCCCTTGGAAGCTTTTAAAAATGTCGATCTCTTCTCCATCATTGCATGGGTGGTAGGCCTATCTACCGACGCTTCGGTATACCCATGGCAGGTGTCCCTGGCCGAATGCATCTCCAGAGGGGAGTTCAATGCCCCCGATAATTCGATACCCGGTTCCAACCCAGTCTTCGTCGACTGGGCAGAATGGGTGGCCAGGGGCTTGCATGCGCAACTCACCAGCATGAAGAATTTTGGGACCAGCCAGTGCTTCGCACCCTGCTCCTTTCTTGTTTGGTTACTTTTTTTCATGTACATAATAGTTTTCCTCATGTTGCCATTATGGAAAGTGGCAAGGATGGAATTCCTTTGCCCTTATATCAGTGGACTCCCCTACTGTTGAAATCAGAGTCCTACTATTCCTTTAATCAGCAATTCTTGGGACCCGCCATGCGCATGCTGGCAGGATCCTCCCTGCGAGTCCCCCTTGTCTTGAGAAACAAAGTAGTCCGGGAGAAGTGGGGAGACATTTTTTGGCTAACGCAGGGACTGGTGATTCGCATCTTCGATTTCATAGGGAAGCCCTTCATACTGCCAGTTTACCCCTTCGAGTATCAATTCATGTTGGAAGTCGCTAGGCAGAGCGATGCAACCAATGCCATCTATGGCAAGGGTCGGAAATGGGCTCACACTTGTGACTTCCCTCTCAGGATTGGAGTCATCGAAGTGTTCACCCTAAATCAGAATGTCTTCTTGGAAGAGAAGCTTGCCAAGTTCGGCCTTCTCCAAATTCCCCAGCAATGGCTTTATGATCCTTTGGGAGTAATGAGGGATCATATACGGGTCAAGAGCTTCCATGTTTGCCCCTATCTAGAAATTATGAAGCAAAGGAATAATCCTCGGGGAAAGGATCTGGAATGGCATCTGGAGAGGATGGAAGCCTTACCTCCCTGGCACGAATTCTACCCAATGGAGGTCGCATATGACCCAGATCGGCATTCACTCCCGAGCCCCAACTCCACCTTCTAGAAGAAAGCGAAAGATGACTTGAAGGAGGGAGTAAAGGATTGGGACGCGGCTCAGCTGAGAGAATGGTGGATAATGAGGGTCCATCGATATAAAATGAACTCTTATGGATTCTTGGCAACGGACAAAGACTTCGCAAAAATTTATGAAGCCAGCACTGGAAAGTGGAAGCCTTCTTCCTTCGTTGCCCTCATCCCTCCAGCTATCCTAGGCTCGGGCGAAAGTCTAGAAAGATATGACACTACTACGGGAAAGGAAAAGGCCTAAGCTACACCTCCAAGATCACCGCAGGGGCCTATAAGAGGCCACGACTCGAGCACTGAAGGGTCAGAGCAATCGTTGGTAAGGAGAAAAAGAAAAAAGCAATAACAGACCCTGGCACCCACAAAGCACCCAAAGCGACCTCACACAAGACTTGTAAGCCCCTCCCCTGGGCGACTAATATCAGACCTATCCAAAGCAAGTGTCGAGGTCACAGCCCTGTCGAGTGCCGAAATCGAGAAAGAACAAGATGCGACTACTCTATAGTCACCACTACCACAATGACAGGAGGGCACGCAGGTACGCATTCTCCACCCCTTGCCCTAGCCTCACACATTTTTGCCATAACCACAGCTGGAAGTTCTCGTCGGTCTCCCTTGCATAGCCCATCACCCCATCACACGTCACCTACCACCGGTCCGGTCTCATCCCATGATCATGACAAGGGTAAGACAATAGATCCCATTTCAATGCCGAGTCCCACCACGTCTGTCATCGAGCCTTTTGGTGAGGCATCTCCCACACATTCTTTATATTTGTTTACTCCCTTGGTTGGAGATCTAGCCTTGTCTAAATCAGATATGTCCTTAATTAAGGACCGCCCCCTTGCCGAGAAGCTATTCCAAGCACGGAAAAACACTGAGCAAATACTAAGGGAGGCAAGGAAAAGACGAGGACGCTTGATGGCATCAGTTGAAAAATGCGTCATTTTTTATTTAGAGGCTGGAAAGGTGCATAAAATCAAGAAGGTCCCCAAGGTACAAAAGCCTCTGGATGAAATGACTCCAGCAGACTACGATTATCAAGAGACACCTAAGGACCTGGAACACCTGAATGTTGATAATGAGTCGGCATCCATGCATGTCCGAATTGAGACCTTTAAGGCTCATGCAGTTATCGCCAACTAGCGCAGGATTGAGGCCGAGGCCGCCAATGTTAAGCTGGAGGAATATTTAGCAAGGGTCCGCTCCAAGTTGGCAGAGGCTGAGGAGCAATGCAAGGCAATGAAGAAGGAGACGTTCGACCTAAAGCAGTAGGTTCAACAGCTCTAGTCTATGGTCGAAAGCCAAGCGCAGAAACAGACCGAGAGTGATCTGAAGGCCAGGAAGCTTGAGGACAAAATCGCACAAATGCAAGCTCCGACGTATGCAAAGGAGGATCTAACGCTGTTTGACAGGGCCAAAATTAAGGAGATTCGCACACACCTGCTAAAAAATTTTGGCCTCGGTGCGCCAGTGCTTTTTCAATTTTGATGTATGTCATCGAAGCACAGCAGGCTATTGCCGAGGGAGGGCCAGTCATCGACAAGGTCACACAGAAAGCCAGGAGCTGACTCAAGCTAGCATTCGACGTCCAGAATACTAGATATTAGGACTTGCAGGTCACTGCGATGACCCGAACAGCTAGGGATTGGTCCATGGCTCAGGCCACGGTTCGCACCTTCTTCTCCAAGGTGCGAAAAGCTCAGAAGGCGAGAAGCCTCCAGGGCATTTTTGACAATGAGCAGTGCGCCTCGATGAATTATTTTCAGGACCTCTCCTCCTTGGGTTTCCCGAGTTTCACAGACGATGATGGGAACCTTTTGACTAAAGATGACCTTAAGCTAGTCTGGCTCCAGTTCGAGGGCGATGTCTCGGAGATAGACGGGTGGGCAGAGTCGATCTCAGAAGGGCAGGTGACTAACTTCATCTTGAGATATTGCAAGATGGTCGCATGCCTAAATTATTTATTCATCAAGGCCAAACATGCTGACATCGGGCAAATTGATCGGTTTCGCGTTTTGGTTAAGGCATTGCAGGATCAAGAGCCATTCCAAAAGAGTGCCTGGACTCATGTCCGTCGAACGATGAAACGCATCCGCGATCGCCTCGAACCATCACCCTAGCCAGAGGCCATGCCGAAAGAAGAAGAAGGAGAAGAGGAAGAAGAAGAGGAGCAAGAGGAAGGACAAACCGTAGAAGCAGGGTCTAGGGAAGATCAATGACTCCATAGCCCAATGGATTAGGACTAAAGGGTTCTGTTGCAGAGGCGAGCTCATCACCCCGCGAGCCGCCAAGAATGTTGACACTTTTTGTCACATTATACAAGGGGTAGAAGATAGTAGAATTTTGTATAATATTTCCTTGTTAAAAGTTTTTCTTTTATTTTAAGTTGTAGCAATTTTGACTCTCCCTATCGCCCCTTTTATAAAATGAAGAAGAAAGAGCTTCACTACCAAATAGGCCAAGCAAAACAGCTTCGCCAAAGGAAAAGGAGAGGGATGTGAAAAGTGCTTCGGGCCCGAAGCACTTTTCATCGCCACTTCGGGTGAAAACCTTACAAAGTAATTTTGTCGAAGAAAATACAAAGATAATGCTTCGCTCCCGAAGCATTTTCAGCAGCCACTTCGGGCGAAAGTTTTGCGAAGCAACATTCAAGCAACTTTGCCGAAAGAGGAAAGCATAATTCAAATCAGCTAAGGAAAGGAAACTACTTCGGGCCCGAAGTATTTCCAACACCTACTTCGGCCAGTTTTCACCCAAAGCAGTGGCGCCCGAAGTAAAATAACGATGAGTCGAAAACACAGAAATGCTTCGAGAAGATATTCCCTAAACCGCAGTTTTGATAGAGAATCAGGCCGAAACATTTTCCAGCCGAAGCAGTTTTGCCAACAAAGGACAAAGAGCCCCATTTCAATTATGGAACCCGATCAACAATCAACATCCCCGAGGAAGTTTCGACGAAGCATTATTTTGTGAAGAACAAAAGAAGGAGAATCTATTTCGGCCCAAGGATTCAGCAAGGCAAAAATGTAGCGAACCGCTTCCTGGGCCCACGTTCCAAGGCGGGCAGCTTCCCAAGGTGATCGAAGACCCCTTGCAAGTACCCCCTTTCTTGCCTGATAAGTCCACTAACCATTCCTGGCAAACGAAAGGAACGTAACAGTCCTCGAAGTAAAACCCAGCAGGCATAGCGATCACTCAAGCACAACATCCAGAAGCTAGGGACACTCGGGCGGCGCATTAAATGAATGTTTCCACAGTTGACCCAGTCACAGTTACCAGTTTCGACAACTGATTTTAAAACTCAGTCGCAACAACCACGAGGGGCCGATTTCCTAGAGCCCGAGGGTGTACTCCGTCGTTTTTGTAATAATGATTCAGAGGGTTAGGTCCTCTATAAAATCCCAGGCTTTACAATGTAAAAGGAGGGGGGAACTATCTGCTAGAAAGCTGCTGTAACTTGATGTCCTGCGATTAATACTAAGAGACTTTGAGCTTAATTCTTCTCTTTTATGCTACCTTTTGTGCTTGATTCTTCCATCTCTCTTTGTTTGTAAACTGAGATGTTGAACTCTGCGTTCGGGGTGCAATCAGGGACAGTGTCCTGAAACTCATTCAGAAGGATACGTAGGAGTTAGAAAAGTGTCTTATTGTCTTTCTTTTATGCTGTCTGCCTTGCTTGATTCTTCCATCTCTCTTCGTTTGCGTATACCGAGATGCTGAACTCTGCGTCCGGTGTGTGATCGGGGACAGTGTCCTGAAACTCGTTCAGGAGGATACATAGGGAGGTTGATATTACATTTCTTTCGTTTTACTCTTAGTGTTCTTTGCTTCTATTCAGGTGTCAGTTGGTGATCGTGCTTCCTATTCTCTCCCACCTCAAATCACCGATCTCTCTAACCCTACTCCTTTTTTATTTCTTTCTCTAACCCTACTCCTTTTATCTCTTTCCTGCACTCTTGTCTTTAAATACCCAAGTAGATTAGTATAGGATCCGGAATTTCTCCAGAGATTGGCACGAGGGGCATCTCTTCCCCTCAGCCTTTCGATGTTGGTTGCAGGTCCAGGGCACGCAAACCCCACCGAAAGTCCTTTCCTGTGCGGATTTGATGACCAACAGTTCTAATCTTAATGAAAACAAAGGTAAAAAATAATGCTGGCAAGGATAGCGAGATTCTTGTTGGTAATGACCTCCAACAAGTTTGCTCAGGGGTAATCCTATGGTTTCTAGGGAAGATATTGGTGGATGGAAATGACGGCCACCATCACCAAATCTCAAGTAGTGTCTGGTGATGAAATCCAACCACTACTATTTTAGAGTGATTCATGCATTGTGATTGATTCTTGAAGTTTCATGTTCTTTATTGTGTTCAAACAATGCTAAAGACCACTAATTTCACTCATCTAAATTAGAAGCCACTATCAGGATGCAAATTTCACCTAAAGAGAGTGGAGTACACCACTCAAGACCCCCTACCTACAAATGATACCAAATGAGCAACTGGAGGGTTCATCCACCTCTCTACCAAAGGGGCCAGCCTAGGGTAGGATTACTTTTTGCGTCTGAGTACTGTTCCTACTTAGATGTGTAAAATAAATCAATCTCTAACTCCTAAAATAATGTAGAATCTAAATAATGCTCTTTTGTTTCCAATGCAAACAGAATATGCAAGCAATCACTCATATTTGCAATTTTAGAACAAAAAATTTAAACTTGTGTGAAATGAATGCACGAGAAACCCTAAATGCAAAACCCTAAATGCAATTTAATATGAGTTATTTTCTATAATAATTAGTGCATATTTTTTTTATTCTCAGAATCTGAAAGACACAGCAGAAAACTAAAAAAAAAATGTAAAGCAAAATGAGCAAAAAAAATGGATGAATGACTTACAAAAAAAGCCTCCATTTTTATGAAGTTATTCTAAGATCTATACTACTACAATTGATCTAAAAAAATTTGGAGACATTCTAGGATGTGTCATAAACCTACATTCCAAATTTTAACTCAATCTGACTCTGGATGAGTGAGATATGGCCAAAACAATGGGGGTAGGTTGTGCAAGAAAACGGTATGTTTTTCGTCCCTATACATTTTTCGTCCCTGAAAACCCTATAAAATACCAGCAAAATAAAGTCAACAAAGTAAATAAAATCAGTAAATGAAACCCTTACGGGGTCCCACCATGATCACCATTTGTGAAGCTAAAAACATGACACTATGCAATAAAGAAATGAAACTAACTCAAACAGACAAGACAATTGCACAAAATGAAATATATTTCAATAAATGGGGGGAGCTGAAAAACTCCCTATTACAATTGATCTACCTTAACAGATTTAATTTGATACAATAAATTACAAATTTTCTAGGGTTCTCCAAAACCCTAGCTATACAAAAATTAGTGTCTTCATAATGTGTTTCGCTCCCAACAGTGTGAGTGGGCTTCTAGGTATCCGATTTCGGACCACTCCAGCTTCAGCAACTATCCAATAGTAAATGAAACCTATAAATCTACATGCACACAAACAAAAAAATATGTTAGTAACACCTATGAGGGCTCCACAAAGTGAGACCCTCCAATGTTAATAAAACCCTAACTACACAATAGTAGAATAACATACAAAACTTATAGATTATGCAATAAAAACACAGATCAAAGATTTACCTTACTATATTTGATGATGTGTATCGTTGTTATGATGCCCTAGCAACAACAATAGATGTGACACAGCATATTTAGAATGGCATTTTTATGGCAGCAGCGCGATGACGATGGTAGTGAGCGAGGGATGGGGAAACGGTTGGAATGGAGGGAGACCTACGACAAGCTAGGGTTTGGATCAACTCTCACAAGGGGATTTGGAAATATTCAGAGCTCTGCAACCTTCTACTTCACAAGGATCTCTTCAATGTTCTCTCTAGGGCATAAAGTATTCTAGTGCATTCCAAGGGTTGAGCATTTGAGAATGCTCTTATTTATAACTTAGCCTAGGGTTTTAGCTTAACACTTTTGATCGTGTGGCTAATATTAAATCAAATCCTACGACTAAGGTTTTACTTTAAGTGTGGCATGTATTAATGAATATGGATGGCTGGGATTAGATTAGATCTAATGCTGAGGTTAATTGGTTTTAAATGCATATATTTTATGATAAATATATTAAAATATAATAATAAAATATTATATTAAATATAAATAATATAAAATAAATATAAATTAAGTCCAAATGGGTCATAAAATGGCAGTAAAGGGCTAAAATGGGCCTTTTGAAGGTAGGAAAGGCATGAAATGGTTAAATGAGTTGTGAGAAGGTGTGTGGTGGACAATTGGATGGTGGGATGGATAGGATGAAGGATTAATGGCTAGGATTTTGTGTCTACAATACTATTTGCACATTAAATAGGAATTGGATATTTTTGAAAGAAAGAAAATTATTATCTACCTATTTGCTGTCTAGAAAGCAAGAAGACCATATCCTACAATATTGATTGTAGTGAAAAATTATAGAATATTCATTAAGGGTTCATTACAAAGTTGCAGAGATTATTAAGTGCATTTGAAATTATTTTGAGAGTTTATTTACAAGAGAAATAAGGTGAGATTATTGTTTCCATTAAAAGTGCATTATTAATCCATTAGCACTATACTAGTTATCCTTAACTAGTTACTCTAAAAAAAGGTTAGTTTGTGTTTGTTGATTGTTGAAGATCAAGAGCACAAAACCAATATATTATCAAAGTGTCTAGAGACACTATTTGGTGCATAGAACCTACAATATTTCATGGCCCAAAAGAAGCCACCAAAATTAGATCAGGTTCCTCCAATGAGTGGAGAAGAAAGCCACCATCAAAATCAGCAATAGAAGCTTCAAATCGAGACTTGGTGAGTCTTAGATTCAAAGTGCACTAAAGGCTATTTACAAAAATAGTGCAAAAATTACTTCTACAAAAAGAGCTTCTATCTATGTGGTTATTAGCTTGGGTTTATTATCAAAGTCACCAAGCAAAGAAGAGAGTTGTATAGCAAAAGAGACAATATCAAATCAACCATTGCCTACTTCAAAATCTTCCATAAAACCAGAGATTGTAAAAGAGGTGCAAAGAGGTATTATATTCTCAAAAGTATTTACATTATATTGCACTACTCTAATTTTCCCTACATAGGAAGAAGGATAGGTTTTCAATGCCAAAATGGCACACTCTTCACAAGGAGAAATACAGTCCAAGGCAGTCATATAGAAGCATTCTCCAAGCGAGGTAAAATAAGTCTCTCTCATCCATGATTTTGAACAGTCATATCAAGCTATCTATAAGCATAATATACGAATAAGAATTATTTACAAAGGTAACTACAAGGTAGGTTGGAAGAAGGAAGAAAAGCACAAGGTAAAATAAGGTAATACCAGAGCTAGACGTACGTTCAAGGATTAGTATATATCATCCAAGGATCATCACAAAGTCTCCACAAAATCACTGCTCAAGATCCACCAAGGCATCACTCAAAGCCACCCGAGCTCCACCACAACATAACTCAGCTAGAACCAACTCAACATCGTCAAAAAAAACAAAGAAATAGGTGAAAACATATGTTGGAGTGGCATGTAAGAATACGTTATAAGGCTAGGACAAGAAAAGGAAAGAAGATGCCACTTGTCACCTTAAAAGGAACCCTAACGACTTTCATACAAACATTCAAAATAATGTTCAAGATATCACATGCATGGAAGGAATAATTCAAAGAAGCATTACGCAGGACAACATAGAGAATATTGAAGAAGGGGTGACATCTAAGCAATCATTTACATGGAGACTATAACGTCTTCTTTCTACAGTGAATAGCATCATCATGTATTGAAATAAAATCATCGTCAAACATTGAAAGAATCTGTCATGATACTTGTCTAATATCATCATACAAAACTACCATGAAACTTGTCTAATAGCATCATCAAGCGAAAGAAATCGTCGTGACAAGAAGGTCATCCTCCTATTTAAGGCATCCAAGACCAAGGAGGAAATAGAATTTAGAGCAGTAACGAAGTGTAGTAAGAAGAGCATTAAAAGCTCTCAGTCAAGGTATTAAAAGTAGGTCAAACAGACCAGACTTGAGGCACCACCATTCAAGCATTGAAGTCAAGGGAAAATCAAAGTCTGTAATTGCTCACAATGCCCAAGGGAACATTGAATATCGTTGCCATTTACGTCCAAATCCATTGTCGAATACGCAGAGATTAAAACTTAAATAAGGTAAGAATCTACCTTGTATAATTTGCTTTCATTAAAAAGGAGCTATAAGATTGAAGCAATTAGGAAATCAACCATATTCGAAAGCAATACTAAAAGGAAAATATATAGCCTAATATTTGCAATTTAAACATAGATATATAAGGTTTTCAACTTGGAAAAATGAATATTATTTCAAATATTATAGTTTTCTAACATTCCAAATTAGGGATTTATAAGGAATACCACATCAAAGTAGGAAATTGAAATTTAGAAATATTAAATATCAAATTATTAAATGCTATAAAAGGAGGCCTATTAAGGAATATCAAGAGTTGAACTTTATTGATATACTTGTTTCAAAACCACATTAAGGGGATAAAGGAAATCCAACCATTAAGACCTCATCAAATTGAAAAGTACTTAAGTTCAATAGGAGCAATAAGGTGTAATAGAAGTTGATTTTTGCTACTTACAAAACATTACAAAATCAACTCAAAAATTGTACTATTCTCAAAAACACTATATAATCTAGGGAGACATAAGGAATTAAATAAAAACCCTCTATAAAAGTATATATATCATGGATCAGCATTTCATTTAGTTAGATTTATGCATACCGTTAGTAAATTTCCTCTTGCATTCATTTAGTTAGGATCATTTTTGCATTGCATTCATTATGTTTGTGTTTATTATAGAAAAAAATAATTAAAAATGCAAGTAAAACCTAATATTTCCTCCCTTTTTCCTTATCTATCTCCTCTATTTTCCTCTTTTAGGGCTTTTTTTATTGTTTGCTGCTCTCTTTTCTTTTGAGTCTGCCATTTTGAGTTTCCTTAGGAATTTTACATTCCTTTCGAAACTCGAGGGGGAACCCTAGCTTGAGAGCCATTAATATCCCTAATACCTCAATTTACGTGTAAATTATTCTTTGTCTAGAATGACACCATCTTTGCATCACCCATTTCTTCTAAATTGGCCGCCCCTTTTTCCTTGTGTTTCTCATTTCTTTTATCCATAGGTGTCTACATCTTTCTTTGACACATTTATTAGGCCATAAATGCATCAAAGAGGGGCAAAAAGTAGACACAAAAAATTGACCCACCCAATTGAGTCATTTTTCCTTAGGTTCCTTTGGGAGGCTCTCAAACTTTCTAGTAGCAAGTTTAGCCCTTTTTTCGTGTGTTTTACCTTTATTTTCTTAATCTTGACTGAATCTATGTTTGGTAAATTATGGGGCACACATTTGGTAAATTTAGGGTTTTTCTTGAAAAACCTAAATTTTAAGCCAACCCTTTTTGGGGCGTCGGATTAATCAAGGTTAACTTTCGCTTTCTCACCTTTTAGCCATCCAAACCCTTCTTAAATAAAGGGATTGGATCCCCTTTTTCTCTCTAGTTGCTCCAAGTTATCAAATGATCAATATGAGAAAGTTCATGCAAAATAAGAATTCATTTTTGCTTCTTGTGCAATATTCTAGTTCTCTCGGTGCTTTGGTGTTTTGTTTTTGGTGTGTTCCTTGTGATCTACAAGTGGAGAAAGCCTTGACAATAGCTTTTCTTCTTGAATGAGGAGAGGTCTTCCACCTTTTCTCTTGCTTTTTCCACGAGATCACTAGGTTGTTACTTTGCATCCATTAGTTCATTTCATTTCTTCATTTTGTACTTTGTAGCATTTGGGTTTTTGTTTTAAGATTTTTAGCCCTCTTGTGCGAATTCGTGCCTCATCCGCTATAGGGTGCAAATTTAGTGAAAGCTCTGATTTCACCTATTGGATGCTATGCATTCATTTCTTCTCTATTGCTGAATCTACGCTCGATAATTTATAGGGTATGAATTCGATCTAGGTAGACTTTGGGATGACTATTCATCCCAAAACCCTAGGGTTTTTTATCCACTTTCTTGTTGTGAATTATTTCATATATGTTTTTGTTATGTTCAAGTCTTCATAATTTTGTTTTAATTATATTAGCTTGACGGCAATTACTTGTTCCCAAAACCCTAGGATTCAAAATTGTATTTTTCTTCATTTCATTGTGTTCATTCTATTTTGCATTTCATTTACTGTTTCATGCTATCATATTTTATTATGTTTGTTCCAAAGGTTAAAGCTCATTTTTATTACAAATATTCAACTAAAAGAACCTAGAGAGATTGACTATTGTGCTTGTGAGCTTAGTCTTACAGTGACTTAAGCAAACCCCCAAACGCTGACCATATTTTCTAGGTTTTTTGTGAAGCTATTTTGTAGATTTGAAGTGTTAATAAAATATTGAAACTTACGTGCAAGCAAAAAACACAATAACACAAAAAAGATAATAACATAGAGATTTTACATGGAAACCCACAATGTGTAGGAAAAACCATGGGGTAGTGACAACTTTGTCATTTTATTGATTTCAGTAAACTTTACATTCACATAACTTTTGTACATGCAAGGGGTCGTTCCCTTTTTATAGATAAACAAAGGAAGACTCCAAAAAAATATTTATTTTCTCTATCAAAGGAAGACTCCAAAATATATTTGTTTGTCTCCCAAAGTTACCCATCTTGAAATGAAATAGGCTTACCATCATCAATTAACAAAGCAAAATATGACTAAAATATAGGAGAATATCTTTCCAAACACTTTTGTGGATGTGTAGATCTTCTAACCCAATGATCTATTGATTGTAGCTCTTGGTCTTGTGACTGTTTTGGTTGCTTTACTTGTTGTTCTACTTGTTCTACATGTTGATCAAAAACTTTGGCATGTTGATTTTCATTTTCATCTTCATTCATATTTACTTCAACTGGTACAAGATTAGGTGTTTGTTGTACCTCCTTCCTTTGCATGTATTTTTCATCTAAAATAACATCTTGGATAATAGTTGCCTTGTGGGCAGTAGGATCCCATTGTCTATACCCCTTCATTGTATCTCCATAGCCAATAAAAACACATTTTATTGAATTTGGATCAAGTTTGGACCTTTTTTCTTTAGGCACATGGGCAAATGCATCACAACCAAAGGTACGTAAATAAGAGTAATCAATTGGCTTGCAATATCAAACCTCCTCCAAAATTTGTCCATCCAACATAGTTGTAGGTGACATGTTAATAAGGTAAACAATTGTATTAACAACCTTTGCCAAAAATATTTTACCCAACATGGATGCGTTGAGCATTCTTCTTTCATGTTCCATGATTATGTGATTCATCTGCTCAGCCACACCATTTTTCTATGGAGTATAATGCACAGTATTCTCGTGCTTAATTCCTTTTACATGCAAAATTTATCAAATTCCTTAGAGCAATATTCACTTCCATTATCTGATCTCAAATATAAAATAGGATTGCCCAAAGTTTTCTCCACTTGTGCTTTGAAATCTTTAAATTTTTGCAAAGCTTCTAACTTATTCTTCAAAAAATAAACCCGCACTCTCCTAGAATAATCATCGATAAAAGTAAAAAAATATATAACACCATTTAAGTACAGAGTAGGTACTAGTCCAAATATATCAAAATGTATAAGTTGTAGAAATTTAAAACTCTTACCAGGCTTGTAGTAAACCAAACCATCTTTTGTTTATAAAAAATACAGTGCTCACACAAGCCTAAATTAAAATACTTAATCCCAAAAAGCATACCTCGATCATGTAAAAATTTTAGGTCTTTTTCATTCATATATCCTAGGCATTGATGCCATAGTAGAAGTTGTTGTCATTGCATGGTTTATCATTGTGTTACTGCATAAACAATATAGGGTCCCATAATATTCTCCTTTTGCTACTACAAGTGCTCCTCTAGTAATTTTGCAGTAGTTATTACCGAAAGTAACAAAATACCCTAGCTTATCCATCATCTTGATTGAGAGAAAATTCTTCTGCAAATCAGACACATGTCGTACATCACATAACATATTTTATCTTCCATCGTCTAGCCTGATCCTTATGTCCCCTCTTCCCATAATTTGTAAAGTATGATCATCACCCAAGTAGATAATCCCACCATAGTATGGTTGATATTTGTGAAACTAGTCTGTGTGAGGAGACATGTGGAAAGATGCACCCATCCAAAAACCAAGTATATAAAATAGATTTTTTGTTGCTGATACATAAAGCCTCAAATGTTGTCATCTCTCCTCAATTTGTTGTATTGGACTCAATTGATGGTTAAATTTGCTTTTCACCATTATTTTCTTTTTTAGCTACCAATAGTCCTTCTTTCATTTCCCTAGCTTCCCACAATGCCAACACTTCCATTTTGTCTTGCGACCTTTAGACTTAGATCTGGACTATGATCTACCTTGTTTACTCCTCTTGAAAGATTGACCTCTCATAAATAGGGCTTCATTGGTTGAGGGTTATAGATATATTTTTTACCTCAACTCTTCTACCAACAAAGAGACTACCAATTTATCAAATTTTAGAGGTCCTGATGATGCATTACTCATTGTCATCACCATATGATCCCAGGTGTCCAAGAGGGAACAAATTAGGGTGATAGCTCTGTCCTCATCCTCCATATTCACATGAAACTAGTTTACTAATAAGGGTATTAAACTCAATCAAATGATCTACCATAGATGAACATTCCTTCTTCCTCAGGATATAAAGCTATTTTTTTAGAAAAACCTTATTTGTTGTTGATTTTGTTTCATACAACTTTTCAAGCTTCTTCCAGAGGGCTTTCGTGATCTTTTCTACAGAAACATTGAACAAGATAGAGTCTGCTAGGCAGAGACAGATTGTAGAAATCAATTTCCCATCCAACGTTGCCCACTCCTCATCTTTCACGTTGCTTGGTTTACTCATGATCCCTTTCAAAGCTAGGGCTTGGTCATTTTGAACCAACAAATCCTCCACCTTCATATTCCAAAGGGCAAAGTTCCTACCATCAAATTTCTCAATATTGAACTTGGTTACACCTCCTATCATTTTTTCAGCTCCCACTAGCATAAATTGCTAAGATTTGAAACCATATGTTAGTAAAATATTAAAATTTATGTGCAAGAAAAAAACACAATAACACATAAAATATAGTAACACAAATATTTTACATGGAAACTTGCAATGTGTAGGAAAAACCACGGGCAATGGCAACTTCCTTATTTTATTGATTTCAACAAACTTTACATTCACACAACTTTTGTACATGTAGGGGGTCATTCCCCTTTTATAGATAAATAAAAGAAGACTTTAAAAATTTATTTATTTCCTCTTCCAAAGGAAGACTCCAAAAACTATTCATTTTGTCTCCTAGAGTTACCTGTCTTGAAATGAACTAGGCTTAACATCATCAGTTAACAAAGTAAAAGAGGACTAAAAAATCAGAGAATACCTTTCCAAACACTTTTGTGGATGTGTACATCTTCTAACCCAATGATCTGTTGATTGTCACTTTTGGTATTGTGATTGTTGTGGCTGCTCTCCTTGTTCTGCATTCTAATTAAAAACTTTAGCATGTTGATTTTCATTTTCATCTACGTTCACATCTATTTCAATTGGTACAAAATTAGGTGTTTTTTGTACCTCCTTCCTTTGCATGGATTTTTCATCTAAAATAACATCTCAGCTAATAGTTACATTGTGGCCAGTAGGATCCCATAGTCTATAACCCTTCATTGTATCTCCATAGCTGAGAAAAACATATTTGGTTGACTTTGGGTCAAGTTTGGATCTTTTTTATTTAGGCACATGGGTAAATTCATCACAATCAAAGGTACACAAATTAGAGTAATCAATTGGCTTACAACACGAAACCTCCTCTAGAATCTGTCCATCCAATGCAATTGTAGGTGACATGTTAATAAGGTAAACAATTGTATTAACAACCTCTGTAAAAAATATTTTATCCAACATGGATGCGTTGAGCATGCTTCTTGCATATTCCATGATTATGTGATTTATCTACTCAGCCACACCATTTTTCTATGGAGTATATGGTACAATATTTTGGTGCTTAATTCCTTCCTACGTATAAAATTTATCAAATTCCTTGGAGAAATATTCACCCCCATTATTTGACCTAAGACATAAAATAGGCTTACCCAAAATTTAATCCACTCGTGCTTTGAAATCTTTAAATTTATGCAAAGCTTCTGAATTATTTAGAAAATAAACCCACACTATCCTAGAATAATCATCTATAAAAGTCAAAAAATAGATAGCACCATTTAAGGACTGAGTGGGGACTAGTCCAAATATATCAAAATGTATAAGTTGTAGAAAATTAGAACTCTTACTAGGGCTTGCAGTAAATCGAACCCTCTTTTGTTTACCAAAAATACAGTGCTCACACAAGTCTAAATTACAAGACTTAATCCCAAAAAGCATACCTCGATCATGAATTTTTTTTTTTTTTAATTTCACTCATATATCCTAGGCGTTGATGCCATAACAATACTGCATCCTAAATAGAAGTTGTTTTCGTTGCATGGTTTGTCATCGTGTTACCGCATAAATTATATAGGGTCCCATAAGATTCTCATTTTTCTACTACAAGGGCTCCTCTAGTAATTTTGCAGTAGTTGTTACCAAAAGTGACAAAATACCCTAACTTATCCATCATCTTGATTGAGAGAAAATTATTTCACAAATCAGGCACATGTCATACATCACATAACATACTTTCTCTACCATCATCCAGCCTGATCCTTATGTCCCCTCTTCCCATAATTTTTAAAGGATGATCATCACCCAAGTAGACCATCCCACCACTAGTATGGTTGATATTTATGAAATCAATCTCTGTGAGGAGACATGGAAAGATGCACCCATTCAGAACCCACGTATATAAAATAGATTTTTTGTTGTTGATACATAAAACCTCACATGTTGTCATCTCTCCTAAATTTTTTGTAACTCAACTGATGGCTAAATTTTATTTTCACCATTATTTTCCTTTTTTAGCTGCCAACAATCCTTCTTTGAGTTTCTTGGATTTCCACAATACCAACACTTCCATTTCATATTGCATCATTTAGACTTAGATCTAGACTATGATCTACATCGTTTACTCCTCTTGAAAGATCGACCTCTCAAAAATAGGTCTTCATAGGTTGAGGGTTTTAGAGGTATTTTTACCTCAACTCTTCTACCAACAAAGTGACTACCACTTCATCAAATTTTAGAGCTTTTGATAATGCATTACTCATGGTCATCACCATATGATCCCATGTGTCCAGGAGGGAACAAAGTAGGGTGATAGCTATGTTCTCATCCTCCATATTCACACGAAACTAGTTTACTAACAAGGGTATTAAACTCATTCAAATGATCTACCACAGATGAACCCTCCTTCATCCTTAGGCTATAAAGCTATTTTTTAGAAAAACCTTATTTGTTGCTGATTTTGTTTCATACAACTTTTCAAGCTTCTTCCAGAGGGCTTTCGCAACCTTTTCTTTATCAACATTGAACAAGATAGAGTCTGCTAGGTAGATACGAATTGTAGAAATCACCTTCCTATCCAGTGTTGCCCACTCCTCATATTTCACATGGGTTTGTTTACTTGTGACCCCTTTCAAGGCTATGGCTTGGTTATTTTGAACCAACAAATCCTCCACCTACATCTTCCAAAGGGCAAAATTCCTACCATCAAATTTCTCAATCTTGAACTTGGTTACACCTCTTGTCATTGTTTCAGCTCCCACTAGAACAAAACCCTAATATATGATACCAGATGTTAGTAAAATATTAAAATTTATATGCAAGCAAAAAACACAATAACACATAAAAGACAATAACATAAATTTTTTACATGGAAACCTGCAATGTATAGGAAAAACCACGGGCAATGGCAACTTCCTTATTTTATTAATTTCAGCAAACTTTACATTCACACAACTTTTGTACATGTAAGGGGTCGTTCCCCTTTTATAGATAAATAAAGGAAGACTCTGAAAAATTATTTGTTTCCTCTCCCAAAGGAAGACTCCATAAACTATTCATTTTGTCTCTTAGAGTTATCCATATTGAAATGAACTAGGCTTACCATCACTAGTTAACAAAGTAAAATAGGACTAAAAAATAGGAGAATACCTTTCCAACCACTTTTATGTATGTGTACATCTTCTAACCTGATGATCTGTTTATTGTGGCTCTTGGTCTTGTGACTGTTGTGGCTGCTCTACTTGTTGTTCTACATGTTGATCAAAAACTTTAGCATGTTGATTTTCATTTTCATCTTCATTCATATCTACTTCAATTGGTACAACATTAGGTGTTTTGTGTACCTCCTTCCTTTGCATGGATTTTTCATCAAAAATTACATCTCAGCTAATAATTACCTTATGGGCAGTAGGATCCCATAGTCTATACCCCTTCACTATATATCCATAGTCAAGAAAAACATATTTGGTTGACTTTGGGTCAAATTTGGACCTTTTTTATTTAGGAACGTGGGTAAATACATCACAACCAAAGGTACACAAATGAGAGTAATCAATTGGATTACAACACCAAACCTCCTCTAGAATATGTCCATCCAATGCAATTATAGGTGACATGTTAATAAGGTAAACAATTGTATTAACAACCTCTGCAAAAGCCTTTTATCCAATATGGATGTGTTGAGCATGCTTCTTGCATGTTCCATGATTATATGATTCATCCGCTCAGCCACACCATTTTGCTATGGAGTATATGGTACAGTCTTCTAGTGCTTAATTCCTTCCTACATACGAAATTTGTCAAATTTCTTGGAGCAATATTCATCCCCATTATCTAAACCTAAGATATAAAATAGGTTTGCCAAAAATTTTCTCCACTCATGCTTTGAACTCTTTAAATTTCTGCAAATCTTTTGACTTCTTCAAAAAATAAACCCACACTCTCCTAGAATAATCATCTATAAAAGTCAAAAAATAGATAGCACCATTTAAGGACTGAGTGGGGACTAGTCCAAATATATCAAAATGTATAAGTTATAGAAAATCAGAACTCTTACTAGGGCTTGCAGTAAACCGAACCCTCTTTTGTTTACCAAAAATACAATGCTCACACAAGTCTAAATTACAAGACTTAATCCCAAAAAGCATACATTGATCATGAAAATTTTCTAAACTTTTTTCACTCATATGTCCTAGGCATTGATGCCATAGCATTACTCCATCTTGAATATAAGTTGTTGTTGTTGCATGGTTTGTCATCGTATTATCGCATAAACGATATAGGGTCCCATAAGATTCTCCTTTTGCTACTACAAGGGCTCCTCTAGTAATTTTGCAGTAGTTGTTATCGAAAGTGATAAAATACCCTAGCTTATCCATCATCTTGATTGAGAGAAAATTCTTTTGTAAATTAGGCACATGTCGTACATCACATAACATCCTTTCTCTACCATCATCCAGCCTGATCCTTATGTCCCCTCTTCCCATAATTTCTAAAGGATAATCATCACCCAAGTAGACCATCCCACCACGTATGGTTGATATTTGTCAAACCAATATTTGTGAGGAGACATGTGGAAATATGCATCAATTCAAAACCCAGGTATATAAAATAGATTTGTTGTTGCTGATACATAAAACCTCACATGTTGTCATCTCTCTTGAATATGTTGTATAGGATTAAACTAATGGCTAAAGGTACTTTTCACCATTCTTTTCCTTTTTTATTACCAACAATCCTTCTTTGAGTGCCCTGGCTTCCCATAATGCCAACACTTCCCTTTCTACTTGTGCCCTTTAGACTTGTATCTAGATTGTGATCTACCTTGTTTACTCCTCTCAAAATATTGACCTCTCACAAATAGGGCTTCATTAGTTGAGGGTTGCAGAGATATTTTTTGCCTCAAATATTCTGCCAACAAAGTGGCTACCACATCATCAAATTTTAGAGCTCCTGATGATGCATTACTGATGGTCATCACCATATGATCCCAAGTGTTCAAGAGGGAACAAAGTAGGGTGATAGCTATATCCTCATCCTCCATCTTCACACAAAACTAGTTTCCTGATAAGGGTATTAAACTCATTCAAATGGTCTACCACAAATGAACCCTCCTTCACCCTTAGGCTATAAAGTTATTTTTTCAAAAAAACATTATTTGTTGTTGATTTTATTTCATACAAATTTTCAAGATTCTTCCAAAGGGCTTCCGCAGTCTTTTCTTCAGGAACATTGAACAAGATAGAGTCTGCTAGGTAGAGACTAATTATAGAAATCACCTTCCTATCCAATGTTGCCCACTCCTCATCTTTCATGTTGCTTGGTTTACTCATGATCCCTTTCAAGGCTAGGGCTTGGTCATTTTGAACCAACAAATCCTCCACCTTCATTTTCCATAGGGTGAAGTTCCTACCATCAAATTTCTCAATCTTGAACTTGGTTACACCTCCTGTCATTGTTTTCGCTCCCACTAGCACAAAACCCTAAGCTCTGATACCATATGTTAGTAAAATATTAAAATTTATGTGCAAAAAAAAATACAATAACACATAAAAGACAGTAATATAGAGATTTTACATGGAAACCTGCAATGTGCAAGAAAAATCATGGGCAAATGCCAACTTCGTTATTTTATTGATTTCAACAAATTTTACATTCACACAACTTTTGTACATGCAAGAGGTCATTCCCCTTTTATAGATAAACAAAGGAAGACTCTAAAAAATTATTTATTTCCTCTCCAAAAGGAAGACTCCAAAAACTATTTGTTTTGTCTCCCATAGTTACCCGTATTGAAATGAACTAGGCTTACCATCATCAGTAAAAAAACAAAAGAGGACTAAAAAATAGGAGTATACCTTTCTAAACACTTTTGTGGATGTGTACATCTTCTAACCCAATGATCTTTTGATTGTGGCTCTTCGTCTTATGACTGTTGTGGCGGCTCTACTTGTTGTTCTACATGTTGATCAAAAAATTCAGTAGGTTGATTTTCATTTTCATCTTTGTTCTTATCTACTTCAATTGGTACAACATTAGGTGTTTGTTGTACCTCCTTCCTTTGCATGGATTTTTCATCTAAAATAAAATCTTGGCTAATAGTTACATTGTGGCCAATAGGATCCCATAGTCTATACCCCTTCATTGCATCTCCATAGCTGAGAAAAACACATTTGGTTTACTTTGGGTCAAGTTTGGACCTTTTTTCTTTAGGCACATGGGTAAATGCATTACAACCAAAGGTATGCAAATGAGAGTAATCAATTGGCTTACAACACCAAACCTCCTCTAGAATCGACCCATCCAACGTAGTTGTAGATGACATGTTAATAAGGTAAACAATTATATTAACAACCTCTGCCAAAAACATTTTATCCAACATGGATGCGTTGAGCATGCTTCTTGCATGTTCCATGATTATGTGATTCATCTACTCAGCCACACCATTTTGCTATGGATTATATGGTACAATATTCTGGTGCTTAATTCCTTCCTGCGTACAAAATTTATCAAATTCCTTGGAGCAATATTCACCCCCATTATCTGACCTAAGACATAAAATAGGCTTATCCAAACTTTTATCCACTCGTGCCTTGAACTCTTTAATTTTTGCAAAGCTTCTAACTTCTTCAAAAAATAAACCCACACTCTCCTATAATAATCATCTATAAAAGTCAAAAAATAGATAGCACCATTTATGCACTAAATGGGGACTAGTCTAAATATATCAAAATGTATAAGTTGTATAAAATCAAAAATCTTACTAGGGCTTGCAATGAACCGAATCCTCTTTTGTTTACCAAAAATACAGTGCTCACACAAGTCTAAATTACAAGAGTTAATCCCAAAAAGCATACCTCGATCATGAAAAAAAATTAAATCTTTTTCACTCATATGTCCTAAGCGTTGATGCCATAGAAAAATTGCATCATGAGTAGAAGTTGTTGTTTTTGCATGGTTTGTCATAGTGTTATCGCATAAACGATATAGGGTCCCATAAGATTCTCCTTTTGCTACTACAAGGGCTCCTCTAGTAATTTTGTAGTAGTTTTTACTGAAAGTAACAAAATACCCTAGCGTATCCATCATCTTGATTGAGAGTAAATTCTTTCGCAAATTAGACATATGTCATACATCACATAACATATTTTCTCCACCATCCTCTAGCCTGATCCTTATGTACCCTCTTCCCATAATTTCTAAAGGATGATCATCACCCAAGTAGACCATCCCACCATAATATGGTTGATATTTGTCAAATCAGTCTTTATGAGGAGACATGTGGAAAGATGCACCCGTTCAAAACCTAGATATATAAAACATATTTATTGTTGTTGATACATAAAGCCTCACATGTTGTCATCTCTCTTGAATCTATTGTATAGGACTCAACTAATGGCTAAATTTTCTTTTCACAATTATTTTCCTTTTTTAGCTACCCAAAGTCCTTTGAGTTCTTTGGCTTCCCACAATGCCAACACTTCTCTTTTGGCTTGCATCGTTTAGACATATCTGGACTGTGATCTACCTTGTTTAATCCTCTCAAAATATCGATCTCACATAAATAAGGCTTCATTGGTTGAGGTTTTAAGAGACATTTTTTACCTCAACTCTTCTGCCAACAAAGTGGCTACCATGTCATCCAATTTTAGAGCTCCTGATGATGCATTACTGATGGTCATAACCATATGATCCCAGGTGTCCAAGAGAGAAAAAATTAGGGTGATAGGTCTATCCTCATCCTCCATCTTCACACAAAACTAGTTTACTAATAAGGGTATTAAACTCATTCAAATTATCTACCACAGATGAACCCTCCATCCTACTATCAAAGTTTCTCTAAAATGCAATTAAACCTATGAAAAGACTAATATAACTAATCTATGCAGTCAAAAGCAAAGTAAGTAAGGTGATCAATAACCTGTTGTAAAACCGTAGCTATGATGGGCGATCTACACTGTGAACCACAACTGACAGCAGCGGTTTGACCTCTGATAGGTTTACCCTTAGAATTAGGTGCAATGGAATTGATCTCCTTATCCAAATTGATGTTCAAGGGTCACCTTTGTTGTCCTATAAAATATTTGGCAATCAAATTGCTATGAAGGGCCTTCTTTTTCCCGAATTTGTGTTTCTTGAATCTCTTAGGCACCTAGGCCATCCATGGCTAATTGGTCTCTAGCAAAGGGGCTATCAAATGAACAAATTCAGTATGCAATTTGACAGGGCTTCATTGCTCTCTTGATCAATTAACTCTCTCCTGATAATTTGCCAGCACTTCACTATACAAATCATCTATATATCCTCCCCATTTGGAGGGGGGTATTTATAGCATGCCCCTAGGGCTAGGGGTGGCTTCATGGAGAAGCCAAGACCAAGAAGGGTGGTTAGGATAGTTGGGATGGAAGCCTTTGGAATCTCTTGGCCTTCAACTGCCTTCTTCTAGATATTTCGATCATTCCAACCGATTTGGATCGAATGGAAGGCCTAATTGAACTTCAGTTAAGACCGCAGGTCACAGTTGCAGTTCAGATTACAGACCGTAGGTGTCAACCATGGTTTAGACTGTAGACCGCAAGTCTGGGCTATGGTTCAGGCTTCTTAGGACAAAATGCCTAAATTAAGTGGTTAGAACCATTGCTCTACCTTGGAGTCTGTCCAAGATCCTCCATATGGTTTTGTAGCATGTCCATATGAGTAGTCGCCCTCGACATGATGCGTTTTAGGTGTCTATAGATGCCCCTTTTGAGATGCGTTGTGATATTGAACAACGCTGAGAAAAAATATACATCCTAAAATTATGTCGAAGGTTCTATGATGATCATTAGTCTGATCAACATTAGATGCCCCAGGTCCATCAAAAGGACGTGCATCCTAGAATCATTGCTTCCAACTTGGAAAGGGTTACATTTGAAAAGTATGCACTCGCCATCAGACGTTCGGGTATCTTTGGTGCTACAATAGGAGTTAGGCCTATATAACCAAACAATGAGAGCTACAAATAAAATTTCATATTTGCTATTTGCCCCAAGGAAAGGGGGAATCTTATGATAGCTGTTAGCAATGATTCACAAGAATGAACACAATTTTGACAAGATCAAGGGATCTACGATCTCCGGGATCTTCTGTTGATTTTGATTATGACATGAAATTATGACTACCCCCTCAAGCGACGAGTTGATGAGGGTAATGATAATGTATGAAGCGATGAAATCACTTGACCATAATGAATGATCATGAACAACTTTAGATTCGAGCCTTTTAATGCCTTGGCTAGGCCTGGTTCAACTTATGAGTGCAACTCTTAGTAGTATTTGCACATCTCTATCCCATGGAGCAGTCAAACTACGATAGCCATCTTAGGGAATCAAAATAATACAAATGCAATTAGACTTGTGTTGAATCATATTGTCGATGATTTGTTGAAAGATGTCATAAAAGAAATGGTAAGTTTACCCCAAATGTCCTTATGGTGATTTACTCATCTTTTCGGATTGCATGGATCGCAAGTCGTTGCATCCACCAATTTTATAGGATAAATCACTGAATACGAGGCACATTTGGTTTTTCATTATTGTATATTTTTTTGTTTAATTTTGCATTTATTTGATTGATCCTGGTGCTTTTAACATCACCAAATTTACAATTTTGATCATTGATTTTGAATTTTTATCTAATGGGAGTCATTAATTTGTCTTTTTAGACCTTCCCACGATGGGTTTTGAGTGCATTTATTGCTATCTACGGACCGTGGGTATGCTCTACAGTTTACATTTCTAAATTTTTGGAACCGCAGGTCAGACCTACAGGCAAAAAACCCTAGTTTCGAAACCGCAGGTGTCAGTTGCGGTCTGCAGAGACTAGGAGGACCTATAAATTGAATTTCCATTTGAAATTTTTTATTATTTTCTTACAACTACTAGAAATTTGAAAGCTATGAGAGAGAGAACATTCTTTAATATGGAACACTACCAAAATCTACCACAATTACACTCATTTATCCTGATGGCGAATCCTGATCAGCCATCGACTAGCCGAGGGAAGGGTGTGGGCAAGGTAACTCGAAACTGATACCATGCACTCAATACCAGTAAAATGAACTACATTAAGAAATGCAAAAAATTAACCTCACTAAACTGTTGGTAATGAACTCCACTAGTCTAGGTTAGCTTAGTGTTTAATTTTTATGCCTTAGTGGTCTAGGGGGGTACCCAAAATGGGTGCCGCTCCTAAACCGCAACTGGTACCTACGGTTCCCAGTTGGTAAATTAGGGACCGCATGTTTCAGCTACGGTTCCCAATTTGAAAATTGGGGACCATAGGTTTCAGCTACGGTTTGTTATTGTTGTTTTTTTTTTTTAGGTTGTCTAATTAAAAATTTTAGTTTTCTTTAGCTCTACTTAGCTAGATTTAGCTTACATTATGCTTTTTGCTTTTAAAATTTAACTTCTAGAGCACGGGAGCCTGACCTTATGAAGACTCTTCACAAGGATTTTTTTGATGACAACCAAGCTTGATTTCGAGCTATTGGGTTCGGTTTCATCATGGATCTACCCACCATTAGTGTATATCAGGCCTATCTTACTGCATTGGCCTGGCGCTGGAATGCATGGACCAACACCTTCCACCTTCCTCCCAGTGAGATGACTATCACTTTCGAGGATATCTACAAGATCTTCAAGATCCCTATCTATGGTGAGGCTATCGTCTCCTCTACCTCCATGACAAAGGATGTTGTCTTCGTCGCCATCTTCGGTGACCAGAGCACCGATGCATAGGATGATGTTGACAACGAAGGGGTGCACATCGGTGGCTGGTATCATGATGATATATTTTTTGTACGAGAGGCGCTCTTCATGCATCTCATTTTACATATTATCCTTCCAAACTCCTCGAGCGTGAGGATTCCTTGTAACACGTTAACCGTTGCTTGGAGGGTGCTTTAGAGCTCTATAGAGGAGCCACTATGATTAGCTTGGGGAAGTACCCTATTATGTCAGCTCTATAGTGAGTTGTACCAGATCATAGAGCATAGTCGTAAGGGCATTAGTTGTAGTCTGTTGTTTCAGATCTAGGAGTGGTAGCACATTCAAATTGAGTGTCCTATGGAGCTACCACTATGCATCACCACCATAGATGATGACCATCAGTGTTACACCTCATGCTGGCTTAATGCTGAGGAGGGTATCCGTAGAAGGGCTCATGCTGGGAACACTGAGCACTACATTATTAGGTTTGCATCACTTGGACTGGGGGACGTTGTTTGGTGCTCCTACATGGATTATCTTGCATGGCCTGAGGTGGACGAGTGGTTACGATGGGCTTGTCAAGATAGATAGCTTATCTGATGTAATCTAGAGGTCAGAGAGTATCAGTTATTTTCTCGTGTCCTATGATAGTTTGGCATGGTGCAAGACATACTAGAGATGCCACTGAGGTACAGACGCTTGGATCTAGAGAGGGACCTCATGTTGATAGTTCCTCCACCACTAGGAGATGCACCCAATGACTTCTAAGAGTTGGGGGTTGAGACAACTGGGACCAAGCTAGACTATAATGGGTGGTGGTCCTTATTCAGATGGCATGGGATAGGGCCTCTAGGTCGAGAGTCGACTCAGGTAAAGGTAGAGGCAAATCTTGATGGGTGTAGGGTGCGCCAACGTACAGAGGATAGTTGGGATGTAGAGGCCACCATCGAGGATATTTCAGAGATTGATCCTAAGGAGGATACTCCAGGGAAGGATGAGGTCCCTCCTGACAGCGTAGAGGGATGGCTGCTAGCTTAGGTGGTTGACATGTAGAGTCAGTTCGAGCGGTTTCACACATAGCAGCTTGAAAGAGACACCACCATCACCATTCTGGAGGCGAAGGTGGCTGACAAGGAGAAGCACCTAACTAAGGCGAAATGCCAGGTATAGGAGCTCATGACTCAAGCCATAGATGCAGAGGCCCAAGTGTAGAGACTGTAGACTACCCTAGAGTTAGCATAGGCACAACGAACTATAGTAGAGGCAAAGCAGGATCTTGCTTGAGCATCGAGGGGGACTATGCCACCTCCTCAGGCGACTATGGGGCCTCTTGCAACACCAACAGTAGGTATAGCAGCTGCATAGGATCCAACGACTAAGGTAGAGTGACTGCATGGTATGGTCATGAGGACCAATGAGATGCATGTAGCCTGGCTTGCTCATGTCGATCAGCTAGTCAATTTCATTGATATGCATGGGCTATAGGTTATGGAGGATCCTTTATCCTTAAAGTCATAGCATACCAGGTCTAGGACCTCAGGGCAGTCGACAACGAGCTCGAGTCATAGGACTCATAGGACTGAGATGACGCACAGGTCCTCTAGCACACACACAGCAAGATCACAGGCCAGGACTAGAGATCCAAGGCAGACATCAGGGGCCTCTAGTCAGAGGAATAGCCTATTGCAATTACTAGTTTCCCGTGTGTTGGGTGCTTTAGGCTTTGGAGGTAGGCAGAATCCATAGCAGGATCCACCATAGGTGCCAGGTCAGCCAGGAGAGCAGGCTCCAGAGCACAGCTCTAAGGGCGGTGGTGAGAGCTCCAGTACAGGGGGAGCAACATAGATCTATGTTATAACAGCTTTCGACTACATTTTTTTTATATATCATTTTGTGTGTAAGGTCGAGGACCTACATAGTTGTAGCCTGCGGGCATTTTATACTCCCTATGTACTCTCTTGGACACATATATATGATATGATCTTTTATGGCTCATTATGTGTACATGTTTATTTATTTGTTTTTAATTTTATGTTTATTTGATGCACATGGATGCAAGGCTTATGTAAATGCTATGTTTATATGATGTGATGTATGGATGACATGCACTAGATAGCTATTTTACTTTATGATGATGATATGTAGTGATCTATATTATTAGATGTGCGAGATATGATATATGCATATGGATGCGATGTTTATTTTAAACGCATATTTATTTTTACTTTGTGGTCATGCATTTATTTTATACAGTTTATGGTAGGCTATGCAATGTATGGTAATGCATTATGTACATAATCATAATCTAATGAAAATGAACCTATATGCTTTAATCACTTAAAACATAAGGAATGAATGTAAACTGTGTATATCAATTTTTAAAATATGACACCACATAATGTATAAAAATCAAGCAAAATAATTGATAATTCTCATTACAATAACTTAATCAATTAATCACCCATGTATGAAATGTTGTTAAATGGATTGGTATAATGCTAATGAATAAATATGTCATTTTGTATATTTCTTCTTTGCTGCACTAAATATTGAGTGGTCATCTAAACATCATTTCTGATATTCATGCGATATCTATCCTATATGTTTGATTGTGCTTTGTAAAATGAATTTTGATGAATGAATGACTCGTATTCCTAAATTTTAATGATATTTGGTATCTTGTTGCTATTGGAGAAATTTTTGGGGTTTTTCCTTGAGACTCAAACACCCTAGTAGACTTCTCCAAAAATCACATACTAACTGTACAATGCTTATATTGGACAAGGCTTATATTGGACAAGGCTTTTGTCGTGACATACCCAACTATTCATTATCCTTGTATGTGCATGTGAGTATTTTTAGATAGATCATAAGCATACCTCATATGTCAGTCAAAAGTCTTTCAACTCATATGTGAGACAAGGTTCCTCATACAATCATACCATCCTTGTTTTAGCTTTGATTAGACTTATATAGCTAGACAATCCTAAGTACCTAGAGCTAGCTCATCTTACAAATTGATCAGGGCTACCCCTCCAAATGCAGGTGGGACTCTTTCAACCCATTGCTACGTTTGGGGATCATCCAATAGAACTATCCCTCCAATTACAGGTGAGACTCTTCCAACCCATTGCTGCGATTGGGGATCACTCTATCGATTTCAAAAGGTGGACAATCTAGGGATTCAAGTTCTCACCCTTCTTACTTGCTCATATGTAGTGATGAAAATCACTATTAGTCCACGTGATACTGTTTTCTTTGAGCAAGGAATTTTTATAGTGCTTTTGATTCACTATGTCACTTTACATTTTGAACTTGAAATTTGTACTTTTGCACTTTGTAATATTAGGATTTAAACTTTGTGACTTTGGGATTTATTTGGGAAATTCTTGTCCTTTTGCCAAAGTACACCTTTCTAGACCGACTATTTGCAAGATAAGCAGGTCGTGAAACCCATCTCTCTAGATACCTAAGACTGCTTTCACGACTTTCATCCTCTCTCATCTTAGTAGGATTTTATATTGTTTTGCTTAGTGATGGGATTCTGATATATTGAAGCACTATCCCAACTAATGACCTAGTATATAACAACAAATCAAGATTTCTACAATATCTGAAGAACCCACTAGGTATGGTTGAGTGACGGGAAAACTTAATATACATACATATTTCTCTGCAATATGTATCATGTATGAATGCAATGAATTATGATAAATGCAAGGGTGAATGATTGACATAAAAATGTGTGATCGTTTGTAAAAAAATTTATAGACACATTACACTCTACTGTGGAATGCAACAGATGAGAAATGCCTAAATGCAATATGATGATGTGAATGCATATATGAAAATGCAAACTGTAAAAGCAAATGTTTTGGGATTTTAAGCTTTTCCAGATTTTTTTTGGAATTTTATATATTTTCATTTTTTTTATATATTTTTGAGTTTTTATATTTGACCAAACGACAAGTACATGTCCTTGGAGCTTTTAAGGATGACCAAATGGTGAGGAACTGCCTTTGGAGCTTTTACTTGACCAAGCTACTCAATAGAGAGCTTGGGGTATTTTGGAATGATCGAGCGGTTGAGACAACACCCTCAGAGCTTTTAGGTTGACCAAAGGGCTCACAAATGACTTTGGTGCCTTTACTTGACCAAGCTTCTTAATCAGAGAGCTTGGGGCATTTTGGGATGACCGAACGGTTGTGGACAAACCCTCAAAGCTTTTGGATTGACCAAAGGGCTTACAGATGCCTTTAGTGCCTTTACTACACTCTAAAGCATAGAATGCCTTAAGATGGATGATATTGAGAGGCTCAAGCTCTTCCACACTCTCTAGCAACGTTAGGCGATAGGTACCTGGACCAATATTATTAGATATGATTTAAGGGCCTAGCCAATAGGCCGTGAATTTGTCTCACATATCAGGCAGCTAATTCGAGTTATGTTGGTTCTCTTTTAACACAAGATCCCCAACTTCAAAGTCTATCTGGTGGACTTTGACATTGTAAGCTCATTTTAAATGCTCTTGATAAACGCGAAGATGCTTGAGGGCATTCACGCGATGTTCATCGAGCAACATCAATTGATCAAGGTGACCTTGTTGCGCGGTGTCGTCATCAATGAACTCTTTCAATGCAACATGCAGCATTGGAATTTCCAACTCTAAGGGCATAATGGCCTCAACGCCATATACTAGTGAAAATGGTGTTGCCCCAATGGGCGTCCGAATGCTAGTCTTGTAAGCACATACTGCAAGGGGTAACTGTATATGCCAATCCTTGTGGTGTTCTTGCACTATCTTTTTCAAGATGGCTACCACAGTCTTGTTTGAGGCCTCAGCTTACCCGTTTGCTTGTGGATAGTATGGAGTTGCAAAACTATGTTTAATGCAGTATTTAGACATTAAAGCCCGCACAGTTTTATTCTTAAAAAAAGTTCCATTATCCAAAATTATTTTGGATGGTATCCCAAAACAACATATGATATGCTCAAGAATAAATTTTGTGATGCAAGCTCCAATGGTCATTGTAAGGGGAATTTCTTCCACCCACTTTGTAAAATACTTAGTAGTCGTGATAATGAATTTATGTCGGCCTGACAATGGAGGAGAGATATTGCCAATAAGATCTAGCCCCCACTAAGAAAATGGCCAAGCTGCATGAATGGGTTGTAAGACCTGTGATGGAGTGCGTAAGATTAGCATAATGCTGACATTTAACGCATTTCTTGACATACGCATTGCAATCCTTCTCCATAGTGGGTCAATAATAACCCATACGAAGGATGCGTTTGACGATAGCCATACCGTTGAAATGGCCATTGCACGTATCGTCGTGAGCTTCTAAAATTGCCCAAGATGACTCTTGGGGCTCAAGACATCGAAGGAGAACTCCTTCGTGGCTATGTCGATACAAAATGTATCCTATCAAGACATACTTAGTCACTTTCTGTTTGAATGTGCGTCTTGCAGCACGTGACAATCCCTTTGGGATCATACCAAGTTTTAAGAAATCTTGGATTTGCAACATCCAGCTTTGACTGCTAAGATGACTTGCTCCCCTTGTGTATTTAACTTTGCAAATACATACTGGGAAACAACCTTATGGTGAATGGTAGTACCACTCCCCGTAGGACTCTAAGAAGTCAATGACTCCCAAGGTGCTTGCTTAAGAAAGTCTTTCGCTCTACGAAACCAATCAGCTGTTGGTTCCACAACAATCATGTTGACTGACTCTTTGTTAGAAAAGGTTGCATGGTCTACTGCTGGGTGCAAGAGCATTCTAATATGGATGGTAGTAAAATTAGCAGATGGATTCTGAGGGATCAAGGACCCCAAAGATGCCATGGTATCTGTGAACCTATTTGACGATCGAGGGGTTGCCTTGATGTCATACCATTCCAATTTAGCCAAAAAAGTGGTAAAAATATCTTTGTAGGCTTTCAGTACAGGACATCGACACTGAAAGAGCCCCTTAATCTTGTTAACTATGAGCATAGAATCACCAAAAATATTCAGTCTTTTAATACCCATGGCGATGGTTGCATGGAGACCCAGAAGTAGGGCTTCGTACTCAGCATTATTGTTGGTGCACAAAAAGTCTAACTTGAATGACAAGGGCATTGGAGCTCCTTGTGGCATGAAAAACACTATTCTTGCACCATCCCCTTGCTCACACTTCGAACCATCGAAGAACAATGTCATATCAGCATTATTCTCTAGTTCTTCGAGTTTGGGAGCTTCAGATATTATGAAGACCGCATCATCTAGAAGCTCAATGGTTAGAGGTCTACTGTTGGACAATGGTACCTCAGCCAGTTGATCAGCTATGACTTGTCCCTTGATGGACTTTTGGTTGATGAATTGCAAATCGAATTCTGTCAATAGCATGATCCACTTTGCAGTACGTGTGTTATGATATGTCTTGTTCATCATATACTGCAAAAGATTCTATTTTGATATAACATATGTCGTATGACTTAGCATGTAATGCTGTAATTTCTTGGTAGTGAACACCACTGCTAAACAAAGCATCTCAACATATGCATATCCTGACTCATAACTCACCAAGGTGCAACTGATGTAATATACGGCTTGTTCTTTGCCTTGCATGTTCTTTTGGGCTAACATGGTCCCTAATGCAAAGTTGGTTGCCGATATATAGCACAAAAGGCACATCTGGCCTTGGTGGAGCTAGTACTAGCGATGTTGCCAGGTATTGCTTAATCTTGGCAAAGGCTACTTGGCAGTCCTTATCCCAATAAAATGGGACCCCCTTGTGTAGCAGTCGATTCATGGGTCAACATTTATCCGATAATTGAGCGATGAATCACTTTATGGACGCTACTTTGCCCTGAAGGCTTCTTAGTTCTTTGATATTAGTGGGAGGATGCATCTCTATAATAGCCTTGACCTTTGTTGGGTCTACTTCGATGCCTCATTTAGAAATGATGAATCCCAAGAGTTTACCTGAAGTTACAAAAAATACGCACTTCTTAGGATTCAACCTGACAATATGCTCTATCAGGCAATCGAAGGCCTTCCTTAAGACCTCTACATGCTCTGCTCGCAGCAATGACTTGGCTAGTAAGTCATTGATATAATCTTCTAATATTTTATGCATGTAGTCATGAAAGATATATGTCATTTCCCGCTGATATGTGGCACCAACATTTTTAAGACCGAATGGCATAACTTTGTAGCAAAATGTCCCCCATGGCGTTATAAACGTCGTTTTATGGGAATCTTCAAGTTTAATCCGAATCTGATTGTATCCAAAAAAATCATCCATAAGGGAGAGCATTTCATGACCAATAGTAGCGTCTACCAGCGCATCGATATTTGGAAACAAAAATGAACCTTTGGGTGTTGCCTTATTGAGATCTCTAAAATTTGTACAAATATGGACCCTTCCATCTGGATTTCCTACGGGCACCATATTGGACACCCATTCTGGATAGTCGATGGAGATGATGAACTCTACATCCAATAGCTTTTGCAACTCGTCTTTCACCATTAAGGCTACTATTGGATGTATTTTTTTTAGTTTTTGCTTGATTGACTTCTTCAACAAATCTAGCAAAAGGTTATGAGTAACCAATTTCGGATCTAGACCCGGCATGTCTTTGTAAGTCCAAGCAAAGATATCAAGTCTCTCTTTCAGTAGAGGGATGATGCTATCATGCTCATTTAGAGTGATACTCTCTCCAAATATAACCTTCTTTGGATTGGTGGGATATTTACTGATATCCACATCAAAGGTTTTCTCTATTGACATATGTGATCCCTCCTCAAGCTGGTGAGGCGTAGGAATCATATGGATGTCATCAGCTGAGTTCACATGTTCCTCACGGGAAGCACCCTCAGCATGACAAACATCATAAGCATAGCCTAGTGCAAAATTAAATGGTTGTAGCATTTCTTCATTAGGGAAGAAATCTTCAAGCTAGACCGACGAGTCAACGCAATCCCAATCGATAGCTTCCATGTTTAGATGCAACGGTTTGGATGAATCTGCTGGATTGCAGAGTGGATTAGTCAAATCAACAGAGACCATACTAATGGAATGGAATTGATCTCCTGAACCAAATGGACAAAATTCTATATCTGAAGCATAGCTTCTGTACCCAATATCTGGCTCGGATGGTACGGGCACAAACGGATCCTCTCTGTGGGATGCCTATATAACTAGATCCTCCCGATGTACTAGCTACAAAATGGGATCTCTCAGCTCAAGGAGCTTTGCGTACATAGGCAGATGGGGAAAGAGTTCTTGATACCTCTCTTTGAGATCTCTTATTTCCCTCAGGCTACGATGGAGATTAATCTCCTGACGCAAACCTGTAGTTTTAATA
This sequence comes from Wollemia nobilis, assembly GCA_028583015.1. NCBI lineage: Eukaryota > Viridiplantae > Streptophyta > Pinopsida > Araucariales > Araucariaceae > Wollemia > Wollemia nobilis. Next base: position 12,449,313 of record JAQPPZ010017222.1, read on the forward strand.
GGCGGGGGACCTCGAGGTGGGGGTCTATTATGTAAGTGATGAGGTCCCAAATAGGCCATCTCTAATGAGTCCTCATAATCACTATACAAATACAATCTGTCACTTCCCCCCTCCTCTAAGGTGCGATCTGCTAGATGTGGCCCCATGTATCTGATTATGCGATTGCTATCATCACTATCCAAATAAATCTAATAGAACAATCGTATATATGATACTACCGCGTAAACTGGCACTGCTTCTTTCTCAGAGCACTCAGTTTTGGAAGGGACTTCCTCCATAACATGCTCTGATTCCCTAGGCAATAGATATTGTGGATACACAAGCCTGGAATCGGTCCTCTCATCTACATCACTATGGTCACTACCACGGATGGGCCACTCTATTGTGTCTATGCATAGTGGGATATTAGCTGGGCAAGGCTTTAAGTAGGCCTCCTATGTTTCATCTTTATAATCACTATCGACTATAAAGTGCTCATTCGTCTCTTCCACTTGTTCCATAGGCAACAAATGGCGTATAAATGCCAGACCTAGAAATGTTGGCTCGATTTTCTTCTCAGATTGATCATCATTTGAGGACTCATCATCTGCATCATAACTAGGTCCAATAATTTCGGAGGTGGACTCCTCTCCATCATCATCGCAAAGATCTATTGACTTGATATTGCCTATAGTAGTGGGGTTATGCCCCTGCATACCAGTGTTGTCAGTAGCACTACGAATTTGGTTACCCAAGTTGCCTCTAGGGTTGTCCTCTAAGGGCCCATCATGATATGAATCGGGTGACCCTATGGTAACAAATGATACCGTCTGGCGAGTCCTCCAACAGTTGGAAGGATTAGGATGATATGGATTAAAATCTACATTGTCCCCCAAACTCAGGTACATGCGATCTAAGGATACGGTAAGCAAATCGTCATGATCTTGTACCTATAACCCTAACCCGAACCTATTAGTAGCTAACTGATAATGAGGTTCGAGTGGAGTCCTACGTCCTTGTTCAAAAATACCAATGTCGTGTCCATGCCAATGATATGACTCAAAAATGTGCATGTCATATTTCATATTGGACAGATAGCGCACATTCACAGTGAATGTCTCATCATTGTCCACGTCTACAGATATTCTGGTGGGCACCTAATTTAGCCCTACGTAGACAAATTTTTTATTTTTTTGGGTGGCTCACCCAATGGCACTACAGATCCAATCGAAAATCGATGGGCATGCGGTCGGCCAATCTCTTGTGCAGTCTTCAAGATAGGTCCGAAAGTAACATTTTGCACAAGATACTCACTCAACCCTATGCTAGCCAGATGAATGGTCACCTGTGGTGCAGATGACCCTGTTGAAGATGTAGGTGAAGTAGGCTGAGGTGCCTCCTCGGCTTTGTCTTGGGGTTCTTCTACATCCATAGGAGTGGGAGTCTCATTGGTGACTGGTCTGGGCATATGATCTTCTACTTTCTCACCCAATTTTACCTTTAGCTTTTCATCTTGCCGATGCAATCAGTTTTAGAGAAGTTGCAGTCGTATGCTTAGATCTGCATGACATAGATGTCGATGGTTGAGCATGGGCTGTCGATTTACCTATAGGAATCTTAACTGGCAAAGCAGGCTGGATATCCAAGTGCATCAACAAGAGTACAAAACCCCCAAGCAAATCTGTTAGGTTCATGAACTTGAATGGTTCTTCATTTGAGGACACTACGTGAACCTGTCCCTCATGAATGCACTTCACGCATTGATGCAAGATCAAGGGGATGCAACGTATTTCATGAATCCAAGGCCTTCCAAGCAGAATTTATATTGCATGGCACCCTCTATCACATGAAACATCACAGAGATGGTCTTGAGTCCCACCTGAACATGTAGAATAATTGTACCAACCGTCAAGCATAGTGCATCGTTAAACGCTCTCAACATAAAGGTGGTAGTCATAATGTGTGATTTGGGTAACTTGAGATGGCTCAATGCCTTGGTTGTAATTATATTTATCTAGGACCCAGTGTTGATCAAGACCCTTTTGAATGGCATGTGGTTAACACACGCGATAATATGCAGCGGCCGGTCAACCATCATAGCAGGAACCATCTTCACTTCATGATCATAAAATTGTATCTTGGGTTCCTGACACTGTTGTAGATGTCCCACAAAATTTGTAAATGCGTGCGCATCTTGGAACTGTTGAATAAGAGTATCCCTATGTCTAGGGGACTACTGAATAAGCTCATATATTGACAACTTCATATGAGTTATCTATATGTTTTGAACTAACCTGCTCCTTATGGTCACCATCGGTCTAGTTGGTGGGCCTGGAATGTTCTAAGCTAGTCGTTGATCTAGCATAGCTTGTATTCTAATGGGAGCATGAGGTTGATTCGATTGATCATACCTCCCGTGTCTAGTGACAACATTCACCATGCCTACGAACCCCTGGGTAGGTGGTTCAATTCTCACTTGATTGACCTAGTCGACGTTGTTACGAGGTGCCTCATGATTAGGTAGTGGATTCTTGAAAATTCCCATGTTTCTACTGTCGGGAGCTTATGGATTGTCTGGTACTACAAGCTCTCCTTTTTCTATTATGTTCTGCACAATGTGTTTGAAGGACCAACATGTCTCAATGTCGTGGCCTTTCGCTCTGTGGAATATGTAGAATAGATCGTCTTGATGCCACTTCAAATTTGGCACATTCAGATCTATTAATTTAACCTCGAGCAATCGTATGGCCTTGGCCTTACACAGTTGATGGAAAATCAAAGTCATCGATTCTGTCAGAGGTGTGAACTGGCGAGGTAGGCGCTATTCTCTATTTTTTCCCTTATAGTTGTTTTTGCATGTTTCATAATGCATAGGAGGAGGTTGGACCTGATAATTAGGCTTTTGATGTCCCTTGTCCTCTCCTCCAAGATTTAGTACTACTTGATTCACATGGGCCTGCTTGCCCTGTTACTTCATAGTACTCTTTTTAAACCCTTCTTTCTTGATCTTGAGCTTCAAGTTCCCTTCTTGCAACTTGATGTCCTTGATCACCTTGGCTTGCACCACATCTTCCTTGAATGTAGTGTACTGTTGCAGTTGCAACAGTAGCGAGATGTGCTTGGCACAACTCTTTGTAAACATTCGAGTCAATTCGACTGTAGGAATAGGGAATGGTAGCTTTACCATTATTCTACGCCATTTCTTTTTGTATTGCTCGATGGGCTCGTCGTCACGCTGAGCTAGCGCAGCCAAATCGAAAAGGTTGGCCTGTTTCTTGATGCCAAATGAATAGCATTCAAGAAATGCATCAGCTAATTGCTCGAAACTAGTAATACTGTGTTTCTTTAGCTAGTTGAACCACTCTCAGGCCAGGTCAGAGAGTGTCATAATGAAGGTGCACAACAACAAGGCATCATGAATCTTTATCTGGAAATAAGCATCCAAAAAACTCGTAACATGCTCTTGCACATCCTCATCACCCTTGAATTTTTCTAACCTGGGCATATTAAAATGCTCGAGATATGGAGGCATAGGCACCGAGGGGTCTAGAGGTTCATTATGTATCTTCCTCAGTGTCAATTTTTGCATAGCCACGCCTTGCCTCTCTATTGCTTTGTCCTTATCAGCAAAAACCTTATACGCCTTAGAAGACAAAAAGTCCTCCTCCCTAAGCTGACATGGATGCGGTCTAGGAGGTAATGTCTTCTTTGGGGGAGGTGGAGGATGTGGCTCTTCCTCCTCCTCAACTCGATAACTCTCAGGATACTCCTGATCGTATTCATCTACATCTACATGTTCATGTTGCCTCTATCTAATATCATTGAGTGATGACAGTTGCTCCCTCTATTGGGCACTAACATGAGTACAAGCATCTCTGTGCTCCTTGTGCATATCAACTAGGGACACAAACCTCCTATGCACACGCTCTCTATGCTCCTTGGGAGGGTATAGGCCATCCTTGGCTAGTCGATCCTCCTGCTCTATGTGCTCCTTCTGAGCTAGAATACGCTCCTCACACATGCGCTGCTCATATAATCTCTGTCGTAGGAGCCTTTGCGCTTGAATATTTTTATCTTCAATATGTTGCCTCTCTAGGCGAGCATCCTCCAATTGATCTTGGAGGAGTTGACCTCTTTGATCAGACACCAGTCTATGTGATCTGTCGATCTGGTCGGCCGTGGGAGGCCTCTGGTGTGTACACTCTATGCAAGCTACCTTATGGGTTTTGTACCCATCGAACAAATGTGCTGATGGCAGACGTGTGACATGAGGGTGCTTAGAAGCCTCTCCATGCTCTCTAGTGATCTTGATACAACTGCCGCTATGCTCACTCGGAGTGCGAGTGGACGGAGTTGTAGGCTTGCAGTCTAGCTACTCAATCACACTACCTAGACCATCCAACTGTCTAGACCTCCACTACTCATGCGGTGGTGTTCCATTAGCTCCCACATTTGATATATCAATGGTGATCTTGTATGGTGGGCCATGCACGGGAGTATAGGTGGACCTATGCTCGAAAGCGAGCATGTCCTCTTACCCCTGAATGGGCATATCCCTAGTTCGTCGATACTCTGACTGTGGAGGATTAGAACCTCCTGTGGATCTAGTATGTATGGGAACAAACTTGGTCCCCCACACAACATATTCCTCGATCGATCCTGTGGGCGCGTGTGCAGTGCGATCTTGGTAATGGCTTTGGAGTAGAGCATCCTCATGCTAAGAAGCTTTGTGCTCAGTCCTATGCCTATAGGAGTGTAACAAAGCTCCTCTATCGAGGGTCTGCTCAACGGGATCTCCTCGTGTCGATTTGTCACCTCTAATGCTCATCGAACATCGTTCGGTTTGCTCATGTGTATGAGGACTCGACACATGTTGTTGTGAACCAGTTGGGGGTTGATCATGGGCATCGGTCCTAGACCTTTGTCGATCACCTTGTGTGTTCACCATTTGTGTACCTAACATCTAGATGTGTTTTATTATGCAAACAAGGTATACAAATGATGATTATCTCCTTTTAAATTTTTATTGTGAGCCCTAAACTGTTTGATGTTGTTTTTAGATGTGTTGTATCAGTGTTAGAAACTCTCGCATGTTTTGAAAGATTGTTGAATACTCAATTAAATTGGCTTTCACCTATATACCTATAGCTCGACAACTTGGTGATGAAACCCAAGTCACGTAAACCAACCTATAATGTGTGGAAGTGAAGCCCACACACGATCAGAGGGCACAAGTCCTCCCAGTTACCCATTTTCCCCCAATCAGCGTCATATCCTCCGAAGAGGAGTATATGCAAATTTTTTAGGGTACGAAAGGATCTTGAAACTGGTATGGTCTAGTATCACAAGGTACCTGAAATTTGAGCCAACGGATGAAAATTATGCCCACCGTCATTGAACCCTACTAATGGTTGGAGATGAAGCCCAACTCACTAGCGTTTAAGTGTTAGGTGGTGTGTGTGGTTCCTTTTACTTTGCAAAAATGACAAATGCATAGAAGAGCATAATGATCATTCCTACATGATATGCATGAAAAGAAAGGAATGTTTCAAATTCAGAAAGAATGCATGCTAATGTCTTATATGATTTTTTGACGATGCAATTACAATGACATGGCCGCTAATTGGGCCTTAAGCATACAAACGACATGCAATATCTATCAAGGTCGCTATATTTAGGGGTGTACTGCAATCAGAGGTCCGCTATTCCCAACAACGCCTTTCTAATGAAAGGAAAATAGAAACAAACTAAGACTTGTTCATTGAATTTTTTTTATTTAAGTTCCTAGTTTGCAACAATTCAATGCTTTCTGAAAAACACAGAGCAAAAAATGCAAAAAAGAGTGAAATTGGGTCCTACCTTAGCTCTTGCTCTATTGCCCCTATTGTCTGCCTTTTCCTCTGTTAACCGCAGGTCCGATCTGCAGGCTGCAGTGGTGACCGCAGGTTACAGCCGTAGGCCAAAAAATAATCGTAGCTGAAAGCTGCGATTAACACCTGAGATGAAAAAAACAAAGAGGTCAATACTTAGGGGCTAGAAATATGGAGTTCCGCCATGATCGCCATCTAACCTAACCACGGAGTGTGCACCTAGCTATTGTATTGATCTATATCATCATGAAAGCATAAAGATTCACACAAGTACATAAATTGAACAAAACAACATAAGTAAGGTTTCTTGTATTAATCTTTGAATGAGCTTTGATTACAAATATGCCCTCTTAGGGTCACTTGAAATATGATACTGATATTACAATTTCCAATGCCCTCAATAGGGTAGGCGCACTTATAGTGCTCTATTGATTAGTCACAAACTACCTTGGGGTGGAGCTGACCCCCTTCTTCGCGATGTGGAAGGATTATGACATAAGCTCCTCTTGCACCTGTCTCCCTACAAACAAGAAACAACAAAACATGATTAAAAATATTGATAGCCTCTCGTGATGAGGCCCTTTAAGGAAATATGTATGTAAATGCCATTAAACTAGTAAAACAAGAAAACATAAAGAAAGACTTTAAACTATTCTAATTAGATCAAGAATTATACTACAACATGAAGGATATGAATAAGCAAATGATGCATGTATCAAATATCAAGTTAGGAGCAATAAAGTGCATAAAAGATCCAATATACTCCTACTTAACACAATGCATGAAATGACCAATTCCTACTGTCAAAGTTTCTCTAAAATGCAATTAAACCTATGAAAAGACTAATATAACTAATCTATGCAATCAAAAGCAAAGCAAGTAAGGTGATCAATAACCTATTGTAAATCATAGCTATGATGGGCGGTCTACACTGTGAATCACGCCTGACAGCCACGGTTTGACCTCTGATAGGTTTACCCTTAGAATTAGGGGTAGTGGGTTTGATCTCCTTATCCAAATTGATGTTCAAGGGTCACCTTTGTTGTCCTCTAAAATATTTGGTAGTCAAATTGCTATGAAGGGCCTTCGTTTACCCGAATTTGTGTTTCTTGAATCTCCTAGGAACCTAGGGCATCCATGGCTAATTGGTCTTTAGGTGAATAGCAAAGGGGCTCTCAAATGCACAAATTCAGTATGCAATTTGATAGGGCTTCGCTGCTCTCTTGATCAATTAACTCTCTCCTAATAATTTTCTAGCACTTCGTTATACAAATCATCTATATATCCTCCCCATTTTGAGGGGGGTATTTATAGCATGCCCCTAGGGCTAGGGGTGGCTTCATGGAGAAGCCAAGACGAAGAAGGGTGATTAGGATAGTTGGGATGGAAGCCTCTGGAATCTTCCATCCTTCAACTACTTCCTTCTAGATCTTTTGGCCGTTCCAACCAATTTGGCTTGGATGGAAGGCCTAACTGAACTTCAGTTAATACTGCAGGTCACAGTTGTGGTACAGACTGCAGACCATAGGTGTCAAACATGGTTTAGATTGTAGACCACAGGTCTGGGCTACAGTTCAGGCTGCTTAGACCAAAATGCCTAAATTGAGTGGTTAGAACCACTGCTCTACCTTGGAGTCTGTCCAAGATCCTCCTTATGATTTTGTAGCATGTCCATATGAGTAGTCACCCTCGACATGACGCGTTTTAGGTGTCTACAAATAGCATTATTGCATCCTAAATAGAATTTGTTGCTATTGTATGGTTTGTCATCGTATTATCAGATAAATGATATAGGGTCCCATAAGATTCTCCTTTTGCTACTACAAGGGCTCCTCTAGTAATTTTGAAGTAGTTGTTACCGAAAGTAACAAAATACCCTAAATTATTCATCATCTTGATTAAGAGTAAATTATTCTACAAATCATACATATGTTGTACATCACATAACATATTTTCTCTACCATCATATCCTTATGTCCCCTCTTACCATAATTTCTAAAGGATGATCATCACCCAAGTAGACCATCCCACTATAGTATGGTTGATATTTGTGAAACTAGTCTTTGTGAGGAGACATGTGGAAAGATGCACCTGTCAAAAACCTAGTATATAAAATAAATTTATTGTTGCTGATACATAAAGCCTTACATGATGTCGTCTCTCTTAAATCTATTGTACTGGATTTAGATAATGGCTAAATTTTCTTTTCACCATTCTTTTCCTTTTTTAGCTTCCAACAGTCATTCTTTGAGTTCCTGGCTTCCCACATTGCCAACACTTCCCTTTCGGCTTGCATCCTTTAGACTTAGATCTGGACTATGATCTACCTTGTTTACTAATCTCAAAATATCGACCTCTCACAAATAGGGCTTCATTGCTTGAGGGTTCCAAAGATATTTTTTACCTCAACTCTTCTACCAATAAAGCGACTACCACATCATCAAATTTAAAGCTCCTGATGATGCATTACTGATGGTCATCACCATATGATCCTAAGTGTCTAAGAGGAAACAAAGTAGGGTGATAGCTTTGTCCTCATCCTCCATCTTCACACAAACTAGTTTACTAATAAGGGTATTAAACTCATTCAAATTATCTACCACAGAATAACCCTCCTTCATCCTGAGGCTATAAAGTAATTTTTTTATAAAAAACCTTATTTGTTGTTGATTTTGTTTCATACAACTTTTCAAGATTCTTCCAGAGGTCTTTCGCGGTCTTTTCTTCAGCAACATTGAACAAGATAGAGTCTGTTAGGCAAAGACAAATTGTAGAAATCGCCTTCCTATCTAGCATTGCCCACTCCTCATATTTTACATTGCTTGGTTTACTCGTGATCTCTTTTAAGGCTAGGGCTTGGTCATTTTGAACTAGCAAATCCTCCACCTTCATCTTCCATAGGGAAAATTTCCTACCATCAAATTTCTCAACCTTGAACTTGGTTACACCTCCTGTCATTATTGAGCTCCCACTCGCACAAAACCCTAAGAATTGATACCATATGTTAGTAAAATATTAAAATTTATGTGCAAGCAAAAAAAACAATAACACATAAAAGATGATAACACAAATATTTTACGCGAAAACCTACAATGTGTAAGAAAAACCACGAGGCCATGGCAACTTCATTATTTTATTGATTTCAGCAAACTTTACATTCACACAACTTTTGTACATGCAAGGGATCGTTCCCATTTTATAGATAAACAAAGGAAGACTTTGAAAAATATTTCTTTCCTCTCCAAATGGAAGACTCCAAAAACTATTTGTTTTGTCTCCCAGAGTTACCCATCTTGAAATGAACTAGGTTTACCATCATCAGTTAACAAAGCAAAAGATGACTAAAAAATAGGAGAATACTTTTACAAAAACTTTTTTGGATGTGTAGATCTTCTAATCTAATGATCGGTTGATTGTGGCTCTTGGTCTTGTGACTATTTTGGCTGCTCTACTTATTGTTCTGCATGCTGATCAAAAACTTTAGCATGTTGATTTTCATTTTCATCTTCGTTCATATGTACTTCAACTGGTACAACATTAGGTGTTTGTTATACTCCTTCCTTTGAATTGTTTTTTCATCTAGAATAACATATCAGCTAATATTTACCTTGTGGGTAGTATGATCCCATAGTTTATACCCCTTCATTGTATCTCCATAGCCAAGAAAAACACATTTGGTTGACTTTGGGTCAAGTTTGGACCTATTTTATTTAGGCACATGGGCAAATGCATCACAGCCAAAGGTAACCAAATGAGATTAATCAATTGGCTTACACCACCAAACCTCCTCTAAAATTTGTCCATCCAACGCAGTTGTAGGTGACATGTTAATAAGGTAAACAATTGTATTAACAACATCTGTCATAAACCTTTTATCTAACATGGATGCATTGAGCATGCTTCTTACATGTTCCATGATTATGAAATTCATCTGCTCAGCCACACCATTTTGTTATTGAGTATATGGTACAATATTTTGGTGCTTAATTCCTTTCTACATATAAAATTTTTCATATTCCTTGAAGTAATATTCACCCCCATTTTCTGACCTAAGACATAAAATAGGCTTGCCCAAACTTTTCTCCACTCATGCTTTGAACTCTTTAAATTTCTACAAACCTTTCTAACTTCTTCTTTATAAAAAAAACCAACACTCTCCTAGAGTAATCATCTATAAAAGTCAAAAAATAGATAGCACCATTTAAGTACTGAGTGGGGACTAGTCCAAATATATCAAAATGTATAAATTATAGAAAATCAGAACTCTTACCAAGGCTTGCAGTAAATTGAACCCTCTTTTGTTTACCAAAAATATAGTGCTAACACAAGTCTAAATTACAAGAATTAATCCCAAAAAGAATATCTCGATCATACAAAATTTTTAAACCTTTTTCACTCATATGCCCTAGGCATTGATGCCATAGCATTACTCCATCCTGAATATAAGTTGTTGTTGTTGCATGGTTTGTCATCGTATTACCGCATAAACGATATAGGGTCCCATAAGATTCTTCTTTTGCTACTACAAGGGCTTCCCTAGTAATTTTATAGTAGTTGTTACCAAAAAAAATAAAATACCCTAGCTTATCCATCATCTTGATTGAGAGAAAATTCTTTTGTAAATCAGACACATGTAGTACATCACATAACATATTTTCTCTACCATCGTCTAGTCTGATCCTTATATCCCCTCTTCCTATAACTTCTAAAGGATGATCATCACCTAAGTAGACCATCCCACTATAGTATGGTTGATATTTGTCGAACCAATCTCTGTGAGGAGACATGTGGAAAGATGCAACCATTCAAAACCCAGGTAAATAAAATATATTTATTGTTGCTAATACATAAAGCCTCACATATTATTGTCTATCCTCAATCTGTTGTATTGAATTCAGCTAATGGCTAAATTTTTTTTCACCATTCTTTTTCTTTTTTAGTTACCAATAGTCCTTCTTTGAGTTTCCTAGTTCACAATGCCAGCACTTCCCTTTCAGTTTGCATCCTTTAAAATTGGATGAAGACTGTGATCTACCTTGTTTACTCCTCTCGAAAGATCGACCTCTCACAAATAGGGCTTCATTGGTTGAGGGTTCTAGAGATATTTTTTACCTCAACTCTTCTACCAACAAAGTAGCTACCACGTCATCAAATTTTAGAGCTCTTGATGATTCAATCCTAATGGTCATCACCATATGATCCTACGTGTCCAAGAGAGAACAAAGTAGGGTGATAACTATATCCTCATCCTCCATCTTCATACGAAACTAGTTTATTGATAAGGGTATTAAACTCGTTCAAATTATCTACCACAGATGAACCCTCCTCTATCCTCAAGCTATAAAGCTATTTTTTTAGAAAACCTTATTTTTTGTTGATTTTGTTTCATACAAATTTTCAAGCTTCTTCCAGAGGGCTTCCATGGCCTTTTCTTCAGCAACATTTAATGATATAGATTCTGCTAGGCAAAGACAAATTGTAGAAATCACCTTCCTATCCAGCGTTGCCCACTCGTCATCTTTCATGTTGTTTGGTTTACTCACGACCCCTTTCAAGGCTAGGGCTTGGTCATTTTGAACCAGTAAATCCTCCACCTTCATCTTTCATAGGGCGAATTTCCTACCATAAAATTTCTCAATATTGAACTTGGTTACACTTCCTATCATTGTTTCAGCTCCCACTCTCACAAAACCCTAAGCTCTGATACCAAATGTTAGTAAAATACTAAAATTTATGTACAAGCATAAAACACAATAACGCATAAAATACAGTAACACGAAGATTTTACATGGAAACTTGCAATATGTAGTCAAAACCACGGGTTAATGGCAACTTTGTTATTTTATTAATTTTAGCAAACTTTACATTCACACAACTTTTGTACAGGCAAGGGGTCATTCCCCTTTTATATATAAACAAGGGAAGACTCTGAAAAATTATTTGTTTCCTCTCCCAAAGGAAGACTCCAAAAACTATTTGTTTTCTCTCCTAGAGTTACCCATATTGAATTGAACTAGGCTTACCATCATTAGTTAACAAAGAAAAAGAGGACTAAAAATAGGAGAATACCTTTCCAAACACTTTTGTGGACGTGTAGATCTTCTAACCCAATGATATGTTGATTGTGGCTCTTTATCTTGTGACTATTGTAGTTGCTCTACTTGTTCTTCTTGTTGTTCTGCATTCTGATCAAAATCTTTAGCATACTGATTTTCATTTTCATCTATGTTCATATCTACTTCAATTGGTACAACATTAGGTGTTTTTTGTACCTCCTTCCTTTGCATGGATTTTTCATCTAAAATAACATCTCAGCTAATAGTTACATTGTGGCCAGTAGGATAACATAGTCTTTGTTGGCAATTTTGGGTACTTTGGGTACATTGCCTTTGCTCAAGTATATAAGTTGTCATTGATGTCAAGAAGCTTTTGAAGGAATTTGATTTGATGTCAAATAATTTGTTTTGATGAAGGTTACGGCATGACAGTTTCAAAGGTCTTTTGCAAACCCCATGTTGACAAAGAAAAAGGCAAGTGGAAAAACTGTCGCGATTTTGCGACATGTTGGCAGACAAAAAGGCAAGTGAAAAACTGTCGCGATTTCACGACATGTTGGAAGAAAAAGAGAAAGCAGGAAGAAGTGTCACGATTTCGTGACAAGTTCGAAGAAAGAGAACAAGTTGAAAAAGTGTCGCGATTTCGGGACATGTCGCATTTTCACGACTTGTAAAGTGCAAGAAGGCAAAGAAGGAAAAGTGTCGCGATTTCATGACAATTTGCAAGAGGGTTTGTACGGACGAAAAAGTGTCACGATTTCGCGACAGGTTCGAGAGAAAGAGCTCGCAGAGAAAAAGTGTCATGATATCGTGACATGTCAGGTTTTCGCGACCCGAAGAACAGAAAAGAGCTAAGGAGGAAAAGTGTCGCGATATCATGACATGTCGCAATTTCGCGACTCAAAGAGCAAAGAAAACGTACGAAAGCTGAAAGTGTCACGATTTCATGACAGATGCAAAGAAAACGTACGAAAGCTGAAAGCGTCACGATTTCATGACAGGTTGCAAAGAAAACGTACGAAAAGTTGATAGCGTCACGATTTCGCGACGGGTTACAAGGAAAGCGTACGAAAGCTGAAAGCATCACGATTTCGCGACGGGTTGCAAAGAATGCGTACGGATGCAAAAAGTGTCATGATTTTGTGACAGGCAGAAAAGAAAGCAGACGAAAGCAGAAGTGTCACGATTTCGTGACAGAAACTGAAAGCAGGTCTTCTATAGGAGAAGTGTCATGATTTCACGACAAAAGCAAAGAGGAAGGCTATGAAGACAAAAGTGTCGCGATATCACGACAGAAGTGAAGACGAAGTCTGCAGAGGCAGAAGTGTCACGATTTCATGACAAAAGCAAAGTTGATGCTGACAAAGACAGAAGTGTCGCGATATCATGACAAGAGCTTAGTTAAAGTTGACAAAGGCTGAAGTGTCGCGATATCGCGACAAAAGCAAAAAGAAAGTGTACGGTTGCAAAGGTGTCACGATATCGTGACATGTTGTAGTTTCACGGCAAAAGCTACAGAAGAGTTATAGAGGCAGTTGAAGCCGACAAAGTTAAATGTGAGCCGACGAAGATTAGGGTTTGTAGCCGATGAAGTTTAGGGTTGTGCAACCGACTAAAGATCAGGGTTACAGTCGACTAAGATTAAGGTTTTGATCTTGAAAGTGTTATTATAAAAGGCAGGCTATTTTGAAGAGTTGGTTGTGTTGTTAGTTGTGACGTTCGTAGATAGAGCGCAGAGTGAGAAGTTCGATCGTCGAGAGCAGAGTGCAAAATTTGATCGAAGTGTGCAGAGTGAGCGAAGAGTCATGGTGAATTGTTCTAAGTGTCGTTGTGATTGCGTAGAGAGTGCAAAGGTTGAAGTTCGACCAAGTGCAGCTGTGATTGCATAAAGAGAGCAGAGGGCATAAAGAGCACAAAGGGCAAAGACGAATGCAGAGTGCTGTTGTATGAGGACAGAGGTGCATTGGTTCTTTGAGAAGAACCTGAGGACAGATTTGGCAAGTCTTTGAGAAGGCTTGTGTGCAGAGGATTGATTTGTTCAAGTGTTGGACAGATCCGACAGACAGAGGAAGACTTGTACTAGACCGACTGACTGTGTTTGGTACGAGTTTTTGAGCTGCTATGGACGTGATCATAGAAGGCGAAGGTCTCTTAGGCTAAGCATTGAGGACAGGAGGTCTTCGGTGGAAAGGAGTTCCACGTTTTGGCAAGAGGTAGAGGCGGTTGATCTTCCGAGGGATCATTTCCGAGCAGAGGGGAAGGTATCTCCTTTGAGAAGAGGCTCATAAATTCTGATTGGGGGAAGGTATCTCCTTTGGGCCGAGGCTCATAAACATTGTAATTGGGAAGGATTCCCAAAGAACTTTGAGATAACTTTTAGAGAAAAGTTTTGTGGACGTAGCCCAACCATTCTGGGTGAACCACGTTAAAATTGGTGTCACTTTGTGGATGATATTGTGCATTGTTTTGATATTGCTTTGGGTATATTGCTTTACTATTTTGAAGTATAAAGGAAAAAGTAAAAAGAGGTCTTATATTGTTCACCCCCCTCTCAGTATAAGCTTGTGTTCTTCAATTGGTATCAGAGCGGGTGCCTTCGAAAAGTTTAACAGCTTGAAGGAAAAGCTAGTAAAGAACACAATGGATCATTCAAGTAGCAATGCAACACCTATTCTTGATGGGTCGGATTTTGGTCTTTGGAGTGCAAGGATGAAGGTTCATCTAATGGCACTTGGTAATGAGGTATGGGAAGTGATTGAAGATGAGTACACTATTCCTGTACATGGTCCTAATACTAAAGAAGAAAGGCTCCTACATCACAACAATTCAAAAGCAATGAATGCAATCTTGAAAGGCTTACAGAAAGCAGATCTCACCAAAGTGATTCACTGCAAGACAACTAGTGAAATGTGGAAACAGTTGAAGGTGGTTCATACGGGTGATACAAATGTCGGAAAGGCCAAGTTGAGACACTTCAAAGGTATGTTTGAACAACTCAAGATGAATGATGATGAAAATATTAGTGACTACATGCTTCGTATGGATGAGGTTGTTAACTCCATGAAAGACTTAGGTCTTGAGCTTGCTGAAAATGATGTTTGTGATAAGATTTTAAGATCTCTTCCTAATAGATTTAGTGAAAAGATTTCTGCTATTGAGGAAGCTAAAGATTTGGATAAGTTGAAAAAGGATGAGCTCCATAGTATACTTGCGGCATTTGAGTTGAGAACTCAAGTGAAGGTTGATGTCAAGAAAGAGGCGACTTTCAAGGCTACCAAGAAATCCAAGGGTAAACAACTTCAAGAGAGTGATGAGTCTTCTAGTGATGAAGAGGCATATTACAACAAGAAAGGCAAGTTCTCTAGAAAGCACAAAAGCGTGAAAAATATAAGATGTTTCAATTGTGGAAATTTTGGTCATTATGCTACTGACTGTACTGTTCCCAAGAATGAAAGTGATGAAGATAAACAAGATTCTATGAGCAAGGTTTCGAAAAGCATAAGCATCACAGAAAGAACAAATATGAGCACAACAATCAAGGAAAGAGGTATTCTCATAGGCACAAGAAGAGTTTCTACCTAGACAAAGCAAGTAAGTGTTCTAGTAGTGATAGTGAAAGTTCTTCAAGTGATAATGAAAATGAGATATTGTTCATATCAAAAAAAGAGGAAGAACCAAAACATAGATTCATTATCATGAAATGTCTTAGATGTGGAAATTTTGGTCACCTTGAGGATGATTGCACAAATAATGATTTGGTTTCTAGTATGTATGAGGATGCTTCAGAAAACTATAAGGAAGATGCATGTATGGTTTTTGAAAAAGGTAGCACCTCTAGTGATAAGAAATCTGAAAAAGGCTTTGATGATTCGGAAAGCAAGCAAATAAAGGATCTTGAAAGTGAACTTATTAGTGCTCTTAGTGCTTTGAAAAAGGAAAGAAAGAAGAATGCTAGACTCAAGGATAAGTTAGATGAATGTTGTATGGAGAGAGATGATCTTATAGAAAATCTTGATTTCTCTATAGCTAAGACACAAGAACTCAAGGATGAGTTAGAGTCTAAGGTTCTTGAGTATAGTGAGTTAGAACAGAAAATGGCTTCTTTGAAAGAGGAAACTAAAGAGTACAAGGATAAGCTTTACGAGGTTTCAAGATAGCTCCAAAAAGGTTAAGTCACTCATCAAAGGTCAAAGAAAGACAACAGATAAAACAGGCCTTGGTTTTGTTAAGCCACACAAGGAACAAGTTGGAGAGTCTAGTAAGAGACTCCAAAAGGAAGAGAGTTCTAATGAGGAAAGTATTTCAGATCATGAGTCCTTGAATGATAGATGCGCAGAAACAGAAAACAGAATTCAGAATGAGAAGAAGAATTTTTCGGGACCCAAGAGGTCAAATAAAGGAAAATTTCAAGGCAGATGTTTTGCGTGTCATAGGTTTGGTCACATGGCTTCACATTGCATGGCTCAAGTGAAGAAGGTAAATGACAGTTTTAGAAGTGCTAGTTACTTTCAAGGGTATTGCTACTCTTGTCAACAGTTTGGGCACAAGGCAGTTTATTGCAAGGCAAATAATAGGAACAGGTTTGGTCAGAATAGGTTTGGCCGAATAGGTTTGGTCATAACAGGTTTGGTCGGAAGCGGTGGATTCAAAGATCGGGTTTACCTCGGAGAAACAACATCATCAAGTGTTTCAAGTGCAACAATGAAGGTCACATAATCAGACAGTGTAGAGCTAAAATTCCAGAATACAAAAATAGGAACAGTGGCATGATCAGGTCCAAGGATCAAGGCATGGACAAGAACAGGGATGAGAACAAGAACAAGAACAGTGACAAGAACAGGAATATGGACAAAGAGTTCAAGAGAAGGCCCGACAAGGAAGTTATAGACGTTGATGATGATCAATGCCTAATGGGAGTTTTACTCCCACCCCATAATTAATCACCTCATCAGGAGGTGGGGGAGGGACTAAGCTAAGAGGCTCATTCTTAGTCCCGAGCCCCAAAGGTGACCCTTTGCCATTGATGACAAAGGGGGAGAGATATGAGTAAGGGGGAGAGCTTCAAAGTGAAGAGGAAAGCTTCAAGTCAGGGGGAGCAAAACTTCAAAGGAAGATTCTCAATTGTGGGCATAGTTGGTCAGTTGTTAGCACAGTTGGTTTCAGTTTTGGCTCTTGAGAAGTGTTTTCAGTAAAGGTTTGCCATCAATGACAAAGGGGGAGATTGTTGGCAATTTTGGGTACTTTGGGTACATTGCCTTTGCTCAAGTATATAAGTTGTCATTGATGTCAAGAAGCTTTTGAAGGAATTTGATTTGATGTCAAATAATTTGTTTTGATGAAGGTTACGGCATGACAATTTCAAAGGTCTTTTGCAAACCCCATGTTGATAGAGAAAAAGGCAAGTGGAAAAGCGCGATTTGCAACATGTTGGCAGACAAAAAGGCAAGTGAAAAACTGTCACGATTTCGTGACATGTTGGAAGAAAAAGAGAAAGCAGAAAGAAGTGTCACGATTTCATGACAAGTTCGAAGAAAGAGAACAAGTTGGAAAAGTGTCGCGATTTCGCGACATGTCGCATTTTCGTGACTCGAAAAGTGCAAGAAGGCAAAGAAGGAAAAGTGTCGCGATTTCATGACAATTTGCAAGAGGGTTTGTACGGACGAAAAAGTGTCATGATTTCGTGATAGGTTCGAGAGAAAGAGCTCACCGAGAAAAAGTGTCACGATATCGCGACATGTCGGGTTTTCGTGACCCGAAGAATAGAAAAGAGCTAAGGAGGAAAAGTGTCGCGATATCGCGACATGTCGGGATTTCACGACCTGAAGAACAAAAAAGAGCTAAGGAGGAAAAGTGTCGCGATATCGCGACATGTCGCAATTTCATGACTCAAAGAGCAAAGAAAACGTACGAAAGCTTAAAGCGTCACGATTTCACGACAGATTGCAAAGAAAACGTACGAAAGCTGAAAGCATCATGATTTTGCGATAGGTTGCAAAGAAAATGTACGAAAAGTTGATAGCGTCGCGATTTCACGATGGGTTACAAGGAAAGCGTATAGAAGCTGAAAGCGTCGCGATTTCGTGATGGGTTGCAAAGAATGCGTACGGATGCAGAAAGTGTCGTGATTTCACGACAAGCAGAAAAGAAAGCAGACGGAAGCAGAAGTGTCACGATTTCGTGACGAAACTGAAAGCAGGTCTTCTATAGGAGAAGTGTCACGATTTCGCGACAAAAGCAGAGAGGAAGGCTATGAAGACAGAAGTGTCACGATATCGTGACAGAAGTGAAGACGAAGTCTGCAGAGGCAGAAGTGTCACGATTTCGTGACAAAAGCAAAGTTGATGCTGACAAAGACAGAAGTGTCGCGATATCGCGACAAGAGCTTAGTTGAAGTCGACAAAGGCTGAAGTGTCGCGATATCGTGACAAAAGCCAAAAGAAAGTGTATGGTTGCAAAGGTGTCACGATATCGCGACATGTTGTAGTTTCGTGACAAAAGCTACAGAAGAGTTACAGAGGCAGTTGAAGCCGACAAAGTTAAATGTGAGCCAATGAAGATTAGGGTTTGTAGCCGACGAAGTTTAGGGTTGTGCAATCGACTAAAGATCAGGGTTACAGCCGACTAAGATTAAGGTTTTGATCTTGAAAGTGTTATTATAAAAGGCAGGCTATTTTGAAGAGTTGGTTGTGTTGTTAGTTGCGACGTTCATAGATAGAGCGCAGAGTGAGAAGTTCAATCGTCGAGATCAGAGTGCAAAATTCGATTGAAGTGTGCAGAGTGAGCGAAGAGTCATGGTGAATTGTTCTAAGTGCCGCTGTGATTGCGTAGAGAGTGCAAAGGTTGAAGTTCGACCAAGTGCGGCTGTGATTGCGCAAAGAGAGCAGAGGGCATAGAGAGCACAAAGGGCAAATACGAACGTGAAGTGCTACTGTATGAGGATAGAGGTGCACTAGTTCTTTGAGAAGAACCTGAGGATAGATTTGGCAAGTCTTTGAGAAGGCTTGTGTGCGGAGGATTGATTTGTTCAAGTGTTGGACAGATCTGACAGACAGAGGAAGACTTGTACTAGACCGACTGACTGTGTTTGGTACAGGTTGCTAAGCTGCTGTGGACATGATCATAGAAGGCAGAGGTCTCTTAGGCTAAGCATTGAGGACAGGAGGTCTTCGATGGAAAGGAGTTCCACGTGCTGGCAAGAGGTAGAGACAGTTGATCTTCTGAGGGATCATTTCCAGAGCAAATGGGAAGGTATCTCCTTTGAGTAGAGGCTCATAAATCCAGAGCAGAGGGGAAGGTATCTCCTTTGAGCAGAGGCTCATAAATTCTGATTGGGGGAAGGTATCTCCTTTGGGCTGAGGCTCATAAACATTGTAATTTGGAAGGATTCCCAAAGAACTTTGAGATAACTTTTAGAGAAAAGTTTTGTGGACGTAGCCCGACCATTCTGGGTGAACCACGTTAAAATTGGTGTCACTTTGTGGATGATATTGTGCATTGTTTTGATATTGCTTTGGGTATATTGCTTTACTATTTTGAAGTATAAAGGAAAAAGTAAAAAGAGGTCTTATATTTTTCACCCCCCCTCTCAGTATAAGCTTGTGTTCTTCAGTCTTTACCCCTTCATTGTATCTCCATAGCCAAGAAAAACACATTTGTTTGACTTTGGGTCAAGTTTGGACCTTTTTTCTTTAGGCACATGGGCAAATGCATCATATCCAAAGGTATGCAAATGAGAGTAATCAATTGGATTACAACACCAAAACTCCTCCAAAATTTATCCATCCAATGCAGTTGTAGGTGACATGTTAATAAGGTAAACAATTGTATTAACAACCTCTGCCAAAAACCTTTTATCCAACATGGATGTGTTGAGCATGCTTCTTGCATGTTCCATGATTATGTGATTCATTTTCTTAGCCACACTATTTTGTTATGGAGTATATGGTACAGTCTTCTGGTTCTTAATTCCTTCCTACATACAAAAATTATCAAATTCCTTGGAGCAATATTCACCCCCCTTATCTGACCTGAGATATAAAATAAGCTTGCCCAAACTTTTCTCCACTCGTGCTTTGAACTCTTTAAATTTTTGCAAAGCTTCTGACTTCTTCAAAAAATAAACCCACACTCTCCTAGAATAATCATCTATAAAATTCAAAAAATAGATATCACCATTTAAGTACTAAGTGGAGACTAGTCCAAAAATATCAAAATGTATAAGTTGTAAAAAATCAAAACTCTTACCAGGGCTTGCAGTAAATCAAACCCTCTTTGTTTACCAAAAATACAGTGCTCACACAAGTCTAAATTACAAGACTTGATCCCAAAAATCTTACCTCGATCATGCAAAAATTTTAGACCTTTTTTCACTCATATGTCCTAGGCGTTGATGCCATAGCATTATTGCATCATGAGTAGAAGTTGTTATTGCATGGTTTGTCACCGTATTACCACATAAACAATATAGGGTCCCATAATATTCTCCTTTTGCTACTACAAGGGCTCCTCTAGTAATTTTTTAGTAGTTACCAAAAGTAACAAAATACCCTAGCTTATCCATCATCTTGATTAAGAGCAAATTATTTCTCAAATCAAACATATGTCGTACATCATATAACATTTTTTCTCTACCATTGTCTAGTCTGATCCTTATGTCCTCTCTTCCCATAATTTCTTAAAGGTGATCATCACCCAAGTAGACCATCCCACCATAGTATGGTTGATATTTGTCAAATCAATCTTTGTGAGGATATTTGTGGAAATATGCACCCATCGAAAACCCAAGTATATAAAACATATTTGTTGTTGTTGATACATAAAGCCTCACATGTTGTCATCTCTCCTGAATCTGTTATACTGGACTCAACTGATGGTTGAATTTGCTTTTCACCATTATTTTTCTTTTTAGCTGCCAATAGTCCTTTGAGTTCCTTGGCTTCCCACAATGCCAACACTTCCCTTTCGATTTGCGTCCTTTAGACTTAGATCTAGACTATGATCTACCTTATTTACTCCTCTTGAAATATCGACCTCTCATAAATAAGGCTTCATTGGTTGAGGGTTCCAGAGATAGTTTTTACCTAAACTCTTCTACCAATAAAGCGACTACCATGTCATCAAATTTAAGAGCTCTCAATGATGCATTACTAATGATCATAACCATATGATCCTAGGTGTCCATGAGGGAACAAAGTAGGGTGATAGCTTTGTCCTCATCCTCCATATTTATACTAACTGAAACTAGTTTACTGATAAGGGCATTAAACTCATTCAAATGATCTACCACAAATGAACCCTCCTTCATCCTTAGGCTATAAAGCTATTTTTCAAAAAAACCTTATTTATTGCTGATTTTTTCATACAACTTTTCAAGCTTCTCTAAGAGGGCTTCCACAGTCTTTTCTTTAGCAACATTGAACAAGATAGAATCTTCTAGGAAGAGATGGATTGTAGAAACTGCCTTCCTAACTAACATTTTCCACTCCTCATCTTTCACACTGGTTGGTTTACTTGTGACCCCTTTCAAGGCTAGGGCTTGGTCATTTTGAACCATAAAATCCTCCATCTTCATCTTCCATAGGACGAAGTTCCTTCCATAAAATTTCTCAATATTAAACTTGGTTACACCTCTTATCATTGTTTTAGCTCCTACTCACACAAAACCCTAAGCTCTGATACTAGATGTTAGTAAAATATTAAAATTTATGTGCAAGTAGAAAACACAATAACACATAAAAGATAGTAACACAGATTTTACATGGAAACCTGCAATGTGCAGGAAAAACCACATGGCAATGACAACTTCGTTATTTTATTGATTTTAACAAACTTTACATTCACACAAATTTTGTACATTTTGGATGCAAGACAAATCTTATACTAACCATTGGATCAAATAAGTGTCCTAAGTAATGTTATTAGGTTGCGTTTTGTTTGATTTTGTTGTTTCTATTCATAACCTAGGCCATAAGTAAAAAGGAAAAATATTTGATTGTTTTTTCTAGGCATTCAAAAAGAAAATAACATCTATTTTTGCATCTAGGGTTTAGGTTGTTTTTGCATTCCCTCGGTTCCTTGATCAAAGAAATAGATTTTATTTCTTGCAAGCTAGGGTTATATATCATTAAATCAAAAAATTATATTAGGGTTAGTCATTATTTTATTGCATCTTTTGTGCTTTGCATTATTCTTTTGTTTCCATAGTTTAGTTTTAGAAAGGTCAAACATATATGTTTGTTTAAATCATACATTACACATTTCCACCCTAAAATTGGAGTGAATCCTAAAACCGTTCATAGTGAACCCTTTTCCTTGTCCACTGAGTGTAGATATATAACACACCCCCACAACCACCTCGTATCCTAGTAGATCCCATCAAGAATCATATGTGGTAGGGCAGTTTTCCCCCTCTATAGACCCATTGGGTAGAGTTATCTCGATTGTAGATAAACATTGATCCACTAAGTAAGTTTGACCAGAACCATACTCGAATTCCCACCCTTGTGCCAAAAATATAGGTCTTTTTGGAATATCCCTAATAATACTAGTGGAAATAAAATTATCAGTAGCTCCACTATCTATTAAAACTTTTATGTCTTTATCAAACAACTTACCATTTAATAAAATCAATGTAGCTTGTCCATCCAATTTCTAACTCCCAATAACAACATCTATTCGATGTGATTGCTCCTATGCCTTGTGACTCGAATCTGATCTTTGGGGACATTTCTTAGCATAGGGAGCCCCTCCACATATATAGCAACCTATCCTAGGTGCATGTGGCCTCTATTATATTTTCTCCCCTATATTTATTTTTGTGTTGATTCTATTTTCTTATGGGGACAAGGATTTGAATTATCCCATTTTTTAAATTTCTTCTTGTTTAGCCCTTTACCTTCATTGTTCTTATTGTTGAACTTCTAGTTGCCCTTGTTCCTTTTGTTTTTCTCCTTATCCCACTTCACAAATCTGACAATCTTTCTTTTCTTGAGTTTAAGTCTCTCTTATTCAATCAAGCCTGAATAATTGAAGGACTTTTTAGTTTTAATATTAGTTTCCCCTTGTCTAGCCAAGTCATAGACCTCTTATAAAGTTTTAGGTTTGAGCAAATTGATCAATCTCCTTATCTTAGGATCTATCTCAAGACTTAACTTATGTACTTTTAGATGTTCATTTTTCTCATACTCTAGAAAATACTTTAAGAGTTTCATGTATCTCTATAAATACACTTATGTTGATAGCGATCCTTGTTGAAGTGTAGAGGATTCCTCAAATTTATTTATATAAAATTGTTGAGAAAGAAATTTTTTCTTAAAAGCTTCAATGAAATAATCTCACTTGAGTTTCGTGGCTTGGATTTTTTTGCATGAATTGAACATGTCCCATCATTCTAGGGCTACATCCAGAAGATGAAGGGTAGCCCACACAATCTTAGTCTCAAAGGAGTAACATTTCATGCAAAAGAAAGTTTCTAACTCTTTCAGCCATGACTCAATCACATCTCCTCCTTCTTTCTCATTAAATTTAGTTACTTTAACATTCTTGAGATCTCTTGCTAACTCAGCCTCTATTCGGGTTCTACCTTCAAGGCTTCTTCTGATAGGGTTCCCTTTTTGTCTACCCTCAACATTTATAGTACTAGCTTATTTAGTGATCAAGGTTTCTATCAATTTTTGTTGTTGTTCCAATCACTCTTGAAGCAACATCACTACAAAGGAGAGATCTTATGTTCTCTCATTAGATCTTATTATTTCATGAACGGTCTTGTCAAATTTACTACCATATCAGTCCTTGTTCTAGGAGTCATCGTTCTCCCAGTTTTCTTACTAGAGTCCCAGTTCATCCAGTATTTTGTGTTGCACCACCTTCTTGTGCAACCATTTTGGTTTTCTTTGATGAACTTCCTTTTTGAATAGGTGCCATCCCTATCCACAAAAGGAAGTTAGGTAAGTTACAATTCTTCCTCAATTGTACTTCAAAAAAAAATAGCTTCATTCTCCTCATGAGCTAACAATAATATTATCAATCAATCAATAATATTTAGGGTCACACTTGCCTACTCATAAGGTGCTTACCCTAAATTTGCACATCAAGTCAAGGTTCAACCTAGTCACACTCCATAAAAGCTTCTAGTCCTACAAACCTAGAGCTCTCATATAAATTGTAATAACCCAAAACCATCAACCCATTTTTTTTAAAGAATGATTAATTCACAAGGGAGACACCATTATTTTATTTATCTTTGTATACAAGGCTTCACCGCATTTTAGTTCCAAGTCATTGTAAATGACACTCAGTGGACAGAAGTGACCAACTTCCATATTTTTGTAGGGTTCACCTTACTAAACCTACGTGTTTATAAGGACACCAATAGTGTTCCCTCTACCTTTCCTATACCCTCATTAGTATAGGACCATGTGACCATGGTTTAGGGATTACCCTTTAAATCCCATAACACTTAAAGGGGTATTCCTATTCCCTAACCTGACTCTAAGTCCATCTAGGAAGGTTACTTAAGCGTAGAGCCTTGGTGCTTAGTTACCACACCTTTTTGGGCTAAGGTCATTGCCACTTTGATGACAACTAACGTGATCACTTAATACTACACAATCGAGGGATCACCACTACTAACTTGTGAATGGTTCCTCAAATCCTAGTTGGAATACATCCAATCCTACTTATTCAAGGTGTAAAGATTCACAAGATACCTAGCTATTGTGTCCACACAACTCCTTCCAAGTTTATGATTCCTTAGTTATTTCATCCTCACAACTCATTCTAAGGCTCATATTGAACTAGTTATTGCATACACATAACTCCTCCTAGGATTATATTTTATTATGTTTTGGTTTTCAAGGGTATTCCTAGCCACGCCACCCCAAGGTAATAAATTGTGCATTGAAAAATAACATTATATATAATACTATATGAAAGCATTTATTAAAGATGATCCAACATGCTACAACTGATAATAATGATTCAACATGAAACAAAACCAAATTGCACATAATACAAATGCTTATCATAAAACTCCAAGGATCCTTTTTGTTAACATGCATACTTTAACATAAGATATCCAATTATCATAATGATGCATTCTAGAAATTGAATAAAACCAATTCTATCTATCCATGGCTAAGATTACTTAACACACCTTAAAATTCAAAACCCATAGCATCATTAAAATAATATACTCTTTAAATTTATACAATATTCAAGTTTACAAAACTATTTGAATATAGTAGTCCTTTACATAGCCATTGATTCTTTTTCAACAAAAAAAAAATTTCTAGAGCCTATGAAACCATTCACCACTGATCTTCAAAGTTGTATAATAATCTACAAGCCTCTTTATGACAGGGAGAACCATCCACAACTTATGAAGAATACTTAGGTATCAAGACAACTCTAAATGCAATGCAACTTAAACATGCCACTTTCACAATTCAAACATCCATGCATTAACAAGAAATCTAGCAACCCAAAAAGAGAATCTCATACTTTTTTAATGATTTCTTATCCCACGAGAATCATTATAATAGTTTCTCTTTCAAAACCCACATACAATAATACATCATATAAAGGAGAAACCCATACTTATCTTTATAATGATCACTTAATCCACATAGATCTCAAAAATCATTAAAGATGTTTTCTCCTTCAAAACTAAAATAAACAATCATCATGAAGGATGGCGGGAGTGAAAGCGGGAGCAGGTGCTAGAGCAGGAGTAGTAGCAGGAGAGGGAGCAGGACTGGGGTTAGGTTCAGTGATTGGTGCAGGTTTTTGGGCAGGATCGAGATCGGGATTGGGATCGGGAACGTCTGGGCCCGGGCACGGGTCAGCAGGGCTCTTGGTGAGCCTAGAGGATGGCTCTACACCTGAGCTGAATGGGGGTCAGGATGGGGATAACATCTTGGGCCCGGGCCCCCATTCCAGCCTCGATGCAAGCATAGGCCTCGAGAAAAATCCCCCTGATCCTGGGAAGGTTTTTGTCCTTGGCAGACCCAAACCCTCCTATCAACAGATCCTGGCGGGCTCCAAGGCCCCTTCTCAGGCCCTGGGTCTAGGACTCTCCCTTGAGGGCACCCACATTTCTATCCAAGAGGAGGTCTACTCCTCCTTGGTCACTGGATCCTCTGCCTCCCTGGTAGGAAAATTCCTGGGAGGGCGTCCAGACATGGAAACCATCCGCAGATGGGCGACTTCCAAATGGAAGGTTTATGGGCATATTCAGTTGGTTGCTCTTACCAAGGGCTTCTTCATCATCAAACTAAATAGCAGCGAGGACGTCGAAAATATCCTATCAGGCAGGCCCTAGTTTCTAGGATGAAAAAGTCGCTTCCTAAGGCGTTATGGAGCTGAATTTCACCCCAGCATCCAAAGCATCAACTTTGCCCTAGTCTGGGTCCGTCTCTCAGACCTTCCCTTCCACCTGTGGCATGAAGACGTCCTAAGACTCATTGCTCAGTCGGTCGGGGGCCTGGTGGCCTTAGACCCCGCTACCAAGGCAATATTTTGAATGGTGCATGCCAAATTTTGCGTCAACGCAAATCTCGAATCTGAACTCCCCTATTTGGTGACCATCTCTTCTGGGTCCTTCTTTTGGGTCCCTGATCTACAAAAATAAACCTACTTTTTGTCCCACCTATTGCACTTAGGGTCACCTCTCCCACTAATGCCCAGTGTCTAGAAAGGTTGATGGCCCTATCCCCAAACTCCCTTCCCGATTAGGCCGGGCCCTGTCTTGAGGGCCCCCTCACGACGGCCTCAGATCCCAGGCCTGGACCAACAAGGAGGCCCCCCCCTCTGCCCCAAAGGACTCTCATGTGGACCCTGTTTTGGAGGTTGATCTTCCTCAGGTTTCCTCTTATGCTACTCCCTCCCTAGGGTCGTCTTTCGGGGCCCCGATCCTAGGCTCTTCCTCCCCCATTTGGAATCCCACCCCACAGGACCCGGCTTGCGCCCCCCTAGGCCTATGAGTCGCTCAGGCTCCGTTCCCCACTGGCTCCCAATCTGTCAGGGTTCTCTTCTCCCCCTCTCACTCCCGCTGTCCCCCCCTCGACCCCCTCCTGCCCCTCCCGGTGGCCCCTGCTGGGCTTCCTCCCTTGGAGTGCGGATTCGAGAGATCAGATGATGATATTGAAGGCAGTTCTCTATCTGGGCCCGATGAAGTCAACCCTAAGATGACTCAAAGTAGGACTTTTGCCACAGACTTTGGCAGTAAACTCAAAAGAGGGCGGCCCACCGTGGGTGACCAACGAACAAGGATCACCGAATATGACATAGCCAATTGCTCCCAAGCAACTCTCTCTAAAGTTGGTGTGAGTCTCTCCAAGACGGATGCCCTTCGACCCAAACCCCCCACTCAGGTCGGGAAGGGGGGCAAGCGATCCCACAAGGGTGTCAAATGAAGCTCATCACATGGAATATCAGGGGGCTCAATGGGACCCCCAAGAAAAGGATCCTCAACCAACTCCGTAGGGATCATCGCCTGTCCTTCCTCCTACTTTAGGAGACCAAAATAGATGACACTGCTGCCTGGTGCGTAGCCCAAGCTACCTGGCGCAACTGCGAGTCCCTGTCCACCCCTGTGGCTGGCTCAACTAGGGGTTTGATGTGCATGTGGGATCCCTAGTCTTTCAAGGGGAGACTCATATATTTATCTCCAAAAATAATCAACATTTTGGTCCATTGCGTGAAGTCAAGACGCTCGTGGATTCTATCCAATATCTACGCTCCCAACAGCCCCATCGAGAAAGTGGCCTTATGGAAGGAAATCAGCTCGATGAGAGAAGCCTTTGCCCCCTTGCCCTGGATCCTGGCAGGGGACTTCAATAGTCCTTGTTCCTCTCTGACAAAAGTTGGGGCTCAACGGTTCTGGGAAAAAGCATGGAGGACTTTGGATCCTTCATCACCCTCAATGAGCTCATGGACATCAGCCTAAAATGAGCCAGGTTCACTTGGACTAACAGAAGAGCGGGAGCAAGCCATATCCATGTCAGGTTGGATAGAGTTTTCTTATCTAAGGAATCCCTTCCCATGTTCGTCAACACCACCTTGTTGGCCCTCCCCAATATCGGGTCCGATCACAACCCCCTCCTCCTCGAAACCAATCATCGCCCCTCCCCCAAGTGGCCCTTCCGATTTGAATCCATGTGGCTACATCATCCCAATTTTTGGGCCCAATTTGGCCGCTGGTGAGCTCCCCCAGTCCCTGGGCACCCCAATGAACAAGTATTTCACAAGCTTAGATGCCTCAAAGAGCAACTCAAGGTATGGAATAAAGAGGTGTTCGACAACATCTTTAAAAGCAAAGCGATAGCTAAAGAAAAACTCGAAGCCCTGGAATCCAGATTTCAAGCAGGCTCCAAAGACCTGGGGCTTAGGGAAGAGGAATTCCGCACTCTCAAAGAATACCATAACATCCTGGCTAGGGAAGAAACCTTTTGGAGGTAGAATGTGAGAGCCCTGTGGCTTCAAGAGGGCAATGCAAACACAAAGTTCTTCCACACGTCGACACTCAAGAATAGGGGGTCCAACAGAATTTCCGAACTGGTGGGCAGCGATGATAGAATTATCAAGGAAGAAGAGGTCATTCGGGTTGAAGCCACCCACTTCTTCCAGGAGCTTCTGGGTGATAGGCCCCTCATGTCCTCAGAAGTGACAGATTCCCTTCTGGAACACATCCCTTCTTTTGTCTCGGCCATGGAAAATGAGACACTTATGCAGCCCTTGTCTGACTTTGAAATCCATGCTGCCACCTTTTATATGAATGCTAAGGTGGCCCCAGGCCCGGATGGGTTTCCCCCCTGATTTTTTTAATCCTTTTGGGACCTCATCGGGCAAGAAGTGTGTGCTGCCATCTGAGACCTTCAGAATGCCAACTCCATCCCCAGAGGTATCAATTCCACCTTCATAGCCCTGATCCCCAAGACCCAGGTAGCCAAATCACTCTTGAACTTTCACCCCATCAGCTTGTGCAATGTCCTGTACAAAATCTTGACCAAATCCATGGCCTCCCGCCTCAAGGACATCCTTCCTCGGATCATTACCCCTGCCAGGGAAGTTCGGTCAAAGGCAAACTAATCACAGATGGCGTCATAATCATGCATGAGTCCATCCACTCGGTCGTTCTCTCTAAAAAGGCCTCCTTTCTACTCAAACTGGATATGAACAAGGCCTTTGATAGAGTTGACTAGGATTTCCTTTCCAAGGTTCTCCTTAAGTTCGGGTTCCACCCCTCCTGGGTTAGGCTCATCAGCTAATGTGTGTCCTCCCCCTGGTTCTCTATCCTCATTAATGGATCCACTATTGGGTTCTTCCCCAGTTCCAGAGGCCTCCGCCAAGGTGACCCCCTATCCCTGATCCTCTTCATTATCCTGGTTGAGGCCTTGGGACGTACCATCTTGAGCACCATTTCCTGTGATCTCATTTTGGGCATTAGGCCTGCATCGGGCCTACCCCCCGTGTCCCATCAGCAGTTCATGGATGACACCATCCTCGCCACCTTAGCCTCGGTCCCTCAAGCCAAGTCCCTCAAGCTTATCTTGACCCTGTATGAGGAGGTGACCGGGCAGAAAATCAACCTCCAAAAAAGCAATATTTCTTCATACATACCCCCTTGGCCAGATAAATCAGAATCGAGCAAATTTTGGGCTGCACCCCTGGCTCCCTTCCCCCCTCCTATCTAGGGCTTCCCCTGTTCATAGGTGCATCCTCCAAGGCCCTCTAGGGTAGGATGATCAAGTGAATCCATAGGAAGCTGGCCTCCTGAAAAGGGCACCTCCTTTCGCAGGCTAGCAGAGAAACCCTCTTGGTGGTAGTTCTGCAAAGCATTTCAATATATTTCATGTCGGTCTTCAGAATCTCGGCCTCCATTGCAGCTCACATCGAACAAATTCATAAACACTTTCTCTGGTTGAGCAGCAAAGATAAGAAGAATATTCCCTTGGTCTCCTGGTCCTTGGTCTGTCGCCCCAAAGGTGAGGGAGGGATCGGGCTCAGGCAGGTGCCCCTCATGAACAAGGCCCTCTTGTCCAAACACGCTTGGAAGGTGTTTACCAATACCACTGATGAGTGGGTCAGCATCGTGCGTAGGAAATACTGTCACCATCACCCCTTCCTCAGTGAGTCTCAACCCCGAGATGGATCAACCTTTTGGAAGTCTCTGATCTCCACCAAAGGCATTATTCAGAAAGGGACCAGATGGATCCATGGGGATGGAGCCACGATTGAATTTTTGGAAGACAAATGGGTTCACGACGAGGCCTTGACTGCTGACAAAGATCTCCTCATCCTCAAACCAGGGCTGGCAGTCAGAAGGCCCAGAGTGTAAGCCTACCTTTCCCAAAACTAGGCACGGGCTACCTGGATACCCATCCTGAATCCCAGGCACCCACTCCAAGCTGTCAGGCTCCAGCACCTCCTCAAGGTGAC
Organism: Wollemia nobilis; assembly: GCA_028583015.1. Taxonomy (NCBI): domain Eukaryota; kingdom Viridiplantae; phylum Streptophyta; class Pinopsida; order Araucariales; family Araucariaceae; genus Wollemia; species Wollemia nobilis. The sequence goes on from JAQPPZ010017222.1 coordinate 12,479,656, forward strand.
TGTTATCCTGTCCTCCGGAGGAAATGACAGATGCGTTTGGCATGGCACTCCTAGTGGTGTCTTTTCTATCAAGTTTGCATACAACCTTCAAAGAGTCCCCGACGATGCCCCCTTTCCAACCCAACAGGTGTGCACCAAGAAGCTAATCCCTAAAATTAGCCACTTCGTTTGGGCTGCCATCCAAAATAAGATCCTGATGATCAAAAATCTGATCAGGAGAGGCTTTCAGATATCAAACAGATGCTTCCTTTGTTGTGCTGCCTGGGAGTCCACTAATCATCTTTTTATCAGCTTCCCCTTCTCTTCGAAATTCCTAGGCCTCATCCTTTCCCAATTCTCTATCCAGTGGGTGGCCCCCAACTCCATCTCTGACCTACTGTCTTAGTGGCCCAACCCTTATGCCCATCCGTTCATCTACTTCCTCTAGGACTCATGCCTTCCTCATATGCTTTGGAAACTCTAGATCGAGTGCAACAGTAGAGCCTTCTCCTCCTGGCCCGTTCCCCCCAGTGGATAGCTACCAAGGCGGTGACCTTCACCCTTGAGAATTATCGCTCCATCCCCTTGACCGAGGTGCCCCAAAAACTAGGCGAGGCCACCCTCCTATCCTCCCTCAGAGTTTTGCTTCCCCCCCAATCCCCCCTGCCTCCTCCCGTCAATCGTTGACAAGGTGGACTGCCCCCTCGGATGGGTCAAGCTTAACTTCGACGGTGCTTCTAAAGGAAATCTCAGGCCCTCTGGTGCAAGCAGGGTCATCCGAGACTACCACGGGACCCTAATCAGGGTGTATGATGCTTCGCTCGACAACTAGACTAACAATTTCATCGAAGTAGCAGCTCTGCTCAGCGATTTGATCGCCCTTAGGGAGTCACCTTCAAAATTCATCATCGAGGGCAATTCCCAAGTTATTATCAAAGCCTCCTGTAGCCTGGGTAACTACTCTTGGCGCATTTTCAACACCATCCGGGAAGCCATCTCCATTCTTTAGGGCCTCCTCGACCACGCCTTTCGACATGTGTATAGAGAAGGTAACAGGGTGGCTGATTTCATGGTAAACCAAGCCATCTCATCTGAAGACTCCATAATATGGTCAGCGAACTTTCCCAAATATCTGATCCATATTACTTCGCAAGATTATGCCAGCAACGATGAAGACCCTGGTGCATAGCATGCCCTGATTCGGGGCCCCGAAGTTTTGTCATCGTGGCTTCTAATGGCCAGGGGATTCCCCCCTTATGTCATCACGTCGACTGGACCCTTTCCTTCTCCTGCCCGCGAGTTGGTCACCCCGATTCCCCTCACGGTGATAAGTGTCATCGGCCATGTCAGGCGTCCCGGCCTGGTTTTACGTTGCTCCAGTGGCAGCTCTAGCAGTTCCAAGATGATGTGCACGTTGTCCCTCTCTGACCTTCCTACCTTGGATGCCACACCATCGGATCCCCTTATTGTGTCAGCTCACCCACGGCTCTATCCCATGTGGTACCCGCAAGGTGATCCCCCACTCAGTTTGTGCCACCTGGAGCGCTGGCAGTGGCCCTCCTCCTCCACCCCGCATGGCAGTCGTTACCCGTGCCCCCTCATCCCCTTCCCCCTCATGTTGGATTGGGCCCTGAGCGCTCATTCCCGATGCCGGTGGCTCCCCTCCCTCGTGGCTCTCTTTTTAAGTCTGTTGCATGCTAAGTTTTCCTGCACTCCTCTCTGCTTTCCCCTTCCCCTGTCCTCACGTCTCTGCTCAGGTATCCCTTATTCCCCCTGTCCCTGGGCTGTCAGGTCGACCCTCATGGCTGGAAAAACTATTTTTCTCGAGCCTTCCATGCTCGAATTGAGTGAGTCAGCCAGGCTTTTCTCCAATGCCAAAAAATTCACCTCGTTCTTTAGCAAGTTTGCAGGAGCCGATGATGAAATTACCCAGAGCTTTCTGGATTCGTGGAATGATGGCGAGGTCATGGTGAAGGGTCTTCACTTCAAAGTGACCAAGGAGTTCTTGACAGAAGTTACAGGCCTGAACCATGAGGACAAAGGCCAAGTTTTCAGGTGGGATAAACACAATTGGGAGGAGGAGTTGCCCCACTTCCCGAAGCAGCAATGGGACAAGGCTAATCTGTTCCGCTCCAACCTCCTGGCCCCCTTCGATGAAGCCATCGTCCCGATGATGCAGTACATCACCTATGACAATCTGGACCAACGATTGTTTAGCTTTCACCTCAGCTACTTTAATCACCTTCGAGGGGCCACGTTGGTCAGCACCCCTTGATTCCTACTGTATTCCCTAGGCCTGTCCATCGACTGTGCTCACAAAAGCCACTCCTGGTACTTCCACCAAGGTCTCATGGTTGTCCTATATTGGCATGCCCTTGCTAATTAGCCGCAGCTCCACTGCATTCCTCCCATGTCCTCTGTCCCCCCCTGAAGCAGCTAATTATCTCAGTGCCTCCCCTACAGTCTCTAATTCCAAGGAGATCCCCTCCCCTGAAGGCTCCCCTACCCCAAAGCGATGCAGACCCACTCAGAAGTGTAGGACTTCGGCTCAAGGCCCAAGCAGGGCCCCGACTCCTAGTGCCAGGAGCAGCAGGGCTACGGGCAGCACCAAAAATGCCAAGGTGGAGGCCCCGAAGCCCACTGAAGTTAGTTTTGACTCTGGTAGTAGGCTGCATAATTTGGCTATCAGGGCCCTTCTCGACATGGTAATTGGATCCCTGACTACGTCTGCCCAAGCGGCCTCCTCTACAGCCAATGCCTTGGCTGAGTTTCGACGTAGGCTGGGTGATGGCCTCGATAGGGAGTAATGCCGACCTTCCAGGTTGGGCCCCGTTCAAGCCAGGCCCAGGTGCAGGGCCCATCGGCGCAATGGCGTGCAGTTTCTGCATTTTTTACGGGTGGCTTGTTTTGGTTTTTTTTGGTTATGGTGGCCTTAGGCCAAGTTTTGATGTTATGTTTCCTAGTCGGCTCTTTTTGTAGGCATCAGGGCCCCGGGCCCCGGATCTTTGCCCATGGGCGCTGCCTCGGCTTTTATTTGTATTTTCAGCATCGACTGGTTATGTAACTAAGGTTTTGGGATCCTTCTCTAAAAAACCCACTGTAAATATATCGCTACTTATCAAAAATAAAAAATAAACAATCATCATATAAAAGAGAATCCCATACTTCTCTTTATAAAGATCCCTTAACCTACAAAAGTCTCACGAATCATTATAATAGTTTCTCTTTCAAAACCAACATACTAAAATCCATCTAATAAAAGAGAATCCTATACTTCTCTTAATAATGAATTCTTAATCCATAGAGATCTCATAAATCATTATAATAGTTTTTCTTTCAAAACCAAAATATATTAATCCATATTTAAAAAGAACTTCCAACATTCTAACTACAACAAGATAAAAGAGAGTTATTTCCCTATAGTCTCAAGCTATAGTTTTGCAACCAAAACAACACTTTTTTCTTGCTAATTAATAATAGAAAAGTAAAGGATCTCACATCTCATTATATTCTAAAGGTAAATTTGATAAGAGTTGAAAGCATTGAGTATACAATTATCTACTATAGAAAATATGGAAAAACATTAAAATTAACTCATCTAAACCATATCCATCACTTTTAAGATTACCAACCCAACCAAACAGGCAACACAACTAGGGGAAACCACCATATGAACTGCTACACTCAAAGAGGGAGGTCAAACAAATAGAGAGGTTACTAAACTACCATAAAAGCATACGTCTACCAATAAGTAATACTACAAGCAAACCCAAGAAAAGTGAACGTAACACAAGCAAAGGTCGTAAAAAGGACACCAATCACACTTTCACTAGGATCAAGTTCGATCCAAGGCATAAAAGTAACAACACTACCTTACTCATAACCAGACAATAATATTAGGGACGACAATCAGGTTGAAAACTCACTCCAACAAGTGCACTAGCAAGCAGAGATGTTGAAGCTACAAATAGAATGTATAATCACAAAGTCGATTACCAATATGAAAGGCATACAAATAATCTTATGACTTCCTTAATCAAACCCAAACTTAGGAAAGAGAAAAGTAAAGTCGACAACAAAAACTAGACCTAGACTGACTCAAGCAAAGTTGAGAACAATAAGAAACGTAAAACATCTAACTATACGGAATGACGTTCCAAATGAATTCTAAAGTTAAAGTATGGCATAAAGTAGCCAAAACATAAAGAAGGTACCTGCAACTACTCTCTAGCTGATTTGTTGTCAAACATCAAGCTACTTTGTGTTTGTCCTTCCCAAAATTTCCCTTCCAGCACCGTCCTTCTCTTCCTAACCTCCCTAAAGGGCTCTCCCTTGTTCAAATAACAATCGAGCACTTGCATGGAGGAGAAGGAGTTTTCTTACAAAAAATAAGAAGGCGTTGCTAGAAATTATTCGCCACCTTTTCATAAAGGTGCCATCGAAGCATGGCCATATTAAAAGGAACTTAAACTAAATTTTACAAGCCAAATTAGTTTTAATTAATTTTATTCCAAACATTAGAGGAATAGTGCCATAATGAAAATATCCTCAATAATTATTTATATTAATTCACTTTATCAACTTTTCAAAGGCTAACATTAGTTCCAAATATCAATGTCATCAATCCAATTAATACTTTACTAATCTAAAGTATTAAAGCCAATATTTTAATTAACTTAGTAATTCAAAAGTATTAATATCAACAACTACTTAATACTTAATAAAATCCAATCTATGCATTCCATGACAAACATAGATTCACACCAATAATGTTTCACACCATTGTTTTATCCTTAAATAGGTGGCTCTTTTAAGATAGTCCTAGACTATCACCAATCTATTAAGGAGACTCATTGCTTAGGCAATTTCCTAGCCCAATGGTGTGAACATGGACTTAGCACACAACAATGCATCTACATGAGGGGTAGTTTTCCTTGTTACCCTAAATTGTAGATGAACAAGTCATCATCATAATTTCCCTAAAATATCTCTCTTTGTAGGTGGTTTACCCTTATGATCCCACCGGTGAGAGAGAGCACTTGACCTTGCATCCACAATTATGTCAGTAGTACCATATTCCAAGTTCAAAATAATGTACTCATCTCATCATATAGACATCACTAAAGAAACTATACCATTAAACATTCACATTAATACATAGTTCATTATCCATAAAATTTTTTCCAAGGAGGGTTGTTACAAACTCCCAATGCCTTTACAATGCAAATACATTCCTATTTATAGACTAAGATGAGGGCTATATTACTCTAAAACTTTGTATAAAAGTTCTATAAATTATACTTTATTATATAGCCAAAATCCTTTTGCAACCATAATTGGTAGCTTCAGGGTATCTAGATTCAATGCCATCAATGTTGAAGGTTTTTGGACCTTTAGATGATAAATTATTGCTACCATGTCTTGTTGCTACTATGCTAGGGTGGTTGTACCATTAATATTTTGCTAGGTCTCCTCTATAATTTCTTTCTTGATGATGTAGTAGGCATGGCCTCTCTAATTGCTGTAGGGTGGTAGGATAGGCTTACCCATGTGACGGGCAGTCGCTATAACTGCCACATGGATGTTTCTAATAGGCCAAGTCATAAAAGTCATTCTCAATAACCAATTGTGGATGCCTTCTTAAATTACCTTTTGGATGGCCTCATTGTATGTGCGAGTAGTTGCCATGTATCCTTGGCTGAGATGGAATTTCCTTCAGCCAATGACAAGCCTTCTCTGACTATGCCCCAACACTTGCTTCTTTTTGCTTCCAATTTATCACCATATATCTGGCCCACACAGTAAAAAGTCTTCTTTATTCTTACTATCAAAGAACCAACATGAGCCATTAGATGGGAAAATCAATAGCCCATGGGTGTCAACACCTTCAAACTACTAGCTTTAGAAAGAATAGGGGCCACTAAACTTTGATGAAAGATCCAATAACTAACATGTCTTGAAGGCTCATTCATCTTTCTCTCAATACCCATCCTTCCAACTAAAGGCATGATGTGCCTTTCGACTACCTTCTTCAGCCTATCCTATTTTTGACTAAGGATTTTCTTGAGTAAAGAGGGACTGTAGGGAAAATTTCCCAACAGTATTGGCGGCTCTCAGGGCTCTTTAGCCTACTAAGGAGAATGATACCCAAACTACTTGCCTTGTCCTTGGGCGTGGAGTTAAAATTGAAACTAGGGAGATTCTAAAAATATATGATGACATAGGGGAAAAAAAGGTGGGAAAGGGAGTAAGGAAGATTACTACTTCATGCTTGAGACTCTTGGGTGGTGTGTTGCCTTTGGATTCTGTGTGCAATAAAATTTACCCGAAGGTTCTAAGTGATTTCAAGCCTGAGGTGATTATTTTTTAAGCCTTAGGGTCAACTTTTGGTTTACCTTATTAAATGTCTTCTAATCTAGTGAGTTTTTTTTGCCACTTTTGTTCTTTTCTAGCTCCTTAATGCTTCAAAGTGGCTCTATCACTAGAATTTATGAAATTTTCTTTCTCTTTGTCTAGCTCAGGCCACTCCACCATGTATTTTAGGAGGTGAATTTTATATGGATTGGTGAGCCTAGATGGTCCTACTAAACTCTTCCTTGGCTCAACTCTCCCCCTTCCTCATATCCTTCTTATGGCTCTTGGTTTTTCTTTCATTGGCATATTGTTGGTGTTATTTTATAGTTGCGTTAAGATTAGAATTGTAAACCCAATTACCAAAAGAGGATGTCTTGGTTTTCAAACCCACCCCTCTAGCGAAGAGGTGTGTTCACACCTATTGAGTGGATATAAACCTTGCCAATGGTAGAACCCTTTTAGCTACCACTAGAAATACTTTGGGGTTCCTACCTATGGTGAGGATTGGCTTAGCCACCACCAAGAAGACTGTAAATTTTTTATTTTTCTAGTTTGGTGGGTCAACATAACCGTGTGGCATAAGAAGTTTCAAATTTTCTAGAATCTTCTTTTTATGGCCTTACTTTGTTAGCACCCTTAGCATCTTTATGATTTCAACTATCTAAAAATTTGAAGGAGCTTTAGGTCATCTCATCTTGCCAAATTTTGGCATGGCAACTTTGCTCAATGCTCATGAAGGAGGTAGATTTCTCACTTAGGGAGTAGATTTTGCCCAAGAGAATATGAGGCATAGTGGAGAGAGCTCTTTTATTTGTAGACTTCTCTTGTTGGTCCATTAATCAAAGTTTTTTTCCTTATCAGTTCTTTTCATTGGCCTTTTTTGACAAACCAACGAGAGATGATCTTTCTTGCACAACTAACTCATCATCAACCTAATGGATCTTTTGGATGGTGTGTAATAGTTCTTATGATGATACAGGCTCCCAATGGCATTGTTGTCCATCAACTACACTCATTTTGTGCAAACCCTTTTACCCAAGCCAATCCATTTTCAAGTGCATAATTGATGTTGCTTGCTCTTGAGAATTTTAGTCCATATACCAAGGCACAAAACTCACATGCATCCTTCTAATGGGTGGTTGGTCAAGGCATGAGATGCTCCTTGGTTTCTATGAATAAATTCCATCCATTCAATTTATAAACCTATCACGTAGATTTCTCCTGGTTGTACTTTTGGATCTAGTTCATGCCCTCCATATGTCAACCATCATGGCCTTATAAGTCACCACCTTGTGACAAGTGTTAGGGCACATTTTTACAAGTAAGAGAACTTGAATCAGCATTGTCAATAGTATCAACCACTAGGATTTCTCATGATAATGGGGTATCTTCACTTTAATTCATCGATGATATTTGATTTGATGGTAGGTGTTGTTGGGTCTCTAGTGCATTTTACTCATAGTTTTGGGTTGACACATATCTATCACATACTTGGTCGAAGGGCAGGTGCCACTTTGCATTGTTGTAAACTTCTTGGCACCTTTGTCCCTTTTCAATCCTTAAATAAATAGTCAGTGCTCTTTTGTTGAAAGTCTCCTATTTATTTGTAGTTCATCCCTATGTTTGAGCCAAGTGTCTTTTGGAGAAGATGCTTCCTCTTGATCGGATGGATAACAGAGTTGCCTTGACTCTGGCCTCATACGTCAAACGATCCACTTTATGATTTAAAAAGGTATTTTGATTCTCAAAAGGACTTCCTTTCTCTTTTACTCTTTTTTTAAAGTTATATGTAGATCGTACCTATGGTGTTGGATCACCGCATCCCAGTTGGCTCAAATGCTTTGTCGAAATCCAAACCCCATGTCTTGGATACCCATTACTCTAGGTAGTCATTAGGAATTTATGGATGCATCTGTTAGGATCATCCATCCTAACATTATTAGTTAGTATTAGTTAGTAAAATTAATCATTTAATTATTATATTATTAACTCATAAAGTGAACCATCACATATCTTCATAACGTGAACCATCACGTCTCTTCATAACGTGAACCATCACATATCTTCACCAACGTAGATTTAGGGTAGATATATATATATATATATATATATATATATATATATATATATATATATATATATATATATATATTAGGTTGGCCATTCACACAAATCATCCAATAAGAAGAATAAGAAGCATAGATTCTAAAGAGGGAGCCCCCTATAAGTGGTAAAGTGATTACAAGGGAGCCCCCTTTAAGTGGCTTGTGATTACATTTTATATTAAATTATTTATCAAATTTACACAAGAACATCAAGGTTCTTGCATTTGGTATCAGAGCCATGTGGGACCCAACCATGTGGTAATTGCTCAAAGATCTTCGTCAGATCACTTCCGTGCGTGAGTATCAAACTTGGTTTGAGGATATCACCAAACACAACACAGGGTTGGATGAATCAATTATCATAAAAATCTTCATTAGTGGATTGAAAGAGGAAATTAGAATGGAGGTGACAAGGTTCAATCCCTATACCATGATACAAACCTATGGATTGGCCAAATTAGTCGAAGACAAATTCAATACTCAACGTTGATTAGGAAAAACACCTATTGAGAAAGCACAAACCACTTACGATGCCCCAAAACCTAATCGACCCTTGCAGGTTGAGTACCTCAGCCCAAAGGAAGTGAAGGAACGACGAGCAAAATACCTCTACGATAATTGTGATGAGAAATTTGGATCCCATCAGAAATGTGTTACACTAACGTTGTATTTATTGAAGGAAGTTGATCCTTGTCAATCCCTAAAAGGTAAATATGAGGTAGTTGTGTTCGAAGTGCCTAGTGCACCTACTCACAACAATAAAGACAATGAGGTCGATATGCCAGAAGTGATCGATGCATTAGGTAAGGATGAGGTAGACATTCCTGAAGTGACTCATTATGGCCAAACATGCACTCTACAAGAACTACACTCAATTTCCTCTCCAATAGTGAGTTATCGCCACAGGGTCAAACCTATTCAAAAACAAGGCAGAAAGGTGACTACACACTCCTCCATTGCCTCTCCCAGGGAACAACAGGAGAATGTAGAAGTTTTACCACCTCTTTTTATGCATCATTTTAAGGTGTTTGAAGAACCCCAAGGGTTGCCCTTCCCTCATCATCACACATTTACTAATTTTTTTGGCAACCCCCCGCTAACGCTTCATCCTTCTTGATATCCCTACCTACGGAAGGATGACATTAAAAGATTCCAAGAACTTACGCAAATCCTTCTTGGAAAACAAAGGATAAAGCTCCTCACTTTGAGCTTTGAGGACAAAGCTCTTTTTAAGGAGGGTGGCATGTTAGGATCCTCCATCCTAACATTATTAGTTAGTATTAGTTAGTATTATTAATTATTTAATTATTATATTATTAAATCATAAAGTGAACCATCACATATCTTCATAACGTGAACCATCACGTCTCTTCATAACGTGAACCATCACGTCTCTTCACCAACGTAGCTTTAGGGTAGATATATATATTAGGTTGGCCATTCACACAAATCATCCAAGAAGAAGAATAAGAAGCCTAGATTCTAAAGAGGGAGCCCCCTATAAGTGGAAAGGAGGGAGCCCCTTATAGCGGCAAAGCAATTACAAGGGAGCCCCATTTAAGTGGCCTATGATTACATTTTATATTAAATTATTTATCAAATTTACACAAGAACATCAGGGTTCTTGCAAGCATCTCACCCATAAAGAAGTCTATATTTGATAACTCCTCTTCAACTATGTAGGCTTGCTCCTCCTATCTTCCCATAGATGGGACTTGCTCTATGTGGTGCATGTGGAGAGGTTTCGACGATATTTTGAATTTGGTCTTATACCTAGTTTAGATCAACATGTGATTCCAATTCAATGATAAGTATCCTTTGGTTTTTATGGTGAAATCCCTCAAAAGGTAAATTTTAAATTTGGCTGGTAAATCAATTATTGTTGTCTTTGCACACCGTTAGGTCAAGGTGCTTGGAGTATAAGAGGAATATTCCATACCAATCCAAAAACTTAGTACTAGAGTGTCATCTAGTTAAACTACCCTATTGTTGGTTGATTCACATGTTAAGCCAAGTGCCTTCACTACCATTTTGGGCATGATCAATGTGCTTGACCTCGAGTCTACCAAACAAATATGTATCACCTTATATCTATAGATGAGGGTTAGGTAGATGGTATAGGCTTCAGTCGGCCAAACACTAGACTGTAAACTTATAGCACCATGGGTGCCCCTTGTTTTCCCAACACTTTCTACTTTTTTAGGGCCTCTTCCAAATTCTTCATATATTCTGGAATCAATAGGACTTCCAAAGGGACATGACTATGGTAGACTTCCTTAGGTTCTCCACCACATTGAAGGGTCTAACAAAAGGGGTCTTTGGAATGGTATTTAATGATGTTGAAGACTCGATACTTTCTATTGTCAAAGGAGGCCTTGGAAGGTCTACAACAAGTTATTTTAGAAGCTTCAAGGTCATCCTTGTGATTGTCAAAACTACTTGGACCTGACTTTTTGGTGTAGCTTGTGTCAAGATATTTCTCCAATTATTTGCTTCCCTTATTTGGGATCTTATGTTTGTTGGAGTAGACTTCACCTACTCTTTGATGGTCCTTCTTAGCCTTGGTGATGTATTATGACCAAACTTACAACTTCTCAAAAGTTGAGGGGTTGCTTTATTTGACATGGCAAGAATTTTTTATTCATCATAGGCAACAAAGTTATGCTTTGAAATCGAGGGATTGGTAGTTGGAGGTATTGTTGGAGGCTACGAGGTAGGTTTCAAACTTAAAATATAGGCTTACAACTAGGAAATTTGGGCAATATTATGGTCGAATGGAGCCATTTTGACTACTTGAGACTCAATTTCAACATAATAGTTAGAAGGGTAATAGTTGGGGGTAGGATAGTACCTTCCATAAGGATATTCAATATAATTGTTCTATGTTTTGACTAATTTTCTGACTCGATTTTTAGACATCTGTTAGACTAGGATTGACATGAGTATTATTTGCTAAGTTAGAGCGTATGACTTACTAGGATTTCTATTGGTCAGAAACGGGGGCTTCTGATATCCATTTAGAGGTGGTCAAACACTTGGATTTCCCTATTTTTTAAAATTTATTTTAATTGGTTATATGGGATTGAAACGGGCCCCACCCGTATTGCATCATCACCACATAGTGGCATTACAACAAAGCTTGGATTTTATCCATGTATCACTTGGCAAGATTTGAACCAAGATTTCCTTTGTTAATGTTGAGGAATTTAACAAACTGAGCTAATGCCATTTGGTGTCTAACTTTTAAGTTTACACGAGTTTTTATGAGGGCTCCTAGTCCCCTCTTATTGAGGCTTGAACTAGAATCTTTTGGATGAAAACCCAAGGACATACCACTATCGTATCCCTCACGAGTCCACTTGGATTTCCTTTTTAGAAAGGAGGATTTCGGTAGTTTTAGTAGGGAAACCTATGAGCATTATGTTGCCTCTTTAGTGCCATGATATCATTAGAAAAGGTCCTCATCATATTCCATTTTTCATCGATTTCAGTAGCAAAAGGAGTGGGAATTAAGTTTACTCTAAGCTTTTGATTGGGGTAGTAATATTGGTGGCGAGTTATATAGTCAAAGAGGGGGGATGTAAGGGATGAACGAAAGAAACAATGGTGGAAGGCCTATGGGTTAGCCTCCCTATCTAGATTAGATATTTTTTAGCTTGGATGTCTATCTCATAGGCCTCCAATAACAAGTTCCCTCCCTTAGACTTGACCATGGAAATTTTAGAATTTAAATATTTCTAATAGCAATAAATTCCATATCCAAAGGTAGTCAAATATCATCAGGGATCCTTTTCCAAGTCTTGTGGAAACAAAATTTGAAATCGTCCATTATTTCTAAAGGTTCCCTTTTAATAAGGTAAATAATCTTTTGCTTTTTATGTCGTGATTGGATATGGAGTAGCGGAGCAACGGGAACAGTGAAGGCAGAGAAGGAGGTTCAAAGGTTTCAGGCGGGAACCTCGAGCAGGTGACAGGTGAGGATCCAGAGGCAAGCAGGTCGACTGTCTCTGGAAGGGGTCAAGGGCCCATCCACGAGCAAGTTGACAAGGTACGAGGACCTGAACCCCCTGACAAAGACTCAGACAAATGGACCCAGTAGAGTACTGTGGGTCCCAAAAGAGGTCTATCCTTTGTAGAAATCTTCAAAGGCAAAAAGAATGATTTTCATTCACTCCCGCCCCTCATACCTGAGAACAACCGTATTATGGCACCTACGAATGCTATGGGTCCATTTTTATCCCTGGAGGAGTTTTCACTAGTAGGAAAGTTTCTGGACGGAAGGCCAGATATAGAAACTATACGCTCCTGGGTGCTATCCAAATGGAGAACAACTGGGAACCTAGAGATTTTTTCTTTATCCAGGGGCTTTTTCATCTTAAGATTCAATAACAAGGAGGATCCAAATCGCATTCTAACAGATGGGCCATGGTTTTTGGGAAAACATAGCTTGTTTCTCAAAAAATGGGGGGAGGAATTTGACCTCGAAAAACAAAATATTAATATAGCTCCCATATGGGTCTGCCTGCCAAACCTTCCCACTCAATTTTTTAATGAGTATTGGTTGCAAGGGATTGCCATAGCCATTGGGGAGTTGGTTGCCATTAACCATTCAACCCTGGCAAGGACAAGTATGATGCATGCAAGGATCTGTGTCAACATAGACTTAGATTTCGAACTACCAACCTTCGTAGAACTGGGCTATGGAGATTATCTGAGAAAACAGCCAGTGGAATATGAAAATAAGCCAATATTTTGCATAGAATGCAAAACTCAAGGTCATCTGCGAAATCAATGTCCAAGTCTAGTAGCTAGCAAAGAAGCTCATAGGACAGAAGGCAAAAGGACAAATGGTAAAGAATTCTCCAGGAACCAATCCACGCGAGGACCAACAGGTAGAGGAGGGTTAAGGCCGGCCAGGAACAACAATATTTACCAAGAGCAGGACAACCAAGCTCAACCCCAGGAGAAAGGAAAGCAACAAATCACCAATGAGCAGGAAAATTAGGTAAGCTCTAGAATCCCGAGTTCAAATAAGTTTAAAGTTCTTGCTGACCTGACGATAGAAGGGGATATGGGTGAGGACAAAATCCTTCAAGTTGAATTACCAAAAACTTTAGAATCCCCGTCCATATCGGGTCCTTCCAACATCAAAACTAAAAGACTCCCAAACCATCAGAAAGGATTAAAGCACACCCCTGAGGAATATAGGAAAATGATGGAGGAGATAGGATCAAAGGAATCGAGTCCTTCCAATATCATAACCAAAAGCTCTATAAACTTTCAGGAAGGTTCACAATGTAATTGTGGAGAATATAGGATAAGGACATAAGAGTTAGAATCAAGGACTAAAATGGTAGGAACAAACAGGCCAGAAGAGTGTTCTAGTCCAGTCCTTCAACAGATTGTACCTCCTCATTTTAGCTTAAAACAAACCAGAAGCACAACAAAATCCCTAATTTATTACGACTGTGAGAAAAATATGGGAAGGATGTCTAATGCTGAACATAATAGATTGAGGATTTACAACAAAGTAGCAAGTGGAAAACAAAAAAAACTGATACAACAGGTTATCCCAGGTCAAGATGATAACAAATTAGGCAAACCTCCCTAAGGAAGGGGGAGGGGAAAAAATCCCAAATAGTCTAAATGAAGGTACTCTCATGGAATGTGAGAGGCCTAAATATCTCACTGACCCACAGGGTGGTCAGTTCAATAAGAAGGCAATACAACCCAACAATTATTCTCTTACAAGAAATAAAAACATATGAAGCCCAGTCGAAAACAACAACAAAAAAATATGGAGTTAAGGAAATTTGGTTTTCAAGTAGGCAAGAGGAGCTTCAAGAGGACTCATGGTGCTATGGGATTCTAGGAGTGTGGAAGGCAACATTATTTAGGATGATGACAGGGTGTTAAGTGTGTTTTTCATGACATTGACAAGAATAGATCATGGATTGTGTCAAATGTGTATGCACCCAATTTAGTTCAAGGAAGAACCTCATTGTGGGAATATCTGAGCTACTTAAACGCAGTCTTTCATGATATTCTGTAGATGGTAGCAGGATATTTCAATACTCCCTTATACCCTTCAAACAAAAAGGGTGGGGCTGGGCTTCCAACAAGAAGCATGGAAGAATTTAATGAGTTTGTCAATTCTAACGAGTTGATGGATGTGAGGCTAAGAGGGGCTAAGTTTACTTGGAGCAACCATAGGATAGGAAGCCAACTTATTCAGGAAAGGTTAGACAGGTTCTTTCTATCAAAAGAAGCTATCACAATTTTTGGAGACTCCACTCTGAAAGCTCTTCCCAAAATTGCGTTAGATCATAACCCCATTTTATTGGAGGTCCCGCAAGCTAACTCCTTTAAGAAACCCTTTCACTTTCAGTCAATGTGGATCAAACATCCAAACCTGAAGGAAAGAATCAAAAGCTGGTGGCAACAACCCATTCAGGGCAGCTCAGCTTTTAAGTTAGCCCAAAAGTTGAAATCAGTGAAGGAAAACTTGAGAATCTGGAACAAGGATGTTTTTGGGAACCTGTTTGAGAACAAGAAACAAGTGGGAGAAAGTCTGAAGGCTATTGACAATAGGATTCAAAATGGTACTTATGATGAAACAATAAGAACAGAAGAGCAAATTAAACTTTCGAAATATCATAATATTTTGGCTTGTGAGGAAACCTATTGGAGGCAGAAATCTAGGGCTTTATGGTTGAAGGATGGTGACTCAAATTCAATTTTTTTTCATATCACTACCCTAAGAAATAGAAGTAATAATAAGATCAGAGAACTGACTAGAGCTGATGGATCCAAAACTCAAGATTTAATTGAGATCAGATAAGAAGCTGTTAGTTATTTTAGCTCCCTCCTCGAGGATGAAACCTAATTCCAAGAGGAAGCCAAGGAGACTCTCCTCCAATTCATACCTAGTGACATATATGGGGCCACTAATGCCAAACTTCTAGCCCCCTTAACAAAGGAGGAAATACAAAATTCTTTGTTCAACATGGAACCTGATAAGGCCCCAGGTCTTGATGGATTCCCTCCTCGTTTCTACCAGGTTTTCTGGGACATTGTTGGGGAGGATGTAATCTCGACAGTAAAGGAGTTCTAGGCTTCAAAACACATCCCTATAGGGTTTAATTCTACTTTCATTGCATTGATTCCTAAGGGCTCGACCCCCAAAACAATTGTAGATTTCAGAATAATCAGTCTATGCAATGTGTCCTACAAAATCCTTACTACAACCATAGCTAATAGGATGAAAGGAATCTTGCCCCTTTGATTGATCCTTATCAAGGGAGCTTGGTTTAGGGAAGATCAATTCTTGATGGGGTGATTACAGTCCATGAAGCCCTTCACACTGCAAGCCAAACTAAGAAGGCAACCTTTGCCCTAAAGCTTGACATGAATAAAGCCTTTGATCACATCAACTGGGATTTCTTGATTGCAGTTCTTCTAAAATTTGGTTTCCATCCTTAGTAGGTAAGACTTATCAAAGTATGTATTCTCAAGCCTTGGTTCTCTATCCTTGTAAACGATACGAAAACAAGGTATTTCCAAAGCCTTAAAGGCCTCAGACAAGGGGATCCGATCAGTCCAATATTGTTCATTATTATGGTGGAGGCTCTAGGAAGAACTATCAAAGCGACCTACAACACATGTCTAATTTCTAGGATTAAAGCCACCTCCCTTACCAATCCGGTAACCCACCAAAAGTTTGTTGATGATACCCTTATGTTGAACCAGGCGTCAGTAGTTGAAGATAGAAGGATAAAGCGCATTCTAAAGCTTTACGAGGAGGCAGATGGGCAGAAGGTGAACTTCTTTAAGAGCAAAATTTACTTCCTCAACACCACCATTCCAAGGCAGGTCAGGATAGCTGGGATTTTGGGATGTTCAATTGTTGTTCTCCCTACTTCTTACCAAGGTCTTCCACTGTTTACAGGTTCCCTGGGAAAATCAATGTGGGACAATGTGGTAGAAAGAATTCAAAAGAAACTGGGTGGTTGGAAAGGACTCTTTCTGTCTCAGGTAGGTAAAGCTACCCTCACTATGGCCTCCCTTCAGAGCATCCTCATGTATTTTTAATCCATTTTTAAGGCCCCAACTAAGGTATACCAAAATATTGAACAACTCCAAAAGAATTTCCTTTGGTCAGGGTCAGAGGAAAAACAGAGAATACACCTAGTTGGGTGGAGTAAGGTATGCAGACCTAAGGAGAATGGGGGGTTAGGCCTAAGAAGAGTATCTCAGTTGAACACAACACTACTAGCTAAGCAAGCGTGGCGTATCATAACCAGCGAGGAGAACCAATGAACTACCATTATTAAAAGAAAATACCTCCAAGGCATTGATTTTCTAAAGGAAAATATCATAAACAGAGGATCGACTTTTTGGAAGGTAATCTTGACTAGCATAAATATCATCAATAAAGGGCTGAGATGGATCTTAGGGAACAAAAAAAATATTAGCTTTTGGGATGATAGGTGGGCCAGGGAGGAGGATCTTTCTTAATTGCCACACCTAGCCAGGGTTAAGGATTATAATGATCAGTTCATAGGAAGGAAAGTGGCTGATTTTATGATGCATAATAGGGGAAGGTTTATATGGAAACAAATCAGGATATTGGGATTTGAAGCCGAGTTAGAAGAAATCCAAAATATCCTGCACCAATAATTCATTCCCATGAGAAGTAAAGAGGACCATGTAACTTGGGCTGCAACTAAGAGCGAGTATTTCACTATCAAATCTGTCTATAAGCTTATGATTGATCCTGAGGATCCCATCATCCAGATCCAGTTGGTGTGGGTAAAAAATCTCATCCCCAAAATCTCCTTTTTTCATGGCTGGTGATCCAAGGGAGGATACTCACCATTGATAATATGTTAAGGAAATGTACGATAATTGCTAATCATTGTTATCTGTGCAGGGCTAACTGGGAATCCATCCTCCATATCTTCCTTGAATGTCTAGTTGCAGATGATATTCTAGGTGGGGTTTTCCAAGCTTTTAGCATTTTGTGGGTCAGATCGGCCTCCATCATTGATCTCTTCCAGCAATGGCCTAACCCCTTTACTAACCTTAGGC
Source organism: Wollemia nobilis (assembly GCA_028583015.1). Classification (NCBI taxonomy): domain Eukaryota; kingdom Viridiplantae; phylum Streptophyta; class Pinopsida; order Araucariales; family Araucariaceae; genus Wollemia; species Wollemia nobilis. The sequence goes on from JAQPPZ010017222.1 coordinate 12,497,184, forward strand.
TCAGGTTCATGTGGAAGATTTCCTTTCATAATTTCCTGTGACAGGTCTGATTAGAAAGAAACCACAGAGATTTTAAGGGTTCTAGCCATGATCCTGTAACCATTACCAACAAGATCCTTGTCTTTGCTCGTGAAAATGTTAGTATCATCCCCTATAAAGCTCAATATAACCATCCTTGGGAAAAACAACTTGCTCAATCCCTACATATTACCTTGGAAGAGGAGCCCTTGGTTATTAAGCCCAATACAAAAATAGATGTGAAGTGTACCCCGCCCCCAGTTGGTTGGTTCAAGCTCAATTTCGACGGTGCAACTAAGGAAAATATTGGAAGAGCAAGTGTTGGAGGAATGGTTTGCGACCACCAAGGAAACTTGGTGCTGGCATTTTCTGAACAGCTTGGAAGAAAGACCAATAATGAGGCGGAAGCAAGAGCCCTATGGAGAGGGTTGCAGATGTCCCAGGAGACCGAAGGCAAACTAATAGTTGAAGGGGACTCAATGAACATTATAAACCTCCTAACCAATGGGAAAAAACCTACGTGGTAGATCAAATCAGTCACAGAAGAGGCAAGGATCCTTTTGAAGCTAGGAATGACAGGCTGGCACAACACGTGTTCCAGGAAGGCAATAAAACGATAGATAAGCTGGCCAACTTAGGGGTGGACATTGATGGACTTGTCAAGTGGGAGAAAGGGGTCCCTAGTGACGTGGAAGAAGTAATGCAAAATGACCGCCAATGAAGTCTGAGGTGGGGACACTACGGGCAACATAATTTAGCACATGAATGAGCTCGATGGAGCCTTCACCAATCTATTTTTGAATGAAGGATATAAGGGTGGAAAGTCGGTTGAAATTATCCAGGACTTGGATGAAGATGAGGAGGATGAGGAGGTTGAGGAGCTCGAGGATGATGATGAGGAGGAAAATTAGCTTCCTCCATCCAGTCGTCCGATACAAAGGAATTTTGGCTTGTCAGTCATGTTCTGTTCCAATCCGTGACAACTTTTGGTTTTCTTTCTGTATTGAGGAAAGGGTCCTTCATGGGGATATCATTCTTAATAGCTCTGTAGATTATCTTGAAATATGTATGGGGTTCTATAGTGTTCTTACGGTATGTTGTCAGCTTGATGGTTGGGCTATTAGTATGGGTAAGGGGTATCAAGCCCACTCGTTTCTTGGGCTTAGAAAGGCAAGGAATAGTAAAGGACATGTAGTCCTTAACAAGGCAAGGATCCACATCAGCTTAAGGCTGTATTTTGTAATAGGTTTTGGGTTAACCTTTAAAACTCGATATTAATGAAATGACCCTTAATTACCAAAAAACAAAAGGTTCCCTTTTAATGGTTGTGAGCTGCTTTAGGGGGGATGCCCCTTCTACTTTCTCTTTGAATCTACTTATCACAAGTTTTGCTAGCTAGTCCCAAGTTCTGATTGATTGAAGATTTAGGTTGAGGCACCATTCATAAGCCCTCTCTCTAAAAGAGTCCACCACTAGCCTTAGGGCTATATCTTGCTTCTTAATGAAATGCACTATGCACAAGCTCACTAAGTGGTGCAAATGTTACATAGAGATTACAACATCTTCTCCTGAGAAGTAAGGTAGGGACTTGAGTGCTAAGGCAAAAATTAGGTCCCATACATCAGGTGGAGTAGGAGGGATTAAAAGTCCTCTACCATTCCACATTGATAATTCTCTAAGGAGGCTGGTTTAGCAAGACTACCGTGTTGTGTGGGTTCCTCCTCCTTCCTCTTCTATTCAAGGGTGGTATTAGTTCTTGTTGATTGGTTGGGTGAAGGTTCTAGTTACAAACCTTCTACTCATATAATCCTAAGCCATTTCCTTGAGAATTGAGTCATTAGGTGGGGAGATAATGCTTCAATAAACCTAATAAACAAAGATCCTTACCATAATCATAGTCTTGCTTTTGTTGGATGACTTCTTTAGGATGTTTTCCTTTTTAATAGAGTCATCAAGTGAATCTCCCAGTTCTTCGTTACAAGTAGGTTGACTATGACCTTCTTCAGGATCAAAGTTAGGAGTCTTCTTTCAAATTCATGGAGTGAATGTAAAGCTCATCCCATTGGGCATGCCAAATGGACTGTTGTCATCTCTAGATGCATCAACCTATTGGGGAAAAAGCTTGACGTGCCTAGGAAACCCATACCTCATGTAGAGAAACTTAACAAGAAGTGTCATGGGTGGGGGAATCACCTATAGGGTGGCCTCTATGGTTTTTAACCAAGCTTGTCTCCTCATCAGATTGATCTCTAAGCACTCAAGGCCTTTGTGAGCTTAGGCTTGCTTTTCTTGGGGGTGTAGAGAAAGAAATTGTATTGAAAGTAAAAAATTTAGGAAACATAAATTGCATGGAAAAGTAAATTGTAGGAAAAATAAACCTAATATAGGGGTGATGCACCAAGATCAAGGTTCCCCTCTTGACTACATGAACAATATAGAAAAACACATTCACCATAGTCTAATAGCTAGAATTTGAACACGCTATAGTACACACAACTGATATTAATAAACACACTTAAGGGAATATGATAGAGTGAAATTAGTTACAACTTCCATTCATGTGTTGAAATGATTACAAGGCATGTGGCCTAAAGAGGCTCGATGCTCCTTAGATAATGGCTCAAGGTTTGAGCCCTAGTCATACAATCAAGGAGTGAAAGGAAGAGCTCTCAAGGCTAGATATGAGGCACGAGCGGGCAACTCCTAATGCCTTTACAATGCACATATATGCCTATTCATAGGTTAATATGAGGGCTCCATCCCTCTAAAACTTTGTGTAGAAGGTCTACAAATTCTCCTATGCTTTGAAACCAAAATCCTTTTGCAACTATAATTGGTAACTTCAGTTCCTCTAGATCTAAGGCCATCAATGATGGAGGCTTCCAAGACTTTGGATGATAAAATGTTGTTGCAATAGGGCGATTGTGACATTAATATATTTTCAAGTCTCCTATGGAATTTCTTGCTTGATGACATAGCGGGCATCACCTCCTTGACTGGTGTAGGGTGGCAGGGTAGGCTTACTCGTGTGATGGGCAGTCATCGTAACTACCATGCAAATGACTTTGATAGGTTAAGCCGTAAAAGCCAATCTTGACAACCAATGATAAATGCCTTCTTAAATTGCCCTTTAGATGACCTTGTATGTGCAGGCAATCACCACATGTCCTTGATTGAGATAAAATATCCTTTAGCCAATGGCAAAATTACTCTGATTGTACCCCAACACTTGCTTCTTTTTGCTTTTGATTGGATGCCATACGTTTGGCCCATGTAATGGTGGGTCTTCTTTTTCTTTTGCTCTTGCTTGTCAAAGAACTAATGTGAATTGTTGGATGGAAAAATCAACGACCTATGAGCCTTGGCACCTTTGAACTGTTGGATTTAGACATAATAGGGGGTGTTGACCATTGATGAAAGATCCAATGACCAACACATCTCAAAGGCTCACCCATATTTCTCTCAATACCCATCCTTTTAACTGAAGGTAAAAAGCACCTTAAGACCATCTTCTTTAGCTAGTACCACTTCTGATTAAGGATTTTCTTGAGTGAAATGGGATTGTAGGGAATTCCCTACACTCCTCATTATCTTCAATATGATATGCTCTTATCATCAATCTATAAATTTCTTCCATACACTCTGTCACTCCCAACTCCTTTTAATTGGGATTTTGCAATTTTTTAAACAATCCAAATTAATAATTTAAAGGCAAATAATTAGAATTTAATTTGAAAACAAACCTCTTCCGAGTTTGAATTTGTTTCTTGTCTTTTTATTGTCTCTATGTTTGGACATGATCCCACCAAATCGATGCATGTCCCTTCACTTGTGTGCATGTAAATTTGATCACTTCGGGTCCACCATAGATTCATTGTCAAAGAATCTCTCCATGTTTGTTATCTAGTCTATCAACTCTTTCGAGTTTAAAATTCCATTAGAATTTAATGTATCCATCTTTGGTTTACTATCCATTCTAGATATTGCTCAAATCAACCGTTGATATGGTTCTTCTCCTTGCTCTTCAACTTGAGCTTCTAGGCGACCAACCTCTTCCTCTTCATTATCACTCACATCTTTAATACAAACACCTCTCCTGTAAGTAGTCTCAATTGCATCCAATTTGGCTGTGATTCCCCTTAGCATCTCAACTATATCCACTGATTAGGGCACAAGACCATGTGGTTTTCCTCTTCCTCAATGTGCCATATTTCCTTTAGCACATATTGTAGACCTCTAAAAACCTACTTTGATAACAAAATGATGTAATCTAAAGAAGGGGTCTAATGAAAGACTACCTCTTCTAGCAACAAAAATTCACAACAAACTCACAAACCAAAAAATAAAGTAAAAATAATATTTTATTAAATTTTTTTTGTCGTCTTTAACATGCTATAATACATCATATTTATGCTTTTCCATCACTGGACATGAAGGTAAAATTTGGAAGGCCAAAAGTCACGTCCTTTCATCTTCAAATCCTTTCCCAACAAATTTTATAAAAAAATTTCCTTTTATTTTTCTTGTAATTGCCACGCGTTTGTATAACACGTTCAAACGGTAGTGTGACATGCTTAGACAGTAGTACGACATGCTAAGATGGTAGTAGCAACAACATTCGAACATTGACAACCTTAGCAACACTTAGATGACGATAATTAAAATTTTATATTATTATAATTTATTTACTATATTTTTATAATATTATTATTATTTTTAATTGGTTGATGCAAGATTGCTTGTACTCCTAGATGCTCATGCATTACTATTTTCTATCCTTCTAATGTTTAATTATATGTTACCTTTTATTTATGTGTACGTGGGTATTTCTTTTTTAATACTTCTTTGAAGATTAAATTATTGTCTCATGCTATGATAACATGTTTTGTTAAAAAAAAAAACATGTTTTGTTAATGAGAATTACTGGTGATTAATTTGGACCTTCTCTATTTATTGATTTCCACCTTTTATATATATATATATATATATATATATATATATATATATATATATATATATGTTTTTGGTTACATAGGAGATTTGGTCACAACCACACTATTTTTAGTAACTCGCCAAGAGATTGTTTGTACTCCTAGATGCTTCTGCATCAATATTTTCTATCCTTTTAATGTTTAATTATATGTTACCTTTTATTTATGTGTATGTGGCTATTTTTTTTTTAATACTTCTTTGTTGATTAAATTATTGTCTCATGCTATGATAACATGTTTTGTTAATGAGAATTATTGTTGATTAATTTGGACCTTTTTTATTTATTGATTTCTAAGTAGTTTTATATAACTTAGATTATGATTGATTGATATATATATGAAATAACAGAAGAAAGCAGTAATTGATGATGGAAGGAGATGCAGCGAAATATTCTCGAACCACGTGTCAAAGAAAATTTAATTGTTGTGGTCTTTAAGACAAGCGGACATGCATTGAATTGGCTGAGCCGTGCATTAATGGTTATGGAAAATATTAAATTAAATTAAAAAATATTTAATTTAATTTAATTAATTCGTGGTTAATTGTGGGTCGCTTGCATTAAATTATTGGTGGAGGGACAGTATTTGGACTGCATTAAATTAATATTTTCCAACGGTCAAATGGACAGTATTGGTGGACCGGGAGAAAAATTAAATTATATTAAAAATAATATAATTTAATTTATGGTTGAAAATTGAATGTGGGTTTTAATGGAGTGGGTCAAGGGTGGAGAAAAATTAAATTATATTAAAAAATAATATAATTTAATTTATGGTTGAAAATAGAATGTGGGTTTTAATGGAGTGGTGCAAGGGTGAAGAAATTATATATATATATATATATATATATATATATATATATATATATATATATATATATATATATATTTGGTTTACTATTTTTAGTAACTGACAATAACATGGTTCAAAGTTCAAACCATAGGGGTTGCTCCCACCAAACCTATTTTACCTTGTTATTGTTAACCCGACGTGAAGGGGACCATCAATTATTGAGGATTCGTACTATCATTGTTGGTCTAGAGTGCACTTAGAGGATTTATATCATACTACTACCTTTACAAACACGTTATCCTCGAGGTTTGAACTCGGGTGTCTTCTTGGTAAGTGCCTAGCCAGACAAGCACTTACCAATCCACCTAACCCTCGAGGGCAAAACTCTTAGGGTAGAGAGAAAATCTCGAGAGCTGCTCTTAGGTGGTCGATAGTGCCATCCCATCCGGGTATACCACTATCTAGAAGGAAGCCAAAAGAGATTTTTTGTACCCTTTCGCATCATAGAAGTTCGAATCATGGATATCCCATTCAACAGGGCCAGGCTTGCCTTCTCAACTTGCACTACAAAGACAAACAAATTTTAGGTTAGAAAGAAACCTCGAGAGCCGCTCTTAGATGGTTGACAATGTTGTCCCATATGGGTATACCACTATCTAGAGGAAAGCCACAAAAGCTTTTTTTGTCCCCCTTCGCATCCGTGGACCTTCTGTTCAACGAGACTAGGCTTGCCTTCTCCACTTGCTCTACAAAAGCAAACAAATTATGATATAATTTTATTTCTATTGCCCTGAGCATCGGTCGAAGGAGTTTCTCACACTAACCAAATTTAAACAAAAAATTCTATTGAGAAATAATCAATGTCAACCTTCATCATTTTTTCGCATAGAGAATCTCTATAATCCCTAGCCTGCTAGGTAAAAATGAAGTCAATGGAATCCCAACCCTTTAGGTAATCAAACCATGGCAACCCCCTAACAAGCACTCAACTGCTACCAACTAACCTTTCCCTTTTCATAAATTTTTGAGTTAAAAACATAGGTTTTATAAGGGATCCCACAACCTTCTTCATCTTCATTATTGAGTTTTATGAACAAATGACATAGTACACAATACTTGCAACATTGTAAGTTCTACATGCATATTTTCTAGATTTTTTCCCACTTCTACCATCACAGATGCTTACCATATATGCTACATAAAATGAAAAGTTATTCACCAAAACTGATAATAAGTTTTTTTTTTTAGTATAATCATATGGTATCCCACTCATATTGCATTGTTACCACATAGTGGTATTACAACAACTTGGATATAATGCATGTATCACTTGAGCAAGATTTGAACTTATGTTTCCTATTTGAAAGTTGAGGAATTGAACCGGTTGAGCTAATGCCATTTGATGACTAATAAGTCTTTTATCTCTAAACATCTTTCCAACTAATTGTTCTCTTCATTTTACCATAATAGATTGTTAGCCATTTTTTCTTACTTAACATTGATTTATTTACTTGATGTTCTTGCATTGCATTAATATTTTCTCAAAGATTTTTTTTGAATATATAAAATAAATTCTATATATTTTAATTTATTTTATATAAATACTTGTAATCTAAATCATATTTAAAAAAAAAAAAAAAAAAAACATGATCCCTTTTACTCTAAATTAAAAAAACTAAAAAAAAATCAAATTTCCTCTTAGCACATTGCACTTCTAATAATTCCTGTATCCAAAGATTCTTTATCCATACTATTATTCCTCAATGCTCTTTACCATTTTTGTTATTTTATTCCATATTACAACCCTTGCACCCTTTTAAGTATTAAGGTTCTACATCCTTAATACTCACTCTTGAATAGTTATATTCCCATCCTTCAGTTATGGGTCTTAACTAAGCTCCTCTTTTATGAAGACATTCTCTGCTATTTTAGCATATAAAGGTTAACCGTTTCCAGGTAGGTTCAACACCTTAACCTTATTTAATTTAGAGTCATTATTTATTGATATTGTTTTTTTCATTTCTAGCTTATCTAATTATTTTCAATTCTCACTACGTTTAATTTTTTAATAGTTAAAAAATAAATTTTAATGTCTTCAAAATTGTAGAACATATGAAAGTAGTTTTAAATTAATGTTAGACCATAAGCCATTTTTTAAAGCTCTCATATGAGACCCGTAAGAAAGTCGTTTTTAAATTAATGTTAAATCATAAGGGATATTTTTAAGCTCTCGAAGGTAGTTTTTAATTTAATGTTAAGTCATAGCAATATTTTTAAATAAGATAATTTTTTTGGTTATATACAATCAAACACATCCACTTCTCACACTCATCCATGCTAATTTTTTTTTGTTATGTACAATCAAACTCACATCTACCTCCTCACACACTCATCAAAGCACAAACCGTTGCATTGTCCCCTTGAAACAAAATAATTTTAATAGAAGATATTGTTTATCAATCAAACAAACAAATAAATAAATAAATAAATATATATATATATATATATATATATATATATATATATATATAAACATCATTTTTAATAATTTGTAAGTCTCTGTCAAGGTGGGTTTTGGTTCTTCTTTGGGAGGTCCAAGGTTGAAACCAAGATGTGGGAGAGTGTGAGGGGGTGGGTGTGTGTATGACTATTCTTCGGGAGGTTCAAGGTTCAAACCACAATGTGGACAAGAATAGGAAAGGGTGGGTGTGTGTATGGCTGCATGTTTGGCCCTTAATGACAAGCACAATTTTCCCCCCTATGAAAGGTCATGGTGGAATGTCATAGGGATTTCTTACACTAACAAAATATTAAAAAACCAAAAAAAAAATTGTGAATCTTTCTCGCCCAATAAACTAGGGTTTATAGAAAAAGTAAAAAGTAACTTAACCTTACATAATTTTTAAGTTAAAGTTTCATATATAATTATAAATATATAATATATAGTTCGAGGGGAGAGTGCCACTGTTTGGACTTTGGCTTTTTTCGGAAGGTCCAAAGTTCAAACCGCGGTGTGGATGAGTGTGTAAGGGATGAGTGTGTATGGTTGTTTAACCCTTATTGACAAGCTTAGCTTTCGATCTTAGAGATCGAAGGATCATGGTTGAGATGAGAATGCCCAGTCCTGAGCATTGATAGTAGGAGTTTCTTACACTACCTAAACTAGTTTAAATGTATAAAATATATATCTATAAACACCGAGAGTTATCAATCTTGAGGTGCTTATCTATCACACCCCCAAGAAATGAGATAGACGCCTCGAGATTGATAACTTTCAGTGTTTATAGATATATATATTTTATATATCTAAGCTAGTTTAAATCCACCGTAACCCTTAATGTCGACGGATAATTTTCTTAATATCGGCTTTTTTAATAAAATATTAATATTAATAAAATATTAATATTGTTTAGGGCGTTCCCATTGTAGGGCGTGTAAAAAAAACATAGCTCTCCTCTCACCCAAAAGAAGGTAATTACAAGCTAACTATCTTAAAAAAGGTGATACTCTCGTAAAATCCAATGCCGATGGAAGGTTCCCAGCTTACTGAAAATATCCTCTTTATCCTTATAACAATCTTTAAAGCTTATTATTGGGACTACCATAAAAAAATAATTATATATATATAAAATTAGGGTTTTGAATGAGTTGTTCTTTCAAGCTATTTAATGATGTTAGATAGGAACTTTGATGTGGGCCACATCAATTAATTGTGCCAAAGTTGAACCAAAAACCAACAAATAAATGATCACATTATTATTAATTTTTTTCTCAACAAGTTTACATAGTTTTTTTTTATTACACATGAGAGTGGTTACAACCACTATTTTTATTAACCGATAAGGGTTCAAACCATATAGACTTTTTATCTTTTATTATTTACAAACATTATTATTAATTTTTTCTCAACAAGTTTACATAGTTTTTTTTTTTTTTTTATATTACACATAGGCGCTGGTTACAACCACTATTTTTAGTAACTGCCAGCTCAGGGTTCAAACCATATGGTTTGCTTCCAACAAATTTATTTGTCTCGTTCTTAAAACTGCTCGAGATTTGTATCATTATCGTCGATCTGAAAGCAAACTACTGCCTTTGTAAAAAGTTGGCTTCCCCTAAGGTTTGAACCTAGGTCTCTCCTTAGTAAATGCTCAACCACACATGTACTTACCAATCCACCTAACTGTTGAGGGTAGTTTACATAGGTTTTTACAAGGAGTCCCAATCCTCTCATACTGAATGGGATTAAATTGAACATCTCAAACCAAAACCCTTATCATTTCAATATAATTTATCTTTTATTATTTTATTATTAAAATTCATTAACACTATTAAAACTATAATTTTTTTTATGAACACACCCACCCCTTCGGCCACGGTTTGAAAGAGCTTTAATTTTCAATAAAAAAACCAATCTCTTTATTGTTTGTCCCAAACTCTTAATAATTTTATTTTAATAATTAAATTAATAATAAACCTTTTATTAACTCTAAAACATCATTAAAATATATTGATAGAACTAAAACCTCAATTTTCTATATGATTATAGTCCTAATTCAATTAATAATAAACCCTTTATTAACTCTAAAACATCATTAAAATATATTGATAGAACTAAAACCTCAATTTTCTATATGATTATAGTCCTAATTCTTGAAGTTTGAATCCATATTAACCCCAGCTCATCCAACATTTTTTTCCCAGAGAACCTGTTATAAGGTTTAGATCATAAGGGTTACTTCTACCAAACCTATTACATTTCATTATTTTTGAACCTAGGTGTTTTCTACCTTTGCAATTAAACTGTCTTCAAAGTTTGAACCTAAGTATCTTCTTAGTAAATACCTTAGAGACAAACACTTACCAATCCAATGGTTGAATGTTATCCAACAAAATATTATTATCTGCACACTTAAAAAATTATTATTATTATTAATCTTTACTGCTTAACCTATTACCTTTAACCTTCATTTAAAAGCTGTAAAATCTTCATCTTAGGCCCATTCTCCATTGCATTTCTCTAATCCTTTCTAAAAATTCAGATCACCATAGGTTATGGCTAAAAAAAATCGTGAACAATATACAATTCACGTTATGTGAAATCTACGGCGGCACTTTCTCTATAGGACCCACACCAGACATGATCACTCCGAAGTCTTATCATGTGCCCGTGCACTTGGCATGTTTCTATAAATATTTTTTCGTGAATGTATGTCATATGCGGTTGGGAACAATATTATACGGGAAAGCTGGTGTGAGACATTTACTAAAAATGGTAAGCTATTTGCCATGTCTGAAAGGGCTTGGACAATGTCAAGGTTGCCATGGCCAGAGAGGGGACTCTGATTGGACCTGCTATAGCCATTGTTATTTTTATTTTTATTTCTACTTGCATCTCTGTTTCAATCTTTGGTCTCTATTGCTTGCTTTCATAGTCTGTGAGTAATTTCTCTTAATCCTTCTCCTATGTTTTTTTTTTTTTTTTTTCTTGGTTGAATAACCAGAACCTACATTTGCATTTTTTTGGTGGCTGGGACTTGGTTTTAGGGTTAGTAGAGAGAAGGGTTTGAGGGCAAAAATGGCGGATTTGCAAGCATCTGTAGGGCTTCCCGGTGGCGGCGGCGCAGATATGCTGATACCCAATGCGATGTCGAAGAGGCAGAGACGCCCAAGCGTTCGTTTGAATGAGATTGGCGACCAGTCCGCAGACTCCTATCTCAGAAGAAACAAGCAGTGGAAAACCCTAGAGGATAAACAATGGAAGGCTTCACACGAGGAAGCCAAAGGCCCAAACGTACTGGTCCCACACCACAATAATCATCATCAGCAACAACAGTATCTGACTGGGTCTTCAAAGAGTACTGTGGATATAGCCTTGGCCACTAAATTGTCGAAAACCAGACCTCTGGGGAACATCGGGAATGGGGTTAATAATAATGGGTTTCAGGGTCCAATGCAGGTAATCCACGAGGAGACAACCCAAAATCAAAACATATGTGGCCCCAGTGATGGGCATTTGCAGCTTATAGAGTATTCAGGTGGGCAGATTAGTGGCAGGAATGTGCAAGTGAAGTCCAGAAACATGCCTAGGAAGGTTAGGCAGGGGAAAGGCAGGAGGGGAGGGAGCAGGGGTGCTTGTGTGGTGGGTAAGTTTGGTGCCAGGGCAATAAGGGTTAGTGCTGAAGAAGCCGAGGAGAATGAGAAGGGGTCAGGCGAGGATGGGTTTGCAGAGCCCTTGTCCAATGCCTCCTATGAAGTTGAGACACCTGAAGGTCTCAGGGACTTAGATCTAGATACGTCTGATAGCCCAGGGGATACGAAGGAGACGAGTGCCCTTCATGTGGATTCACCAGAGAATGGAGCATTCAATCTAGGCATATCTGAGTCTCATCATCAGGTTGTGGGGAATGTCTACGGGAATGAGAGGGATGGGTTCAGAGATCAGGGCAAGTCAGTGGAAACTTGGTCTGTTACTGTCCACAATACCAAAGAGCATCATCATACCCTTTCCTCGGAGTACATGGATGGGAACGGATTGGAGATGCCCTCTGACACAGAAGCCAGGTGTAAGCAGGATGCGCATGAATTCTTGACAAGGGAGCAAAAGCATGAACCAGAAAAGGAAAGTTTAGCTGGAAATACAAAGCATAGGCCACCCTCACAGGACGGTGGTGTGAGGGCATGGTTGAGTGAACTTGGGTTGGGTAGGTACGCACAGCTCTTTGAAATGCATGAAGTGGATAACGAGGTCCTGCCATTGCTGACACTTGATGACCTTAAGGATATGGGTATCAATGCGGTTGGCTCTAGGCGCAAAATGTATGATGCAATTCAAAAACTTCAAAAGAATTTTACAGTATAAAGATATTTATCAATGGTATTTTCCTTTAGCCTTCAATGTAAGACATCCAAAGCAAATGTCTCAAAAGGCTGGCCTTTTTTTCTATCAATGAATCACAAGTATTATACTTGATTACGTTTTCCTTTCTTAGAGGTGATCTACTTTAGCCTCAAATGGGATATGTGCAAGGTGAGGATGCTTCTTTTTAGTCATCTTTATTTTTTGTAGTCTTCCTTTTGTCTTTTTTATCTTTTCGTGTTCCCCCCTCCCACCACCCTTTCCCACTTACAGAACTCATCATCTGTATGCCTTGTTTATTATTGAGCTAACAATTTAATGAGATACAGTGCATGCATAGCTTGATCTGTTCTTTTGGTTTGACAGAAGCTATATGTTATAGGAAAGTTGAAATCCTTTCCTTAATTTACTTCCTGTGTTTTTTATAACGTATTTGTAAGTTACTTTCAGTTTTCAGGGTAAACTTGTATTAAAAATTAATGTTATTAAACAATTAAACTGAAAAACAGGTAAAGATATGAACTGTTGAATCTAATGGTGAGCAATGCCACAAACATTACTTTTTGAGCACGGTGTTCTATTAATTGGATTGGCATTTCTTATTGGAGTTTATTATATTAAACTGCCATTGAGAACATGATATAAATTTCTAATGCCTTGTGCATGCCCAACATTTTTATGCTTGAGATATATGTTCACAGTTTTTGTTGCTCTGAATAGAAAACATCGCTTTGACATTATGACATTGTATTTAGCTTATGGGATTAGGATAACATATTCCAGAAAATATATTCTGGGATTTATTTTTAACATCACTATTGTATTTTTTTTTCTCATCTGGGTTATATGGGATTGAAAAGGCTCCATTTGTATTACATCATGACCACATAATGGTATTATAACAGTTTAACAATTATGCATGTATTGTTTTGCAAGATTCCAACCTAGGTCTCCTCGAGGAATGTAACCATTTGAACCATTGCCATTTGATACATCACTATTGTATTTTGTGATGAGTTCTTTATTATTTTCCATTTATTCAAGATGTTTTGTTACATGGTTTCTACAAAGTTGATTGAATCTTGTGTTAAATTTGGTAGATAAGAAGTATTTTAAAAATTTGGTTGAAGGGATACATATTGAAATATATTGATGCTATTGCAACATGAGAAAATACCTAATTTGCAGGCCAACCAACCCAACGATTCGATTTGCTATCTGAAAAGGCTGGTGTATAAATATGAATTGCAATCTTGAATCTTGTTACAAACTTGCAACACTGAGGCTTTTTAAAATGTTTGAAATGGGTCCAGAAAATGCATCCTGTTGTATCCACACAGAAGAACATAGTGTAGCAATCTTATATTTGAATGGTTTTATGGCAGTCATATATTTGAATGAACAGAGCTTCTTGGGCAGGCTTTTCTTGATCTAGGAGAATTTGGCAATCGGACTGTACAGCATATACATTTGACTGTTATTCTATTTTGAAATCTTATACTTGGGCATGTCTTAATGGTGATAAACGAGACTTAAATGACTGGTGTGATGGAGCTTGTGGTTTTTTTAAATTTGAAATCTTAATCTTGGGCAGTTCTAAACGGGGAGAAATGGGACTTAATAAGGGTAGGATTGAGTATGTATGGATGAAGAAGCTTATTGGAGAGTTGTTTCATTTCAGCTTAAAAGTTAAGAGAGGTGTGCCTAGCTTGTCCTGTTTTTTTGGGTCTTATCTTCTTTTATATTATCTGGACCCTAACCTGTAGTAGAGCTTTTTATAATCTTGACTGTAACTTGAATTACTTGTTCATAAATGCCGGTGAGTTGGATCTCTTTGTAATATTAATTATTGTTCATTTGAATGTTCTTGATTCGGTTCTTTGAGCATTATGTTGAGCATAGTGGGAATTAATGGTGAAAGAATTATGATGAAAGTTTATAGATGTTGCTAGGTTGGGATAACAAAGAATGGATCTTAGTCAAAAAAGAATTAAAGAAAACAACACCTTTATATTTATCTGGGCTTCACAAAAAAAATTATAAATTTCTTATCTTAGATGCTGAAGTCTTGATAATTATTCAACTAGTGAATACTTTTTTACTAATTAGTCTAAAATTTTGTCTGTACTCTCTCTCTCTAAGCATTAATTGCGTTTCTTAATTCATTCTCTTAATTTTCACGAACATGGGTGCTATGCTTATTATAGAAATATAGGGTTTCATAATTATTCTTAAATTAAGGCATAGACAAAGCGTAATGCCCTTGCTCATGTCTGTACAATGTATATGCTTTTTTTTTGATAGGTAACAGTATATTTACAGCGGGTTTTTTAAATAGGATCCCAAAACCTTAATTACAGTAGTGGCCGAAGCAGTGAAACTTTAAAACCAAAAATAACGTCCCCATCCCGGGGCCCTGGAAACATAAAACAGAAATAACGTCCCCGTCTTGGGGCCCTGGAAACTACAGAAAACAAAAGTGCCCGAATAAACTTCGCAGCCGAGAATCTCCAAAAAAACAAACCCAAAAACAAGACACATTGAAAACGGCGAATGCCAGGGGCCAAGCTAACTGGGCCCTGATCCGTCCTCGGCCCTACAATGTATATGCTTTACTCTAACCATACATCATGAATAAAAGCAAAATATGAGTAATTATTTTCTATGGTAAAACTGCATCCAATATGCTTTTTAACATAACAGATGAGCTCATGCACAATCTAGAAGAATTCAGTGTTTGGATGCTAATGATTTTAAAGCTTTGGTTTTATTTTATTTGAAAAATGGGAACAGTAGTTATAGTGCTAGGCTTAAACTTCAGATAGTTCAGGGTATGCCAAAAGTAATTGTAGAAGGGTGGGACATTAGGAACTAAAAAAGTTGAGGAATTTGCAATGGATGGGGATCGAGTCATTTAGTTATTTTGTATGAGTAAGATCTTTATTTATTGAGTAACACTACTTGAAGTAAATTATAAACTCATAAAACTGGATTGAGTAAGGTCTGTGATCTTTCTCGCTTGGGAAAGAGATACGAAAATCTCCTTAGGATAAGGATGGGCAGGTATTGTAGAATTTTCCTTTTCCATGCAATAGCTCATCCTAGAGTTGGTTGCATAAATAGTTATGTTCCATGAAATTCCAGAATGGATCTCCATGGGACTTAGATAAATAATATTGAATTACATGGCCAAGTGAGTGCTCTATACATAACCCACTTATAAATGAAAGTTGAGGCAGAAATATTCTTGCAGGCTGGCTTGCTCCTGTTGTGACTATTTTGCCTATAGTGGCCATATGCCAATTGTTGGTTGGGATGCTTGGTGCTATTTGTGATTGGCTAGTGGATATTAAAATGACTAAAAGTGGTTGTGTGATCAAATCAATAGACAACTGTGATTTTAGAGGTTGCTATGATTATTAACCCAAGCGTCCCTTGTAGTTCTTTTTTTCCCCTTTGATCATTGACTGCTTTTAGCTTGTCTACACTGTTCTATAGCTAAAGTTTATGCTCCTAATAAGTAATAAGCAACTGGTATGCTGACAAATTTATGAGGGGTTCAATGAATAACTCTGAATGACATTGTGTGTGCATTTGTGCCCATCCATCTGCTCATACGTATAATAAGATTTTGAACATGGTTGATGTCATGCAAGACAAACTAAGAGGGATTTATTAATTATGACATTCCTTGAAAATTTGCTATTTGGTTTGTTTGACTTACATGTTATTGAGAAATTGTAGCTATGGTTATTGTTTCTTCTTGCA
This sequence comes from Wollemia nobilis, assembly GCA_028583015.1. Lineage (NCBI taxonomy): Eukaryota > Viridiplantae > Streptophyta > Pinopsida > Araucariales > Araucariaceae > Wollemia > Wollemia nobilis. Next base: position 12,513,612 of record JAQPPZ010017222.1, read on the forward strand.
CCTTCAAACATAAATATGTCCATATTGTCAGAGGTTTGGATAAAGTTATTTTTTGTAACAGCCACTCAAGGATAACAGAGGCAATGGAAACCCTATTTGAGTAACTTCTTTTGCCTTTTTCTTCGTCCATGTCTGCATGATGTTAGCTATGTTACCTGAATTGGAAAAACAGTTTTTGAAAAGGAATCCACCTTCACAAAACAGGGAAACAATACACACACATATGTAAATGGATATTTTAGAATTTCGAAGATCTTCTAAACAATTAAAAGTTAAAATAATATAGAATTCGGTATTATAGTATTGGTTTGACTTGTTCAAACACTATGCAAATAAGAACATAGTACACAGCACTGATTTTTCTTGACATTCTAGAGGATATTATTGAGCACTCTCAAACTAATTACAAGGTCATGGAAGATCAATGCTACAAATAGAAACGGTAAGCTGTCTTTTTATAACAATGAAAATATTCTCTACAGTTAACTTAGTTGCAGATGCATAATTCTTGCAATCTGTCAAAAGTTTCTAACTTCCACTGTTTTACTGTTTTCATGCTGTGCTTTTTCTTTGTTGCAACTCTTTTTAATGTTTTACTATATTCTTGAACTACTAGAAAGCAGTTGGAATATGGATTTTATCACCTTCATCATGGGAGAGGCTGGGGAAGCATTTTCCATCTCTACTATATACACTTTTGTACGTGAGATGTTTTGAGATAGGAACATTTAGTTACAGCCTGGTATTTTTGTGACATAAACCTTGCTAAAGTTTCCGTTCTTTCATTCCTTTTTTTAAATGGTTATATGGGATCGAAATGGGTCCCATGTGTATTACATCATCACCACATAGTGGTATTACAATAGCTTTACTATTATGCATATATTGCTTGGCAAAATTTGAACCTGGGTCTCCTCTTTGAAAGTCAAGGAATTTAACAGGTGAGCTAATGCCATTTGGTAATTCAGTCCTTTTATTCTTAGCTTTAGAGTTACGAAAACTTTCTTTTTGTCACCTAAGGGCCAGTTTGTGACTTATTTCATTTGATAAAATCTTTAAACTAGAGTTACCAATCGACTTATCAAATCAACATAGTAATCAACATTTCAACAATAAAAAGTTCTTTCCCCTAAGAACTTGCAAGTTTTGTTGACTTATCAAATCAACATAGTAATCAACATTTCAACAATAAAAAGTTCTTTCCCCTAAGAACTTGCAAGTTTTGTTGCTCACGTGCACTTGAAACTTCTGATCTGGTGGCCAATTTAGATGTCAACATTGATGTCATTGAAGCTTGCAAGGTTGGTCCTAAGGAAGCTTAGGTATGAGCAAATTGAGGCTTGTGAGACAAATTATATGCCAAAATAATTACTAATTTGCCATTGATACAAAATACTTCGTTTGCTTCGAAAAGTTGTATTGCACTTGGAAATTAAAACCTTGTAGTTCAACTTTATGTTAATGTGAAAACTCATGGAGGCAGTCATTAGGCAAGACAACATCAAGCTATTTTATAAAGTAGGAATCCAAAATGTGTCGATGGTTAGAGTTGGAGTATAATGTCTTCCAAGCTCTATAAGATCCTTTTTTAACCTTCAGCCAAAACAGTGAATTACATCACTGAAGAGGCAGAAAGACTAGTAAAAAATATTTATGGAAGTAGAGACAATCTGTGATTCTGTACAACTTGACTTATGTGAAGTGGGCCAAGAACTTTTTTTGAAGAGTTGGTATTTGTTTGTATACTGAATTTACTAAATTGAATGAAAAGAAGAAACGGGATTTCATCATATACATGCTTTAGGCCTTAGCCCATGCATCAAAAGAACTTTTAAGCACAGATAAATTAGGGACTTTGTTGCTTGTTTGCCAATAAATTATTTGTTGCCTAAATCATTTGGCCTATATTCACACCTACCTATCTAGGAAACTCTTTAGTGTTCACCCTAAATGCCCTTCCAACTAATTTTCCTACCATGTTCTTGCTTCTCAAGCCAACGTCGCAGATACCAAATGCATTTTTGTTCTTTGGAAGGTTTGTCTATATGTGTTTAAAACTCAATGGGTGTTTTTTTTTTTCATTTCTTACAGTAGATATTGGCATATTGCCACTTGTCAATGGGTACGTAATAGATACATGAAGATTTTTTTTTTTCTTTCCTTGTTAGTCATTAGATCTAAAATTAAGTTCTTGTTCAATAGAAGGCTCAAATGATGAGGGTTACAAATATCCTCTTAACTGCACATGTTGGAGAAACCGTTTATGATCCATTAGATTTATAATGTCTGCTTATCCTTATCAAACCAAGTTTGTAGGAAGAGGAGATGCATTTTTCATCTATGAAATGGCAGTCACCACATAGTGAAAACAGAATGGGTATTCTTTTTCAGATAGCTTGTTTCATATACAAGTAAACAGATTAATGTTGCTACAACCTCACACAAGAGATATATGAAATAAGTCCTTTTATTACCTTCTTATTCAGTAGCCCTGAAAATGCAATTCTTGTTATGTAAGTTACAGACTACAGTTCAAATAGAGAGAAAGCATCCACCAAGTTATCTGCCATCGATGATGGGAAGATCATCTTTTATATATCACATTGTTAATATCTGTTCGATCATCATCCCTTGGGAATCCAAAAGTCAAAATGTGTAAAAAAAATGGGAAAAAAAACAAATGCGAGGCATTTATTTATAGTTGTTTAATCATAAAGCAAGCGAAGTCCTCGAGGCAGGGTGCATGTGTGTTGCTATACTCAAAACATTTGCAATATGAAAATGTTGATGGTGTGGTGCAGAAATTTGGGACCTTAATGGATTCATATTTACCTATGATGATTGCTGTTTAGGGCCACTTTTGTTAATCAAATACTGTTGGGTCACTTTTTCCTCTTTTAATATTGATACTCCATTGTGTTATAGGATGTTTGAGAATGCTGAATTCTGTTCTTTAATATGTGAAGACAAATTCTATTTTGTGTATTCCTATTGTCTCCATTTTCAAGTTTCCATTCTGGTGGAGTGATGTAACATATGACATTAAATTCTTGATTGTTTGAATCTTTTCTAAATTGTTTGAATTTTAGAAAATGTGATTATGTTTCTGTTTGATGTGATTTTGCCACCAAAAAAAATAAAATTCAGATTTATTAGTTTAGCTAATTTTCATCTGGAACGGTTGCTCCAGAATTGCTAGTTACAAGCACTCCATATTTCAAGATACAAATGAATGCCAAGTAATGGTAGAGAAAAGAGAACCAGCAGCCCATATTATTTACAGGTTGAGATTATAGAATAAAAAATATAAATTGTATGTTTTTACGTTTTTATTAGCAATTTGCACAAGCCATATTTTTTACGGTTTTCTTGTGTGGCAAGAGCAGTTTGCTCTATGCATAGGAAAGGGTGATGTTTTGTAGAGTTTTTAACATGCTCTTTTTGGTTGGCTGTAAGTATTTGTTTGTTATATTTGCTTCCCAAAGCAACAATTGCATTTTGTTGTCGTTTAAAAATGTAGTTTATTTAGTAATAAGGTAATTTCTTGGTAGTTTTAGCGTTTAGACAAGCTGATGTTCTCAAATGAAATGCCTCTGTTTGATGTACTTTGGTTGGTATGATTCAGTTGGCCCTTTGTTGATGGCTTTGCCTACGTGCTTTTGTGTTGGTGGACATTGCTAATTTATCTTTGCCAGCATATTGGGTGTGTTGTAGCTTCTTCATTGCATATGTGCCTCTTTGCTTTATTGATTGTTTTTGCTGCTATTATTTAGGTGCTATTTTGGTACCAATTGGGTAGTTGTAATGTTGGGGTTTCTTCAGCTTCGAGCATTTGGATCTTGTTGCACTTGCCACTGGGCATTATCATGAGGAGAATCTTTTTGACATTTCTTCTTATTTGACATGGTTGATTTTAAAGTGCATTGGTTGGAGCTTGGTAATTTTTCCAACCTTTTTATGTAGAGGTATGTTATCCATCTAGGGTGCTGTCCAGGAACTTGTTGGTAGGGGCAGTCAGTGAATGGCATCTATGGGGAAGTAAAAGATTGCCAGATCATTTGATACAATGCAAACTCTATTTGTAATTAAGTTGATGTTACTTAAGAATGTTAGACAGGAAGGCATTTGCAGGCCTGCAGCTCAACTGTATTCTTATTTGTATTTTGTTTTGACAGTTATATTTAATTGTGGGTTTGTCTGCAAGTTTGGAGTGTAACAACAGTCTCTTTATTTACATTGTAGTTGATGATGGATAAAATTGATTTCAATGTTTACCCACCATCTGCATGACTGTTAATAGATGCAATAGTTTGTACTCTGTTTGCTTCATGGTAAACACGGCTGCTGTGACCTCTTTCTGGAAGTCTATTACATGGTTATAAATTGGTTGTCCTCCATTTCCAGAACTCTTATCATCCAAAGGTACTTGCCATATCACATCAGTAATAGTTGCAGTTGCTTTCTGACCATATTATTATAGATGTTCCACAGCATTCCTAAATAGGACAACTCAATGCATATATCTTCCATTCCAACACATTTGGTTATGGTCCAGGGGTTTTTCTTCCTGCATTAAGTCAACAAGATTCCTGATCATATTATTTCGTCAGTATGATAAATTTGATAGGTAACCCTATTAATAAATTAATAATAACATATACATAATGTTAGAGCAATAATTTTTTCCTAGCAAAGTGTTAAGGCTTTGACAAACTATGCATGTAGAAATTCACAATATTTTCCAGAAACGAACAGAAACAATCCATCTGTGCAAATCTTATACAAAAACATAAAAGGATGAAAGAAATGGAAAGAGACGGAGAGATTTGGGGCCACCCATAGGCACTATAAATAATCATTGTATTATCTGTAGATAAGATTCACAACACTCCGATAATAAAATGAGGAGTGGTGGGAGATATTTATACCAATACCAAAACCCCAAATACATAAATGAACTTAACCTTAAGCTGACATAACAAGAAAGACTTTAAGGTTAATTACAAGTTTATAAGGTGGGTTTAACCATAACAAGGTTAACCGTGGCCCATAGGACTTACATAATAAAATATTACAATAAATTTAATACATTGTACAATGAATGCCGTTAGGCCTATTCAATTTTATATCATACAATGTTAGCCTTGGCCATGAATGGGATTACATTTTCAACACCCCTTCATAATCTGAACTAAGGGGTCAAGGAGAGAAGACATTAGTAACAATAACATCTCCCTTCTAGAATGGATACTCTAGTGGGCATGCACATTTTGAGGTAGACTCATCTGGACCCCCTCATCATCTCAAAATCCGTAACAAGAGTCTCCTTAGGCTGGAACGTAGTCATCACTGCCAGTCTGCCACTATTAGGCACTCTTGCACACATCTAGAAAACACTTCCGCTAGGACTGCAAAAGAAGAAGAGAAGTTCTTTTAAGGTAAGCTCCTTCAATCTTCCATGGTCACATAAGGTATGTTTGTAGACACAACTTTTCCTCTTACAATATACATCACCCTATTTGAAGACTTCCTCTTACCCTTGGGCCACTTGATTTTAGTCACCAAAAGAGGCTTTGTATGAACTTGCTTAAAAGAAGAGCTATAACAAACTTCCAAGAGTACCTGGACAAGAAATAGAAGAAGAAAGATCATGAAAGATTAGATCTTCATGAATAAGTTGAATCAATCGCCCAAAGGAGGAAGAGGGATTGACTAAAGCACATCCTAAATCCTTTTCTTGCAAGCCTCCAAAAGACTTAAAATTTGTTGCAATTGTCACAAATCCATCTATATCTCCTAAAAAATTAGTCTAAGATTTTGATTGTATAGAAAATTGTAAATCTGCCCTTTCAAAATAGGGCAATAGGGCTTGAGGACTATTCCACACAATTCGGCCCCATAACATTAGAAAAGACCTATAAATTGATGTCACCAATGAGTAGAGATTGAAAAATCGTGCGATTTGAAAAAGAAGGGCTCAAAACACTTCTATATGCTAAAGTTATGGCATTAGGAAGTTTTGCCCAAATAGTCCTCAAATGCCTCAAACCTTAGAAGATCAGCAGCCAATCCCACCTTGCAATTTGGTGCACACTCATTTGTGGGGGACGACCATTCATTTTTTTGTCACTTGCTCGCCTCTAATTGGATGGAATCTTGCCACTTGTCGTCTTTTTGATAGGTTGAAGGCAAATATATAGCATAAAAAAGGGATAATGTGGTACTCCGATGTGATACGTTGGCTGCCACATCAACCAACATAATTTTCCTATCAAGGTCTTCAAAAACAAACGCCTAGTCTCCTATGAGCTAAGACCAACATGCTAATTAAATGCGTCGTTTACCATTGAAATCTGTGCTCTGTTGAAAAAAAGTGTAAAGGCATAAAAAAGGAAGCTTCTCGCCTGGTCTCAAACCTTAGACGTCTACTCCGCCAACGTCGTAGCAACGATGAGCCAACCATTTGAGTACGGCTTGCCATGCGACAAAGAATTCCATTGTCTCCTTGAAGTGCATGGATCATGCTGCCCAAAAAGGTCAAAGCCATGCCTGTTGTGCGTTAAGTTACTTGTTCGACGACTTTTCTTCTTATTCCAAAAAGGAGTTGCCATTGCGTTTCGAATCCTCGACTTGCTTTTTTTGCCATAAACACTCTTCTCCTTGCCATCTAAGTGTCGTTATGCTGTCTTTGTTGAGACGCATGTCCGCCTTGATGGAGACCCAACATGATAGCAAAAACGCGTAAATTGTCATAGCCAAGAAGCGTGTGGGGTAAAAAATACACACAAATAGGCGAGAAAACAGAATTCAAATATTTTGGCACCCTTTTTTATTTGAAAATAAATCTTTTCCCTTTCTTTTGCAGACCAAAAAAATGGCATCGAAAACAAATTGAATTTGCAGGGAGCAGATCAGATTTACCTCGATAAAAATGAAGTAATTAGGCTTTTTCAGGAATCCTTGAAAAAATGGACAGTAAGTACTGAAAAAATATCTTCTCTTTGCTTTTGATGCCGAAGGTGCTTATGAAAATTTGAAGAGTAATTTGTTCTAAGAATTGGAGGGAGGATTAAAGGCTTCAAATGGTCTTTCTGCGTGACCAATGCTGCTCCATACCCACATTGATATCATGTTGTCATTCACAATATTTTTTAGAAATAAATAAAAGCAATCCATCCACTCAAAATCTTATACAAAAAGTGTAGAAAGATGAAAGAAAAGAGAGACAGATTTGGGGGCACTCGTAGGCATCATAAATAATCATTATATTATCTATGGATAAGATTCATAACACGACTGTTTTTTAGAACGTTCTGTTCACTTTGATATTTCTGATAAGAGAGTTTTGTATCTTTTTGTTAAGTAAATAAATCTTTTCCTTTAAAAAAAAAAGATTCACAACACAACGATAATAAAATGAGGAGTGGTAGGGGGTATTTATAGCAATACCAAAACTTCAAATAAATAAATAAATATAACCTTAACCTGACATGACAAGAAAGGCATTAAGGTTAATTACAAGTAGGTGGGTTTAAAACTATAACAAGGTTAACCACAGCTTATAGGGCTTCCATAATAAAATATTACAATAAATTCAATACATTGTACAATTATCTTAGGCCTATCCAATATTAATCATACAATGTCGGCCTTGGCCATGAATCAGTTTACACATTCAACAATGCAGCTTTTCTATATTCTTAAAGTCATTCTCATTTTAATATAAGGTTTCTTTGACATTTGTCTATTTGGTTTGCAACAGGGTTGCATCTGAGCCTTAAATTTGAGATTTAATTTTAAAGGAACATGGTAGCATGTTCATTAAAGCTATTTTTTTTGTTGAATTTGAATTTCAGTCATTAACCAGGTATGTAGTCGAACTGTTTTCTGTTTATCAGTTCTTAGATGCAAATTGAGCATTCCTGATGCAAATTGACTAACTCTTTTATTGATTGGACTGAATGAAAAATGGACATGGTATCATGTGCTGAAAATACTTTCTCAATGGCATCAATTTCAGTCATCACTGAGGCATATATCTGCATTGTTGTTTGCTTTCAAGTCCACAAATGCACGTTTGCTATGTATTATAATGCAATTTCCAGAATGAAAGGTTATATAATTCACAGAAACTATCACTGCATCAAAGGTTATATACAGCCCATTGGCTTAGAAAATAATGCACACTAGAATAGAATATGATTACATTTACTAGCCAGTAGCATCTGATCATACAACTGGATACTATATTAGATGAATTAAACTATGGGATCTACAAGGCAACTAGCATTTCACAACCAGGTTTTATGAGAGCAGTCATAAGAATAATATGAAACTTGACCATTATAAATGCTATAAAGTGGTCTTTGGCAAGTTTTCCATAAATATCGGTTTTATTTATGATCTTGTAGCATTTCCAGAACTTATTTCCCAGGCAGGGAAAAATGTTCAATCGCTGCAATATGTTTAATGTTAGTAAAGTGACCAAATGCTTAAGGCCATCTGAAAATCCATAATTAAGAGCAGCTATTGGAAAAACATATGACCTAGTTGTTAGCCTCATCATTGGAGGCAAACTTTGGCATTATGTTCCATAAAAGATAACAGGGTTCGTGCACCTGGAAGGCCAGGTGCGTGAACCTGTAACTGCACTTGCACCAGGTGTTCGGGTGCAGGGTCAGCCGAACCCTGACAGACCACAGGTTTGGCCGGTTGCACGCAGCCCATTCTGAGCATAAAAAAAAACAAAATAAATAAAAAACGTTGCACCCAGCCCATTCTGGGCATTTAAATAAAAAACGTTTATTTTTTATTTTTATTTAAGTGGGTCCCAGCTGCACCCAGCCCATATGGGCCAAAAAAATAAAAACATTTTTAATTTTTTTTAAATTTAAAGTTTTTTTACACAAATATCATATGTGCTTTTATAATGTTATATTTAAATATTTTGCAATGGGTATGATTTATTTTATTTCACAGTGTCTAATATATTTAATTATTTCGCAATGTGTATGATTTATTTTATTTTTTAAATTCTTTTCGATTAAAAAATACATATATGTTTTTTTTTATAAAAATAGCCGCACCCGCACTTGGCAAACCTTGTTTTTGGCGGGGGCCGCACCTGCACCCACAACCGCGATTCCCATTGCACCCGCACCTGCACATCTAGTAACCTTGATAAATTATCTATTTTAGGTAAGATACTTGTAGCTGTGTTGCGAGGTCAATGATCAAGCTGGAAATGAGATTCTGCAATAGCTGCTCATATTTCTAGAAGTCTACAACTAGCCCAACTAGGGGAGTCATTATGTTAGGACCTTGTCCTAACACAACCATTGTTATGTACTTGTCTAGCGTTAGTATACGTTTGCATCTTGGGTGCTTAGTGTGTGGGTCCATTATGATGTAACCTTTATTTTTATTATAACTAAAAATTAGTAGCTCGGGTCCCCTCTTTCATGTGGTCTGATCGTTGAGCATTAGGGTTAGGGTAAATAATAGTTTATACAATGAAATGGGTTTGGAGTCTGTATTGCTATTGTGGTTATGTTTATTTTTTATCTGAAGGTTCCTAACAAGTGGTATTAGAGCTCTTTCCAAGGCCATGTTTTGCAGTAGTGGCAATAGTTGTTGTCCTTCCGTCCATTTTTCATTATTAAAATCTCCCCTCGCCACCCAAAAAAAAAAATTCTGTTTTTAGTGGATTACATTAGAAACCGTGTCTATAAAATTTCACGAAGGAGTTGTCGTGTTTGGCTAAGCTAGATAGCCCCCCCATAAAGCGTCTAAGTGAAATGAGGGGTGCTTAAACTCCAATACTTAGGCCTTAGACAACACCCGTATACAATTGATAGCTCTCACGTTCCCTCGAGTATATAGGGAGACACTATAGGAATAGAAGCTGTCACCCATAGGAAGATATTGACTGTTTGAGTTTTGTGGTGCACTAGTAAACGGTTAGCCTTTGGAAGTTACTCTCACAGTACCTTCAGAAACGGATAGTGCGGCTATGGCTATGGTGAAACCCTCCGTAGTTGGATCTTTGAAATATTGGGCTGGCCACTAATCATGAACAAGATTGTATATCAAAGAGCCCAAGGACACACCTTGACTTAAGTTATCCCTATTGAAACCTTGTTTTTAAAGTCCTTTCCTAGTCAAAACCAAAACCACATTTGAGCATACTATATAAGAGGCTACTCCAGTCACAGTTTGATAGCGCAAAGAATATCTGATGTGATAGTACATAGAATATACAGTGTGACAATTAGAGCGGTCAGTTGTTAGTCATCAGAGCAATCAATTGTCAGTTGTTAGTCTGATAGTGCATAGAATAACCAGTTTGACAACTAGAGTAGTCAGGTGTCAATAGTTTGCCAACGAAGCAGTCAATTGTCAGTTGTCAGAAAAGAAGTCAAAATTCATTATTTTGTGGTGTAGTCCATTCTGATCCTCTCTTCAAGTTGATTGTTTTGACATATAACTCCAATAAACTTTTTTGGAGACCCTAAAGTGAAAATGGCTGGTGGTACTAGAGCTACCCAAGAGCTAGAGCAATTAGGTGACCAGGTGAAACAAATTGAAAACAATCAATCACACATCCTTTAGACATTATCCAAATTAGACAAAATGGATAAAACTAAAAATCTTAAGAGTCGTTTACTAAATGCAAAATATGATGTTTTGGAGAGATAATCACCAGGGAGTCAAGATGGTAGTTTTGAGGGCAGCGCACGAAATACCTTGCCTCTAAGTACGATTCAAAAAATACCTAAGGTAGACTTTCCAAAATTTGATCGAGAGGGCCCAACCAGATAGTTGTATTAGGCCAAACAATACTCTTCTCTTCATGTCGCTCCCCATAATCAAAGGCTCACAATGACATCTATTAACCTAGAATAGAAAGCAGTTCAATGGTACCAATGGTTAGAAAATATGCGTCCACAACTCACTTGGGCTGAATTTGAGATAGAATTACTCACCCCTTATGGACCCAATTAGTATGAAGATTTCATTGGAGCCCTCACCAAGTTAAGATATGCGACATCCGTCTGTGATTACCAGACAAAAGCTAGTAAATCACATTAGGGGGGATTGAGTTTCGAGTTTTTCCAAAGTTGGTTCATTAGTGGATCAAAGGAAGACATCTGTGTTGAAATGAAAATGTTTGAGCTTGGACAACATGATGATAGCTATAGGATCGACTAGGCTTGTTGAAGATAAATTCGCAACACAAAGGCGTACTTTTAAACCTCCACAAGCTCGAACCCCATTTCCATCTCGGATATCATCAAACATAGGAAACAAACCATCCTAGATCAAAAGTCTTACTCGGGAAGAAATGGAGGCATGCAGGCAACAAAGATTGTTACGATTGTGATGATAAATATTCTTTGGGCCACAAGTGTGTACATTAGAAATTATATTTACTTGATGTGGGCAAACCTTCCTCCAGGGAACCGCATGATGAAAGGGAGGACCATAGAGAAGATGATCAACCTGAAGAGTCTGAAATGATAGAGGACCAACCACCTGAAATTTCAGTACATGCATTAGCTGGGATTTCTACTTCCTAGACCATGAAAGTGGTAGGGCATTTCAAGGGCCAACGACTCATAATCCTCATTGATTTTGGTAGTACCTGTTTTCGTCTCAGAACTCACCCGTCTGCGGTAGCGGATGAGCTCGCACCTCGCGTAGAGCGAAACAATATGAAGTGGCGTGGGTCGAAAGGGAAGAACCGCCTGCGGGGCAACCTCTAGGGTTTTTAATCGAGGCTGGCTCCTCGTCGGATTTTAACTTCTTGACGTGTTGTGACCTCCGTGAGTTGAGGCTGGGGGTAGTAAAGAATGAATTGGCCCCCAATTTTCGATTGCAACAAGTGACAATTGAACATGAAAATTGTCACCTATGGCTAGTGAACACAACCAAGCAAAACACACTGCCAGGAATCGAGACCGGTTAAGGAGGACAAAGTGAAATTAGTTATGGCTTCCGCTTCCATTAACATGCTTAAGTGATTACAAGACAATGAGGCTCAGAGGGCTCGATGCTCCCTAGGCACAAGAGAAGGTTCGGGCTCCTCTTGTCACAGTAAGAAAGAAGGGTGAAAGGAAGAGCCCGCAAGGCCAGGTACTAGGCACGAGCAAACAACTTTTAATGCCTTTTACAATAAAATCGGGCCTATTTATAAGTCGAAAGGAGGGTGCGTTCCCTTTGAAGTTTTGCGCGAAAGGCTTGCATGATATCTCATTTGCAACCATGAGATCCTTCTGCATCTTGCGCGATAGCAGCTTCGAGGTCTCTGGATCCGAGGCCATAAATGCTGAAAGCTTTTGGGCCTTCGGATGATCGGTGTGGCTGACTAGGCTCTCTATTGCTACGTTGGGGTGGCTTCATCATAATTCTTCTACCGAGTTTCTTCTAGGGTGCGTTGCTCTACGACGTGGTGGACATGGCCTCCTTGATTGGTGTAGGTGGAGAGGGTAGGATCATGCGTATGGCAGGCGATGGTTGTGACTGGCGTGTGATTAGCTCTAACAGGCTTGGCTGCTAAAGTCAAGCTTTGCGGCCACTGGTGGATGTCTCCTTAAGTGCTCTTTTGCTTGCTCCTTTGTGCATGTGGCTGCCATGTGTCTTTGGATGGGGTGGAACCTCCTTTGGCCATTGGCAAGCCTTCTCCTTGGAGCGTTGGTTGTTTCATCCCTCGGGCTCTCGACTAGTCGCCACGTGCCTTGCTTTGGCTTCGGTCGAAGCTTCCCTCTTTTGCTAGTGCTTTTCTTGGTCAGAAGGACCATGTAGGCCATTGGATTGAAAGTCAATGGTCTGCGGGCCTTGGTGTCCTTGCTTTGTTGGGTTCAGGTCGATGTGAAGCGTTGGCCGTAGATGGAAGATCTAACAGTTGGCGCAACTCTTAGTCCGCCTGCCCTTTCTTGAATCTATTTCCTTCCAATTGAAGGCGGGAAGCACCTTTCGACAGGGCAACTTTGGCTTGTCCTGCTTCTGACTAGTCTAGCTTGGAGTGAAGTGGGGTTATAGGGAAAAGTACCCTACAATACCTACAATTTTATTGATCCTCGAGTAGCTACAAAAGCAACCTATTACATCTACTCTTGCAGTTCATTTGAAGTCATGGTTGCCAATGGGGGTAGTCTATCGTGCAAAGGAAATTGCATAAATGTAAAGGTGATGATGGGTGATTACAACCTTAGGGCGGACATGTTTGCCCTTCCTTTGGGAGGTTTTGACATTGTGTTGGGAACTCAATGGCTTCATACCTTGGGCTCAATAGTATAGGACTTTTTTAGCTATGGATGCAATTCACTGAACATGGGAAGCAATACATTCTCCGTGGCATAACCACAAATCCTTCCCAACTTATCAGCTCACATCGAATGGAAAAACTTTTGAAGAAATCTTCTTAAGGGGTGGTGGCACAATAGTTTGTACTGCAGGCCTTGAATACCAATGATAGAGTTCAGCCATCTGAATTATATGAAATTGTGAATAAACATGCACTCGTATTTGTAGAACCACAAGGGTTACCACCACGGCGGCCCCATGAACATGCCATTGAGCTCGTCCTAGGAAGCTTACTGCTGAACATTTGTCCCTACTAGTACCCATATGTGCAAAAAACTAAAATTGAAAAGATGGTCTAGGAATTACTAGCAACAAGGGTCATTCGACCGAGTGTTAATCCATATTCTTCCCCAGTAATTTTGGTGCGTAAGAAAGATGGGTCTTGGTGGTTATGTGTGGATTTCCGAGAACTCTTAACAAATTTACCATCAAGGACAAATTTCCCATTTTGTCATTGATGAGTTACTAGATGAACTCCATGGTGCTTCTTCTCAAAGTTGGATCTTCATTCAAGTTATCATCAGATTAGATTGCAGGAAGAAGATATTCCAAAGACAACATTCCACACTCATGAAGGCCATTATGAATTCCTCGTCATGCCATTCCGTCTTACCAATTTGTCGTCCACCTTTTAGAGTCTCATGAATGCAATTTTTTGACCATTTCTACGTAAATTTATTTTGGTCTTTTTTGACAATATTCTGATTTACAGTTGTAGGTGGGTGGAACATTTACAATAGACCAGACACAACAAGTCTTGGCTGATAATCAACCGTGTGCCAAACAATCTAAATATTCTTTTGTGATGCAAGAAGTGTAATACTTAGGCCATGTAGTTTCAGGGGAAGGGGTCAAGGTGGATCCCAAAAAGATTACTGCCCTACAAGAATGGCCCAAACCACAGAGTCTCAAAAGTCTTTGGGGTTTCCTTGGCCTCATTGGCTATTATCGAAAAGTTGTTCGTGATTATGGAAAGACTGCATCCCCTTTGATGGCTGTGTTGCAAAAGAACTCGTTTCTATGGTTAGAACCTACAGAACATGCCTTTTGTGACTCAAACAAGCTATGCTCTGTACTATGGGTGTTAGCTATGCCTAATTTATCCAAACCATTTGTGGTTGAAAGTGATGCCTTTGGAAGTGGAATTGGTGCAGTGCTTATGCAAGGAGGGCAGCCATTGACCTTCACTAGTAAGGCACTATTAAGCAAAAACCTGGGATAATCAACTTATGAGAAGTAGATGATGGTCATCTTACATGCTGTCAACCATTGGAGGCCTTATCTTATTTGGCAACATTTTTCCATCAAAACATACCACTATAGCCTTAAGTACTTTCTTGAGTAGCATGTATTCATGTCTAAACAACAAAAATGGGTTATGAAACTGTTGGGGTATGACTTTGAAATCATTTATAAGAAGGGCAAGGAAAATGTAGTTGCTGATGCACTATCCCACCAGTATGAGAATCAAGGTATGCTATATGCCATCCCTACTCCACTTCTTTAATGGACCCACTAGCTTCAAGGAGAAGTGATCCAAGATCCACCTTGCAATCATTAATTCAACAATCTGAAACTGATCTTGACTCTTGCCCAAGATATACATAGGATGGACAACATTTGCGATACTGAGGTCGCCTTGTTATCCTTGAAAATTTGTCACTTTGTGAGTCTATACTATAGGGAATGCATACGTCTCCAACTGTAGGATGTTTAGGCTCCTTAAAAACATATGAACAGGCTAAACGCACATTTTTCTAGGTAGGGATGGAAACGGATATCAAGACCTTTGTTGCAGAATGACACTTGTCAGTGTGTTGAGGGTGAAACTATTTGCACACCAGGCACACTTCAGCCTCTTTCTATTCCGAAGACTGTTTGGACTAATATTTCTATGGATTTTAGAGAAGGGCTCCCAAAGTCTTGAGGCAAAACAATCATTCTCGTGGTGGTGAATCGTCTCTCTAAGTATGCTCATTTTTGTGCTCTAGCCCATCCTTACAAGGCCTCAATTGTTGCCCAAATATTCCTTGATTCCATTTTTTGCCTTTGGCATGCCCTAGTCCATCGTATTCTATCGTGACTCCACATTCTAGTCATTTATGGCGGAAATTGTTAAAGCTGTATGACATACAACTCAAGATGAGCTAGACATACCATCCCCATACCATAGGGCAAACTGAAATTGTCAACAAGTGCTTGGAAACTTGTCTCCCTTGCTTTGTATCTGAGCAACCAAATCATTGGGTCAAATGGCTTCCTTTGGCTGAGTGGTGGTATAATACTTCCTATCACTCCACCAAGATGACACCATATGAAGCAGTTTATGGACACCCTCCACTGTCACTTCTGTCATACATTTCGGGTAGTTCCAAGGTTCAAGCAATGGATTCCACTCTCATGGAGAGTGCACAACTACTCCAACATCTCAAAGATAATTTGGCAATGGCACAAAACTGTGTGCGACATGTAGTAGATCAACACCGTTCTAAGCACAATTTTAACATTAGGGACATGGTTTTCCTATGCTTGGAGCCCTACAAGCAATCATCACTGAAACTCTGTGGCAGTCAAAAGATAGCACCAAAATTCTATGGACCATATAAAGTGCTCTAGTAGATTGGCTCGGTGGCCTACAAGCTAGAATTGCTGCCTTCTTCCACGATACATCTAGTTTTCCATGTCTCATCTTTAAAGGTCCTTGGAAACCATATACAAGTCCAATCCACACTACCCTAGTTGGATGAGGAAGGCTCAGTCATCTTAGAAGCTGCTAGTATTCTGGATCAGCGCACACACACTTTGCAACCGCATTCTCACTGATGTTCTAGTACAATGGCATGGACTGCAGCCAGAAGATGCCACCTGGGAGCCGCTTTATCAACTACAGCAACAGTTTCCTCACCTCAAGGGCAAAGCTTCTTGAAGGGGAAGGGCATGTTATGGTCCTATCCTAACACAACCATTGTTATGTACTTGTCTAGTGTTTGTGTATGTTTGCACCTTGGGCCCCTAGTGTGAATGGGCCCATTATAATATAACTTTAACTTTTATTATAAGTAGGAATTAGTAGCTTGGGTCCTCTCTTTTAGGTGGTCCAACCCGTGAGCATTAGGATCAAGGTAAGTAAGAGTCTATATATGGGCATGGGTTTTGAGTGGAATGTATCTCATATTTTTTTGAAATTGTATTGGAGCTTTTGCTTCCAAGGAGGTTGCCCCTCGAAGAGGCCTGCGATAGCTGTTCTGCTTGATTAATATAAATTTGTTGTATTTCCAATCAGTTGTTTTCTTAAGCACTTATGTTGTTTCATTTTCATGATCATTTAGTTTATGCTTATTTTTATCTAAAGGTTCCTAACACATTAGAGAGCTATTCAATAAAGCTATCCATGTAGAAGCAGTTTTGCTAAGCTCTTGGTGTGTAAGAAATGGTTCAAATGGGAAGAATCACAACCATTTTCCCATCTGCCATTGATGATGGATATATGACATCGTTAATGTCCTTTTTTCTCATTGTCACTTGGAAACCTAAAATTTGAAAGGAGTCTTCTCATTTTTCTGTTTCTTTTTGTTACCAACTTTCATTGTATACTTTGTTGCCGAACGGGTGGTATTGAAATGGCCTTTTTGTTTCACTTTTAAGATTGTTCATAATATAGGAGCAGACACTGCAGTGAGGAATTGGTTAATGGTGCAGCATCATTTGAAATGTCACACCAGGCATCCCTGAATATGAATAAATACTTATGTTATATAGAGTCCTCTCTTGTGGGGGATGAGGAAAGGCAGGGATGGCTGAAAGTTTCCCTAAAACCTGGATAAAAGGGAGATAACTGTGCCAAAAACATAAGAAAACAAACAAAAAGAACAAATTCTGAAGCACATAGTCCATTTTTACTACACATTATGCAATGGTTAAGGAGTTATGACTTAGAACATATCATCCAGTGATGGTCAATATTACCATTTACCATCCCTCGCTGGTACCCATGTATCTAAAATAACTTCAAAACAGATTGATAATTGTAATAGTTTTTCTTTTTCTAATGGATAGCATCATTCAGTGGTCAGTAATAAATATTACCATATATCATCCCTGGTACTCCTAGATATAACAACAAATTCAAAACAAAAGGCTTATTGTACTTCTATTTTCTCAATGGATTTTAGAAATGGGATGTGCAACTGAAGAAGATTTAGCAAAATCAATGAGATTCATGATACTTTGTGGAAACTGCATGAACAACAGGAACTATACTTGAAAAATCCATGGCTAGAGAAAGCACTGCTTGAATGTTGACTAAGCAGGAAGCGTTTTCATCCCATGTGGATGGGAAGATGCATATCTCATAATATTGAATGAGGGGGATGTGTCCCTGTATAACATAGAAAATACAAGAATTTAGAATTCCAATTCAGCATTCCAGAGCTGTGTCTGCACAGCCTTAGCAAAAAACAAGCTTTTACTTGTTCTTTATACATGCAAATGAGGGGCTGTATAAACCTGGAAAGGATAAGCAACAATTAGCTAGTAAAAGTTTGTGTATGTTCTCTATATTAATCATAGGGAGGGTGACCCACCAGTATTATAAACATGTAAGTTTGAAGTGTTTGCACGTACTTGAGTTTACGTACTCTCCTTTGGTTCTGTGCTTCTTGTACTACACACTCAAGTAGGAAAAATAACGGAATCCATGGCTCACTGTGGAACCACCGAAACATAGAAAGTTGAGGGACCTCAGGCAGTAGTCAGTGAGAGTTTTATGCCTTGTGCTTTCTGTGCTTCATGCAGCCTCAAGACAGCCGCGTCCATAACAGGGAGACATTCTACCACAGAAACATGGAGATGCAGAAAGTTGAGGGAGCTAAGGTAACCCTCAGTAGTACTTCAGTGGCAGTTTTATGCCTTCTGCATCTTCTGTTTCAGCCTTAAGTCAACTAAGTCCACAATGGCGACCCAGGCTACCACAAAAACATGGAAACATGGAAGTGGAATATGATATCCATAAACAAGTGAATTTACATACCTCTTTGCATTGTATGACATTGCTCTGAAATTACCACTAATGGAGCCTCAATCAGCTTCTTTTAAAAGATTTGTAGTGCATTTGGGTTAGTCAGTCTTGAACTTTGATGAAACTAGGCACTAGTGAAACCCTCAAATTTGCATCAAACTTCATCTCATATGTTTAAAAATGCTCTTGTAAAATATGAACGGTATATAGACAATACATAAAGAGCTTGATACAAATACAAATGCAGCATTAAATATGCCATAATAGACTGATATGCTACTATGTCAAAGTGCCGTCCACTTTAACTGAAACTTGATCGTTTTCAAGCATGGAAACCAAATAAATTATGCAAATCCCACGAGACAAAGTGGATAGAAAATGAACTACTAGAATGCAGAGAACACACACACAATAGTAATGAGATCATGAGACAGTGATATAATGTGGGGAAATCCCTCTTGGGAAAGAAAACCCAGAGATGAACAAGTGGAACTTCTATTCCTTGTAAAATAGAGAATGTACAATAAGTATTTGCTACTATTCACTTAGTTGCAGCAACATATAGTGCCTCAGTGGTTTTCTCTCTCTTGTTATTGGAAATGACCACTGTTTGTGGCTCTGGAACTGCTGTTCACTCTTCCTAGTTTTTACCAAGTATGTTTTACCTGTGTGTCTTTGGGATACATCATGCATTGGGGATTTACGCTTGTTTAATCCCTAATGCTTTATCTAGTTCCCTCCTATTCCATATGCAGGAGTAACTGATGTTTCTTGACAGTGTAGAGATACCTGGGTGTGACATGTCATGCTTCCCTCTACACATTCCTCGACACTTGCCCATCATCAGTTTTGAATACTTCAAATGGATAAGTTTTGAGCTGAAAGTTTATAGGTGCATAGGTTATGATGTCAAGAACCTTCAATAGAAATTTTGGTTCATTTTGAGTGTATAACAGACTTAATTTTCCAAAGTTGAGGGGTCAAATGGATGTATTTTGAGCTGAAGCTATAATGTAGTCCTTTGAGTTCTCTTTCACTTGGAAAAGGAATTAAGTCATTTGAATTTAATTGGATTGAGTTATATGCAAAATATGTCTCCCTGGTCTAAACTGTTCATCACTCTGTTTCAGAGGTCGAATGCCAGAGTTTGAAGCTATAATTATTTCTTAGCATTGCTCTTGATGTTAGCAGCATCTACGGAGCTTCATTCAATTTTGATTTCATGTGAGGAAGTTATAGCCGAAAGATGATGATGCCCTGTTTTGGAAGCTTGTTCTGGGTCACTGTCACTTGACCATTCTTAAGTTGTGTTGACTTGTTATGCTTTTAAGTGACCCGTCATGGATCCCTATGGATCAGGCATTGAACACCAAAGAAGAAAGGTAGCACAAATTCACAGAAGAGAAAGACATCTTGCATGATAAAAACAACAGCATGCTCTGTCAACTCAAGTTTAACATTCCATGCAGACAGTATGTTACTGGAGACGCATCAGCAGCTATTGTATATAAACAACTAAAATAATTTTTTATTTTTATCAAAAGCTTAGGCACTGCATTGACCAAAAATCATTTGTAACAGTTATTTATTTTTTATTTTTTTGGATCAATACTTATACACATCCGCCGTAGGGGTTGAACCCAGGTCTCATTACCAATAATGCAAGTGGCGTCCTTGCCAGTAGACCACACGCACGCGGATTTGTAACAGTTAATTGCCTGTCAAGCTCCTGGATTCGTATTTTGGATGCTTTATGCATACATACATCCATCCATGTATGCATGAAATAATAAATGATTTTTTGGTTTGGGGGTTGGAAATTCTGCTCTCAATTACAGTTTGTGTAGTAGTATACTTTCACCGCTGCAAAATACCACAGATTTTACTGTAACATCTTGCGCTTTGCATTTTATAACAATTTTGATCTGTTGTCCACTGTTCCTATGGAGAGGATCTGGATCAGAGGTCTTGTAAAAAACAAGACATTTGATTATACAAGTCGTTTTAGTTGTTTAGGTAACAAAAAATCATTGAATCAAAGGTACCTGTTGCTGTTCCTGGTTCCTGGTAAGAAGAATCATAAATATTAAAATATAAATCTTATAGGTTAGAAACATCTTCCATCATAAAAGTATTTCCAGATATTTCCCAGCATTTCACAGTAGTTCCTGTACTGGGATGTTTTTGGCCTGAGCCACGAGCTGAAATATGCAAAGGCCTTGCATAACAAAAATAGCAGAAAATCATGAGAAAATGAAAGAGAAACTTGGAATGTTAGTGGATTGACAATTTCTCCAATTAAGTTTACTGTTTGGGATTCAGTTTTTAGACCGACTGTTTGGACTGTTTTTCTTTTTCATGCTATTGATATTACACTCTTGTATTAGATGTCAGAAATTGCAGAATTGTATGTCTAGTATATGAATTATTATTATTTAAGTTTTATTGTTTTCTTGTTTTATTTTCTGTGTTGTATGGATTTCATATATAATTACCACATTCGAAGATCATGTTCACATTTTTCTGGATTGCATTTTTTAATTGTTGTCTTATTTATATATTGAAGAATTATGTAAATTAAACCTGCTTAACCAAATCATGTTGTTTCAATGTTTCCTAAAGTTTTTGGGTGGCATTTTTGTAAACTTCAGCCATTCTCTCCTTTTTATTCAATTTCACATGAGAAAAAAGTTTCTGCATGTTTTTAATTTGGTTCATACTGAGAAGTTTGTCATGAATTCTGCAGTAGCTTATGCTTTAAATGTTCCTTTCTTTCATAATACTTTGAAATAACTCAAACTTGGATCCTAGAGAGCTATCTGCTATACCATTGAAAGGTTGAAATTATAGAAAAAAGAAACAAATACTTCGTCCCTTGTCTATTGTCAACTTGCACAAGTAACACTTATGATGGTCATCTGGAATGAACGGGGTGGTGCTACGTTGTGGACATAAGAAGGGATAACTTTGTCTTTGTATTCACAGGTGGAATATCAAACCATGAACTTGTATGTTACATTCACATTTGAAATCAACAAATGCTTTACGTCGTTATTTGCACTCGGGATCAGGAAATTCTTTTGTAGTCTATAATTATCAGTGACATCTTCAGCCATTCCCTCCAAACTTATGATCTCATTCTGAGTGTCTGTATGAGGTGAATGTTATCTGCCTAGTGGTGCCAATTCTGATTGTTTGTGGCTATTTCTTGACCCTTGACATATAAATGTTTATGCTGGTAACAAATGCTAGTTTTCGTTCACCAACTTCTTTTGGTATTCCATTTGGTTTTGCTGGCTTGCCTGAGAATTTTCGATTCCCTCTTGTTGCCTTGTTGATTGCTTCTATTTAGGTTGTAGTTGACTAGTCCATGGATGGTTGAAGGGTTTTCTTTTTCTTGATCTGTTAGTGACATGGAATTTTCTTGGATTGGCCTATGGACGTTCTCCTGAGTATAGTTATTTAATACACCATTTGTTTTTCTAGTAGTTTTTGTTTCTTTATTAACTTGGAGCACATTGGTTGGAGCCTGGTAGTTGTTAAACCTTAATAGTTGAGTTGTCTTGTCCTGTTGTTGCTATCGTCCAAGCTTTCAAGGTGTCAATTAGTGAATGACATCTACAACATTTAAAGAATTCCAAATCATGGGTGACATGTTGACTCCTCTCGTGGCAAAATTGATATTATGAAGAGGATAAGGAGATGACTTCAACAATAACCCTAGCACAAACATTTTCCAAGTTAAATAGTAGTCCACTTGATAGTAGATGTTATGAACCTTTGCTTCTTATAAATATAAAACGTCCACAATATGCTAAATATTAAATAAATCAACCACAAAAATTAGTCCACACAAAGACAAGATATGATATTACCCTTCGGGTATAGCAATGCCAATATTATTCCTTAAGGAAGGAACCACCTCACAATATCTCCCAAGATGAGACTTACTCCATGAGCAAAGATTGTTACAAAGAGAATACTTGATATGATTGATTGATGATTACAATGACAATATCCCTTCTTTATATACCCATCTTCTAATGCTACTTTGGGGAGTTGACTCCTAAACCCTTATCTCACTACGTATTATAATCTAATAGCCCATGCCAACTATCCATAATACCTTTATAATATCATGTCCCCATATTCCTATTCGTAAGTACCATAAAATTCCATCATCCTTACAAATGTTTTGTCTTTGAAACATGAAAAAAAACCAGATAATATAATTTGTAAGCAATGTTAAGAACTGGTACTAATCTTGATCATCCCTCCATCCAAGTGAAATCTTGATTGGTGGTAGTTTGTGAGATGCCAAGCTGCCATTGTACCATTTGAATATTCATAATTGTTGTGTTGGCTACATGCTTTTGTTGCTATACTCTATATCCTAAATGATTGGTCTTATTGTTCCACGATGTTGTTGCACCACTCTAAAATTTAGAATTACTATGTTTTTTTTTGCCTAACACGGCTATACTCGGTGTTTTTTTTGCCTAACACGGCTATACTCGGTGTTTTTTTTTGCCAAACATTGGTGCTTTTTTTGATCCATAATAATATTGATGCCTCAAGCCTTGCCTCCAAGATTGTTGTCGCTCATAGTGGTGTGGGTGGCAATAAGCTATAACCTTTACCTGAAATTCTTTTTCCTTTGATTCTTCAACATTTTGTTTCATTGTTTTAAATTCTTCCTCAAACTCTTCTCTCATGTGCCCTTCTTTTGGTGCATCTATGTGCTCTTCTAACAAAGCTTCCTTGGATTTTGTTGTTGCTTCTTCCTGGGACTTTGCTACTGCCT
Source organism: Wollemia nobilis (assembly GCA_028583015.1). Classification (NCBI taxonomy): domain Eukaryota; kingdom Viridiplantae; phylum Streptophyta; class Pinopsida; order Araucariales; family Araucariaceae; genus Wollemia; species Wollemia nobilis. Next base: position 12,536,798 of record JAQPPZ010017222.1, read on the forward strand.
CTATTGTAGACTTAGCTTTTAACTTGTTCACCTACCATAACTGCTTCTTGTTTTTTTTTAGATTCTTGCTTCTTAAACCGGGAAATATCTTGCAATGTTGTCTTCTTTTTCTTGTACCTTAACTTCATTAATTTCTTTTGCATATTAATGTTAACAATACCCAAAGAATCCAACCAAGGATAATTGAAAATAATATTTATATCATCCATCTGAATATCATGAAAACTTGAATGTAAAACATTTATCTATGATGATCTTGAAATCTTCAAAAATATGAACATTTACACCATCTATTTGGATGTCTTTAATTTTTGGTGCTAGAACTTGTAACCTCTTAGCCAAAGTAATATTAATAAAATTATATCTATTGTTAAGATTTTTGGAAATAATAACCGTTTCTCTTTGAATGCAGTTATGAACTTGTAAGATAAAATTTTTAGATTCAAACAAATCCTTTTGATCATTGTTTGGTCTAACACCAAAGTAGTGGTTCCCTTAGCCTTCAAACTATCATTCAAATTTGGTCCTTGTTTTTTTTCTTCTCTTCTTTAAGACATTTGATATCTTTTTACATTCTTTAAGTGTATCCATCAAAGTACCATTTTTTTTATCATTTTTTCTCAAATTCCCATTTGCTTAAGAATGCGTCTTCAAATTCTTCCCATGTGTATGTAAAATTATGGGCACAAACAAAGTTCATATACCAAGATAAAGCTTCCTCTCGTAAAGAATCACTAAGCTTATGTTTTCGTGCAAAATTAGTAAATTAATATCAATGTCATCATTTCTAGTGAATATTGGCAACTCCATGACCTCAACCTCAAAAATATCTCCAAATAAACAAGGGTTTAATAAATTAAGATTTTTCAAAAACAATTTTTTTCAAATCTCATATATTATTTTCTATAAATAATTAGATCTAAGATTTTCTCTAAAACAAAATAAATTGCAACTAAGTTGCTTAATTGGATGGAGAGGGTTTTTTTTTTTTTCTTTTTGACGAATTTCCACAACCAATTTTTTTGATAGCTCAACTTCAAACAATCATAATTTTTTCAATACTATAAAAAATTTAACATACAACTAGCCATTTTTAAAAATTTGGCTACATTGTTTGCAAAAGGGGTGTAAACCCTAGGTGCTGTCAAGCGATGGAACAAAACAACAAATTTGGCTAAAGTCTTCATAAAAGGGATGCAAACCCTAGGTGCAATCAAGCATTGAAGGAAGAGGGTTATTCGCAGACCGTCTCTTCAGTTTGTGAGAAAGCCTCTTCGGTTAGAAGAAATATCTCTCAGGGATCTTTGGGTTTGCGGGTGGATGAACCTTTGCCCTCTATCAAGATTTTGGAGGATGAATTTGGGTTGGATCTGATTTATAATGAAGCTCGGACAATTATTTGCAAACTTAAGGGCAAAAGACTAGGCTTGGAGGAGCTCAAAGGATACATTAAAGATTGGTGGACTAGTACAAAATTCCAAGTAACTCTCCTACCCAAAAATTTATTTTCTGTTTCCTTTTCTAATTTAATGGATAGAGATTGGGTAATGGATTATATATATAATTGGTTTTTTAGACAAAGAGGTGTCTATATAAGACCTTGGAGTCCTAGTTTCAACCCCTTTACAGAAGAAGTTAATGGCTTCCCAGTCGGGGTGAATCTTTATGCTCTTCTTGTAGAGTTTTGGGGAGAGAAGATAGTCATCAAAATTGGTAATGCCATTGGTGCATTCCAGTATATGGATGCCCAATCAAAGGAATATTTGTTCAGTAAAATTAATGAGTAAAGCAAGATTGGCTATTTGGATGGATGTTTTAGTTCTTGGGCCTCAATCCATTACTATCTCCTCAAGCAAAAGGGAATGGATCCAAAATATTGAATATGAAAACTTCTTCTTAAGATGTTATGGTTGTCAGCAATATGGCCACTTGAAGAAGAGATGCCTGATGGAGGAGAAGGCCCTGCATGCGAATGATTCGAAACCTTCAAATCCCAGTTCAAAAGAAAGAAGCTCGTCCTCCAGATGCACTAATTTTCCAACAGGAATCATACGAGCAATAGAAGACTCAACCCCAAAAGAAGAATTTGAATTAGATCATTGATAAAAGCCAAATGGTTACTACAGACTATTTAGAAGGTTCCATGAAAAAGATTAGCACCTCAGATGGTATTCTTGAAGCTAATTATGAAGCAACCAGTGATGGTCAATTTTCTAAAAATGAAGATCTTACAAAATGTGTTACAACTAGATATTACCTCAGGAGCTTGAAATGCAAAGTGGCATTATCAAATCTTGCCACTCTAAAGGAGGAAGTGTTGGAAATATGAGCAAGTTTTGTTGTCATTGATGTCAAGAGATTGATGTTCAAGTTTTGTCGTCATTAATGTCATCAGGTGTTTTTTCAAGGAAGAGGTTAAAAAATATAAGATATAATATTTATTTTAATATTATATGCCTAAAGCGGCCTAAAAGATTGAAGACCCAAGGAAGAAGGATAAGGTTTAAAAAGAAATCCCAAGAAAGGAGAGGCAGGTTTAAAAGGAAATAATAATATTATAATATTCCGAGCAAAAGGTTGAGATAAAGAAAAAAGAGGTCCAAGGAATTATTAAGAAATAAATTCTTAAAAGATCCATTTGGCAGATTATTAAAAGGTTATTATTTAATTTATTTAAATTAAATATTTTAACCATAGGTTAAAATTTAATGTAAATAAATATTAAAGGTGCCATAAGTCTAAGTTCAAAATTTGAATTAAAAATTTGAATTGGAAGCGCCGACGTGTTGGAATGCATAACAAAAGGTATAAAAAGGGGGTAATATTTTTATCTTAAATTATCCATGCAATTCGAATGCCCAAGAGAGTAAAAGAAATTTGTGCACTGTTTTAAGAGAAGAAAGAGGATTTGCATGTGTTAAAAGGGCATACCTTGTAATAAGACCAAGTGGAGCATAAAATTATTCACCAAGCATTTGGTAGCGCAAGCGGCGGTCAGCAGTTGCTTAAGGTGTTGTGCAAGGCAGGTCAAGGGTTAGATTCGCGTCCCCTTCGTTTTGAGTGTGGGAAAGGTTTTCGTTTGATTTCAAAAGGTGTCGAGAGCAAGGAGTAAAATGCGCATCGTGCGCCTTTGGTTTTGTCTTGGGCGTGTGGCCCAACAACAGTCAAGCCTTAAGGCTTAGGCGTCGCGATGACGACTGGTCACATTTTTGCCAAAGGTTGAATAGCGCTAGGGGCCACGTGATGTTTGTGAAGGTGCTTTGATTAATTTTTGCTGAGTAAGATAGGGAGTCATAAGGGTGTTTAATATTTTATTTTTTAATTAGCATTAAAATAAAAGATTGGAGATATAAGGTGTTTGAAAGGATTTAATTGTGTTGAGTATAATTGTGTGAAGATTGGAGTTAAAAGTGTTAAATAAAGGAATTAAGTTTTATTGTTGATAAGTTTGAAAATTGGGTTTATAAAGTGTTATCAAAGGATTTTTGTTTGTTTGTGAATTGAATATTATTTTGTGAAGTTTGGAGATTATAAGGTGTACTTGAGAGCTAATACTTTTGTATGTTGAATTAATTATTGGAGAGAATAATTCCGTGAAGAATTTGAGATAGGTTGTTGGTTTCTAACCTTGAAGTTGGCAAAGAGAATTTGATTGTGATTAAGATAGGTTTTGAAGACATCTCTCCATCAAAACAAAAGGTATGGGCACATCTTCCTTGTGAGTGAAATAAAGGTTGATTGAATGTTGTGAGATGCAAAGTTGGAGTGAAAAGGTTTGTTTGATAAGCATTGTTGGAAATATTTGAGTGAGCCTTGTGCATGATTAGGGTTTGTGAAAGAACATGAGTATCATTGTTATGTGAAATTGAGAACAATCTTGAGCTAGGGTTTGTGAAAGAACATGAGTATCATTGTTATGTGAAATTGAGAACTATCTTGAGCTAGGGTTTGTGAAAGAACATGAGTATCATTGTTATGTGACATTGGAATTATCTTGAGTCAAGGTTTATAGTGTGAGTTGTTGGAAGTAAAGTGAAACACTTAGTTAGGGTTTGTAAGCCAGTTGTGTTTTATTAAGTGAATGGTTGGCTGAAGTTGATGAGCATTATTGATTGAAAGTATTGGAGTGATAGTTCAAGTTCTGTGAAACAAATTGTTCTTTATTCTAAATTGATTTGAAAGAGAGTTTGGAAGTGATTGAGTGTTTTTGTGAGTATGAAACATATTGAGTCTCTAACCATTCTCTATATGTGTTTCTGTAAGTTAAACAAGATTCAGAGTGAAACTTGTTTATGTGATTGAAGAGGTTTTATGAAAGAGATTAAGTTGAGTTGTGTATGCAAGTTTTGCAATTGATTTTAATAAGCTTTTGTGAAAGCTTGTGGGCATATTTGAGTAAGTCCTAGAGGGGACTTAAGGACAAAGTTGAGTAAGTTTTTGTGAAATCTTAAGGACAGATTTGTGTGGGATTTTATGGAAGCTTACAAGCAGTTTTGAGACAAGTCTTAGTGAAGACTTGTGGATAGATTTGTGTGAGATTTTGTGGAAGCTTACAAGCAGATTTGAGGTAAGTCTTAGTGAAGACTTGTTGAGCAAATTGGAAAAGTTCTAAAGAGGACTTGTTGAGCAGATTTGAGGCAAGTCTTGGTGAATATTTGTTGAGAATATTGAGCAAGTTTTTGAGAGGACTTGTGGATAGATTTGAGGTAAGTCTTTGAGAAGACTTGAGAGCAGAATTGATTGATTGATTTGTTCAAACTTTGTGTTAAGGCTTGGGGCAGATCTAGCAGAGTTGATTTGTGATTGGATCAAGCTTTGTGTTAAGGCTTGAGGATAGATTTGATGACAAAATATGGTGCAGATTTGAGGACAAATTTGTGCCATAGTAGAGACAAAGTTTGGTGTAGATTTGGGGACAAAATTGTGCCAGACTAGAGACAAACTTGTGAGCAGATTTGTGCTAGACCGAAGGACAATGTTTAGTGCAGATTTGAGACAAAATTGTGAGAAAGATTTGTGCTAGATCGAAGGATAGTGTTTAGTGAAGATTTGAGACAGACTTGTGAGCTTTGTGCTAGATCGAAGGACAATGTTTAGTGCAGATTTGAGACAAACTTGTGAGCAATATTTGTGCTAGACCGAAGGACATTGTTTAGTGCAGATTTGAGACAGAGTTTGAGCAGAGCCGAGAAGCAAGCTTTGGAGGTGATAGAGCAGAGGACGGTAGTCTCTAGTGGATAGAGATCCATTAGCCAGGGTAGTGAGGACAAAGGTCTTCTAAGTGAGGACAAAGGTCTTTAGTGGAGAGAGATCCACAAGCCAGTGTAGTGGAGGCAACACTCTTATAGAAGATCACCAACCATAGCAGAGGAGAAGGAGTTCTCCCTGTGGATAGAGATCCACGAATTAGTAGAGGGGAAAGAGTTCTCCTATGGATAGAGATCCATGAACTTGATTAGGGGATTGGTGTCTCCTTTGGACAGAGGTCCATAAACATTGTAATAAGGAAGGATTCCCAAGAGATTTGTTGAGAAAATTTAGTGAAATATTTTCTCCGTGGAGTAGCCCAAATTGGGTGAACCACGTTAAATTGGTGTCTCTATTGTGTGTGGTGATTTGTGCATTGCTTTGATTACTGCTGTTGATATTGCCATTGATATATTGCATAATATTGTTTGGGAAAGAAAAGTAAGATATGGTCTTATACTATTCACCCCCTCTCTCAGTATAAGTTTGTGTTCTTCAGAAAGAACCTCTGCTACAAAAGAAAAATAATCAAACTGATTTCCTATTTGATGGATGACTATTATATTTGTTTTCCTTCTATCTGTTGGAGTTATGTGTCATGTAAAGGTTGTTCTTGTTGTTAGTTTTAAAAAAAATAAGAGTTGATTATGGAAACTTAATAGTTTTAGGAAGATGGAGAATATCTTTGATAGAAAGGCAAAATGGGTATGCTTTAATTAACTTGCTAGAAATGTAATGAGAGCAATATAATGTTTTGTTTTTGTAATGGGAGTGGGCCCCAATAGAAGCCACACATAGCTTATTAAAACAAAACTAACTATTTTTGTAGTGGTATAAGAATATTCTAAATATGATTGCTTAGAAAAAAAGATATAACTCTTTGAAAAATATGACACTTTTTTTCCTTGAAATAGTCTTTACAAACCTTGCAAAAATTCTTTTCTTTGCTAGAATTGTTGCTCTGATACCACTTGTTATGAACCTTTGCTTCTCATAAATATAAAACATCCACAATATGCTAAATATTAAATAAATCAACTTATATATATATATGTGTGTGTGTGTGTGTGTGTGTGTGTGGAAATCGATAACATCATTAATGCTGCCACTATAAACCCTACCCCACTAGGATAGACAAAGTCAATAGGACCCTCAATCCTTTAAAGCATCGAACTAGGGCAACCAACCAACAAACACTTTCCTGCTACCATCCAGTGTATCCTTTTCTGGGTATGTCGTGGTTTGAACCTTAGACCTCTTAAAAGAGAAACCAAAGCCCTAACCACTACGTTGTCCTTGTTGGACGAATCAACCATAATAATTAATCCATTAAAATACAAGATATGATAATACCCTCCAAGTAAGGTAATGCTAATATTATTATATAAGAAATGAACCACTCCACAATATCTTCTAAGAAAGAGCTGCTTCACAAGCCAATACTGTTACAAGAAAATACTTAGTATGATTGTTTGATGATTACGATGATAATATCCCTTCTTTATATACTCAAACCGACTCCTAAGTCCTTATCTCATTCATTATTATAATATAATCAACCTTAAGTTATGTGTGATCCATGTCATCTATTCATAATACTCTCGTATAATATAATATCATATCCCCATATTCCTATCCCTAAATACATAACAAAATAAATATACACTATACAAAAAGAAATTTGTCAACCATCCTCGAATGCCCCATAGTTTGATAAATGTTAGAAAGACCATGTGGATCTTGAGGGGTTTATCTTCTAGGCATGGGTGAAATATGTTAGCCTATGGAGGCACTTAGAGATAGAAATTACCACATTAAATAGTTTGATAAATGTTATCAAGACCATGTGGATCTTGAGGGGTTTATCTTGTAGGCATGAGTCCAATATGTTAGCCTATGAAGGCAATTAAAGATAGGTATCACCACATTATTGTAGCTAGGAGTAAAAAGTAATATTTACCCTAAGTTTATTATAAACATATGGAAGCATTTGAGAATGGGCATGGTCACTGTCAAAGATGGCTATTATGGCTATTCAAATTTTGATAGTTTACGGAGGTATTTGAGGATGGGCAATGTTGCAATTAAGAATGGATGGTTGAAGTTTATTTTACCCGTGTCGATGCCAATGGATGCATTTGAAGAGGCATGGGTGCGGCTAGAGAGAATTGCTCGTCACTTGTTATATTCATGTTGCTAGCCATATATGTATATTTTCATCCATTTTCAATGACAATTTTGATGACTATGCAAAATGCCCTTCACAAGCTGCATAGTTATTAGTTGGAGTTCCATATATTTTTAAATAAGGGTAATTTTGCCTTCATTATTTAGAAAAACACCAACTCAACCAACTTTTTCCATATTTCCTTTAGAAGCATCATCAAAATTAGTTTTGACAAAATCAACTTCTAGCTATTTTTATTTTATCATAGATTGAATCAAAATCGTTTGTCTAGAGTCCATTATCATAGATAACCCTTCCATGTATATTCAAATATTTTAACCAAGAGGCTAGTACCTCTTTTTCAATATTTGAGACTTCCCAAGATGAGCACCATTTTTGTAAGCATTCTACAAGAGAGGTTATAATAGCATTCCAAACTTGGACATGCTTTTGAGATTTGTTTTTAAAATTTATTATTTTCAATCTATAAATTTCAACAAATAATGAAAGGACCAATCTTCTATAGGATGTATAATGCTTTAGCTTTGAAACAATTGGTCCAAAATTTCATCAACTCTTTCAATGGTGATGAAGCTACCAATATATTCTCATATTTTTTAAAAAGCGCCTTCAAAATATGCAAGTAAATGAAAAATGAAGATGTAAATAATCCAATGTTTCTATATCCTTCTTATAAAAGGCACACTTGAAAGGTCCATGATATCATATTCTTTGTAGGCTCTCAAAGGGACAAGGAAGAAGTAAACCTTTCAACGTCATTCTTACACAAGGCACACTTAGAAGGTCATATTTTGAAACTCATTTGCTATTTGTTTGATGTCTCATTATTCAACTAGGTTGCTAATAGAAATCCATAATCTAGAGTTGTTGACATTAATATAACTTTTGATATTTTAAATTTTATATTCTAAACATGTCCAAGCCAGTGGTTGCTATTTTGGATAAACAATAAGAAGATAAGGTTTTAATTAAGCATCAATTTTTTTTTTGTAAAATTCCTCTCATTGATTGACCATATAATATCTTTATCAATCAATTACAAACTACCTAATAGGTCGAGCCTATAGGTAGGGTTTGTTTCTAGAACAAATTTACTTTTTCTATAGAACTTGTATATTTTTGAAGTAATATTTATGTCCAATACTTTCCTCGATCTTTGAATAATATCCATCCAAGTTTGCTCCTAATACCAAGCTCATAAGTTTGTAATTCTACGAGATTTACCCCTCCAATATTATTTTCTATACAAACCCTATCCCTTTTACAAAGAGAAAATCTAAATCTTCACATCCTTTTCAAAGAAAATCTCCTTCAATTGTATCAAAATCAAATGTAATACCTATTGACAATCTTGAAAGTGACATTATAGATTACAACGTAGTATTTATGAGTAATAGACTTCTAGCCATGGTTAAGAACTTACCTTTCCAACTTGCCAAACAAGAATTCATTCTATCCAAAATTGAATCCCAAAGATCCTTTTTTCCTTTATCGATCAAAGGACTATCTAGATATGTTGATGGTAACTAAAAACCCTAAAATCTCCACAATAAATACACCTACCTTAAATGATAGATATATATAAAGCTATATGTAGCTTCTATTCGGGGTCACTCCATTCAAAATACTAAAATATTATATTTGCTATTAGGTCAATTACTATAGAGGGATAAAACTACGCACTGCGTACGATTCTTGATTGGATATGCTGGGAGCCGAGATGACCACGGTGGTGGTTTTATATCCACTCAAAACAAGGAAAAAGGTTTACCAGGAATAGTTTTAGGACTCGTACCAAGTCTGGGTTGGAAATATTTAATGTGTCAATTAAGTAATCACCTATGTTTGGCCTTTATAAAACTAATCTATGAAAATGAAAGAACAATGTAAGACACACAAGATGCAAGAAGACAAGGACTAACCCTAGTATGATTTTTTGACTCAATGATATCTTACCTTTGGTTGCAAGAAATGAAATCTTTTTCTTTGAGCAAGAGTCCAAGGGAATACACAAACAAGATTAAAACCCTAGATGTACACTATATACTTTTATTCTTTCAAATGCCTAGAAATTTGATCAAATATTTTCCCTTTATTTATGATCTAGGTTTTGAACAAAAATGAGCAAACAACGAACAACCTAAAGGCTTCAGTTCAAGAATTTATTTGATCTGGTGTTTTATCCAAGCTTTATATGACATCCAAATTATCAAAGCAACTTTAAACTTGTAACAACTTCACAAAACCCTAGAAAATTTGACCAACGTTTGGGGACTTGCTTAGTTCGCTATATGATTGAGATTGGAGGCACAACAGTAAAGTCCCCTTGGTCATTTTAGTTGACCATTCAAAAGAAAAATGATCTTTGACCTTTGGAACATGCAAAATAGAGCGAAACAAAAATACAACAATGAAATAAAATGCAGATAATGGTAACACAATAGAACACTAAAGTGCAAATACAAATCAGGATTTTGGGGTGCAAGAACTTGCTCCCAATCCCTAATTTACCAAATTCGTTCCCTATAAAGAGGGAGTGCAAATTTGTCTTGCCAAATTTGTGCCTTGTATGGGCAGGGTACGAATTTGGTTCAGATACCCTTTTTGGGTCCTAAACCAATGCAAAATAATGAAATAGAGCTAAAACCCTGATAATGCAAATAAAGAACCTGATAAGCTAATGGAGAAAGTAAGGAGCAATGAGGATGTGGAAGAAGCACTCCAAAATGATAGATCCTTCCAATCATCAAGACTCCTCCACTTGATCCCCAAGAGCAGTCAACAACAAAGTATATAAAAAAATAATGATTTGGAGTAGAAGGGCACTTGTTAGTATGAGCAAATGAGCGAGTCAATAATTAGAATCTCAAGAGAAACTGTTGGGGAAAAATAGGGAATCCAATCCTCTATTTATAAGATGTTTGGAGGGAAAAAAGGCGATAAAATGAAATTTGACCATGGGCAAGGGTTAATCCCAATATGGGTCAATGAGGGGAAGGGTTTTAGTGAGAAAAATCCCTAGAACATCAAATGCATGCCCTGCCTTTATAGGGTGTGAATATGGTAAGATAAATTTATGTCCTACATTTATAGGGTGTGAATTTGGTAAGCCAAATTTGTGTCCCATATGGACCGAGCAAATTTGGTAAGGCTAGGGAAAAAGAGCAAAAGGAGATGGGAAAAGGGCCCCAAATTTGCACTTGGAAATTTTAGGTGGCTTGCTAAAGATCTAAGGAAGAATTGAATCATTTTAATGGATTAATTTTCCATGCCTACATTTTCCCCCATATTTTATGTATTTATGACCAACTAAATGTGTTAAAGAAAGATGTAGACACCTACGGGTGAAAATGACAAACACAAAAAGGGGTGGCCGGGTTTGGACGAAGGGGCAGTGCAAAGAAGGGGTATTATATTAAACACCTCAAATTTACATGCAAATTGAGGTATTAATACCATTAATTCGTTTAATTCTAGTTAGTCCCCTCGAGTTTTCAAAAGGAATGCGAAATTCCTAAAGAAAACTTGAAAAAAGATGAAAAAAAGACAAAAGCATGAAAAGCAAAAAAGGAAGGAAGAGAAAAGACAAGGAGAGAGAAAAAGAAGAAAAAAAAGAAAGAGGGGGGGGGAGAATAAAGGGAAGGAAAAGGAAAGGAGGAGAGAGAAAAAGAGAGGGAAAGGAAGAAAGAGGGAAGAAAAGAGGAAAAGGGAGCTAATTTCCACCGTGTGAGGAGGAGAAAAGAGCTTTGGAGGAGAAATGGAAGAATGACACTACCAACTCACTGTGCTATTGTGGCAAGGGGTGATACAGGTACTGCTGCAGATCGGGTGAAGGTATGGATCAAAACCCACTTGCTCATTGTTGATGTTGCACCTTCACACAAAAAAATTAGTAAATTTTAGAAAATTTTAGCAATATTTGAAAATTTTAGCAAATTTTTGAAAATTTTAGTTAATTTTTGGCAAAATTTACCATGGAGTGTGAACCTGGTTGGAGTGTAAATTCGATCACCATGCCATACCAAATTCATACCCCATACAGAACAAGCATAAATTTTATTTGAGGCTTGGCCAAATTTGCTCCCGATCATTTTGAGGCACAAATTTGGTGAATTTGGCACAAAAATGATTTATTTTAAAATGTTTTATGTTTTTATGAGTTTTATATGTTTTGAATGATGAAATAATGATTATATTGTATAATTATATAGCTAGATGTACTCAAGAGCAGAGAGTGGTGGCTGAACACACTCAAGACCACCTTGGAGTAGCTCATAGAGGAGGAGAGGGAGACGTTGGAGAATGGGAGGCCAATACACTTAATAGAGATGCCCTGAATTGAGGCATATAGGGCCCTATTGATGGCTTTGGTAGAGAGGTGGTATCCAAAATCATCCATATTTTGGTTACCAACAAGGAAGATGACAATCACATTGGGGAACGTGTGGTGCATCCTAAGGATCTCCACCAGGGGGAGGACTGTTTAAATGGTATGGGTGTCAATGGTGGCAGTAGAGATGATGTCGAGCAATCCAAAACATGTGATTCAATAGAGTAGATTCCATGGCTATGAGTAGACACATTGATATGGAGTTGGGGTACTGATGTTTGTACTATGTGGAGTGGTGGTGGGGATGTTGGTGTGCCATACCAATAGGTGACACCTTCCATGGGATTTGGTGGGAATAGTGGTAGACATGTGAAATTAGAGGATTAGATTTGTATGGGGACCATATGTGCTAGCCCATTTGTATAGGATGTTGTATGAAATTATGTACAAGCAGTAGACATGGATGATCTATATGACTTTACTCTAGGTGTGGTGTTTGGAGTACACGATGATCCAAAGGCCAAGTGTAGTACCAGGGCCATTTCCCAACGTGGAGTAGCCAACAACATATAGGTGGGGTTGATACTATGAGTGTGGGATTAGGCTGTATGCTAGTGTCTTGCCACTAGGGAGGTGGGTGATAGAGGAGCTACAAGAGAACCAAATTATATGGTGATCATGGTGTCTACACCTAGGCTGGAGGGAGGATATAGAGGAGCTATCTCGAGAGAGGAGGATCTGATGGCTCATCATTGATAAGGGCAAGCGAGAGCCATATAGGTTTAACCGTGTACAATGCTAGTTCAACATTTTATTGGAGATTTGGATCTCAAAGACTACTAGTTTTGATGATTTATGAGGGATCGACCAGGATGCAAAGGTTCTTTTAATGTGGCTAGGTGACTAGAGGAGGACCTGGAAGACCCATTGTATGTGGATCCAGGGATGGGAAACGTCAGGGTGGCTCTTAAGTACTACAAATGGTATAGGGACATTATATCCCCAAGGATCTCCCCACCAATGCCGGTGCAAAGATGCCAAGTGATGAGCTAGTGATTGTAGCTAACACTTTGAGAGGCCACTCGATGTGCTATATAGCAATGATAGAGAGGTACAATCATACTAATATTGACTCAAGCATAGGTTATGGTGGAGATAGTGACGACCATGAGGATGACCATCATGATCTCTACCTCAATAGGAGGGAGAGCCATTAGGGTTATCCCCAAAGTGGCACATGTGGGATCTAGCAAGGCAACAAGTCTAGGGAGATAAAAATGCTATGAGCCATAGTAGCAATGATGTAGGTAGAGATGGACTCCATTCGTAGTAGATTAGACCAGGCTTGAGTGGAGCAAGATGCAACACAAGTTGAGGTAGAGCACCTTAGAGAGAAGAGGGGATAGCAAGCCTAGTCAAAGGGGATGGCTATCATGGTGAGCATCCAATAGAGCGAGGGAGACCACCTACTACTAAAAAAGCTACAGAGGATGAGAGTCATATGAGGTAATAATACAAAGGGTGGTCCACTATCAGATGACCTATTACCATGCCATATCAATTGATCAAAGGGTCCCAAAACCATCATCTTGGTGGTCACAAAGTCACTCATAGTCATAGACACAATCTGTGTTGTGGTCTATGAACATGACTCCTCCATCACCTCCAACATACAAAGCAGAGGGGGTAGGCTTGCATAGTTAGAGCCGAGATCAGGATGACATGTCAATTTTAGATTGTGGCATGCATTCCTAGGGATGGCTGAGTGTACCAAGCTCAGTATTTTGGCATATCGATTGAATAACATGCATTTTGTGCTATTAAGTAATACTAGCTATGATTATTTATGTTATTGTGTTATTAAAATGTATGTACTTATGTGTGTGAATATTTTATTTTTGTGGTTATGAGTTATGTATGGTGATCATGAACATAAGGGATACAATGCATAATGAACTTGACTAAATGGAATGGATGAATGAATCTAAGGTAATGAATGCATCTAACTAAATGCAATGAAATGAAAATATGAATGCATGGATGAGCGAATGGGAAGAGTGGAGGAAAGCAACAAAGAAACAAAGAGGCAAGAAAACAAGTTGAAAAGTGAAGCAATAAATAGGAAACAAAGCTCCAAAGGGATCAAAGAAGAAGAGAAATAGAAAGAAAATAAGAATGAATGAAAACAAAAAAGGATGTGTGTTGTGTATGGCTGAATAGAGGTTGCCCCTCACTTGTGGCCATGAAGTGGATCCTGTAAGGGTTGTGTGCTCACAAAAATGGACAAGTGTGAGTTGAACCCACTATGGGTGTAGTGTTCGCTAAGATGGTTAGAGACAAATATGTACCCATGAGGATGTGTGCTTGCAATGGTTGTATGGAGGCTACCCCTTGCTGGTGACCGTGGAGTGGATCCTATGTGAGGTAAGAGAGATGATCGATGTATCGACGTGTACTACTTGATAGGGGTGTGGTGTGTACAAGATGTATGATCAAGGCAAAGTGAGATGTGAGTGTGTGCAAGTGTTAGAAAGATATAGAAGAAAAATAGGAGCAAAGGGTAAAACACAAGTGTGTGTGTGTGTGTCCTTATTGAAATTTTGAGAGTTAAGAGGTGTGCGTGAGATAGTCAATAGCCATATGAACACCATAAATGATATTCATGCGGTACCTACCCTATCCTATGAGGATCGTTGAACAATTAAAAAATCAAGAAGGAAAATTGTGAAAATAGAAAATGAGCAAATAGAATAAGGGACATATATCCTTATCTTGATAAAAAAGAAGAAAGAAAACATGTAAAGGACAAGGATATACAAAAGAAAGAACTATATTCTTTGACTTGGAGAGAAACTAATGATCATTTAAAATTTCAAGGTCAAGGAATATAAGAAAGAGAAGAAGAAGAAGAAGAGAAAAGAAGAGAATATGGGTAAAGAACAAAGAAGGAAATGCATGGAGATGAGACCTGGGTTGGGGATTTGCTAGACATTAGAGCCCTATGTGAGTGAAATGCATGTGAGATACAACCTAACTAGGTGTCATCACTTGTCATTATCATGAAATACCCAAAAATATATATGATAAAGTAGTCATGCAAATATGAGCAAGCAAAAATGCAATTATGACAAGCAGAAATGCAAGTGGAATAGAATGTTGGATAAACTATGCAAGATATGACAACCAATCATGCAATATGAGTAGGTAAACCAAATGCAGTATGAAAACTATGCTAAATGCAATATGAGATGAATGATTATAAGATCATGCATAATATCATTTAATATGTATTATGTTCATTGGTTCTTTAATTTATTTACCATCTAAAGAAGCTAAACAATAGGTATCTGAGTCAAATTTGGCCATTATAAAAAAGGGCCTTAACCAATTGGGCTGAAACTTGCCTTTTAGATCTAAATGAGCATTGGCGTTCTTTTGGTTTTCCTTGAGGACAAGGTCCCCAACCTCAAAATAATGATTGCAATATTTCTTAGAGTAAGATCACTTGAGCCTATTCTAATAGGATCACAAATTCTCTAAGTTATGAATGCGCTTTTCATCCAATAACTCCAATAAGTGCAAACAATCTAATAGATACTCATCATCGACTAAGACATCTTGGAACAAGATGCACAATAAGAGAATCTATAGATTGAAGGGAAAGACTACCTCAGTTCCATAGACCAAGATATACAGAGAGGCACCTCTAGGATAATACACATTGGTACGATAGGCCATAAGGTATGGTAAAGTTGGATATGCCAGTCTCGATCGATCTTACAAACCAAAATTTTCAAGATCTTGATCAAATACTTGGATTATTTTGCTTACCTGTTACCCTAAGGGTAATATGGAGTTGACCACCTATGCTAAATCTTGTACTTGGAACAAATCTTATGGATATCCTTGTTCTTTAAAGGAGTGCCATTATAAAAAATGATCATCGAAGGAATCCCAAACCTACAAAGGATTTGGTTGAAGATGAAATTGGAGACCTGAGCTCCAACCACCATGGCTATGGGTATGGCTTCGACCCATTTAGTGAAGTACTCAATAATTATAATAATAAAATTATGTTCATTAGACGATGTTGGGTTAATATTCCCTATGATGTCCAATCCCCACATGGAAAATGACCAAGTAGAAGAAATAATATGAAGGTTTTGAGGAGCATGGACAAGGTTGTCATGGCGTTGACACTTGTTGCGGCATCGAACATGGTCATATGCATATTTCTTCATGGAAGACCAATAATAACCCATCTAAAGGATCTTCTTGGCAATAGCATTGCCACTAAAATGAACTCCACATGAACCTTCATGAACCTCACTAAGAGCAATCTGGGCCTCATCAGAGGTAAGGCATCGCAAAAGGATACCTTTAAAAGAACATCAATATATAGTGTTTCCAATTATAATTAATTAACACACTCTTTTGCACAAAATATTACGTTGATTGTGATATAAACCATTAGGAATCAAACCATCCTTAAGGAAATTAAAGATGTTGGTATACCATGGCTTAGATGGGGAAGCTCTAATGGTCAAAACATCTAACATGACAAGATAAGAACCAAGCTATGCAGGTTCCTAGAGTTATCTAATGATAATAAATGCTTGATCATCTTGCAACTCCAATAGAAACAAGGATGCAACAATGGCTATGACATCCGCATGGAGGTTGGAGGATCTAGGGGTAGAATCTATGGTTACTCAACAAAACATAGATAAAATTTTGGTGATAATATCCTTGTAGGGTTTTAGCTTATCATCTTGAGTCTGATAAACATAGTTAATCTAATTGACCACAAGCTAAGAGTCATCATAGACAGATAAAACTTTAACTTGCAAGGCTAAGGATTAAGGATTTATACTCTATAGTATTGTTCATGCAAGAGAAACAAAACTTAAAGGAAAGGGGGATGAGCTATTTTTGTGGGGTAACTAGAACGATTCCAACACCAGCACCCTTTAAGCATTGGGTTCCATCAAAAAATAAATTCCAAGATTCTAGCTCTTCGACTTCTACGCTAAGGCACTCATTGGAAAAATTGATGACTAAGGGATGGGATGATTCTAGGGGAGTGGAGGCTAACTGATTAGCAATCACCTAACCCTTGATAGACTTTTGACCTATGATGGTTAGGTCAAAATCACTAAGGCCTAGAACCCACTTAGCAGCTGCACATGAAAGGTGGAGCTTGGACATTAAGTAGCACAAAGGATCAAAATTTGTAACAACCATAATATTATGGCTAAGCATGAAGTGTCTTAACTTCTAAGAAGAAAACACTATGATAAGGCACCACTTATATAAGGGGGTGTATATGGTCTCATAGCTAACCAATATTATATTGATATAGTAGATAACTCGCTCTTTTTTTTGATCATCATGTTGAACCAACATGGCTTCCAAAGCATGAGCTGTGGTTTCTATGTAAAGCATCAAATTCTTACTAGAAATTGGGGGAGCTAAGAAAGGTGGGGAAATGAGATGCCTTTTGAGGTCATCAAAATATTGTTGACACTCAGAATTCCACTAGAAGATGACATATTTCTTAAGAAGCTTAAGAAAGGGATGAAACCTATCGACTAATTGGGCTATGAACCAATGAATAGCTTAAAGCCTACCTTGTAAGCTATGCAACTCAATTAGGGTGTGGGGATGGGGTATGTGAGTGATTATTTCTATATTAGTGGGGTCCATTTTAATACCTCACCTAGAGATGATGAAACCTAACAACTTGCCGGATGTGGCTCCAAACACACACTTAGAGGGATTAAGATGAACCATGAACTGTAGAAGCCTTTCAAATATTCATCTTAGATCATGAACATGATCCTGTCGATGTATAGAATATCCTAAAAAATCATCCACATAGTCCTATAAAATATAATGTATCATGTCATGAAAATATAAGTCATAGCCCTCTGATATGTGGCATCAACATTCTTTAAGCCAAAAGATAACTTTATAACAGAAGGTACCCCATGGTGTGATGAAAAGCTATCTTGGTCTGGTACTTAGGGGTAACCATGATTTGGTTGTATCCTGAGAAACCATCCAGGAGTGAAAGCATACCATATTTGGCAGTGAAATCTACAATCCGATCTATGTTGTTTAGGGAAAAATTATCCTTGGGACATGCTAAGTTAATGTCCCTAAAGTTGGTAGATATCCTGATCATCCCTACCTTCTTAGCCATAGGAACGATGTTGGAGATCCAATCAGAATAGTTGATAGATTTTATAAAACTGATATCAAGGAGTTTTTGGAGCTCCTCCTTGACCAAAAGGGCAACCTTAGGATGCATCTTCGTAAGTTTTTTATTAACAAAATTAGCACTAGGGTGAACTACCAAATGATGCATTACAAGGGAGGGATCAAGCCCTGACATGTTGACATATGACCAAACAAAAATATCATGAAATTCCTTCAACAAATTGGTCAATTGCTCCTGCTCGTCCATGGACAAGGATTTGCCTAACTTAAGGATTCTAGGAGTATCCTTATAACATATGTTCACATCTATGGTCTCCTCAATGAAAATTCTAGACTCATCCTCAAAAGGAGGTGGGGCATGTTAGAATTATTGAGTTGTCATTGATGTCAAGGCATATATCTTCAAGGATGATTTAATTATATCTTTAATATTTAAAGAAATATTTAAATATTAAAGTGGAAGGTTTATATTGAAATCAAATGATTTAAATATATTTTGAATAAAAGTTTAAATATTCAAATATTATAATATTTAAGTCATAGATTTAAATATTATAATATAAAAGAGCTTTAAAATAGAGTGGGCCGACTTGAACACCATATAAAAGTGAATTTGAAATTCAAAGGTTTAATATGCATGGGCCAACCTCCTTGGGCACAAATAGCAAAGTGAAAGAATATTTATACAAGGCCAATAATTCATTTTGTGGTATGAAGACAATTCGAATATCCTTAGATATAATATTGAGCAGAGAGTTGAAGAGAATGGAGGACATCCTAAAGAGGAGCGCAAGTTGAATATTTGGGAGGACATTCAGCAGCGTAGCAACGATCCGAAGGAAGGTTCAAATATTTGATTATGTCCTTTTAATTTCAATCATTGGGTTAGCCCAGTCGGTTGCTAGCCTATGTTAGGGCGTTGTGGCATAGAAGGTCCAAAGTTTGAATCTCCTCGATGGCCTTTTTGTTGTATGACTGAATTGCAAGGCACGAAAGGTTCAAATATTTTATTGTGCCATTTGATATCAACCGGTGGGTTAGCCCAGTTAGTTACAAGCCCATCTTAGGGTGCTATGGTACAAAAGGTTCGAGAGTCAAATCTCCTTGGTGCCTGTTTTGTTGTGCAATTGCTGTTCGAGATAACGCAATGAAGGCTTCAAATATTTAATCATACCCTTTAGTTTCATCTACAGGGTTAGCTCAGTTGGTCATGAGCTTGTGTTAGGGCACTACGCTACTAGAGGTCTAAGGGTTGAATATCCTCGGTGGCCTACTAAATTTTTGTTGTGCAAGGTAAATTTTTTAATTAAATTTGATTAAAGGGAGATATAAGGAGTCATTTTGTTGTTAATAAAGTTTTATTTTGCAATTTTTTAAAAGGGAGATACAAGGAGTCATTTTGTTGTTAATAAAGTTTTAGTTTGTAAGTTTTAAAAAGGGAGATATAAGAAGTCATGTTGTTGTTATAAAGTTTTATTTTATAAGTATCAAAATAATATCATCATTATTAACACAGATTTGAAAGGCACATACAAAAGGAAATTTTTTTGTCAAGGCAGGTTTGTAAAGCACATACAAAAGGAAGATCATAATTATTGAGGTAGATTTGAAACAAGTCAAGGCATCAAAGAATAGAGTAAGAGGATTAAGTGCACATATTCACCCAAGCATTCAATTAACAAGGAAGGACAATTCAACCATCTCAAGAAGAATAAAATATGCACATGATAGTGGAAGAAAATAAAGGTATTAGCATCTTCAATTCAACACGCAAGTAAGTTATCCAGTGCTAGACTAAGACTATTTTAAATTGTGATAAATGTGATCCATGTGGAAGCAACAAACTTAATGAATGTGAAGAGCATATTGTCCATTTGAAGCTTTATACACTAGTGCATATCATCCTCTATATGTTCATGAAGTTAAAAGAATTTTGGGTAGAATATGTCTGAATTGCTTTCAGTTGAAGAAAGCAAACTCAAGAAAAGGGAATAATTTAAAGAGTAAAAGCAAGGTACAACAAGGATTATAATGAACAATTTATGAGTATATTTTGGAGAAGATTTGAGTAGTTTTTGTGAGTATATTTGAGCAGTGTTTGTGAGCA
This sequence comes from Wollemia nobilis, assembly GCA_028583015.1. Classification (NCBI taxonomy): domain Eukaryota; kingdom Viridiplantae; phylum Streptophyta; class Pinopsida; order Araucariales; family Araucariaceae; genus Wollemia; species Wollemia nobilis. Next base: position 12,556,892 of record JAQPPZ010017222.1, read on the forward strand.
TATTTGAGTAGTATTTGTAAGTATATTTAGGAGCATATTTGAGCAGTGTTTGTGAGAATATTTGGGAGCAAATTTGAGTAGTATTTATGAGTAGATTGGGGAGCAAAATTGAGTGAGGTTGGTGTCTCCTATGGATTGGTGTCCACAAAATTGTATAGGGTATTGGTGTCTCCTGTGGATTGGTGTCCATAAAATTGTATAGGGGATTTGTGTCCATGAACTTGTATAGGAGATTGGTGTCTTCTGTGGATTTGTGTCCATGAACATGTATAGGGGATTAGTGTCTCCTGTGGATTGGTGTCCATAAAATTGTATAGGGGATTGGTGTCTCTTACGGATTGGTGTCCATGAAATTGTATAGGGGATTAGTGTCTCCTATGGGTTGGTGCCCACAAACTTGTACTAGGGGATTGGTGTCTCCTGTGGGTTAGTGCCCACAAAATTTGTTGAAGAAAATATAAGCAATATTTTGCCATGGTTTTCTCCTAAAAGGGTGTTTCCATGTAAAATCATTGTCTCTTATGTGTATGGAAATTATGCATTGATTTATTATTGCATTCATATTATTGTTTTTATCATTTGGAAAGAAAAGTTTTATCTTACACTGTTCACCCCATCTCAGTATAAGTGTGTGTTTCTTCAGGGTAGGTATTACTCCTAGTTTCTCAAGGTCCTTGCGAGACATAGAACTAAAGTCCTCTTGAGAACTAGAAGACTTGACCTACGCAGTGCAAGGGATTGACCCATCAAATAAGAAGCCATTTTTAAGGATATTCTCATAGGTATGTCACAAAGGGTGTCACCTTCAACATAATACTCTGGGATTGCAACCAACTCAGGATGCACCAAAGTTATGATATCGCAAAATAAAATGTTAGAAAGATAAGGCAAACCCCAATCCTCATCACTTCACTCCAATACTTGATAATCTAAGTATTCAACATAAGTAATAAGGTGATCTTCATCATAAAATGGTAAAGGTTGGTTTTTATTGATAATGTAGCCTATGCCACATCTCCCAAGACAAATATCAACATCCATAGGCTCTTGAATGCCTTTATGTCATGGCCCCAAAACTTTACCTACATATCCCATACTAGATAGGATTTGTTTAGGAAGTGGGTAATCATTGGAAAATTAACAATGGGTAAAATAATGCTCTATAGGAAAAGGGTTGGTACCACAAATATTTTCTTTGAGGGATGTACCTACAAAGACAAAGGCACACATGCCAACGTGTACATCACATTTCTTATAGGGTAAACCCATAGTCCTCGGTGAGGATGGTAGCTTGGAAATATCTAGAAGAGAGTCTAGAAGAAAATTATTAACTTGATCCCATAATGAAACTTTGATTAACAATTCCTCACTCACTTTTAAAATTTTAAATTGCTTAGTTATTTGAGATGAGGAAACTGAAGAACATAAATTGAGACCATATTGAGGTTGCTCAACCACAAAATAATATTTGAATGGATAAGGGTCATACAGAATGGTGACAAGTTGATTCTTAAATTCAAACTTCAAGCATTGATGAAAGGTAGAAGGGACAACCCTCATCGCATGGATCCAAGGGTGTCCGAGAAGAATATTAAAATATGCATGGTAAGGTACCACATAGAACAAGGTATCTAAGATCTTAGATCCAACCATAAGGGAGAGGGATTCAATGTTGTAGGCCTCTTGGGACTCATTGTTGAAAGCTTTGATGATGACATTGGATTTCATTAAATCTTCCTCTTTTAATCCAAAATTTTGGAAAAATTGATAAGTGCATAAATTGAGGGAAGAACCATTGTCAATCAAGATTTGCTTGACAAAAGTTTTCCCAATAAATATTGTGATGTAGAGAGAAGAATCCCCTTACAAGTCAAAGGAAGGAATATCATTGTCTGAAAATGTGATATGATGTATCCCAAGAGAACCTACGACATCAACTATAACACTAGGGAAATTTTTTGGAGGAACAAATTGTTGGATTAGAAGCTTCAAAAAGGCTCCCCTATGAATAAGAGAACTTTACAAAAGATCTAAGAGGGAAATATTGCCTAGGGTACTAGCTAACTATTGTGAATATTTAAGGAGACTTTAGGTTGAGGTTTCAAAACTAAATGTGGGTTTTCTAATCTTGTGCTCCTTTTTGGGTATTCTTTAGAACTAATGTGGGTTTTGAAGATGGGTTGGATGAAGAACTCATATTTTGTTGAGAGTGTTGAGTCAGTTGAACCTATGCTTGTTGCCTTGTAGTTGTTTCTATAATTTCAACCATATAATTATAGGTAGGGGGCACATTACAATATGACACTTTATTAGTTTCTTGCTAACCATGCTTAGGGAGAGGATCTTGGAAAATCCTCATGTTTTGATTTTTTGTGGGTGTTTGTTGAGTAGGAGGTTGATTGTTTATTGGAGGATTGGGTTGAGAACCTTCTATAATTAAATGACCTTCATCTATTAGGTCCTAAATCACATGTTTCAACCTTCTACATGTATTTTTAATGTTCCCCTCCACTCTATGATAGTCATAATGTTGACCAAGCTTATACCAATCAATATTCGTATATGGTTGCCTTATGGAAGACAACTCAATCATGTTTATTTCCAAAAGTTGCTTGAGGAATGATAAAAGAGATTTTTTTGAGTCTTGTGAAATTCCTTGGTGGGGATTTTTTAGGTTTACCAGACACTATAATTTATGGATTGTATACAATACTATTAATAGACCTATTATCTATTATCCCATAACCAACTACATGCTTGTTCTTATACTGTGCTTTCATGGTCCTATATTATTTTACCTTGAGTTAACCCCTTCTAATGAGGGCTTGCTCTACCATTTTTGCAAGATCTATTTCTTGGTCAAAATATGTGATAGTTGTTGTTTCCAACTCATAAGATATTTGCTCTTATAAAATCCCAATAAATATCTCAAGCATGTCTCAAGGAGGTAAGATATATCTTAACTATTCAATTTAACTCCTCCAATGAGATAGAAATTTTGAAAAACTACCCTCTTTACCTTGTTTTAACATAACATATTTCATAGTCACATTATTTTCAACATAGGCTCCAAATTGTTGAACAAACAATTCAGCTATTTCTTCAAAATTTCTCAAAGAATGATAAGGCAACTGATAATACCACTCTAATTCTATACCACCAAGGTTCTTAGGGAACATCTTTAGCAATAACATTTCATCATATATGATATCATGGCATTCTATCCTAAACATCCTTAAATGCTCAATTGGATCTTCTATTCCCTTATAGATAAGAAAAATTGACATTATAAAATGCTTAGGGTAGGGCCTAGAGGTAACGATAGGGTCTAAGGGTTGATTGCACATTTCTCTATAATTGTAGGTGAAACTAGGAGGCTGAATCATATCCACTCTTGAGATCAATTGTTTAACCATATTTTTTAAACTTTGCACCTCGGGATTGTTGTTGTGCAATACCCCTAGGTTCCCTAAGGGAGGCGTATAAGTAGACTATTGAAAGAGAACTTGGCCACTGTTGGAGGCATTGATGCTGGTATGGTATGGGTTATGATATGTGATATCTTGCTAGAGAGGATAAATTATGGTTGGTGCAATAGAAGCATGATTGTTGAGATTAGTAGAATGAGGAGGAAATTGAACACAATATTGAGTGAAACTACTAGTTGGATGAACATGTGGAATTCCTCCAATGTTGGTGGTAAAAATAGTGACATAAGTTGGTTTATGAGATAGATTACCATGATATGAAGATTCAAACACAGGGTTGTCATGAACATACCTAGGAGAGATAGTTGGAGGAGAAGAAGTCTCACCTCTCTCGAGTTGAGATTCCTGATGAGTGTTGTTTAGTTCATCATTTAATCATTATTTATCAATCCGGGCAGGTGTCCTAAGGCTGTTTACGATAGTCAATTCAAGCAGATGTAAGACATTCTATTCAGAAAATGGCTTTATTGGCAGAACAATTAGTGTTTGTTGGGGGTTCTTCTGTCACTCTAAACCCTATGAACTGAAAGGAAACTAGATTATGCTTGCTGAAATAAAATTGCAGAAATGAAATAACTATCAAAGAAACCTATTTACTTTTGCTAAATCTGAAAAATGCATTCAAAAACTGAACTGAAAGGAAAGTTGCAGAAAATCAGAATTGCAGAAAGTAAACTAACTAACTTTGCAAAATAAAAGAACAGAACTGAAAATAAACTTAGAAATGATAACTCAGAAATAATAATGAAACTACAAACTCTGAAACTGGAAATGATTTCAGCAAAATAAAGAAATGCAGGAAAAATGACAGGTTTCCTATTTATTCTGCTGCAGACAGATTTAAACAAGAAAACCTGGTGAAAAACCTTCTTCTGCTCCTGGAAGTGGCCCTTGCTCCCTGGTTCAGAAGAAGGTGAAGAAGTAGCTCTGGTTTACTACTTAATCACTCCTTCAATCATAAAGCAAAACTGATAAAAACTGCACTTTTTATTGAATAAAAAACATGCAGAAAAATTTTGCATGTTACTCATACAGAAATCTGATTTCTCACAATATTCAGAATTATCCTAATTGCAATCCTAATTCTCCTTAGCTCAACCTAGATGGGAGCTGGTTATTTATATTAAAAACATGCTAAATCAGGTGTGGAATGATTCTAATTTCAGGCATTTTAGGAATGTTGTTGAAACTGCATTCCTAAAATGTAGAATATGGTTACATGAATGAAATATGTTTGTTGCACATTTTCTGGAGGTCTTTTGCATTGAAAAAGGTGCACAACAGATTCACATAACTATCCTTAACACTCTCCTACAATTTTTCTCGCCTTTCCTGAGCTGTTCTGGTCAAAACTGTGCTTTTTCGATTATTCCGGAGCAGTCCTGTTATTTCGGAGCAGTATCTCTGTTGTTCCGGAGCAGTGCCAGAATGCCTGTTTTCAACACAGTTTGCGGTTCTTTTGCCGAGCATTTGGTGGATCAGACTTGGAAGTCTTTCAACAACCTATTCACACGCTCTTTTAAGTTGAATTTGACCAAATTCCAAGCCATGCACATCTGGCTGGAATTTGTCCAAGTTAAAACAGATCAAAATACGCTTTTGCACGACTTGCGGTTTTGTCCTATTTTTAGTGCTATTTTTTGCATTTGACAACTTCGGGAGAGCATGATATGAATGTTATATATCCCACACGTGATTGCACTAACACATTTCACAATAAATCATTATTTATCAACAAAACTTATGCAAAAAATACAAAAAATTAGTAAAAACAGAATATTATGCTTCTAAACAGTCAAACATGTAAATAGTAGTAAATATTGTATTTCATCAACAGAATTAACATCAAAACATGTCAAAAAGGTCTATTAAGGATGTCTAAAATAATCAATAATGAGGCAATTTTTGGCCTCATCATTCCCCCCAACTTATTCTGATGCATGTCCTCATGCATTCACGTGAGGCTACAATAGAGCAGAGATCTTTGTCCATGACTCTCTCTTGGTAGCTGAACTTTGGACCAGGAATCCTGTAGAAACCTCCGATTTCCTTTATCCGCTTGAGCCATGCCTGAAACTGATCATCTGGGCGAGGGTCATCATCAAAAAACCATGGAACAGGGGTGATTACAATGGGCAATCTGTATCTTAATCCTATCCACTGATGTTGTAGCTGCTGAATAACTTGCATGATACCTTCGACTCTTCTTTTTGACCACTCGCAAGTTATTGGGGGAGATAGGTTCTTTCTTCCGCAAAGAAATAGATAACTCTCCCCAACGATTTTTACAGTCGCTAAAGCACTATTAAAATGTTGGTGAGTAAAATTCTGAAAATTGACTAAGCATTCCTGAAGATTGGTTTCATAAATTTTTCTCACCTTTTCTTCCCTCATCATAGTAAAATGTTGATTGGTTGCAGCCCTGTAATTACAGTGAATTGGCCTCAGATATAGTGCTGCATTTGCCTCATTTTCCTTAGTCATCTGCTTTTGCTGTTCCCAATATTCTTGATTTTGCAGAGTGGACATGAAGGCTCTCAACTGAATATCCCCTGTAAAAATGTGAGGTAGGAATGTGTCATCACCAAGCACAAAGAAGTTATGTAAGAATAACTCACACAATAGATTTTTCTGTTCTATTGGGCTGTGTAGGTAGGCATCCAAAAATTCTTCAGGGTCTTCCAATTTGTATGGCAAATTAGAGTGGATTCTCATAATTTGCCAACGGATAAACCTTTCTCTGAGGATTAAGGTATAAAACCTTGCAGGTCTTCTGCATTGGACTAAACACTCTGCATTCTGACAGAGATCCTGCACTTGGTTCTTCAATTTGGTTATTTCTGCCTCTTTAGCCTCACATTTTTCTTCCAAAGGTTTCAAAGCTAAAACATTTTCTTCCAACCTTTGGCATTTCATCATCCACTTTGATAAATCTGTATTATATTCCTCAAGTGGAACCATAAGGGGATTGCGGATAGGTTGCTGCATTTGAGGAACAATATTAACCTGCACCTCTTTGTCAGTCATGTCAACCTTGACAGAATCTGTTTGTGTCTCCTTTTCTTCTGTTTTTGCCAAAGGCAAGTTGACCTGTACCCCTTGTTCCTCTGTTTCTGTCATAGGTAATTCAGTTTGAATTCCCATGTCCTGTGTTACTATGAGGGGTACATATGGTTCAATAGTTGTAGCAGGAATTGAGGAGATCTGAAGTTGTTCCTGTCCCTGTTCTCCTTCAATATCAATTACAGGTTCCTCCCTGATTGGTGAGTCTGCTGCATGTGCAGCTATTGCTAATTCTAACAAAATGTCAACCATTTGAGTGTCATGCATAGTTTCATCAGGTTGTGGCTCTAAAGATGCAATTTTAGCTTTTAAACTTGCCACTTCTTTCTGCAACATTGCAATCATTTGATCTTTTTCTGAAATAGAAGCTTGACACTTTTCTATCCAACCTGTTTGTGTTTTCACCACACTTCTTGCCGCAAATAGCTGTAGTTGGATATCTTCTTCTTCCTCTTCCTCTTCTTCTGCCTCTGACTCCTCCTTAGAATCAGAATCTGTATAATCCACTAAGACTACTTCAGGGCTGGATGTTGGTTCTATTATGTTTGTGGCTGCAGGTTCTGCTGATTCTGCTAGGTCTGTCTCTGCTGCTACTGCTTCTTGACCTCCTTGGTCAGATGATGTTTTACCCAATTGAAGTCTTGCAGACCTTCGTAATTTTTGAACAAGAGTCTTTCTTTTTCCTGTTTTGGGCATTTCTTGAGCAGATTCTCCTGGTTCTGCTTCATCAGAGCTATTGGACTGCAAAATAGTCACATCTGCTGAAAATGACACCCTTCTGCATTTTTTAGCAGAGTCTATTCCAGCATGCTTTTCTCTTTGTCTTCTAGTCCTAGAAGAGGGAGGTCCCTGTGGAGAGGATGGACCCTCTTCTTGGACAGACTCTGTCTCAACCACTGGCTCAGGTATTTCTATTTCCTCCTCTTCAATGCCAGGGTTTCCAATTTGTTCTGCAGATCTAGGGCTTTCAATTTTTTTTGTAGATCTAGGGCTTTCAATATCTTCTTCTGCTCCAGCTGCAACTGCAGGGTTTCTAGTTTCATCCCACTGAGCAAAGAATCTGCCAAAGCTCTGCAAATTACCCCTAAAGTGATGTTTACAGATTATTTTAATCAAACCATGATGCCTAGGGGTTCCTTTTCCTTCCTGATATTTCTTGGCCATAGATTTTAAATTTTCATAAAAGTACAGGGGAAAATTAACTTTGAATTCAGGGTTTGTGTGGCCATATCTCAAATAAGTTAGAATTCTCATATGGTGCCCTGACAAAACAGCATACTGGCCTTCACAAGTAATAAACCTAATCATCCATTTGGCTACTTCATCCCAGGGAGATTCCAGACTTTCCCTTTTAACTCCTTTACAAATATTTTTACTCATGACATACTCAATAGGTTTATCATTTTCTGCCCTAAATTGGTTGGCCAATTCATTTAGGGTATTCCTAGCTGTTTTTCCAAGATTAATTCCTTGCAAAGGAAATTCAGTAATTTGGCTCAAAACATCTGGAGTTACCTGGATTATCATGCCGTTGATGTTGATCTTGTTATTTCTGAAGGTCCGTGCAAATTCTGCGGCCAATCCCTCGGAGTTCCCATCAAATTTCTGCAAAAACGGCATAAACCCTCCATCGGTGAAAATTTGCAGCAACACAAGATTTTCCAGTATGAAGTCGGCATTTTCTAGTTCACTTCTATTCTTCCTGCCGCCCATTTTCTTCTGCTCTGCTCACGAATATTTTTTTGAAACGCTGGAATGACAGTTCTAGGGCCACTGGAATGACGGTTCTTGCGCCAGAACAAAACATGTAAAACCAACTTGTTGATTCATTTTTTTCAAAACCGACGGAATATGCTGAAAACGAGGAAAAATTAGTTCCAATGCAAATTACATGATCACGATTTGCTGAGTTGGCATCAATTAATTTGCTGTGAATTTTTCAAGACAAAAAAAATTTTTTTCAATGTTCTTTGATGCGTGTGCCATGATTACGCGAATCGCGAAATCATGATATCTAAATATCCATGGATTTCAGAAATCACGTGTTCCATAATCACTTGCCACGTGTTCCTGCCTGAATTTTTTAAGAAACGTCAACATATTCCGAAGCCCTGATATTCGGAGCATATCTGTCAATACTCATTTCGGAGCACAACTGTCATTACCCATTCCGGAGCACAACTGTTACGGAGCTTTTGATGTTTCGGAGCTCCAGCGCTTCTGTTCCGAAGCAGTGGTTATTCGGAAGCAAATTTCATTCCGAAGCATATGTCATTCCGGAGCATATGTCATTCCCCCTTCCATTGACTAATTTAGACATCCCCAATTTTAACCTTATGAATGCTTTAAATGCTAATCAAGTGAATCTATACACTACATACCTTAACTATTTACAATATTTAAAATGTAAAGAAACACATACCTGTCTTGACTACCTTTCTACATTTTGTACAATTGATTAGCTTTGCTGATATTTTTCTTCTGACAAGTGCAGTACTGTAATTCTGAAAAACACAAACAATGTGGGTGATGGCAATGACAATGGTGGTGAATGACAATGGCGAAAAAATGATAATGCTAAGGAATGGATGGTGATGGAATGAATGGTGATGGAATGGATGGTGATGGAATGAGTGTTGATGGAATGGAACTCAGTAAACATGCCAGATAACTGGTTTTCATGTAAACCAATTTTTTTTTTTTTTTTGATAAAAACTATACTGCTGTCTTGCTTCAAGTGGAAGAAGGGAATTCTTCCATTATGTGCACATCCAAGTGCTCTATTTGTTTTAAAAATTCATTTTTAGTTAGTGGCTTATGGTAAATCCGGAGACGATGTCCATTAACCACTAACTTCCTTCGCGAATCATCAATTGGTGAGAGACGAACTGCTCCATTCGAGAAAACCTCTTCAATCTGATATGGTCCAAGCCATCTTGTCTGCAACTTCCCAGGAAAATCTTCATAGCGGGAGTCAAACAGTAATGCCCAATCCCCTTGCTAGAATTTCCGTTCTTGGATATGGCTATCATGCCAGACTTTACGTTGTGCTTGGATCATCTCGTTCTGATGCAAAGCGTCTCTCCGTATTTCATCCAGTGCATTGAGTTGCGGGATCCGGTCCGTTTGTGCCTGTGACAAATCAATACCAACTTCCAAAGCAGTTCGAAGAGTTAGTAATTCAAATTCAATGGGTAAAAGGGGTTTTTTACCATAAACCAATTCAAAAGGGGTAAATCCCGTAGTGGATTTCCAAGTAGTGTTATAAGCCCAAATTGCTTCAAGTAACTTTTCTACCCAATTCCTTCTATGAACTGCTACAGTTTTGGTTAATATTTTCTCTAATTCCCTATTTGTCACTTCAACTTGACCATTGGCCTCGTGGATGATAAGGAGAGGACTTCCTGTGCTTGATTTCATATAATTTTACAAAGGCTTCAACAACCTTTGAAATAAACCGAGGTCCTTGATCAGAAGTAATAGACTGTGGGGCTCCAAATCGCAAAAAAATCTGTGAATACAGAAAATCAGCAACTTTGTCTTCTCGGGCATGCTTAAAGGCACGGGCTTCTGCCCATTTGGTTACATAGTCAACACATACCAGGATGTGCACCTTCCCTTGGGAGGGTGGATCAATAGGTCCTACAAAATCTAACCCCCACCTCTCAAATGGTTCTACACCTAATTGAGGCTGTAAAGGCATTTCATTTATGAAAGTAGGCTTACCCATTCTTTGACATGCATCACAATTTCTGATATACCTTTTTACATCTTTATGCAATGATGGCCAGTAGTAACCAGCACCCAAAATCTTTCGAATGGTATGTTTTACTGAATAATGCCCTCCTGAAGGTTCATCATGACAGGCTCTCAAGATGTCATATATCTCATCCTTACGAACACACTTGCGTAAAACATGATCAGGACTGCATTTAAACAATATTCCTTTTATCCATTCAAAAGAAGAACTTTGCTTGATTAACTATTTTTTCTGTTTTGAGGTAAAATGAAGAGGAATCTTCCCTGTAGCTAAATAATTAGCTATATCTGCAAACCATGGAGTTTGAACAGAGACAACAAACAATTTTTCATCAGGGAATGCGTCTTCAACTAGTTCTTCAGTTTCTGCATTTGGCAATCTTGACAAAAAATATGCCACTACATTAGCCTTTCTTGGTCTATTTACTATAGTAATATCAAATTCCTATAGTAAAATCAACCAGCGAATAATTCGTGCACTAACCAAAGGCTTATTCATCAAATATTTGATAGCAGCATGATCTGTATGGATGAATACAGGATAACCTGTGATATAGTGTCGAAACTTGTTAATGGCATATACTATAGCTAAGAATTCCTTCTCAGTTGTAGTGTAATTCTTTTCAGCTCCTATCAAGTTTTTGCTAATATAATAAATGGCATAGTGTTGTCCATTTTCAATCTGCCCTAGTGCGGCTCCAATAGCAGTATTGGAGGCATCAGTCTGAATATGAAAGGGCAGCTCCCAGTTAGGGCCTCTCAAGATCTGGTGGACTGGTTAGCTTTTCTTTCAAAGCTTCAAAGGACTTGTGGCAATCATCAGACCATACAAATTCAGAATCTTTCATTAACAATGCAAACATTGGATTAGCAATGGTACTGAAATCAGTAATAAATCTACGATAAAAGCCAATATGTCCTAAGAAACTACGGACATCAGTTTGAGATTTCGGAGGAGGAAGACTCTTGATGACCTCTACTTTCTTAGGATCAACCTTAATACCTTGAGCAGAGATATGATGTCCTAAAACAATTCCTTCCTCCATCATCAAGAAACATTTTTCAGGATTAAGAGATAAATGATATGCTTCACAGCGTATTAGAACCTTTTCAAGTTGCTCTAATGTATATTCAAATGTGTCACCAAACACTGTGAAATCATCCATGTAAATCTCTACACTCTCGTTGGTTAAATCAGAAAAAATGGCCAAGACAGCTCTTTGAAATGTTGCTGGTGCATTACATAATCCAAAGGGTAATACTCTATAAGCAAATGTCCCCCAAGGACATGTGAAGGTTGTTTTTTCCTGGTCTTCTGGTGCCACTTGGATCTGGTTATACCCACTAAAACCATCCAGAAAACAGAAAAATTTCTTACCAGCAAGAGTGTCCAGCACTTGGTCTATAAATGGTAATGGAAAGTGGTCCTTGTGTGTGACTTTGTTTAATTCCCCATAATCCACACACACTCTCATATTTCCATTCTTCTTAGGCACAATAACTAATGGGGAAACCCATTGACTATCTGAAATCGGATAAATGAATCCTACTTCCAACAATTTTTCAATTTCTTCTTTAACAATGTCTTTCAAAGCAAGATTCAGACGTCTCTGCGGTTGTCTAACTGGTTTGACATCCTCAGTGTATATCCTATGTGTGCATACATCAGGGTGGATTCCAACCATATCCGTATAATTCCAAGCAAAAGCTTGAACATGTTTTTGCAAAACAACAAATAGTTTGGCTTCTTGATCGTCAGTCAACCAGCTGTTAATATTTACAGGTTTTCCTGGTTGAATTTCAATTTGCTTGACTCCGGGATAAACAGAGTCAACATGTTCATATTTTCTGATCAAAGCATTTAAAGGACAATGATGTGGTTGCAGATTATGAAATACTCTTGATTCTGTATTAAATGCAATACCTGATGGAAGCATTGGCATAGGACAAGTGAAAGAAGTCAAAAGATGATGATGCCATCCATGTGGCAATGTAAAGGAACTTTCTTGAAGTGGAATAGATGGTAAATGTTCAGCAATTTGTTCATCATATTTCCATAATAGGCGATTGACCAGAACTTGATCATCCCTGAGGCCTTCTTCATGCAATGTATTCACCAAGACTTGTTTCATGTTCAAAAATTTCTCTTTCTGGTGAATTCGGTTCTTCAATGTGTTCCTATACTACAATGGTGGCAAGGGTAACAAGAGGCTCCTGTTCTTCATCAGACTCAGGATACCATAATTGTCCAAAAAATTTAGATGATGGTTGAGCAGGTGGATACAAAGAAATTTTCTTAAGATCTACTCCATTTGAAATAGTCATTTCCCCTGATCTAGAATCTATGAAAGCAGCTGTAGTGGCAAGCCAGGGTCGTCCTAGGATGATAGGATAGCCATTAGTTGTACTCCTAGGTTGCAACACTAGGAAATCTATAGGGTATTCCCAAGAAGATACTTTAATGGGAACATCCTCCAAAAGTCCTTCTGGTTTGGCAACTGACCTATCTGCCATTTCCAAAACTGTAGCTGTAGGACTCAAATCAGTGAGCTGCAATTTCTGCATAATATCTTTGGTCATGACATTAATTGCAGCTCCTAAATCAATAAGCACATTGGGAATTTGAACCAATCCTACAGTAATGGTGATTACTGGACTTCCTGGATCACCATATTTGGGAGGTACTAATTTCCTAGAGAGAAGATCAGCCAACTTTCCATCTACTTGTACAGTTTGTGGAAAGGCTTTCTTCTTCCTGCCAGGTTTCCTTATGCATAAATCCTGAATGGTTTTCTTAATCAATGGTACATCCTTGATTGCCTACAACAGAGGAAGTGAAATTGACATTTTCTTCAATTTTGTGATTAACTCTGATTCAGGGGTAGTGATGGGGTGATCAAACCTTTCAAGAAATGGTAAATCTGATGTGACACGTTCAGATTTTCTTTGTAAGTTTTTTGCGTTTTCTTCCTTTTGCTCTGATTGTATTTTTTTTGGACTTGAAATTTCTGGAATTTCTTCAATTGTAGGTGGAGCAGGGTCAGGTAAGACCTTCCCTGAGCGTAATTGGATGTTACCACAGTCAAGTACATGAACTACAGCAGTATCTTCAGACTCAGCCTCATAAACAGGGGCTGTTTGTCTGGCATTATTGGGGTTAGTCACAGGCTGAGCTGGGAGTGGAGGTTGTTTTACTGGTTGTGCTTGTTGATGTTGTATTCTTCCCTAAAAATTTGAATTAGGGGTAGGCAGCAAGTTTTGAGCTTGCCCCTGATACCTTTGTTGTCCTTGATATGATGGATATTGTTGTGGTGGAAATGGTTGTCCCTGATATTGTTGTCCCCATATTTGTCCTTGTTGTGTCCATTGTGGAGGCATGGTATGCCAAGGTGGGTTCATCCATCCAGATTGTGACCAATCTGGAGGAGCTGTCCAAGGTTGGTTCCAAGGTTGTGCAGAAACTTTGTCTGTCCCCATGGCATATTCATATTCCAAGGAGATTGTCCCCAGTTTGGAAATCTAGGAGCATTGGGATATTGTGCATAACCACCACCAGATCTCTGCCCAATAGCATTGAGTTCTTCCGTTTGGGTGCCCAAAACAGATTTTAGATGAGGCAACAAAGGGCATTTATCTGTTGAATGTTCCTTGGAACAAATTCCACAAATAGAAGTTTTGTTTAAGGGGCAGTCCTGCAAGGCATGCTTACTCCTACACCTTGGGCAATAAATTGCTAAAGGTGGTGTAGAATTAGATCTTGTGTTTTTCTCACCTAATGCAGTATTAAGTTGAACAAGGATATCAGTTTTTAAATTGGCCATTTCCTCCATCAACTCTTTTATACCATTATTGCCAGAATTCCTTTTCTTTCTTCGGTGGTGAGTGCGGGAATAGTTTTTACATAACTCCACAATATCTTCAAGGTCAAGTTGATCTATGTCTCCTTTTCCCATTAAATCTAACACTTCCCTAGATTCATCCTGTAATCCTCTTAAGAAGATAGGCTTTAAGAAATCGGGTTCTACAACACCACACCTCTTTTGGACAAAGGCAAAGCGATCAAGATAATCTTCTAGACTCTCATCTTCTTCTTGCTTGATCCTAAACAACTCATCTTTCCTGTTTCTTACTCTACAATAATCCTGATATTTATTTAAGAATGCGGTCTCCATTTCATCCTAGGTAGCGATTGAGTTAGGTTCAAGATTGCTCATGAACCATCGGAGGGCAGCATCCTTAAGGGTAGATGGAAACAATTTCAATTTTTGATTATCATTTGTGTAGTCATAAGTCCGAAATAACACTTTGAATTCAAACAAAAATTGATCAGGATCTTCTGCAACAGTTCCCCTAAAGATTGGCAATATAGATGGGGAGATTGTTTTCATGGGGGCATCTAGAAGTGGATCCAACCGAATGGGATATTCAAAAGTTTTAGGAGGATCATCAAGATTATCATATCCACTTGGAGGTGTTGCTGCTGCAGCCATAGTTTTTTTCCTTCTAAAGGATGATGGGAATAGTCTAGTCAGAGGGGAGTGTTTAGCAGCTAGTGCTTCAAAAAGCTCTTTTTCTAATTTTTCCAAAAATGCATCTGATGAAGAAGGTATGTCTGGCTTATCTTCCCCAGGGATTTCAAATTCTTCATCTGACCGAAGCGAGTCGCTTTGGTGGTTCAGAACCACTTCGGATAAACCTCCCTCTTTCGTCTCTCAGCCTATGCATTCATGCACATTTACTAAACAGATTGTAAAATTTGCAAGAACTATTTTCTGTATCCAGCCTACAGTTCTTGACCTACTTAAATTTGACTAACAACACCATTGATCCCCGACAACGGTGCCAAAAATGATGAGTGTCATTTAGTTCATCATTTAATCATTATTTATCAATCCGGGCAGGTGTCCTAAGGCTGTTTACGATAGTCAATTCAAGCAGATGTAAGACATTCTATTCGGAAAATGGCTTTATTGGCGTAATCAGTTAGTGTTTGTTGGGGGTTCTTCTCGTCACTCTAAACCCTATGAACTGAAAGGAAACTAGATTACGCTTGCTGAAATAAAATTGCAGAAATAAAATAACTGTCAAAGAAACCTATTTACTTTTGCTAAATCTGAAAATGCATTCAAAAACTGAATTAAACTTGCTGAAATGAAAGTTGCAGGAAATTCAGAATTGCAGAAAGTAAACTAACTAACTTTGCAAAATAAAAGAACAGAACTGAAAATAAACTTAGAAATGATAACTCAGAAATAATAATGAAACTACAAACTCTGAAACTGGAAATGATTTCAGCAAAATAAAGAAATGCAGAAAAATGACAGGTTTCCTATTTATTCTCGCTACATGATTTAAACAAGAAAACCTGGTGAAAAACCTTCTTCTGCTCCTGGAAGTGGCCCTTGCTCCCTGGTTCAGAAGAAGGTGAAGAAGTAGCTCTGGTTTACTACTTAATCACTCCTTCAATCATAAAGCAAAACTGATAAAAACTGCACTTTTTATTGAATCAAAAACATGCAAAAAAATTCTGCATGTTACTGCTACAAAAATCTGATTTCTCACAATATTTAGAATTATCCTAATTGCAATCCTAATTCTCCCTTAGCTCAACCCAGATGGGAGCTGGTTATTTATATTACAAACATGCTAAATCAGGTGTGGAATGATTCTAATTTCAGGCATTTTAGGAATGTTGTTGAAACTGCATTCCTAAAATGCAGAATATGGTTACATGAATGAAATCTGTTTGTTGCACATTTGTTGGAGGTCTTTTGCATTGAAAAAGGTGCACAACAGATTCACATAACTGTCCTTAACACTCTCCTACAATTTTGCCGCCTTTCCTGAGCTGTTCTGGTCAAAACTGTGCTTTTTCGGTTATTTCGGAGCAGTCCTGTTATTCCGGAGCAGTATCTCTGTTGTTCCGGAGCAGCGCCAGAATGCCTGTTTTCAACATAGTTTGCGGTTCTTTTGCCGAGCATTTGGTGGATCAGACTTGGAAGTCTTTCAACAACCTATTCACACGCTCTTTTAAGTTGAATTTGACCAAATTCCAAGCCATGCACATCTGGCTGGAATTTGTCCAAGTTAAAACAGTCAAAATACAGTTTTGCACAGCTTGCAGTTTTGTCCTATTTTTAGTGCTATTTTCTGCATTTGACAACTTCAGAGAGCATGATATGAATGTTATATGTCCCACACGTGATTGCACTAACACATTTCACAATAAATCATTATTTATCAACAAAACTTATGCAGAAAATACAAAAAATTAGTAAAAACAGAATATTATGCTTCTAAACAGTCAAACATGTAAATAGTAGTAAATATTGTATTTCATCAGCAGAATTAACATCAAAACATGTCAAAAAGGTCTATTAAGGATGTCTAAAATAATCAATAATGAGGCAATTTTTGGCCTCATCATTCCCCCCAACTTATTCTGATGCATGTCCTCATGCATTCTGTGAGGCTACAATAGAGCAGAGATCTTTGTCCAAGACTCTCTCTTGGTAGCTGAACTTTGGACCAGGAATCCTGTAAAAACCTCTGATTTCCTTTATCTGCTTGAGCCATGCCTGAAACTGATCATCTGGCTGAGGGTCATCATCAAAAAACCATGGAACAGGGGTGATTACAATGGGCAATCTGTATCTTAATCCTATCCACTGATGTTGCAGCTGCTGAATAACTTGCATGATACCTTCAACTCTTCTTTTTGACCACTGCAAGTTATTGGGGGAGATAGGTTCTTTCTTCTGCAAAGAAATAGATAACTCTCCCCAACGATTTTTACAGGCTGCTAAAGCACTATTAAAATGCTGGTGAGTAAAATTCTGAAAATTGACTAAGCATTCCTGAAGATTGGTTTCATAAATTTTTCTCACCTTTTCTTCCCTCATCATAGTAAAATGTTGATTGGCTGCAGTCCTGTAATTATAGTGAATTGGCCTCAGATATAGTGCTGCATTTGCCTCATTTTCCTTAGTCATCTACTTCTACTGTTCCCAATATTCCTGATTTTGCAGAGTGGACATGAAGGCTCTCAACTGAATATCCCCTGTAAAAATGTGAGGTAGGAATGTGTCATCACCAGGCACAAAGAAGTTATGTAAGAATAACTCACACAACAGATTTTTCTGTTCTGTTGGGCTGTGCAGGTAGGCATCCAAAAATTCTTCAGGGTCTTCCAATTTGTATGGCAAATTAGAGTGGATTCTCATAATTTGCCAATGGATAAACCTTTCTCTGAGGATTAAGGTATAAAACCTTGCAGGTCTTCTGCATTGGACTAAACACTCTGCATTCCGACAGAGATCCTGCACTTGGTTCTTCAATTTGGTTATTTCTGCCTCTTTAGCCTCACATTTTTCTTCCAAAGGTTTCAAAGCTAAAACCTTTTCTTCCAACCTTTGGCATTTCATCATCCACTTTGATAAATCTGTATTATACTCCTCAAGTGGAACCATAAGGGGATTGCGGACAGGTTGCTGCATTTGAGGAACAATATTAACCTGCACCTCTTTGTCAGTCATGTCAACCTTGACAGAATCTGTTTGTGTCTCCTTTTCTTCTATTTTTGCCAAAGGCAAGTTGACCTGTACCCCTTGTTCCTCTGTTTTTGTCATAGGTAATTCAGTTTGAATTCCTATGTCCTGTGTTACTATGAGGGGTACATATGGTTCAATAGCTGCAGCAGGAATTGAGGAGATATGAAATTGTTCCTATCCCTGTTCTCCTTCAATATCAATTACAGGTTCCTCCCTGATTGGTGAGTCTGCTGCATGTGCAGCTATTGCTAATTCTAACAAAATGTCAGCCATTTGAGTGTCATGCATAGTTTCATCAGGTTGTGGCTCTAAAGATGCAATTTTAGCTTTTAAACTTGCCACTTCCTTCTGCAACATTGCAATCATTTGATCTTTTTCTGAAATAGAAGCTTGACACTTTTCTATCCAACCTGTTTGTGTTTTCACCACACTTCTTGCCGCAAATAGCTGTAGTTGGATATCTTCTTCTTCCTCTTCCTCTTCTTCTGCCTCTGACTCCTCCTTAGAATCAGAATCTATATAATCCACTAAGGCTACTTCAGGGCTGGATGTTGGTTCTGTTATGTTTGTGGTTGTAGGTTCTGCTGATTCTGCTAGGTCTGTCTCTGCTGCTACTGCTTCTTGACCTCCTTGGTCAGATGATGTTTCACCCAATTGAAGTCTTGCAGACCTTCGTAATATTTGAACAGGAGTCTTTCTTTTTCTTGTTTTGGGCATTTCTTGAGCAGATTCTCCTGGTTCTGCTTCATCAGAGCTATTGGACTGCACAATAGTCACATCTACTAAAAATGACACCCTTCTACGTTTTTCAACAGAGTCTATTCCAAAATGCCTTTCTCTTTGTCTTCTAGTCCTAGAAGAGGGAGGTCCCTGTGGAGAGGATGGACCCTCTTCTTGGACAGACTCTGTCTCAACCACTGGCTCAGGTATTTCTATTTCCTCCTCTTCAATGCCAGGGTTTCCAATTTGTTCTACAGATCTAGGGCTTTCAATTTGTTCTATAGATCTAGGGCTTTCAATATCTTCTTCTGCTCCAGCTGCAACTGTAGGGTTTCTAGTTTCATCCCACTGAGCAAAGAATCTGCCAAAGCTCTGCAAATTACCCCTAAAGTGATGTTTACAGATTATTTTAATCAAACCATGATGCCTAGGGGTTCCTTTTCCTTCCTGATATTTCTTGGCCATAGATTTTAAATTTTCATAAAAGTACAGGGGAAAATTAACTTTGAATTCAGGGTTTGTGTGGCCATATCTCAAATGAGTTAGAATTCTCATATGGTGCCCTGACAAAACAGCATACTGGCCTTCACAAGTAATAAACCTAATCATCCATTCGGCTACTATATCCCAGGGAGATTCCAGACTTGCCCTTTTAACTCCTTTACAAATATTTTTACTCATGACATACTCAATAGGTTTATCATTTTCTGCCCTAAATTGGTTGGCCAATTCATTTAGGGTATTCCTAGCTATTTTTCCAAGATTAATTCCTTGCAAAGGAAATTCAGTAATTTGGCTCAAAATATCTGGAGTTACCTGGATTATCATGCCATTGATGTTGATCTTGTTATTTCTGAAGGTCCGTGCAAATTTTGTGGCCAATCCCTCGGAGTTCCCATCAAATTTCTGCAAAAACGGCATAAACCCTCCATCGGTGAAAATTTGCAGCAGCGCAAGATTTTCCAGTATGAAGCTGGCATTTTCTAGTTCACTTTTGTTCTTCCTGCCACCCATTTTCTTCTGCTCTGCTCGCGAATATTTTTCTAAAACGTTGAAATGACAGTTCTAGGGCACATGCACTGGAATGACGGTTCTTGCGCCGAAACAAAACATGTCAAATCAACTTATTGATTCATTTTTTTAAAACCGATGGAATATGCTGAAAACGAGGAAAAATTAGTTCCAATGCAAATTACACGATCACGATTTGCTGAGTTGGCATCAATTAATTTGCTATGAATTTTTCAATGTTCTTTGATGCGTGTGCCGTGATTACGCGAATCGCGAAATCATGATATCTAAATATCCATGGATTTCGGAAATCACGTGTTCCATAATCACTTGCCACGTGTTCCTGCCTGAATTTTTTAAGAAACGTCAACATATTCCAAAGCCCTGATATTCCGAAGCAAATGTCGTTATTTATTCATTCCGAGCACAACTGTCATTACCCATTCCGAAGCACAACTTTTACGAAGCTTTTGATGTTTCGGAGCTCCAGCACTTCTGTTCCAAAGTAGTGGTTATTCGAAAGCAAATTTCATTCCAAGCATATGTCATTCCGGAGCATATGTCATTCCCCCTTCCGTTGACTAATTTAGACATCCCCAATTTTAACCTTATGAATGCTTTAAATGCTAATCAAGTGAATCTATACACTACATACCTTAACTATTTACAATATTTAAAATGTAAAGAAACACATACCTGTCTTGACTACCTTTCTACATTTTGTACAATTGATTAGCTTTGCTGATCTTTTTCTTCTGACAAGTGCAATAGTAATTTGAAAAACACAAACAATGTGGGTGATGGCAATGACAATGGTGGTGAATGACAATGGCGAAAAAATGATAATGCTAAGGAATGGATGGTGATGGAATGAATGGCGATGGAATGGATGGTGATGGAATGGATGGTGATGGAATGGAACTCAGTAAACATGCCAGATAACTGGTTTTCATGTAAGCCAATTTTTTTTTTTTTTTTGATAAAAAAACTATACTGCTGTTGCTTCAGTGGAAGAAGGGAATTCTTCCATTATGTGCACATCCAAGTGCTCTATTTGTTTTAAAAATTCATTTTTAGTTAGTGGCTTATGGTAAATCCGGAGACGATGTCCATTAACCACTAACTTCCTTCGCGAATCATCAATTGGTGAGAGACGAACTGCTCCATTCGAGAAAACCTCTTCAATCTGATATGGTCCAAGCCATCTTGTCTGCAACTTCCCAGGAAAATCTTCATAGCGGGAGTCAAACAGTAATGCCCAATCCCCTTGCTGGAATTTTCGTTCTTGGATATGGCTATCATGCCAGACTTTACGTTGTGCTTGGATCATCTCGTTCTGATGCAAAGCGTCTCTCCGTATTTCATCCAGTGCATTGAGTTGCAGGATCCGGTCCGTTTGTGCCTATGACAAATCAATACCAACTTCCAAAGCAATTCGAAGAGTTAGTAATTCAAATTCAATGGGTAAAAGGGGTTTTTTACCATAAACCAATTCAAAAGGGGTAAATCCCGTAGTGGATTTCCAAGTAGTGTTATAAGCCCAAATTGCTTCAGGTAACTTTTCTACCCAATTCCTTCTATGAACTGCTACAGCTTTGGTTAATATTTTCTCTAATTCCCTATTTGTCACTTCAACTTGACCATTGGCCTCGTGGATGATAAGGAGAGGACTTCCTGTGCTTGATTTCATATAATTTTACAAAGGCTTCAACAGCCTTTGAAATAAACCGAGGTCCTTGATCAGAAGTAATAGACTGTGGGGCTCCAAATCGCAGAAAAATCTGTGAATACAGAAAATCAGCAACTTTGTCTTCTCGGGCATGCTTAAAGGCACGGGCTTCTGCCCATTTGGTTACATAGTCAACACATACCAAGATGTGCACCTTCCCTTGGGAGGGTGGATCAATAGGTCCTACAAAATCTAACCCCCACCTCTCAAATGGTTCTACACCTAATTGAGGTTGTAAAGGCATTTCATTTATGAAAGTAGGCTTACCCATTCTTTGACATGCATCACAATTTCTGATATACCTTTTTACATCTTTATGCAATGATGGCCAGTACCCAAAATATTTCGAATGGTATGTTTTACTCGAATAATGCCCTCCTGAAGGTTCATCATGACAGGCTCTCAAGATGTCATATATCTCATCCTTACGAACACACCTGTGTAAAACATGATCAGGACTGCATTTAAACAATATTCCTTTTATCCATTCAAAAGAAGAACTTTGCTTGATTAACTATTTTTTTTGTTTTGAGGTAAAATGAAGAGGAATCTTCCCTGTAGCTAAATAATTAGCTATATCTGCAAACCATGGAGTTTGAACAGAGACAACAAACAGTTTTTCATCAGGGAATGCGTCTTCAACTAGTTCTTCAGTTTCGCATTTGGCAATCTTGACAAAAAATCTGCCACTACATTAGCCTTTCCTGGTCTATTTACTATAGTAATATCAAATTCCTACAGTAAAATCAACCAACGAATAATTCATGCACTAACCAAAGGCTTATTCATCAAATATTTGATAGCAAGATGATCTGTATGGATGAATACAGGATAACCTCGTGATATAGTGTCGAAACTTGTTAATGGCATATACTATAGCTAAGAATTCCTTCTCAATTGTAGTATAATTCTTTTCAGCTCCTGTCAAGTTTTTGCTAATATAATAAATGGCATAGTGTTGTCCATTTTCAATCTGCCCTAGTGCGGCTCCAATAGCAGTATTGGAGGCATCAGTCTGAATATGAAAGGGCAGCTCCCAGTTAGGGCCTCTCAGTACTGGCAGACTAGTTAGCTTTTCTTTCAAAGCTTCAAAGGACTTGTGGCAATCATCAGACCATACAAATTCAGAATCTTTCATTAACAATGCAAACATTGGATTAGCAATGGTACCGAAATCAGTAATAAATCTACGATAAAAGCCAATATGTCCTAAGAAACTACGGACATCAGTTTGAGATTTCGGAGGAGGAAGACTCTTGATGACCTCTACTTTCTTAGGATCAACCTTAATACCTTGAGCAGAGATATGATGTCCTAAAACAATTCCTTCCTCCATCATCAAGAAACATTTTTCAGGATTAAGAGATAAATGATATGCTTCACAGCATATTAGAACCTTTTCAAGTTGCTCTAATGTATATTCAAATGTGTCACCAAACACTGTGAAATCATCCATGTAAATCTCTACACTCTCGTTGGTTAAATAAAAAAAATGGCCAAGACAACTCTTTGAAATGTTGCTGGTGCATTACATAATCCAAAGGGTAATACTCTATAAGCAAATGTCCCCCAAGGACATGTGAAGGTTGTTTTTTCCTGGTCTTCTGGTGCCACTTGGATCTCAGTTATACCCACTAAAACCATCCAAAAACAGAAAAATTTCTTACCAAGGAAGAGTGTCCAAGGACTTGGTCTATAAATGGTAATGGAAAGTGGTCCTTGTGTGTGACTTTGTTTAATTCCCTGTAATCCACACACACTCTCATATTTCCATTCTTCTTAGGCACAATAACTAATGGGGAAACCCATTGACTGTCTGAAATCGGATAAATGAATCCTACTTCCAACAATTTTTCAATTTCTTCTTTAACAATGTCTTTCAAAGCAGGATTCAGACGTCTCTGCGGTTGTCTAACTGGTTTGACATCCTCAGTGTATATCCTATGTGTGCATACATCAGGGTGGATTCCAACCATATCCGTATAATTCCAAGCAAAATCTTGAACATGTTTCTGCAAAACAACAAATAGTTTGGCTTCTTGATCGTCAGTCAACCAGCTGTTAATATTTACAGGTTTTCCTGGCTGAATTTCAATTTGCTTGACTCCGGGATAAACAGAGTCAACATGTTCATATTTGCTGATCAAAGCATTTAAAGGACAATGATGTGGTTGCAGATTATGAAATACTCTTGATTCTGTATTAAATGCAATACCTGATGGAAGCATTGGCATAGGACAAGTGAAAGAAGTCAAAAGATGATGATGCCATCCATGTGGCAATGTAAAGGAACTTTCTTGAAGTGGAATAGATGGTAAATGTTCAGCAATTTGTTCATCATCTTTCCATAATAGGCGATTGACCAGAACTTGATCATCCCTGAGGCCTTCTTCATGCAATGTATTCACCAAGACTGTTTCATGTTCAAAAATTTCTCTTCTCGGTGAATTCGCTTCTTCAATGTGTTCCTGTACTACAATGGTGGCAAGGGTAACAAGAGGCTCCTGTTATTCATCGGACTCAGGATACCATAACTGTCCAAAAAATTTAGATGATGGTTGAGCAGGTGGATACAAAGAAATTTTCTTAAGATCTACTCCATTTGAAATAGTCATTTCCCCTGATCTACAGTCTATGAAAGCAGCTGCAGTGGCAAGCCAGGGTCGTCCTAGGATGATAGGATAGCCATTAGCTGTACTCCTAGGTTGCAACACTAGGAAATCTATAGGGTATTCCCAAGAAGATACTTTAATGGGAACATCCTCCAAAAGTCCTTCTGGTTTGGCAACTGACCTATCTGCCATTTCCAAAACTCGTAGTCGTAGGACTCAAATCGATGAGCTGCAATTTTTGCATAATATCTTTGGTCATGACATTAATTGCAGCTCCTAAATCAATAAGCACATTGGGAATTTGAACCAATCCTACAGTAATGGTGATTACTGGACTTCCCGGATCACCATATTTGGGAGGTACTAATTTCCCAGAGAGAAGATCACCCAACTTTCCATCTACTTGTACAGTTTGTGGAAAGGCTTTCTTCTTCCTGCCAGGTTTCCTTATGCATAAATCCTGAATGGTTTTCTTAATCAATGGTACATCCTTGATTGCCTGCAACAGAGGAAGTGAAATTGACATTTTCTTCAATTCTGTGATTAACTTTGATTCAGGGGTAGTGATGGGGTGATCAAACCTTTCAGGAAATGGTAAATCTGATGTGACACGTTCAGATTTTCTTTGTAAGTTTTCTGCATTTTCTTCCTTTTGCTCTGATTGTATTTTTTCTGGACTTGAAATTTCTGGAATTTCTTCAATTGTAGGTGGAGCAGGGTCAGGTAAAATCTTTCCTGAACGCAATTGGATGTTACCACAGTCAAGTACATGAACTGCAACAGTATCTTCAGACTCAGCCTCATAAACAGGGGCTGTTTGTCTGGCATTATTGGGGTTAGTCACAGGTTGAGCTGGGAGTGGAGGTTGTTTTACTGGTTGTGCTTGTTGATGTTGTGTTCTTCCCTAAAAATTTGGATTAGGGGCAGCAAAAAGTTTTGAGTTTGCCCTTGATACCTTTGTTGTCCTTGATGGGATTGATATTGTTGTCGTTGATATTGTTGTCCTTGATATTGTTGTCCCCATATTTGTCCTTGTTGTGTCCATTGTGGAGGCATGGTATGCCAAGGTGGGTTCATCCATCCAGATTGTGACCAATCTGGAGGAGCTGTCCAAGGTTGGTTCCAAGGTTGTGCAGAAACTTCTGCTTGTCCCCATGGCATATTCATATTCCAAGGAGATTGTCCCTAGTTTGTAAATCTAGGAGCATTGGGATATTGTGCATAACCACCACCAGATCTCTGCCCAATAGCATTGAGTTCTTCTGTTTGGGTGCCCAAAATAGATTTTAGATGAGGCAACAAAGGGCATTTATCTGTTGAATGTTCCTTGGAACAAATTCCACAAATAGAAGTTTTGTTTAGGGGGCAGTCCTGCAAGGCATGCTTACTCCTACACCTTGGGCAATAAATTGCTAAAGGTGGTGTAGAATTAGATCTTGTGTTTTTCTCACCTAATGCAGTATTAAGTTGAACAAGGATATCAGTTTTTAAATTGGCCATTTCCTCCATCAACTCTTTTATACCATTATTGCCATAATTCCTTTTCTTTCTCCGATGGTGAGTGCGGGAATAGTTTTTACATAACTCCACAATATCTTCAAGGTCAAGTTGATCTATGTCTCCTTTTCCCATTAAATCTAACACTTCCCTAGATTCATCCTGTAATCCTCTTAAGAAGATAGGCTTTAAGAAATCGGGTTCTACAACACCACACCTCTTTTGGACAAAGGCAAAGCGATCAAGATAATCTTCTAGACTCTCATCTTCTTCTTGCTTGATCCTAAACAACTCATCTTTCCTGTTTCTTACTCTACAATAATCCTGATATTTATTTAAGAATGCAGTCTCCATTTCATCCTAGGTACTGATTGAGTTAGGTTCAAGATTGCTCATGAACCATCGGAGAGCAGCATCCTTAAGTGTGGAAGGAAACAATTTCAATTTTTGATTATCATTTATGTAGTCATAAGTCTGACATAACACTTTGAATTCAAACAAAAATTGATCAGGATCTTCTGAAACAGTTCCCCTAAAAATTGGCAATATGGATGGGGAGATTGTTTTCATGGGGGCATCTAGAAGTGGATCCAACCGAATGGGATATTCAAAAGTTTTAGGAGGATCATCAAGATTATCATATCCACCTGGAGGTGCTGCTGCTGTAGCCATAGTTGTTTTCCTTCTAAAGGATGATGGGAATAGTCTAGTCAGAGGGGAGTGTTTAGCAGCTAGTGCTTCAAAAAGCTCTTTTTCTAATTTTTCCAAAAATGCATCTGATGAAGAAGGTATGTTTGGCTTATCTTCCCTAGGGATTTCAAATTCTTCATCTGACCGAGCAGGTCGCTTTGGTGGTTCAGAACCACTTCGGATAAACCTCCCTCTTTCGTCTCTCAACCTATGCATTCATGCACATTTACTAAACAGACTGTAAAATTTGCAAGAACTATTTTCTGTATCCAGCCTACAGTTCTTGACCTACTTAAATTTGACTAACAACACCATTGTTCCCCGACAACGATGCCAAAAATGATGAGTGTCATTTAGTTCATCATTTAATCATTATTTATCAATCCGAGCAGGTGTCCTAAGGCTGTTTACGATAGTCAATTCAAGCAGATGTAAGACATTCTATTCAAAAAATGGCTTTATTGGCAGAACAGTTAGTGTTTGTTGGGGGTTCTTCTGTCACTCTAAACCCTATGAACTGAAAGGAAACTAGATTACGCTTGCTGAAATAAAATTGCAGAAATAAAATAACTATCAAAGAAACCTATTTACTTTTGCTAAATCTGAAAATGCATTCAAAAACTGAATTAAACTTGCTGAAATGAAAGTTGCAGGAAATTCAGAATTGCATAAAGTAAACTAACTAACTTTGCAAAATAAAAGAACAGAACTGAAAATAAACTTAGAAATGATAACTCAGAAATAATAATGAAACTACAAACTCTGAAACTGGAAATGATTTCAGCAAAATAAAGAAATGCAGGAAAAATGACAAGTTTCCTATTTATTCTGCTGCAGACAGATTTAAACAAGAAAACCTCGGTGAAAAACCTTCTTCTCGCTCCTGGAAGTGGGCCCTTGCTCCCTAGTTCAGAAGAAGGTGAAGAAGTAGCTCTGGTTTACTACTTAATCACTCCTTCAATCATAAAGCAAAACTGATAAAAACTGCACTTTTTATTGAATCAAAAACATGCAAAAAAATTCTGCATGTTACTGCTACAAAAATCTGATTTCTCACAATATTCAGAATTATCCTAATTGCAATCCTAATTCTCCCTTAGCTCAACCCAGATGGGAGCTGGTTATTTATATTAAAAACATGCTAAATCAGGTGTGGAATGATTCTAATTTCAGGCATTTTAGGAATGTTGTTGAAACTGCATTCCTAAAATGCAGAATATGGTTACATGAATGAAATCTGTTTGTTGCACATTTGCTGGAGGTCTTTTGCATTGAAAAAGGTGCACAACAGATTCACATAACTGTCCTTAACACTCTCCTACAATTTTTCCGCCTTTCCTGAGCTGTTCTGGTCAAAACTGTGCTTTTTCGGTTATTCCGGAGCAGTCCTGTTATTTCGGAGCAGTATCTCTGTTGTTCCGAAGCAGCGCCAGAATGCTTGTTTTCAACATAGTTTGCGGTTCTTTTGCCGAGCATTTGGTGGATCAGACTTGGAAGTCTTTCAACAACCTATTCACACGCTCTTTTAAGTTGAATTTGACCAAATTCCAAGCCATGCACATCTGGCTGGAATTTGTCCAAGTTAAAACAATCAAAATACGCTTTTGCACAGCTTGCAGTTTTGTCCTATTTTTAGTGCTATTTTTTGCATTTGACAACTTCAGAGAGCATGATATGAATGTTATATGTCCCACACGTGATTGCACTAACACATTTCACAATAAATCATTATTTATCAACAAAACTTATGCAAAAAATACAAAAAATTAGTAAAAACAGAATATTATGCTTCTAAACAGTCAAACATGTAAATAGTAGTAAATATTGTATTTCATCAGCAGAATTAACATCAAAACATGTCAAAAAGGTCTATTAAGGATGTCTAAAATAATCAATAATGAGGCAATTTTTGGCCTCATCAATTCCTGCTCCATAGCTTTGAGAAAAGTTGCCTTAAGACATTTCATAAAAACCTAAATGTGATAAAATGATGTGAAAGTGAATCTACCATTAGGTCCCTCATAGGTATCATAGTTAGTATCAGTTTCCAAATGTTCTTGCTCTTCTGCATCTAAATTTGGATTCTCTATATCAATATGATAATATTATCAAGGAATCTGGTCATATTCCAGATGCCTTCGTTGACTCCTAAAAAAAGGAGCCATTAGGATAAGAGAAGGGATAGAAAAGAAAACTAACGAAAGATACATAAGCAAAATTTTAAGATGTTTTTAATGTTATTCTAATTATAAGCAAACATATTTAGTGGTCTTGTTTAAAGTTTTCAAAAGAAAGAAAAAGGAAGAGGTTTCTTAATTTTTCCACTATGACATGTTTTCACATTGGGTTCACCAAACATGTAGAGGAGGAAAACAACGCACCACGTACGATTATCGATTGGATCCGTTGGGAGACAAGGTGACTGTGGTGGCATTTATAAATCTATACTCAAAACAAGAAAAAGGGTTCACCAGGAATGGTTTTAGGACTCATTCCAAGTTTGGGGTGGAAATATTTAATGTGTCAATTAAGCAATCACCTATGTTTATCCTTTCAAAAACTAATCTATGAAAATGAAATAACAATGCAAGACACACAAGATGCAAGAAGACATGGAATAACCCTAGTATGATTCTTTGATTCAATGATATCTAACCATAGGTTTCAAGAAATGAAATATTTTTCTTTGAGCAAGGGTCTAAGAGAATGCACAAACAAGATTAAAATCCTAGATGCACACTATATGCTTTTAGTCTTTCAAATGACTAGAAATTTGATCAAATATTTTTCCTTGAATAGAAATGAACAAATAATGAATAACCTAAAAGATTCATTTAGAGAAATTATCTGATATGATATTTGATCCAAGATCTATTTGGCATCCAAAATATCCAAGAAACTTCAAACCTGTAATAGCTTCACAAAACCTTAGAAAATTTGATCAACGTTTGGGGGCCTACTTAGGTCACTATATGACTGAGCTTGAAGGCACAAAAACCAAGCCCCCTTGGTCATTTTAGCTAATTGTTCAAAAGCATAATTATATTTGACCTTTGGAACATACACAAATAGAGTAAAATAGATATGCAACAATGAAATAAAATGTAAACAATATGAACACAATAGAACATCTAAGTGCAAAGTGTAAATTAGGATTTTGGGGTGCAAGAACTTGTCCCCAAGCCGTAATTTACCAAATTCATACCTTGTAAAGGTGTATCACAAATATGGATTGCAAAATTCATGCCCTGTATGGGTGAGGCATGAATTTGGTTTAGATACCCTTTTCAGGCCCCAAAAAAATGAAAATACAGTGCAAAATAGAAAAAAATAGAGCTAAACCCTAATAATGCAAATAAAGAACCTGATAAATTGATGGATAAATTAAGGAACAATGAAGAGGTGTAATAAGCACTCCAAAATTTTAGATCCCTCCAATCATCAAGACTCCTCCACTTGATCCCCAAGGGAAACCAACACCAAAGCATAAAACAACAAAACAATGATTTGGAGGACACTTGTTAGCATGAGCGAATGAGTAAGTCAATAATTAGAATATCAAGATAAATTGTTGGGGAAAAAGAGAGAATAAAATCCTCTATTTATAAGAGGTTTGGAGGGAAAAATGGGCAACAAAATAAAATTTCACTATGGGCAAGGACCGACCCCAAAATGGGTCGACGAGGGGAGGGATTTTGGTGAGAAAAATACTTAGAACATCAAATTTGTGCCTTGCCTTTACAAGGCATGAATTTTGAAAGATAAATTCACACCCTTGTATGGATCCGGTGCAAATTTTATAAGACTAGGGAAAAAGAGCAAAGGGAGAGGGGAAAAGAGCCCCAAATTTGCACTTGGCAAGTTTAAAGGGCTTGCTAAGGATATAAGGAAGAATTGACTCATTTTGATGGGTCAATTTTCCATGTCTACACATACCTAGCATATCTTTTTATTATACATATTTTTTATTTCCTTTTTCTATCAAATATATTCTTCATCTTCCTCAAAGTGCTAAGTTTTGACAATCAACTCCTTGACATAATTTTCATTAGGAGATAAAATCTCACCTGTCCAGTTGCCTTCTAAAATTTAAACTTCACCAAGATGAAAATCAACATCATGATTAGATAAATTATTTACTACTTGATTTCCTTCTCTATATATATGCCTCAATAATAGATGATGAACATTAGTAATACTATGATTTTTTATCCAATCCCTACATCCATTTTGTTGATAGCATTAATGATAATTTATGAATCCCTCTCAATTGATATATATTCCCATCCTTCATCAGTTGTAATTTTAATCCCTTGAATAAATTCCTTAATGATGAGGAATAATAGGTGTATATTAACAATATATAAATAATCTTAGGAGTCTAAACCAAACCTATCAACTCACCCAATCCTGATCTGGAAGAAGAGAGCCTTGATAGATGGAGTCAAGTCATAAAATGAAATTATGATGTTAGGGATAGGATAAAAAACTAGAAGACAAACAATATAAAGTGAAAACCAACCGACGTGGAGTTGTTCAAATAAATTTTTGATGGAGCCTAAAGGAAATCCAAGACCAATAGGAGGAGGAGGAATAATTCGAAATAATAGAGATATTTTGTCTCATCACAATTTCAATAGTTGATTTAATTCAAATAATGAAGTTGCAGCTTGGGGAGCTTTGGAAGGGATAAATATATAAAAAAAATGAAATGGAAAAAAATTATGGATGGAGGGTGATTCACTCAGCTAAAAATGCAAATTTGAGGAAAGCAAAGGCTCCATCAAAGGCTCCATGGAACATATAAGAGATAATTATGGAATTTTAAGACCTTGCTATAGAGTTTGAAGAAATCAGATTTACACATGCATTAAGGGAAGGAAACAAATGTGTAAATAGGCTAGCCAATATAGGAGTTTTAATTGAGGTTTGTGAAGTTAAATTCTCTTTTCCTTGGTTAGAGGAGTAGTAATTTTAGTTGAGGCTGACAAGAAAATTTGACTGCATGAATCAAATAATGAGTAAGACTTACTTTAATTTTTTCCATTGGTAATATCAACTTTATTTTATAACATTAATGTGCTTTCATATATATAATTTATTACAATTTTTGTGGTTGTACTTGTGCTTTAGGAAGGAAACTAGCAATCCAGATATGGTAAAGTGAGCTATGATAGTACAATATTTTGGAAATATTACTCTACTAAGATGCAATGCATAGATAGTAGAGGTGAAGTTTTGGTATTATGAAGGCTGCTATAGGAAAATTTCAAGAAGGATGCTAAAATATGGAATATTTGTATTCACATAAAAAATTGAAATGTTCCAGAAAATAAAAATCAAGAATTCATATATTTTGTGTAAAATGATGTAGGTTTCTAGCTATAGCAACTCAATTGAGATGATAATTGAATATGTTTGTAAACTCTCATGCTCTAAATAAGAAATTTATGATTTTTTAAGGGTGGGGGACCTGAGTACAACCCTTGTTCTCTAGTAAAAAAAAAAAAATCTTCTAGAAAGCACATGCAACACATCAGATGCAACCACCTTCTAGATGCATCCACAAAGGATACTTGTTTTGACTACTCATGGTTTGGTTCAAACCATTATTTGTAATTAGGCACTTTGTGCCTATAAATATGTATTTTTTTCAATGGAAATTTCAATTAGAATCATCCACATTAGTGGTACCAGAGCATCTTGATCCTTCGTGGGTTGCTCCTATTTCTATTTTTGTTTCTATTTAAGGCACCATGTTGCCTATATAGAGTCTCTTTAAAAGAGATATCTCAATGAGCCAAAACACTCTTGCATGAAATAATGTCGATATGAGCTACCCATACTGGAAGAAATGGCAACAATTTTTTTTTATGTTGACTCTAAATAAAATGATAAAGCAACACCTGGAATCGAACCTAGGTCTATGGGTGAGAAGCCCATTTTATTTCCACTAGACCATGCTATTATTGAAGAATTTACAAAAATATCTAATGGAGATCATGAAAAAATTGAAGAAATTAATATTGTTAATGAAGAAGCTCCTATTGAAGTTGACATAATAGAAGTTGAAATCTCATTGATGAAGACCTTTTAAAAAAGATTAAGATATTAATTTTGTTGCTACTATGATGGTTGTGGCTATGCTAGCTCCTCCAACTCTTGATCACCATTATGGTTTTAAAATTTGATAACCCATAAATAATCGCATCTATCATCCTTGCTCGACTTTCTCTATCATAGTAGACTGCAACCTTTCTTTCCATGGACATCAACAATTATTTTGTGGATTTTAATATTTCCCTCAATAAACATTACCACAATTTGGCTACCACCTTGTACTAGTCTCTTCAAAACCCTTGTTAGCCTCGATATTGCCTATCTTCACTACATCTATAATCTTGTTAGCCCTTGATGCCCTCCTATTACTCCCACTACACTATCGATGCTCAAGTTATCACTGCAATTGCTTCTTACCATAATCCTACCATGGCCACCCCTTGTTTAGCCAACTGGTACTTCCATTGGTCAACGTTCCTGATCAACGCAATCCATAAATCAACTTGTGGAGCTATTTGTTCATGGCACCATCTTGTGGTCCCTGCGTGGCTCCTATTTGTTAGCCTAGTTTTCACTATCACCAATTTAGTTTTTTGGCCATCCTCATGGTATTAGTTACCTTTAATTTTTTTTCTATACAATATGCTTGTGCAACCATATTTGCTATGTTTTTTGCACAATCCTACGCATATCCCTCCACTACCTTGTTTTTTCCTTTTTTGTGGCTCCATTATCATGTTTTCTCAATGACCATTACATGTCATTGTTTCAGCCTCACTAGCTCCCATGGAAAAAATCCTAGCATTACCCTATTCCTCGTCTCATGTTTTTACCGACCACATTCAACCTCCTTGTTGTCTTCCATAACATATTTCTACCATATCATCCTATGATTTTTGGCCCTCATGCTATTAGTTATTTTGGCCCTCCTTGTGGTCTTTGTGCATAGTATTGCTTTTGGTCATGGCATATTTTGCATTGTACATTATTTCTTTGCTTCTAGCCATGTCTACCCTTATTTCCTATTCTACATATTTTCTTGTTTTCTTTTTTGCTGCCTTGGACACCCCTCATTCTGTTGCACCCCAAAATCACATTGGTCCCTCTATGGAAACTCTAATATTTGCTTGGATCCTAGTCTTCCACCATGTATATTTCTATCCATGCAACTTATAGCTCTCCTTCCAGTCATTATCCATTATTTGGTTTACTCTACCCATTGCTACCACCACCCTCTCTCTAAAAAATGCTTAAAATTCATGACAAGAGTGTTATTAGGTTGAATGATAAATCTTGGCCATCCATTTTAGCTCTAATAACATGCCTTTGGTGGGCCTAAAATAGGACAATCTCATTTGACATTTTCCCACATGGCTTGTGTTAAGGGTTCACCCTTGTATTTATTTATTTTTAATATTCTATAAATTTGTAAAAAACTAGTGGGTATAGGCATATTAACAATTTTATTAAAAAAAGAAAAGAAAAGAAAAGAAAAGGAAAAAAACAAACAAAAAAAACAAAACTAAATCTGGCTCTTATTCTTCAGGTAAATATATCCCATATGTATCATGGGAGACATATTTTAAACCTTATATTCCTTCATGTTATAAATATTTTTGAAATAGATGGCGGGACATGTCATATTTTAAACCCATGCATATTCCAATATATTTTGTGGGAATATTCTCTGTTAGTAAAAGAGACTTCTTTTCTCTTCTTTTTGCTATCTGGAGGACTTTATTTTTTTCCAATCAAGGACATCAACTCAACAACCAACATAGGCTTATTTATAGTTGTCGAAAAGCTCTTTTCGAGCCTAAATAAGTGAAATCATAATTTTAGAATTTTGTGAAGACCTACTCTAGCTATTGATGTGCCAAAGTTTTGGTTATCTGTCTTCCAATTTTTGATGATTTTCTAGCCATTTCTCCTATTTGTTAAAAGCATTGGAGTCCAATGCTTTTATTGTGGTAATGAATGATAAGGAATAATATCTATATATTAATAATATATAAATAATATTCTAGAAAGCACATGCGATGCACTAAATATAACCACTGTTTAGATGCATCCACAAATGCTGCTTGTTTTGACTACTCATGGTTTTGCCCAAACTATGGTTTGTAATTGGGCACTTTGTGCCTAAAAATATGTGTTTTATTCAATGGAAATTTCAATAAGAATTTTATGATCCACATCTTAGCCTTTGCATAGTGGTTAGGTAAAGTTCCATATGATTATGAGGAAGTGAGGAGAATTTTTCCTTATTATTTTAAAAAACTCCACCTCCACTAACTTTTCCTAGATTTCCTTAAAAGCACCATCAAAATTAATTTTGATAAACTCAATGTTTGGACATTTCCATTTTACTCTAGATCAATACATATCCTTTGTTTTAGTGCTATTCTAGTAGATGACTCTTCCATTTTTGTTCAAATCTTGTAACCAAGTTGTTACCACATTTTTTTCTACACTTGAGACTTCCAATGATGAGCGCCATCTATTAAACATTCTATGAGAAACAATAATATCATTTCAAACTTGGGCATGATTTTGAGATTTATTTTTAAAATTCTATTATTCCTTTCAAGCCATAAATTCCAAAAAATAATGGCATGACCAATCCTCCACAAAATACATAATGCTTTAGCTTTGAAATAATTAATCCAAAATTTCATCAACTCTTTCAATGTTGATGGAGCTACCCAATATATTTTCATATCTTAAAAAAAGTAACTCCAAATGGTGTGAGCAAAGGGATAATGAAGAAGTAAATATTATGATGTTTATGAATCCTTATCACACAAGGTACATATGAAAGATCCATGATACCCTCTTCTTTATAGACTCTCTCTTGTAAGAATCTTACTTTGAACTACTAACCAATGGAATGTTGAGGCCTTAGGGAGAACCTCTAGTGATCAAATATTCTTCCAAGGAAAATATATGGGAGTAGAAAATTTTGATTGCTCTAAATATTCATATTCCAACTTGACCGAGTATCCACCATATTTTGATAGATTCTAAAAAAACTCAACTTTTAGTGTAAAAATGACAAGTAAAACTTTTGAAGTTCATCTACAATTTGTTTGAGTTCCTCTCCTTTAACAAGGTTAATAATAGAAATCCATGATATGGATTCGTTGCTTATGAACTTTGGACCTTTATAAGTTAGGCATTCCTGAGCCAATGGTTGCTATTTTGAATCAAAGATAAGAGAATAAGGAAAAAACCAATCATTAGTCCAAAAAATTGCATAATTTCCTTTGTTGACTAAGCATCTAATATATTTATTGATCAATTGCAAACTATATGATATGAAGTTCTATTTTGATGATCCTTTAGATGGGGTTATTTTCCTAAATAATTTCAATGCATCAAGAGAACTTATATATTTTTGAAGTAACATTTTTTTCCAATTCTTTTCTTAATCTTTGAATAATATCCACAAAAATTTTACACCTAAGATCAAACTCATAAGTCTGCAATTCCAAAAGCCTATTCCTCCAATATTATTTTCTTTCCAGACCCTACCTACTTACAAAGAAGAAACCTAAATTTTTCATTGTATTCTTTCCAAATAAAGTCTCTTTAAATTTTATCAATTTTTGATTCTATACCTCTTGGTAATATTGAAAGTAACATCATAAAAATAGGGACAAATTGCAATGTCGTATTTATGAGTTGTAGCCTTCCCACCATTGTTAATAATTTACATTTCTAACCTGTAAAAAAATATTTCATTCTATCCAAACAAGGGATCCAAATATCCTCTTAATTCCTTAATGAGACAAAGGAATACCCAAGTAGGTTTATGGAAAAGTTAAACTTTAAACACTAAAATATCCATAATAATTTTTTGTAAATATAGGGAAAAATTAATGAAAAATCTTGGATTTTGTGGTATTAACCAACTATCTAGTAGCCTTCTCATAGCATGCTAATATTTATTTAACCTCCATGGCCTCAATTACTAAATTGGAGATGAGATTTGAAGGGACTATTTTTTGTAACCTGAACATCTTTGATTTTTCCCTCCATTTTTGCCTTTGAGAAAGGTCTCCCTAATGCCTCTACAAGAATAATGAATAGATAAAAAGATATGGATCACCTTGGTGGAGTCCACTAGATGATATAAAGTAATCAATAGGAAAACCATTGATCAAAATAAAATATTTTCTAATGCTATAACAAGATTTATGTTGTTCAAAGAGTATATTTTATAAAACTCAATACAAATAGTTTCAATACATATTCTTGTATATAACATGAGATCCTCATAGGAAATCCTATAGAAATTGTTAAGCTAATGAGATAATAGGAAAACCTAAATAGTAAATAAAAAATCCTTTTACATAGGATTTTTTGACATATGGAAGTATGTAATAAGAAATATTTTTTAATGTTAAACTATGGTCTAACAATTTCCATTATTGTATTTTTTGAGAGAGCAAATGATGTAATAACTACCCCCTGAATCTAGAGATAAGCTAGAGCTCTAATCATCTTTGAGAATTACTTCTGAATCAAAATGCTGGGTTTTATTTTGTAGTTTAAATGAAACATCTCTTTTAGATAACATCATTCCATGATGTTCATCCATCAATAATTTAACTGGATTTTTGTGTAATTGTCTTTAAAAGTGTTCCAATATTATGATGTATTACAATATGTACACCTATTTCTTAGAGAAGACATATATGTAAGATCAACTTGTAGTTTCTTTTTTGCTTGTTCAATATGGTTACTATGCCTATTACAAATTTGTACAATAATAGTGATACACTTGTTCTTTGCTCTAGTACTATTTTCTTGAATTTGCAAGTCATTTGCGTCACAACTAAAGTTCTTTGTTTTAACCTATAAGTCATTAGTTTCACAACTGAAGCCTTTTGTATGTACATTGCTTGCACTACAAACAATTTTTTTCTTTATGATAAGATCATCTATATCATATAATTTTTTTATCAAAGGTTTATTATTAATTTTTGCAATAATTATATCTTGTTGTGTATTCTTCTCTTTATAGATATCAAGAGTGATAAATGACATAATATTGAATAGATCAATTGGTAGTTTAGGAGATTTATCTTGTTGTCAACTTATTTATCAATATGAAGACTTAAATAGGTCTTAATTGCTGTAAAGATATCAATATTGGCATCTTGAAAGATTGATTGTAAATATTTTGGACCAACAGTTCTCTTGAAGACAATTTGTAATTAAGTTTTAAGCATCGTATATCCATCATATTCTTGTGTTTCAAAATTTCTACTTTGTTTTTCTATTGTTTCCTTTGAAGTATTTTGATTCAATATTTTTTTTGTTGCCTTTTTAGCCATTAGAGATATATCCCATTTTCTTAGATTTTTTACTTATTGAAGTAGAATTGGAGATATAACAACATATAAGGCAAATAATCCATTTTTATATGATGCAGTTCCTTCTAATTTTTTTTTCTTGAGATAAAACATCTTTTAAATCCATTAACTATTCAAAAATATTCTCTATCCATAATTTGAGCAATAGAAAGTAAGTTGTTAGTCAATTTAGGAACATATAACACATTCATAATAGTGCATTCCATTAAAGGCAACTTGATAGAAATGACTCCTATTTATTTTATGTGATATCTTGTGTTCTTTTCCATTATCACTAGCCAACACTTCGTTTCTTGAAAAATATCAAACCAATGCATATTTTTTGTCATATGATTACTTACTCCAGAGTCTATGTACCAATTATTATCCTGTATTTTATTATTTTTGCATATCATTAATAATTTATAATCTATTTTTGGTTCATCACTATGTTACATGTCCTTGTTGTGATGGAAAATTTGTTCTATATCCTTGATTTATTTTGGATAGATTATTCAGATTTATAGAATGTTGTTGTTCCTATGGTCTTGAATAAGTTTGTGTTGATTCCATCTATTTAAAGTATTATATCTACATAATATTGTATCATAATTTCCTTCCTTTTCACATATGTGATAATATATGCTCCATTTAGACTGGTTTTGTGGAGGAGACGAGGAATTTGTTGAAACTATGGGATTTTTTGATATCTTCTTCTAGAGATTAAAGCATTGTTTGAAGAATCATCTTTTAATTGTATTTCCAGTTCATGTTGTTGTCAAATATTAACTAGTTCTTTGAAAGATACTCTATGATTCAAGATGTGCAAAGAAGTTACCAAAACACTGTATGAATCAGGTAGTGCATGTAGTACAATTGAAACTAACAAACAATCATCAATTATTTCACCCTAATTTAGCTATCTTTTTGAGAAAATGTTCCACACTTTCATTGTATAACATTTGCAATGTGTATAATTGAGACTATAGGTGGTGAATAGTTGCTTGATTTATGCTTTCATTGATTTATAATTTGTACATAGTATGTCCTATGCCTCTTTTGATGTACTAACCTCACTAACATGAGATTGAATTTCAGTTATAATGCCTAACAAGATTACTAATTTGGCCCTATTATCTTTTTCGTCAAATTCCATTTATACAATAGGTTCTTCAGGACATGGTTCGTCCCTTGACACTATATCCCAAAAATTTTCTACTACAAGTGTAGTCCTCATTTTATTCTTCCAAGGGATGCAATTTATACCTTTTAATTATTGTGATTTTAAAATAAATAGTTTAGGTGGTCATTTTTATTTTTCCCTTATAACTCTAAAAAAAATTATCCCTATAACAATATAAATTTTTTAAATTTTGCTTTAAAAAACTAATTTCTTTGTATAAACCCTTAATTTATTTCCATAAAGTTCTCCTAATTTTAGACCCGAGTGTTACTTCGACTGAGACCTCAAGTGAGAATTCTAGGTTGGATTTAGAAGGCTTGCAGAATTCCTCTAAAAATGATAAGACCACCTCTCAAAGTGATTTGGTGGTGACTCCCATTGAAGCAGTTGGGGGCAGTACTCGACATTCCAAAAAACTATCTTTGAAAAATAAAAAGAATGATAATTCTCCAATTTCGATCGAGGTGTCGAATTTGGAAGATAGTCAACCAACTTTGAAAAAGCAGAAGGATTATGAGGAAAGGGAGGATGTCGTTGATGCTTCCCCAACAATGGGTTCAAAGCTCCTTATATTTTCACCCTTTATCAGTGAATTGGATGTGAAACGTCAAGATTTGTTAGGAGTGCTTTAGGTTGTTGTTTCCTTTGTTCAAGATATTTGTGGGTTGGCCCAGAAACAAAGTGATAGTCTAGGAGTAAAGTAACTTGGTTGAATTTGGGTTCAACTTATTTTTTAGCTTCGTGTTCAGTCTATTTGGTTGGTTTGGGAGCCCACTTGTTCATTTTATATCTATTTCTGGTAGTTTCCTTATACCTTGATCTTTTTTGTTTAAAGGTCTCAGTTTGGTGTGCCGATGTAATTTCTACTTTTGGTGATGGTATTTGTTGATGCTTTCACCAGATTCTTAGGGTGTGATCCCAATATCTGGTAGTTTTGTTTTATATAAAAGGGTGGGGTCCTTTTCAAAACTCTGTTCTCTATCCAATAAAAAAAATAATTGCATAAATATATTGAACTACTTTATAACTCTTGGTTAAATGTAATATAATTTCTTTAAAAAAAATGAGAATAAATATTTGAACCCACACCTTGTAAAATTTTAACACTTTCACTATCCAATAATTCTCTTTTGCAATCTGCAAAGTAAAAAGGATAAAATACCTTCTATTTTGAAGGTTCTTGTTTCTTTTTCACATTTAACAAGCAATTCTACTCACTTCCACTTTTGAGAGTGCTTGAACTTTACACACTCCCATCATTGTGGCTCATGTCCATTAAAAAATTTAATATCTTTAATATATGCACAAATTTTGCATGACTTTATATTTTAAAAACTTTAATATCCATTTAAATAATTATTTTTGCATAATTTTATCTTTAAAACCTTTAAAAAACTTTAATGTAAAAATATTTAATTTATGCCTCTACATTCTTCTTCTTTTGGTAATATTTCTAGTTGGTATTGCATTTGAATTCATAAAAGCCTATCTTATCTTATTGATATGTAATATATATCCAAATGCGTATGAGTTTATATTTCCAAAAATGCAATGAAACAAATGAATCTTTGAGCCATTCTAGAAATGAAACAAATGAATCTTTGAGCCATTTTAAAAATGAAACAAATGAAACTTTGAGCCATTGCAAAAATGAAACAAATGACTCTTTGAGCCCTTATGGAATGATTACACTTCACACTATGACATTCATAGGTCACAAATTATCACACATCACATATAAGATGATTTTATGCTATGTCGAGACTGGTTCTACAATATTCTCCCTCTTTTCTCAAGCGTAGTTTAGGATGTTCTTCCAAAACATGGATTTTTGCTTTGTTTAGATTGGTTCTGTAGTCTTATATTCCTTTTATTTGGTTTACTTAGGATGCTCCTCCAAAAAGGAAGTGGTTAGGGCTTTGGCCTCTCTTTTAGGGGGTCCAAGGTTCAAACCATGATGTACCCATAAAGGGATAGGTTGGATGGTAGTGACCGAGTGTTTGTCAATTAGCTATCCCAGTTTGATGCCCTGGAGGGTCGGGGGTCCTTTTGACCTACAAGCTAGGGTTTATAATGGAAACGCCTAATGGTGTTATCAATTCCCCTATGTATTAAAAAAAGTAAACTATAATGAAA
The DNA here is from genome assembly GCA_028583015.1 of Wollemia nobilis. NCBI lineage: Eukaryota > Viridiplantae > Streptophyta > Pinopsida > Araucariales > Araucariaceae > Wollemia > Wollemia nobilis. Next base: position 12,597,750 of record JAQPPZ010017222.1, read on the forward strand.
CCCACTAACATTCAAGTACGAGATGTTTCATATGTTTTATTTTAAAAAATATCTAAAATTTATTTTATATTAGACAATCCCTAATATGGATTTATCTTTATTTAAAAAAAACTTCTATTGAAACGATAATCCATACTTTTTTTTTTTGTCAATTGGTTATATGGGATTGAAACGGGCCCCACCCATATTACATCATCACCACATAATGGTATTAAAATAAAGCTTGGATATTATCCATATGTCACTTGGCAATATTTGAACCTTTGGTCACCTCTTTAAATATCAAAGAATCTAGATTGAGCTAATACCACTTGATATCAATCAATGCCTTGATATGCCTTCTTGTATCAACTAGACAATCCACTTTATGGATTTATCCCAACTTATTTTTTTTTAACTTTTCAATAGTGTCAATTTACCTCTTTGGGATGTCACAAAAAGTTAAAATTTTTCAAATGACCTCCAATAATGCTAATTTACCTCTTTAGGACAACACACAAATTTAATAGGATGCCAAATAACCTCTTTGGATGACACATCTCTCCAATCCAGGATTAAGAGGTTTAGGAACCTCTACTCTGATACCACATATTGGTGAAAGAGTATATTTTATTAAATTTGATAGAAATAGTTTCAATACATCTTCTTGTATTTAACATGATATCCTCGTAGAAACCGTTAAGCTAACGGGATAACAAGAAAATCTAAATAGTAACTCAAAAATCTTTGCACATAAGATTTTCCAACATATGTGAATATATAATGAGCAATATTTTTTAATGTTAAACTATGGTCTAACAATTTAATCCATTCACTCCAATTATAATCAAAACCAATATGACTTCTAGACAATAGAAGATTGCAATAATTTTTGATTGTGGAGTGGGTGCCCTACCAGCTACTTACTTAGGAATACCACTTTTTAAAGGGAGAATTAAGGAGAATATGTGGAACCCTATGTTTTAAAGTTTATCTATGAAACTTACTGGTTTGAAAGGGGCTTTGCCGAGTCAAACTAGAAAAGCACAATTGGTGAAAGCTCTGCTCCAAAGCATTTCGGTTTATTTTTTGTCTCTCTTTAAACTACCAACCAAGATCTATGATAAGATTCAAAAATTCAAATAAATATTTTGTGGTTTGGTGTCGAGGAAAGGAAAATAATTTAATGGAATGGGATTATGTTTACCAAAAAAGGAAGCTAGTAGGCATGGCTTAAGAAAAATAAGGAAAATGAGTAATGCTCTAGTAGGAAAAATAGGATGGAAACTAGTAAAAATGGAAGATACTAGCTGGGTTAAGATTCTTCAAGCTAAATACCTTAAGGATGCTAAATTTATTGATGATAGGGACCTCCCCATAGGATCAATATTTAGAATAGTTTACTATCGATGAGATATTTACTGCGAAAAGGAAATAAATGGAGGATTGAGAATGGAAGGCAGGTTCTCTTTTGGGACAATGCTTGGCTAAGAAGTTTTTCCCTTAAGGAGGATCAAGAGATGGGATGCCTTAAGTAGGATCTTTCCCAAAAATTTGGGATTTGGGTTCATGATTACATCAAATGGGAGAATGGTAGGCCGTTATGGCAAAGTATCCAGGTTGAGGGATATGATCAAAGAAAATATCAAGCTGCTCATAAGTTAAATAGATTGTTGCAAGTTTATACCCTAAAGGACCAAGAAGTTGAGGCTACTAGGTGGTGGAATTCTTCCAATTATGGCATCTATACAGTTAAATCAGGTTATTCTCTACTCAATAATGAAGAAGTGAGATGGCTACTTGTCTCTAAAGTGTGGGTACAAAATCTTATCTCCAAAATCTCTTTATTTTACTAGCTTATTGTGTAAAATAGAATTTTAACTTTGGATAACTTGGAAAAAATGGGATTTCAATTCCCTAATCAATGTAGTCTTTGTGAAAGGAACTTGGAGGATGTGAACCACATCCATATTAATTGCCCATTCACCTAGGAAGTCCTTTCGGTTATTCTAAGAAAGTTTCAAATACCTTGGGCCTTTCCTTTTTTCTTAGCTAATATTTGCCTTCAATGGTGTTCTCCCTTTAAAAACAAAAGGATGTAAATGCTTTGGAATCTCAGTCTACCTCATGCCTTGTAAAGAATTTGAAAGGAACAAAATGATCGTATCTTTAAAGAGAAGAAAAAGGATAGTACACTAATTATGGATAAAATCATTCTGTTCATTATAGAAAATGCAAATATTGATAACTTAGAAGGAAAAAAAGAGAAATAAAGTGGAATTGCAAGAGATTGGAATATAAATCCTACAAAGGTCATGGTTGTTTCTACTTTAAACAACACCAGAGAAAATTGTAAATGGAATCCTCCTCCTGAAATTTGTGATAGGAGAAAAATAATCAACAATTTCCATTAAAAATAGGAGATTTAAATAATACAATCATATGCCTAGATTAGCCCATCAAAAGAGAATTAAACTAAAAAAATTAACACTCCAATTAGAGAGATCTAAATGAAGATTATATTCTCTCTAACATAAAACACAACTAACAAAATAATAGAATAATAATAAATGAACCTACACTAACATCCTCCCCTTATTACATTATTTTGAAATACAAAGGGAGCTACGAAACAAATTAAATTTGACATGTACAAATGCCTTAGTAAAAACATCCGCAACTCGTTCATTGGTGGGAACGTACTGAAGCTAAATTTTATGCCTTGGAACTTCATCGCGAATTAAGTGACATTGATTGTCAATGTGTTTGGTATGTTAATGAAACACTGGATTATTGGCAAGCTTCAAAACACCCTGGTTGTCTCAAAACAAGTGAATTGGAGATTTGGATGGAAGATCCATACTTGTCGATATGCGATGCAACCATATCGCCTCACACACTGCTTCACATGCGACACGATACTCTACCTCTATAGATGAAATAACAACCACCTGTTACTTCTTGCTATACCAAGAGATAGGACCAGATCCAAGATGAAAAATATATCCTGAAGTTGACTTTCAATCATCATATGACCCGACATACTTTGAGTCCATGTATCCTTGCAAGAAAAATTGATCATTCTTCTTGTACTCTAGGCCATACTCAATAGTACCACAAACATAGTGAAGAACAAGTTTTTCTACTTTCCAATAATTGACATTAGGATCATGCATGAACCTTGAAAGATAGTTGATAATAAACATGATATCTGGCCTAGTGTTGGTTAGATATATGAGACTCCCCATCAACTAGTGATAAAGAGTACCATCTACCTGAGGTGAATCATCATATCATGATAACTAAAGCCCTAATTCCATTGAAGTTGCCATTGGCTTACAATAAGTCATGCGATACTTTTCTAATAATGTATTGGCATAATTTTTCTATAACACCTTGATGTGATGCTTCTTCTAGTTCAATTACAAGCCAAGATAATAGTGGAGAAGTCCGAGATCTATCATCTCAAAATACTTTCATAGGTTAGTTTTGATGGTAGTTATCAATTTTTTTGAGCTGCCTATGATAATCAAATCATCCACATAGAGTACAAGTAGCACTATTTCAAAACCTTGTTTCTTGAAATAGAGATTTGCATCTGAAGGACTTCTCTTAAACCCATGTTGCAATAGGTGATCATCCATCTTAATGTACCAAGCTCGTGGAGCTTGTTTCAAACCATACAAGGACTTGACCAATTTGCAAAATTTTTGCTCTTGGAATTCCACTTCAAATACTTTAGGTTGTGATATATAGACATCCTCTTTGATATCATCATTCAAGAAGGTACTCTTGACATCCATTTGATGTAATTTCCACCCAAACTATGCTATCATAACACAAAAAACTCGAATGGTAGTCATCCGAGCAGTAGGTGTAAACATTTCCTCATAGTTGATGCATTATTTTTGCGTATAGCCCTTTGCAACAAGATGGTCCTTATGCTTATCAATTATTCCATCTACCTTGTACTTCACTTTGTACACCCATTTGTAGCCAATGGGCTTCTTTCCATACAACAAATCAAAAAGCTTCCAAGTCTGATTTTTCTTTAGAGATATGTACTCTGCATCCATAGAAGCCTTTCATTGTGGCTCACTAAGAGCATCTTATATTGTGGTAGGTTCATGCTCATCCAATGAAGATTTGAAAATCCTATCTTCATCCACATCCATATCTTATGTTTCTCTTTTTGGATCTATAGAAAGCTCCTCAAAGGATTGACAAAGATCATCAACCTCAGTAGTATCTTCTACTGCTTTCTCTTATCGAGCCATACTGCAAGTACAAGGTCTATTCAATGTCATATCTTGTGGTGTGGATATTTTTGAGTCTTTGATAGTACTTGTATACCACTTAGAAATCATTTTATATGGCAAAGAAGAAGAATAAGACTTCTCAAAATTAAGGTATACATTGGATGTGTTATGTAATGTGAAACCTTCATCAAATACCACATATCTGTTGATATGAATCTTCTTGGTGAAAGGATATAGTAATAAATATCATTTTGAATGCTCATCATAACCAAGAAGAGCACATTGTAAGATATTTTCATCTAACTCATTCCTTTTGGATTTTGGTATGTGCATAAATACCTTACATCCAAAAATGCGTAGATGAGAAATGGAGGGTTTTCGACCACTCCATGCTTCTTGTGGAGTTATATCCTTTAGGGCCTTTGTGGGTGCCCTATTTAGTAGGTACACTACTATTGTGACAGCTTCTACCCAAAACTACTGCTCTAGATGGGCTCTTGTAAGCATACAACAAACCATTTCCATGATGGAATGGTTCCTCCGTTCAACAACTTCCTTTTGCTATAGAGTATAGATAGTAATGAGATGTCTCTTGATCCCATGTGCAATAAAATATGAGGAAGATTATTTAAAGGTGAAATCCCCCCCTCAATCTGAGAAGAGGGTCTTTATAGAATTTCTTAACTCCTCAAAAGATTTATTGAATTGTTGGAAGTAACTGAAAACTTATGATTTTAGATAAAGAAAGAAAATCCACATCTTTTATGAGTAGTCATCTACAAAAAACTGAAAGTACCTCTTTCCCCCATAGTTGTTCGGTATAGGATCATACAGATCGATGTGAAATAACTCCAAAGGTTTCTTTGCTTGTGAAGAGATTTTTTCAAATGGTACTCTATGTTGCTTTCCTGCTAAGCAATAAGAGCACACTGGAAATGTAGAGGAAAGGTAGGGAAGACCCTTTACCATCTCATATTTACTTAGCTCAAGTAAATATCTAGAACTTAGATGCTCGTATCTCTTGTGCCAAAGTGAAGTAGCCTCCTTTGTAGAGACTTCCATGGCAACATGAGGGGTGGAGATAACATCTAATGCAAACAAACCATGCTTGTATGAAGGTGTTGTCATGTGTTTAACCCTCTTGGTGATAAAGCAACACTTATTTCCATCCTCAACACAAAAATCAACAACCATATCCTTATCCAGGATTTGAGGGACTGACAACAAATTATTTGTCAATCCTGGAACATAAAGGACTCTGTCAATCTGACATTTTCCATCTAGAAGGGTGACTAAAACTATACCCTCACCTTGAACCTAGTAGGTCTTATCATCAATAATAGTTATTGGTTTGCCTTCCTTGGATTCAAATGTCTTAAATCATGACTTATTGGCAGTCATGTGTTTACTGGTGCTAGAATCAACATACCACACATGATTATTTTTCTTGGAGGCTATGTTAATCATGAGCACCTTGTGTGCCCACTCATAATTTAAGTTTGATTCTTCAACAAAAAAATTCACCTTGGGTTGCTTGTTTTTGTTCTATGGTTTGTTATGGCCCTTGTTCTTAGGTTTTTTATTCTTGTATCAACACCTATTTGTGTCATGGGTATCCTCATCATAAATTTTGCAATATCTCTTTTGTTTTTGAGGTTGTTTTCCCTTGGAATCCTTGGAAGAAGATCCTCCCTTTTGAAAATTATCTTTCTTCTTAGAACCCTTCTTGTTTGAATAGAGGGTTGTATTAGAAGTTTCATATTTTTGAAGTTGGATAGCCTCCTTAGTTTGAAGCAGATTGACCAACTCCACAAAGGTAACTTGTCTTTGTGACACTTGAAGGGAAGTTATATTTGTATGAATCAAGTAAAGCTCTCATAATAAATAAAGTGAGGAGCTTATCTTCTATAGTCTCTCCCATATAATTCAATCTTGACTTCAAATCGACCACTCTACATAGAAATATTTCAACTCCATGCCTCATGCCCAAAACGTAAAGTTGATATTGAAGGTTGAGAATGGTGGAATCATTCTTACCCTCATAGATGGTCTCAAGTATATCCCATGCATATTTACCATGTTCTTTTTTAGCAATGTGAGGTTGACCATCATCTGGGACAACAAGCAATATGAGAATTCTTGCCTTACTATATTTCTTGTTATATACAATCAGATCTGCACTTGGCGTTGTAAGACATTTTGTTGTGCCATAAAAAACATCCTATAATTTTTCTACTTGTAGAATAGCTTTTGTCTTTGTCTTCCATCATGCATAATTGGAACCTTTTAGTAACTGAGTATCTGATAGATATTTGTGTATGGTTGCCATAATGAGGGTTCCTTATATCACCAAATGGTCCCCCTTTCTTTATACTTACCAGGATTTTATATCAAACCTCTCAATATACCAACCCTTACATGAGGGAGAATATAGGTATGTGAGAGTAGAACGATACATGGAACATAGGTGGTACTAAAAGGGAATCATTTTGTTTATGACACCTACCATAGAAGGTCTTCCTCATGCGTGGGGCGTAACTTCCCCTAAACACTTTGGATAGACACTTCATCAGGATTTATGTCTAACAACAATAATAATTAGGGTAGTGAATGGAGTGAAAAAAATAACAAAAAGACAAACTTATATCTCCTCGACGATTTATAGAGAACAAGATCAAACATTATTTTTGCAACTATGTTAGGCGATAGATACAATAGCCCAAATCATGATAGCTTTACTTGTAAGTGTGGGCCAGAGGTACCGTTTATACCGAATGTTGCTGTGCAAATAAATTGCACGGATGGGTTCAATTTTTGGGGACTTAAATATGCTTGATTTTATACTTAATGATGTAGTGCAAAAACAGTAATGGAAATGTAAATGCAACATACAATAAAAAGTGCCCACAAAAAATTGAAATTTTAGGTGTCGGTTTCAACCAAAAATACACCTAATTACAATGCCAAATTGATTTTAAAAAATTTCAAATTTCACTCTTTATTCCCCCCTTTTCATCCTGTTTTGTTAAATTTGCAATAAAATGACATGAAAATGTCTTCCCCTGGTTTATGCAAAATGAACTAGGATGAAATGATTTTGTGCTTCAAAGGTATTTTAAAAATTGTTATTTGGAAAGCAAAAATAAATTTTAATGAAAAAATTTGATACTAATTAAATATAATTTTTTTTTAATCAAATTTATTAAAAACAATAATTAAGAAAATTATATTTAATTTATAAAAATCATTAAAAAAGATTGCTTAAAAAAATAATTAAAAAATATATCTTATGATGTCGATGGGATTTGATCCCCCGACTTTTTGGTGGACAACACCTTAGTGCTCAGCCTCCAACCAGCCAAGCTACCTTACTGGTTGTGAATGTAAGGGAAAGATCCCCTACTTGGATCCGTTTGCACACTACCTTCACCAAAGATCACTATGTCTTCCTTCGTTGGAGTAGACGATGTAAATAGCAAAAAAATGCAATAATTTTATCTCCTTTGAGGTACTAATTGTCCAAGTCACTTGCTTGCTGAAACAATCACCGTAGTGGATGTTTGCAATGCACACAGGAAACAGATCGTTGGATCTTCAATCTATGATGTTGAATGTGTGATCAGTGATGCTACTACACTTTGATAGGCTAGCATATATTATCTTATAATCTATGTAGGAATAGACTAGTTGAGCCCTCTTCTCTAGCATGGATGGATCACACTCAAACTGCAAAGATTCACTCCTTAAAAAGATCTAGCGTGCCTGCTATGCAAATCGACCTATGATGTGTGGATTGCTGTGAATAAATGCATCTACAACTTCAAACGTTGAGTAGATATGGAACACCAAGCAGGAAGTATCCAGGAAGATCTGCGTAGGACAAAGGTCCAATTTGGTCACGCTGCAAATCACTTCGTGAAATTAAGCATAATAAACCAAAAAAATAAAGGCTTAATCCCACATGAGGGATAAGAGAGGTAAAGAGGCTATTCAAAAGTACAAATCATCACATAATATTTTGATCATCTATGGGTGGTCAATCCATTCTTACCCTTTTTTGCTCACGCATGCCATGTAGTATGTCTTATGCCCACATCTAACCTATCATGTCCACGTAGTACTAGTTGAGTTGTGTTGAGTCCACCATGTCCTGACTATCTGATGTCAGCTTCCTCTCTTTTTTAAAGTTGCTCAACTTTTTAGGTAGCATTAATATCCACCATCTGCTTTACATATGAGTCATCTGCCTAGGGGTCCGCATTCAAAAGTAAGAGCTATCCATGTGCCTTGGGAAGTATATTTCTAGGTCCAGGTCCTAGTCCACTCCGTTCACACCACAAGGTCAAGATCTATAGTTCATAGTGGTCTATATGCCAGATTAGATCTACTGATATCTGTGCCTCTGAATATCTATGTCAGAGGCTAGATTCGATCGTAATTAAAAATCAACCTTATGTGTCACAAATATGTCTAAATTAGATCTGTAAAATGATGAATTTCCAAATGGAAGGAAAACCTGCACCTTTGCCAAATGGATATTCACCATGCAAAATAATTCAGAATGAGGCCAATGTTTTCTTGCTCTGATACCATTGATAGGAGCATAATGATCAACAATTTCCATTAAACATATGAGATTTAAATAATACAATCATATGCCTAGATTAGCTCATCAAAATAGGAGTAAACTAAAAAAATTAACACTCCAATTAGAGAGATCTAAATGAAGATAACATTCTCTCTAACAGAAAATATAGCTAACAAATAATGGAATAATAATAAATGAACCTACGCTAACAAGTTGGCTTAAGCTAAATTTTAATGGAGCTATGAAAGGTAACCCTATCCTGACTAGAGTTGGAGGGATGATCAGGGATGAGAATGATAATATTGTGAGAATATTTGCTGAAGCTCTAGGAACCCAATTTGGCCATTTTGTTGAAGTTCAATCCATATACCAAGGAATTAAGCAATTGAATGAGATCCAATCTAAGAAAGTTATCATTGAAAGGGATTCCCTCAATGTGATAAATATGCTGAAAATAAGTGTAGATGTCAATTGGAATTCTACCAATTTTATAGAGGAAGCCTGGAAGTTGATTGAGGTCATGGAAGGTGCAAAGTTTACTCACATTTTTAGATAATGCAACAATGAGGTTGATTATATCGAGAATTCAGGTGTTTCTCAAGGGCTTTGTGTCTAGGATCAGGATTTTCCACATCATATTATTTATATTTGCAAGAATGGAGAAAGATTCATAGTATGAGGTTGTTCTTGGGATATTGGATTGTGTCTTCATGGATAGGACTTTCAATTTTCTAAACAGGGAGTGGAAAGATAAGAGTAGGGTAAAGAATGAATTTTTAGGGTGGAGTAAATCTCATGAGATACTCCAAAGAAAATTGTAGAAAAAAGTTGGCTATATTTTTAGAGAAGTATGCAATATTTTCTCCATTATATGGTGGGTTGAGGTGGTTGTTGTTTTTGGGTTGGTATTTTTTGCTAGTCAAGACAGGGCTTGGGAGCATTTCACTAAGGAGGTCATAGGATACCCAAGTTGGTGTAAGTTTACAACATGGATTAAAAATATTGACTAGCTTCAAAAGGATAGACATGATCGAAAGGGGATCTTTGTGAAGAAATTTGGATTTTGTAACAGGTTGAATTTTAGAAATTTTGTTTTTGTTTTTTCTAACGCTTGGGTTGGTGAGAAGGCTAACATGTTTAGGACTTTTGATTATGTTTTTTTGGTTAGGGCCTTGGTTTTTCTCATAAAGATGTTGAAAGGGAACCCAAATAAGTATAAAATTGAGAAAGGTTTAATTGTTTAGAATGAAATCAAGGAATTCCAAAGGATTAGGCATGTCCAGAAGGAGAGTTAACTAAAAATTCTTGAAAATGGTAATATTAAGAATAGTAGAGGCTCTTGTAGTCATTCATATAATGCTTGGGGCATTGAAAAGATCGGTGTTATTTATGATTTTCTAAATAGGGATTCCATAAAAGAGTTGAAAGGGTGCTAAGGCATATGCAATATAGAGGAAATATTGTGTAATTATTTTTATGGTATTTGGCATACGAGAGAGGCATTTGGAATATTTTAGATTTTGATAAGCTTGGTAATAAAGAAGATGTCCAAAATTAGCATATTTTAAAGTGATAAATCACATATATGATTATATCCCTCGTTCCATGGACCACAAATTGGTATATATGAGTTCTTGTGAGATAGAGTAGACTTTTGGGGCCTCTTCAAGTCTCAATATTATGGTTTTTATGATCACAAAATATACTAATACCCATTTTAGATTCATGCATTATGTCTTTGCAATCATGCTTTTTTATGAGATGTTTCTAGTTGAGGGTGATGCTATAATTTTGGGAGTCAATAAGACTCTGACTGATTGGAGGAAGGGTGCCAAAATGAATGACAAAAACCTTCATTTGAAGCCTCTACTTTTGAATGCGAGTAGTGAATTTCAGTCTATTCTAGAGAAGAGAGGTTTATGGCCCTTCTTGAAAAAATTTGACATATTTGATATGGATTTATCCAAAAAATTACCCTCAGCTAGTCAAGTGGAAGAGTGAAGGCTTTTGATAATGAATTTGTGATAAATATAGCATTTCTTGAAGAGGTCATTGGGTTTCTTGCTAAAGGAGAATGCATTAGAAGAGAAAAATACTCTTTGGTGATCGATATGGGGAAATATTTTGAAGGTGATGAGTGCCCCATTGGGAGGAGAATAGAGTGGCTAAGGACTCACTTTCAATGCCTTGGAGAAGATTAGTCCAACCCATAATGAGTTACTTTAACTTGGATGCAAAGGTGTCCATTTTTCATAGTTTCCATTTTGCTTTCCTTAATGTTCTAAGACGTGGTAGGAGAATGAACATCCCAACTTTTCTCTTCAAATCCATTGAAAAAATAGTTTTTGATGTGTAGAAAGGGAAGGTCTCTACTATGTTGCATCAGGGTCTATTTCTTATTATCTTTAAACATGTCATGGCCAAGGATAGTATAGTGGGTAATGTCCATTGGGAGCCCAAGGATATCAAGTTGTAGGGCCTAAAAGACATAATGACAGAAAAATAAAAAAAGAAGCAGGGATCCACTAAGTCTGATAAGAGCTCATCGAAGGATAACTATGATGAATCAAATAAGGACCCTAAACTAGCTCCAAAAAATTATCCCTATCTTGGAGGTAAAGGTATTGATGATCAACCATTATTCTCTAAAATAATCTTCACACGTTGGAGGGAAAATCTGGTTTTGAAAGCAGTGATTGACCTTTTAGACTAGGGTGTTGAAGATAAGGAGGATAGCCACTTTGGGATTAATACCTAATATTTACTTGGTTGTAATATCCTAAAGGGCTGCACCAAAAAGAAGCTTGTGCTTACTACTTCTAGGATAGACCTTGTATCTGAAAAAGGGATACTAGAAAGGCCAAAAAAGGTAGGGTGACCAACTTATGGGCCCTAAAACATTTGTTAGGCCCCATAAAATGGCTAACTCAGGATCCAATATGAAATCAAGGTAGAAGAAAAAATATGATATTGAATATTAGGGGGAGTATGAGAACAAAAGTCCATCTATCCTCTATGCTTCTTTGGATTTGAAGCCAAAGTGTGTGGGAAAAAGACTTAGAATTAAAAAGGAATTGACTAGGGGTCTTTCTATGGAGAATTCATTAGAGACCCTACAATAGAGTTACTTGATCCTTAAAGATATGCTCAAATCTAAAATGAGATTGAGCCAGATGCATACCCACAAATTTGAAGATTATGTCTCCCAACTGGAGGACATTAAAAATAGGTTTAACTCTTTGGCCAATGTGTAATTTTGATAGAGTTTTCTAGGATTTTTTCCCAGTTGCTCATGGGTGTTTTGCTCTTTTGGGTTAATGTTTTGTGTGATCCTGGTTGATCATGTAACTTTGTTGAATGATGTTATTCGGTTTGTACTAGTTTTTTGAGTTGTCTTGTTTATGTGGTCTCTCTTGTTTGATTTTTAGAGACATTTAGGATATTTTTTATAAAATTTTGGGGTCCCTTTCAAAACCCCTTCTTCCACCCTAATAAAAAAAACCAAATTTTTTGAGAATATCATATAATAAATTCTAGGAAACCTATCATATGCTTTGTTCATATTTAATTTTATAAGTGTACATAGTTTTTCCATGGAATGAAGTGAATGTATGGCCTACTATGCAATTATTACACCATAAAAAAAATTGTTTACCATGAATAAAACCATCTTATTCCTTTGAGATAACTAGAATACCTTTCAACGTATTTACTATAATTTTTGAAATGATCTTATAAATCATGTTATAAAGACTTACTAGATGAATATTATCAAAATATCTTGTCTTATCTTTCTTGGGAACCGATTTAATGAAAGTGGTATTGATATCACTTATTGTAGCCTTTATTTTCCTAGCCTTTTCAACCAAACCAACATAACTTTTCAATAAATCCCAAAATTTTAGAAAGAATATTGTAGGAAATCCATCAAGACCAAGTGCTTTACTAGGATAGAAAGAGAACTGCTTCATGTAGCTCCTCCATAGATATCTTCTTTATCAAGCTTTCATTTTATTCTTGTGTGATAATTAATGAAATATTTTGCAAAAGCTTATCTTGTGCCTCATATTGTCTAGTATCTAACAAAATATTTTTGAAATCATTACTTGCTTCCCTATATCTTTTTCTTCCTAAATATTTCTTCCATATGGAGTTTAAATATTTTTGATGCGATGAAAAGAAAAATTTGTTGTTGCTGTAGTATAATTTTCTTTTGTATTTCCATCTCCTTCCTTGAAACATTTCTCCCTACATTTTTGGAAACAATATGACTCCTCTTGATAATAAAAAAGAAAATAAATTTCTTTCGCATAAAAATCTTTACCCATTCCATTGATTTCTACTATATCTTGTAAATTTTTGAGCTTGGATTTAATTTCTTTCTTTTTAAAATGTTACCAAGAGATTTGGCATTCCAAATATTATTTTCTCCTTTAAATATCTCATCTTTAAAATAAATATATACAAATATGATCCTTCAAAATTTGCTTCATGCCACCATAGCATAACCATATGGAAGAAATTAGGGTCTTGAATCCACATATACTGGAAGCAAAATGGCTTTGGAAGACCATATAAAGACATATTTGTTTAATATCTACCAAGTCTTTATTTTTTGTTTATAAATTAATAGGTTTTTTAAGTTTGTAATATTATTTTGTTTTATGTATTAGGTTTCTCCTTCCTTGAACCATTTCTCCCTATATTTGAGTTGTTAAAATAATATATTATTGTATTGTTTTTACAATACAATGATATATTATCATATTTGTAATAGTTATTTTTATACGTAGATTTCATAGTCATTTAGGCATGTATGTGCATTATTTTTTCCATGCAAATTCTTTATTTCAAATATCATCACTTAGATATGTATTTTGAATTGTTCATTTTCTTACCAGTGATGAGAGGAAGATCTTAATAAGAGAATCTATTTGCTTTAAATTACATTTTTTATTTTCCAAAGGATTGAATTAGGGAAGTGGTATTTAGTTGAATCTCATCAATTTTTGTAGACCCTTACTAATGTTGAAAGTGTATTCATTTAATAAATTTGAAATGTTATATTGTTACATGTTCAAAAATTTCATCAATATCAATTGTAATAGAACTATTTGAAACCAAATTTTGAGAATGAAATTAGATAAGTAAACTTGAGAAGATTTGAAATTAGGAAACCTGTGTGATATGTTATATAAATATAAGCATAATTGTGTATATTTATAGTTATGAACTATAAACTACTATATGAGAATGATAAGTTGTGTAATTCATGTTTAATTGAGATCTAAAATTTATAATTGAAAATATGTATTCAAGAAAAGTTGCATCTCCTTGAATGAGGAATTTTATCACTCCACTATAATTTAGCTAATTTTAGTACTTATGCCAAGAGTCTTATATGGATTCATAATGTGATATTATATTGATTTCTTATGGAATCAATAATAATATTCATTAGATCCTTTAGAAAATAATTTTATGATAATTATATTATCAAAACAAAGATATGATATAAGCTTTGAGTTCGTGTAAAATATTTACGCTATAAGGTGAAGATTGAATTTATCAATGGTGTTCTAATTTGGAAAACTAGATCCTTTCATGGATAGAAATTAAGATAATAATTAATGGATGAGTCTGAATATTTAATAGATATATTTTTTTCATTATAATTGAATATTATTGATATATTCATAGGAAATTGAAATCATGTCAACATTTTCTCTTGTAAAAATTAACAAAGATGTTTAGTGATATGGAAATATTAATGTCAAAATTTGTATTGAGTTATTTTATTCTTTCATAATGGAAAAAAAGATGAATGGATTAGTGATGAATTCAATGGTCATTCCATAGGTTTTCTTCTTGTTCATATATTCTCAAAATATTACTACTTATAGAAATCTAAGAAGAAATATGCATAACACCTTCCTAGTGTGCATAAAATTACAAAAAATATGTTGGGCTAAGCAACCATGAGTTTAAATATGATCATTTTGACTTATTTTACCTTTGGCTAAACTAATATGCTTTTATAATAAAGTTCTAATTGAGTATTTGACATAAACTATATTATAGTGCTTTTCTAAACTCTTATGTTGATTTTTATAGTGTTAACTATAAGGACTAAAACAATGATAAAATATATAGCCTTACATTTGATAGGAATGAAACTTAAATGGAACAAACTGATTTCTATATTTTTAAATAATTTTAAAAGGACTTGATATCAAATATCAATTCAAGTTTGAAGTAGGACATTACTCTTCCTTTTGTAAAACCAAAGGTGCTATAGTAGAATTGGTTAAAAGAATGATAATGGACCATTAGTGGATCATGTCATTATTATGGAATAGATGGATACTTCTAAAGCTAGTAAATATACATAATTAAATGTTTTGTAATTAGTTTAGCTTAGTATACTTTATTTAGTCCAAAATAGTAACTGAAGGTACATGTGATGATTGTATTACAAAATATTTTAAAACATGTGAGTTACATACATTTGAAAACTAGTATGAATCCATATCGTTTAGTGGTCTATAATATTACCAAGATAAAATTATATGCATTTCTATTATTCAATATGAAAATAAGTTGATATAAAATTTTCATGCTAGTTTTGACCAACACTAGTGTGTAGTGTTGTTGCATGTGGTACCAGAGCTCTAATGTCAATTCTAGGGACACAATGAGCCCACCAGTGATAAAATATGTATAATTGTGTTATAATTAGGAAATTAATTAGAACAAATAAATTTGAACATTTTAAAGGAAAAGTCCATAATGGTTTTACCTTAGTCAAACTAGATTGGATTTTATCTATATTTAATAAGATAAGAGACATAGTATTTTCCCTTGAGCAAAGATATCAGGAAAAACCAAGAGCAGATGAGGAGGATGAAATACATCCCTCAAAAAATAAAAGTTCCCAAACTATTCAATAGGAGTAGAATAATGATGAAGAGTCCACTTAGATAGAATAGAACCATAAAGAGAGGTAAGTTAACAAGAAATATTACCTAGAGGTAAAGTTGTTCAAGGATCATAAAAATATTCTAGCTCTAAAATATGATGGAAATTTTCTTGGAGACGGAGTTAACCATAGATCACAGATATGATGTAGTGTCTTGAGATTCATAATTTTGATAAAGTATTATGGGATATATATTAGCACATAGAGAGGCCACATATGTGTGAGATAACCTAAAAGTTGAAATAAGTTAAGTGTTAGAGAATATCACTTAGGATAAATTTATTGCTCTTTTTTGTTAGTGGTGGTCACAAAAGTTATATTAGAAGAGATGAATATCATAATGTAAATTAGGGAAATGTTATTGTGACTTAATATTAGAATAATTTTATTAATCTACTTAAGTACATTTTACCATATTAGTGCAATGATAAGTTTACAAATAGAAATTTTTAGGGTTAAATTATCACAAAGGGGTAGATGTGGATGTTAACATCCCATCAACCATAGAATAGGTTTATTAGAGAACAATTAAATAGGATGAAAATTTCAAATTTTATACCTATCACAAGGATAATAAAAAGAAGAAAAAATCTTCTTAGTTGCTTGCCCTTCATTCAAGAATATATTTTTAAAGGTAAACCCTTCAATGAAAAGAAGGGATAGTACCAAAGTTTTTTTTTAGTAGAATGGATAGATAAATAATAATGGTGGAAATAAAATAAAGAAAGTGCCCAAATATGGATGTTTTATTTATGGATGAGACCACTGTGTTAATCAATGTCCTTGATGAGTAGATAAATCCTCTACCAAGAATCCATAGTACCCTAACCAACTCTAGCACCATATCCATGTCATAGTGGACAACTGCATAATAAAGTACCAAAACACTCCAATTTAGATCATAAGTAATATATTTATATGTATTGTAAGCATTTTAATCAATAATAGAGCAATTGAGTGTTTTATAGCTCTACATAGATGAGGAAATATTAAAATAAGAGTTGGTCACATGGAGAATACCTATTTTTTTTAGTATGGGATCCAAGTAGAGGGGGGATTAGAGAAATGCTTAGTTTTGATGAGTTGGAAATTCTAACTTTTATACTAAGGTGAACCTATAAGTTGCTTCTTTAAGATCATATTATGTGTTCCTTGGAGTAAAATAGTTATGGCAACACAAAGCCAATATTGACTATTATACCAAGATAGATGAATATCTTGATGAAATATAAGGTGTTTAAAAACTTATTAGTTTGAGTAATATTTTAGTTATGTAATTAATTAAATATCAATATAAGGTATTCATATTATATACCATATTTATTGATGATTCAAAAGAGGAAAAATAGACTACTTGAAAAGCATATTCTTTCTTGAATGAGTATCAAGACATGTTTCCTAAAGATATTCTAGGAATTTCTCTACCAAGGGAGTTTGACTTCTTGATAGATGTTCTTCTAGGAATACATACACAATATAAGGATACCTATCAAATAAAAATGACTGAATTGTTTGAAACCAAGTCACAATTGAATGAACTATTATCTAAGAAATTAATTCAACTAAGTATCCTGCCATGGGGTGCACCAGTAAACATTATGAAGAATAAGGATGGTATACATAGACTATGCAATGACTATAAAATGATGAATAAATAAACTTAAAAATAGTACCCTCTTTTGAGGATATATTATCTATTTGACTGGATGTGGGAGGCATATTTTCTCAAAGCGTGACCTTGGCTAGAATATCATTAGTTGAGATTCAAAAAGGATATATTGAAGACACTCTATAATTTTTTTATGGGCATAACGAGTTCACCATGGTCATTTTTGGGATCATTAATGCACTAGTAGTATTTATTAACCTCATGAATATCATTTTTAGATACTACCTTGAAAGGTTTATGCTAGTGTTTTTGGACAACATACTAATCTACTCTTACACTAAGTAAAGAAATCTTGAGTATATGAGTATGGTGATTGTAAAAGTTCAATATTTATAGTTTCCAAAATAGCAAAGATTTTTTCTATTTTTATAACACTATTTAAAGTAAAAATCACAATATATTTAACTTATGAGAATATAAGCATTTTATAAAAATCAATTACCTTATTTCCATTCTAAAAATTTCAACAATAGTGAAAATACTTCCTATAGTTTAAGATCTTTTGTAGTCTCCATTTTGTTCCATTGTCAAGAATCACATTGCACCTTACATACCTTTGTTGATACTAGTAATATTTAGAACTTCCTCCAATGTTCTAACCAAGTGAGCGAGTCACCTAAATAATGCTATAAATACTTGGTCTAGGACCAATGCATCTATTTGATTATATTTCTTCTATGTTTAACTATGGACCTAGGAATTTAAGTTCTTAACTAATATTTATCTTTAAATATTAATTATATATTAAGATAAATGAGATAAATTTTTACCATCCATCATTTATGTTTTCTCCTAGACCAATGAAATAACTACTAAAATCCTTTCCATGTCTAATTATGGACCGATGAGTTTGACCATCATCATTATATTTTCTAAACTAGTGATGATATTTGGTTAATTCCCTTTAATATCTATTCATAGACTAATGATTTAGAGTTTCACCATCCACCATTTATATCTATTCATCACAAGTGAAATCATTATTAAAATTCATTCTATGCCCAATTATGGTCCAACAATTTTTAGTTGACTACCATCCAAGTCTATTCCAAACTAGTGATTTTCTTGTCTTAAATCCCATCAATATCCATTTATTAACACCATTCACTTTCCATGTATATTCAAGACTAGTGGAGTCATTATTTAATTACTTTATATGTTAAACTTATGGACTAGTGAGTTGAAGTTTAGTTCACATCATCTATGTCTATTCCATACTAGTGATTTCCTAGTGTTAACTCCCATCAATGTCCATTCATAGAATATTGAGTTAATATTTTATTCAACCACCATAAATTTCTATTTACAAGACTAGTGGGTTTCCATTTTTAACTTCCTTACATATCCAAATATATATTTTGTGAGACTAGTTTAAAGAATGAAATGATAGCCTATGGTATAAGGCTCTAGGGCAAGGTATTACTCTTGTTCTTTGTATATTCTCCTATGAGAGTCCATGTGCATATAACAATAATTATGCATAAAAATATACCCATATCATTTATCTCAAGTCTTTAAACCTCTTTAATAATCCCATGACTAGTTATTCATATTTGTGATAGTTAAAAAATGACTATAGAGGATCCATAAAAAAAATATGGTATTACTTTGTATTCTAACCTTGAATACCAAGCCTTTCATTTTATGCGAAGGAAAAGGTGAAGAATACATTGCAGGCCTTATTTATAAAACCAATTCTCTTATACCACAAACATGATTACACATAGGGATAATTCTCATACTTATAATTATACTACCATATATAGTATATAATCATTATTTAATAAG
Organism: Wollemia nobilis; assembly: GCA_028583015.1. NCBI lineage: Eukaryota > Viridiplantae > Streptophyta > Pinopsida > Araucariales > Araucariaceae > Wollemia > Wollemia nobilis. The sequence continues at coordinate 12,617,012 of JAQPPZ010017222.1, forward strand.
AATTCAACCTCAATTTATCTTATCATACTTTTCATTCAAAAGAACTCAACCACGAGATAATTTTGAAACAATTATCTACTATACCCTCATAGCAATTGATCAATTTTCAAAATCAATATATGAATGCACTGATCATTTAAGTACACACAATAATATAATATATTACCTTTAATTAAATTTTTATAACATAATTTCCTTTTTACGATGTATGACATGATTACGATACATTAGTACAAGTGATGCCTAGTAAGACATCCCATTATTCAAACATATATTCAATATTTTTTGCAAAATGAATATGACATAAATAAAGGTTCATTGCACATCTGATTTAGTCACAATAGGCCTAAATAATTTGTAACAAAAGCCTAATATTTTAATTTCAATCATAGCAAAGTCACCTAAGGGTGTCAAGTTTTTGTAACTACTTGCAAGATACATATACTTTCATATTTCATCTCAAAAATTTCAATGATATGTGAAAACAATACAACTATCATTCATGGCAAAGAGGATGACCATCAATAAACTCATTAATTTATCTATTAGTTTTAGCACACTCTCAATATTCATTGGCTTCGATAAAACAACAAACTTATTCTCAATTACCATTGGAATGTTTTTATAACATACCGGTATAAAAGTCAACTAATTATTTTAGAGCAATTCCTTTATTTACATAATTATGTACTTTCAGACACTAAAATAAATTAAATACTATATGTCAAATCCAAGATCTATGAATTATAATAGAACAAAGAAATATGACTCAAAAGTATTTATAGTTGAACCCAACCTATCTCTGTTATTAAAATAGGGGAAGTAAGGTATCACTAGGTCCCTTTACACCCAACCAAGTGGTATCTCCATTGAAATACCCCCTATATCAACTTCATACTAAATATATAACCCTTTAGAAGGGAATAGTTACATATAACCAACCAATTAGAGAGCTATTGTGCATGGATATTTTATTCATACTCAAGCATGCATGCAACAAACATAAATTAAATTATGAGTACAAAATCACAACTGGATCTAGATTTTAGTGTAGTGATGAAGTTGCACCTAGGTGAATATAACTTCTCTATATTTCTATAATACCCATCAATATTTATAACCAATATGTAGTCACATAGTCCATAATGAATGAATATGTATATGTATATAAATAAAAATATTATCCCTTAGTTAATTATACTTATGTAATCATAACAAACCCCCTCTCTAGGTTCCATATCCTCATTCAATTTTAAAGACAAACCCTATTTTTTTGAAATAAAAAATTATTTCTTTGTAGAGGATATAGTATCATACTTTTAAATATGTAATTTTTTGGTAAATCCCAAATGCATGTTTAGATATGGAAATAAAGATAAAAAAAAAACAAATCATACACCTTTAGATCATTTAAGAACATGAAACTTAGCTCATAACATGCATCATTCATATATATTGTTACCGTGTTATACAACAACAAAGCCAAGCTCTATTTTCCATCACACAAAACAAACTAATTATTAGTATGCATACAAAAATAAAGTAATCATACCCTCTTAACCAACCATTCTAGTCATACATTTCTCTACAAAAACCTCATATTAAATTTGTGGTAACACAACCTACACATGATAGTCAAATGGACAAACCTAGGTGTTGTAGTTGAGTTGGAGAGGAGAGGGCAATACTCAAAGGGAGGTCCCAGGTTCAAATCTCCACCCTACCAAAAAAGCTGAATTGGGTATCCAAAATCCAATTGATAATGTTGGTGTGGGTAGGGTCAGGTGTGAATTTCGGGTGACTTTGAAGGTGTAGAACCCCCTGTTCGTGGTCTCTCAGACCAAGGCCGCCCCGCAAGGGTTTTTTCACTTAAAAAAATAATAATAGTCAAATGGACAATATATGAAAAATATTTTTCTTAAGAAAGACATATCAACGTCAAGTCCCATTACAAGTCATCCAAACACAATAACCTCTAATACATATAGTTTAGGTGGTTAATATTTAAGGTTGATTAATTATCGCTCTAGGGTTTTAAGGAAAAATTATTGAAAATGTAATTTTTCACGACCAAGGCTAACATTGTATGATGTAATCATGTGTAAGACTAAGGGTAATCATTGTACAATGTATTTATCTTATTTTAATATTTTATTATGTAATACCTATGGGCCACAATTAACCTTGTTATGGTTGAATCCATATTATAACTTGTACTTAACCTTAAATACCTCTTGTTATGTTGACTTAGGTTAAATTCATTTATGTAATTTTAGGGATTAGGTATTTGTATAAATACTCCATCCACTACATCCATAGCATTAGACTATTCTGGTTCTTATCCATGGATAATACAATGATTTTTATGCTATCTATAAGCATCAAATAATTTATCTATCTTTTTTTTTCTTTCATCCTTTTATGATCTATGTATAAGATTTCAATGCTGGATTTCTTCTATTCATTTGTAGAAAAAATTGAGAATTCCAACATGCTATCGTAGTGGGTATGGAAAGATATTGCTTGTTCACATAGAAAAAACATTTGGAGCTTTTATCCTTGTAATATTTTGGATGAAGTACTCTTCAAAAATTTAGATGTAAGAAGCGAAGAAGAAACTTATTTCCATAGTTATTGATTCATATTTCAAATTTTTAGAGTTTTTGTGTCTACTTTCCTATCATCGAGGTATTGTTAATATTCTATGGAAAAATTAAATTTATTTTTTAAGTGTCATTTGATACATCTATAGATATACTATGAAAATTTTAGGAGAAAGAATGAATGAGGTTGTGTATTTGAATTTAAAAATGGGCACTAAAACTTTGGCACACAATGTCTTTTCATGTGTATCCTGAATACAATTACCCTTGGCAAGATTCATGATGGACACACCCTTATTTATGAAGAAGTGGCATGGTTTGGGTAGATTTTTATGTATTCTAATATAGATAGCATGAAGGGAGTTTAGGATAATAAACCATAAGGTTGTGGGATTGAATCTCTCCATTACCATTCCTTTATGTGGAAAGGGTACATTTGTAGATTCATTATTGAGAGTTTTTATGACATGTCATGAATTGGTGGAATGGTTAGTTTAGGAGGTTAGGAACTTCATGCACATTGTTTAAGGTTCAAATATTACTTTTATTTAGATGGCTCCTTAGTTGGCATAGGTTATTTTCTTTATGGATACGCAATAGTTTTGACCAATTAGGCACATAGCCCAATTGATTTTCTGCCTTGATCAAAAGCATTCATGATCTCAAATACTCAATGTCGATTCATGATAAAGAATTAATTTTACTCATGTATTTTATCTCAATGACATAGTGAAGGGTTATTACATTTGAGATGACATTTGATTCACAAAGATACATTGAGCATAGAGACCTGGGTTCAAGTTCTAATTTTGGTACCTTTAAACTATGATTGATAGAATGGATATTTGGCCAACATGGCACCTAGGTGTACCAAAAACTAAAATTATATATATATATATAACTAATAAGAGAAGATCAAGTGTCAAATATTGATCAAATCACAGGAGCTAAAGTAGCAAAAAAAGTATTGGAGTGCACCAACAAACCAAAAGTTGCCAAGTGGTAGGTCAAGATTAGAAATTGCATATATGAGGTTTGGGAATTTAATTTTTATATTTTGAGGTCTATAGAGCAATATATTTGAAGGCCACACATTTTTTATACAAAAATATTTTATTTTTCAAATCACATGATTTTTCAAGCTCTATGTATTATTGGCATTAGTTTAAGGGCCTACTATAGTGCTAGGCTTATATTGTATAAATATTGATGAATAAAATTATTAGCACAAGGAAGAAGTATTGGCCTATCATCCTTGTTGATTAAGCCAGAAATATTTTTCCATATCAAAGAAGAAAGTGAACCTATCAAGGTATGGTCAAAATTATAAGAATTATTATAAAAAAATAAATATAACTAAAGTAAGTTGCTTGGAATTAGAGCTTTCTTCTCATTAATTAGATGAATATAAGAACATTGAATATTACAATATTTAAGGTATGGGAAGTAGATATTTAATCTTCTGCTTACAAAATGAAAGATTACGTAGAATGTGTGAAGATTGACCTTCCTCCTAATCTCTATCCTTATTTTTAGATGCACCTCATGGTTCTTATGTTTCTTATGTTCTTCGAATCTCAAAAAAATCTTACTCTTATTTCGTTTTTCTCCTTCCTAGTTTATTTTTAGGTAGCATTGAGGAATTGTGGCGGTACTTTACAAATACAGACTCATTAAAAGGAATTTAAACCTAAGGAGGAAAAGACCTAGAGACCCAATGGCTACACTAAGTCTTCAAATAAATTGAAGATAATTTATGGATACTACAAGAGGTAAGGATATCCAACAAAGAATTATTTATTGTAATTGCAAAGAATTGAAGCTAAATTTCTAAAGAAGGTTAGATATCTTCTAGATGATGAGGGGGAGTTAGAAGGATCTACCTCAACTATAAAAGACCCACTAGAGCATCCATTATGGGGGATGCAATAATTATCACTAATTTCTTATCTCCGTGGCCCCTCAATTTAAATTATGAGGAGTGTTGAAAGTGTAATTTGATTCATGGCCAAGGCTAACATTATATGATGTAATATTGTATAGGACTAAGGACATCATTCTATAATGTATTTAATTTATTATAATATTTTAATATGTTATCTGTATGGGCCACAATTAACCTTGTTATGATTAAACCTACCTTATAGTTTATAATTAATCTTAGATATACTTGTTATGTTGACCTAGGTTAAACTAATTTTTATAATTTTTATGATTAGATATTGGTATAAATAACACCCATTCACTACATCCATTGCATAAAAGTGTTGTGATTTTAATCCAAGGATAATACGATTATTATTTATTGTGTCTATAGGCACCCAAAAAATTTTGTGTCTCTTTTATTTCATTCATCCTTTTACACTTTCTGTACAATATTTGATTGGATGGGTTGCTTCTATTAATATATGGAAAATATCATGAGTTTCAACAAAAACCTCAACTTAATTTGTAAAATGGGAAGCATTGTCTATGAAATATTAAAAAAAAAGTTTATGCATTTTTGTTCATGTAAGAAGGTAACCAATTCAATCAATGTACACTTGAAATACCGATTTCTAGATTCTAAAGGAAGTCTTGCTAGGATTTCACAATGCTAAAATAAGGATATACCATACATTTTGCAACAAAGGAATTGATTTATCACATAATTATTCATAGAAATTGGGCATAACCCATAGCAAAAGGAAAAATAGTGCTCTAAAATTAGAATTCACTAGTTGGTATATATATTATATCCATACCAAAGAAAGAATAATAATGTTGAATATTCTAAGAGTAAATTAATAGGAAAAGCCCTATTTTATTTTTCTTTTCTCCTTCCAAAGGACAACAAAATATTTTATTATACCAAGGAAGAAAAATAAAAATAATTTGTTATATTCGCCATGGAACTCCAAGGAAAATTCAAGATTATCTTATTCCTTTTGCTCTGGCCTTTGTCTATTTCAACCATAGATGTACTTCTATCCCACTCCATTAGGCACCCCAAATGAATTGGACCTCTTTCCCAAAAAGTGTAAAAAACATATATTTTCTGGTAACTAATGTACCTAGGCTACTACCTTCTAATTCCAAGAAATTAACCATAGAAAATAGATTTTGTAAACCTAGTAACAACATTGTAAAACAATAAAAGTATTAAAGTTAACAAAATTTGGTTATCTCTAAGATGGACCAGTTTGCTTAAGTGTTGATTGTCTCTAAATGATATACTTGCAAAGTGGACCAATTGCATTGCAAGATTGATTTACTATCAAATTATAGGGAATTGATAGCAAATTTTAATGATTTGCTCACTTATTTTCTAGAGCAAATTGCTTGCAAGACTATGGAGGGGTAAAATAAGAAGCATAGATCCTAAGGAGAATTTTTGAAAAGTGGATTTTTATATTTTAGTGGCACACTAACTCATTTTGGAAGCCTTATAATACCATTAGATGTATGTTTAGAGGTTTGTAAAATTTAGAGGTGCATCATTATTTTATAGAATCCCCTAAACATTTACATTTACTAGGAGTGATTATTTCTCACTCCAAGTAACTCAAGGGTAGTATCCTAATATAAATAGGAGACATAGGCTCTATTGTAAATATATTTTGGCCATAATAATTAAGAGCTATACTCTATGAAATATATATTTTTCTTTGACCTCATGATATTTTTAATACATTAGAAATTCCTTATGCATTCTGTTAGTAGTACTACTCTCTTGTTTTTCTAAGTGCATGATAATTGAGGTATTTCCCATTGCATGTATTGTCATTTTCATATCAGTTTCATATTTAGTGAATGAGATAACATTGATGTTATTAAAAATTTTATTTTTTTATTTATCATTTTTACCCCCTTTAAATGGTTTAAACATTATAAATTTGAATCACTCCGTCATTTTAATATTTTATGCATGTTTGTGACGGGGACCCGAAAAACACGCTTCTTCCAAACCCTACTTTTTCATTAATAAATCTGAAAAATACATGCATACAGAACAGCCTGCAGGCTTACAATAGCTAGCTCCTGGCTTAGCTTCACACTTCTACACTTTGCGTGCAATCCCGATCCACCGTCCCGAAAAATACAACAAACTGGGTTTTTATAGAGGCCCCGACCCTCTGAAGCATCAACTCCCGCGTAAACGGGTTCACCAACCCGATTAATTACAATACACAAAAATTGGGACACCAACCCGATTAAAGACCCCTCTCCGCACGGTCCTGTCATTGCTGAACCCTGTTAGATTCTCTGTGCGACCCATCCTCTTCGTTCCCCATGCTTTTTTTTTTTTTTGGTCCTTGTCCGCCTTAACTGCTCTCTGGGTGCCACGTGTCCACTTGGAACGTTTCCTAAAAATACCGCCTGCTGCGGCTTTCCCGCCATCTCTTTCTCTTTCTCCGTGCGTGTGGCCATCCACGTGGCCATTTCCTTCTTCTCCGGCACCATTTTCTCTCTTCGTCGTGATATCGTGACATGTCGCGATATCGCGACGTCCTGGCCTCTCTGCGCCTCTTTGCCATCTTGGTCGCGATATCGTGACATGTCGCGATATCACGACCAACTCTCTCTATGCCCTTGGTTTTCCAAAGTTGTCGTGATATCGCGACGGACCTCCGCCTCTGCCTTCATCTCCTTTTCTGGTCGTGATATCGCGACGTTTCTTCTCCTCGCTCCTCTTTTCCACTTCGAGCCACGAAATCGCTGCATGTCACGATTTTGTGACGTCTTTTCTTTCTCGCCTTCTGCTGCCCTGCTATGGTCATGATTTTGCGATAGTCATGATTTTGTGACATGTCACGAAATCGTGACACCCCCAACTGTGCCCTCCTCCTGCTGCTCCAATGCCATGATTTCATGACAGTCACGATTTCATGACATGTCACGAAATCACGACGACTCCGCTACCTTCACCTCCGCTCCGTTGTCGCGATTCCGTGACATGTCACGATTTCATGACATGTCATGAAATCACGACATTTTTCCTACTATGCTTCCTTTGCCATTTTCTATCGTGATTTCGTGACACGTCACGAAATCGTGACGTTCCTCTGCCTTAGGAAAAATTTTCCTCGCCTTCTTCTTCTGCTTCCTGAGCCGACTCTTCTGAGGTGGCTTTCCCGCAACCTGGATGCTTCTGCATCTGATGCTGCCAGATGCTCCTGCATTAGACACCCGAGGTAAGTGGAGAAGTGATCTTCACTTCTGCTTGGTCCGGTTGTTGCCTCCTGCAACACTTCTAGACTTTTCTCTGCCTTAGCAGACTGTTCCAATCTCGGCTTTCGGTCCATACTTCTGTCTTCTTCCAGATAGATTTTATCATTGCTACAAACTTCTTCTGCAGCCTGCTTCAACTCCTCCACTTGCATAGAAAAATCTGTACCTTCTTTCGGGCAGGCCCCGGTACTGTTGCACTCTTCTGCAGCCTTCTTCTCCTTTTCCTCTTTCTTCCTCTTTCTTTCTTCCCACCTTCTTTGTCGCTCCTCTTGCTCCTGCAATTTAATGCTGAGCCACTCTCTTTGCAATGCTTTTAATTACTGCTGCAAAGCTATGACTTCTTCCTCCGGCACCATATCTTCTTTGCTGTCCCGTCTTCTTCGGGAATGCATTTTTCCTTAGCTTTTCTCACAAAGCTTTTACTGATCCGGTGTAGCTGCCTCACGTCCGGTGATATGCTAACACACTCGAGGACCTTAAATTTCTCTCTCAGAACCCTCTCGCTTATCTTGGCACAAACTGCCTCACGGTCGACGGTCTGTTTACGCACTCAAGAACTTCGGCTCTGATACCACTGACAGGGACTCAAAAAACATGCTTCTTCCAAACCCTACTTTTTCATTAATAAATCTAAAAAAATACATGCATACAGAACAGCCCGCAGGATTACAATAGCTAGCTCCTGGCTTAGCTTCACACTTCTACACTCTGCATGAATCCCGATCCACCATCCCGACAAATACAACAAACTGGGTTTTTATAGAGGCCCCGAACCTCTGAAGCATCAACTCTCGCGTAAACGGGTTCACCCACCCGATTAATTACAACACACAAAAATTGGGACACCAACCCGATTAAAGACCCCTCTCCGCACGGTCCTGTCACTGCTGATCCCTGTCAGATTCTCTGTGCGACCCATCCTCTTCGTTCCTCGCACTTTTTTTTTTTGGTCCTTGTCCGCCTTAACTGCTCTCTGGGTGCCACGTGTCCACTTGGAATGTTTCCTAAAAATACCACCTGCTGCGGCTTTCCTGCCATCTCTTTCTCTTTCTCCGTGTGCATGGCCGTCCACGTGGCCATTTCCTTCTTCTCCCGCACCTTTTTCTCTCTCCGTCGTGATATCGCGACATGTCGCGATATCGCGACGGAGAGAGAAAAAGGTGCGGGAGAAGAAGGAAATGGCCACGTGGACGGCCACGCGCTCGCGATATTGCGACGTCCTGGCCTCTCTGTGCCTCTTTGCCATCTTGGTCGCGATATCGTGACATGTCGCGATATCGCAACCAACTCTCTCTATGCCCTTGGTTTTCCAAAGTTGTCGCGATATTGCGACGTCGCGATATCGTGATGTCACGATATCACGACGGACCTCCGCCTCTATCTTCATCTCCTTTTCTGGTCACGATATCGTGACGTTTCTTCTCCTCGCTCCTCTTTTCCACTTCGAGCCGCAAAATCGCTACATGTCGCGATTTCGCGACGTCTTTTCTTTCTCGCCTTCTGCTGCCCTGCTCTGGTCGCGACACCCCCAACTGTGCCCTCCTACTGCTACTCCAAGGCCACGATTTCGTGACAGTCACAATTTTGTGACATGTCACAAAATCGCGACAACTCCGCTGCCTTCACCTCCGCTCCGCTGTCGCGATTCTACGACATGTCGCAATTTCACATGTCACGATTTTGCTACATGTTGCGAAATCGTGACATTTTTCCTGCTGTGCTTCCTTTGCCCTTTTCTATCACGATTTCATGACACATCGCGAAATCACGACGTTCCTCTGCCTTAGAAAAAAATTTTCTCGCCTTCTTCTTCTGCTTCCTGAGCCGACTCTTCTGAGGTGGCTTTCCCACAACTGGATGCTTCTACATCTGATGCTGCCGGATGCTCCTGCATCAGTTTGCTTCGTACATTTTACTTTTCATACAATTAGTGTGGGTTAACATAAAATTATTTTTGTAGGAATATAAAGGAGATAGAATTAATATATAGTTTGGGAGGAATCATTGGCCCTTACTTCCAACTTTGTTGAAGCTAGAATTGGGACACATCATTAAAATATAGGTCAAGACAATTCCCCAATTTGGCATAGTTTCTAGTACACTCGATGGTACCAATTTCCATCATTCACCCTACATAAAAAATTCACTAAAATACCCACCATGTGCAATTCAACATAGTTTTTGTCATGCCTAGTGGGACCCAAACCCTCATTTTCCTCCATTTTTATTCAAATTTGGTTAAATTCCTAGATTTTCTTATCAAATTTGCATTCATCATAGATGAAGTGATTGGATTAGAATTGAATATTGTTTTTTAGTCCTTATACATGTAGTGATTCACTTTTCCTTCATGCAATCACCTAAAAAATAACTAAGTCCATTTTTATGAGCGATTTAATCTATTTTGCAAGTGATTCATTCCATTTGTAAGCAATTCACTCTATTTTTTTTTCATTTGCATAGATCAAATTTGGAGAATTTTTTCAAGGCTAGGGACTTGATTTATCAATCTAAATATTAAAATTAACCTTAAAATTCACTTAATTTTTGTTATTTGTACTTGAATTTTGTAGCTGCTTTGCAAATGGTGAAATTAATATTAACTTTAGAATTTTAAAATTTTATAAACCAAGCAATATGAATAGGATCAAGGCTTCATCAAGCCATAGATCTAGCCTTAATTTTATATTTTACATAGAAAAAAAGAATTTAAGAAATATTTCCTATAGATTAAAAACACTTAAGTTAGATTTCCCATGGACAAAAATCACTTAAGATAGATCTAACCTCAAGTGATTAGCTCTAAAAAATAGTGAATTATCAAGTTAGATTTGATGATGATTTGCTTATAATATACCAAGCTATTCACTAGGAAAAACAACATTTTTCCCCACTCCTTCCCAAGAGAATGAATTGATCTAGTTTCACAGTAAGTGATTCACTTAGACCCCCAAATTTCTTAAAATTTAAAGTCCAAGTTCTACAAGAAAATTACCCAAAATTGCAAGTGAATCACTCTATAAGCAAAATTTATCATGTTTAATTCATGCTATAAAATCACCCAAAAATGCAAATGAATTATGTGAATTTGTAAACAAATCACTCCATTTTGCATGTGCATTTTTGTATAGGAAAATTCTTTCCAATTCCAATCCCTACTAGAAAATCACTATGGTTTGCAAGCATATCATTCCATAGGCCAATTTTTAAAATCTTGTAAACTCTAACCACAAAATAATATCTGTGTAGGTATGTATATTGAATAATCTATGATTATGCTTTGTAGGTTTGTAACTATTATAAAATTTAACAAAATAAAGTGAGCAATGTAACCAGATTTGGCATATTTGGGCTTCAAGTATCATTATGATGGCTCAACCTTGGGGAAATCCTCAAATGGTACAAAAATACTATGGGCTCAAAATCCTCAGCTATATTAATACATGTAGATTCCCTATGGTCATCAATAGCTTCTATGGAACTCATAGCCAAATATGTAGCCCCATAAACCAATGTAGTAGTTCATGAAACAATAAGAAATAGCACCAAGTTACCATGTTAAACAAAATCAATAATGGATACAATATCCTCAATAGCAACTAGCATAAGCTCCAACATAGCAACCCATGTACCAAATGGCATGTGGATGGACGTAGTATGGACAAGAAAATCAACAATATCAATTAATGCAAAAAAAATCTAATAGTATCTAGGTAGAAAAATCATACAACTTATTTAGGCCAAACCCATCAACAACAAGTGGCCCCATAGTATCAACTAGATCCATAGAAACCATAAAAAAGCAAGAGTTTTTCTTACTAGATAAAGGAAATACTTATGGCACTTAAATAGATAAATTAATAATATAATGAAATTGAGGAGGATAATTAGAGAATGAAACAAGAAAAATACAAGAGCCTTAATGGTCCGTGACTCAACAAAAAGACCTACATTCTCTTACTTATGAGAAAATTTTATTCCTTAACAAGTACCTTTGAGTTAAAGTGCTCCAACATGGAGAATTATTATTTACTACCTATAAAATGCCCCATAATCCACCAAGATGCACCACATAAATCCATCATGTTCATAATCTAATTCAAATTTTGGTGCCCCACCTATAAAATTCCCTATAATCCAACAATTTGTGCTATAGCATTTTTCTATACTTAGGAAATGAATAAACAAGTATCATGCATCCCTAGAGTAGTGAATCAACTCATGACAACCAATATAATAATTGTAACCCATGATATTTTAATAAGTGCTAAACCTAGTGATTGTACCCTAAGTTAATGTGGAACAAGCCTACGCAATACCTAGAGCATATAAAAGTAGTGGTTATTGCATCCATTTTCAAAGCACATTAGTGAGTAATTATCCAAAATGTCCTTAGCCTTATCCCTAGGAAGTATATTTTGAATTTATAATTTTATTAATGGCTAAGATATGACATTGTGTGATGTAATAGATAGGCCTAAGGGCATTTCATTATACAATACATTTACTATTTTGTAATATTTAATTATGTACGCCCAATGAACCATGGTTAACATTGTTATGGTTAAACCTTATTTAATTTTTATAATTAAACTAAAGGCCACTTGTTATGTCATCTTAGATTAGACCTTATGATATAATTTTGGGATTTGGTATTGCTATAAATACTCCCCATTTTTTTGTTGGAGTGTTGTGCAATATTAATCTATGGATAGTGATTATTTATGGTGCCTAAAAGTGCCACAACTATTTTATCCTACTTTTCATTTATATATAATATTTAAGCACATGATTTTATTTCATTTTTTTCTAGAAAATATTATGAATTCCAACATGGTATCAAAGTGGATGTGGAGTTACATTGCTTGGTCATGCAAAAAGGCAATTTGATGCCTCTAATTTTTCTTTTGAATCTTAGAATGGGTACATCAAAATATTTTTAATATGCTATTTATAAAATTCCCTAGTAAAAAAATTATCAAAAAAGACCTATTTTCTTCCTCCAAATTTATATTTTGAATAATATTTCTTTTAGCTTCCATTAAATTAGAAGCTTCTTATCAAAATTTGAACTTAAAAAAATTGTATTTACTCCTTGTGACCTTGGATTGGTGCCCTTTGGATTCAAGGAATTTTTTTCCTTCTTCATGGATAAGTGATGTACCCTAATCCATACCACATGGTGACCATTATAGCCAAGGGGATGGGGCCAAAAACACTATTGCTAGCCCGAGTTTCAATTATGGGAGCTTCATATTATAGTCATCTATGTTAACATGTCAAAATTGATTTTTTTTTTTGGTTACTAAGTCCACGCCTAATTTCTAGCATTATGTTATGGTTTATTATACATGTGAAGAGGGAGGGCACAAGATCAACTCATGCTCATACTTGATGTAGGCATTTAGGTTGATGGTTATCTATGTAAGTGTTAGCTTTTGATGTAATGAGCATTGGGAGATAACAATCACAAGATGCAGAATAACATGAAAGAAAGTAAATATACTAGATGACTGAAATATGTTGTAAATAGAAATGATATAAAAGAATACAATGTAGATATGAAGGTAATTAACACTCCATTAATAAAGCTATTAAAATACATTGCACCCATCACCAATGGATGGTGATCTAAACAAAATTGTACTATGCTCTAAACTACACTATTTGACTATATCCGTTGACTCTATATTTGTATTACAATGAGGTCTTTCTTATATAGGAAAATAGGTTCCTTGGACAACAATATACCTAGCCATGCAAGGGACAACTTGCACATATACAACTTGCACATTGACACTTGTGCATTTATTACATTGTATGAAGTAACTATATAACTTCCCCCTAAAGTAATCTAATGTCCTAAGTATGTACCTTGGAAGATATATTTACATGACCCAAATGATGTAATATATTCTATTTCTAACACCCCCCTATATTACATTATTTGGGTATTGAAGACTTTAGTACTCAATATGGATCTTCTTCTTCATCTTGAACTTTGTACTCTTCTACATTCTTTGTATTCAAGTTCAACAGGTAATTTGTGTCTTCATATGATGTAGAGTAAGTTGTAGATGAAGTTAAAGATTTTTCTTTCATTGGATGATCTTTGGCTTGTTCAAATTCATCTTCTTGTAGACACCAAAATCTAGCCACTTGTCATCCACCCATGCTTTCCCACCATTTCCACCACCAAAACATAGTCATTTGCCCTCCATCCTAGCTTTCCTACAATTTTTGCCTATTATTTATATATATTTAAATAATAATATTTTATATATTATATATATTTAATAAATGTATATTTATATAAATAAATCAATCCCAACCATCCAATTTCATTTAATCTTATCCATCCATCCATATCAATAGGTAAAGGCCACTCTTGAATTGCCTTAATATTATTGGGATCCACTTTGATGCCCTCGTGTGAAACTATATGACCAAGATACTCGACTTCTTGAACACCAAATGAACATTTGGAACGTTTAAAAAATAACTTTTCTTTGTGTAAAATGTGAAGGGCCTTATCCACATGATGTAAATGATCCGTCCATGTTTTTCTATATATGAGAATATCATCAAAAAAGACTAACACAAACTTATGGAGGAGTGGGAAAAACACTTGGTTCATGAGACTTTGGAATGTGGATGGTGCATTGGTGAGACAAAAAGGCATGACCAAAAATTCGTAATGACCTTCATGAGTACGAAAAGCAGTTTTAGGAATATCTTCTTCTCTGACATGGATTTGGTGAAATCCGGAGCAAAGGTCTAATTTTGTAAAAAATTTTGCACCATGCAACTCATCGAGTAGGTCATCTATGACAGGTATGGGAAATTTTTCCTTGATAGTGAGTTTATTGAGAGAACAAAAGTCAGGACACATACGCCAAGAGTTATCTTTTTGTCTAGCCAGAACGACAGGTGAGGAATAAGGACTAGTGCTGTGACGAATGACTCCGTGATCCAACAAATCCTGAACAATCTGTTCGATTTCTATCTTTTGTGGTTGAGGATAGCGGTAAGGATGATTGTTAGGTGGGAAAATCCCTAGAATCAAATGGATGGCATGGTCATGAGATCATTTAGGTGGTAATCCTTTAGGTTCTTGGAAAACCTCTTCGTAATGTTTTATGATGTCTTGTAACTCTGGAGCAGTAATATCCGAAGTTGCTTGAGATTGTTTTTCCAAACAATTAATTTGAGCTATAAACCCGTATCCACCCTTTTTTAACATATTATCCATACTATGATAGCACCATTTGTGATGGAGGAGTAGTAATGCCTTGTAAGTGAATGACTCATCCGTTTTCCTTCCATTCCACAAATAATTTTTTGAAGTTGAAGCTAACCGTGTCTAATGTTTCCAACCATTCAACTCCCAAAATGACATCAGAGTTCCCCAAATTCATGATGAAAAGGGATCCAAACCAGGTATAAGTTCCCATATTTATGGAAACTTGAGATGTGCGACCAACACATTGTGCGTTCACCCCGTTGGCCACTAGAACCTAGAATTTGTCTTTGTTGGAAGAGTTAATGAATAAATTCAAAGCTTTTGCTGTTTTTATGTCGATAAAATTATGGGTACTACCAGAATAAATTAGCACATTCACATTTTTCTGGCGAAGGAAACCTGGTACCTTGATGGTATGGTGGGCGGTTAAACCCATGAGGGCATGCACGGAGATCGCCATTGTGTCCTCTTATTTTTCTTCTAGAGTACTTGGTAGTTCGTTTGGCATAGGTTCTTCTGGTTGGTAAGGTTCTTCCTCTTCTCCTTCATAGTGATCGCCCTCAATATGAAAGTTTTGTTTTTGGGCACAAGCTTGTTCCTTGGGGTGATGAGTGCGACATTTATAACAAAAGTATCTTGATGGTTGATCATTTCTACGAAAGGAATTGTTGCGATACGAAGGACGACTATAAGTGTCACGTCGTGTAGACAACTGATGTCTCTTTTCGGCCAGCTTAGCTATTCTTATACAATCATTCAGCAAGGTTGGATTGTGCATGTCTACCTCCACTCGAATATTTTCTTTCAATCCATTGCGAAAAGCTCCTACCATTGTGTCGGGACTGAGGTCTAAAGTGTATGGTAGTAAACTGATAAACTCCAAAACGAATTGGCTAATCGATCCTTCTTGTTTAAGAGATAACAGTCTTACTGTGTATGATGATGTAGCTCCTTCGTCAAATATTTCTAAAAAATAGGTAGTGAATTTTCTCCAGTTAATAGTAGCTCCTTTCTCTCGTTTAAGCCATACGAACCATTGGTAGGCCTCAGTGCCTAATTTTGATGTCGCGAAAGGGACTTTATCAATTTCCTTAATTTGATATAAGTCGAGAATGCCTTCCATTTTGGCTATCCAACCACGAGGATCATGACCCTCAAAATTGGGCATATCAATGCGTGGAAAATTATTAGGGCCTCTCGGTTGGTGATAACCCGTATCCCTTTCTTGATCTTGGTTATACCGCTGTCTATGATATCGATCCCTGGAATTATCCGAAGTGCCTATTTGCTATTCCCAATCGGCATTTTGATCGACATTGTCTTCATTCCTTTGGGCATGGGAGTGATATTGGGGATTAGTATTGGGATTAAGCTAGTTTTGTGCTCGCACTAGGGATTTTAGGCTGAGACTAATTTTGTTCATACCCTCTAGTAGGAGTCGAAGAGAATCATCGTTGGAAACGGCTGAGTTACTTGAGTTTCCTTGTGTGATGTTTTTGTGAGTTGGGGAAGGATTAGTAGCCATAGGATCTACCAGTGGATGATGTGGATTATAACTACCAATTTTGAAAGGAGAAAGAGAATTTTTTGTACCTGGGCTTCGATTAGGTCTTCTTGCATTGTTATTGGGCATTTTCGAGCTTGATAATCGATCGTCAGAACCTTTGGTCCACTATTTTCTCATGCACTTGTTAACATAACCTGCTTGGGATTCCGCTTCAACTACCACAAAATTTGGTTGAATTTAGCAAAAGAAAAAATGTGGATTTCGCTTCAAATTTTGCTCCAACTACGACGCAAAATTGAATTTTGCTGGGTCACCTCCTTAACAGCAACTTTTGATGACTTTCAGCGAGACACGACGTGTAGATAGGATTTATGACATGCGAGACACTAGACACACGCGACGACATGCAAGACCAATTTGTAGTGACTTTTGACGACTCTCAGCGAGACACGACGTGTAGACAAGATTGACGACACACGAGACACTAGACACACGCGATGACACGCGAGACCAATTTGTAGCAACTTTTGATGACTCTCAGCGAGACATGACACGTAGACAGGATGGACGACACGCAAAAAACTAGAAACTACAACCGAAATAGAATGAAAGACACGACCCCCGAGACCGAGACAAAATGAAAGACACGACACCCAAAACCGTGATCAAAATAGAATGAAAGACACGACCCCCAAGACTGAGATAGAACGGAAGACACGACGTGAGCAGAGGGCCAAACCACATGGCGAACAGTAGAAGACTAAACCAAACGGCAAACAGAAGACCAAACCAAATGACGAGAAAGCCAAACGACACGCGCGGAGGAAACCTTGCGTGGCCAAAGCCACGGAGATTTAAGTGACCCCGAACCACTATAAACCACAAATTTTTCCTTCCCTGGCGAATGTGGGATATTTCCCAGTAAAAAAAATTTAAAGCGAAACTATACCCGCGCGAACCTTAGGAAAAAATAAATAATTTTTGGAACCGCGAGCACTGATTGGCCGCTGGTTACAAATGGCGGACGCTGCGTCGGATGGAATTTTCTGCAATGATTTTCGAATGGCAGGAGAACGTAAATTGGCGATCTTGCTATTGATGATGCGACCGCACCAAAAACTGATGTCGCACAGGGAAAAAAGTTACGTGATCGACTGGTGATTAACAGCCCATACCAAAATGGACACTATGTAGGGCTGGCGCTATGTTGCCACTGTGAAGAACGCCTACTGTTGGAACGAGCAACAAAAATTGCGGTGCTAAAAACTAAAACTGAATCATCTGCCCCCGTCTCGAATCGCCTAGACTGATACCACTTGCAGAGAGACAAGTACAGGGTCTCTCCGGATGAATCGAAAATATAAAATTTACTCCAATAAATATCACCGAATGATGCACAGAGAAACTCAACAGTACGAAGAATGGATTGAAATAATAAATCAATTCCTTAGAAGCGTAAATGCCACTAGGAGGGCAGATCCCACCGTAAAGGCTAATATGAATTGTAATAAGAAAATAAAAACAAGATGATCTAATTTAATGAAAGCTGGAATATATATATGAATTTTAAACTCTTGGAATGCCTAGCCGACGACTAGGTTTGGTGTGTAACACAATCCATGCCACACCCTAAATTTAATATATACCATTAGATGTGCTTTAATATTAGCCACATGATTAGTGTCATTGAAGCCCTAGCATGCCCTAGGTTGGATTATAAATAGGAGCCACTTTGATGGCTCAAACCCTAAGTTCTCAAGTTACCTAAGTTTTTGGAATCCCTAAGTGCTCGAGTTTCCTGAGTTTCTAGAATCCCTAAGTTTATGAGTTTATTGAGTTTTTGAATTCCCTAATTTCTTGAGTCCCTGGAGTTTTCTAAGTTCTTGAGAGTTCCAACCCAACCTTGATGTCCTAACCCCATTTTATCCATCGTATTCACTATTCCCTCGCTTGCCATAGCTACCACCGCATCCCTCACCTTTGCTATATTTACTTTTGTAGAATCCTCCCTCATATTCTAATCAACTTCAGGTACTTTTTATCATCACAAAGCACCTCTGGGCACCTTCCTACCAGGCCCAAGTGCCCACAGGTGTTTCCTATAGCTGTCAGACATCCACAATAATTTTATGTTAGCCCTTCTAAAAGCCCCCTAGCCTTCGAGCGATGCTAAGGCAAACCTTCACCATCAATCTACAATAGATCCAACCATAAATAGATAACAAGCAAGGATCAAGGTAAATATTTTTCATTTTGTTATATTGCATATTTTTTACTTCTATTCGTATTTCATATTGCTATAGCTAGGGTTTTAGTTATGATTTTTGAGGGTTCACATTGTAGAGCCCTCATTTGTTGTTACTGATTCTCTGGTTTATTTATGTGCATATTGGATAGTATATCAAAAGCATTGGATAACTAATTAAGCTGGAGTGGCCCAACATCGAATACATAGAATCCCACTCACACCTATTGGGAGTAGAGACACAATTGAAGACACCACCATTTTTTGTAGCTAGGATTTTAGAGAATGCTAGCAATATTTGTAAAAAATGTATCAAAGAGGATTCTTAAATCCACTAGTGTAACAACAAAGTTTTTAGGATCCCCCCATTTACTATAAACCTTATTTGTTGTGCAATATCTAGTTATTTGAATTTTATTTCATTTAGAATTGCTTGGTGTCATGTTTTTAGCTCTACAAATGGTGATCATGGTAGGACCCCCTAAGGGTTTCATGTTTTGATTTATCTTTCCATTCTAACTTATTGTTTGTTGTCTTATTTTATAGATTTTTAGAAGCATGGATCACGTGTTTTTTACCTATTAGGGTTTCTAAAAGTTTACAAAATTTGTAGGAGTGTGAAGCATCTAACAAAGCTTAGAGGCTATCTAAAAACACCCAGGTGCATTTCATAAATGCCTAGCTACATTTTACAGTGATTTGGAACAAATACATAGGCTGTTTAGTAAGTCCATTATTTAAAATCCAAGTTTTTTGTTTTACGTATTTTGGGTTATTTTCTATATTTTTCAGATTTCAAGCTTAAAATGAACAATCATTAAGTAATTTGGAAAATAACTCATTCTAGTTTGCATTTTAGGTTTACATCCATTCACACATTCTAGTTAGGGTTTTATGTTTTTGATGTGTTCACAAATATAAAATGTTGCATTTTGTTTGCATCTGAATTGAGACACTACATAACATAGTATTGTATTTTAGGGTTAGAAACACCTCCTTTTGTTTATCTAAGTAGGAACATCATTAGGGTGCCAAAAGTATTCCTACCATATGGGTGATTCTAGGTAGAGATATGGATGAACCCTTTGGTTGTTATTTAGATATGAAATATTAAGCGATGTACTTCACACCCTTTGGAGAAATTGCCATTCTATTGTTGGCTCTGATTCAGATTTATGAAATTAGTTGCTCCTAACATTGTTTTTCCACATTAATAAATAGAAACCTTAAAATGAAAAATTCACACACAACACATTTCACTCAAAATAGTAGTGGTTGGATTTCATTACCAACCATTGCTTGAGATTTGGTGATGGTGGCATTCATCTCCATCCATCAATATATACTCATAGAAACCATATGATACCCCCGAGCAAACTTGTTGGATTTCATCACAAAAAAGAATCTCGTTGTCCTATATTTGCCATAGTTTTTACCTTTATTTCATTAAGAAATATTAGAACATCAAAACACATAATACTGACACTTAAAATGAATACACATTAAGAGGAGATAATCAATGAACAAGGTAATCCACATTGGTTGAAACTTAGCATTGGTTGTTTTCTCCTTAAATATTTTAGTTTTGTGTTACATTTGATATTTTAATTTGTATTTTTATTTATTTTCTTATGGTATTAACTAGAAACCAAAAGAAAGCTATAAGTCAATATAACTTAATGGAACCTTCATCCACCTTCCCCACCACTTCTATGGTAGATTCCTTGAATGTGATATAGGTAGATTTATCTATAGGTCCCTCACATTCCTTTCCATCCACATACTTCCATATGGCCATGCCTCAAGAGGATTCAACCTCCCCTACCATAGATAACCACATTACCCATATAGACATGTAAAGAGTAGAAGCTTTTATGAAATCTTCTAGTTATGTCTTAGAGTCCATTCCCAATTCACCTAGAAAAGATTCTACTTTACAGTAAGAACCTATTTATTCCCAAACCCCATACACCTTTACCCAGGTGTATACTAAACCTATTTTTGAGGCATCAATTGCACCTTCATCCCATGTGTCTATTTCCCATCCTTCATGTGCTCTTAGCACCTCCCATACCTCCACTGACACCAACCCCTTGTATGAAGCACACATAAATGCCACTTCACAAGTTCCATCCTCACAAGTTTCCATACCTAGTGTAACTTATTATCAAGCCACATATTCCATAACATATACCTCCATACCATTAGCCTCTGATAGATATATTAGTGATCCATTGGAAAGCCTAAAAAATTTCTTATACAACATCAAAATTCTCAACAACAAGTACAGATGAACCCTAAGCCTTTACATAACTCTACTCAGACTGTCCTTGTCAACCAGGATCCATCATGGGTACCATAGTCTTATGTGGTTTCCATCCTTGTTCCCCCACCACACAGTACCATCACCCATCCTATTACCAATGGCTAGCCTAGCCATAACCCCCATCCATAAACATCATTCCATAATTCCCCATATTTTAATCAACAATATCCCATTAATCAAATTCCATCAAATTCACCAAGTCATCAATACCAATATCCTCATCATTTAGTCACTCCACAACATTTCTCCACTCCACCACAAACTCATCAAGTAATTTAGGGCTTTCACATTCTTGAGGAATACCCTTGAATTAAGGCCATGCAAAAACAAATAGATCAATTGATGCAATTTACTCCTAGTTTTTCAAACCAGAAACCAACCTTATACCAATTGATCAATCAACCAATTCATCCTTTGATACCATCCTCACAATATTCGATAGATTTTATGGTACCCAAGTTTGACAAATTTAAGGGAAATGAGGATCCCAAAGAACATGTGAGCACCTTTTTACATGCTTTCTTTAGAATTCAAGACAATAATGCTCTCATGCTTTGATTTCTCAAACATTGGGAGGGGATTCCATAGAATGGTACAATTAATTGCCAAGACATAGTATCTATAATTTTGAGCAATTGATTGATCAATTCTTTGATCGTTTCATCCTAAATGTTAAAAATATCTCATTGTTTGATGTCTATGCTTTAAGACAACATGATAAATATATCTATGATCTTGGAAACTTTTGGAGGGTTATTTTTACTAAATTTCTATTTACCCTACCAATGGATGATCCAATTAAGTTATTCACCAATATTTGCCTAAAACCTATCTCTTGGATGCTATAATTATGAACTTATCAATCATTTGAAGAAACTTTAGCTCAGACTAGTGTCATTGAGGAGATTAAAATACAAGAAGGTTTATTAAAGTCTAAGAAGAAATAATGGAAAAATAAGGGTCAATATAAAAGCAATTATTAAAGTCAATAAAAATCAACATAGGCTACCCCAGCAATCCAATCCAATCAAGTTAATCAAGTGGTCATGAGCCAGCCAAAAATGGCTCAAAAAAAACCTATGCAACAAACATCGCAACAAATTTCATATCATGCGGTCCCATCGACAACACAAGCTATAACAATTCAAAACATAGTTCCAGTTGTGGAAAACCATCTACAGTGATAGTCTGTCTAAAAAAATTGCCAATATACCCCATTATTCGAGTCATATGCCTACCTTTTTAGAAGGTTGTGTGAGACAAATAAACTTGCTTTACTCGATATTAGATTGGATGATCCCACTAGACATGGTAAAAATTATCGTGAACACCTATTTTGTCCTTATCATAGGTAAAATGGGTATGACATCAAAAATTACCATGTGTTTAAAAATGTAGTCCAAGACCTTATTGACTTGGGGGTGATCAAGCTTGATAATCCCCTCGCTCAACAAAACCAAAACCTTGGTATATTTCAAAACCACTTCCTCATCACGAGGAGGTGCAACCAAATGTAGGGGGAACTAACAATAAAACTCCTCCTAACCAAGTCAATAAAATTCAACAATACTAAGGGTTTGTAGGGGCCATTAATGTGGTCACTAGAGGTTAAAGGAACAACCAAAAAAGGCAACCACCTCAAGCAAGTGTGTCACAACCTTCTACATCACCATCCATCCAAGTTTTCCTTGATCCTTCATCACCCATCCATATCCCTATTCAATAAAATCCAAAAAAATCCTTCCATCAATCGTCCACCTCGACCAGTCATCTCATTGAAGCCAGTTAACTACAAGTCTAAAAATAGCTTCCACCAAATTTTCAATCTATGAGTTAATCCACCAATATTCTCTACATCGTGAAGCATTAATGGACATTCTAAAATCCATAAAACTACAATCACAAAATCCTAATGCCTTCAACAATTTTGTAGGGAGCATCCAAACATGCATGGAGCCTTCCATAACATTCTATGACTTTGAGATAAAACCAATCTCGTTAGAATCCATAGACCCTCCATTTCATATCATGGCTCTAATCTATAATAAGCCTTTTAAAAGAGTCTTAATTGATATCGGTTCCTCTATCAAAATCATCACCACACCCACTCCCCATCATTTGAACCTTTCTCCATATCATATCACCAATTCATATTTACCCTAAAAGCATTTATGATGCTTTGTGTTCCACAAATGGCACTATTGTTTTACCCATCGAAGTAGGGGTTAAAAAATTGCACACAATGTTCCATATCTTAGAAGGATCCATGGTGTACAATGTACTCCTTGGAAGATCTTGGATGAGGGAAATGAGTGTGTCCCTTCAATACTAAATCGATGTTTGAAATATGTTCATGAGTAATGAGTACATTGCATATAGGTAGACCTTGAACCATCTAAGCATTATAATCTCATCTCAAATCCTTATGAGTCCATGATCCCTTACATGCACATTTTTCATTCACCATCATCCAATCCATCTGCCACCTCACCAATATCTTCATCAAAGGATCTCATTCCTAAAGATCTCCCCATCACATATCCTCATCAAGCTTCCATATACCCATCACCTTCACTAGTGACTACATGCACATGTGGTCACACTCAGTACACATCATCAACATCATTACCATCCACATCATCAACATCATTGCCATACACTTCATCATCATCATCCATTCCATAAACTTCCCAATCCAATCCATTGCCATCATCTAATGTTTCACTAGTCACATTGATAGATAGTGAGATACCTCCATCTTCACCATTCCCCAAGCCATCACCTAACCATAATCATTCCATGTCATCCCAAGTCAAGATCCACATCACCAATCCTAGTATTGGTGAGTACGTGGTCGATGACATCTTGGTAAAAATAGAGCTTCAAAAACTCTTCGACATGAACTTCATAGTTCCTATCAATTATCCTAAGTGTCTATCCAACATGGTACCCATTCGCAAGCCTAATGGGGCAATATGTGTATGCAAAATTTTCAATATCTTAACAAAACATATCCTAAGGATGATTTCCCTCTCCCAAACATTGATACTCTTATTGATACCTACGTTGGCCATGAAATGCTTTCACTCATGGATGATTTTTTAGAATACAACCAAATTCAAATAAATATTGATGACCAACACAAAACAACATTCACTACACCTTGGGGAACTTTTTGTTACAAGGTGATGCCCTTTGGCCACAAAAATGCTAGTGCCACATATAAATGTGCCATGACATATATTTTACATGATTACATGCATAATATTATCGAAGACTATATGGATGATCTCTTAGCTAAATCCAAAACTTGAAAAGAACATATTGGTGTATTGGAAAAAGTTTTTGACCGACTCCTAGAGCATAATGTAAGGTTGAATCCCAAGAAATCTGTCTTTGGTGTTACCTCAGGCAAGCTACTAGGATTCATTATCTCCAATAGAGGCATTGATGTGGACCCCAACAAGGTCAAGGCCATCATGGAGATGCCTCCCACAACTAACTTAAAGAAATTGCATAGTTTACAAGGAAAGGTCCAATCAACCTATCATTTTATTGCAAATTTTTTTGACAAATGTAGGCCATTCAATCACCTACTACAAAAGGGGGTGCCATTATCTTAGATAGATGAATGTCAAAAAGCCTTTGATGATATTAAGCAATACTTAGCTTCTCCACCAGTATTAGCTCCTCCTCATCCGAGGGTCCTATTTTATCTTTATATCTCAGCAACGGACTTTACCTTAGGGACAATGCTTGCATAAAATAATGAAGAAAATCAAGAGCAAGCTATCTACTAAATTAGTCAAACAATGGTAAGCTATGAAACTAAATACACTTATGTATAAAAATTGTGCTTAGAAGTGGTTTTTACCACTAAGAAAATTTGAAATTATATGCTTAGCCACACAAATTATGTCATAGCTAGAGATAATCCTCTGTGTTACATGATGTCCCGCACTTACAACAAAAATCAAACCACTAAATGGATAATGCTCCTTACTAAATTTGACTTGGAGTTCATTAACCAAAAATCCATTAAAGGTTAGGTAATATCTGATCAACTTGTAGAAGCTCCACTACCTAGTGATCATCCTTTTATTTAGCTCTTATATGATTCGGTATTTGCTATCACTGAGCAAGAAGAAGATGTCATTCTAGAGGAAGATGTCGATATCGCATTATTCTTTGCTAGCTCTAGATAACATGAAAGGTCAAGGTATTGGAGTCATGTTTCATACACCCCAGGGGGTACCTATTCCTATATCATTCAAACTTGACTTTCAATGCACAAAAAACACTGTAGAGTATGAAGCCTTAATATTAGGTCTCAAATCAACTATAGCTATGAGCATTAAATGTATTAGGATATTTGGTGATTCTCAACTTGTTTTCAAGCAAATAAACAGAGAATACCAATGCAAACAACCTACCATTAAGCTTTATCACAAGGTAGAAATGAAGTTGATATCTAAGTTTGATTGGAAACAAATCAATAGATTTCCATGTTTGACTAGCAAATTTGTATATGTGATGGCATCCCTTGGATAATTGATACCAAAATATTCCTTTGGAGAGGTACATCTCCTTATCATTTCAACAATATCTAAATCTACAATTACCCGTGCTGAGTCAAAAGATGAAAAGGGTGTTTGCTTTATCTAGTCAGATTCGTATGAGCCTTGGTCAAGCCAAATAGTAGCCTTTATCAAGTTTAGAACACTCCCATCTAACATGTCTTGAATTACCAAGTGCACTTTCAAGCAAAAGGTAGCTCGTTTCATTCTTTTGGGTAACATGTTGTATAAACATCATTATGATGGAGTCATCCTTTGTTGTATCAAGTCTAGTGAGGCACAAAGAGCCATAGCTAAAGCCCATGATTGTACTTGTGGTGGTGATTTTAGTGGAATGACCATCACAAAGCATATTTTATGCATGGGTTATTATTGGTCCACAATGGAACGTGATTGTTGCACATATGTTAAACATTGAAAAAAGTGTCAAGAACATGCTAATTTAACTCATGTACCATCACAAGCCTTACAACCTATTCAAAGCCTTTGGATATTTTCACAATGGGGTCTAGATCTAATTGGTAAAATTTCACCTCCTTCTTTAGGACAACATACATTCATTATCATAGACACTGAATACTTCACAAAGTGGATTGAGTCAATTCCTCTAACAAGTATGATAGGACCTAGAATTATGGAGTTTATACTTCATCACATCATTTGTCGTTTTAGTATTCCCTCAAAAATAATTTTAGATAATGGTAAGTCTTTCAAGAACAAGGATGTCTGAGCACTTCGCAAGAAATATAACATTCAACATAGTTTCTTGACACCTTATTATCCACAAGCAAATGGACAAGCTAAAGCTTCCAATAAGACCTTAATTTCTATTCTCAACAAAATGGTCAAAGAAAATTATAGAGATTGGAATATAAAAATTCCTTTGGTATTATGGGATTATTGAACAAGCATCTGCATGCCTATAGGGGCAACCCCATTTTTATTGGTCTATGGAGCTGAAGCAATCGTGCCTCTTGATCTTGAGATTTCTTCTTTGTGAATTTCTTTATAGGAATTCATAGATGAAAACACTGCTAGACAAGCACATCTTGACCAACTCACACTTCTTGATGAGAGCCAAATCAATGCTTTGGAGCATTTAAAAATTTATCAAGATCACCTCAAACATGCTTACAATTCCAAATTTCATCTATGTGAATTCCAAATAGGGGATATTGTCATTAAAGAAAACCATCAAAACACCAATGCATTATCGCATCTTCATGATAAATTCATGGCTAATTGGTTAGGTCCATACATAGTTACACAAAGAGTGGGTAATGGTACTTATATGCTTTCCAGTCTAGAGGGAGATGAAGAACCTAAAACTCTTAATGTTATACACTCTAGAGCATTATATGCATGATTTGATTACTATATATATATATACATGGCTAATACACAAACACATTTTCATACATTTCATTCATAAAATTGCATTTCACTTTCATCTATATTTCAAAAATAATGTATTCACCCACATTTTCATACTACATTTCACAAAATTGCATATAATATATTGCATTCACATTCCACATTCCACATTTCATATAAGGATTATTTATTAAGTTTAAGGTCTTAATTGGTCTAACAAAAAGTCATGTTGCCTTAATCAGGGGCACTTTCACAATGTCATCCACACAATTCCACCAAGTCAAATTGCCATTAGCACAAGCCACATTCACAATTCCTAGGTGTTTTCTGTCACTCAGCCACTCCTAGTATTTTAAGCAACCTCCAAAATATATGTCGAGTTCTTTTTAGGACCATTGCACATATTACACAAAGAAAATATTGATTTTTGGTAATTTACTCCAAAACATTCTTCAACCAAACACAATTTCACATCTTAAAAACATCATGTCAAAGAGAGATAATACCATAATTGGTATGAACATTGAAGTGAAATGGGTCATCCTTGCTAGTCCCATAATGTAACATAGTCCATAAAAATAGTGGTTTTTTACCACTATCATAATTCCCAAAATAAAATAAAGAGTAGGAAAAAATCTCTAACAAAAACTCTAAATATTTTACATCACACACAGTTGATCAATTATGTTGTAAGAATAATACTATATTTCCAGTCATACGGTTAGGTAGTCATCCCCAAAACTTAATATATCAACAAAAAAATCATGGACTATGGAGTTAGCCTCCATAGGAGCTATATACGCTTGAATAGCAATGGAGTACACTCATGCGTGGTGACATGTCTCTTCTAAAAGAGACCTTTGACTGGTCATAAGGACAAGCTAGATTCTTGGTTTCACACATAACAAGTTTACCCAATTTATTCAATATGAGTTAATGAACTCACTTGCACACACATTGGTTCTTGCTTGTCTAGGGTCATTACCATGCTCTCAATTCGATAAATAAATTCACTGCACATACACTTGGTCCTAGAGGGATTAGGTATTTTTATTGAGTTTGTTTGAAATTGCTAGGATGTTTGAGTCTCTAAAAAAGTAGGCAGTTTTCCATATCAACATCCATATATTATTCTATATCAACATCCATATATTCTTCCATGTCAACATCCATGTCATTTTACAAGCCATTATCGAACACATGCCACCAATTGTGGTGCCCCTAATTAAACAACAATGCTAGAAAAATGGCCAAGAAAAGATCTAAACTACAAATGATCATTAACACATGCCACCTTGCATTTATCATCCATACATGTCACCTTGAATTAATAATTCATACATGCCACCTTGCATTAATCATCCATACATGCCACATGCATTAATCATAAAACATAAACATGCATTACACAAAAGTATTACATAAAGCATACACACAAAATATAACACAAAAGGGTAAAAGCCATGTATATATATACATGTATCAATGAATTCCAAAATGCTAAATACAATGGAGCACCAAGTATCATATACAAAAGTGCATATAAGCACTATCTATACCTTCCAAGAGGACCCCTTTGACCTAGAAGGAGCCCTAGACATAGAGCTATGCCTAGACTTGCTATACCTTGTACCCCCAAACACAGACGAGGTTGGAGAATCTAAAAGTTTAATATGATGTTCCATGAACCTATCCTCCAATGCCTTGATATATCTATGCTAAGATCGAAGGTGTGCTATGTCAAAATTTTACCTATGCTCTCTCTCTTCTAGCTCTACCTGGAACCTTGTGATCCTTACATCCAACTCTGCCACCTGCTACTCCAACTGTGTCCACTCCTTGCTCTAGCCTGGAGGTACATCTAGAAACTCCTTCACATCCTCCTCATATTCTATATCTCCTCCAATATCAAGAGTCTGCTGCACTACACCCTTAGCCCTCTACCTTTGACTATCAGATTTAAGGTGTCACTGCTACTTGGGGGCCTCTTATGCCCCCTCATATTGATCCTCCTGAGTTCCATCATACCTCACCTCTCCACCTCCATCTCTATAGACTGCTTCTCGAGGTGGTACCCATGGTGGTTGAGCTACAAACCATGTGTCATACTCTATGGTTGTCCCTGCATCCTCTATATTTTGGAGATCCATATCCTCATCATCCTCCAATACCACCCTCTACAACTCTGTGTAAGGTAGCACAGTATCCTTATAATGTCTCCTATACTGCACTATCTCATTAGGGACATCCTACCTTAGCCCAAAGAAATGGAGCACTCATAAGAACTAGAAGTAGTCCATCTCACTCCTATGCCTCCCAATCAACCACCTACCCTAATGCACCTATCGTAGGTGCTCTCCATCCTCGGTCCACTAGGCACCCAACCATGGCCTCCACACTACTTGTGTGGATGTTAATACAACCCACAACTACCTATACCAATAGCTCATCCTCACTGGTTGACTAATTTGTACCTCCTCAACCAAAGCCCATCACCTAGTGTAGGGCTACTCCATACCAAACTCTTCCATAGGCAATCCCTTCAATCGATAAACCCTAAAATGCTCCCATCCCTAACATTGCAAAAATAAGATACACCCCAATCCTTTCTACCCCTACCTGGCCACATCATATAACTCCTATTATACCTATACTAGTAAGGTGGGAGCCCATGCATGCACTTGTATCCTAGTGAGCATGTCTCTTACCACTCATATCAGGTTCCATGAGAACCTACTCCCAATGATGTTCAAGGCCATGATGTTGGTCAACATGAACAAAAAAAATGCATGAAGGGGGCCCAAATCCTTGTCCATAGACATGGAAAAATTATGAATTCCCCACACTCCACCTCCACTCCTACCATGCATCCCCAAACATCCACATCATCTCCATATTTCCGTTGAGTCTGACCTCAACCCAGATACCCTCAATTGGTATCTTGAGGATGCAATATACATCCTCCAGGGTTAACCTAACCCATTGGGAACTGAAATGTCCCCCTATCCACATCCCACCTCTCCACCAAAGTAGAGAGATACCCCTCATTGGTCCTCACAACATCCAATTGGGCTACCTCCACCAGCACCCACTCCTCATCCATAATCACCTTCCTCATATCGAGGATGTAAGGTGAGAACCGATGATGAGCCTCCAAAATCCTAACCTACATCACAACACAAAATATTGGTTGATAATTTACAAAAAAAATTTGCACAATAAAAAAATATAATATTACCTTAACAAATTGCACCCCATATGTAGTCTCGGTCCCTACACCAGCTCCCTCCATTGCCATAGCTTCCATTACCAAAGTTAAAATACCTCACTTCACTCCTCATTCTCTCTCACTCCTTAGACACAACTTCTCAAACTCCTAAATACAAAAATGAACTTCAATCTCACCTAGAAAATATATTTATAGCTGCTTCAGGTGCCTTGTGACACCCATGGGTGTTTCCTAGCATGTTGAAGCACCCACGAGTGTTTCTGTAGATAGCAAGCACCCATGGGCATTTGGTGTCCATATTGACAAAGGATAAAACTAGCACAAAATAATGGCTTACCTTCACCAAATCACTCCAAACTGTATTCATGCATACATTTCATCATTTTATCACATTGTATGAAGATTACAATTTATTTAGAAGCAAAAATTTTATTTGCAACCTCATATTACAAAATTCACCAACCATGTTACAAAAGCACCCCAAAATGGTCAAAATCATCATAAAATGATGATCATCATTATCATCACTCATACATCATAATATCATCATTTTGCATCATCATTTGCCAAGTACTAAACAACATTCAAGTGAATATCGTATATAGTAGGATTTTATATATACTTGGTGATTGTAGCGATTTGCATACATGCAATTTGGTAAGATGAATATCCTACCATAAGGACACTTGTTCATGATCATCATCACTTGTATCCTTGCTCAAGATCACAATAATATTTGGTACTTCATATTTTACATGAAATCTTGCCAAGAAAAATTTGCACAAACGTTGTCATTGATGGCCTTATTCATGAGGCTTAAAACATGGAAAAAATCAACTTTCATCATTACACATTTCCTTAACAGTCATAATAGTGACTGGTTTTAGCTAGGATGATTGGTTTTGATCCTAGGAATTTTATGACAATCACTAGCTAGCCCTCCAAGGGTGACTACTTTATCAATGGTGCCAGAAGGAAAAGTGTTTTAACAACATAGAATCACCCCAAATTTGGGGCAACCACATTTGGTTATTGAATTTCCCACAATGGGATACATATTACACGATCATGGTATCTACACTTGGCAAAAATCCCTTCATCTATTGGGGCAAAAACAAACACATTTCCATCACACATTTTTTTGAAACCCTTCATCTGTTGGGGCAAAAACAAACACATTTTTCAACAATCCCCTTCCCATCATTGGGGCAAAAATGGCATCACATTTTACATCATTCATATCATCCAAACTATATTTACACATATTTTTCAATTGGATTATGAGATTCATTCGCAACATCATTTGCCAATTGAGGGGGTAAGCTACACAATAACTCCAAATTCTTTATTCTTTTGCCTTTGATTTTGTCTTCATATTCCAACAAGAGAGAGAAACTATTTTTGTGCCTAGCCCGATCATGTGTCTTGTATTTTTGCACCATATTGTGTTTCACGCAACATGGTACAAAAAGCGATATCTGTAGACACCAAAATCTAGCCACTTGTCCTCCACCCATGCCTTTTTACTATTTCCACCACCAAAATATAGTCATTTGCCCTCCATCCTAGATTTCCTACCATTTTTACCTATTATTTATATATATTTATTATATATATTTAAATAATAATTATATATATATATATTTAATAAATATATATTTATATAAATAAATCAATCCCAACCATATGATTTCATTTAATCATGTCCATCCATCCACATCAATCCATGCCACACCCTAAATTTAATATCTACCCTTAGATGTGCTTTAATCTCAACCACACGATTAGTGTCATTGAAACCCTAGCATGCCCTAGGTTGGATTATAAATAGGAGTCATTTTGATGATTTAACGCCTAAGTGCCTGAGGTTTTGAAATCCCTAAGTACCCGAGTTCCCTAAGTTTTTAAATTCCATGAGTTCCTAAGTTCTTAAGTACTTGAGTTGTTGGATGCTCTAAGTTTTCAACTCTGCATTTGTTCCCTAACTCCACTCCATCCATCGTATTCCCTATTTCCTCGCTTGCCATTGTTACCATCGCATCCCTTGCCCTCACCAGATATGCTTCTATAGAATCCTACCTCATCACCAAGTGCCTCTAGGCACTTTCTACTATTGCTGTTAGGATCCCATCCTAACGTTATTTTGTAATTCTCATTATTATGTAATGACCCACTTCAAACATGGGGGATACCATATATAATGTTATTTTGTAATGTACGTGGCATGTTATGCTCCTAGGCAACTGGGGCTATTTGATGTAACCGTTATAAATATTATAACTGACATTTGGTAGAAGATTCTAGCTCGAGTGGCATTTTGCATGTAAGCCAACTCTTGAGCCTAGGGTTAGGGTTTGCATGAAGTATTTCTTTAAAAAGCTATGAAGCCATGTACGAATCATATTTTTGCAAGTTAATGAAATATTGAAGGAGGTTGCTCCCTTGAAGAGGCCTGCGATTCTGAGTTATTTGTGATATTGTTTCAATTTTGCAATTACTTTCTTCATAGTATTGTTATGTTATTGCATGTATTTCCATTATATTTTAGTATTTCGTGTGTGAGCTTTATTTCAATAGTAGGTTCCTAACAAGTGGTATCAGAGCACTTTCTAGGGTTGAGTTTTATTACAAATTCGATGATTCTTGCCATCCATT
Organism: Wollemia nobilis; assembly: GCA_028583015.1. NCBI lineage: Eukaryota > Viridiplantae > Streptophyta > Pinopsida > Araucariales > Araucariaceae > Wollemia > Wollemia nobilis. The sequence continues at coordinate 12,649,982 of JAQPPZ010017222.1, forward strand.
CTGCTTGTTAGGTATAATTTTTTGTGTGTTTTTCGTTGTCTTTCCTTTATTAAAAAAATCCAAAAAAATACAATTCGTTTTTTTACTAGCAAATCCAGAAAAATACAAAAAAATATAGTTTTTGTTTTATTAATTGTGTAGGTTAGAAACCCTGTGTCGAGGGGTTTAAAATATTATGAAGGAGCTATCGTTATTGGCTAAGCTAGATAGCCCATAAAGTGCCTAGTGAAGTGAGGGGCGATCAGGCTCCAATACCCAGACCTTAGACAACTCAGGAAGGCATTGAAATTTTATTAAAATAGGGATATATCTTCACATAGATCTCAAATTGACTCAAACATTTAGCAGATAATTCTACACTCTATTCCAAAAAAAATTGTCCTTGGAAGCCCCTGGTAAAATTTTGTACCAATTTTCCAAAAATAACAATTTTTGATTTTTCTTGCTAAGGCCATAACTTTTCAACGGTCAATCAGATTGATCCAAATTTTTGGGAATAGAAGCTACTTGTTATTCTACACCAAAGACACTCAAGGACTCACCAGTGAAATTTTAAGTCCAAGTGAAGGAAATTACCTTGACATCACCTTGCAACCAATAGGAGCTCACAAAAAGTCAAGAAATTCAGTATATCCCCTTATTGAGCACTCAGATCAAATAGTCACTGAAGTGGACCCTAATCTAAAATCAATGTTGCAATCCATTCCCAAAATTAAATTTTGGACCCTTACTAAAAATATTAACTCATGAAATCCCACATCTATTTTTAGTAACTAAGTAAAAAATTTCAAGGCTATCCCAAATGGCAAGTGGCACTCATGGACATCAAAAAGAGGTAGAATAAAACACTGCTTCATAATTGGATACCCTAGTAAGTGTTGTTACTGGCTTGCAAAAACAAACTGAACACTTGATGACATAATTTCAAAATTTTAGAGTTGCCCAAGATACCTCCAAAATTCGCATAGAAGAACACCTAGAAGATGTTGAGTCTAAAATACAAGGTGGTCCAAGCAAGTCTGAGTATTGTCATGAAATGGGAACATATGACTCTCACCTTCACTTTGATCATGATAATCCCTTCAATATGCCAAAACTAGAATTTACTAAGTTCAATGGGAAGGATGTTGATGGATGGTTATGTCATGTTGCTCAATTTTTTTGACTCCATGATGTCCCCATTTATCACCGCTTTTAAATGGCTTCTTTCAATTTGGAATCTGAAGCCTTACAGTGGTACCAATGGTTACAAAAAACTATTCCTGGTCTTTCTTGGGTAGAATTTGAGTCCTAATTACTCACCTGCTTTGGCTCTAGTGAGTATGATGATTTTATAGTATAGTTGACAAAGCTGAAACAAGTATCGACAATTCGAGATTACCAAATACAATTTGAGAGATTTGCCAATAAAACTACATGAATGAATGAAGGGTTCTTTATGAGTTGTTTTGTTAGTGGGTTACGGGAAGATCTCCAAGCTGAGGTCATAATGTTTATACCACAATCCATGATGTAGGCTATTTAGTTGGCTCATTTGGCTGAGTTCAAATTTTTAGCTCAGAGACGATTATCTAAATTTCTATAGGCTAAACCCTCTTTCCCTCCTAGATTCCACAATCAACATGAACAAAAACCTATTGCACCCACTATTGCACCCAAAATGTTTAACCATTGCTGAAATGGATGCGCGATGCGCCCAAGGGTTGTGCTACAATTATGATGAAAAGTTTTCTCGTGGGCATAGGTGCACCCAAAAGAGATTATTCCTCATCGATGTTGATGATCCTGGCACCAGCGACCATAATGATAATGACATTAAATCAACAGAGGAACCACCTAAACCAGAGGAAGAAAACCTAGATGAATCACAGGTTGAAATTTCCTTCCATGATCTTGCTGGTATTACTACACCCCAAACCATGAAAGTTATGGGTTATTTCAAGGACCTGCGACTTACCATATTGATTGATTTTAGCAGTACACACAATTTTATTGATCCCCGCATTGCCAAGCAAGAAAATTGTTATGTACACATGTAATTGCTTTGAGGTTATAGTAGCAAATGGTGTAATTTACCTTGTAAGGGAAAATGTCATAATGTTAAGGTCAATATTGGGGACTATGTGCTCAAACAAGATATGTTTGCACTTCAATTAGGGGGATTTGATATTGTGTTGGGATCTCAATGGTTGGGCACATTGGGAGTCATCTCTTGGCACTTTGGTGAGCTTTGGATGCAATTATCACAGAATGGATAGTCCTACACTCTCCATGGCTTAAAAGAAAGGTCATTACCGATTATCAATTCCAAAAAAATGGAGTTGTTAAAAAAATCATCTCAGGATGTCATAGCTTAGATCTGCATGATCCAACTACATTCTTTAGAGGAGGATTTTGTTCTTGAAGATTTACAACTTATTTTGACCAAGCACAACTCTGTTTTCACTGAGCCAATAGAATTACCAGCTCATCACTCTCATGACCATGCCATTCCATTATTACCTGGTAATGCACCACCTAATATTAGACCATACAGGTATCCTCATGCTCTTAAGTCCAAAATTGAGAAGTTAGTACAGGAATTGTTAAAATTTGGTGTCATTCGGCCAAGAAACAATCCTTACTCATCTCTGGTTTTACTGGTAGACAAGAAATATGGATCTTGGTGATTGTGTATCGATTATCAAGAGCTCAATAAACTCACCATCAAGGATAAGTTTCCTATTTTAGTGGTGGATGAATTACTAGATGAACTTCATGGGACTATGTATTTTTCCAAATTTGACCTTCACTCAGGTACCATCAAATCTGGCTCAAAGAAGAGGATATTACAAAGGCTATATTTCGTACTCATGTAAGTCACTATGCATTTTTGGTAATGCCATTCGGATTGACTAATGCCCCTTCCACCTTACAAAGCCTCACGAACAATATTTTTCATCAATTCCTTTGAAAGTTCATTCTAGTCTTCTTTGATGATATTCTAGAGTATAGTCACTCATGGGAAGAGCATCTTACTCATGTTAATCAAAATCTCCAGCTGTTGGCACAACATCAAATTTATGCTAAGAATTCCAAGTGTTATTTTGGGTTGACAGAAGTGGAATATTTGGAACACATTGTCACTAATGTGGGCATTAAAGTTGATCCCAAGAAAATCCAAGCTGTTTAGGAATAGCCAAAGCCTCACACTCTCAAAGGTCTTCGAGGATTTTTAGGGCTTATAGGTTATTACCATAAATTTATTTGTAACTATGATAAAATTGCAGCTTCCCTCACTTCCATGCTAAATAAGGACTCTTTTACTTGAACAGGACCCGTTGAATAGGCTTTCCAAGAATTGAAGCATACCATGACCACGACACCTATCTTAGACATGCAAAATTTCTCCAAATCATTTGTTATTGAAAGTGATGCTTGAGGTCATGGTATTGGGGCAGTGTTGATGCAAGAAGGGTGACCCTTGGCCTTCACTAGTAAAGATCTCTCCAACTGTAATTTGGGAAAATCAACTTATGCCAAGTAGATGATGGCAATTATGCATGACATAACCCATTGGTGACCGTATCCCATTGGGTGTCATTTCTCCATTAAAATAGATCATTAGAGTCTCAAATACTTTTTGGAGCAATAAATTACCACCCCTGAACAAAAAAATGGATCTTTAAACTCATGGGCTGTGATTATGATATCACCTATAATAAGGGTAAGGAGAATTTTACGGTCGATGCTCTCTCTTGCCAATTTGAAGCTCTCAGTATATTGTGTGCCATTTTATTGCTGATCCCCCAATGGATCGATTCTTTATGCCATGAGGTACTTCAAGATCCTAAATTATAGCCTTTGGTTGCTTCCCTAAGCACTGAGCCTACTTTATGTCTAGGATACACTTGGGATGGCCAGGATTTGCATTACCACCAATGCCTTGTTGTTCCACACAAGTCCTCACTACGGGAAATTCTCATGATAGAACTGCATGATACTCCATCTGCTGGCCATTCATGATTTCTCAAAACATATGAACAACTCAAATACACTTTTTTTTGGAAGGGTATGAAAAAGGATATTCATGAATTTGTGGCAGCTTGTGATACCTATCAGTGGATGAAAGGTGAAACAGTGTGTTCTCCAGGCACTCTTAAAACCTTGCCTATTTCAGACTAGATTAGGACAGATATTTCTACGGATTTTATTGAATCCTTACCTAAGTCAGGTGACAAATCAATTATCTTTATGGTAGTGGATCATCTTTCAAAGTATGCTCACTTATGTCCCCTCTCCCATCCTTACATAGCCTCCACTATTGCCAAAATTTTCCTTGATTCTATATTTCACCTTCATGGTCTACCCTCCTCCATCGTGTCCGATCATGACCCGACCTTCACTAGTCACTTCTAGAAAGAATTGTTTAAGTTGCAGGGGACTCAGCTCAATAATTGTTCAATCTATCATCTAAAAACGGATGTCTAGATAGATATTGTCAATAAATATTTGGAAACCTATCTTCATTGCTTTTCATCATATCTTCCTATGCACTGGGTGAGATGGCTTCCTTTGGTCGAGTGGTGGTACAACAATTCCTATCATACAACCACCAAGGTTACCCCTTTTGAGGTGGCTTATGGGTGCCCTCCATCAACATCTTCCTCATACATTCCAGGTAGTTCCAAGGCCCATGCAGTCGACACTACTCTCAGTAAAAATACTGATATCCTACATCAACTGAAGCTAAATTTGGAGGTAGCCCATAATCGAATGTGTCAATAGGCTGATCAACACCATTTTGAATGTAGTTTTGATGTGGGTGATATGGTTTTCCTTCGCTTAAAACTATACAAATAGTTGTCTCTCCAACTTCGTAGATTCTCAAAGCTTGCTATAAAGTACTATAGGCCCTATCAGGTGTTACAGTGGATTGGTTCCACAACATACAAATTGGCCCTTCCACCTACATCCAAGCTCCATCCTATTTTTCATGATTCTGCTCTCAAAAATGTGGTGGGAAATTTGATATAGGTTCAATATGCACTCCTAGAGTTAGATGAATAAGGTTCTATCTTTCTTAAACCTGAAAAACTATTGGATCATCAGACTCACACGCTTCACAATTGCACCATTACTGAAGTTCTTGTGCAGTGGCATGGACTCCATCCGAAAGATGCTACATGGGAATCTCTCCATCAAATCCAACACTAGTTTCCTCACCTTCAGCTTTGAGGATAAATTTTTTTAAAGGGGAAAGACATGTTAGAATCCCATACTAACATTATTTTGTAATTCTAATTATTATGTAATGACCCACTTCCAATGTGGGAGATCCCATATATAATGTTATTTTGTAATGTACGTGGTATGTTATGCTCCTAGGCAAGTGGGGCCATTTGATGTAATCGTTATCAAGATTGTAACCAAAATTTGGTAGAAGATTCTAGCTCGAGTGGCATTTTGCATGTAAGCCAAATATTGAGCCTAGGGTTAGGGTTTTCATGAAGTCTTTATTTAAAAAGCTATGAAGCCATGTACGAATAATATTTTTGCAAGTTAATGAAATATTGAATGAGGTTGCCCCTTCAAAGAGGCCTACGACTCTGAGTTATTTGTGATATTATTTCAATTTTGCAATTAATTTCTTCATAGTATTGTTATGTTATTGCATGCATTTCCATTATATTTTAGTATTTCATGTGTGTGAGCTTTATTTCAATATTAGGTTCCTAACAATCGCCTAGCACCTCTGGGTGCCTCCCCACCAATCCCTAGCATCCACGAGTATTTTTTACAGTCACCAAGCACCTACAGGTGTTTTATGTAAGCCCTTATGAAGAATCCCTAGCCTTGAAGTGATTCTAGGGCACACCTTCACCATCTGAAATGACCAGAAGTTGACATTTGATCTAACAACATGTAAATAACACAAGTCATTCGAAAACATATGCTTTATTCATTATCAAATTTGTATCGGTTACAAATAGGGAGAGTTTTCCCCTTTTCTTTTCATGAATAAACAATATAGGCCTGATGCCTCCTTCGATGTCCCTCGGTGTAGGTGGGCTTCGTTGTATGCGGGCCACCACTGGGTTGTTGTTTTTTGGTGTTCCTTTCTTTCAAATCTACTGCATAACCTGAAAGAAACTTGCAAGAAAGGGTCAATACGTTGGGGGGCTTGCCCTAGTCAGGCCCCATATTTAAGAAGATGAAATGACTATAAAACTGTAACATAAATCCAAATAAAATGTGCAGAAGGTAATTATAGGCTGAAACAAAGCTTACCTCCCAAATTTGGGGTGATTTGGGGCTTGCAGATGTGATTCGCGACCCGGGTTGCGAATTGGGGCCGGATTCATAGGGCAGGCTACGATTTGAGCTGTGATGCTCTTCTGGTGAAATCTCTCTGGTAGATCGATCCTAAGGTAGCTGGAGTGCCTCTGTGTGCTATCAGAATCCGACTGTGTGTGTCGGGAAGTAACTGTTCAATGTTGGCTTTCCATTTCAATAGAGTAACTATACTTTGTTGAATTAGGGAATCAGACTTAATTAGGGGTTTAGGACCCACTATTTATAGGCAAATGCAAGGTGCAGGGGGGTTAGATAGACTAAACCTAGGTTTGGTTCTGACTAGGGTTAGGTTAAGAAATGCTATGTGGCAACATCTCATTCTAAGTAGGAAATATCCTATCCTCACACATGTGTGAGGAAGGATTAGTGCTAATCCTAATTAAGCCTTAAGCATGTTTAGGGGAGGATTAAAAGAAAACCCTAGGAAACCCTAAATTGGCACATGTGGGAGGATTTGATTAACACTAATTATGAATTAAGAGTTAATTAATCCAATTTTGCCCTAAAAAGGGGCTTAAGTGAAGTCAACATTAAATTAGAATTTGATAATTGACTTTTAATTGATTTTGCCAATTAATACCCCGTGGGGGTGTCAATTGAGTGTAAATGGGCTATGCATCACCTCGGGTTGCCGTATGAAGGTATCTTGATGCATAAGATGTGGTTTTGTGGACTTATTAGGGTTTTGGACCTGAAAGCCACTTGTGGAAGTCTACACGTTACTATGGCAATCTATGGCGATCTATGCATGACTACACATGACTACAATCATCTATGCATGACTACGCATGTCTACGCATAACTACAATAGTCTACAATAGCCTAGGGATGCCTGGAATCACCTATAGATATGCAAAAATAGCAATGTGTGACTTTTGGGTGTCTACATTTTACCCCTTTTTGTACTATACTATGTGGAACACAGTTTAATACAAAAATATGAAGGGTTTGTGCAGAAGGAAAAGGGGTAGAAGGGGAATGGAATCCAATCAAAGGGTATGTAGCCACTCGAAGCATGACCATACAAATCAATCGGGTATCCAGGGAAAAGAAGAGAAAGGAATGGAATCTAATCGAAGGTATGTAGCCGCTCGAAGCATGACCATACAACATCAATTGAATGTCCACAGAGGAAGAAGAGAGGAAGGAAAGAAGGAAAAGAGGAAAGAGATAAAAATAGTGCTAGTAAGGGAAAATGAATGGTTATGGATGCAATGATGTGATTTTGTTGAGTCCATATGACATTTACGATGCCATACTAGTTGCTTGAGAACAACAACTTTTGATTGCTTTGCTTTTGTGACCAGATCAGCGTGGTCCAAAAGTATGATTAGGACAAAAGCCTAACTAAATATTTGTTGTTGATTGATTGATGAGAACATGGTGACAAGTGTCAAACCATTTGAGCTAGTTTAACATTTGGATCATCAACTCATGACCATATCAGCGTGGTCACGAAGTCCATTTCCAAATGTTGTGCTAGGATTGATCAAACGTATCATCCATTGTGTACTCGACGTACATGAATGCTAGATTGACTTCTCCATAGTAACATGTAACTCTCCTGATGTAACCCATGTCTGTTTGGGATTGAGATTATAATCGTATGATAATCTTCAGCAAAAAATTTCGTAGACAAATGCGCTAACCATGCTTTTGGATTTTTGATGTTGTGGTTGCATGCAAAACTGACTTTGGATATGAATACCCCCTCAAACGAGGAATCAAAAATGAGGTGAATGAAGTGTGATGAATGGATGATGCAATGATTGATAAAGATACCAATGCATGATGGATATGATTGCTAGTAAGAAAATAATAGAATGGGATCTAGTCAAAGGTATGTAGCGCTGAAGCGTGACCATACAACATTGACTAGATAGCCAAGAAGGAGAAAGAAAAAGAATGGGATCTAATCAAAGGTATGTAGCCACTCAAAGCATGACCATACAACATTGATTGGATAGCCAAGAAGGAGAAGAGAAAAATAATGGGATCTAATCAAAGGTATGTAGCTGCTCAAAGCGTGACCATACAACATTGATTGGATAGCCAAGAAGGAGAAGAGAAAAAGAATGGGATCTAATCAAAGGTATGTAGCCGCTCGAAGCGTGACCATACAACATTGATTGGATAGCCAAGAAGGAGAAAGAAAAAGGGAAGGGGAAGAAGAGGAAAGAAATAAAAAGGCAATGCTAATAAAATGAAATAGGTGATTGCAAATGCAATGTTGTGTTGTTGCTGCGTCTGTATGACATTTACGATGCCATACTAGTTGCTTGAGAATGGCAACGGTTGTCGGTTGTGCTTTTGCGACCAGGTCTGCGTGGTCGCGGAGTATGACTGTGACGAGTTTGTCGGTAAAATGCAATGTGTGTGTGCAAGTGGTGTTAAAAGGTAAGTTTTTGAGGCTCCTAGGGTTTTAGAGGGCATTTCCCTACTTTCCTAGGGTTTTGGGGAGGTTTTGAGGTGTTCTGGCTGAATTCGTGACCCGGGTCATGATTTTGACCTAATTCATGACCTGGGTCACGATTTTGACCTAACTCGTGACCTGGGTCACGAAACGGCAAGTAAGTAGTATTTTAGCCCAAATATGCATGGTGGGGGCTCATTTGGATGACGCACGTGTGTTGAAAGTGACTTGGGAGAGCAGTTGATGGCACGCAAGGAGCGTGATTAGCGATTGTGAGAGCCAGGATGATGAAGGGATGAGACCAGCTGGCATCAGGTGCGGGGATCCATCGGTAAGTGATTCTTGACTTTGTTTTGTTTGTGTTTCATTTTTTAAGAAAATATGAATGAGGGGGGGAGGTTTTCATCCTGATTTAAAAAAAATTGTAACTTTTAATTAAAATTTTGAATACATAGTGATAGACGGGCCAAATGGGTACCCAAAAGTGCGGTCGGTTTTTCAATTGGATTTGTTTTGTCACCAATTTGATCGGGTAATGGGTAGAGTAGGTGTGAAGTTTGATTGTCAGTTTTTGAGGTAACAGTGTACTGACATCGATATGTTTTTGCATTTTGTCTGCTAAAGTAGGAAATGGGTATTTGGTTATGTGACTATTTTATTTTTATGACTTCGTTTGATGTGATTTTGAAATATGTCGCTTTTTAGGTGTAATGTGTGAATACTAGGACGTTAGATCTGCCATGTTAGAGGTAGAATATTTAAAAACTAATGACACTTTCACCGTAGAAGGGCAAAATGGGTGTCCAAAAATGTTAACTATTTTGGTAGCTGACTTCATTTGACATGCCTTGGATTTGCGTGCCATGGTGTAGATAGTAGTAAACTGAAAATGAGCTATAGGGAGCCCGATGTAGACTGTACTTGATGTCAGTTTGAACTTCCACCATTAAATGGGCAAATGGGTATCTAAAAATGTGACTATTATTTTTAGATTGCGTGCCTGGATATGTTTTCGATATTGGTGTTTTTAGGACAGATTTGATTGGTAGATCTGTGTTGATTGGTGCTTTGTTTCTGAATTTTGTTGACACATTTACCATTAAGTGGGCAAATGGGTATCCAGAAATGTGATTTGTTTTTGTATGTCATATTAATTGATCATGTTTTAGATTGCGTGCCATAGTAGTTGTACAATTTGAGTTTGTTATTGGTCGTTGGGTGACCGATGTGTACTGTTTGTTGTATGTACTTGGACTTTTGCTATGAAATGACAAAATGGGTATCCAAGTACGTGATTGTGTTGTTGATGTGTTTTGTCATTTTATTTATTTATTATTTTGTCTCGAGATGCATGTCAAATTAAATGTTTTTAATTTTATTTGTAAATTTTGAGTGATGATATTAAGTTTGATTGATTTGTTATGTGGATTACTGATGTGTGTTTGTGTTATGTGTTGAACAGGTGAAGGCGCTTGAGCCTCGTCATCGGGTGAGAAAGTTTAAGGAAGGTTTTGAAAATCTGATGAAGACTGAGGAGGAATTGTAGTGGTTGGATGAGATACACTTCCGTGGTGTGTGGGAGTGTAAGAGCATATTTACTAATAGGGCATATGTGTCTGCCTTATGTGAGTGGTGGGATGGAGATCGAAACACTTTTCATTTTCCTATGGGGGAGATGACCTTGACATTGGAGGATGTGTATCGGATATATCGACTACCAATTGAGGGTGTTCCTGTGAGGGCAGCCGAAGATGGGAGGAAGGAGGCAGTGCTGGAGAGATTCTTTGGAGCTGGGTGGAGAGAGATCGATATCTCCAAGATGGATTATGAGTGGCTATGGCTGTCGAGAAGAAGATCTCAGATAGGCAGTGTGTGGCGATGATGATGATATCTACATATGCACTCCCTGATAGTTCTAGGTTTCTATTTACCTAGAACATGTTGGATATAGTTAGTGATTTGGTGGAGCATAAGGTTGTGTTTGCATGGGCACCTACGCTTCTAGCCCAAGCATATCGGGAGTTATATGAGGTGGTTCATGGTAGACGAATGGGATTGAGTGTGATTCCCTTACTACAGGTATGGGCATGGGAACACATAGCCATTGAGAGGCCCTCTTTGTTACCGCACCCTATTCATGAGGAGGATGAGGAGCTTCCTTACGCCTTGCGGTGGAGTACGAAGGCTAAGCAGGGTATGAAGAGGCCTCATGAGGGTGATCCAATTTTATGGAGGATTAAGTTTAGGGAGTTGACAATAGGTGACATTACATGGAGGCCATGGATGGGTGGAGTGAGGTGGAGGGAGGATGATGAGCAGTTACGGGCCATGCGATGGGGCAGGTGGTTGGTGGGAAGGTATACTCGGTAGACTGAGTATTTTTAGTTTGATCGAGTACAATGCCAGTTTGGTTTGTGATAGGATGTTCCAGGGACTCCTGTCACATATTTTAGGTGATAGGGAGATAGGGGAGAGTGCCCTATTGTACCACCTTGGGTTGGGGAGAGAGACCCTCCTATGGATATCCTAGACATAGGGGATGCAGGGATGACATCAGAGTTTGATGCGTGGTGGGTGCTATAGTCTTGGGAGCCTGGGAGAGGTGTGGTGGATCGGTGGGTAGCACATGTTACTGAGGCATCTCCACTAGAGAGGAGGATGAGTAGGAGGACTCGGGATGGGGGAGTGAGTATGACTACTATTGAGGAGGAGGTTCCTCTATGATGGTCATGACATTGCATAGGTGCTGGAGTGAGCACCCAGGATGTGAGAGTGGAGGAGGTTGATGTGGGTGTAGAGGTTGGGATGGAGCAGGCTGTTGGAGTAAGTTGAGGGAGGGGGGTGGTTGGTATGGGTGGTATCAATGATACCATTGATATTGGGGTATTTGCTGATATAGCACAATAAATTCCTAGTGATATTTTGGAGAGGCCAGCTATAGAGGATGTACAGAGGTTGCATGATCGGATTCAGTAGTTGGAGGTAGACATGGTGGAGATGAGGGCTACTATGTCTAGGAAGGATCAGGTGATCGATACTCTGACTGGTCAGTTGGTGGTGGAGGCCACTAAGAAGATGATGTGTGAGACTACCTTGTTGGTGCATGAGATCCCTCTACCTGATTATAGTAATATTGTGGTGTAGTCTAGATCACATTCATAGGTGTAGGTGCCATCACATTAGAGTCAGCATAGTGTGGCTATCATGGGCTAGAGAGGTGCTAGGGTGGAGGTGTAGGATCAGCCTACTATGGATCCAATTCTAAAGTTTAGGGCAGAGTCGAACTGAGATAAAGGGATGCGAGTGAGCCATGAGGGTCATAGGGAGACTCCTAGTGGGAGCTAGGATAGCTATTACTAATTGTAGCCTACGGGAATTTTTTTTGATGCTAGGTGATGATGGGCATGATCCTAGGTTGTAGCCTTTAGGCATTTTGTATGGATGATATATATATATACTCTGTTGATTTTAGCTATTATATACATGTGTTATTTTGATGGTTTGAATTGTGATCTTGTTTATGTTTGCATGGATTAGCGTAACATAGTTTGTAGATATGTCTGATGAATAGATGTACATGTATGACATGGTTTAGATCTATTATCATATTGTGGTATGAATGGATTGTAAAATAATGCTATGATTGTATTTCCAATATGACATGATGTGATATCAATTGTGATTTTGTAATGAATGTATGTATAGTAATTGTGATACTTATGACTCAATTTTGAAATGCATATGGGATGAATGCCATAAATGTAATTTGATATGAAATGCATGTAGGTTGGATGCAATACTATAATGTGTATCAAATGTATCTGACATAGATGCATGTATGCATGTATGGACTTACTGAAATGCGCCAAGGAAGCACTTGTATCATTGCATTTACCTGTATGGATGCTATCCATTCCATGATTTTAGGATCGGTGGATAATGTAAGGCATGTGTAATAGTTTTGACTAACATAGTTATGACAATAAAATCTCAAACCCTTAGCTATGCAAGTGTTGTGGCAACTTATAACATGATCGGGCTGGTTCAAAGTCTATCTTGGACCTATGTGTGTGAATGTGTAATGTTCATTTATCCATTTTGAGGGAGGTAGGATTAACCCATTGTAGATGCTACCATACTAGCTAGCTCATCCATCCACAACAGTGATTTCTACAAAAGCGAGATGCTAATGTGAGAGATGTGTTGTCACCCGTAAGACTATTCCACTGGTAGGCAGGCTCTTGGAGCCTTTTGCTAGCGATGGAAATCATCCCATGGTGTTATGTTGAACCTAAGGACCAAAGGTGATAAGCATAACATGTGTGATATCAAGAGGTGTTTCCTTTTGTTTTCTGCCCCTGTTCTAGTGTTGACCTATCTGATTGTGGTGGTGCTCTTTTCATTTCTTTTTCTTTTTTCTTTTGTGGTGCTCTTTTTGTATGGGCGATGCAGTTTGTTTTCTACCCAATCATTTATTTTTTCTTATGCTTGATCTCTTTGTTTATCCCTAGGTCGTATGTTGACCATGCAGGCGATAGGACGAGCAGGGGATACCGTTCGCTAGATGGTGATATCTACTCAAGATGTCCTCTTTCCTAGGCTCAAAATTGTTAATGTGTAACCTATTGTGAGCGATCCTTGAGAGAAGTTGAACCAACCTAAAAGACCATAAGAAGAATGTACAAGACTCAGTAGCTATGGGTGACACTTGATTGCCTAAACTACAGAGTAGTCAAAATTAAACACAACACCTATGTATATCCTGATCCTAAAAAAGGGGGGATGGACATCCAGGTGGTGATGCTAACAAGTGCTTGTATTATTCCTACTGAGGCACATTTTGGGGGAGAATATACAAACATGAATTAAAATTTTAACTATAAAGCATATGAATATGTGCAATGAATATAATCGTAATGATGCCAATGGAGGAATGCAATATTTACAAGAGGAAAGTAACGTTGTGTAGAAAGAGAAGTTTAGAAGAACTTATTTACAAATGAGTAAAGTGCATAATGATGGCAAAAGGTGTGATGCTATGATCCTGGTTGCCCCAGCATGTGGGGTGCATGTGTAGTAGATGTTTTATTGTGCATTGTATATGTGTGTAATGGTTTTCAAAAAGAAGCAAGATGTAAAAGTGGAATGTATAAATGGAAGAAGTGGGAAGAAACTGGCTTTGGTGACCAATCGAGATAAGGGGATCACCAACAACTGACCATGATATAAGAGAAGAAATGAAACAATGTATGTACAAAGTAGAAGAATAAGATAGAAGAAGATGAGTAACTAACACTACTATCGGGTGAACTGGCATAAATCTGGGTGGGAGTGGGATGGTGAGGTGGTGACATGGCTAGAGTTGCGGTTGGAGCCATAGTTGGAAATACTATGAATATAGTGGGTGGGCGTTGTTAGGGTACTATGGGGTGGGAAACTCGGGGGGGGGGGGGGGGGGGGGGGGACAAGTTGGCTAAATGGAAAGGAATGCTCCGATGATGGGGTACGCTCATCGTGCAACATGTTGTGCACCAGGGTTTCGAATGATCTGCACTCTTCGATATCATGGCTTGGATGGCGATGAAAAATGCAAAATTGGTTCTCATTATAATTGCATGGTTTAGGATGCGAGGGATCAGTAGGTCAAATCTCAGGTAGGTCGATAAGACCCTGATGCATGAGATGGTGGAACATTTCAGAAAGGGGTGTGTGTGGAATAGGCATGGGGTAGATGTAAGGATCTATTGGAGGTGCACGTGGTCTAGGTGAAAGAAGTTCTGGTAATGGAGGCATGGGTCGAGGTTCGGGGTTAGGGAAGGGATCTGCATGGTGGCGAGGATGGATGGGTCACGGAAGACTATCGTGGGTGAACGTGGCAATGGCAGTGGCTCATCTGCAACTCCAGAGCTTCGATACGGGAGATGAGATGTTGTATCTCATGGTGTGGTGGTGATGGTATTGGGGAAGGGGGTGATCGAGATTCCAAGGTGAATGGAATAGCTCGATGCATGGTAGAAAAAGGATAGGGCTATGATGAGGAAGCAACGAAATGAAATGACTATGATGATTGTAAGATTTGTTGGGGTGGTAAGCCTCATAGTGGTGAAGGTGGTGTTTTGAGGACCGGTGGCATGGGTGATGGCCCTAGGTGATGGCATGAATGGGAGGAGGGCATGTTTTCATGACCAGCTTGAGTAGCTTGGATCGCATGGGTTTGCAATGCCTGGGCGTAGGTAGACTCACCATTGGGAAGCGAAGCTGGTAGAAATGTAGGGTGAGGTTGATGAGGTGTGTACTCCCTATTAGGTGGGTGGTAGGATCCTATGGGATGATGGGGATGATTTGTGGGTGAGTAATGATGTCTGAGGTCATCAGACAGATAGGAGGATGATCCTTGTGCTTGTGGTTGGGTGGATTCCTCTTTGTCATCGAAAGAGGACATGGTGATCTAGCTATCGCTAGAGTGTGGTGAATAGGATGAGCCTCGTTGGTGAGGGGAATGGTGTTGAGGTGAAGTGTGGTGACCTGATCGGGATGAGTGTGAGGAGCACCTGGCATGAAGGGTGGTTGGTGGTTGGGCGAGATCGGCCGATGTAATGGGTTTTTGTTGTGGCTACAGATGGTCCTGCATGGTTGTAGGTGAGGTCATTGTAGTGCTTTCCTACTGATGATGTGAGTCCTACAAAAGGAAAAATAAATACCCCAAGCATAAAAATGGTAGAAAGGTGAAATGTACATGTATAGAGAAATAATAAAGCAGAAATAATAGATTCACATGGTGATGTGCTTGGTGATTTACTTTTAACACTATGTGACACTTGTGATGGTGAATGTGATTATGCATCATGCATTAAATGCATGAAGGTGCAAGATGTTGATGGGTTCAGGATCATTAAAGCCTTCAATATCGGCTAGACGATATGCTCTTGAACCATATTTGTGTATAACCATGAATGGGCCTAACCAGTTTGGAGCGAATTTATCGTGTTGTTGGCGAGGTTGACTTGTGATTTGCTGGTTCTCTTTGAGAACCAAGTCACCGATCTTAAATTCATGTTGATGTACCTTACTATTGTAGGCACGGTGAAGGTGATCTTGATATACTCGTGTGTGCTCGATGGCATGGATACAACATTCATCGAGGAGTGTTAGCTGATCTAGATGAGCTTGGTGAGCAGTGTCATCATCAATGAAATATTTCATGGATATTCATAAAGAGGGTATCTCTAGCTCGAGGGGCATGATAGCCTCTACCCCATAGACAAGTGAAAAAGGTGTTGCCCCAGTGGGAGTATGAATGCTCGTACGATAGGCCCACAAGGCTAGGGGCATTTGGTTATGCCAGTCCCGGTGAGATTCCACTACAGTTTTATGGAGAATAGAGCAGATGGTTTTGTTAGTGGCTTCGGCCTAGCCATTTCCTTGAGGGTAATATGGGGTCGAAAAGCTATGATGTATGTGAAATCTATTGCATAGAGCTCGAAAAGTTTTATTTTTGAAATATTTCCCATTATCTAAAATAATTTGGGAGGGAATTTCGAAGCGGCATATGATGTGCTCCATGATGAATGTTGCAATTTTGGCTCCTGTAGTTTGGACCAGTGGGATGGCTTCGACCCACTTTGTAAAATATTCTATTGTTGTAATGATAAATTTATGATTGCTAGAGGATGCAGGTGTAATTTGTCCAATTAGATCCAAGCCCCATTGGGAGAAGGGCCACATGGACTGGATTGGTTGAAGTGCTTGGGATGGTAAATGTGTTAAGTTGGCATGTTGTTGGCATTTGATGCAATGTTTAACATACTCGCAGTAATCTTGCTCCATTTTAGGCCAGTAGTAGCCCATACGGAGAATGTGTTTAGTAATCACCATGCCACTGAAATGGCCACCACAAGTGCCATCATGGGTTTCTTGTACAACCCATTGTGATTCTTGTGGTTCTAGGCAATGCAAGAGTATACCATCATAGCTATGGTGGTAAAGGATGTCCCCTAGCAAGGTGTAGCGTATCGCTCTTTGTTTAAAGGTTCGGCATTGGGCATGGGGTATATCACATGGTAGGAAACCTAGTTTGATGTATTCTTTGATCTATGAGAACCATGGGTCGTGAGGTTCAGTGTTTACCACATATACACCACCATCATCTGTGGGGGTGTGGGTGATATAGCAGATTGTGTAAGCGTATGAATGGTTACAGATGTCATGCTGGACATTGGATTTTGTGGGATAAGGGACCCTAGGGAGGCCATGGTGTCTACAAAATGGTTTGATGAGTGCGGCGTGACTTTGAGGTAATACCATTCAAACTGGGATAAGAGTTGTTGGGTGATCTTCTTGTATTGCTAGAGAATTGGACAATTGCATAGCCAAAGTTCCTGCACTTGATTGACAATCAAGAGTGAATCACCTATGATGTGAAGGTGCTTGATGTGCATAGCGTGTGCTTGTTTCAGTCCTAATATTAGGGCTTCATACTCTATGTTGTTATTGGTACAGGGAAAATCAAGTTTGAATGAAAATGGGAGTGGTTCTCCTTCAGGTGTAAAGAAAACAATACCTACACCCCCAACATGGAGACACCTAGACCCATCAAAGAACATGGTGAGGTCAGCCATGAATTCTGGTTCAACGTATTGCTCATCTTCGGTTATGTGAAAGATAGAGTCATCGGGGAGTTGGATGAGTAAGGGTTGATTGTCAGTTATAGGGGCTTCAGCCAGTTGGTCAGCAATGACTTGCCCTTTGACAGACTTTTGAGATACGAATTCTAGGTCAAACTCGGTTAGGAGCATGATCCATTTGGCTGTGCGTGAGTTGTGATAACTCTTGTTCATCATATACCATAGGGGATTGTCTCGGGCGATGACAAAAGTTGTGTGGTTTAACATGTAGTGTCTTAGCTTCTGGGTGGTGAATACTACTGCTAGGCATAGCTTCTCCATGTATCCGTATCTCGTTTCATAACTAACTAATGTATGACTGATATAGTAGATAGCCTGCTCTTTGTCGAGAGCATTTTTTTGGGCTAGGAGTGTACCTAGCATGAACTCTGTGGCTGAGATGTATAGAGTTAGTGGTAAGTGTGGATGCGGTGGTGACATAACCGGCGATGATGTGAGGTAAGTTTTGATAGCATTGAATGTGGCTTGGTAGTTTTCATCCCATTTGAAGTGTACTCCTTTTTGTAGGAGATGATTGAATGGTTGGCATTTGTCTGATAATTGTGCTATAAATCTGCGAATAGAGGTGATCTTGCCCTGTAAGCTGTGTAATTGCTTTAAGGTAGTAGGAGGAGGCATCTCGATGATGGCTTTCACCTTGCTAGGATCAACCTCAATGCCTCATTGGGAGACAATGAATCCTAGTATCTTTCTAGATGTAACACCGAACACACACTTTTTTGGATTGAGGCGCACGTTGTGTTCTAGTAGTCGATCAAAAATTTGATGAAGATCTTCGAGATGATCAACACATTTCTTTGATTTGGCTATAAGGTCATCTACATAGTCTTCCACAATTTTGTGCATTAGGTCATGAAATATGTAGGTCATGGCTCATTGATAGGTTGCCCCAGCATTTTTAAGGCCAAAGGGCATGACCTTGTAGCAAAAAGTCCCCCAGGGTGTTGTGAAGGAAGTTTTGTGTTGATCTGCTGGGTTGATCCTAATTTGATTATATCCAGAAAATCCATCCATGAGGGAAATCATTTCATGACCTACGATGGAGTCGACCAGGGAATCAATGTTGGGTAACGGGAAGTTGTCTTTGGGACAAGCTTTGTTTAGGTCATGAAAGTTTGTGCAGACATGAACATCACCAGATGGTTTAGGGATAGGGACCATGCTGGATACCCACTCGAGATAGTCGATGGGTATTATGAAATCAACATCTAGGAGCTTTTGAAGCTCAAATTTTACTATCAATGTGATAGTCGGATGCATGCATCATAGTTTCTATCTCACTGGTTTGGCATTGGGATCTAGTATAAGATTATGCACTACCACGATAGGGTCAAGTCCCGACATGTCTTTGTAAGACCATGCGAACACTTTTATATACTTGCATAAGAAGTTCATGAAGGTGATACGCTCCTCGGGTGAGAGGCTAGCGGCTAGTTTGAGGATGTGTGGATTTTTTGGATCATCACCGACATCTACGTCGATCGTGTCCTCGATGAGCATGCGAGATCCATCACGCAACTATTCAGGGATAGGGATGAGATTGAAGTCATCGATGGCCTCGTTGAACTCAAATTCATTGTCTACATAAATGTCCATATGATGGACTTGAGGGATTTGGGGTGATGTGGATGAGGAAGGGATATTTGCTATTTACAAGACATGAGGAGAGAGAAGAAAGTCTCCAGGTGTTGGTATGTGTGAGATGTGTGCGAGATCGATAAATTTTGGGTTTGGGGTATCATCTCAAATCCGTTGGTGGTTGTAATGGAGGGGAGAATGTAAATCTACCTCCACCATGTTAATCGATGTTGTAGGTGAAGTAGGTAGTGTAGAATCGGGTGATGGAGGTTGAATAGGTTGTGCGCATCCAAAAAGACTCAAGGGAGGTCATAGGATGATGGGTGGTGACCGAGGATGAGAGGCTACTCTTTGTAACTATCTATGTATAGGCAGGAATACAAGTAGGCGTATCGATGGCGGATCAGAAATATCTATTGGTAATGGATCAGGCGGAACTGGGTCTAGCTCTATTGGTAATGGATCAAGCGAAACTGGGTCTGGCTCTATTGGTGGTGTAACCAAGGATAAGGTAGCAAAGTGTTCTGCCAATCTCTAAACATCATAGAATAATGAGGTATCCGACATGGGAGATTCTTGGAAGAAATCATAGGGGATGGTGACAGTCGATGTGGGTGAAGGCGTGTCTTCTAGCATATCCATGTCAATGTACTCTTCCAAGGTGTGTGTTGGACATGGAGGAGGATGTAAAGAGAGATCTTGGATCTCATCTTCTAACATGTAGACAGTAGTTGAGTGATAACCTAGGCCGGTTTTGTCGGTAGGTGATCGGACACGAGGGTTAATGGGTGTACGTAGCCCTTGCTCATAACGGCCTAGTCCGAACCCATGCCAATGAAAGCATTATAGGTAGCGCAAGGCAAATTGAGGGTTGGCTAGGTGTGTGATTGCATCACCCAAGCTGGATTATGGTTGTGGAGAAGTTGGTGAGGGGATTAAGGAATCTACTCTCGCATACACAAAGTTGGTGTGGTTTTTGGGACTTCCTAGCTGTATGACAGTTCCAATAGTCAATATCGAGGCTGAGGGATGACCAAAATCTTGGGTAGATTGGATAGGGGTGTCACATACATGGGCATCACGCATGTTATAGTCTCATAAGCCATTTTTCATCATGAATATGGATATGCATGATGTAGCATGCTCTAGCGATTGGGGTGGCATATCCGAATTAGATGATGAAGGAGAAAGTTGGGATTCTCTGATGGTGGTAGTCGAAGGGTGTGGAGGTTGTTTACCCAAGCTGGGTGTTGGCTGTTTAGGTTCATGATGTTTGGTTGTTGTGGGTTGAATAGGTTGTTTGTTCTATGTAGGGGATGACATCGGTGCAGGTGCAGGGATGCACGGAGAGGTGAATGTCTTAGGTTTTGGTCAGAAGGGAAGGGGCGGTGTCTACGGTGTAGGAAGGATAGGGGCTTCCATATGCAAGGGTGAGGGAGGTAATGTAGTTGGTTGTGTAATGGGTGGTGATGGTGGTTGCGACACCATGGGTGGAAATTGGAATGGTAGAGGTTGAGAAGGTTGTGGAGGCCATAAGGATGGTGATGGGGAAGGCATAGTATCAACTTTAGGTCCTCTAGCAGATGATGTTAATGGTGCAGATATCGAGGCTTGTGTTGTCGATGAACATTGGGATGTTGAGGTGAAAATTGGTGAGGATGTCGATGCTCCTACTAACTGGTGGGAAGATACAAGGAATAGTTGGGAAGATGAGAATGAAGGTGCAGGGGGAAGGTCTACGATGTTACAAAACTTAAAGGGGTCTCCATCGGCTAGGACACAATGAATGAGTCCATTGTGGATGTACTTGAGGCAATGATGCAATGTGGATGGGACACACTGCATGTCTCTGATCCAAGGGTGACCAAGGAGAATATTGTATTGCATTTCTCCTTGAATTATGTGGAAGAGGATGGGGATCGTACGGATGCCTACGTGAATGGGCAGAACTACGGATCCTATGGTAGGTCTCATGGAACCATCAAAAGCATGCAGGTCTAGGGAAGGTGTGGCAAAATGTGCTGGAGGGAGGTGTAGGTGATGTAAGGCTACTATTGATATGATACTGATGGATGAGCCCATGTCAACGAGTACCCACTTGTAGGTAATGTCATTGATATTAGCTTGTATGTGGAGGGGAGGGTCGGCTCCTTCACCAACGAGTTCCGTTATCTCATGGTCATGAAAGCTAATTGATGGTTGAAGGCATCATGGGATGTTCCCTACAAAATTGACAAAAGCATTTGTGTCATGTGTCTCTAAGTCAATGGAACGTAGGATGTCATTCAATGCCTCACGATGGGGTTGAGATTGTTGTAAGAGGTCAAATATGGATAACCACGTGGGGGCATTGCATAGCTGATGGGTTAGACTACCATGGATGGTAATCACATTTTGAGGTGGTGGTGGTACGATGTTAGGCCTTTGTGGTGTTTGTGGGGACATAAAATGGATAGGAGGAGAAACAATAGGTGTTGTCTGGGGCGACGGGTACCATTGGTTTCTCGTAGTAAGGTTGATCATGCCTACTACTCCGCATGATGGAGGATCACGCTGGACATTGTTGACTTGGTGAGGAGGCACTGGAGGATTGTTTGGAGGTCTAGGGGGATTGGGTCCTCTATGATCTGGTAGAGGGTTTTGGAAGATCCCTAGGTTTTGGTTCTATGGGGCTAGCGGGTTTGCTACCTGAATAATGCCCCTATCGATTAGGTCTTGAACTTGTCCATGAAAGGAGTGACACGAATCGATATTATGGCCACGCTACCTATGAAAGGGATAAAAGAACTATTCATTGTAGTCATGATATTTGGGTGCATTTGGATCCAATGGGTGGATGTTGGGTAGAACGAGATGGTTACCCTCGTACAATCTATGGAACAGGGCTGGTAATGGTTCAGATAAAGGTGTAAAGTTGCATGGTGGACCCTATGGGTGCATACCATGGTACTACTATGGTCGAGGTGGGGTAGGCGTAGTAGCTTGGAGTGGTTGCGGTTGTGGCGTATAGGGTGGAGGAGTCGGTACTAGTGCTAGGGTAGCAGCTACAACTTGGTTGGTTTGTTGTGGTCATGGGTAAGGTTGAGTGGGTGTGGGTCTATTGAAGTGAAATTTGGAGTTGTAGTTGGTTTTGGCTCTCAACTTAATCTTCCTAGATTGCACTTTAATATCTTCGATCACTTTCACTTGTGATATAGCATCTTCAAAAGTACAACTTTGATGAAGTTGGAGGGATGTGGAAATATGTTTGTGGTAGCTCTTGGAAAAGAGAGTCACAAGCTTCGAGGTGGGGAGGCTATGGGTAAGATCATGAATAATCACTCTCCATATGGCGACAAACTCAGTTATGGGTTCGTCGTCTACCTGTCGTAAGGCATAGACATCAAAAAATGTGGTATTTTTCTTGATGTTGATGGAAAAGTGTTCTAAGAAGGAATTGGCCAGTTGTTCAAAGGTGTACAGGCTATGGCGTGGTAGCATGTTGTACCAATCCAAGGCTGGCCCAATGAGGGATAGGGAGAAGGTACGCAACATAAGAGGATTACTACTATGAAGTTGGTAACAGGATGAGCGGTAGTTGCTCACATGTTCTCTGGGATCTTCCTTGCCTCTATACTTGTCGAATTTTGGTATTTCAAAGTGATAGGGATAAGGAGGGATAGGAACGGATGGATGTACTGGCTCATTGCACAATTCATCATAGCAAGGCTTTTGTGGCCCATAGCTAGAAGTGCATAGGTTCAACATTTTGACTTCATCCCATAAGAGTTGAAGTTCAGGTGTCATGGGAGTCGAAGGTTGGGCTATGATAGGTTGACCCTGTGGATGCGATGGATACTGGTATTGTTGTTCTTCATAGTATTGTGGGGAATACTATTGTGCTTGATCATGATAAGGTGGGTACTGGGCGACATGTGTTGTAGTGTCTACAGGCACACTAGGTTGTGGGGTAGGCATCTATTGAGGATAATAGTACTATGATTGTGAGGCATATGGTTGCGGCACAAGTACTTGTTGGTTTGGGGCCTGCTATATCGGTTGGACCATAGGTGGTGATGACCAAACCGATGGAGGAGTAAAGAAGCTAGGTGTAGCTGGTGGTAATGTAGGTGTCGATGCTACTGGTGCTAGAGGTGGTCGAGATGAGGTATCAAAATACGGGATCTATCTTTGCCCTGGAGGGTAGGAAGTAGGGAAGCTAAACTGTGTGGAATAGTTTGGTTGAGTAGGTGCATAAGCTACTGGTGTCGGTCCATAGGTAGGATGGATATGGGTAGTTGGGGCCTGAAAAGGCATAGGTGGTGGTATCCTAAAGGTCATCGCAGGCAAAGGTGGCTCCAAGGGTTGGGTGTCATGCACTTCGGATACCTGTGAGATAGGCGGGAATGCTACTAAAAAGGTGGGATAAGCTACCGAGATAGGAGCTCGGGTTGAGGGGAAAGTGTAAGTGTATACTCCTACTTGGGTTTGCATCTCTTGCTCCTGAAGAGGCTGTTGGGAAGTACCCTTCGATATGGTGAAGAACGGCTCTTGGGAAGAGGATGGTTGGTACTCTTGTGAGGAGTATGGGCATGAGGTTTGAGGGAATGCTTGCGGTTCTTGCTGGGTAGGGATCTATTGTGCAGTTTGGAAGGATGGACTCTGGCTTCCTACAGTGGATGAGGATGGGTCAGACACCATTCCTATGGTAGGGGTGAATGATGCGACCTCGGGATGGGTACGGTTTAGAAGGGAGGAATCATTCTCAAACAGGGATTGAGATAAATTCTAGAAAAAGGGGTGTGCAAAGGTGGGTGATGTAGGCATGACCTCCTCATCTATGGTGAAGGCTGGAGGAGACTATCCTGGTGCTATGTAGATTACATGATCACAGAACGTGGTCGAGGGATTAGGTGAGGATGGGGCTGCAAAGAGCGGGTAATCCTCTGCGAGTGAAGTAGCAAGAATTTCACTCAAAGTTGATGTCTCATCATGAGGTGTCATGTGTGTGAATGGTACATCAGATTCTATGCATGAATCAGATGTGTCTATGATCTTATCCTTCATGATCGAAGGTGTAAGAGTAGGCTGACTAGAGGAAGGGGGTGGCCATTCCTCCATCGAGCGTGATTGCTCACGCGCTCTACTACGGGTAACCACAGGCATAGTGGCATGTGTGAATGGGCTTTAGGAATAAATCATGTGTGATGTGGACTTAACCGTGTCTAATGTAAGTGTGAATTAAGTGACATGTCATGTGTAGCAACACAATATATGGTGTAATGTGTTGAGACCGGTCTGTGATCATGCAAACAATGGTAGACCGAAATCAAATCTAAATGCTGAGAAAATGAGAGTGTTTTGTTCATTTTGTGTGTTATAATGTTGATACTCCCTATGTAGAATCATGGGTAATGGAGTGAATACTCTAGAAAATCGGGAGTGTCGTCAATAACAAACCTCCTGCAACACCCAAAGATGCACAAGATAGAATGGTACCGCAACGTGCGAATGGTGACCTGTATGGAAGGCATAGTAAAATGATATCCTAAAGGGGTGGAACTCACTATACTAAAGTGATTCTGCTAATATCCTCTCACGAGAAGAGGTGGCACTATCTGAGACATGCTAGGCATGGTCAACAACCCCATGCTTTCGCTTCACCCTCGGGTGGGCTTAGTCAAGAATGATAGTTACCAATTCCACAAATTATACAAGCCTTGTGGATGAAGGCGCTAATCCTATCCCACTCCGTAGGTAACCACTGGTGATGAAATCCAGGGCCCAATCACAAAAGTGGGGGATTTTTTGGTGATGAAATCCAGAAAACCACTCCTGTGGGGCTACTAGGTGTCTAGGGGGGTTGAGAGCTGGTGGAGGGTAAAACTCTGCCAGCACCAATCTCGAGTGATGGATTGGGGATGAAATCCAATATCACCACTTGTTTAAGTACCACGTGAGTGTGTGTGGGTTTGTGTTTCACTATCGATGTATGCAAGATAAGAAACTAGCTACTTGCCTTTTCAAAAGAAACTAACCCTAATGCCTTTTCAAAAGAAACTAATCTACTTTCGAAAGCATATAAACAAACAATCCAAGTGTATGGAGTGGAGGGGATTAGAACCCTAATTTGAACTTTTGAATACAAAAATTTCTCTCAAACAAAGGAATAAGGGATTAGGAACCTTAATTTGTTGTTAGAATGAAAAGATATTTCAGAAATGGAATAGGGGATTAGAAACCCTGATTTACTTGAACATGTATAGTTCTTTCTAACAATGAAAGCTATTAATGAAATGGAATCAACGTAGGCTTGTGCTACATGCAAGATACAAGGACATATGCAAACTTATTTGAGAAATAAATTTTATGAACTTGCTGGAAAGTTGCAGGTCCTAAAAATTTTAGAAACCCTAATGCTTTAACAACTTCGCAATGAAAGCAAGACTACCTTAAGCAATGATCATTACACTAATCTAGTACATTTTTGTATCCAAAACTCGCAACAGAGGTAGAATAAGGGAAAATACCTACATTATGATGCTAGCAGGGGTTTATTTAGACCCTGAGGAGGTTACCCCAACTGATTTGGGGGTTTTGAAGGTGTTTATGCTCAAATCATGACCCGGGTCATGAATTTGACCTAAATCATAGGGTGGGTCGTGAATCAGGTGCAGAGGCTTCAAATCAGAGAGCTGAGGGCCTAGGAGGGGTCCTAGGGCTTTGGGAGGTCTCTGTGAACAACATATTTGGTACCTGTAATACACAAAAATAGAGGATAATGTCATATTTATAAGGAAACTGAACCTAGCACTATCCATTGTGGGGGTCCCACCGGGCGTGCCAGAATGAAATGACCAGAAGTTGACATTTGATCTAACAACATGTAAATAACACAAGTCATTTAGAAACATATGCTTTATTCATTATCAAATTTGTATCGGTTACAAATAGGGAGAGTTTTCCCCTTTTCTTTTCATGAATAAACAATATAGGCCTGATGCCTCCTTCTGATGTCCCTCAGTGTAGGTGGGCTTCGTTGTATGTGGGCCACCATTGGGTTGTTGTTTTTTGGTGTTCCTTTCTTTCAAATCTGCTGCATAACCTAAAAGAAACTTGCAAGAAAGGGTCAATACATTGGGGGGCTTGCCCTAGTCAGGCCCCATATTTAAGAAGACGAAATGACTATAAAACTGTAACATAAATCCAAATAAAATGTGCAGAAGGTAATTATAGGCTGAAACAAAGCTTACCTCCCAAATTTGGGGTGATTTGGGGCTTGCAGATGTGATTCATGACCCGGGTTGTGAATTGGGGCCGGATTCGTAGGGCAGGCTACGATTTGAGCTGTGATGCTCTTCTGGTGAAATATCTTTGGTAGATCGATCCTAAGGCAGCTGGAGTGCCTCTGTGTGCTATCAGAATCCGATTGTGTGCATCGGGAAGTAACTGTTCAATGTTGGCTTTCCATTTTAGTAGAGTAACTATACTTTGTTGAATTAGGGAATCAGACTTAATTAGGGGTTTAGGACCCACTATTTATAGGCAAATGCAAGGTGCAGGGGGGGTTAGATAGACTAAACCTAGGTTTGGTTTTGACTAGGGTTAGGTTAAGAAATGCTATGTGGTAGCATCTCATTCTAAGTAGGAAATATCCTATCCTCACACATGTGTGAGGAAGGATTAGTGCTAATCCTAATTAAGCCTTAAGCATGTTTAGGGGAGGATTAAAAGAAAACCCTAGGAAACCCTAAATTGGCACATGTGGGAGGATTTGATTAACACTAATTATGAATTAAGAGTTAATTAATCCAATTTTGCCCTAAAAAGGGGCTTAAGTGAAGTCAACATTAAATTAGAATTTGATAATTGACTTTTAATTGATTTTACCAATTAATACCCCGTGGGGGTGTCAATTGAGTGTAAATGGGCTATGCATCACCTCGGGTTGTCGTCTGAAGGTATCTTGATGCATAAGATGTGGTTTTGTGGACTTATTAGGGTTTTGGACCTGAAAGCCACTTGTGGAAGTCTACACGTTACTATGGCAATCTATGGTGATCTATGCATGACTACACATGACTACAACCATCTATGCATGACTACGCATGTCTACGCATAACTACAATAGTCTACAATAGCCTAGGGATGCCTGGAATCACCTATAGATATGCAAAAATAGCAATGTGTGACTTTTGGGTGTCTACACGATCGACCTATAATAGATCTAGTTATTAAAATACAACCAACAAGGAGAAAGGTAAATCATTCTTTGTTTTGTTAATTTCAATACTTCCTCATTTTTTTATAGTAGTGTTGCATGATAATTAGGGTTTTTATTAATGTCTGAGGGCCTCATGTAGTGGACTCCTCCTAGTTATTACTAACTCTTTTCTTTCATCTTCTATGTGTATATTTGGAGATTCATCAGCATTGGACGATTGCTTTAAGCTAGAGTGGTTTGGAATAAGATACGTAGAAGCCCATTCAACTCTATTGGGAGTGAAACATAATTGAAGACACCACCATTTTTTGTAGCTAGGGTTTCAGAGAACCCTATAAATATTTGTAATAATTGTATCACAAGGGATTCTTACATCCACTATTGTAAAAATGGAGTTTTTAGGCTCCCCCATTTAATATAAATCTTATTTGTTGTGTAATATCTAGTTATTTGAATTCTGTTTTATTTAGCATTGCTTGGTGTCATGTTTTTAGCTTCACACTTACTTATCTTCTATATAGTAACCTTTATAGTTCTCTTTGAAAGTATATTCATTTGGTTCTGATTGTTGATGAATGAGTAGGGCATGGTGCAATTGTCCTCTCATATTTATATTTTTATCCTTCTATGCTTACATTTTTGGTGTACTGGTTCTCAATTTTCTTCAACCTATTTCTCTGTAAATATGTTAGTATCATTTTGAAACACCACAATATCTTGTAATATTTCCATTGAGTCTAGGATGTATGTATTTTCATGGATTGAACCTGTTTCTTTTATTCCATATTGATTCATAATGAGACATGTATTGATCCCATCCATATATCTAAAGTTAATCATATAGTTGTTTTCTACTAGCTTGCTTAATGAGATGAGATTGAATGTTAATCTAGGAACATAGAATAATTTTTTTAGTAGAAGATATGGAAATGAGTTTTTGGGTGTTACACATCCATATCCATGTATAGGATAAGTTTGGCTGTCTACAATTCTTATTCTGTAACCTATAGCAACTTCAAAATAGTCAAACCATTGTATATTTCCTATCATATGATGACTGGCTCCTGAGTCAATATACCACATGTGTTCATATTTTATGAATTGGTTCATGTTGGAGCAAGTTTTAAATTCATTGTATGACATTCCTTTACCCATTTGAAAAGATTGAATTTGAAGAAATGAGATAGAATTGTAGTATTTGTTATAGCTCCCTATATTAGGATATTTGATCCCTAATTGACGTATATAAGCTTGATTTGATAAAACATTAATCCTTAGGTTTGTAGGCTTCCTTATGTATCCCTATTAATGAGAGTATGAACACATAATTTTAGGTTTTGAAGAAATATTATATCTTCCCAACTTGATAATATTTGATAGATATTATTATCAAGTTTTGTAAAATACATTGACTCCCTAATGGTTTTGGAGTATGATATAGTGCTTTTGTAAAGTATAGTTCAATTTTGGTTGATTTTGTACAGTTTTTGTAAAGATAAAAAATCAAATTTTCAAACACCTTATTACTCCTATTGAACTAAGCACTTTTCAATTTTGAAGAGGTTTTAATGTTGGATTTATTTTGTGCCTTTTAAGAAATTTTGAGACAAGAAAATTATAAATTTGTAACCTTAAAAAAAAATCTTAATAACCTCTTCTGTAACCTTTAGGAGTTTATTCAAGTGTTTTTCATTTCCATAACCTTGTTTTATTTTGTAACCCTTATCACTCCCAAATTTGTAAAATTAGAAAATTAATAGTATTTGCAAAATATTAAAGAATTTAATCCCAAGTAAAATTCCTTATTTCTCCTAGGTTAAATTGTAAATATTATTTCAATTTTGTAAGTTATCCCTTATGGTTTTTGCTTTCAAAATATAATATTTGACCTTAGCTTATAACCCTTATATCTCCCTAAAGTGAAAGTAATATTAAATGGGATTTAAACCTTACCTTTGAGCAACTAAATATAACAACACTTTAATGTCCTCCTTTGGCACTAGAAATAATGCTTATGCTTTGGAATTCCCTATTTTTAATGATGGAACGTAGGTTATAAAAATATGGAGAGGTTTGACCTTCTAGACTAGGAGTTTTTAATGCTTCCTCTTCCTTCCTTCCATGCTGCACTTTGCTATGCTTTGATTGTGCTTTTTCCTATACTTGACTGCTTTGGACTTGAGCATATTTTTATGGAAGAAAGATCTTAAACTTTGTGATGAGTGTCACATCTATTATGTATGAGTGCTCCACCTTTATTAAAATAACTATTTACTTCCTTAATGCTTCTTGGTCACTCTGTAACATATGAGCACTTAGTTGGGCACTTGTGTGAGGCTTGTGGAAGATAACAAGTATCACCACTTCCTTGATATTATTTGTAACTCCTATGTGAAGTTTCTTAAGCGTTGAGAGATGAAATGACACCTTAGAAATTTTATGCAAAGTAATATTCAAGCTCTTTGCATGATGTAATTTGCTGTAACACTTCCAAGGAGAATATTATAACTCCTTTCATATGCCTTTCCTTGGCTTGATTTGTTTCTTGGATATCAAGCAATATTTTCTTTTGCAGGTGAATTGATGAGGTGATATGGAGCTTCAAATGGTGATTTTGGTGTTTCTTTTGGTGGATGATCTTATTAAATTTTAAGACCTTGAATGTAGCACCTTTTATCCTTGTATTCTATGCCTTCAACATGTTGATTCATGTGATTCTTTGTAGTGTAGATAGCCTCTTGTTATGTTGTTCATCCCATGTTGGTAGAAGTAGATTTTGATGCCTTCTATTTGTATACGAGCACTATTTTTATCTATGTAAATGCAGATTGATAATATCATGATGTGTGCTTTGATTTTGCAGGTTCATTCATCCAAGATATGTGGAGAGTGAGCCCTTTGAGTGGCTCCTTTTGCTATAGAAGAAGAGTGCTAACGTTCAACCTTTCTTGGTTGGCTTATCCTATAGATATTGTACCTTTTGATGCACCTTCAAATCTGATCTCTTCTTGCATATAACATATTGTAAAAGTGCAATACCAATAACCTTATATCTATATAAAACCTTCTTTATTGCATATTTTATTGCACTCTTTTCTAGGTCTAAAATTCTGGTTTTGTAGAAGATTTTTGAATGCAAATATGGGGGTTTTGACGATGTCTCTTTGACTAGACTCCTTACCCCATTTACTTGGATACTTTGATGATAAATACAAGCCCTTAATTATGTAGATAGAATCTTATTTATAGCTGTGATTTTTTTCCCTTTGTACCATGCAATTAACCCTGTAATGCTTTGGATTTGAGACTCACCAAGTATCAATATTTGAAGCTTATTTTTTTTGCCTTTAGTTAGTTGCTATTTGGATTGTACTAACCTATTTTGGTGGCTTTCCTTGGCCACTATGTATTGCAGATTTATGTGCTTTAATAGTGTCTTTAGACACTTGATTCAAATCAGATTTTGGGTCCTTATCAAGTACACAAAACTAATCCTTTTGAGAGCAATAGAATAGTGCAAATGAATCTAATAATATTTCAATTTTAATGCACTAAAAATTTCACCTTATCACTCTAATAAAATCTCAAGATAATGCACTTAATCAATTTACTGCAACTAATCAAGAATAATATGAAATGAACCTTCAATAATTATTCTACAATTTCACTACAATCAATATTGTAGGACTTAGTATTATTTTTCTTTTTCCAAAGTAGATTATAGGTAGTTTATAGATGTAATACTGAAATATAATCAACTCCTAATTAATGTGTAAATGAAACTTAAAAATAACTTTTCTCTTTTTGCACTTTTTGAAGACTATAATCCAAATTTTCTTATTCTTGCAACTTTAATCTAAATTAAGGTGCTATAAAACATCTGATAAGTAATCCAATTAACAAGTGTATTTGCACAAAAAATTGCTTACCTTTTGAAATATCCTATAGTTATTTTACCACTTCTATAGAGGATGTGAATCTTGGTTTCTAAGATCACCAAGTTGCTACTTCGAGTAGGATCTTGCAGATTTTTGTAGACTATCTTGAAAAACTCTTTCTTCACAAAAAACAATCTTGAACTTTCTTTCATGAGCCTAATATTTGGTGGCTTTTTCTTCTTTTGTGGTCTCCTCCTTCTGCTGTAGATTTAGAGAAGTATTTTTCTCTAAATTGATGCCTTCTTATTGTGAGAGGTAATCTTCGAATGTCCTATATTTGGTGAGCTTAGTTTATCTTCAAGTCTTCTTATCAAATTTTGACTTCAAGCAGGATATTCTTCTCAAGATTTTGAATGTCTTGAGGTATTCACTAGATTCTTCTTCTAGTATTTGGCACTCCTTACCAAATTCTTCTTCTCATATTTGGATCTCCTTGTGAAATTCTCCTTCTCATATTTGAAACCCCTTACCAAATTCTCCTTCTCTTGGGCTTGTTGTCGTATGGCAACAATTGTCCCAAGTCCTTCACTATCAGGGGCTTCTCCTTTGTAGTGCATTTCTCCAGTGAGTTCTTTTATGATTTCTTTAGTAAGGTTCTCCTAGCCTTTTACTGGATGCTCATTGAGACCTTCCAAAGGTATTTGATCTTAAAACTTCTAATGGTCTTCATTGAGACCTTCTCTTCAACCTTCTACTATTGCAAGTATTGGTGGTGAGATCTTCTTCTAGATCTCTTCATTTTTTCTTTGGGTCCTGAATTGATTTTGAAGAAGATACTCTTCCTAAATTTATTTTAGAAAGTTTCCTAACTCACTGAATCTTCTTTCCTTGCAACAAAAATATTAGTACTAAAATATTAATCTACTTCTAAATAAAACATTATTTTTGAATTCTTCTTTAGGATCAAAGCTTTTGGATCATTTTTTAGTATATAGGCTTCTATGGCATTTTTAGTATCAAGGATTTTGTGGCCTTTTTAGTATCAACGCTTCTATAGCCTTTTCAGTATCAAGGATTCTGTGGAATTTTTAGTATCAATACTTCTATTGAATTTTTAGTATCAAGGATCCTATGAAATTTTTAGTATCAAGGCTTCTAGGGTATTTTTAGTATCAAGGCTTCTATGGCATTTTCAGTATCAAGGCTTCTATAGCTGCTTCTTCAAGGATTATATGGTATTTTATTCAAGGCTTTTGTGGCATTTTTTTGTATCAAGGCTTATATGGCCTATTCTTCAACTATGAAATTCTTCAATCCAATAATGGAGATCTTTGGTCTTATGACTTCACCATGACTCTTCACAAAAATTCTTCTATCGCAATATTCTTCTCTTGCACAAGGAACTAATCTCTTCATTATGAAGTCATGCCAAATTTTGGGCAATAAAGTTGGAGTCTCCTAGGTTTCTATTGTAGGAGGAGTCCCAGTCCTCTAAGAATTAATTTTTTGTAACAAAAGAAACTTTAGGTAATAGTTAGCAAATTCAAAATATCCTAGATGATCTTAACTAGATGATTTGTCAATCTAGTGGATTGAATTTTGAGTCCTAGTCTTCACAAGTTTTTCTTGCAACTCAATGGAAAATACTCTAGTCAAACGTACTATCAGTAATTTTGGAACTAATATTTCTTTCAGTCCTCACTTGGTCTCTCCCTAATTCTACCACCTAGACTCTTTTAAGAGTTTTTGAAAGTGGCTAGTCCAGAAATGTAGTAGGTTAACAAAAAACTTAGGCTAAATAATAATGGTTGTTTTTCTATTGATATACTATGGCTAGATCTACCATGGCTTTGATACCATGGTTAGCTTTTAATGTAATAAGCACTGGAGATATCAATCACAAGATGTAGAATAATAGGAAAGAAAGTAAATGTACTAGATGATTTAAATATGTTGTAAATAGAAATAACGTAAAAGAATACAATGTAGCTATGGAGGAAATGAATACTCCATTAATAAATCTACTTAACTACATTGCACCCATCACCAATGGATGGTGATCTACATAGAATTGTACTATGCTCTAAGCTACACTAAATAACTATGTCCCTCGAATCTATATTTGTATTACAATGAGGCCTTTCTTATATAGGAAAATAGGTTCCTTGGCCAACACTCTACCTAGTTGTGCAAGGAACAACTTGCACATATACAACTTGCATGTTGACACTTGTGCATTTATTACATTGCATGAAGTAACTAGATAAATTCCCCCTAAATTAATCTAATGTCCTAAGTATGTACCTTGGAAGATACATTTACATGACCTAAATGATGTAATATACTCTATTTCTAATAGTATGGCCAAGAATCCTCAAAATCATTGGACTATTGGCTAGATAGATATTTTTGGAGGTGCTAGGTCCATGGTTTGAATCATAGGTACCATCATGTTGGTGCTTCATAAGAGGAAGTAATCTTATTTATGGTAGATAGTCTCTCTTCCTAAGTTTAGAAGTGGAGAGTTGGCTAAGGTTTTATGTTTAGCATTAGAGAGACATTAGTTTGAATCCCTCTAATATCTTTAGTTTATTTTCAAGTATTATAGATATTCATTCCCCCATGGAGGCCAATGTGGCTAATTTTCATGCCATATCTTTTAGTTTTTTGCATATTTAAAATAATTTATCCAATAAAAATTAAGGTAATTGTCAACGACTAGATGGATTAGAGGAGTTGATATGGAAAAAGGTGATTGCATCATATAAGGATGGAAAATCACCTATTATTCATGAGATATTATTTACCTTTTCCTCACCTCAACACATACTAAAATGGATAGAAATCGATATTTGATCCATTGATACAAAAAACATTATGTACTAAATGAAAAATTTGTATTTCATTAATATTGAAAGATATGTGTTACAATAGGGACATGATGCCCTTTATCCATTTCTTCTTCTAATAATGTTACAACAAGTTCAATGTCATCTTCAATCGTCCCTCAATGTAGGTGGGCTTATTTGCATGTGGGCCACTGTCGAGTTGTATTTGATGGTGTTCTTCCTCTTAATATTTGCTGAATAACCTGTGAATAACCTAAAAAATGGAGTTAGTATGTTAGGGGGCTTGCCTTAGTCAGGACCTATAATTAGGAAGATAAAATGACTATAAAAACATGATAAAAAGTGAAATAAAGTATGTAGAATATGATAAAACTATAAAAGGAAGATTACCTACCAGATATGAGGTGATTTGGACTTTTTAGAACTAATTCGCCACCCAAGGGGTGACTTGATGCCAAATTTGTGGGGCAAGGGGTGAATCGGACCCTGAGAACTATTCTACAAAAATCCTTTAGTGAGAAGATTCCTTGGCTGCTATAATGTTGCTATTCAGATTCATGTTCATTATATCATATACCGATATGCATTTGGGCAGTATTTATCTTCTTATGTCATAAAAATAGTGAGAGGTAATTAGGGGTTTAGGACCCACTATATATATAAAATGGCAAGGTGTAGGGGGGAGGGTTAAGGAAACTAACCCTAGACTGAAGTCCAACCAAGGTTAGGTTAGGTTTTGTGACATGGAAGTCTCATATTCCTTATAGAAAATATCCTATCCTCACACATATGTGAGGAAGGATTAAGGCTAATTAGGGTTAGGAGATCTTAAGTCAAATTAGGGGTTGATTAGGGTTTCTTAGGAAAATATCTTAGCTAACACTAATTACACACATGTGGGAGGATGTAATTAGTGTTGATTAAGGATTAAGAGTTCTTTTAATAAATTTTAACCTAAAAAGGTGACTTAAGTGAAGTCAACATTAAATTAGATTTTTGGAATTGAATTGTTAATTGTTTTTGTCAATTAATACCCTGTGGGAGCCTCAATTGAGTGCAAATAGGTTGTCAGAGGATATCCCAATGCATGGGATATGATTTTGAAGGCTTACTAGGGTTTTGGATCTAAAATCTGATAAAGTGACATATATGGGAGTCTACATACTGCTATGGAGAACTACGACAATCTACGCATGATTAAGCATGACTACACATGACTATGCCTGACTACACATGACTATGATAGCCTATGATAGCCTAAAATAGCTTAGGGATATTTGGAATTGCCTATGGATACATAGAAACAACAATGTGTGACTTTTGGGTGTCTACATTTTACCCCTTTTGTACTATATTATGTGAAACACAGTTTAATACAAAAATGTGAAGGGTTTGTGTAGAAGAAAAAGGGATAGAAGGGGAATGGAATCCAATAAAAGGTATGTAGCCACTCAAAGCATGACCATACAACATTGATCAATAGCCAAGAAGGAGAAGGGAAAATAATGGAATCTGATCAAAGGTATGTAGCCGCTTGAAGTATGACCATACAACATTGATCGATAGCCAAGAAGGAGAAGGAAAAAGAATGGGATCCAATCAAAGGTATGTAGCCACTCGAAGCATGAAATTACAAAATTGATCGATAGCTAAGAAGGAGAAGATAAAATAATGGGATACAATCAAAGTCATGTAGCTGCTCGAAGCATGACGATACAACATTGATCGATAGACAAGAAGAAGGAAAAAGAATGGGATCCAATCAAAGGTATGTAGCCGCTCAAAGCATGACCATACAAAATTGATCAATATCCAAGAAGAAGGGAAAATAATGGAATCCAATCAAAGGTATGTAGCCCCTTGAAGCATGACCATACAACATTGATCGATAACCAAGAAGGAGAAGGAAAAAGAATGGGATCCAATCAAAGGTATGTAGCTGCTCAAAGTGTGACCATACAACATTGATCGATAGCCAAGAAGGAGAAGGGAAAAGAATGGGATCCAATCAAAGGTATGTAGCCACTCGAAGCATGACCATACAACATTGATCGATAGCCAAGAAGGAGAAGGGAAAATAATGGGATCCAATCAAAGGTATGTAGTTGCTTGAAGCATGACCATACAACATTGATCGATAGCCAAGAAGGAGAAGGGAAAAAAATGAGATCTAATCAAAGGTATGTAGTTGCTCAAAGCATGACCATACAACATTGATTGATAGCCAAGAAGGATAAGGGAAAAGAATGGGATCCAATCAAAGGTATATAGCTGCTCGAAGCGTGACCATACAACATTGATTGATAGCCAAGAAGGAGAAGGGAAAAGAATGAGATCCAATCAAAGGTATGTAGCCACTCGAAGCATGACCATACAATATTTATCAATATCCAAGAAGGAGGAAGAAGAAAGAGGGAAGAATAAAGGGATAAAATGCAATGAAACAATACCGGTAATGGAAATGGATGATTGTGGATGCAACATAGTGATTTTTTTGAGTTCATATGACATTTTTGATGTCATACTAGTTGCTTGGGATAGGCAACTTTTGATTGCTTTACTATTGTGACCAGATCAGCATGGTCCAAAAGTATAAATAGAACAAATGCCTATTCAAATATTTGTTGTTGATTTATTGATGAGAACATGGCAACAAGTGTCAAACCATTTGAGTTAGTTAAAATTTGGATTATTCAAACATGTCATTCATTGTGTATCATGAACGCCAAAGTGTAGTCCTTCAAATGTTGTGCTAAATTAGTCAACCGTGTCATTCATTGTGTACCATGAATGCCAAGGTGACCTCTCCATTGTTACACACAACTCTCTTGATTTAACAAATATATGATTGGGATTTAGATTATAATCGTAAGATAATATTCAGCAAAAAATTTCATAGATAGAAGTGATATCCGTGCTTATGGATTTTCGGTTGGTTGGTTGAATGTAAAGCTAACTTTGGATATGAATAACGCCTCAAACAATGAATCAACAATGAGGTGAATGAAATGTGATGAGTTTATGATGTAGTGATTGATAAGATACCAATGCATGATGAATATGATTGAAAATTAAGTTAGAAGACAAATTTGGAAAGTTCCTAATGTTTTGGAAGACATGTGAATGATTTCCTAGGGTTTTAGGGGTAGTTTGGGTGATTTTGGGGTGTTTTAGCTAAGTTCACCACCCAAGGGGTGATTTTGACCTAAATCACCACCTAGGGGAAAATTGGATTTGAGTTCGCCCCTCAGGGGGTAAATACGGGATTAAAGCCTTTTTAAGCCCAAATTTCATTATAAGTGGTTCATTTTGATGATGGGAGACGTTGGAAAGCAACTTGTGGGAGCATTTGATGGCATGAGGAGAAGACGATTAATAATGTTAAGGGTGACGATGATGAGGGGACGTAGGGTAGTTGGAAGTAGGCACAAGAACCCATTGATAAGTTTCCTTTATATTTGTTTTTGAAGCTATTTTATTTTTTCCAAGAAATGTAAATGAGGGGGGAGGTTTTCATCCCATTTTAAATTTTTTTGTAATTTTTAATTAAAATTTGAACACATAGTGATAAACAAGCCAAATGGGTATCCAAAAATATGATCTATTTATGAATTGGACTTATTTTGGCACCTATTTGACCAGGTGAAGGGTAGAGTAGGTGTGACATTTGACCGTCTATTTATGAAGCAACGGTGTACTAATATTGAAATGTTATTACATTTTGTTTGTAAAAGTAAGAAATGGGTATCTCGTTATGCGATTGTTATATTTTTTCATTTTCATTTGGTGTGATTTTGAAATGTGTTGCTTTTAGGTGTAAGGTAGTAAAATTTGACTGTTAGATTTACCACCTTAGAGGTAGTGTTTTTGAAAACCAATGAAAATTTTACTATAGAAGGGCAAAATGGGTATCCAAAAATATAGTTTGTTTTTGTAGATGATTTCATTTGGCCTGATTTTGATTTACATGCCAAGATGTAGATAGTGTTAAATTGAAAATGAGCTGTAGGGATCCCAATTTGTACTGTTTTCAACATCTGTTTGAACTTTCACCATGAAATGGTAAAATGGGTGTTTGAAAATGTGACTATTATTTTTTTTTGCCTTCGTTTGGCATGTTTTTAGACTATGTTGTGTTTGAGTGTAAGGTAAGAAACTTTGACCGTTAAATTTGCCACATTATGGATAAAATGTTTAGAAACCAACAAACTTTTTACTATAAAAGGGAAAAATGGGTATCCAAAAATAATATTTGTTTTTGTATATATTTTTGTTTAGCCTATGTTTGAATTGCATTCCAATTAATAGTTAGTGTTAAATTTGAACTGAGCTATTGAGAGTCCAAATTATACTATTTGTCACATCTGTTTGAACTTTTGCTATGAAATGACAAAATGGGTATTCAAAATTGTGACTGTTATTTTTGTGTTGTGTGTTTTGGTATGTGTTCAATTTGGGTATTTATTTGGTTAATTTGTCCTGGAAATTCATGTATATGAATTTTGTCGACATATTTACCACTAAGTGGCTAAATGGGTATTCAAAAATGTATTTTGTTTTTGTATGTTGAATGAATTGGTTGTGTTTTGAATTTTATGCCACAGTGGGTATGTGGGTAATTTAATTATTGGCTGTTGGGAGGCAAATATGTACTTTTTATCACATCTATTTGAACTTTTTCCATGAAATGACAAAATGGGTATTCAAATATGTGATTTTTTTGTTAATGCCTTTTGCCATGTGATTTGTGCACTAATTTTGTCTTGAAGTGTGTGTCAAATTAAAAAGTTTTAATTTGTAAATTTTGATTGATGAAATTTTATTTGATTGCATTGTTATGTGGATGACTAATGTGTGTCTCATTGTGTTTTTTTGTGGATGGGCAGGTGAAGATGCTTGAGCCCCATCATCGAGTGAGAAAAATGAAGGAAGGTTTTGAGGAGTTGATGAACACATAGGAGGAGCTAGATTGGTTAGATGACATGCATTTCTGAGGTGTGTGGGAATGTAAGAGTATCCACACCAATAGAGCATATGTGTTTGTATTGTGTGAGCAATGGGACATGGACAAGAATACATTTGATTTTCCTAGTAGGGAAATGACCATTACTTTGGAGGATGTGTATCAGGTATATAGACTATCGATTGAGGGTGTTCTGTGAGAGTAGTCACTGATGAAAGTAAGGAGGCTATGCTAGAGATATTATTTGGGGCAGAGTGGGGGGACATTGATGTCTAAAATATTGAATGAGTGGCTATGACTAGAGGATAAGATATATGATCAGAAGCGTATGGCCATGATGATGATCTCTACGTATGCCTTACCTGATACGTCTGGGGTGTTGTACACCTATAATATGTTAGATGTGGTGAGTGATATGGTGGAGCATAGGGTTGTGTTTGAATGGGCACCTACACTATTGGCCCAAGTTTACTAGGAGTTACACGATGTTGTTCATGGTAGGAGGATAGGATTGAGTGTGATTCTCTTATTGTAGGTGTGGGTATGGGAACATATAGCTATCGAAAGGCCCTCATTATTGCCTCCCCCTATGCATGTAGAGGGCAAGGAGTATTTTCCCTATGCTTTGAGGTGGAGTACGAAGGTGGAGCAGGGTATAAAGAGGCCACATGAGGGTGATCCGCTATTATTGAGGGGTAAGTTTGGAGGCTTGAATCTTGGTGACATCAGATGGAGGCCTTGGTTGGGTGGTGTACGGTGGAATGAGTATGATGAGCAGCTACAAGCCATATGACATGGTAGATGGTTAGTGGGGTAGTATACACGATAGACTGAGTATTTTTAATTTGATAGAGTGAGGCACCAGTTTTGCTTGTGATAGGATGTGCCAGGGGCTCCTATAATTTATTTTA
This sequence comes from Wollemia nobilis, assembly GCA_028583015.1. Lineage (NCBI taxonomy): Eukaryota > Viridiplantae > Streptophyta > Pinopsida > Araucariales > Araucariaceae > Wollemia > Wollemia nobilis. Next base: position 12,689,797 of record JAQPPZ010017222.1, read on the forward strand.
GGTAGCAAGGAAATAGAGAAGAGCATACTATGGTATTACCTTGGGTTGGGAAGAGGGATCCACCTGACTACCCTAGATGTGGAGGATGTCAAGATGACTCTAGAGTTCGAGGCTTGGTGGGCACTATAGAGTTAGGAGTTTGGTAGAGGTGTGGTTGATCAATGGGTGGCACCTGATGTTGGGGAACCTCCACTAGAGGGGAGATATAGTAGGGGGATCAAGCTAGGGTAGAGGATGTGGCTGGCGATGAGGAGGAGGTTCCTCTATGATGAGGCCAGGAATTGCCTCATCTATGAACACTTTTTGGATACATTCTACTTATTTGAATCACCCTTTTTATTATGTTTCTATGCTAATTTTGGGTAAAATGCATTATGTAATGATATTTGCATATTCTGAAATGTTAAGTGCATATATTCTGTTTTACTGTTTATTTCTACAGTTTCACCTATTTTCAGCTAATTTGTCAGTAGTAATTTAAAATCAGTAGTAATTGTTGAGTGTTTGGTGCTTAATAGTAGTATTCCTCTGTTTGAGCTAATTCAATTGCAAAAGGCACCAAAGACCTTGTCCCCTATAGCTGACTATGCAGGAAAATAGACTGTGACTATGACAGTTCCAGCCAGCTATACATATACAATAGGGCTTGGAAACAGTCACTCCAACACATGCCACCAATGCAAAAAGGATGTACAAGATAAAGGAAAACATTCTAGGTGGTCAAATACTTCTTCCCTACGCGTTTGGAGCATGAAATAATAATTAAATGTCACTTCCTATTATTTCGGAGCAGTGCAAGAATAATAGCGCAGGAATAGGGAATAGCGCAGGAACAACAGAGGATGGTCAAAAAGTGACAGATCGATAGAGGAAAGTATTGGAAATTGACCAAAAAGTTGCCCCAACTCATATTAACTGATTTCCTCAATGAATGCAGCTCAATAAGGTTGAATGGATCAAGTTTGACAAAGCAAGCTCATGCATTTTAGGAAACAGTTGTGCAAACAGTTGTAAATCCCTGCAAATCAGCAACCAAGCATATCAGCATTACATTATAAATAAGAAAGCTCCCAGCACGGTTGAGCATATAGAGATATAGGCATATAGGCATATAGGAGAGAAATAGGCAATAGAGTGCAGTTATTTCTGTAGCAGAACAGTAATCTGCAGGTTTTTCCTGCATTACTGTAATGCATTTCCAGATGTAATAAAAGGTGCAGTTTTCAGTTATCAATTAGCATGTTGAGTTGATGATTAGCATTTAAGTTTCTTTAGCATAACTCTTCACCTTCATCTGGTTCTAGAAGCAAGGGCCACTTGCAGGACCAGAGGAAGGCATCTTCTGACAGAATACATTGCTAATTTCTTGCTGCAGCAGGTTAGCAGAATTCTGCCAGTTTTCACTTCTTTAGCAGCTTTAAATTCAGATTTCAGTCTTGACAGCATTTTTCCATCATTCCATGCAACTTCAATATTTTTGTTTCAGATTTGCAGCAACTTCAAGTTTTCTGTCATTTTCCAGATTTGCAGCAATTTCCAGTTTTCTGTCATTTTACTGTAATTTCCAGATTTGTGACATTTTCCAGTTTTGCAATAGATGATAGTTTGAATTTCTAGATTTAGAACATGCTCAGGGAATTGTAGTTAGTTTATTTTTCTGCAACTGTGTGTGATTTCAATTCTGCAATTTACCTTTCTGTTAAATTTAGCAACATTTCATTTTTTGCTATTTCAGATTCTGCTTTTCTTGCAAGTTTTAATTCAGCTTTATTTTTTGCAATTTGATTTCCAGTTCTAGGAATTAGAGGTCACACAAAAACCCCCAAAAACACTAACTGTTCCACCAATAAAACCCTGTTCTTGAATGAATTGAACCTACAACTGTGACACCTTCTATCGTATACAGCCTTTGGACACCACCCTGGATTGACACATATAATGATTAAATGATGAATGAACAACGACACTCATCATTTTTGGTGCCATTTTCGGGGACAAATAGGCGTTGTTAGAAAAAGTGAAACAGGTCAAGCATTGTGTTACAATCCTTGAAATACTGCATTTCAGTTTATTTAGTGAATAGGCATGAATGCATAGGCCAAGAGACGAAAGAGGGAGGTTTATCAGGACTAGTTCTGAACCACCAAGGCGTTCTTCATGATCAGATGAAGAATTTCTAGAGCAAGAAATACCTTCTTCACCAACTGAAGCTTTGGACAGATTAGAGCAAGAACTTTTTGCAGCACTTTCTGCTAAACGTTCCCTTAAGTCTGAACCATCCACATCAAACTCAAGAAAGAAAACAACTATGGCAGCACCCCCAGGTGGATATGATAATCTTGATGATCCTCCTAAGACTTTTGAGTATCCCATAAGATTGGATCCACTTCTAGATGCCCCCATGAAAACAATTTCTCCATCCATATTGCCAATTTTTAGGGGAACTATTTCAGAAGATCCTGATCAATTTTTGTTTGAATTCAAGGTGTTATGTCAAACTTATGACTACATAAATGATAATCAAAAATTGAAATTGTTTCCTTCCACACTTAAGGATGCTGCTCTCCGATGGTTCATGAGCAATCTTGAACCTAACTCAATCCGTACCTGGGATGAAATGGAGACTGCATTCTTAAATAAATATCAGGATTATTGTAGAGTAAGAAACAGGAAAGATGAGTTGTTTAGGATCAAGCAAGAAGAAGATGAAAGTTTAGAGGATTACCTTGATCGCTTTGCCTTTGTCCAAAAGAGATGTGGTCCTGTAGAACCTGATTTCTTAAAGCCTATCTTCTTAAGAGGATTGCAGGATGAATCTAGGGAAGTGTTAGATTTAATGGGAAAAGGAGACATAGATCAACTTGACCTTGAAGATATTGTGGAGTTATGTAGAAACTATTCCCGCACTCACCAACGGAGAAAGAAAAGGAATTCTGGCAATAATGACATAAAGGAGTTGATGGAGGAAATGGCTAATTTAAAAACTGATATCCTTGTTCAACTCAATTCTGCATTAGGTGAGAGAAACACAAAATCCAATTCTACACCACCTTTGGCAATTTATTGCCCAAGGTGTAGGAGTAAGCATGCCTTGCAGGATTGCCCCCTAAACAAAACTTCTATTTGTGGAATTTGTTCCAAGGAACATTCAACAGATAAATGCCCTTTGTTGCCTCATCTAAAATCTATTTTGGGCACCCAAATAGAAGAACTCAATGCTATTGGGCAGAGATCTGGTGGTGGTTATGCACAATATCCCAATGCTCCTAGATTTCCAAACTGGGGACAATCTCCTTGGAATATGAATATGCCATGGGGACAGGCAGAAGTTTCTGCACAACCTTGGAACCAACCTTGGACAGCTCCTCCAGATTGGTCACAATCTGGATGGATGAACCCACCTTGGCATACCATGCCTCCACAATGGACACAACAAGGACAAATATGGGGACAACAATATCAACCCTATCAAGGACAACAATATCAACCCTATCAAGGACAACAAAAGTATCAGGGACAAGCTCAAAACTTGTTGCCTGCTCCTAATCCCAATTTTTAGGGAAGAATACAACATCAACAAACTCAACCAGTGAAACAACCTCCACTCCCAGCTCAGCCTGTGACTAACCCAAATAATGCCAGACAAACAACCCCTATTTATGAGGCTGAGTCTGAAGACACTGTTGCAGTTCATGTACTTGACTGTAGTAACATCCAGCTGCGTTCAGGAAAGATTTTATCTGAACCTGTTCCACCCACCATTGAAGAAATTAGTGAGAAACAAGAACCTCCAAATCAAGAGGCATTGCAACAAAAACAAAAAGAAGAAAAAATAGCAAAAATGCAGGAATCTTCTCCAGTAGCCTTACCATACCCTGAAAGGTTTGATCATGTTGATACTACCCCTGAATCAGAATTAGTAACAGAACTCAAAAAGATGTCAATTTCTCTTCCTTTGCTGCAAGCAATAAGGGATGTGCCTTCACTCAAAAAAACTATTCAGGAGTTATGTATCAAGAAACCTGGTAAAAAGAAGGCCTTTCCTAAAACTGTTCAGGTAGAAGGGAAATTAGCTGATCTATTGGTTGGGAAACTAGTTCCTCCCAAGTATAGTGACCCAAGTAGTCCAGTAGTTACAGTTACTATTGGAGTGATGCAAATTCCTAATGTGCTAATTGACCTTGGAGCTGCAATTAATGTAATGACTAAAGACACAATGCAAAAATTGTAGCTCCATAATCTCAGTCCTACCACCACAGTCTTGGAAATGGCAGATAGGTCAGTAGCTAAACCAGAAGGTATCTTAGAAGATGTGGCCATTAAAGTCTCTTCGTGGGAATATCCTGTAGACTTCTTGGTGTTGCAGCCTAGAACTTCAGTCAATGGATACCCTATCATTCTAGGACGACCTTGGCTGGCTACTGCAGCTGCATTTATAGACTACAGGTCAGGGGAAATGACCATTTCCAATGGTATTGACCTGCAGAAAATTTCTTTGTATCCACCAGCTCAACCTTCAACTAAATTTTTTGGACAAATTTGGTATCCTGAATCTGATGAAGAATAGAACAAGAAACCATTGCTACTTTGGCTACAGTTGTAGTAAAAGAACATATTGAGGAAATCACAACACCTGGGAGAGAAATATTTGAGAGTGAAACTGTCCTAATTGAAACATTACAATCAGAAGGACTAACTGATGATCAAACTCTTGTTCATCGGTTGTTGTGGCAAGAGGAGGAACAAAATTCTGAACTTCTGTCATCCATGCCTAATCAGGAAAGATCATTCATTCTACCACATGGATGGCATCATCATCTCCTTAACACCTTCAAATGTCCTCTGATTCCACCAGGTATCATTTCTGAGATAGATTCTAGAGTATTTCATACTCTACAACCACACCATTGTCCATTAAATGCATTAATCAGTAACTATGAAGCAGCTAGTTCTATCTATCCAGGGATCAAACAAATTGAAATCCAGCCAGGTAAATTTTTGAACATTAATAGCTGGCTAACTGAGAACCAGGAAGCCCAATTATTTGTAGTCCTACAAAAGCATGTTCAAGCTTTTGCATGGAATTATAAAGACATGACTGGAATTCATCCTGAGGTATGTACACATAGGATATATACAGACAACGTAAAACCAGTAAGGCAACCTCAGAGACGTTTGAATCCTGCTCTAAAGGAAATTGTGAAAGAGGAAATTGAAAAACTCTTAGATGTTGGATTCATTTATCCAATTTTTGACAGTAAATGGGTTTCACCACTGGTCATTGTTCCAAAGAAAAATGGTAAAATGAGAGTATGTGTGGATTATAGGGAGTTGAATAAGGCCACACATAAGGATCATTTCCCATTACCATTCATAGACCAAGTATTGGATACCCTTGCTGGAAAGAAATTTTTCTGTTTTCTTGATGGTTTCAGCGGGTATAACCAAATTCAAGTTGCCCCAGAAGATCAGGAAAAGACTACCTTTACATGTCCTTGGGGAACCTTTGCTTACAGAGTTTTACCCTTTGGGTTATGTAATGCTCCAGCAACATTTCAGAGAGTTGTTTTAGCAATTTTTTCTTATTTAACCAATGAAAGTGTTGAAATTTATATGGATGATTTCACAGTATTTGGGGATAGTTTTGAATATGCATTAGAACAGCTTGAAAAAGTGTTGATTCGCTGTGAAACATACCATCTCTCTCTTAATCCTGAGAAATGCTTCTTAATGATGGAGGAAGGAATTGTTCTAGGACATCATATCTCTTCTTTTGGAATCAAGGTTGATCCTAAGAAGGTTGAAGTCATCAAAAACCTTCCCCCTCCACAAACTCAGACTGATGTACGCAGTTTCTTAGGACACATTGGTTTTTATCGTAGATTCATTGCTAATTTCAGTACCATAGCAAATCCCATGTTTGCTTTGCTCATGAAAGATTCTGAATTTGTTTGGTCTTCCGAATGTCAAACTTCTTTTGAAGACTTGAAGGAGAAGTTAACCACTCCACCTGTTTTAAGAGGTCCTAATTGGGAGTTACCCTTTCATATTCAAACCGATGCTTCCAATAATGCTATTGGAGCTGTGTTAGGACAGATTGAAAATGGGGAGCATTATGCTATATATTATATCAATAAAAACTTGACAGGAGCTGAGAAAAACTACACTACTACTGAAAAAGAATTCTTGGCTGTAGTCTATGCTATTAACAAATTTCGACACTACATCATAGGGTATCAAGTATTCATCCATACAGATCATACTGCAATCAAATACTTGATGAATAAACCATTGGTTAGTGCAAGAATTATTCGTTGGTTGATTCTATTGCAGGAATTTGATGTTACCATAGTAAACAAGCCTGGGAAATCTAATGTAGTTGCAGATTTCTTGTCAAGAATACCAAATGCAGATACAGGGGAAGTTGTAGAAGATACCTTTCTAGATGAAAAGTTGTTTGTTGTTTCTGTACAATCTCCATGGTTTGCGGACATAGCTAATTACTTGGCTACAAGGAAGATTCCTCTTCACTTTACCCCTAAACAAAGGAAACAGTTAATCAAGCAAAGCTCTTCTTTTAAATGGATAGAAGGATTACTGTTTAAATGCAGTCCTGATCATGTTTTACGTAGGTGTATCCGCCAGGATGAAGCATATGACATCCTACGGGCATGCCATGATGAACCATTAGGAGGGCATTATTCAATCAAAAGCACTATTCGCAAAATCTTGGGTACCGGATACTATTGGCCATCTTTGCACAAAGATGTAAAAAGGTACGTAAGACATTGTGATGCTTGCCAAAGAATGGGAAAACCTACTTTTACTAGTGAAATGCCATTACAACCTCAAATAGGAACAGAACCATTTGAAATATGGGGTTTAGATTTTGTAGGACCCATTAATCCTCCTTCCAAAGGCAAAGTACATATCTTGGTATGTACTGATTATGTTACCAAATGGGTAGAAGCTCGTGCCTTTAAGCATGCTCGTGAAGAGAAAGTTGCTGATTTTCTGTATTCACAGATTTTTTTGCATTTTGGAGCCCCACAATCCATCACCACTGATCAAGGACCCCAATTTACTTCAAAATTTGTTGAAGCCTTCACTCAACTCTATCAAGTCAAACACAGAAAATCCTCACCTTATCATCCACAAGCCAATGGCCAAGTCGAGGTGACTAATAGAGAATTAGAATGAATTCTGACCAAAACCATAGTAGTCCATAGAAGGAATTGGCTAGACAAGTTACCGGAAGCTATTTGGGCTTATAATACCACGTGGAAATCCACCACTTGGATTTACCCCATATGAATTGGTCTATGGAAAACAACCTCTTTTGCCTATTGAATTTGAATTACTAACTCTTCGAACTGCTTTGGAAGTAGGTATTGATCTATCGTAGGCACAAGAAGATCGTATTCTACAACTTGATGCATTGGATGAACTACGCATGGATGCCCTACATCAGACGAAGATGATCCAAGCACAAAGGAAGATGTGGCATGATAGTCACATTCAGCAGCGAAGATTTTAGCAAGGTGACTGGGCCTTGTTGTTTGATTCACAATACAAGGACTTCCCTGGAAAGTTGCAGACCAGATGGCTTGGGCCATACCAAATTGAGGAAGTGTTTGACAATGGAGTTGTTCGCCTTACACCTATCGATGACTCACAACGCAAATTGGTGGTAAATGGACATCGTCTTCGTATGTACCATAAACCACAAAACAAGGAGGAATTTCTCAAGCAATTGGGAAGTTTGGATGTACACATTTGGGAAGAAAGCTCTTCTTCCATCTCGAATTCAGTAGAATGATACAAATTATAAAAAAAAAAAAAAAAATAATAATAAATAAAAACTCAGAAAGTGAAAACCTCTTTGAGGCGCTCCTGAGTTGGGTTTACATGAAAACCGGGGTTTCGGCATGTTTACCTAATTGGTTTCACCCTCATTGTTCCATGACCATTGTTTCACCTATTTTCAGATTGCACCTGCCTTAGTTCAAAGATTGATTAGCTGGAAATTTCAGCAGGAGCATCCTAAAATGTAGATAAAATGGTTTTAACAGGTATGTGTCTTTTCATTTTCTGAATAGAGTAAATCATTAGTATATAAGTGTATATATCCTTGATTAGTATAAAGCATGTAAAAAGGGGAATCAAAAGTAGAAAGTGTTTTACAAATGCCTCTGCCTAATTCTGCTCTAGAATGCAAAAGTGAAAACTACGTCGGAATCAGCAAACAGAAAGCGCAGGAATAAACTGTTTTATTCCCAAAGCGCAGGAATGAACTGTTTTATCCACTAAGCGCAGGAATGAACTATTTTATTCACTAAGCGCAGGAATAAGTCATTAAGGGTAGGAATGGGTTTCGTGTAAAAATTTATGACACGTGTCCTGCGGTGATTTATTTGGTGGAAAATGGAAAGTTCAAGTCTTGGATTTCGTGCAGCACGTGAAAGTTGACAACCATAACAAAATCAAGCAAAAATTAGGGGTTGACGACATCGTAAACACTGCCATGACATTCTGCATGTTTCGAAGCAGTTTCGATGCTGAAGATTAAAAAGCCCTAAAAATAGAGAACACGTCTAAATTTGCTCACAATAGCGAGAACATCAACCATGGGGAAGTTGGTGTAGAGGAACCAAGAACATGGCACTGGACATGATAACAAATTTTGAGTCCCCAAACTATTTACCAATGGTAGGTACAATGAAGACCTAGCCTATTGGATGACTCAGTGTCATCAATTAGAGGGGAAAATTGCAACTTTGAACTCTGCCACAACCAAACTAGCAGAGAAAGAAATAGAAGTCAACAGGTTGAAAACACAGGTAAAAGATGTATGTCAAATTGCAGAGTATGCAATACAGTGCAGAAGACCACCTAGGTTCTACAACCTCCTACTCAAGGAGAGGTACCTACGTTGGTAGATTATGAGACTGGTTTCTGAGCTCCCTCACCAGTTGACCACTCCTACAGAATTTGTGGAAGCCTTTGTGCAGAGTCCAACGGAGCAGCAGAACTTATTATGTGAGTTATTCTTACATAACTTCTTTTTGCCAATAGAGAGTATGTTTTTGCCTCACCTGTATACAGGAGATTTACAACTGAGGGCCTTTATGTCCACCTTACAAAATCATATTTATTGGGACTCAGAGAAGAAGATAGCTAAGGACTTAGAATCATAGGTAGTTTTACTTGTCAGGCCTGCTCCTCTCAATCATAGGGACTGTACCAGCAATCACTATTCCTTCATGAGGGATCCTAGAATGAGACAACTTTATCTAGGAAATCTGCAAAAAGGTATAACTCAATTTCAAAATTTTTGTGCAGATTTCTTTGATGATGTTGTGGCAACATGTAAGAACAGATGGGGTGAATTGTCTATCTCCCTACAAAAATGGGAGCCAATTTCTCCCACTAACCTATTTTGGTCAAGGAGAAGGGCAGAAGGTATTATACACATTATTTCAGAAATCAAAGAACATTGGATAGGGCTAAGATACAGAATGCCCATAGTCATCACTCCTGTCCCCTATTTCTTTGATAATGATCCACAGCCTGATGAGCACTTCCAACAATGGTTTCAGTCTATAAAAACAGTCAGTGGATTCTACAAAATTGGTGGTGCATTGTTAAAATTTCATGAAAGATGTCTGGATCTGGACCTATGTGCCTCAGTAGCTGCACAAAATGCATGAGGACATGCATTACCATAAGTTGGGAGGAAAATGATGAGGCCAGGAATTGCCTCATCTATGAACACTTTTTGGATACATTCTAATTATTTGAATCACCCTTTTTATTATGTTTCTATGCTAATTTTGGGTAAAATGCATTATGTACTGATATTTGCATATTCTGAAATGATAAGTGCATATATTCTGTTTTACTATTTCTTTCTGCAGTTTCACCTATTTTTTAGCTAATTTATCAGTAGTGATTCAGAATCAGTAGTAATTGTTGAATGTTTGGTGCTTAATAGTAATATTCCTCTGTTTGAACTAATTCAATTGCAAAAGGCGCCAAAGACCTTGTCCCCTGTAGCTGACTGTGCAGGAAAATAGACTATGACTATGACAGTTCCAGCCAGTTGTACATTTACAACAGGGCTTGGAAACAGTCACTCCAGCACGTGCCACCAATGCAAAAAGGACGTACAAGATAAAGGAAAACATTCTAGGCGGTCAAATACTTCTTCCCTACGCGTTTGGAGCATGAAATAATAACTAAATGTCACTTCCTGTTATTCCGAAGCAGTGCAGGAATAATAGCACAGGAATAGGGAATAGCGCAGGAACAACAGAGGATGGTCAAAAAGCGACAGATCGATAGAGGAAAGTATTGGAAATTGACCAAAAAGTTGCCCCAACTCATGTTAACTGATTTCCTCAATGAATGCAGCTCAATAAGGTTGAATGGATCAAGTTTGACAAAGCAAGCTCATGCATTCTAGGAAACAGTTGTGCAAACAGTTGTAAATCCCTGCAAATCAGTAACCAAGCATATCAACATGATATTATAAATAAGAGAGCTCCCAGCATGGTTGAGCATATAGATATATAGGCATATAGTCATATAGGAGAGAAATAGAGCAATAAGAGTGCGATTATTTTTGTAGCGGAACGATGATCTGTAGGTTTTTCTTGCATTACTATAATACATTTCTAGATGTAATAAAAGGTGCGGTTTTTAGTTATCAATTAGCATGTTGAGTTGATGATTAGTATTTAAGTTTCTTTAGCATAACTCTTCACCTTCATCTGGTTCTGGAAGCAAGGGCCACTTGCAGGACCAGAGGAAGGCATCTTCTGACAGAATACATTGCTAATTCCTTGCTGCAGTAGGTTAGCAAAATTCTGCCAGTTTTTCACTTCTTTAGCAGCTTTAAATTCAGATTTCAGTCTTGACAGCATTTTTCCATCATTCCATGCAATTTCAACATTTTTGTTCAGATTTGCAGCAACTTCAAGTTTTCTGTCATTTTCTAGATTTGCAGCAATTTCCAGTTTTCTGTCATTTTACTGTAATTTCCAGATTTGTGACATTTTCCAGTTTTGCAATAGATGATAGTTTGAATTTCTAGATTTAGAACATGCTCGGGGAATTGTAGTTAGTTTATTTTTTCTGCAACTATGTGTGATTTCAATTCTGCAATTTACCTTTATTTCAATTTAGCAACATTTCATTTTCTGCTATTTCAGATTTTGCTTTTCTTGCAAGTTTTAATTTAGCTTTATTTTCTGCAATTTGATTTCCAGTTCTAGGAATTAGAGGTCACACAAAAACCCCCAAAAACACTAACTGTTCCACCAATAAAACCCTGTTCTTGAATGAATTGAACCTGCAACTGTGACACCTTCTATCGTATACAGCCTTTGGACACCGCCCTGGACTGACACATATAATGATTAAATGATGAATGAACAACGACACTCATCACTCTATGATGGTCATAACAACACTTGGGGAGTGCAGGGAGCACCCAGGGAGTGAGGGTAGAGGAGATACCCATAGATGTTGATGTGACTATGGGGTAGGCTATTGGAGTAGAGGATGATGGAGGTGGGGCTACTACTATGGGTAACATAGATGATACCGTTCATATTGCTACATTCATGAATGTGGCACAGTCGATTACTATTGATATCCTTGAGAGGCGAGATGTAGAGGAGGAGGCATGGGGGCTAGGAGATCAGGTTTGAGAGTTGGAGGTTGAGCTCCATAGATGATAGGAGGCTACCGAGGCTAGATATTCTAAGGTAGTAGTTGAGATGGAGGAGATGAGGACCGTGATGGCAAGGTAGACCATTGAGAGATTAGTTTGTCAGTTGGCTGTGGAGTTTGCTAAGAAGATATTGTGTGAGACTGCTCTGATAGTGCATGGGATCCCACTACCTAATTATGATCAGGTGGTATCATAGTATGAGTCCAAATCATGAGTACGAACACCTTCACATCAGATCTAGTGTAGTGTTGCTTTGATAGGATAGATTGGTGCTAGGGTTGAGGTGCAAGATCAGCTTGCTATGAATCCAGTTCCAAAGTTTAGGGCAAAGTTAAGTAGGGTTACAGAGATGCAAGTGAGCCATGAGGGATGCAGGGAGACTTCTGGTGGGAGTTAGGATTTCTATGTATTGTAGCCTACAGGAATTTTAGATGCTAGATGATAATGGATATGGTCCAATATTGTAGCCTTCAGTCATTTTGTATGGATGATATATATATATACATTTTGATTTTGGTTGTGATATATACATGTATCATTTTGATGGTTTGAAATGTGTTCTTTTTATGTTTGCATAGATAGAGTAACATAGTTTTTAGGTATTTATGATAAATATATGTACATGTGTGCTATGGTTTAGATCTATTATCATTTAATGGTATGAACACATTGTAGAGAAGTATGCATGATTGTATTTCAAATTGAGTATGATGTAATGCCAGATGCAATTTTGTAGTAAATACATGTAAGGTGAATGTAATAATGTGTTTTGGGATTGAAATGCATGTAAGGGAATGCATAGCTAAAATATGGACTAAATGTATATGACATAGACGCATGGATTCATGTATGGACGTACTAAAATGCACCAAGGAAGCACTTGTATCATGGTATTTACCTGTATGGATGTGGTCCATTCACTTATTTTAGGAAAGTTGGATAATGTAAGGTATGTGTAATGGATTTGACCAACATAGTTGTGACAATTCAATCTCAAACCCTCAGCTATACAAGTGTTTTTGGCAACTTATAACTTAATCGGGCTAGTTCAAAATCTATCATGGACCTATGTGTATGCATGTGTGAGGTTCATTTATCCGTTTTGAGGGAAATAGTATTATCCTGTTGTAGATGTAACTGGACTAGCTAGCTCATCTGTCTGCAATAGTGATCTATACAAAAGCATGATACTAATTTTACAGATGTGTTACCACTTGTAAGACTATTCCATTGGTAGGTAGGCTCTTGGAGCCTATTGCTAGTGATGGAAATCATCCCATGGTGTTATGTTGAACCTAAGGACCAAAGGAAATAAGCATAACATGGGTGATATCAAGAGGTGTTTCCTTTTGTTTTATGTCCCTCATCTAGTGTTGACCTATTTTTATGGTACTCTTTTATTTTCTTTTCTCTTTTTTTGGTTTGGTGCTCTTTTGTATTCTTGTGGTGCTCTTTTGTATGGGTGATGAATTTTGTTTTCTATCCAATCATTTATTTTTTCTTATGCTTGATCGCTTTGTTTATCCCCAAGTCATATGTTGACCATGCAAGCGATAGGGTGAGCAGGGTATACCATTCGCTAGATGGTGATATCTACTCAAGATGTCCTCTTTCCTAGACTCAATTTTTTTTAATATGTAACATGTTGTGTGTGGTCCATGAGAGAAGTTGAACCAGCCTAAAGATCCATAAGAAGAATGTATAAGACTCGGTAGCTATGGGTAACACTGGGTTTATTGAACTACAAAGTAGTCAAAGTTGAACACGACACCTATGTATACCCTGATTCTAAAAAGGGGGAATGGAAATCCAGGTGGTGATGCTAAAAAGTGCATGTGTTACTCCTGCTAAGGTGCATTTTGGGGGAGAATGTACAAACATGAATTAAAATTTTAAATAAAAAATATATGGATGTGTAATGGATGTAAATGTAAATGATGCAAGTGGGGGAATGCAATATCTACAAGAGGAAAGTCATGACATAAATATGGAGTTTGGAAAATTTATCTATGGATGAGTAAAGTGCGTTATGATGAAAAAAAGTATGATGCTGTGATCATGGTTGCCCCAATGTGCGGGGTGTGTGTAGTGGGTGCATAAAATATGAACTGTATAGATGTATGTAATAATCACCAAAATATGGAAGATGTAAAAGTGGAATGTACATATGGAATAAGTGAGAAGAATGTACATATGGAAGAAGTGAGAAGAAATAGAATTTGGTAACCAACAAGATAAGGGGATTACCAAAAGCCAATGAAGATAGAAGAGAAGAATTGAGTCAGCATGGATAAGAAGTATAAGAAATAATATGAAACATAACTGGAACTACTGTTAGGCAAAGTGGCATGGATCCGATCAGGAGTGGGATGGTAAAGTGATGATATAGCTGGGATTGTGATTGTTACTGTAGTTGGATATGTTGTGAATATCATGGGAAGGAATTGTTAGAGTGTTGTGAGGTGGCAAGGTTTTGGGGATAATGTGACATGGAGGACATAGAAGTCAGCTAAATAGGATGGAATGTTTTGGTGATGGGGTTCGATCACCATACAACATGTTATGCATCAAGTTCTTGAATGATCAACATTCTTCAATGTTATGACCTGGTTGGTGATGATATATGCAATATTCACTTTCATGGTAGTTACACGATTTAGAACGCAAGGGGTCTATGGGTCAAATATCTAGAAAATCAAGGAGAACCTGATGCATGAGATGGTAATACATTTCTAACAATGTCATGAATGGAACTAGCATGGGGTAAATATAAATCTCGGTTGGAGGTGATGAAGGTAGGTATACGTATGGGAGCATGTATCGAGTCCTATATGGGTCGGATATGAGATCGAGGGGTGGATTTGTATGGAGGAAAGGGTTCATGTGTCATGGGAGAATGGCATGGGTGCACATGGTAATGATAGTGGCTCATCTATAGCTCTAGAGCCTCGATGTAGGAGAAAAGATGTTGTATCTCATGATGTTGTGGTGATAGTGTTGGTGAAGGTGGTGATCAAGGCCTTGACATGTACGATATGGCTTGGTATGCATAGGAGGATGGAGAGGATATTGATGATGAGGAGGAAGAGTGGAAAGGCCTCGAATACTGGAGAACTTGCTAGGAAGGCAATATTTTTAGGGGAGAAGGTGATGTCTAGAGTATGGGTGGCATGGGAGATGGCCCTAAATGATGGTGCATGTGGGATAGAGGTATGCCAATGGAGGCATCTTGGGTAGCTTGAGTAGTGCGGGCTTGCAAATCTTGGGCATAGGTGGACTCACCATTAGGAAGTGGGGTGGGTAGGCATGAAGGGTGAGCTAGATGAGGAGTGTATCCTCTATTAGGAGGGTGATAGGCTCCTAGGGGATGATGGGGATGATTCGTTGGTGAATAGTAATTTTTAATATTATCAGACAAGGGCGAGAGGGCGACCCTTGTTCTTGGGGATGGGATGATTCCTCATTTTCATCAAAAGAGGATAGGGAGACCTAGTTGTCTTCGAAGTAGGGTGAGTAGGACAAACCTCGATGGTGATGGGAATGATGTTGGGGTGAGGTATGATGGCTTGAATGGGATGAATGCGAAGATTGCCTAGTGTGAAGGGTAACTGGTGGTCAGGCTAGGTCAGTCGGTGTGATCGGTACATGTGGTTGTGGATGGTCCTACATGGTGATGCATGAGGATGTTGTAGTACTCTCCTACTTATGATGTGAGTCCTTTAAAAGGAAAAATAAATACCCATAGCATAAAAATTACATAAAGAGGAAAGTATATGTATAGTGAAATAATAAAGCAAAGTAACATATCTACACAATGATGTGCTTAGTGATTTAATACTAGTAATGTGTAGCACTCATAATGGTGAATGTGTTTGTATGGCATGCATTAAATACATGTAGGTGCAAGATGTTGATGGGTTTAGGATCATTAAGGCCTTCAATATTGGCCAGAAGATATGCTCCTAAATTGTATTTGTGTGTAACAATGAATGGGCCCAACCAGTTTGGGGTAAATTTATCATGCTGCTGGCGAGGTTGACTCATGATTTGTTGGTTTTCCTTGAGAACCACGTTATTGATTTGAAACTCACACTGATGTACCTTACTATTGTAGGTATGGCAAAAGCGATCTTGGTAGACTTGTGTGTGCTCGATTGCATGGATGGGATGTTCATCAAGAAGTGTTAATTGATATAGATGAGCTTGGAGAGCAATGTCATCGTCAATGAAATTCTTCATAGATATTCTTAAGGAAGGTACCTCAAGCTCAAGGGGCATGATGGCTTCAACCCCGTATACAAGTGAAAAATGTGTTACCCTAGTAGGAGTATGAATGCTTGTACGATACACCCATAAGGATAGGGGTATTTGATTTTACCAGTATCAATGAGATTCTGCTATGATTTTATGAATGATGGAACATATGGTTTTGTTTATGGATTCTACCTGGCCATTACCTTGAGGGTAGTATGGGGTAGAAAAGCTATGATGTATATGGAATTTGTCAGATAGATTTTTTCTTAAAGGATTTCCCATTATCTA
Source organism: Wollemia nobilis (assembly GCA_028583015.1). NCBI lineage: Eukaryota > Viridiplantae > Streptophyta > Pinopsida > Araucariales > Araucariaceae > Wollemia > Wollemia nobilis. The sequence continues at coordinate 12,706,076 of JAQPPZ010017222.1, forward strand.
AAATGATTTAGGAGGGAATTCCAAAATGACATATGATGTGATCTGTAATGAATGCTACGATTTTAGCTCCTGTAGTTTGGACTAGTGGGATGGCTTCAAACCACTTGGTAAAATATTTTGTTGCAGTGATGATAAATTTGTGGTTGCTTGAGGAAGCTGGTGTAATCTATCCAATTAGATCTAGGCCCCATTGGGATAAAGGCCACATGGAATGGATAGGTTGAAGTGCTTGGGATGGTAGATGTGTTAGGTTGGCATGTTGTTGGAATTTGATGTAATGCTTGACATACTCGCAACAATCATGATCCATTTTGGGCTAGTAATAACCCATACAAAGTATACATTTGGTGATTGCCATGCCAATAAAATGTCCACCACAAGTACCGTCATGGATTTCTTGTACAACCCATTGTGATTCTTGCGATTCTAGGCAACATAGGAGCATGTCATCATAGCTACAATGGTAAAGGATGTCCCCCAGCAAGGTGTAGTGGATCACTCTTTGTTTGAATATTCATCATTGAGCATGGGGTAAGTCATATGGTAGGAAGCCTAGTTTTATGTAGTCCTTAATTTGTGAAAACCATGGGTTGTGGGGTTCAGTGTTTACCACATACACACCAATATCATCTATAGGAGGAGTGGGTGATATAGCAGATCGAGTAAGCGTATGGATACAAATTTTATGTCAGATGTCAAGTTTTGTAGAATGAGGTATCCTAAGGAGGCCATGGTATCTGCAAAATAGTTTGATGATCACGGAGCATATTTGAGGTCATACCACTCGAATTGAGATAGGATTTATTGTGTGATTTTCTTATATTGCTGGAGGATTGGATAATTGCATAGCTAGAGTTCCTATACTTGATTGACTATTAGGAGTGAATCACCTATGATGTGGAGGCATTTTTTGTGCAAGTGTGCTTGTTTTAGTCCTACGATTAGGGCTTCATATTCTACATTATTATTGGTATAGGGAAAGTTAAGTTTGAATGAAAAAGGGAGAGGTTCTCCTTTAGTTTTGAAGAAGACAATGCTTACACCCCTAGCATGTAGATATATAGACTTTTCAAAGAAGAGGGTGAGGTCAGTTATGACTTTGGGTTTGACATATTCTTTAGCTTCGGTTATGTGGAAGATAGAATCATCGGGAAGCTAAATGAGGAGAGGTTGATCATCAATCAAAGGGGCTTTGGCCAGTTGGTTGGTGATGACCTACCCTTTTATGGATTTTTGAGATATGAATTCTAGGTCGAATTCAGTAAAGAGCATAATCCACTTTGATGTGCGTGAATTGTGATAACTCTTGTTCATCATGTACCTAAGGGGATTGTCATATAAAATAACAAAAGTTGTGTGATTTAACATGTAGTGTCACAATTTATGAGTGGTGAATATGACTGCTAAGCATAGTTTTTCCATGTATCCATATATTTTCTCATAAATGACTAGTGTGCGACTGATGTAGTATATAGCCTACTCTTTGTTGAGCATATTATTTTGAGCTAGAAGTGTACCTAGCACAAGCTCTATAGCTAAAATGTATAGATTCAATGGTAACTCTAGATGCAGTGGTGACATAACTGGAAGTGATGTAAGGTAGGTTTTGATAGCATAAAATGCTCCTTGATAGTTATCATCCCATTTGAAGTTTACTCCTTTTTGTAGGATATGGTTGAATGGTTGGCATTTGTCAGATAATTACGCTATGAATCTATGAATAGATGTGATTTTTCCCTGGAGGCTACGTAATTACTTTAACATGACAAGAGGAGGTATCTCGATGATTGATTTCACCTTACTAGGATCAACCTCAATGCCTCACTAGGAGACAATGAATCCTAGTATCTTGCCCGAGGTAACACCAAACATGCACTTCTTTGGGTTCAAGCACACGTTGTGTTCTAATAATCGATCAAAAATGTGATAGAGATCTTCAAGATGGTCTGCATATTTCTTGGATTTGGTGATGAGATCATCTACATAGTCTTCCACATTTTTGTGCATCAAGTCATGGAAGATATAGGTCATGGCGCATTGGTAGGTTGCCTCAACATTTTTAAGGCCAAAGGGCATGACCTTATAGCAAAAGGTCCCCTAGGGTGTTGTGAAGGAGGTTTTGTGTTGATCAACTGGGTTTATTTTTATTTTATTGTATCCTGAGAATCCATCCATGAGAGAGATCATCTCATGGATTGTTATGGAATCAACAAAGGAGTAAATGTTAGGTAGGGGAAAATTGTCTTTGGGATAGGATTTGTTTAAATCGCAAAAATCTGTGCAAACATGAACTTCTCTTGATGGCTTAGGTATAGGGACCATGCTGGATACCCACTCAGGATAGTCGATGGGTGCAATGAAATCAATGTATAGGAGCTTTTGGATCTTAGACTTCACTATTAATGTAATAGTTGGATGCATGCATCGTAACTTTTGTCTCACTGATTTTGAATTAGGATCGAGTATGAGATTATGAACCACTATGGCAGGGTTAAGTTCTGACATGTATTTGTATGACCATGTGACAACTTGAATATAATTGCAAAGGAATTTTGTGAAGACCATGCGCTCTTCGGGTGAGAGGCTAGTGGCCAGTTTAAGGATGTGGGGATTTTTAGGATCATCACCAATGCCAACATCGATAGTGTCTTCAATGAGCATGCAAGATCCATCACATAATTGTTCGGGGATGGGGATGAGGTTAAGGTCATCGATGGCCTCGTTGAACTCATATTTATCATCTACATAGACGTCTATGTGATGTACTTGAGGAACTTGGGGTGGCGTGGATGAAGAAGTGTTTTCTGCTCGTAAGACATGAGGTGAAAGTAGGAAATCTTGAGGTGCTGGTATAGGTGATATATGCATGAGATCTATAAAATTTGGATTTGGGGTATCATCTCAAGCCTACTGGTGACTATAACGGAGGGGAGAATGTAAGTCTACCTCAACCATGTTGACCAATGATATGGGCAAAGTAGGTGGGGAAGAATATGGTGAGGAAGGTTTGGTGGTTTGTGCATGCTCTAAGAGACTCAAGGGAGGTCGTAGGATGATTAGAGGTGAGCGAGGATGAGTAGCTACTCTTTATAGTTGCCTAGGTATGGGCATGAATGTGGCTAAGCGTATCGATGATAGCTCAAGAGGGACTATGTCAAGCTCTATTGGTTGTGCATCTAGGGATAAGGTAGTGAAGTGTTCTACCAATATATTAACATCATATAATAAGGATGTATCAGATGTAGGAGATTATTGAAAGAAGTCATATGGGACTATGATGGTAGAATTGGGTGAAGGATCATCTTCTAGCATATCCATATCGATGTACTCTTCCAAGGTGTGTGTTGGACGTGGAGGAGGATGTAGGGATAAATATTGGATCTCATATTCTAATGTATAGATGGCAGTTGGGCGATAACCTAGGTCATATTTTTCTATGGGTGATCAAACATAAGGGTTAATAGGTGTACATAGCCCTTGTTCATAACAGCCTAGCCCAAACCCATGCAAATGAAAACACTGTAGGTAGTGCAAGGCAAAGTGAGGGTTGACCAGGTGTGTAATTGCCTCACAAGAGCTAGATTATGGTGGTGGAGAAGTTGGTGGGGGGATCAAAGAGTCAACTCCTACATACACAAAATTGGTATGGTTTTTGGGACTTCCTAATTGTATGATGGTGCCAATGGTAAGGACCAAGGCTGAGGGGTGACCAAAATTATGGGTAGACTGAATAGGGGGGTCACATACGTGGGCATTGTATATATTATAATCTCTTGGTCCATAATTTGTCATGAATATGGATATACGTGGTGTGGTATGCTCTAGCGACTAAGGTGGAGTATTAGAATCAGATGAGGAAGGAGAAAGTTGAGATTCCTTGATGGTAGTGGTTGAAGGGTGTGGGAGTTGTTCCCTTGAATTGGGTGTCGATTGTTCCTATTCATGAAATTTTGTTGTTGTAGCTTGAACAATATGTTTGGTCTATGTTTGGGAAGGTATCAATGTAGGTGTTGGGATATGTGGAGAGGAGAATGTCCTAGGTCATGGTCAAAAGTGAAGAGGAGGTGTTTGTGGTGTAGGAAGGATAGGGGCTTCTGTATGCAAGGGTGGTGAAGGTAACATGATATGTTGTGTAATGGATTGTGATTGTGGTTGTGGCATCGTAGGTGGAAATTGGAATTATAGAGTCTTGGATGATTGTGGAGGCCATAAGGATGACGATGAGAACAACATGCTAGAGGTTTTGGATTCTATCGAAGATGGTGCTAACGGTGTAGATGTCAAGACTTGTGCTCTTGATGAACATTGCGACATTGATGTGGAAGTTGGGGAGGATATCGATGCTCCTATCTATTGATGAGAAGATACAGGGAACAATTGGGAGGATGAAAATAATGGTATAGGAGGAAGGTATGCAATGTTATAGAACTTAAATGGGTCTCCATAGGTTGGGACACAGTGAACAAGTCTATTGTGGATATATTTGAGGCAATGGTGTAATGTGGATGGGACACACTACATGTCTCTAATATAAGGGTGACTGAGCAGAATATTGTATTGCATTTCTCCTTGAATGATATGAAAGAGGATGGAGATTGTACGGATGCCTATGCGAATAGGTTAAACTATGGATCCTATGGTAGGTCTCATGGATCCATTGAAAGAACACAGGTCTAGGTAAGGTATGGAAAAATAGGTTGGAGGGAGGTTTAGGTGATGTAGAGCTACTATGGATATAATTCTAATGGATGAGCCTGTGTCAAAGTACCCACTTGTAGGTGATATCGTTGATCGTGGCTTGTATGTAGATAGGAGGATCTACTCCTCCAATGAGTTTCATTATCTCATGGTCATGGAAGCTAATTGAGGATTGGAGGCATCGTGGGATGTTTTCTACAAAATTGAAAAAGGCATTCATGTCATGCATTTCTAAATTAATAGAACGTAAGTTGTCATTCAATGCCCCATGATGGGGTTGAGACTGCTATAGGAGATCAAATATGGATACCCATATGGGGGCATTACATAACTAATGCGTTAGGCTACCATGGATGGTAATCACATTTTTAGATGATGGTGGTACGGTAGTAGGAATTTGAGGTACTTGTGGTGATGTGAACTATATTTGTGAGGAAACGATAGGTGTTGTCTGGTGATATGGGTATCGTTGGTTCCTCGTAGTAAGGTTGATCATACCTACTATGCCACATGATGGAGGATCCTGTTGGACATTTTTCACTTGGAAAGGTGGTGCTGGGGGATTTTTTAGAGGTCTAGGGAGATTGGATCCTCAATGATCTGATAAAGGGTTTTGAAAAATATCTATGTTTTGATTTTGCAGGGCTAGAGGGTTTGCTACTTGAATGGTGCCCCTATAGATTAGGTCTTGAAATTACCCACAGAAGGAGTGACATGAATCAATATCATGGCCATGTTGCCTATGGAAAGGACAAAATAGCTACTCATTATACCCATAAGGCATGGGTATATTTGGATCCAATGGGCAGATCTAGGGTAGGATGAGATGGTTTATCTCATCCAATCTATGGGAAAAATTTGGTAATGGTTTGGATAATAGTGTGAGGTTGCACGATGGAACCTATGGGCACATGCCTCGGTATTGTTGTGGTTTACATGAAGCAGGAGCATTAGTCTGGAATGCTTGTGGCTATGGTATAGGGTGGAGGAGTCTGTGTTGTTGCTAGGGTAGCAGCCACAAATTGGTTGGTTTACAGTGGCCAAGGGTAAGGTTAATTTGGTGCAGTCATGTTGAAGCAAAATTTGGGCTTATAGTTGGATTTAGCTCTCAACTTAATATTTTTGGATTGAACCTTAATGTCTTCAATCACATTTTCTTGTGAGATGACACATTCAAAAGTGTAGTTTTTTTGAAGCTATAGGGATGTGGAAATGTGTTTGTGGCAACTATTGGAAAAGAGTATCACAAGCTCCAAAGTGGGGAGGCTATGGGTGAGGTCATGGATAATCACTCTCCATCAGGCAACAAACTCGATGATGGGTTTGTCATCAGCCTGTCGTAAGGCATAAAAATTAGAAAATGTGGTATTTTTGTTGATATTGATGAAAAAGTGTTCTAAGAAAGAATTGGCTAGCTACTCAAAAGTACACAAGCTATGGCATGGGAGCATGTTGTACCAATCCAATATTGTGCTCAAAGAAAATCAACATAATTCAAATTTTTTGCCACACCTGCGAGACAAATTTATGATAAACTGGATAGGCCCCTACATAATTTTAGAAAATTTTGGACTTAGAGCATATCACCTAGCATCATTGGAGGGTGTTGAATAGCCTGAACCTCTCAATATCATCCATTTGAAGGCATTCTATACATAAAATACAAAAACAATCAAATATACATAAAATACAAAAACATTCAAATATGTCAAAATTACAAACAAATCATAAAAACGTAAAAATCAAAAACTAAAAATGCTCCAAGGGTATCATCACGTCGCTTGGTCACCTCAATAAAAATGCTCCAAGGGTATCCTTATACCGTTTGGTCAAAATTTTATGACAAAAATGCTCCAGGGGTATCAGCATGCCACTTGGTCACCCTAACTAAAAATGCTTTAAGGGTATCATCACGCAGCTTGGTTGCCTCAATCAAAAATTCTCCAAGGGTATCCATATACCACTTGGTCAAAATTCTATGATAAAAATACTCCAAGGGTATCATCATGCCGCTTGGTCACCCTAATAAAAAATGCTCTAGGGGTATCATCATGCCTCTTAGTCAATTCAATTGAAAATGCTCCAAGGGTATCATCACACTGCTTGGTCAAAACCTAAAGGTCCCAAAGACACCATAAGCCCTTTGGTCACAATAAAATAAAAAATACAAAAACAAAACTACAAAAATATTTGCATCCATATGCATTCCATAATTGCATCTCATTAAGCAATCATATCCATTGCATCTGCATATGCTATGATCGCACTCTTACAAACAATGCCACATTTTGTATCACAACCATAAGCATTCAAGTCCATCTTCACCCATCCATCCATGTGTGTAACTGTATTTTTCAACACAACCACCTCTTGTTGCTATTAGTACTAAGATAAGGTTTTCAGTCATTCAAATAGGCCTAGTGGTCCTATCAGCCTTTGAAGAAATCCATATTGATCAAGAGAGGGTAAGGCCTAGTCATGATAATACCTTAGGTATTCAGGATCCCACCACTAATTAACATACTAAAATCCTAGTTTGTACAAGGGAAAGATAAAAGCTACAAAATTGGTCTAGGTTACCTTAAGTGAAAAGGGTCTTCCTTGCTTATCCCCCTATGTGACTGGTTCAAAGGTGCTGAGAATTGGCAAAAGGACAATTTATGCCCTTCCTAGTGAAAACCCTTGCTTTGATCAAAACAAGCAAAATCCCTTATTCAAGGAAAATTCAAAAGAGTTATTATCATCACTACATAAATCCCTTTGCTTTTATTAAAAAAATCAATCATCATCTTCACATAAGTCCCTTGCTCAAGAGAAAATCAACCAAAGATAAACAGTGATTTTCATCACTAAATATGAGCAAGTATCCCAAATGAAATGAAGAAAGAAAGGGGGAATGGAATTTTAATCTCTAAAATTCTCAGCATAAGTGTACTCTAAGTACGATGATATATCTATTACAATAGCACCTCATATTTTTATAGACCAATATTTGCATGTGGATGAGCTAGCTTTGGGTAACCCAATACTGCCTAGTGGTATAGTCCTACTAAGTCCAACATAGGATCAGATGAACACTTGAGGATCCCCGATATTAGCAATGGGATGAAAGAATCCCACCTGATATCGGAGGAAATGCTTGAATTCTATCTAAATATATTCATTTGCACACACAAGGATAATGAATATCTAGGTCCATGATGAAAGCCTTGCTTTTCAAAATTCATGCATGATCAGTATGTAGTTGTTGATAGGGTAACTAGAGTGTGTGAATCTCGGGAAAGCCTTAAAAATTACTACATAGAAACAAGACATTCCATATTATAAATCACTACATACACATCACATCATTTCATCTCACATTTGAAGGTGTAAATAATTAATTTTTATTATTATCAAATTTATTGTTTACACTCATGAGTGTTATACTTTCTGTGGTGTCACCAATTAGATTGTTAAACTCATATCATATGCATACCTTATGTTTTAAACAATTAAAGCATATAGGTTCATTCACATTATATTAAAAACCATATAAGTAATGCATTACACATCATATTTTACCATTTACCATAACACAAGTTAAATGCACACAACTAAAAGCAAAATTAAACATGCATTTAATGATAACATTACATCCATGAACACATAGTTCACCCATTTACATATAATATTGCATCATTGCGTCCACATACATCACATCATAGATCAGCCATAAAATCATGTAGGCAATATCCATAAGCATCACATTATATAACCATAATCAAAACATGTAAATCCATATAGGCATTCATATAAGCACACATCATAAATCCATCATTAAATCAACTCATGATACATCACAACATATCACAATAATCAGATCCATATAAACATCTACATAAGCATCCATCTCAATATCCACATCACCATAAATATCACCTATCATCTAACACATATATCAACTCATCATAATACCATAATCACATCACATAAATAAAACAAAAACAAAAGCAATAAATAACACACATAATGAGTCATAAGGTAAAGATCTCATATCTAAATATGCGTCTCAATGTATGTCTAAATAGATGTATCAAAAGACATCTCAAAATAAGTGTCTCAAGTATATAGATAAACAAAAATACCCCATGGTCCATAGTCATATAGGTTAGCTGACCTCAAAAATAAAACCAAGTGCATCATTAATTAAATACTAGGCCTATACCCCCTACAACACCGCCCCCTGTGGCAGGATCTCTAGGAGAATGGTGTGACCTAGACCCTGCTGGTCTCTTAGTATGAGTTCGGGTCCTCTGAACAGGTCAAATAGAATACTATCCTACTGTAGAGCTCCTACTGACATGTGACCCACCTGTAGCTCCTCTCTCCCTAGGGATAGCTCCTAGCCTCCTGATTTGCCTTGAGAGAGCAGCAATATGGGATGCATCATTAGAAATCTATGCATCATTTGCATCCATTAAATCTTGCAGATGCCTAATATCATCCTCTAGAGCTACCCTTAGAGGATCCTTCATAGTAGGAGGATCAACAACAACTTGCATCTGAGCAGCTCCTCCCATAGTGGCATGTAATGCCTATATTTGAGCTGAGAGTTGCACTATGGTAGCATCCCATTGAGCTATGATGGCATTACACTATTGCACCTAGATCTTGGTCGACTGGATCTCAGCCTCTACATCATGCAACTATACCCTAAGATAAGAATATCTCTCCTTAGGCTCCATCTCATCTGCCTCATCCTCCTTAAGAGCCTCATGATCCTCTACTGCCACCTACTCTATCAGTTGACCCCATGCCTTAGTCCTAGCATGAATCTTGTACCCTTCTAGATCTACCCCATCTCCACCATCATCCTCACAGCCCAGAATACCATCACCATGCCATATCTGGTCTCCCCATCACTGTGCAAATGCCTCTGTAACTCCCCTAGTGACTCCTGGGTCAACTTATGGGGAATTCTCCTCATTTTACAATTCTATGATCCACAGCGAGGGCAGGTCTCTCTATACTATGAGGTACCTATAAAAAAATGGAACAAGAGGTACATCTTGCTACAAATCATACTTATGAAGAACTTGAGAGTAGAATAAATTCTCTTGAATGACAAACTTATAGCCAATGATACACCGCTCACATCACATCCTAGCTATGAAACTAGTCATATCATCTCAAGAAGGGCACTCATGATACGGGTGCCATATAACATCTCCAACCTAGAGTCCAATAAAAGTAGTAATATAATGGGACAAATACCCTACAAAAGGGTGGATATTATGCTCCTCATGCTCTTGAGCCCATCTAGTAGTATAGCACTACATCTGAGTATCAATCATTGTGATCTTCGTAGGGAGCCCTTTGGGGTGATCTACACGGATATGCTCCCATCCATATATTTTTAGGAGAAAACTACATGCAATGCTGACATGACCCCTTCAGTGGATGTGGTACAACTCATCATAGCATTGGGCAAGCAAGGACCTCCCCCAGGCATAGATAATGGGCTCCTCACTATCCATCAAGTCCTAAACCATCGCAAGGAGGTTCCACAGGAACCTCAAGCCTAAAAAATCTGGGATGAGAATGTTGTTTATGACCATAAGTAATATTGCATGCCTCTCTATGAAGACATGCTCCCTACACTAGCGTATAACAAACACATCTCTAGATTTGGTATCCTTGAAGGCATTTGAAGCATACCTCTCGAACACCCAAAGAAAAAATACATCACGATCATTAGTGGTCAAGGAGACGATGACTGCTCCAACAAAGGGAATTTGGAAGATCCTATATAAATCCTCTGGTATAATAGTCATCTCGCCAATGGGGAGATGAAAGGTGTTAGTCTGAGGATCCCACCGGTGGACCAAATTTGTGAGGTAAGCCTAATCCGACATGATGTTGGGCAACCTGGTAACATACTGGAGCCCATGGACCTTGAGCCAGGCCCAATACGTAGCATTCAAGAGAGGTAGAAGGTCAAGCAAGAGCTTCAATTCTTGAGCCCGAGCAATAAGAATCTAAGAGCATAAAAACAAAAGTATAACTACAATGCATCTAAGGCACGAATCACAAATAAATTATGAAAACATGGTGTGCGTAATGATAAACTATCCTAAATTTGAGTGAAAGAGAATAAATGCACCTAATCATGTAGCATAATACAAAGAAGCAGCTCAAAATTTCAAAAAAATTAGATAACCTTCTCAAAATTAAAAAAAAAAGAGGTTTACAAAAATTGGCTAAGGATTTTGGCTGCTATAGCCTACAGCGTCCAGAAATTGGCCATTGTGGACAACAATGGCTAGACCCCAACGATCAAATTTTTGACCATTGGGATTCAAACCTAGTTGCTCTGAGCGACAACGGCCAAATTTTAGCCACTTTGAGCAAAAACGGCCGACGGGTGACATGGAAAACATGTATGCCATGGCCAATAGATACCATAAAAATTGATAAAACTAAAAATGGGGACTAGCCCACCGAAGCAAAAACTAAACTAGACCTATCTACAGATTCAGTTCGTTACTAGCAAGTTTAGTGAGGTTCATTTACAAATTACTTAGTGAGGTTTAGTTTTATCCAAAAATGAAAAGAAGGGTTACAGTTTGAAAGAATATTCAAGAAGCTCTAGCTCCTCTAGCAGCTGATGCCTCACCCTGTGTAGCCATGTCCTCAATGCAAGTACACCCTGAAATCGTAATTGTCACTATCTCATCAGAGATCTAAAAAGTGAATCATCAACATAAAAATGAGAAGTCAAAATCCTAAAAGTTCTTTTTATGTTCTTCAAATTATGCCTTGGTTGTTGCTGATGTCAGTGACCTAAATTTTGTGGTCACTCAAGGTGACAGTGGCCATAGGCAGGGAATTAGTGACCACTGGACCTTACAGTGGTGGACTCCCCAAAAAAAATTAAGAGGATTCCGTCCATGAGGGATAACAAAATAGCAAAAAAAAAACAAGAAAACACACTTTGATGATTCATGATCACCATAATGGTCAAAATAACAAAAAAATTCACATAAAACAAAATCCCAAGTAAGCCTCATATCCATTCATTCACACTATCAACTCGGTGGTTGTAGAAATTTGCACTCCATACAATATGGTGAGATGTGTGAGTTACCATAGGGCTACTTGGGGTAAATTAATAATTTTGGAATCATGATGTGACACCTCAATCCCAAATAAGACCAAGATGGTCGAACTACACCATGGGTGTGATGGAATCATCCTAATTCCTTTATGACACAAACATTGAGCAAAGTAATTTAACATGAAGTATAAATAGAATCACTAATCCTAACTCCCTAATAAGGTTATATATGGCTAGACCACTCCCCGAAATAGGGATGAATGACCATCATAAATAGTAGGAATCACACTTGGATGGGGGATTGCCCATTAAAAGAACAAGCACTAGAAAGGAACCAAAGCAGTCGTATTGGTCAAGCAAATTTTTGCTTCATTCATCTCCCTTTCCTCATCAATTCATTGTGTGAGGGGGTAGTTCAAACCTTCAACTAATCATAATAAAATTCAACCAAAGATCACTTGATCATGTCAAAATCGCGTTCATCCTATGAATCATTGCAAACAACTATTTCAATTTTTGCCCCCGTTTTCTGGGTCCAAAAGCAAGATATGATATTTTTAGTTTGTATCTCTCCTCTAGTCGGATCTCATTGTAGTGACTTAAAGCTACCAGATCGTGTTCGAGGAATGAGTACAAGTGAACATGTGCAAGTCCTATGCTAAGTTAAGCCTTCCACCATGTTGAAGTAATAATTCAAGGATGCACATCGTCTTGCATGATTGGGCCATCCAACGTTGGTCAGACCAATGATCATCATACACCCTGCAAATGTGGTAGTATATGTTTTTTCTCTGCCTTGTGCCTTTCCAACACAACGCATCCCAAAAATGGGTATTTGTAGACACCTAAAATGCATCATGTTCAACTACTCATATGGGCATACACATAGACCATGTGACAAACCTTAGGACCTTCCAAGTGCCAAAAAGTGGTTTTCACCACTCATTTGGGGCTTTTTAAGCCCATCCAATCCTAGCCGCTATAGACCAGAGCGAATGGAATCTGTCCACTCTGAGATACAATGGCCAGACCTTAGTTGTTGTATTCGCTAGCGGCTAAGACCTAAAATACAATTTACTGCCAAACTAGCCTAATCTTGGGTAGAAGTGGCAGTTTGCATATAATAAAATTGAGTGGTATAACTTTGTATTCCTCCTCACAACCAGTCTACATGAGAGACTCAAGTCTAGACTTAAACAACAGTTTAACTAGCCTTGAAACACAAAAATAAACAAAATATTCTCACGCTAACATCCAGTGTGCATGAAGAATTTAGTCCTAGGGTTTGGACACTAACCTAGGGCTTCAAACACATTATAAGGTGCAAACTTGAGAGCACTAGAGCGAGGAATTTTTGGATAGAGAGAGTATTCTATTGAAGACATTGAGAGAGATTTTTCAAAGAACATACGTAGTAGAGCCTTGTCATATTGGAGAGAAAATTTGAGCACCTTTGAGGAGAAAATAAGTGCTAGCCGACTGAGAGGTAATCACCCACTTGCTATTCAGATTATCAGATACATACGAACATCTTTTCAACAAAAAATTCAAACCTAGAGCTATAGCCCCTTGGATTAAATAGGGGTAAGTTTCATTTAGCGATCGCTATCTTGGACAGTGACCCGCAACCATAGCTTAGGTTTTAGGCATTAGTTTCTTTATATTCATATTGCTTTCATGATTTCATATCATTATTTAGCATAAATTTCATTTTTTATCATTCATTTGCATTCATTCCGTTAGTTTCATAAGAATTAGACTTCTTTAAGCACATTTCTATTATTATCAGATTTACTGCTAACAACATCATCTGAGGAGGTAATATCGAACAACTAAAAGTGTTCTATTGTTACTATTCTTGCAGAGTTATAAGTTCATTGGATAGATTAGTGAAATTTGGAAGCATAGATATCCCTCTAGTAATCAGACCTGGAGAAGGAGGCATCTGTAAGCTCTCGTACAGTTCTATGTGTCACTAGGAAGCCTTCAAAAGCGCATCACCCCCTGTGAGGGGATATTATACATCTGCTACCCTCTTTGTGTAAATTCATGTATCAAATGAAGGGTATCCTTTAGAGGGATTTATATGTAACTGGATCTTGGAAATATCAATAAAAAGCATTCACTTATTTGTTTATTTGCATCTCAGCTATATTTCCTTTCAAGTCTTTCATTTAATACATATTAAAAATTAAGAGATCATATTAAAATTGCAAATAGAGTAGTGGACAGGTGCGTCGCTTCCTCGGGGTCGCTACATCCAAGACTTTTTATTGGTCATTCATCGAGTCATTTTACTGATGGCTTTGGTTGGCACTCTTTATGTGGCTACTTTTCTTTGTGCCTACTTTTCTACCTCCTTAGTAGCTTCAGCTTCTACTACCATTGGGAGTACTTCGACCTGTTCTGCTTCTTTTGCTACTTTTTCTACTACGGCCTTCTCTACTATAACTCATTACTCCTACTCCTTGAGGCTTTGGGAGGTCACTTCATAGACTGCAACTGCCTCCTTCCAAGCATATGTATAAAATAAGCAAGGAACACTCAGTGACTTGTAAACAAAACACAAATTTTGAACATTCTCCAAGTTGAGGCACTTAGCTCATTGGGCCAGCTCAAACAATGATAGGTCGATGCATGTATACTTCCACATAAGCAACAACACTTGTTCCTCTATAATGGGCTCCTTCCATGTATCAATATCTGAGGTGTCCTCCACAAATTTCTTCTAGGCCGCTTCTAATTGTTCCTTTGACAGATGTTCACCCCACTCATCTGTAAAATATAGAAATCACATATTGATAAGAGCATCAAAATGAGTCATTAAAATAGTATGCTCTCACTTGATTGCATTAATAATCTTCTAGCCTTCTCTCACCAGGTCCATCCTCTAAAAGTAGCTATATAACATGGCTTTTGTAGCAGACCAAGTATGATCCATTTCACTCAGGGGATGAATGTGCATGTTGGAATGCACTAGGGTCTAAATTTTCACCACCATATCCATGTAGAGCTCTAGCATTTCCTCAGTATCATCAATCAACTACTGACCTACCTATATCTGAATTCATGTTGCCCAAAAATAATGCAAGACCTGAACCACCTACGCTGCCAACTTCTTGTAATTTTGAGCTAAGCGAAGGTGAGCCTCCTTAATTGTTTTTGGATAAAATTCTGCAACCTATATGGCTTTCTCTACCAGTTGATTTTGTATGACCTCCAGCTACCTTTTGAGTGCTTGCATTTCTATTCTTACTACGTCCCTTTATTTTAGGTTCATTGCTACCTATTGGTGCAAGTATTCATTCTCTGTGGTTGTCTTCTCTTACGCTTTGCTTGCAACCAAGGCACTTTCAAGTTTGATAATTTTATTTTTATTATCAAAATATCTCTACTTATAATATTCACCATGCAAGTATACCAAACTCATATCAACCTGTATGTTACCCATTTTCTCTATGGGATCAATCTTGGTCAGGTTTTCTATTATAGTCTCACAAATTTAATCACTCAACATCATTTCTCCTTGTGGCTTCTAGACCAAGGGAGTGATTTTAGTTGTGTGATCCTCCATGGCAACCAAATCGAAAGCAATCTTCTTGAGCAACTGTGCTGAAGCTAGCACTTATTTTCATTTGCATATTTTCAACCATTGTGATGAACTAAGGTGCGCTCGATTGATTTTCTTTGCATCGGGTTTCTTCAATGCCACCTAAATTTATAGAAACACTTGTAACTTCAAAATGGTGTGAAAGGTATCAAAATTTGTGATTAGTTGGGCTCAAATGAAGTGGAAGAGATGGCTAGAAGGTGAGGGACATAAATGGTAGAGTGAGTGTAGGAACCGGGTTTAGCTGTAGTTACGCTCACTTTGGGAGGAGCTTGCGTACTTATAGCTTTGGTGAAAGTGGTAACAACAATGGAAGGATAAGGGCATGAAAATGGTTTTAGCCTTTATGTGAACAAATTGAAAGAAAAGGAGGTCAAAGAGAGGGGAATAGAAGAAGGAACAATAGTGACTTGCAAATGGGAAGAAGAAAGGAGTGAAATGGACACAAAGGGTATATCGAAAGGGGAAGAGACTGATGCAAAAATTGACGAAAATAAACTGATAGCCACTACATGCTTCGAATAAGGAGGGGAAAAAGAAGACGTACCTTTGGCTGCAAGCACTGGATGTTCCAATTATGAAAGCGATTGTAAAATAATATCTTCTTATTTCTCCTATGCTTCCTCCTCAACGTTAATGATCTCCACCTATGATTTATTTTATCGTTGATCCTCAGACTATTCATGAATCATTAGAAACATTTGGGTGATCATCATCGGAGCATCTATAACTAGTGGAGAGGAAATACCAATCACCAAAACAACTAGAACTAAAACCAAAACTGTAGCAGTGGAGGAGGAAGTGGCATCGGTTCTTGGCTTCTTTATAGCTTTAAAAAATGGGGTGCATCTCAGACAGTTTGCTTCTCCACAAAAGGTGCCTCATCAACTTTATGCTTCATTCATTGTAACCTCTATTTAAATACATACTATTGTTCTTCCTCCTCAGGGGTCTCCTCCTCAATTATCGGGTTCTCTTCCCTTTTCCCACTTTCACCACTATCATCATGTTGAAAACTTTGCAGCAAAATCTTGGAAAAATTGATGGGTTAATAGGTGTTAACATATTCATCATAGGCCTTTGAAAATGCCTCATCCATCTTCAACCCATAAGGAGACATGATTTTTCCTCTGTGGACCCGCATTATCCACCAGTTCATAATTTTTTCCTCGGTCCACAGGGGTTGGATTTCTTTTACCTAACTAAACAATTCAGGCGGAGGAATATGATTTTTGTATACTATCAGATTGTACTCAACCTCCTCTTTGTAGTAGTCATGCCAGGGTAGGAGTGACATCATATTTTTGATGTGACACTCTAATTCATGCCCATCAAAATTATTGCACCTATTTTCAATGTTGGGCCATGGGCAACAGTGAAATGTCTTGGCCCTAATTATTTTTATAAAATTTCCCAATAGGTCATACCTCCATCATTACGGTAGTTCTATCAAACCTAGATCCTGAAGTGCTACTATGAGTAGTTTATTTTACCCAACCTGGTTCACCTCTATACTGCAAAACTTGAAATACATATTGTAAGTCATCCTCTTACCACACCCTGCTCCATACACATCATTAGCATAGTCTATTTGGTGCACCACCTCCATGGAAAAAATGTGTTTGATGGTAAAGTATGGGAGTAGGAATGGCTTGCCCATGAAGCCATAGATTCTTATGACCACACCTTGAGTCAACAAAAATATGTCACCCTTTTTTACCATAGTGAATGCTTCTCTCATATCCCATGGCACTCTTTCACATGCACCGTAAAGCAACTCTATTACAGGCCCAAGAAACAAACGATTAAAACTATAAAATGACTTCCAGCTTGACAAAGTGGAAGTCCACATATATACAAGTAAAAGTTCATCTTTCTCATCCATTTGCCTTACGATGATAAAAAAATATTGGTGTAGATGGAAAAATAAATACCAAACCAAAAAGGAGGTATGCTTGAATGGTGTTTCTTCTCTAATATGCAACCTCTCTAGTTGAAAATACAAATTTCAGGATATAAAATCATCCCAATCGAAGTAAATCAGACTGGTGCCCTACTTCGTGGCTGACAGAGCATAAAAAATCCCTTGGCATATGCACTATGCTAGGGTTGCTTGTCACTTATGAATTGTGGAATCTATTGGTAAACCAAAAACCCACACTAACATTGAGTAAATATCTATATTTTTGAACTCTATGAGTGACTTTGGTAAGTTTGAAAGTTGCTCTAGCTATGGTTATTTAATCAATAGTAGATACATATTTTTCTTCCTACTCATTAGTATGTAGATTTTTTCTGATCACATATGAAGTAGGTTTCAATCCATAGGCAAAGGCTTCCTGCACTTCATTAGAAGAAATAGAAAAAAGTGGTTCTTTATTTGTCGTTCGTACTGTCTTGGTAATCGAATAATAAAATCAAGTGAATATTTTCACCAACTCAGGACAAGGGTGTACGGGTGTACACAAATACCAAGATAAATGCATGTGGAACGATATAGTTTAAGGGATTTCTACTGTTAATACATGTCTTACAGTGAACTCTACATCTTGTCGTAGTTTCTTCACACCCTTGTTGGTAATCACACAGTCTCCAATTTCTACCATCTTATCAAAGTACAGGTCTAAGTCTACGTTCTCATTCCTTCGGGCCTTCTTGGAATTCTTCCCACTTTCTTTCTTTCTAGACTTCTTGGGATTTGTATCCTCCTGCGCCTCTTTACTTATTTTTCCCATTATATCTTTCTTGTGGCTTCCTTAAATTTTCTCTATAATCTCTGCAACAAAAGCTTTCGAAAATACAATGACAGTAATTTTTTTTTTAAATTTAAATTGTGAGGCTTTTACCTATTCCTTTATATAGAGTGCCCTTCCAACCACCATAGTAAATGTTAAATTTCCCTTGGGTAATTTTGGAAGAACGTACACTTTGTTTCACCCACCCGACACTATTCTCGATGTTCTTATGGTATCAACTGTTATTCACTACAAGATCATCCTTAGAAAGTGTGCCCTTCTTACCACGTGGTTTCACCAAAAAATGTGCCCTAGATATTAAAGATTTCTTTGGATAATAACCTCGCCACCTATGAACCAATGGCACTTCTTTTGATTATGTGGGATTTCAGTTCTCAAAAAAGCAAAAATGCCTCTCAATGCAACTTGGGTGCATGTTTATACATTAACTACTCCAGGAATGCATCGTTTAATGTGCCCACTCTTTTTTGACCCTTGTCACCTTCTGGGTGAAACCACTCTTAGGGCGCTCTTAATATCCTTTTGCCTTCGAAAAATCATCACCCCTCGAAGGACAATGAGAGTGAAAACACCACTAGAGCATACTTGATCTTATTTTTCTTCGCCCTGAAAGCCCTCTTTGCTTGATTGATGAAATTCATGGCAAATGCCCTTTTCCTTTAAAGCCATCTTTGGATTTTATTTTTCACCCAATTTTAGAAAAAGCATGATTTTCTTTAAAAAACTCAATTTCCTTTTAGGGCTTTTTATTTTTTTATTTTTTTCGTCTTTTTTTTTCTTTTCATAATTTCATTGCGCCCTACATTAAAATTTTAATGCGCTTGCCCAAAATAGTCGAGGCACATGTGCCTTTCGCATTTAAAAAATAAAAATAATTCATCCTTGATATTCTCACAATGACACTGAGAGGGGGGGTGAATCAGTGTAACTATATAAAACTTGAATCTGCAACTCTTAATGCTTAAATATGCAAGCTTAAAAATAGATATAGCAAGTATAACAAAAGAGCATCACACAACACAAGATTTAATGAGGTTCACCGATTTGGCTACTCCTCAAATAATGACTGTTTGGACTACGATCCAAATCCAGCCTTTGCAAGGATTCAATCTTTACAAATAATTTACCAGCACCCACTGGAAGGAGCATCAACCCCTGATTTATCTGCAACAACAGATAGGAGCACCAACCCCTTATACCAAGCACCAACTTGAATTTCTATTTTGAATAGTAGATTGACATAAAAATGCCTTCTCTTTTACAAGACCCTCACTGGTCTATTGCTCATTCAAATCAATCTCATAGAAGCATAAGGAGAATTGTTAGAAACTCAATATCTTCTATAGCTTACTAAAACCTTTCTTTCAAATATTTCAAGAATAAAACCAGGTTTTTTGTTCAATTGTTGTTTTTCCTACAGCACTCTTACCCAACCTCACTTTTTAGTTTTTCAAGATAGACAAGGTTGCAGTAACCTTACTTACTATGCTTTTTTTATTCTTTTTTTTTTTTTTTTTTGGCTCACTCGAACGGCTCTTTCAAAAACGGCTCTATTTTTCCCTCCATTTTTCCATGCATTCTCAGCTACATTCAATCTATCACACCCTCTCTGACGCGCTCTGTCTTTTAGCCGCTTTCTTTCTGAATCATTCTGACAGTCTCCTCTGCTCACTCTGACAGCATTTTCTGACAACCTTTTATGCGTATCCTGACAGCCTTTTTGCGTATCTCGACGCTCTGTTATTCTTATCTTCTCTATTTTGAATTTTGTGCTGCCTTTTCACTTCAGCGCACGACTGCTCTTTCTGACACATGCAACCTGTTAATCAATTTCTCTTTAATCGAGATTCTCAGAATGTCCACCCCTGTAACAGCTGTTCTATTTTTAATGCACTATTCTGTAACTTCCCCTTGTAACTGTAGTTCTAACTCCAGTTAACTCTTACGAGTTTGGCTGCATGATTTTCTTTTGCACTTTCCCAAAAACTGTCACTGTGCATGCTTCTCGGATTTTACCTGCAAAACTATTACATGTCGCGATATCATGACATTTTTGCCCCTTTGACTCTTTCATGACAGTTGATCGCAAAAACAAGACATGTCGCTATATCGTGACATTCTCCGCCTCCTTGTCCTTATCTCGGCATGCAACCACAAAAATAGAACATGTCGCGATATCACGATGCATTCGCTGCCTCTAGATATTCTCTGTCTCTTGCCCACAAAAATGGGACATGTCGTGAAATCGTGACACATTCACTGCCTCGAACTCTTTTTTGGCATGCACCAACGAAATTGAAACATGTCACGAAATCATGACACTTTCGTTGCCTTACACTTCCACCTTGACTTTGTCACGAAATTGCGACGCTTTCACTTCCTTGCTCTTTTGTTTTGCTTCTGTCATGAAATCGAAACACTTCATCCTTTGGAGCCTTCCTCTCTGCTGCTGTCATGAAATCGTGATGCTTTTTCTCCTTTGTGCTTCTTCTTGCAACTTGTCACAAAATCGTGACATCTTTTCTCCTTAGCGCTTCTTCTTGCAACTTATCACGAAATCGCGACATCTTTTCTCCTTAGCGCTTCTTCTTGCAACTTGTCACGAAATCGCGACATCTTTTCTCCTTAGTGCTTCTTCTTGCAACTTGTCGTGAAATCACGACATCTTTTCTCCTTAGCACTTCTCCAAACTTGTCGTGAAATCATGACATTTTTCCTTACAAGCACTTCTTCTCCGAACATGTCGTGAAATCGTGACAGTTTTCTTTGCTTGTACCTTCATTCTGAACATGTCGTGAAATTGCGATAGTCTTCCTTGCACTTTTCTAAACATGTCACGAAAATGCGACAATCTTCTTTGCACTTTCTAAGCATGTCATGAAATCATGACAGTCTTCTTTGCATTTTCTAAGCATGTCGCGAAATCGTGACAGTCTTCCTTGCACTTTTCTAAACATGTCATGAAATTGCGACAGTCTTCTTTGCACTTTCTAAGCATGTCACGAAATCATGACAGTCTTCTTTGCATTTTCTAAGCATGTCATGAAATCGCGACAGTCTTCTTTGCGAGTGCTTCTTCTTCGAACATGTCGCAAAATCGTGACAGTTTTTCCACTTGGCCTCTTTTCTTCCAGCATGTCATGAAATCACGACAGTTTTTCCACTTGGCCTCTTTTCTTCTAGCATGTCACGAAATCGCGACAGTTTTTCCACTTGGCCTCTTTTCTTCCAGCATGTCACGAAATCGTGACAGTTTCTCTAGCTTTTTCTCTCTCCTTCGATATGTCACGAAATCGTGACATTTTTTACTGTGCCTTCTCTCTCCTCCGTTATGTCGCGATATCACGACATTTTTTACTGTGCCTTCTCTCTCCTCCGTTATGTCACGAAATCACGATAGAAAACATGTCGCGATATCGCGATAGTTTTCTTACTTGTATTTTTCTTTGATTTTCTGAATCTGGGCCACTTCTGTCTTCTTGGAAATTCACTGTACATGTTCTGACTGACCTCTGAACTCCTGTTCACTACATCAACTGCATCAATCTGTCTATGTTGACAACAATGACAATACTTTTGCTGCACCTTGCTCAACAATCTCCACCTTTGGAATTGTTGGCAACACATGTGCAATTTCCTGTAATTCTTCTCCCCCTTTGACAATAATACCAAAGGGCTTCTGTAGACTCCCTCAGAGTCTATGCACAACATTCTCAGGCATAAGTAATTAAATACTCCCCTTGAGAATGTGTTCCCCATAGCTAGTCAGTGCTTGGGTAGTGTGACTACTCCCAACTTACTCCGAAGGTACTCAAAAACTTCCTTGGGCAATGGTTTTGTGAATATATCTGCTACTTGCTCTATAGTTGGAACAAACTCCAATTTGACCTCTCCTTCTGCAACTTTATCCTTCAAGAAATGATACCGGATTGCAATATGTTTGGTTCGAGAATGCAAAACTGGGTTCTTTGATATGTTGATAGCACTAGTGTTATCACATTTAACTGAAATTGGCTCATTGAAGTGAATACCAAGATCTTTCAGTGTTTGTCTCATCCATAATATCTGTGTACAACATGTTGTTGCTACAATGTATTTAGCCTCTGATGTGGATAGAGATACTGATTCTTGTTTCTTGTTGTGCCATGCTACCAGCTTATCTCCAAGATAAAATGCTCCTCCACTGGTACTCTTTCTGTCATCAATACAACCTGCCCAATCTGCATCAGAATATGCAAAAAGAGTGAAGTCTTTTCCTTTTGGATACCATAGCCCATACTCCATAGTACCCTTGAGGTACCTAAAAATCCTTTTCACAGCTGTCACATGAGTCTCTTTAGGACTAGCCTGAAATCTTGCAACCATGCAAACTGCCTCTAAGATATCCGGTCTGGTGGTTGTCAAATACAACAGGCTCCCAATCATTGATCTGTACATTGTTTGATCAACATCTGGAGATTTTTCATCCTTGCTCAACTTGCAGCCTGTTGTCATTGGAGTGGTAACAGGCTTACTATCCTCCATTGTGAACTTTTTCAGCATTTCTTTCACATATTTAACTTGAGAAATAAAAATCCCTTTTTCAATTTGATTAACTTGTAGTCTGAGGAAATATGAGAGTTCACCAATCATAGACATTTCAAATTCTTTCTGCATTTTATTTTCTATGTCTCTACATGATTCATCATTGCTGCTGCCAAATATTATATCATCTACATAAAAAACAAGGACAATAAGATTGCCATTTTCTATTTTGATAGATAAATTGCTATCCACCATACCTTTCTTGAATCCTTGCTAAGTGAGATAGCTATCCAGTCTTGCATACCAAGCTCTGGGTGCCTGTTTCAAGCCATACAATGCTTTCTTCAACTTGCAAACAAATTTAGGATTATCATAGAGTTGAAAACCATCAGGTTGTTCAATATAAACTTCTTCTTCAAGATTTCCATTCAGAAAGGCTGATTTCACATCCATCTGATAAACTTTGAAATTTCTATGAACTGTTAAAGCCAAAAATAGTCTGATTGCTTCAAGTCTGGCTACTGGTGCAAAAGTTTCTTCAAAATCAATCCCTTCAACTTGAACATATCCTTTACAGACCAATATTTCTTTATTCCTTACAACCTGTCCGTATTCATTCAATTTGTTTCGAAATATCCATTTAGTACCGATTATGTTTTTATTTACAGGCCTTGGTACTAACTCCCAGGTTTTGTTTTTCTCAATCTGATCTAGTTCTTCATTTACTGCCTCCATCTAGCTTTCATCTGTGCTTGCTTCAATAATATTTTTGGGCTCAATGCTTGGATAACGAGAGTAGTTGTTTACTACTCTTCTTCTTGTTTGAATACCAACTGTGAGGTCCCCAATAATTTGCTCTCTGGGATGATTTTTCTACCAGCTGCCTGTTTTGGATTTCCTGTTTTCTTCTATTTCTAAACCATCTAAATCCAATTTCTGTCTCTTATTTTTTTTTATCTTCATCCTCTTCAATAAATTCTTCATAAGTCGGGTAGTTTTCTTTATGGCTTATTTCTTGTTCCCTACCTTCATCAACCTTAACATCAGCACTCACCACAATTTTCTTTAGTATTTTGTTGTAGCATGTGTAGGCTTTGCTTTTTGTTGAGTAACCAAGAAAAATACCTTCATCAGCTCTATCTTCGAACTTGCCAAGATTGTCTTCAGTTTGTTTAATGTAACACTTGTTGCCGAACACTTTGAAGTATTTTGTTGTAGCCTTTCTGCCAAACCATAGTTCATAAGGTGTTTTGCTTTCATGCATCCTCAACATGCACCTATTTTGGATGTAAACTATAGTATGAACTGCCTCTTTCCAAAACCTGTCAACAATTCTACTCTCAGTCAACATGGTCCGTGCCATTTTCTGCACAATTATGTTCTTTCTTTCTACTACACCATTCTGCTGAGGTGTTCTTGCTACCGAAAACTGTCATCTAATCCCATGTTTTTCATAGTATTCTACAAACTCCTCTAAAATAAACTCTCCTCCTCTATCTGATCTTAAACATTTACTTCTTTTTCTTGTTTGATTCTCAACATGGTTTTTTAAAGTTTTGAACATCTCAAAGGCTTCTGATTTAAGCTTCAAAAATAGTACCCATGTCATTCTAGAATAGTCATCTATACATAGCATAAAATATTTGTAGCCATTTATGCTTTTCGTTCTCATGGGTCCACATAAATCAGTGTGTATTTGTTCTAAAGGCTTGCTCGTGAAGTACTCTTTTGCTTTGAATGTGGCTCTGGTTTGCTTCCCCTTTTGGCATGAAGCACAAATGCTATTTGAAGGTTTGCCAATAGTGGGTATATCTCTTACTGCCCTTTTTGAGCTGATGTTTACTAGATTTTCAAAGCTTATATGACCGAGTCTCTTGTGCCATAGCTAATTTTCTTCTTCTTGTCCAACCAAGAAAGCTCCTTCTAAAGTCTCTGAGAGGGTATACAAATTTCCAGAATTCCTCAGTCCAGTAGCTATCGACTTCCCATTTTTTGTCTTTCCTACTTCACAGCCCTGCTTCTTGAAAATTACTTCATGACCTCTGTCACAAATTTGACTTACACTCAGTAAGTTATGCTTTAGACCAACCACAAATAGGACTTCTTTAGAGTTGATTTTTTTGTCACTTAACTTGACTGATCCTTTACCCACTATCTTGGCTCTATCATTATTTCCAAATTTTACAGAACCACCTTCGTATGTCTGTAGCTTATCAAATTTTTGTTTATCTCTGTCATATGGTCGGAGCATCCACTATCCAGAATCCATGGTGCAGATTTGTTCTAGGCTTTGAGAGTTGTTTGAACGATCAAGGATTCCTTATATTTCTTAGGTTGCTCCTTTTATTTCCACTCTGATTTGATAGCAGATTTGGTCACTTGTTTTGCCTTCTCCCTTTCATTGGCTTGTGCCTATTTTTTGGGAAATTTTTTGTTTTGTTTCAATCCAGTTGGTTGATACTTTCTTCCCTGATATTTATTTCTTGCAAAAGAGCTACGAAAATTTCTTGCAATATGTCCAAAGTTATGACAGTTATAACATTCTACTGCATAATCTATCAAAGGTGAAAAGACATTTCTACTAGTGAAATTCCTTTGTCCTACATTATATCTACAATTTGAAATTTTATGACCATAAGCATTGCATTTAAAACAATAACCAGAAAAGGAACGAGTGTACCCGGGTAATGGTTTTTGCCATGTTGTAGTAGGAGCCATGGGTCTTCTTCTTCTTTGATATGTGACTTTGGTGAATCCATCATTGACAGTACTCCTTTCATGCTTGGCCTTATTGTTTTCTTTTGCATGATTCGGTTTTTCTTGATCAAACCTGATCTTATATTTATTCTTTATTGGTTCTACAGTTATGGCCTTTGATTCCATTGATGATTCTTCTTCTACGAAGCCTAATCCAAATTTAATGCCTGTAGGCTTTTGGTTGTTTATAATCTCATCAAGCTTCATAGAACTTCCTTCAAGTTTGTGGTAGCAACTCAGTTTTTGACTCTTTTCTTCCAGCTGCATTCTTAAGCCAACAATCTCTTCTTCCAGTTTGTTGCAATCATCTATTTTCACGGTTAATTGTGCTTCAAGATCTTCAGACTTTTTCTTAAAATCTTCAGTCTGTATTTTCAAGCTGATAATTATTTCATTGGCATCCTCAAGTTTTCTTGAAACCTTTTTATTCTTTTTCCTTTTTTTACTTAACTCTTTAAGTGTAGCAACCAACTCACCTTCCAGATCTACCACAGCCTCATCCTCTAATTTTTCATCACACTCCTGGGTTTCCTCTGTTCTTTCTTCTTCAAAAGCCATGAACAAAGCTTCACCAGTTTCTTCTTTAGAATCCTCATCGAGTTGTCTTCAGAAGAGTTGACATTCTTGGAAATGAAACTTTTCTTCTTGAAGTTCCTTTTTCTGAAATGTGGTTTCTTCTTCCAGTCACTTCTTTCTTGATGTGTCCCTTCATCACTTTTGTTTTTCTCATTCATTGGGCATTTAGTTGCAAAGTGCCCGATGCCTCCACAGTTGAAACACTTAAACGGTAACTTACCTCTGTACTTTCCTTTTCCCTTTATTAGTTTCCTAACAAAGTTTGCTTCAGTTTCATTGAAGATTCTTCTTCCTTAGATTCTTGTTTAGCTTTTATATTTTTCTATGCTTGGAAAGCAGCTTCTCTGTCTAAGGGCTTAGTTTGTCCTATTCTCATTTCATATGCAGTTAAAGAACCATGCATTTCATCCATGCTAAAAGTATTTAGATCTTTAGCTTCTTCTATTGCAGAAACTTTAGAATCAAATCTTTTATGGAGAGTTCTTAGTACCTTTTTCACAACAACTGCTTCTTCTATTTCCTCGTTGAGTCCTCTAATCACATTAATGATTCCATTTACTTTCAGCATATAGGCCTCTATGTTCTCATTGTCATTCATCTTTAATGCTTCAAACTGGGCTCGATGTGTTTGTAGCTTGGCTTCCTTGATCTTGCCATATCTTTCATGAATGCTTTGTAGTTTGTCCCACATGTCTTTTGTCGATTTATAGCTCATAATCCTTATCAATTCACTGTCTACTAACCCACACATAATAGCATTCTTAGCTTTAGAGTTATTCTCAAACTTTTTCTTCTTAGAAACATCTGTTGGAGGAGTAGAGGGTATTGTGTATCCATTTTCTATAGACTCCCAAATGTCATATCCCAATGCACACAGATATGTCTACATCCTGAGTCTCCAGAAAGAGTAATTTGTTCCATCGAACAAAGGAGCTTTGTTGGATGAAAATCCTTCACCACCTACCATTATGTATCTTCCAATATCACCTTAGCTTATTAAGCTTGTTCAGGTACCTTGCTCTGATACCAATTGATATTCTCACAATGACACTGAGAGGGGGGGTGAATCAGTGTAACTATATAAAACTTGAATCTGCAACTCTTAATGCTTAAATATGCAAGCTTAAAAATAGATATAACAAGTATAACAAAAGAGCATCACACAACATAATATTTAACAAGGTTCACCGATTTGGCTACTCCTCAAATAATGACTCTTTGGACTACGATCCAAATCCAGCCTTTGCAAGGATTCAATCTTTACAAATAATTTACTAGCACCCACTGGAAGGAGCACCAACCCTTGATTTATCTACAACAACAGATAGGAGCACCAACCCCTTATACCAAGCACCAACTTGGATTTCTATTTTGAATAGTAGATTGACATAAAAATGCCTTCTCTTTTACAAGACCCTCACTGGTCTATTGCTCATTCAAATTAATCTCATAGAAGCATAAGGAGAATTGTTAGAAACTCAATATCTTCTATAGCTTACTAAAACCTTTCTTTCAAATATTTCAAGAATAAAACCAGGTTTTTTGTTCAATTGTTGTTTTTCCTACAGCACTCTTACCCAACCTCACTTTTTAGTTTTTCAAGATAGACAAGGTTGCAGTAACCTGACTTACTATGCTTTTTTTATTCTTTTTTTTTTTTTGGCTCACTCGAACGGCTCTTTCAAAAATGGCTCTATTTTTCCCTCCATTTTTCCATGCATTCTCAGCTACGTTCAATCTGTCACACCCTCTCTAACGTGCTCTGTCTTTTAGCTGCTTTCTTTATGACTCATTCTGATAGTCTTCTCTTCTCACTCTAACAGCCTTTTCTGACAGCCTTTTCTGCGTATCCTGACAGCCTTTTTGCGTATCTCGGTGCTCTGTTATTCTTATCTTCTCTCTTTTTAATTTTGTGCTGCCTTTTCACTTCAGTGCACGACTGCCCTTTCTGACACACGCAACCTGTTAATCAATTTCTCTTTAATCGGGATTCTCGGAATGTCAACCCCTGTAACAGTTGTTATGTTTTTAATGCACTGTTCTGTAACTTCCCCTTGTAACTACAGTTTTGACTCTAGTTAACTCTTACGAGTTTGGCTGCATGATTTTCTTCTGCACTTTCTCGACAACTGTCACTGTGCATGCTTCTCGGATTTTACCCACGAAACTATTACATGTCACGATATCACAACATTTTTGCCCCTTTGAATCTTTCATGACAGTTGATCGTGAAAACAAGACATGTTTCTATATCGCAACATTCTCCACCTCCTTGTCCTTATCTCGGCATGCAACCGCAAAAATAGAACATGTCGTGATATCACGACGCATTCGCTGCCTCTAGCTCTTTTCTGTCTCTTGTCCGCAAAAATGGGACATGTCACGAAATTGTGACACATTCGCTGCCTCGAGCTCTTTTTGGACATGCACCAGCGAAATCGAAACATGTTGCAAAATTATGACACTTTCGCTGCCTTGCACTTCCACCTTGACTTTGTCGCAAAATCGTGACACTTCCACTTCCTTGCTCTTTCATTTTGCTTCTGTCACGAAATCGCGACACTTCATCCTTTGGAGCCTTCCTCTCTACTGCTGTCATGAAATCGTGACACTTTTTCTCCTTTGCGCTTCTTCTTGCAACTTGTCATGAAATTGCGACATCTTTTCTCCTTAGCGCTTCTTCTTGCAACTTGTCGTGAAATCGTGACATCTTTTCTCCTTAGCGCTTCTTCTTGCAACTTGTCACGAAATCATGACATCTTTTATCCGTAGTGCTTCTTCTTGCAACTTGTCACGAAATCGTGACATCTTTTCTCCTTAGTGATTCTTCTCCGAACTTGTCACGAAATCACGACAGTTTTCCTTACAAGCGCTTCTTCTCCGAACATGTCACGAAATCGCAACAGTTTTCTTTGCTTGCACCTTCATTCCGAACATGTCGCGAAATCATGACAGTCTTCCTTGCACTTTTCTAAACATGTCGCAAAAATGCGACAGTCTTCTTTGCACTTTCTAAGCATGTCACGAAATCACGACAGTCTTCTTTGCATTTTCTAAGCATGTCGTGAAATCGCGACAGTCTTCCTTGCACTTTCTAAAACATGTCACGAAATTGCGACAGTCTTCTTTGCACTTTCAAAGCATGTCATGAAATCACAATAGTCTTCTTTGCATTTTCTAATCATGTCGCAAAATCGTGATAGTCTTCTTTGCGAGTGCTTCTTCTTCAAACATGTCGTGAAATCACGATAGTTTTTCCACTTGGCCTCTTTTCTTCCAGCATGTCGTGAAATCGTGACAGTTTTTCCACTTGGCCTCTTTTCTTCCAGCATGTCGCAAAATTGCGAGAGTTTTTCCACTTGGCCTCTTTTATTCCAGCATGTCGTGAAATCGCGATAGTTTTTCCACTTGGCCTCTTTTCTTCCAGCATGTCACGAAATCGCGACAGTTTCTCTAGCTTTTTCTCTCTCCTTCGATATGTCGCGAAATCATGAAATTTTTGATTGCGCCTTCTCTCTCCTCTGTTATGTCATGATATCACGACATTTTTTACTGTGCCTTCTCTCTCCTCTGTTATGTCACGAAATCATGACAGAAAACATGTCGCGATATCGCGATAGTTTTCTTACTTGTCTTTTTCTTTGATTTTTTGAATCTGGGCCACTTCTGTCTTCTTGAAAATTCACTGTACATGTTCTGACTGACCTCTGAACTCCTGTTCACTGCATCAATCTGTCTGTGTTGACAATAATGACAATACTTTTGCTGCACCTTGCTCAAAAATCCCATATACAAGGCAAGAGAATGCCTTTGGTTTCCTTTACTTTCTCTTTAGGCTATTAACGCGAGTTTTAATCAACAAAACATGAATTGCAAATCTCTTTGATGTATTCACCCCAATAAGGGGTGAGTAGAAGTTTCACCTCCTTTTTGGGATGAAAGTCATTTTGACCTCCTTTTAATGCCAACTTTGCTTTATCATTTTCCATTTTGCATTTTTCTTTTGGTAAAAACTTGTTGCCTATTTTTTACTTTGACATTCGCCCTTCACTTATAATAAATAAATTCTTTGATTAATAATCATGAGCTCAAGAATTTCCTATTTCAGAATGCATTCACCTTATTAGAAGGTGAAAGGGATTTTTGCCCTTTCTTTGAGGCGAAAGAGCTTTTAATTCATTGCTTTCCCATACTTCTGGAATCAACACTTTATGCTTAAATTTTTCAACTGGGCATTCGACTTATGATCCTAAATATTGACCCTTTACTTCTCTGAAACATTTAAACTTCGAATATGCAGAGTGAAGCTTGTAAAACCTTTTAGAGCATTTTGTGTTTCTTACAATTTCCTGCTTTTAGTATAACAATTAATTCTGCCTGAAATCATAATGTGTCTTCTTTGAACCATTTTGGGGCGAACCTGATTTTGTAATAGAGATGGAGCATATATATTTTTTTCTCTTTTTTTATATCATTAAGCGGTATCAAATAAAATTTTCTTGTAAATAAAAAATATGTACATATTTACAAACTAGTACCTCTTGAGTTTTTCATTGAACATAGGCTTTCAAATGAAGACCATTCACTAGAATCGAAAGATCCCAGCCATCCATATCCCGAAGATAACATACATTTTCCAAATTTACTATTGAAATCTAAAACATACCTTCCCATATTGCAAAAAAATTATGGTGCTTCCCTAGATTAGCTTTGTTATCGTTCCATTTGAGGAATAAGTCTCCCACCTAAAACTTACACTCTGTTGTCTTTTTCCCAAACCATTTTTGCATTGCTTTAGTGTGTTCAGTGAAATATTGATATGTATTTTATTTTTCTTTTTCGAAATACAATAATTGAGCTAGCCTTGCACTCATTGGGTCATACTCATCATCTTCATCGTTGAACAACTGTAAGGTTTGAAGGACAGGTAGCTCAATATGGGTAGGTAGGACTGCTTCTTTCCCATACACAAGGGAGTAATAAGAGGCTTTAATATAATTCTTTACTGATATTCAATCTGCCCATAAATCCTGATTCAACAATAAGTGCCAACTCCTTTTATTGCTTCCCAGTGTCCTTTTTAAGATTCGCAACAAGTTTTTATTGGTGGATTTGGCCAAGCCATTCCCTTGTGGGTAGTAATTGGATGATATCTTAAGATAAATTCCATACTTTATCATGAACTTAGTGATATTAGCCCTAATTAATGGAGTCCCATTATCTGTTACAATATCATTTGGAACATCAAAACAAGTGATCAATCCCTCAAAGAAAGAGATAACCATAGCTTGATCTATTTTTTGGTAGGGATGGCCTCTGTCCATCTAGTGAAATAATCTATTGTATTTAGGATGTATTTATGCTTAGCTAACAAGTTAGGGTCTATGACTCCAATGAAGTCCAAACCCCATTGTTGAAATGAAACTTCCACTTGAATCGAGTGCAAGGGCAATGATCCTTTCCTTGTCCTGCCAACATATCATTGATAACTATCATAGTTTAGGCTCACCTTGTGTGCATCTATGAAAAGGGTAGGACAAAATTAGCCAGCTTAAATGATCTTCAAGGCCATAGACATTCCTAAATAACGTCCACTAGATAGACCAAAATGAAAATCTTCCAATATTTTCTCCTTTTCTGACCCCTTCACACACTTGAGGAGCACTCTGTCTACATTCTTGTGAAATGGTCCACTTGGAAATAAGATATATTTAAGCACTTAAGCCTCCAATGTTGTGAATCATCTATATGTGGTGGACATTTATTTGAGGTAAAGAATTTTACAAGGTCCTCCGTCCAATCACAATCACTTATAGCACAATTTACACAAACATCTTCACGGATATCCTCTTTATATTTAGCTAATTCTTAGGAAAGATCTCATCCATATATTAGCTTTATTGGTCAGATATCCACATCATACTCTTGAATATTTGAGATCCAACCCGCTCTCTTATCGCCTAACTCCCCTTGAAGAATGAAGTTTTTGATATTTTGATGTATAACATAAATGACTGTTTTGCTCTACGAGATAAAGTTCCAGAATTTATTTAGGGATTTCATCATTGCATACACCTATTTTTTAATGAAATTATACTTCTCCTAGTGTGGCGCAATCACTTGGCTCAAAAAGGCAATTGGCTTCTCATCTTCATCTTCTTTTTTCTGTGTGATAACGATGGCATAACTTTCTTGTTCACCCACTGCATAGAGAATGAAGTCTTTTGAATAATATGGGTTAATTAATACTAGTACTTGAGTGATTATTTTCTTGATTTCTTGAAAATATTGTCTCCTTTCCTTGGTCCATTTGAAATCTACATTCTTTTTTATGAGCTCGGTCATAGGTTTTACTACTTGATCAAAATCAGTAATGAAATTTTGAATGAAATTTATCTGATCGAAGAATTATTGTAGATCCTTCTTGTTAACTGGAAATGGTAGTTTCAAGAGTGCTTCAGCACTCATGGGATCAATTACCAATCCTTGTAAGATCATATGACCTAGAAACTTCCCCTCTTTTATAGCAAATATGGAATTTTTTGGGTTAATGGAAATCCCAAACTCCTGATATTTTTTGAACACCTACCTCAAATGAGAAATGTGTTCTTCTCTACAATGTGAAAATACAATCATATCACATAAAATAAATCATGATAAATCTATTCAATAACTCACCAAAAGTGATGTCCATGGCTCTCTAAAAGGTAGCACCAGCGTTTGAAAGACCGAATTATATCATTTGATAGGAAAACGTACCCCACTTGGTAGTGAGCATCATTTTATGTCGGTCCTCATATTTTATCCAAATCTAATTATAACTAGAGAAACCATCCAATAAGGAAAATATTTACACTCTAGAAACTACATGGAGGATTTGATCAATCTACAGTAGGGGTAGTGATATTTTAATGATGTACGATTAAGATTTCTAAAGTCTATACACAAATGGATATCTCCATTCTTATTTTGAATGGGGACTAGGTTCACCATCCATGTTGAATGCTTTATTGGATATATTATTTTGTCTTTCAACATCTTTAATATTTCCACCTTCATGAGCACCTCTATTTTGGTATTAATAGGTCATTATTTCTACCAAAAAGGTTTTACTCTCTCCTTTAGTTCAATGGTATGTTGGATTACATTCTTATAATATCCCTTCAAATCTTGATAGCTTCATACAACAATATCAGGGAACTCATAATATAGGATCTTGATATCTTCCAATTTTATTGGAGTATAGTCAATTCTGATTTTAATAATATTTTCAGGATCCAGTTCCAACTCCTTATATTCCTTCACATCTACCTTAATTTTATGCTTCTCAACCCTATCATTTTGGTTAAATAGATTTTCTAGCAAAATCAGCTCCTTGGGAATGTGCTTATTCTTTAGCTAAATCATTCCTTTCATTTCTTCTTCGATAAGTACTCTATCATCTACACTCATAGCTTCCTTAATAAAAAAATGATTATTTTCTCATCATTGTCGAACACTTGTCAATATAGATTCTTATCAAGGACTAAGGATCTATAAATTATCCTGATAGTCTTGAGATTTCTGACCAATTTCTCTACAGGGGAGAAACTGGCGCCAAGAGAAGCTAGGATGTCTGCATGCATATTCTGCTCTAGCAAAATTTCTTGGATATTAAATGTAGTAAATGACTTTAAAAAGTCCCAAATTTTTTATGGTAGACCTTCAAGTAGTGTTGCTTTGACACACACTTTTTTGTAGTCTGGTTGACAATGATTTCAGAGCATCTAAATATTTGTAGTTGTTTTGTGCCTAATTTATCAACTTTCTTTAAACCAATACACAATGCTTCGTATTCAATAGCATTATTCGTGAAACTCCAAGTTAATCTATATGAATATGTCTTTTTAAATCCAGTAGGAGAAACAAGAACAATACCAATCCATGCATCGTTCTTTCACCTTGCACCATCAAAATATAGCTTCCATAACTGATCTGCGATAGGTTTTGGGGAATTAGGGATATTTTCTTCAATCTATTTAGGTTTGGTTATGGTGTAATAACCAATGTTAGTTTTGACCATTACAATTAAATTCAAGAGTGAAAATTCATCTTCAAGGTGGAGCTCACCAAACGCCTCTTCCATTAAGTCAACTTCTTGTAATTCCTCTGTCATCATGTTGACTGCGCCTATGGATTTTTCTTCCTTCTCTTCTAGTTTCTCTATATGAAAAGTAGAGGGCTTCTAATTATAGATGTATATTCTTCTTCCCTTGAGCATAATCTCCAAATGTGAATAGTCCAAGGGAAGGTACCCTTCTAGTTTCACTGTGAACTCCCTTGAAAGGCACATGCTAAAGTATGATTCCAATTCAACCACCACTAGTTCTTTAATAATAGTGATCTATGGCATACTATGTAGAACAATAGGAATATCTTTAATTACTCCCACTATTTTGATTGGGGTCCTATCCAACTGCAATACTCTTGGAGTATTTCTTGTGTATTCCATTCCCATGACTTTGCATACTGCCTTTGGCATGAAATTTGTTGTAGCACTGGAGTCAATAATACAATTGTGCACTACCTACCCTTCCATCCTAAGATATAAATAGAATGGGGTGGTCTATTCTTTCCAGTGGTAGAAGTTGATAGTTTTTGTGCTAACACTATTTGGCAATGACTTCTATTTTGGTATTTTGTAGTCTTGAGAGACTCTTGTAGCAGGTCAACTTGCCCAGGTAACTATAGTGCATCGTACAAGCTCACTTTCATCAGTATCTTCTTCATCTCCTCCATAACATTATAATTGGAGGTACCAAGAACATTTTCTTCTGCAACCTGCTCATAATTATTTTGGTATTGCTGAGTAGCCTCCACCCTTTGTCTTTTTGTCAATGATGGATACTTAAGGCACTCTTTGGATTGCTCTTTTGCTTCATTTTGTTCTTGACTATTTGTAGGTTATGAAATTGATTCCTTCACTACAATTTTTCTTGAGCTTGCTTAGACAACAAATATTTCAACAAGATAGAATCTTGTTGCTTTTCTATCAGACCAGATGCTTCTGCTAGAGGTTGTGCTTATTTGCACCTTCTTCTTAGTAGGGATCTTTATGGGTTCTAATTCCACTAGATCTATGATCACTGGATTCTTTCTAGTCCTCGTAAGAATTGGAACTTGCTCAGTAATTCCACCAACTGATCCCATGTGGCGATAGTAGCGAGTGACAACGATCAGTACAAGTATAACAAATTTCCTCTAAGAGATAAAACTAGTAGCCTTACCATAATGTCTTCATCTATGATGCCATGGATAGTTTCCAAGGAAGCCACATCCTGAATATGCTCATAAGCGGTCTTACCAGTACCATCATAGATAGGCAAAGCCTTCAAAGCTGCTTGGGAAACTATATTTTGTGCTTATAAATGTAAGTCTCTCAAACTATTCCATGTTGGGAATTGCCTTGGTGTTTGTGACTATTGTGGTGGTGGGTTCCAAGCTATTTGGATTGGTGTATGAGGTTTTGGAGGTGGAGTGCTAGTAGCAGTACTAGCTAGACTTGACAGAACAAAAAATACACTAGCTATATGTGAAGATGTTGCGGATGATGTATAAGGTGAAGGAACTAACCTAGGGTGTTCACCTAATCTTTTAGTATCAATTTCATAAAACTCAATAGGATCTTCAGTATTTTTGGCCTTCGATATTGTAATTATAAATCATAGCTTCACTACCTTCACGTTCGGATTCTTCTAAGTATACAACACAAATATGAACATCAAACCTCAATACTGTTGAAAGTGAAAATTTTGGTGTCCCACTGGGTGTGCCAAAAATTTTGGTAAAATATTTGCCTAACTATACAAACATGCGTTTGTGTGCCCTAGACATGGCCAACATTGAAGTGCCAAAGGAAATTAATGTCCTCCATGCCAATCTCCAAAGAGGGTTGGCTCCCTTGCTAAATCCTACCCTAGTTTAAGACTAGATTTGCAGGAAAGAAATTAGAAATGATAAGAAGATATAGGAAATATGGCCACATGACGAAGGTGTACGGTTGGGGATAAACTAGCAATAGGAATATTCCACCCAAGCATTAAAGCAACATGTAACAAAATAAGGCAACAAAATTTACTTACAACCTTGTAGAGACAACCTCCAAGATTGCATTCCAGAACTCACTCCCTCACCAGCAATGTTCAAACTCAGATGCAGAATTTAAACTTAACAATAGACAATGAATATGAACATAAAATATAAATGCATAAATTAGAAGAAAATCACACATAAGATCACTTGTAAATTTAGAAGCCAAGTATTTTCTATTGATGCAGAGAACTTGAATAGTTTTATTGTAAAATTTCTAACCTCCTTAATACATTAGAATGCTTAGTATTTATAGAGGATTTTGCATCTTTCATTAAATGCACATAGAGACAAAAATTTTACAGGTCAAGAAGCACAGCAAGAAAATTCCTTCTCAGGAATACTAAACGTTCATCCTTTTGAGATAGCGATCCAGCTTCTAAGGAAATTCCTCCAGGAAAACAACATTTCTAGTTGTTGATGCACAAAAAATTACAAAGCTTGATCATTGACTTGATTCGTTTGCCATCCTCAAAAATACGCTTTTGCTTGGAAATCATGAAAATCACCTGGTGCTTTTAATACTATTGCTTCCTTTGCTTGAGATTCACAATCTGAGTTACTCTTTGCCACAATCATTAAATTTTTGTTTTCATTCGACCCAAGCACCTTTGACCAATTTTCGTCGACGTTTACACTTAGAAATCACTCAAAATAGAGCCATAAGCAAAATAACTTCCTTTAATTCTTATTTTTTTCTTTTACTTTCCTCTTCAATGCACACACCATTGCTCTCCATGAACAGCCCCTATCTTGACATTCATATTCCCTCTCAATTTTGCACTTTGACACTTTGAACCATTGCACTTCGTTTTAGCCTTCTGAAAAGGTGACTAAGAATTTTGAATACCTCCCAGGGAGGAGGCACTTTGCATAAGATATTTTTTGCTTTTAAATATATGTTCACCCCAAAGAAGAGCGAATGGTGTTGTCACTCTTTACTTTGGGTGAACACATCTTTGACTTTTCAACATCGCTTTTTAGCACTTGGCCCTAAATGAACCTTGGTGTATTAATGAAGCGATTTGGTGTAGCTTTGCCCCAAAGAGGGGTGAATAGGACTTTTGTCCCTCACTCAGGGCAAAATCATGTTTGAATTTTCAATGTTGCCTACTATCATTCTGAAAGTTTACCCGAATCCATATTTTGGTGAGCTTTCACCCCAAGGAGGGGTGAATGAGACTTTCACCCTCCTGTTGGGGTGAAAACACTTTTTACTAGTCAACGCTTTGGTTGGGCTTGTCATCTTAAGCTTTG
Source organism: Wollemia nobilis (assembly GCA_028583015.1). Taxonomy (NCBI): domain Eukaryota; kingdom Viridiplantae; phylum Streptophyta; class Pinopsida; order Araucariales; family Araucariaceae; genus Wollemia; species Wollemia nobilis. The sequence goes on from JAQPPZ010017222.1 coordinate 12,743,481, forward strand.
AATATGTTCATCCTAAACTGGAGAGAATGATGCTTTCACTCTAGCTTCAAGGCGAACATGTTTTTGATAGCGCTGTCGTCTCAACTTCGGTCCCGCTCCAATATTTGAATGCCTTTCAGGTGAAAGTCGTTGTTTTTATTCTTTGTTTATGTTCGCTCGAGAGTGAGGTGAATGAGGCTTTCACCCCAAAATTTGGACGAACACACTTATTGACAAAAAATTTTGAACTTTTATTTGGGCAAAAGGGTCGTTACGCTTTCCTTCTTTGCATATTTTATTTTCAAGCAAAAAGGAACGGGAAGGAACACTCATGTCAAAATGTTGTAAATATATGCCAAAAATACTATATCATAGATTAACACATGTTGTTTTTACAATTAAAAATCCTTTGATAAAACTTGATCAAAACAACAACAACAACAAAAAAATCCCAATGTGGCATATGTCAAAATTACCAAAAAAACTGACTCTAGTCAAAATGAAATGAAATATTGTAATGCAATCAGTGACACTAGTGATTTAGATTTCATGTCAAAATAAAATAACCTATTACAAATATTGATGCTATACATGATACAAGTGATTTGAATATAGTTTATGATTGTGTAGGAAAAATCTATGCTATTAGAATTGATGAAGGCATATATGATAGAGATAGTGATGCACAAAATCATATTGATACTAACAAAGATCATTCTAATGATTTTATTGGTCATACTAATGGTTTTTATTCAAAGTTGATAAGATATGAAGATATAGGCTTCAAAAAACATAAATAGGGAATGCAAGATCCAATTGCACAAAAAATCAGATAAAAGTATGAAGGTCTTGAATATATATGGCAGACTAGCAGTAATAAACAAGGAACATAGTTTGTAATAGAAAATGATGACATCAAATCAGTAATATAGATTGATAGGAATAGTTTCTATGAAGGACAAAATGGTCAAAGGGATTTGGTAACAGAAAATAGATGTAGTCATTGTAGTAGATATGGGTATAAGATAGAGAGATGTTAGAATCTTCATAGTTGTAAAATTTATGGAGGAACCAATCATTCTCAAAGATATTGTTGGTACAAAGAAAATTATTTTTTTGAATGGATATACACAATGACAAGAAACTTCATTAATGGAATTTCTCAAGGTATAGATATGGGCACAAGAAAGGTATGAACTTCTTCGACAACAAAAATAGAATAAAAAAAATAACATTACCAAAGTAAAAATATAAATTCAAGCAAAAACATAAAGCGCAAGTAGAAGATCAATTCCAAAGTCACTCGAAGAATGAAGACAAATAGAAAATTCCATATTGAAGACTAAAGTCTTCAATAACCAAATAATGTAATACTGGGGGATGTTAGAGAATATTATATTATTTAGTACATGTCAATGTACCACCATGGGTACATGTTTATATTAGGAGTTTATCTTAGATTAATATTTAAGTATTTACTTTATGCAAAGGAATAAATGCACAAGTGTATGCAATGATGTTTTCCACATGTACATGAGTCCTTAGAATATGAAGAACAAGTTTCATTAGTTAGGTGTGCATGTGTACAAGTATTTATCATGCAAAATGCACATGTGTCCTTAGGGTAGGAAATTGAAGACTCACATACTAGTATATATTTGTGACTAAGCATTGTAATTTATGTTGAAGCATGCATTACCCATAGCATGCACTAGTAGATCTCAAAATACTTATCATGCTTTAAATTTTCGTGAGCTTTCATTAATGGCTATTTCATGAGCCATTTTAGAAGTTCCTTATCATATTTACATGTTTTTTAGATTTCCATTATCATAGTTATAATATTGCATGCTTATTTCATTACTTGTGGTTGCATTTTCTTTAAGTTTATAGCTTCAAAAGCTAACAAGATCTCAGCTTCTTCATGTGAAAATTTTACCTTTTCTCCTCCTTCAATGCTTACTTTTATTTTATATTCTCTTTCGTAGTGATTAGACCTTTTACAAAAGTTACATTGAAAATTCCTCTTATCCAAATTTATACCACTATAGCCTCCTCTTTTTCCATGGCCTCTTCCTCTTGTAGAATTCTAATTTTGTTCTCCTATCTTTACTCTTGGGAATTGGATCTTGAGCTAGCCCCATTATTATTTTATACTCTTGCCTTGGAAGCAAAATCTTGCTCTTAATTTTTTTCTTCACTATTTTTAACTCTTTATTCACAGGACATATGTGATCCTACCAATTTATCAAACTCTAACTTATTCAAATCTTTAATTTCTTCAATAACCATTGGAAAATTGTTCCACTTTGGTATCAATGTTATCAATACCTTTTTGAAAAAATCTCCTTGTGTTGGTTCTTCACTATAGATACCTATTTTATGCACAATTTCATGCACCCTTACACAATAATATCCCAAATTCTCATTGTCCTTAATTCTTTATTTTTTATATTCTCTCTTCAATATCTATAACTCTATTACATTCACTTAAGAAGACCCTTGATAGGTTGTCTTCAATGTGTCCAAAGCTCCTTTAGCAGTCTTGAAACTTAAAGTTCTTGAAAAAATACTTGTATGAATAGTTTCTTGTATATGATACAAAGCTAAGGCATATTTTCTTTGTGCTTCCTCCATATCATTTTTCTATGAATGATAATATATTAAATTTATAGGTTCCTTGTGTCCATGCTCTACAACACTTCATATTTCCTTAGTAATTAGTAAATTTCTCATATTTATGCACCATTGATCATAATTTTCTGCTTTATTTTTTGAGATGGGTAGTCAAGGATTACAATGAGCCATAACAACTACAACAGTAAAATATCAAGTTTTCTTGCACAAACTTGAATTATTAATTCTCTAGTTAAAGAGAATTAAACTCTCAAGGTATCCACTTCTCTAATATTTGAACTCCAAGCTTTGATACAAGTATGTAGTTTGTGGTAGAACGCTAAAAAAATGATTAAAATAATATAGAAAAGAGAAAATGAATAGAAAACAAAATTACATGAAAACCCTCCAAAAAACACTTTATCAATGTTTAAATATTTTCATTCTACTTTAATACAATGTGTTATATATAATAGGATATTTCTTGGTTGTCTTAAGAGACTCCTGGTGCTTCACATTCTCTCTAAATCTAGGTGAGAATATTGTTTTCACTTGAAATTTCAATTTTGTCATGTTCTGATTTTCATCCTATTCTTGTCATCTTCTCTTTTTTATCCTATTCTTATCCCATTTTGATTTATGTGTCATTCAATATCACAATTTCCAACCATAGTGAATGTAAATATATGCAACTTTATCCAACATTCATCATTGAAGAAGCATTTTTAAGTGTAGCCTACTTAATAGGAGGTTCTAAAAATTTAAATATTATCATTATATGACAAAAAGAAAATGTTGTTGCCTTACTATAACATATTTAAAGTAAATAATTCCATGCTTACCTTGTGAGAGATCATTAGCATAGTGATCACAATAGGTTTCTTCAACTAGCAAATCTACTTATGTAGCCCACATTCTTTTTTTCTTAGTTTTGCAAATATTTGTTCAATTACAAGGTAAATAAGAATAGATTAATTACATCAAAAGTAAAAATGAGTTCAAGGACACCCAAGTGTTGTAGGTGAGTTGGAAAGGAGAGAGCAATCCTCCAAGGGAGGTCCCAAGTTCAAATCTCCACCCTACCAAAAAGCTGAATTGGGTATCCAAAATCCAATTGATAATGTTGATACGAGCAAGGTCGGGTGCGACTTCCGGGTGACTTTGACGGTGTAGAACCCCCTGTTCGTGGTCTCTCATACCAAGGCGGCCCCGCAAGGGGTTTTTCGCTTAAAAAAAAAAAATGAGTTCAAGGATTAAGCTTTGGCCAATTGAGACAAGTTTATATGTTACATATAAATAATGAAAATAATAATTTTTAAGCCTCAACTTATCATCAACTGAACCATCTTGAAAGACCAGTACCATTTTCAAAGACCAATGCACATATAAATAACACTTTCATGTTGTTAGAGAAGAAGGTAGTTGTTCCAAATATAAGCCCTTAATAGATCAAACATCAAAGCATGCCAAACTAGTTGTTACACCATCCATCCAAGACTCGTACAATATTTGACGATTGTGCATATACTAAATTGGCTCTTCCACCAATACCCTAAATTTTTTTTCATAATATAATGTCTTTGGATTTCATTTTACTCTAAGTAATTGCTTCATTTACCTCTTGAATTTCACATCAAATCCTTCACATGAATGACCTCTTAAGCATGGCAAAGCTATGATGGATAACAACTAAGGTGTTGTGTTAGGAGAGCTAAACTCTTTTGGAGATCTATTACAATGTTATTATTATTATCATCACAGCAAGGGTACTTTTCAAACATCACAAATTGCAACATCCACATGTTTACATGTTAAGGTCATGCATTTGAGTTAAAAAAAAAAAGACATTGTCAAATGTCATGAAAATAATTTGCATTCTAATGAAAACTTTCATAAAATGTCCTTTCAAGATAAAAATGTTTGCAAAGCTTGAAACAATTCCTTCTAGAAAGTAATTACTTTAAGCACTGTGTACATATAAGAAAAATCGTCATAACCCAGGGCATACGTGAATACAGAGACTAAAGACAGAAAATTAATTCGCCTACTCCACATTAGGCCTGATTTTTCTGCAAAGGAAAACATAGGATCTAAAATACTTTAGATATAACAGATCATATTAATTAGGTACTGGGAATAACGCGAGAAGGAGAGGGAGAGGAAATAGAAATAGGAGAAGAGGAGTATTTGAAGCTGCGACGCCAGGTTTGGTACAGTTTGCCGGACCAACGGCGTTTCAGGGTCTCCATTTTCTGGAGCCGTAATGTGAAGATGACGGAGAGCACAGCGCTCTTGAATCTCTTATTGCTTACAATTTCTTTGAATATTTGCCTCTTGATTTCCCCTCGCCGCGGTGGAAGCCTCGCCTTATTATTGTGGCTTAGATCAGACGAAGACCGCGTTGCCCTCACACTAGACGAAGATCGTTTCGCATTCATTTTTCCTTTTTTCTTGTTTCGCTCTCTCTTACCCACAACAAACAATGCAAGCACACCTTCGTATATATAAACAGATGGCGAAATGAACTTTCTGAGATTCCGGTTCTTTCAAGTCTGCCGTCTGCCGTCGGTATGGATGTATTTGGGGAACATGAACAATCGTGAGTCATGCTTCACAAACTTTCCAACGTATATATTCCCACTAATGATTTCAGAATCTCTTTAATTTGGTCGGCATTGAGCACGCTACCTACGTTTTTGCTTACAACGTAAGCTTAGCCTACGACGTGACTAAACTTACTATTTGTTTTGACATTATGTTTATGGTCGCCAGTTTTTTTTTTTTTTTTTATATAGCTATTTTTAATTGCAAGTGGACGGTTGTATATCATTAATTTGAATATATATGTTTTTTTTTTTTTTAATTATATATTTAAGAATAAAAAATATGTACAACAAAATTATGTAAGTATATATAATATCAATGAATATTTTAACTTGTAAAAATAAAAAAAATTCTTTAAATTTTTTAACATTGTTTTACCTGATCTAAAATATAACTTACAACTTTACTTATATTGTTAGTAGTAACAAGAATACTTGCCTCGTGTTCACGAAGAAGCTCGCTTCGGATATAAGTAAATAAGAGTCATCCTTACAACTTAAGTTTTAGCATTCAAGTTTTTATTAGAATTCAATAGAATAAAAAATGAATTAGTTTATATATATATATATATATATATATATATATATATAATTTTGAAAGAGTGAATTAAATTAAATTTGATAAACATATTCAATTAATTAAAAAATTGTGAAAATTTAAACATTTTAAAATTTATGTGGTAAATAATCTATAATAATATATATTCTTCTACATGACCAACACAATCAATAAGATTGAGTAGGAGACCATGATGCTCATATTCAACACAAACCCTACTATTATTAACAATGTTCAAATCACAAACAAAATCTGTCCTTTTGATAAGATCACTTGTGTCACAACAAGCATTAACCATCATGAGCTTCTCTTTCACCTGTTTTTTTGTATCCCCTTTCTTTTTATGCTCAAATATGTCAAGAGTGATTAATGCCATGTATACTAGTCTCATAACATTTATAGATATTGTAACACCATTTTCAAAACAATATTTATAAGAATCGACTTCTTTGAGAATTATTCACAAGCAACACCTTAGTGTTAAGAATTTTCCATCTTCACAAAGCTCTTTACCTTTTGGGAAATAAAGATCTTTATTTAGTGTCACAGATTTTTGAAATTCAACTTGTTTCTCTCTACTTTCACTAGCTCCTTGGAAATAAAGATTATTATCTGGTGTAGCACACTTTTGAAATTCTACTTGATTCTTGGCTTGTTTACTAACCCCTTTATTCCTTGATTTTATCACTTCCTTAGCCATGAGTACCTTATGTGCTATTTCAAACTCCTCTTCACAATCTAATTCTGGTCCCTTTTAAGCAATATACCCTTGTTGATTTTGCCTTTGTTGATATTGTCAATAAAATTATTGTTTCCTTTAAGGAGGTCTTCAAGATTATCTCCATAAGTGATTGAATTATATCTACAAAATTTGGTGTCATATCCTTTTTTACAACTATGGCAATATATCCTTTATTTTTTAGGTTGTTTTTGTGAGGAAGACGACATATATTCTTCTTCAAGTAATAAGTCTCTCAAACTGTCGACTTCTTCAAGTACTCAAGCTAGAATGAGTCAACCTCTAACATCTTTCAATCTCAGAATAATCTTCTAATAAGTACCATCCCAAGTTAGTCATTGCCTAGATCAAGTAATCAAGTCTATTGCTTCAAATATGACAACCACTTCAAACCAACCTCCATCACCATATTAGTCCAAATATCTTAATATCGATACTAGCAATATTTTAGGATAAATAGACGTTCTAATATTAATCCAAGGCATTGCTTACAATTTGTAAGTGTTGTCTAGTGAAATGGGGACATAAGGAATTTGGGGTAGCAATTTGAATCAAATGTTTCCCCTAGCCAATTAGCTAGTATAAAAGCTATAGCAATATATACCTTTGTCAAATCAACAAATCCCACAATATGAATTGTAAAATCCTCTTCCTATGCAAAACATACAAGTTTTATCAAATCAAAACCAAGCTTATTAAAATCCACCTCTAATACAAAATTTGAATCCTTAGTTTCCATTTTAGTATTATGTTGTTTCTCAAATTCCATAAGGTTTCCCACAATAATAAACTATCCAATACATACCCCCACCCTAGGCATATGTTTAGACATAGAAAATACACCATTTGCAATAAAAACAAATAAATACATCATATCAAATAATGAGTCATTTTGATACAGTAAAACCCATTTGTAGGGTGTTATTTACAAAATATGACCAAAATGAGGGAATAATCCCCTTTACAAAATAAGGAACATGGTGTGTCTTCTTCTCTATGCCACAAGCAAGTGCATGGTGGGTTTGTTGTGACCACTGTTTTGAGTCAAGTTATGCCTTTGAGTCTTGCACACAAGCAAACACCAAACGAATTAGTAGCACCTGTCAAAATGAGTACAATAAAAATAACAAATGTAAATTGAAAATGTGTAATATTGCATACTCGTGTCTAGCCACATTTGGGCAGCATTTTGGTATGTGTCAATGTGTCTCTCTAAAAATGGTAAAAGTGGGAGGGGGATTTATAGGAATTTGATAAGAGGAGGGGGATGACATAGAGGTGAGGTGGAGGCCAAGTGACAAGTGAGAAGTTCAAGGTAAATCCAAGAAATCTCATGGAGGAATGTGCATCATAAATTTGCATGGGAATATGGGAGCCTAGAGAGATGTGAGACAATTTTAAATTCCAAAAAGGGCACATGGGGGATGTGACTAAATTAAAAATTGATAGAAAGTGCAAGGGAGGATGGAAAATTAATGTGGGATTGGATGGGGACTTTGACCTTGGAGGGAAAATGCATTAAAACTTGGAGGGAAAATGTAGGGGGATTTGGGCATTAATGGGGAGAATTCCAATGAAATTTAGGTGGGGATTTGGGGAGGATTTGAGGACACCTAGGGATTTGCTTAGGATTTTTAAATTAGAGTGCAAATATCCTAGGGATTTGGATGAGGGTTGCCTTGGATTTTGGGGATTTGATTGGTATTTAAAAAAAATTTTGTGCATTCCCCTTGGGATTGGGTCATGGATTAGAAGGGTGATTAGGGCCTAATGGAGGGCTTAATGGAGGGTTAGATGGGAAGGGAAGGTTATGAGGATTTCAAGGTGGATTAGAAGAATTAGGGAGGTTAAAAATGGATTAGAAGAATTAAATAGAGTAGGGAGAAATTAGGAGAATATTACAAATAATTAGAGGAATTTAAGAAATTAGAGGGAAAAGGGGGAATTAGAGGAAAATAAAGACCTAGGGATACCTTAGAAGAATTAAAATAAATAGATAAAATTGAGATAGAATTAAAGGGAAATTAGAATAAAATTAGAGAAAATTTGAGAAGAATTTGTTAGAACTAAGGGAAATTTGGATGAATTAGAAGAAGAATTAGAATTTTGGAAGGATTTGAGCGAATTTGAGCAATCGATGATGATTTTGTGGCAATTTGGGGGTTTTGGTGAATTTGTAGAAATTTGAGTGCAAATGACTAAATTTTTGTGTCTACAAATACCTCTTTTTGTATCGCATTATGTGAAACACAATGCGATGTAAAAAACAAGAGACACCTAGTCTATTGGATGAAATTATTTTATTTTTTGCCCCAACAAAAAGGTGCATGATTTTAAAAAAATGGTAAAATGGTGACTAATTTTCAAAAAATTTAGGGGTTTTGTCCACCCTTTCAAACGATGAGTGGATGGAATATGGAATGGATGTAGCGATGAGCCGATTGAAAAAAAGGTAGAGTGGGATGGGCAATGGTAGAGCAGAGATGAGATGATCAAAGAGTGAGATTTGGCATGAATAGATGGTGAAATGATGGTGTTTTATTTTTAGTTTTTGTTGTTTTTTTGGGTATGAGTGTCCTTATAGTAATCTCATCCTACCAGATTGTATGGATAACCAGTCGTTTCAACTTCTAGGTGCATTAGAGTAGATCACTAGGTACGAGGTTCACTTGGAAACCTACACTAGGAAAGCGATATAAGCTATGCTAAAAAAACAATAAAATCTATGCTAGAAAAGCAATAAAATATAGGAAACTAAATCTAAGCTATGCAAGAAATAAATTATAATATATGAAAATGATAGTCTAATCTATGAAAGCAATAAATTGCATGAAAGTAAAGCTCTACTCTATGAAAGAAATAAAGGGCAAGAAAGTAAAGCTATTCTATTGTGATCACTATGAGTGTCCTTATGGTAATCTACTCATCCTATCAAATTACAGATAACCAGTCATTACAACCGCAAAGTGTATAGAGTAGATTATTGGGTACGAGGTTCACTCGAAAGGCTAGCCTAATCTAATCTAGAATGCAAGAAAGGAAATCTAATCTAAGAAAACAAGAGAGGAAACTTGATCTAGGAAAACATGGAATTCTAATCTAATATAGAAAAAGAAAATCTAATCGAGCTGATCCTAACCATAACTGAAATAAGGGAGAAGATAAAAAAACTAAGGGTTTTTTTCTAGAGATTTAAGCTGTATTGTGGTCGAAGGGAGAAAAATGGCTAATTTTTTTTGGTATGGTATGATACTATATTTTGCTAAAACTCATGTTTTTGAAGTTTTAATCTTGCTTTAGAGTTTTTTTTTGCCTTATTTTGTGTAATTTAAGGGTTACAATAGAAAACCCTAATAGAAGGCTTGAAAAAATAGAGAACACTTGAAATTGAAAATTAGGGTTTACAAGGGGGGATAATTTAATGGGATAATTCTCGGTAGGAGGGTTCACACAGGGGACTTCTGAGGGAAGGCTTCAAAGTCCCAAGTGACCTAATATGTAATCCTTTGCGGAAGTGGTGAGAGGTAGTAATAGAAAGAGATATGATACAGGAGAACAAGCCCAAAAAATCCTATAAGCCATGGATAAAAGAAAGGAGACTGAAGTTGAACAAGCCAAAATAAATGGATGTTTACCTTAGACATAAACGATTCCAATGCTAGAAATTGTAGAATAACTCATAGTAGATGATATTGTGTATAAATCCAAGCATGCATTAATATGCAAGTGTGTGGGAATCTGACCTTCTGCAAGGTTCTTGTACTCTTGGGCCAGAAAGTATTGGGCACCACAAGGAGAATTGGATATCTTCACATTATTGAACAGATGCTTTGTAGTTGAATTCACAATGATATCTGACAAGGACAAATCTTTTGAGGGAGATCTGTATAACATAGGCCCTGCAAGTCTATTCATGCAACCATGGTGACCCACTTTTGATCCTAGAACTAAACCTCGACAGCTCCAATTTGGCTAAAATTATTTGCACTTCCTTTAGAATACTGGAAAGAGGAAATTTTGGAGTTGATATGTAATCTCTTGGGTAAATACATAGGTAGATCAAGAGAATAAACAGAAGGATAATTAGAAGTGTATGTCAAAATTTGTGTGGAGATGGACTTGGGAAAACCATTGACAGTGAAAATTGACCTCAAATTCAGAAGGAATATATGGAGACAACAAATAGACTATGAATTTTACCTTTCAGATGTAGAGCATGTCATGAATATGAAAATTTGGTGAGAGGCTACCCTAAACTAGCCAAAGGAGAGACAAATCCAACAAATCCAAATCCAGGAAACCAACCTCAGCAAAAATAAAATGAACAAGGATTTTAGACGGTTATGAGAAAAGGAATAAAAAATAATAACCAGGAAAGAGGAAAAATCTAGAAGAAGGGAGGAAATACAAATCAACACCAAGAAGGAAGGGCTCCATCCAACAAATATGAGATCCTTAGGCTAGATGATCCAATGGAAGGAGAGGAACTACCACACTCAAATAAAACAAAAAATCTAGAGAAACCGGTAGTATAAGAGGTTCATCATCCACAACATACAAATACAAAAAAACAACAATACCTAAAAGTAATGAGAGGGGTAGAAGGATAATCCATATAGGTACAATTTGTATCAACCAAAGAACAATAGATAGAATATAAAAAGCAGCCACATCCAAATACAAAAGGAGCTCTAGTATTGTATAATAAAGAGCCACATACATCTAAGGAGGTAATTATGGAAATAGCATAGAAAAACAGATAAAAAATAGCCCTTGGGATAAGCCAAATGGAGAAAAGGCTAAAAATAAAAATCTCAAGGAGTAGGTAGAAAGACAAAAAAAAATACAACGACAAGGAGAACAGTTGAGAGGTAAGCATGGTTAAATCCATATCCAAATTCTACAACATGGGTTCTCAATGATTATACACACATGGAATGTAAGGGGATTAAATGGCCAACCTAGACAATTAGTTGTTAAACATATAATAGAAGATAACCACACATATGTGGTTTTATTATAGGAAACTAGAGCATCACTAGAAGCAATGAAAATAATTCCTAGGAGAAGCTGGAGGAATGGATACAATGAGGCACAAGCTTCCCATGATCTCTTTGAGGGAATGGCCAATTTTTGGAATAGAGACACTTTTCAGCAGGTAGGAGCAGAATCAGTTAGAGGAAGGCACAAGCTTCCCATGATTTCTTTGAGGGAATGGCCAATTCTTGGAATAGAGACACTTTGATTGTCCAAGATAATAATCTAAATCTGATTGACATTCCACCTCCAAGATGTGGTACTAGTTGGACCAATAAAAGGAAAGGATACCAAGCAATAAAATCAATATTAGATAGGATATTTATAGAGGAAGAAATTCACCAGTTATGGAGCTGTCATTTAGAAATCATAAACCTGCTATCTTTCGACCATTTCTCAGTACATCTAAATATCACAAATAGAATACCCCAGTATAAAAACCGCCCCTTTAGATTTGATAACTTTTGGCTTCTAAACCAATTACTAGAGTTATTTCAATAATGGTGGCAACAAGGAAAACCAACATTTGGAAAGGCACAATTTCAGCTACACTCCAGATTGAAATATATCAAATATAAATTGAAAAACTAGAAAATTCTAAAGATCATATTTTTAGCAACAAAGAGCAAAGCTAGCTGAGATAATTGAAGGAGTTGCAAAAATAATTTATTCAGAGTCCCTTTTAGAGGAATTACACTCCCATGAAAATATATTAATGCAGGAGGAAGAGGAGCTAGATAAGAAAGAAGAAACCTATTGGAATTAGAGATCTAGAATTACTTGGCTTCAAGAAGGAGATAGGAATACAAAGTTCTTTCACCAATCGGCCATAGCTAGGAAACACTATAACTGGATTGATGCTTTAAAAAATGTAGAAGGAATCCTTGAAACCACCACTTTAGGTATGCAAAAAGCAACTAATGAGTATTTCTCCACTTTTTTTACTATAGATTCACATCTATCAAAACAATCCCAAGAGGAAATCTTAGAAAGTATCCCCAGATTAGTCTCTCAAGAGCAGAATGAGAATCTTATTAAAGAGATAAAAGAAGAAGATATGAAAGAAACAATCTTCTCCATGAAATCATTAAAGGCCTCATATCTTGATGGATTACCAATAGAATTCTATAAAGCTTTTTGGGATATTATAGGAGAAGATATAACTAGAGTGGTAGAAGAAGCCAAATCCAGTGGTAGGATTTTCAAATACCTCAATCATACTTTTCTAGCTCTGATTATAAAGGTAGGAGAGATGGAGAATCTAATCAATTACAAACCAATAGCCCTCTGCAATATAATCTACAATATCATCACCAAGGTAATAACCAACAGACTAAAAGCTATATTACCAAATATCATATCTCCTAAACAAGGGGGATTTGTGCAAGGCAGATAAATATTATATGGGATTGTAATAGCACAAGAAACTATACATCATATGGGCCAAAGAAAGAGCAAAGGAATGTTCCTAAAGTTAGATCTGTCCAAGGCCTATGATAGAGTGAGTTGGGAATTTTTGAATTAAATTTTGCAAAGATTTAGATTCCAAAAAGATTGGATCAACTGGATACTTGAATGAATGCATATCCATAGTCTCATTTTTAGTGCTCATCAATGGAAAAATCTTGCCATTGTTCAAGGCTAGTAGAGGAATTAGACAAGGAGATCCTCTCTCTCCATATTTGTTTATTATTTTTGTAGAATGACTGGAAAGACTCATACAGAAGAAAAAAGTAGAGAACACCATTACAAGAATTCAAATAAATAGAGATATAGCTATTACTCATCTACAATTCGTAGATGATATAGGATTATGGAGAAAGCAACAATAAAAGAAGCAACAAGTATTAGAGAAATATTAGACTGGTACACTGTAGCCACTGGCCAACTTATAAATGAAGAAAAATCCAAAGTTGTCTTCTTTAATGTTCATAAGAGAATCATAGATCGGATAACAAATATTCTTAGGTTCTCAATGGCCTCGTGTCCATTAGATTACTTGGGAATTCACTTAACAAAAAAAATCCTAAAAAAGAAATATTGGAAATCCATAAAAGATAAAATTTTCTCAAAGTTGTCACACTGGTCTCATAGATGGTTAAGCTTTGGATGCAGAGTCACACTTATGAATTCAGTGTTACAAGAAATTCCAGTTTACAAATTTTATTTTTTAGCAGATCCAAAGAGCATACTCAAAGATTTGGATAAACTGATGAGAAAATTCTTATGGTCAAGAGCACAAGAAAATAAAAAAATGCTTTGGTAAGTTGGGAGAAATTTTTTCAACCAAAGGAAGAGGGAGGTCTTGGAATCAAAGTTGCATCAACAAATAACTTAGCACTAATAGGTAAGTTATACTAGCAGTGGATCACAAATCCTAATTAATTATGGAGTCAAGTTCTAAAAGCTAAATATTACCCTACACACAAAATGGAGGATATCCCACAATTTCTAGTTACAGGTGTGGGATCAAAGATATGGAAAACACTCAAAAGAGGGGCCTCACTAATTAAGGAAGACTTACATTGGAAAGTAGGTGATGGGAGAAAAGTCATATTGTGGGATGATTCTTGGGAATTTTCCCCCCATTATAAAATAATACCTCATCGTAGTGGCATCAAAGAGACTCTTCATAATCATGGCCAAACTCTTATATCTCAGTTTCTCATCCCCCCAAGCCAACAACTAGCAGCTTCAAAAAGATGGCAAAATTTGGACCAGTGGTTAGGTGAAGAATGGGATGCTGAAAAACGTGAACTGAAAGAAATTATAGAAAAAATAACATGGCTATGGAAAGATGGACCTAACCAACTAGAATGGGGATATGAAAAACAAGACACTTACACAGTGAAAGCAGGCTACTGAAAGGCTCACCAAAGTAGTAATAACCAACCCAAACAACATCCATGGAAAGAAATATGGCAACCAAAAGGTTGGTCAAAGCTTAATTGTTTTATATGGCAGGTTGCTCAAAAAGCATTATGACTCAGGATAATATGAGGATAGAGGGGTTCATTGGACCTAGTAGATGTGTAATGTGCTTCCAAGAGGTAGAAACTATAAACCACCTCCTTTTTTATTGCTCCTATGCTTACACAATTTGGAATTGGTGGTACTCCATATTTAGCCAAACAAAATGGTATCCTCCTAATGGTAGTAATTTTTGGGACTATTGGTCACATAATACCTTCAAATCCAAACACTAAGCATAGCTTGGAATTTAGGGATTAGCTTCATCTGCTGTAAAATATGGTTGGAAAGGAACAACATAATTTTTAAAGAGGAATTTAGCTCAGAAGAGAGGACCTGGGGGATTATGTTAAGGAAGTTATTAGAAATAGTGTAGACCAAACTACAAGAAAAATATTCGATGACAGAGATATAAAAAGACATTTGGGCACAACTATGGAATCAAATGCAACATGAAAGCTATCAGGAATAGAAAAAATAACAAAGAGGGCTTCAATAATCTTTGTTGGAATAGGATATATACAGTTAAGAAGGAGGTAAAGTTTAAAGAACATGGGATTCAAAGATCCTAGGAAGATAAAAGAAAATAGAAAAACTACATTTTGAGCCTTGCCAAGAAAGGCAGGATATCAAAATGGATTTGTATAAGTTGATCATTTTTTTTTGAATAAAATTTTTACCTTTTACTCAAAAAAAAAAATCTAATCTAAGATAGGAAAGGAAATCTAATCTAAGGCAAAAAAATGAAGCTAATATTAATCTAAGGTGGGAAATAAAATCTAATCTAACGCAAAAAAAAGGAAATCTAATCTAAGGTATGAAATAAAATCTAATCTACAGTAGGAAAATGAAGCTAAACTTAATCTAAGATAGGAAATAAAATCTGATCTAATGCAAAAAATGAAAATATAATCTAAGACTGGAAAGGAAATCTAATCTAAGGTAGGAAAGGAAATTTAATCTAAGGTAGGAAAATAAAGCTAATTTAAGGTGAGAAAGGAAAGATAATCTAAGAAAAAGAAAAGAAAACCTAATCTAAGACAAGAAAGGAAATCTATTGTGATGCAAGAAAGCAAAGCTAAACTAATGCGCAAGAAAGAAAATCTAGTCTAATAAGTGATTTGATTGATTGATTGATTAAGTTGACTGAGTTGATGAGGGCTGATTGAGTTGATTGATTGATGGATTTTATTTATTGATGCGGAAAGTTGTGATACCTTGAGTACCTCCAAGTTGATTGATTGATTTGATGGGGAAGGTGTGATATCTTGAACATTGATGAGTTGATTGATTGTTTTTATGGGGAAGGTGTGATACTTTGAAATTCCCCAAGTGTTTGATTATTTTGAGGGGGAAGGTGTGATACATTCCCCAAGGGTGATTGATGATCAATATTGATTTGTTGATCCTTTTTCCCTAGGTGGATGATGATTGAATGGTTCTACTTTTTCCCTAGCAGGAAAGGTGAATGTGAGCTTGTGGATGCTAGGCCGATGCAGGATAACAACAAAAATTATCTTTTTGGTTGAGGCCTAAAAGGCCTCCATTTTGTAGTCATTTTCATTCATTTTTTGTCATCATTTTTATTTTATTTTTTATTAGGATGAATGTAGATGATTTCAACTTCTTTAGGATATGGCCTAGGACTTTAATTTTTTGTAGCTAGCAATGCTATCTTGATTGTTGTCTTTTAGTAGTAAATCTATTCATTGAAATGTACCTTATTAGATATGAAAGACAATATCCAAATCTTCTTGTATCTGGTAGGTTTCTTTTATCCGATTTTTTACTTCAAACAAGGTTTTCTTCTCAAGAATCTAAAAATCTTGAGGTCTTCATGAATTTCTCCAATGAGTTCTCCTAGGAACTTCTTTGATGGATTCTCCAATTTTTGCAATGAGGCTCTCCAAACCTTCTCCTTGTTTCTCCTTGAGACCTCTCCAAGGTCTTTAGTCTTGTAGCTTCTATGGTCTTCTTGATGAGACCTTTCCTTCAACCTTCAACTATGGAAGTGTTGGTAATGAGATCTTCTTCACAAATCTCGAGAACAAAACTTTTGATAGTCCTTCTCTATTCTTACAGGGATGGAATTTATTCAATGAGACCTTTGATGGGTCTCTTCAACTTCTTCTAGATGAATTCTTCTATCATTAAAGGAAATTAGCAATCTCCTATCTCTCATGAACTCTTCTCTAGAATCTTTGTCTAGTTCAATGACTCTTCTCTAGAATCTTGTTCTAGCTCAAGAAATCTTCTATGGAGTCTTCTTGAGGTTTAAGGCTTATATAGCCTTTTCTTCTGGATCAAGGCTTTTGTGGCCTTTTATTTTAGACCAAGACTTCTATGGCCTTTTCTTATGCAAAAAGGCTTCTATGGCCTTATTTTTAGTAATGTGCAGGTTTGCAACAAGACTCCCTTAGGTTCCTAGAATCTCATCTTCTTTTATTTTTTGCTCTTGGTGTTGGATTGATTCTAAGAAGATATTCTTCCTAGCTCTCTTGTAGGAAGCTTCCCAAATTTCTTGAATCTCCTTTTCTTGCAACAAACTATTAGTATGATGAATCTAAATCTATCAATGACGAATCTTCACTAGTTGATTTATCAATCTAGTGGAATGAATACTGAGTCCTAGTATTCATGAGTTTTCTATAACTCTGTGGAAAGACTCTAGCCAAATACAATCTCATAAATTTTGGAACTGAGATTTGCTTTTCCTCTATATATCTCTTTTTATGGTGTTTGCATACAACGATGCATAATGGTAAATCCAATTTGCAAAGACGTAACAGAGTTCAAGATTATAATATAAATAGTGATCCCTTATGACTCTCCCTAATTCTATCGATCTACCATGGCTCTAATACCACTTTTAGATTTTTATAATGTGAGCTATGGGAGAATGCAATCATATAATGTAAAATATGCAAAAATGTAAGATGCTAAAATATGAATGGAAAGTGACAAAAATGATACAATGTAGTATGGAGGAAATAAACACACTAGAACTGATTCTAAAGAAATACATTGTACTCCCTCACCAATCTATATGGTGATCTACCCAATATATCTACTACTACCTACATTGATGTATAATCACTCACTATGAGGCACTTTATATAGAAATATGGATTGCTTGGCCAACACTCTACCTAGTTGTACAAGGGGACACCTTGTACATTTACAACTTGCACATAGACACTTATGCATTTATTATATTACTTGAAGTAATTAGCTAACTACCCCCTAAAATAATCTACTACTCTAGTTATGTACCAAGGGTGGTACATTTACATGACCCAAATGATGTAATATACTCTAACAAGGTGAATATCATAACTAGTAATAAAAGTAAAATTGGACTTATAGTATGTATAGGAAAATTCCATCGCAGATGTAGAATACCAAAAGTGAAATGAGGATGAGAAACCCAAGAGGACAAACTTAAAATTGCAATTATTGGAGTAGCAACATAAGAAATCATGGATGTAGTCATCATGTTGCATGAGCTTCATAGTGAGGTAATGAATATGGTATCCTAAGGTAATTAATATGGTATCCTAAAACAAGAAGTTTCAAAGGAAAAATTATCTTGAGTTGGGATTAGTCTTTTGTAAGCTTTAAAAAGTCAAGATACCTTTATTCACATAATTGGAAACATTGATGAGATTACTTTTATTAGAGGATGGACCATACCACTTTTTTAATATTTTATATCCAATGAATAAGTCCAATGGGGTTTACAATCATATTTAGTATGATGTCTAAAAACATTAGTAAAACTATATTGGTTTTCAACTCACTACCATTGCATTATATTTTTAATTAAGGCTATTGAATTAAGTAGAGTAAATTTTACTATATATTAAGTCTAAGTGATGTTTCAATGATGAAACAATAACCCAAAAAACATGACAACCTCTTGATGATAACCATGTATGAGCAATAACCATATATTAGGAGAAAATATAAACTTTTGATAAGCATTGAATTATGAATAGTGGTCAATCCATGACCATTGATTTATAAGTTTCCAATTAGTGAATTTGTAAATATATTATGGTAGTTGACCTAAGGAGAATGACTTAGCATGATATCATATCATACAATTAGAGCAAGTGTTTTCCCATCCATGAGCCCATCCTTCGCTTTCTTCTTCCATAAGAGCGAGTCACCCCTACCGGTGAACCACCACCTCTATTTCATTAAGCCACTCCATAAGCCAACTTGTAACATATATATATATATATATAACAAAAACAGTGGTTTTTATCACTACCAAAAAAAAATCATAAAATAGAAAACAAAAAATAAAAAATCAACAAAAACATTTTCTTCCTTTGCATTGCACATGTACATATCATTTATACAAACACATTTATTTTTTTTGCTTGCTACTATTTAGGTTAACCAAGCTCTTAGCACTAGTTCCTAGGTACAATCCATTCCATCCACCATCATTCACCTTGCCCATAAGTCAACATGAATCATGTTGATTTATTTACCCTACTTTGTAATCTATACAATCTAGCTAAACCAATTCCAATTGACATAAGCCTTATCGATATGGAACGGATCTCCTCGCCTCCATCCTTTGCTGAATTTTTCTTGTTCGATAAATTGTTAAGGGCTTCCACCAAGTACATTCCTCCATCCCCTTCGCCTTCGCCTTCACCCTCACCTTCGAATCCTAAGGTTTTCCAAGAAAAAATAGATGAGGATAAGCCAAAATATTTTGATGACATATTAGATGACATTCATCTAATCCCTATGCCCCATCAGCTTGAGGAAGGTTCCCACATGTCTATTGAAGATACCATCGATGTGGAACTTAGTTCAAACAAAGACAATCCTCAAATTGTCAAGCTTGGAAAAATTTTATCACTCAACGAACAAGAGCAATTATTTACTCTCCTCAAGAGGAAGAAGGACGTATTTGCATGGTCATATAAATACATGCATGGTCTTGACCCTAGTTTGGTTGTCCGCAATCTCACCTTACAACCTGATGCTAAGTTGGTATAACAAAAACTTAGGAGAATGCATCCTATTGTAGCCCTCTTGTTAAAAATAAAGCTTCAAAAACTCTTATATGTGAACTTCATAGTTATTATAGATTATCTAGAGTGGCTCTCAAACATGATACCCGTTCGTAAACCTAACGATGTGATACACGTTTGCTTTTACTTTTAAGATCTTAACAAAGCGTGTCCTAAGGATGACTTCCCTCTCCCAAATATTGATACTCTTGTCGATACATGTGCTAGCCATGAAATGCTTTCACTCATGGATGGTTTTTTAGGATACAACCAAATTCGAATAAATCCCAATGATCAACACAAAAAAACATTCACTACACCTTGGAAAATATTGTGTTACAATGTGATGCCCTTTGGCCTCAAAAATACAGGTGCCACTTATCAACGTGCCATGACATATATTTTCCATGACTACATGCATAAGATTATCGAATACTATGTGGATGATCTCTTGGCTAAATCTAAAACTCGACAAGAACACATTGGTGTATTGGAGAAAGTTTTTGACTAACCTCTAGAGCATAATTTAAGATTGAATCCCAATAAATGTGTCTTTGGTGTTACCTCAAGCAAAATTCTTAGGATTCATTATCTCCAAAAGAGGCATTTATATGGACCCTAACAAGGTCAATGTTATCATGGAGATGCCTCTCCCAACTAATTTAAATGAATTACGTAGTTTACAAGAAAAGATCCAATCAATTCATTGTTTCATTGCACAACTTTATGACAAATGTAGGCCATTCAATCACCTACTACAAAAGGGGGTGCCATTATCTTAGACAGATGAATATCAAAAATCCTTCAATGACATTAAGAAATACCTAGCTTCTCCGCTAGTCTTAGCTCCTCCTCATCTGGGGGTCCCATTCTATCTCTATATCTCAGCAATGGACTTCTCACTAGGGACAATGCTTACACAAAAGAATGAGGAAAATTGAGAGAAAGATATCTAATACATTAGTCGAATATTGGTAAGATATGAAACCAGATACACTTATGTATAAAAATTGTGCTTAGCAATGGTTTTTTCCACTAAGAAACTTTGACATTACATGCTTAGTCACACAACATATGTCATAGCTAGAGAAAATTCTCTACGTTATATGATGTCTCACACTTACAATAACACCTGCACCACTAAATGGATAATGCTTCTTACTAAATTTGACTTGGAATTCATTAGCCAAAAATCCATTAAAGGTCAGGTAATAGCCGATCAACTTGTGAAATATCCACTACCTAGTGATCATACTTTGATTATTAAACTCCTAGATGATTCGGTATTTGTCATCACTGAACAAGAAGAAGATGTTATTCCAGAGGAAGATGTCGATATCACACTATTCTTTTATGGCTCTAAGTGCATAAAAGGTCAAGGTTCTGGGGTCGTATTTTGTACACCACAGGGGGTACCTATCCCCTTATCATTCAAACTTGATTTCCAATGCACAAACAACACTACAGAGTATGAAGCCTTAATCCTAGGTCTTCAATTAGCTATAGCTATTATCATTAAGCATATTCGGATATTTGGTGATTCTCAACTTGTCATTGAGCAAATAAATAGATAATACCAATGCAAAGAACCTACCATTAAGCTTTATCATGAAGTAGCAATGAAGTTTCTCTCTAAGTTTGATTGGTATGAAATCAATAATTTTCCATGTTCGACTAATAGATTTGCAAATGCGATGGCCTCCCTTGGATCATTGATTCTAAAAGACTCATTTGGAGAGGTACAACCCCTTATAATTTCAACGGTATCTAAATATACAATTGTCCATGTTGAGTCTAAAGATGAAAAGGATTTCTACTTTATCCAATCATATTCATATGAGCCTTAGTCAAGCCAAATGGTAGCCCTATCTCCTCTCGATGTCTCCTATAGCACACTAGCTCATCGAGAGCATATTACCTTAGCCCAAACTAGTGGAGCACTCATGATAATTGGAAGTACTCTACCTCACTTCAATGTGTTCCAACCACCCATCGAGATTGTTGCACTCATCATAAGTGCTCTCCATTCCTAGACCACCTACAACCCCACCTCATCACATTGTATAGCTCTCGGTACCACTAGATCATCCTCATTGGACAACTCGACTGTACCTCCTCAACCAATGTCCATCACCTAGCGTAGGGCTACTCCCTACCCAAGCCTACCACAAGTAAACCATCTAGTCGAGCCACACTAAAGTGCTCCCATTCCTAACACTACAATAGTAGGTTGCACCCCAACCCCTTCCTCCCTCATCTCATCACATTGTATAGCTCCCAGTACACCTTATCCAACAAGGCAAGAGCCCATGCATATACCTGCCACCTACTGAGCATATCACTCACTACCCCTATCAGGTTCTAAGGGAACCTACTCCTTATGTTGTTCAAGGCCATGATGTTGGCCAACACAAACATAACCAAGGCACGAAGGGGATACAAATCCTTGTCCACATACATGGACAAGTAAGAAATACCTCCACACTCCACTTTCATCCCCTACCATGTATCCCCAAACATCCTCATCATCTTCGTCTTTTGATTGAGCCCGAAATCAACCCGAATCCCCTCTACCAGTACCTTGAGGATGCGATATACATCCTCCAAGGTAACTGTCACCTTGCTCATGGGGAGCTGAAAGGTCCCCCTATTTACATCTTGCGTCTCTACCAAGGCAAAGAGGTACCCCTCATTAGCCCTCACCACATCCAATCAGGCTACCTTTGCTAGCCCCACCTCCTCCAATAGCTCCCACTCATCATACAAAACTACCTTCCTCATATCGAGAATGTAAGGCAAGAACTGGTGTCGAGCCTCCAAAATCCTAAGTTGCAACACAACACAAAATGTTTGTTAATAATTTTGCAAAAAAAAAACACACTAAAACTTTGCACAATACAAAAGCATAATAAACAAGGTGTTACCTCAATAACTCACACCCCAGCCTCAGCCCCAACCTCTACACTAGCTTCCTCCGCTACCATAGCTTCTGCGCTCCAAATGCCTCACCTCACTTCACTCCACTCTCCTAGACACAACTTATCAAACTCCCAAACACACAAATGAGATTGGTTTCTCATCTTGGTAGCTATTTATAGCTGCTTCAAGCACCTTGATATGCCCATGGGTGTTTCCTAGCACACTGAAGCACCCATGGGTATTTATAGAGCGCCTGAACATTGGTGGACATTTGTGCAGATCAAAAGCGCCAACGAGCGTTTGGCATCAAATTGCACAAAAGACCACATTTTTACAAAATAGTGGCTTCTCCCAACCAAATCACTACAAATTTCATCCATGCATTCATTGCATTATTTTATTAGGTTTTGTGAAGATGCCAACTGATTTGGATGCATAATTTTTGTTTGTGACCACATATTGCAAATTCACCAAACAAGTTACAAAAGCACCCCAAAACGGTCCAAATATTCACAAAACAATGATCATCATAATTTTAATAATTCATACATCATCACATCATAATTTTACATCATCATTCACATATTTTCCAAGTGCCAAATGACATTCAAGTGAATCTTGTATATAGTGGGTTTTTCTATATACTTGGTGATTGTAGTGATTTATGTCCATGCAATTCGGTAAGATGAAAGTTTACCATAAGAACACTTGGTCATTTTCATCAGCACATATCTCCTTGTTCGAAAGCATAATCATATTTGGTACTTCACATTTTCTGTGAAACCTTGCCAAGAACAATTTGCACAAAAGTTGTCATTGATGGCCTAGTTTGTGGGGCTTAAAACATGGACAAAATCAAATCTGATAAATTCACATTTCCTTAAAATTCATCATGGTGATTGGATTTAGCTAGGGTTATTGGTTCTGATCATAGGAATTATCTGGAAGTCACTAGTTGGCCCTCCGAAGTTGACTACTTTTATTCTTTGCATTTTTCATCTTTGCATATCAATGATGTTGGAAGGCAAATTTTTCAACAACATCGAATCATCCCGAATTTGGGGAACCATATTCGGTTTTGACTTTCCCATAAGGGGATATATCTCACATGATTTGAAAACTCCCTTCATTTATTGGGGTAAAAATAGACACATCTTCATCAATGTTTCACAAATCCCTTCATCTATTGGAGAAAAAATAGACACATTTTTCATCACATGTTTCACAAATCCCTTCATCTATTGGGGAAAAAATAGACACATTCTTCATCACATGTTTCAGAAATACCTTCATCTTTTGGGGAAAAAATAGATGCATCATATCACATTTTTCACCACTCCCCTTCCCACTATTGGGGCAAAAACGGTATCACATTTACATCATGCACATCATACATCATTCATTTGCACAAATTTTTCAATTGGCTCGTGAGATTCACCCGCAAACTCATTCTTCAATTGAGGGGGTAAGCTACTAAAACTCAAATTATTTTGTTCTTTTTTCTTCAAGCTCGTGTTCCACATCCCAAGAGAAGCTGCTTCTGCACCTAGCCAAAATAGGTGTCTCATGTTTTTGTACTGCCATTGTGTTTCACACAACACAATACAAAAAAGGGCATCTATAGACACAAAATCCTAGCCACTTGTCCTCCATCCTGAATTTCTTGCAATTTTCGCCCACTATTCGTATATATTGATATATATTTAATATTAATATTTTATATAATATATTTTATGTATATTTGATAAATATATATTTATATAAGTTAATTAATCCCAACCATCCGATTTCATTTAATCCTATCCATCCATTTACATCAATCCATGCCACATCCTAAATTTAATATCCACCCTCTAATGTGATTTTATCTCAACCACACGATTAGTGTCATTGAAACCCTAACATGCCCTAGGTTGGATTATAAATAGGAGCCATTTTGATGGCTCAACCCCTGAATTCCTAAGTCATTGGCCTAAGTTTTTGAATACCCTGAGTCCTGAGTTCTAAGCCTCAGTAATTCCTTGAGTTTCCTAAGTGACCTAAGAACTCTTGCTTCCATATTCACTCACTGTAACCCCTACAGCCATTGCCATCCATTTTCCTCACTAGATCTGCTTTTGCAAAATATTTCCTCAGCTGCCGAACACCTTCAAGCATTTTTTGTCACCACTAAGCACCTCTTTTCCACCATCAAGCACCTCTGGTCACCTCCCTACCATTCCCAAGTTCCCATAGGCATATCCTACATCCATATAGCACCCGCATGTGTTTTATGTAAGTATTTTGAGCACCTCCTAGCCTTCGAGCAATGCTAGGGCATCACCACGCCTATCATCTACAAAAAAATCTCACAGATCGAAAGAAAACAAGCAAGAGTAAGGTTTTGTTAATACATCAAAAGCATTGGATAGTTGTTTAAGTTGGAGTAGCCCGACATCGGATATCAAGAAGCCCACTCAACTTTGTTGGGAGCAAGATGTGCCTGAAGACACCACAACCTTGTTTGTTAGGGTTTCAAAGAACCCTAACCCTTGTAAAATTGTATAAAAAAGGATTCAAGGATCCACATTGTAACAATGGAGTTTTTAGGCTCCCCCCATTAATATAAGAATATCTATTGTGCAATTCTGGTTTCCTTGTGTTTCATTTATATAGCATTGTTTGGTGTTGTGTTTTTGTCTTCACATTAACCTTGACCTAAAGATATCTTCTATTTATATATTTATACCACTTTCTACCAACCATTTACTTATCAATTTGAATGTTATTTAATTCCTCTAGTAAGTTTGTTTTGATGTCCATGGACACCCTTCCTATTGTGCATATTGTTTATGAGATTTATATCTAATTTTTGGGTAATGTGTTGATTTCATTCATTTATGGATGGTATTATAAAATTGAATAAATCATACCTATTGGGATATGTCACCATGACTACTTGTTATTTCTTTTTCTAAATTTTACTAGGTTATCCCATCATGATCTTGGTATTGATTTTACCAAATTCACTTAAGACTTGTATCTAGTGACGTCTATTGGAATACACCACACATAAACTTATGTTGTAGCTTATTATCTATTATACTCAAATATTCAAATTTTAGCAATTGTGCTTACCATCTACATTTAATACTTTTACAAATGTATATGCCACTTGGAGAGATTTGAACTTGGGCCTTCACTTTAAAAATTTATATTTCTAACCACTTAGACTCATCCTATTTGACTTAAATACTAAGGTTTTGATATTTATATTTTTTATTAATGGTGAAAATCAAGGTTTGAAAGGTCCCATAACCTTTTACATTAGAGGAGATAGAGAAATATAATACCAATTAAGCACATGATAGCCTCCAAGTCCATAAAAAATATAAATTACACCAAAATAACCATCCAAAAACAAAGACCAGCCCACCACCCAGTAAGAAATAAAGGATTCAACTTTCTTTTAGAGACACTAATGATCCTACTCTATTTTTTCATAATACTGGAAGGGCAACAAATACATCAAGATGCAGATAACAAAACCCCAAACTCAGAGAGCAAGGGTGAAGGCAAAACACCAAGCATATTCCTTGAGAATGGTAACCACTAAGGAGCAAAAGGGCCAGCCCCCAAAAAATACCCCCCAGAGAGAGGATCACTACAACACAAAGGAGATCTCATCCAAGCAAAAAGGAAATAAAAATACCTACTGGATAGGTAGACCCAATGCTTCCAAAGCAACAATTATCATTAACTGCGAAGGGAAATTATCTTCACAAATTTTGAATTAGCCACTATCCACCCCCAAATTGGCCATAACATCAGTAGTCTAGTTACCTTACCTATAAATATGCTTAATTTTAACTTCTAAAATACCTTCCTACATCTTTGAAGTGTCCTTAATAATATTCAATATGAAACAATTATCAGCCTTTCCAACCTGTAGATCTTGAATGATGTTCAAAGAGTCACCTTGAACGATAAATCTTCTAAAGCCCCTCTCAAAATATTGATGAACACCCAATAAAAACACCTTAGCTTTAGCTAGGTGGTTGGTTTGAGTACCATAATCTTCAGCATAAGCCCAAATGACCTCATCATTATCATTTCTAACAAAATGCCCCCCACTAGCCCTTTTGGAGTTACCTTTGGCAGCTCCATCAAAGTTTATAATGACCCACCTTTTAGCTATTTATGCCATCTAGTAGCCAATATTTTTTGAATAGTTGATATGGAAGAAAAATTCTCTAGATTCAAATTCCAACTAATAACAACCCCTTTCTCCATAGCTTTGTCCCTACCATTTCCAGTGGCAAAGACAACCAGGTTATTCTCAATAGCAAATTTAATCCTTCTAAAGACAAAGGATTCATCCCTAGCAATATTCTTGAAAATTCTTTTGTTCCTCTCCCATCAAATGCCCCATAAAAAATGAGGAATAAGCAGATCCCATACCCTAGTGAGGCTATGACTGATGAAGGGGGATTTCCACTGAGTGAAAAGTTCCTCAAAATTTTGAGGCAACGTCCATTTGGTAGAAAAATAATATAGTAAAGCATTGAGCACCTTATTTGAGAAATCACAATGGATGAAAATATGATCCATAGATTCAACATCCTTAGAACACAAGAGATAAATATTAGGAATATGGAATCCTTTCTTACATAAATTATCAATAGTCAAAATTTTATTTTGCAAACACAACCACAAAAAATGCAATCTTGGGGATCAAATGAGGATACCAAACCCTTTTTGCCAAAAAAGTCCCTAAACAATGTTTGGGCCTCATATGCAGTCTTGACATAAAAAGTCTTTTAGGAGAATGAGTCCATAAAAGGAATTTCCTATTATTCTATTGAGGAAGAAATTACTGTTGCAACAACACGTTCAAATTTTCCAAAATCTGAAGGATTCAAAGATCAATTGTATATAAATTCAGATGCTTTCAAATCCTCTTGTCATTAGTGATGATTATGTAATAAATTAGTTTTTCTCCAAATTTTAGTGACAAAGGAGCCTTCAACTCATAAAACTCAATACTAAGAAATAGGGGTTTAGGAATATTCCAAGTATCCTCCTAGAAGAACACATATTTACCATTCCTAATATGCCATCACATACCCTATGTAACCAAATATGTAACCCCCAACAAACCATTATATATCATAGAGCCCCTAGAAGGAGCAACACTTCTAAAATAAGAAATGTGATTTTCTAGATACTTACCTCTCATAATATATTTTCACAATTGGTCCTCCTCAACACATAATCTCTAGGCTATTTTTGTAATCAACACCTTATTGAACAACAAAATTTTTTTTATCCCAAGACCACCTTCTTTCCTAGAAGAGCAAACCCTATCCCAAGAGACAAGGGACACCCTCTGTTTATCCTCCACCCTAGCCCACAAAAATATCCTAAATATTTGGTCAATCCTCCTCATAAATTTGAAGGAAATTCTAAAAAGAGACATATAATAGATAGGAATTCTTTGGATGGTAGCTTGAAGAAATTGCAACTTACTTTCTTAGCTCAGGAGATTACCTTTCCACCCATATAACTTGTATTGAATCCTATCCAACACAAGAGACTGCAACTCCTCCTTCATCCTTCCAATAAACAATGGCATACCTAGATATAAAGAAGGAAGGTTAGTAATGCCACCACCAAAAATCCTTGCAATTCTATGTTGAAGTTTCCCCCTAGTATTCACAAGAAAAAAATTAACTTTTATGGAAGTTAATTTGTTGGCTAGAAACTTTCTCATACAACTGCAAAATATTCAAAAATTCCTTAGCCTCTCTCATAGTAGCCTCCTTAAGAACTACAATATCATCTACAAACTATTGATAAAAATTTACCTCTACAATACGGTAGGTCTAATACCCTTGATCTTAGATGAAAAAGTAGCAACAAGAATCGATCTTCCTAAATATTAAGCCATCAAAATGAAAAGATATGGAGACAAGGGATCACCTTACCTAATACATTTTTGATCCCCAAAAAACCACTCGAAACCCTGTTGATGATGATAGAAAATTTTGTAAAGGAAATACAAACTCTAATCCATTTTCTCCATAGATACCTAAAACCAAATTTTTGCAACACCTTATCAAGGAACTCTAAGGAGACCCTATCAAAAGCCTTTTCATATCAAGTTTAAGAAGATTTCCAACCAACCTACTTTTAAACATTAAA
The DNA here is from genome assembly GCA_028583015.1 of Wollemia nobilis. Classification (NCBI taxonomy): domain Eukaryota; kingdom Viridiplantae; phylum Streptophyta; class Pinopsida; order Araucariales; family Araucariaceae; genus Wollemia; species Wollemia nobilis. The sequence continues at coordinate 12,772,122 of JAQPPZ010017222.1, forward strand.
TGTAGTCTTATGAACTATAATGATCCCATCCATAATCTGCCTACCATGAACAAAACCACCTTGAAGAGGAGAAATCAAGATGGGGAGAAGCCTTTTCAACCTATTAGCAAGTATCTTAGTAAGCAAATTATATAGGGTATTGCATAAGCTGATAGGTTTGAATCACTTAGAGAAGAGACACCATGTTTCTTCATAACCAAAATAATAAAGGTAGTATTCCATACCTGCAACAAAGAGGAAGAAGATTGGAATTCTCTTAAGTCTTCCAAAATATTTGAACCAATAAGGTGCTAAAACCTCTAGAAAAAACTAGCAGGGAACTCGTCTGGTACAGGTGCTTTATCCTTATTCATACTAAATATTTTGGTCCTGATCTCATCATTAAAAAAAGGGTATTCAAAGTATTATTCATATCAATTGTCACCACATGGGAAATATTCCTGAGAAGTTCCTCTGAAGCATCCCCATCTTCCTCCCTGTATCTAGAAAACAAATCCTAAAAGAAGGATACAGTGGTAGTAGAAATTTTTCATTATCTTTAAGGCATTCATTGGAGTCTAATGTATTTTCTCTTATTTTTTTAGAACTCCTATGTTTCAAGGTTGAGAGGTGGAAAAAATTAGTATTCCTACCCCCCCTCCTTAAGCCACGTAGCTCAAGATTTTTACCTCTAAAATGACTCCTCGCTAGCAAGAATATTATGGAATTTTGCAAGATTAATTTGCTCTTTGTTGGCCAGATCCTCTTACCAGCATTCACTTTGGCCTTTGTCATCAATTTCCTACAATTCTTGAAAGAGTTTTTACTTCCTATGGAAGAGGTTTCCAAAAACCTCTTGATTTCAACTCTTAAAGTTAGCTTTTATGATTTTTAGCTTCTTGGCCACTTGGAACATCTTAGTGCCATAGACATTTGTATTCCACCAAGCCTTAATCAAGCCTTCAAGATCTATATGAGAAAGCCACATTATCTCAAACCTGAAAGGGTAATATTTCTAATGTTTATCCTCCTTGAATTCTAATTATAATTGGTTGTTGTCAGAAGCTATTCTCATTAAATTCCTCAAAGATCAATCTTGAACTATGGAAAGCCAACTCACCAAATAAAGGACCCTATCAATCCTAGATTATATCAGACCCCCTGCCCTTCTTCTATTGGATCAAGTGAATTTAAAACCTTGCAAATCAATATCTACTAGTCCCATGGAGGACACAAACTCACCAAACTCCTCCATTCTATCCAAAAAATAGTCGAGCCTCCAAGTTTCTCACTAGGGAGCATAATGGAATTAAAATCACCAACAAGCATCCATGGAAGGTCAAACGAAGAACCAAGGGATTTTAAGTCAACCCAGAGTTTCCTTCTATCCACAACAACAATGGGAGCATACACATTGGTAGAAATCCAAGAAAAATTAGTTTTTTTTACAATAGAATAAAAGGGAAGAGAATCTATCAACCTGATGAATGAGCTTGCCCTCCATATAATCAAGATTCTAAAACATCCACAACCCTCCAGAAGAACCATGAGCAGCCCTACTCACACCTTCACACCCCTTCCAAACAAACCTTTGTAATCTATCAAAATCCTCATCACCCATCTTAGTTTCTTGTAAGAAAAGAATATTAGGCTTGAAATTTTTTCTAATTTTTTTTAGCACTCTTTGTTTAATCAAGGTATGCAGACCCTGAATATTCCACGAGATAATATTCATTACTTCAAGGATTGCAAAGCCTTCCCTCTACTCAAAGTTAATGTAGGGTGGTTGCCATTATCCACATATTGAGTCATTTTATTTAAGAGCACCTTAGATTTTTTGGTCTTCCTGGACCCTTCCAACTACTTAGATTCATTGTTTTTTGGGTGTTTCTGATGGGACACATACAACCAATCATTCCCTTACTTCTACTGATTAAGGAAGGAGCTACTTCTGCTAAGCTATCTTCTTTAGTTTCATATTTTTCTTGTTTAGAACTTGGAATCCATATTCCTCCGAGGAATGCAAGACCTTCTTTGATTTCTTGTTCAAAGTATTTGTAGAAATCTCTCCTGCTTCTACATCCCATAGAGACTCTATGATAGCTTCATATTTTCCTTATCAATAGGGGCAACAACCCTCTTATTATACAAAACAATGGTGGCTACTCCTGAAAACATCTCAATAGGAGCCTAAGCAAAAGGTAGTTGATCCCCTTGACAATCCATGATATCCACTCCCTTATATAGAATAGCATCCAACCCAACCTCAATACCATAAGGCAACGACTCTCCTAATACAATAAATTTATTTGTATTCATATTTGCACCCATGGAATGCCTATCAAGTTCTAGAAATATCCTAGAAACTTTAGAGCAATCTTATTTTTCTCTAAGTACTTTTCATTGATTTCATCTATGACAAGACCTTCAACTGCACCAGCAACCAAGATTTTTGTGGGAATAAACTTCTTAGGAGCACCATGAACACCTTTTCTATCTACCCCTAACTCAAATGCTAGAAAAATTGGATTTGGGGTCTGCTTCCTTTTCCAAGCCTTTTTTCCTTTATCAACTATTTGAGATAGAGCATAAGTGAAGCTGGGATGACCAAACTTCTTGCATAACTAAGCATTTTCTAGCCATGTTCTCACATTCCAAATTTTGGGTCCAAATACCAAACTTAGACTCAATTTCAATTGACTTTGAAAGGTCCTTATCAAGCATAACATTAACACAAAATATAGCATACAAAAACCTAGATCTAGCAATGGTAACAAGATCTATCACCACCATCTCTCCTATTTCACTTACAATTTTGGTTAGGATCTCCTCATACCAAAGATATAAGGGAAGGCCAAGAAGGAAAACCCACATAGGAGCTTGGTCAATGCATTGAGAATTAGGGTTGAAATTAGGTGCCCACTTCCTTAGGAATAAACCTCTATGCCCAAAGAACCATGGACCACCTTGAAGAATCCTATGGCAATCCTCTAAACCATTGAGCCTAACATAGAAAAAATTCCTAGGTAATGCAATAATATCTAAAGAACCCTTAGGACACCATTTTAATTGAGCCCAATTTTGAATATTATCCAAATCTGGATGAACGCCAACAAATTTCCCAACAAGAGCAAAATTCCCATGGGAAGCAACCATATCTACAAAAGGGTCTCGAACCACAAGTCTTCCTAAAAAAAAAAGGAGATTTAACCCTAGGCTCATTGATTTTTGCTTCATCTTAAGAAGAATAACCCAATATTGGGCACTTGAGACAAAAGGCTGATGAAATAGCACATGTTCGAGACCCTTTTTTGACTGTCACCACTCATCGCAGCTAGACCCATAATGCTTCATTTGTCTAGACCAACACCACTTCCTATAGCTTGATTATCTTCACAAAAATAACCCTTACCCCTAGCACTCCCTATGCTCTAACCTTTATAGCTCTCCTCACCATCCCCACCACCAATCTCCACACCTTGACCTCCACTACTCCCTACATCTTGACCTCCACTACTCCCACCTTGCCCACTAATCAATTCCTGCAAACCATTCTTGTCTTCCATATTCAAATTCTCCATAACCTAACTTAGTTGTGGATTACAAACCCTTTGTAGCCATTGTTGTTTAACTCAACTGTGGATTGAAAACCCTTTAGAGCCATCGTATCCTAACTTCAAACCCTCTATAACTATCATTGCCTAACTCAGTTGTGGATTAAAATCCTTCAAAACCATTGTCGCCTAACTTCAAACCCTCTAAAGTCATTGCCACCCGACTCAGTTGTGGATTGAAAACCATCTAGATCCGCTATCACCCAACTTCAAACCCTCTACAACCATCATCGCCTAACTCAGCTATGGATTGAAAACCTTCGAAAGCTACCATTGCCTTGCTTCAAACCCTCTACAACTATCATCGCCTAACTCAATTGTGGATTAAAAACCCTCTAGAGTCGTCGTTGCCTAGCTTCAAACCCTCTATAGCCATCGCCGCCTAACTCAACTATGGATTGAAAACTCTCCAAAGTCGTTGCTACCTAGCTTCAAACCCTCTACAACCATCATCACTTGACTTAACTATGGATTAAATACCCTCTAAAGCCACCATTGCTTGGCTTCAAACTAAGTAACCTAAATTTAATTATTTTATGTAAAATTTTATTTTTATTAAAAGTTTATTTTCCTTCAAATATACATATTAGAATGATGTAATTTGATGCGTGGATGGTGTGAGAGAATATAATTGATCTATTAAAAATTATAAATATATACTTACAAAACCTTGGCACATATATATAGATTCAAGTAAAATCTTGACATATTATATTAAAATAATAATACTTAAGTTTTAATTAAGATTCAAACCTTAATCTTTTTCTTACAAATTAAAAAAAAAAATCTATTAATTAAACTAAATACCATATTTTAATTTAAAGTAAAACAAAATATATATATAATTGTGGAGAGAGTATTATTCCAAGAAAGTATTATTCCCTTATATATAATTTTTTGGTGAATGATGTAGGCAGAAAAATACCAAATGATAATTAGCTTGTATCCAAAGCTTACGTCTAAAGTATTGCGTAGGTAGCATGACCAATGACCAATGATCAATGACCAATGCAGCCAAGGAATTAATTCCTACAATATATAAAGCGGATTCTAAATGCCGTGAATTATATATTGTTGGTGAACTATTTATATTAAAAATGAATATATGTTAAAGTGCAAATGTCGGCTTGTTCATGTCCCGACACGGATGCAACTTGCTTCCTATTTCGGTTTTGTTATGCAACGTGCTTCATATTTCGGTTTTGTTTTCTTCGACAAAAAGACTTGAAGGTGCCTTTTGATTTTTTCAATTGATGTTAGTAGAGAATTGTACAGCTGGTAAATACTTCGTGATCTTTTATTAATATTGCTTTAGATTTACAATTGAATATTTTAGGTTTTAAAATTTAAATTTTTTTATTTATTTGGGTATTTTTTTGTTCGATAAAGGAAATAATTTTTTTTTTGTATTTCAATGAAAACTTATTTGGTAGGTTGGAAAGGTAAGTTTTTAACTATGGTAGGAAGACTAGAACTCATTTAAACTACATTGCAATCCATTCCTATTTATATTTTTTTGGTAAATAAAAGTCTTCATTAATTACCGGGTTTTGCAGGTTAACCCAAAACCTATTACAATATCCAACCTTCTGCTGAGATTGTAGATCCTAGTCATCCTTGAAACTTTCTTACCAGAACTTGTGTTGAATCCCCTACAACACCTTACTAACAAGGCACACCCATACCTAAACATAATTGTAAACATTACTTACATTGACAGGAAATTGAAGTTTGGAACTTTGCACTTGTGAAACCTGTTGCTTACCCATTTCCTATTCTCTGTCGGAATCTTCCAAGGCTTACACCCCGTTATCTTCATTTCCAATTTGGTATGATTTAGAGGGAAACCCCATAGTTATTACCAGCTCCATGGGGAAAGAACACCCATTCATCTTTCTCCTTAATAGGTAGGTTTCTTTTCATGACTAATCATGTTTTCCACTTCACGTGGCACACCTTGTGTCCATGTCACCAAACTACCAACATCAACACCTATGTTGGCTAATTTGTCAGCTAACCTGTTGGCCTCACGGTACACATGACGAGCCCTCCTGTTCTGTCTTGTCGCAAAAAGGATCCTCACTTCATGGATGACTCCCTCGATTCTCCATGGAGGTTTTTTGCCATTGGTTAACAAGTTGATGATGTTCATCGAATCACCTTCAATCATCAAGTTACCTTGAGTTGCTTGGGCTACTTGCAACCCTCTCCAAAGGGCTCTAGCTTCTGCTTCATTATTAGTTCCGATTCCCAATGGTTCAACGAAGGCCTTGACCAGATTTCCTTGATGATCCCTGATTTCCTATTTATATGATGTCACTTTCATGATTACAATTGATAAAATTGAAAGAGACTTTTTATGGAAAGGTTGTGAGGAAAAATTTAGGTTTCCTCTTTGTAAGTGAGATAGGGTTTGCAAAGGAAATAATATTGGAGGAGTAGGCTTACGGAATTGCATGCTTATGAATTTGGCATTAGGAGCAAAGCTTGGATGTAAATTATTTAGAGATCAAGAAAAAAAATCTGGGCAAAAATATTACTTCAAAAATATATAGTTTCTCTTGATGCAATGAAATTGTTTAGAAAAAGAACTCTACCCAAAGGATCGTCAATATGGAACTTCATATCAGAGAGTTTGCAATTGATAAAGACACATATTATATGGTCATTCAATGAAGGGAGTTATGCAAATTTTTGGTCGGATGCTTGGTTGAAGCCTTATCCTCTTATCTCTGACTCAAAATGGAAACCATTGGCTCAAGTGTGCCTAGCATGTAAAGGTCCAAAGGTCAAAGATTATATTATTATGAGAAAAAACTTTAGATCATGGATTTTTTTTAATAACCTAGTTGAAGGAGAGGAACTCAAACAAATTGCAAATGAAATTCAAAATATGCTTTGAGAGTTTTATTTATTGATTCGTACATGAAAGGATGAGTTGGTTTGGAATTTATCAAAGGATGGTGGATACTCGATCAAGTTGAGATATGAGAATTTAGAACAATCAAAATTTCCTTCTCCCAAAGATTTTCTTGGAAGAATGTTTGGTCATTAGAAGGTCTCCCTAAGGCCTCAACATTTATTTTGTTAGCAATTCAAAGTAAAATTCTTATGGGAGAGTCTACAAAGAAGAGGATATTATGGACCCTTCAGATGTGCCTTTTGTGAGAAGGATTTAGAAACATCGGACCATTTACTTATTCATTGTCCATTTGCTCACACCATTTGGGGTTATTTAAAAAAAAAAATGAAATTATATTGGGTAGCTCCATCAACATTGATAGAGTTGATCCAATGTTGGATAAATAATTTCAAATCTAAAGAATTAAGTATTCTTTGGAGGATTGGCCCTGCCATTATTTGTTGGAATTTATAGCTTGAAAGGAATACCAATTTAAAAAAAAAAAAATATCAAAATCATGCCCAAGTTTGGAACCATATTATTTGCCTCTCTTGCTATGGTGCTCATAATGGGAAGTCTCAATTAATGAAAAAGAGGTTCTAATAACTTGGCTACAAGATTTGAACATACATGGAAGAATCATCTACCACAACAGAATTAAAACAAAGGATCTACTTTAATCTATGGTAAAATAGAAATGTCTAAAAATTAGGCTTATCAAAATTAATTTGATGGTGCTTCTAAAAGAAATCTAGGAAAAGCTGGTGGAGGTGGTGTTTTTAGAAATAGTGAAGGCGAAATTCTTCTCACTTATTCAAAATCATATGGAACTTCAACTAACAACTATGCAAAGGCTAGGGCACTTCTTACGGGGATTAAAATTGTAGTAGAAAAATGATGGAAATATATTTCAATTGAGGGGGACTCATATATTATCATTAATCCTATTAACAAAATGTAGATGTGGAGACTAAAAAAAAATATCATTGCTAATGTTCATCAACTATTACTAGAGGTAATCTCTTTGTGGTGTGAGCATATTTATAGAGAAGGAAATTGAGTAGCAGATAAATTAGCAAATTATAGAGGTGATCTTTATCCTGATGAAATTCAAAATTTTGAGGGTAACTAGCCAAGTGATTTATGTCTAAATCAAAATGATGCCAAGGAGTTGATTGTAAAAACATAGCACTTCGAAGAAGTTGAAGAATATATATAAGAGAAAAAAGAAATGAAAAAAACTATGATAAAAAGATATGTTACAACAAATTTAATATTTTGATGGAAATGACTCCAATAAAAATCACCTATAACCTATTGATTTTTTTTACATGTGTGACTAAATTGAAAGATGACCACAAATATTTATTCAAAAGAGTATTGTGAAAGAGTAAATACTTTAACTTTAAATGGGTATGAGTCGAAAGGGATAACTATGTAAAGGATGGGAATCAAGAGATGTACTGGGTGCTTTATAACAATGACATCAAAGAATTTGGCACATCAAGAACCAAAAGCCTACTTCCTTTTGCACAACGTAATAGCATCACATCTTGGTCTACACTGATATCACATGGTAATCAAAGATATGTTTGTTTTTGAGATGTGCTTTAGGCATCATAAATGATGGGCCTGATAAACTTATGATAAACTTATAAAACAATTTGTAGAGAGTAGTGTAAAAATATGGAAAATACAATAAGTAAATTTGCAAGGAAGGAGAATGTGATGAGCAAGTATATTCATGAACCGATAGGATGTTTCCAATAAGATAGTAGCTATAGCAGATATTAATGTATTAATGAGTAAACATTTAGCAAAATAATTTTTGCAATAGTTTTGATTGACTATGATAAAAATATAGTTAGAACTATAAAACATAAAAATTTGTATATATGAGATAAAAAATCAAGGTCTGTTATATAATTTTTTTTCTTTCTTGCTTAATGGATTTTAGAAAAAGACATGTAGGTCTTGAGGTACATAAGTCATAGATTACCTTTTGGGTTACCTTTTCATTTTTCAAACCATGTCTTAGGATCAATTTTATATCCACTCGCAACCACTCAAAAATTATATAGAAGCCTTTTAGGTCCATTAGAATTCCTATAGCATTATACAAATCCATTTAATTTCTTGAAGTATGGTCATATCTACTAGAATGTCACATCATCTAGGGAAAGTCATTATAAGAATTCACATTAATTTATATTATTGGTAGAAATGTCACTTTTGAAGCTAAAAAAACTATATTTTGACCAAAGCCTTTTTATTTTTACAAGACCACCTCCACAACACTTAGTTTTACCAAAGTACTAATCTCATTGGAAACAAGGCCAAGTTTCATACAACTTCATGCCTAAAATTCTTTGTCCTAGACAAAGGGCAACTCTTACATTTTTTGTATAATTGGACTTGGAACCAATAAAATATCCTATTTTCAATGAATGCTCTTGCTAAGATGAACCTAAACGATAAATTTATATAAATAGTAAGTCAAAGTTGATCATTTGGATGTCTTTCATCATTTAATCATCATGAAATGCAAGGACAAAAGGAAATTGCGATAAAACCCTTCTTTTACTAGAATCTCTCTTTTCATGAAATCTTAAGCATTTACAATCCTCTTCTAAAATCATTTGAGGATACTAAAATGGGTAATAAATGACCTAATGCTATTATTCATTGGCCCTTGAAAGGAAATATATATCTTTTTTTAGCTTAGTATTGTTTCTTTTATAAGAAGTACCTACCTCAAGGTCATGATAGATATCCATTAATTAGGAAAGGTGTCTTTAATAAAGTCTTCTTTGGGATCCCCCTAAAGGGACCATTAAAGGGAACAAAGATCAATGAGAAGAACATCTGAATATTCAAGCATCAAGGATCAAGCATCATCAAAAAATGCCAATACCCCCAAGGTTAGTATAAATTATTTCTTTCATCACTTGCAAATATTTTATTTTACTTTAAACTTACTTATGCTATATTATATGGTGATTGTTTTACTTTCTATCCTGATATTATAGTATCAATTATTTGTGTGTATGAATATTTTGTGAATGACCTACTATAAAATAACACTTTATCTAGATGCACGCTAGGGAATTTGATCATATCAACCAAGAAAATATGAACAATCAAACTGATCAAGAACAATCAATTTTTGACAAAAACTATGGTGAAGTTTTAACCCTATACTTACAAACAACGATATAGAATCCAACTTAGAAATAAAAATTATGATGAAGTGGTAAAATATGAAAAGTATGTTTTTTATCACAAGGAATGAATCCAAGCAAGTTTGATCTTTGTTAGATAGTGCTTTGACTAACTAAATATGTGATCATCATAATTTATCAATTTGGTAACATATAAACCTAGCCAAATCATGTGTCATATACACCCATCTACAAAGGAAATTTAGGTCTAACCTAACTAAATTAAATCTATATTACCTACTAACATTTTTTAATGAAACTAAAATAAGTCTAAATTAGTCTTATTATAATGGGTTATGGATATCTCCTACTTATATAGACAAGGGAGCATTTCCTTGCTAGGTTTGAAGGAGATCTACATGCCCATACTTATATCATAATATATATTTTTTATTGATGGAGTGGGTTTTGAAAGGGTCCCAAAACCTTTTACAAAAATGGTTACAAATTGAACCAAGGAGGCAATATCCACAAGGATATGGTCTCCGCAAAGAGAAGATCTGCACCAGAAGACAATCCCAGGAGGACCATCTCCAAATCCTTCAATATTAAAACACAATATCATCCTATGTGAAGAAAAAAAAGTAGTAAAAATTTGCAATGAGTTCTCCGGCCCAGAAGGGGCATGGGGCAACAAGTACAAATAGGAAAAATTTAAAAATAAGGAATCCCACCCAAGCAGGGCCCAAGGTCACAAGTAAAAATGGAAAAAAATTTATTGAGGAATCCCACCCAAGATGGGCCTGGGAAACCAAAAAAAAGAGGTGCAATAAGAAGGAAATTCAAAAATTAAATTTTAAATGCAGAATCCCATCCAAGAAGGGCTCGAGAAGGTAATCCCTGGAAAGAAAAATTAGCAACCTGAGAAATGGGACAACAAAAACTAGGGATCCCCATAGGCTACGAGATTCCTCTGCAGATAAGATTGTGCTACTTGAATGCTATATGAAATCATTTAAGTATTCGGAACCCACAAAACTTGAAGTGTAACGAACACGCTTGGGGTAGGAATAACCCATATAAAAAAATGAAACCTAAAACAACTATAGGATCATCTTAGTTACAGGTAATAGGTATAGGTCCCCATCCAAAACCATGAAAGATGCAACAAGAATCCTCAACCAAAAATGAACAGATCAGGCAATGGGAAACCACAAAGCAGGGGCACAAACCACTTCAGAAACCCAGAACTAAAGCAATAGTGGGATCATATCAACTGTAGTAAATAGGTATGGGTCCCCTCCAAAGACCAAGAAAGATGTAGTGAAAATCCCCCAAGTAGCTACGAATAGATCGAGCACACGAGAAGCCCTTGAAGCTAGGAACTTGAGTAGACCCACCCACGATCCAAATGGACCGAACAAGACCACCAACGACCTGAGGGTATCTGTGAGAGAGTCTCCACTATAGAAAAAATGCATGTGGTCCTCCCAAGACCAAAAGGGATGTAGTAAAAAACTTTTGGTATGCAGAGCAAAGGATCGAAGATGAACACTTGACTAGAAGAAACCTTAACACTCCAAAATAAATTTTAAGAACCCACCACCTGAATCATTTAGAAAGAAAGAAACCACCAAAGAGGCCTAAGAAAGGACCCAATAGCATCAAGGACATCAAAATATAGAATAGGGGGAGCAGGAAAATGCATCAAGGACCCCATTAGAGCAATGAGCTTGCCTGCTCAACCAGCCCTCTTTTGTGCAAAGATGATTCCAAAAACTCATTGGGTGATTTAGGGATGATCCCAAAGATGCACCAAGCCACACACATGAGCTAAAACCCTCAAATCAAGTAGGGGAATGAGCAGAGATATGGATCGGGGATCTCCTACCTAAATGAGAGGTCATCTGATCCATCAACCATGACCCATAGAGAGGTCCCGAGACATGCTAATAATTTGGAGCATAACCAGATAAGGGTAGGGGGAGCATGAAAATGTAACAAGATTAGGTATATCATAACACTACTCAAATAATAAGACAAAAGAATGGAGAAGAGAAGTATTCAATATTTAGATATATCATCTTCAACCATTTATAATACAATATGCCTCCTCTTTTATAAGGATGATATACAAAATAAATCGTGAACAACCTACTTGTTAGGTACTTAATAATTTAATATTGTATTGTATAATGGTATGAGCCATAAATTAATTATTGAGTAAGGAAGGCCACATGTCAAATTAGAAATATGTATGTCATAGAATCATATAAGTAAAATTTGAAGAATATTGTCATATTATGCACTTTGTAAATCATGGAAGGTGAACCACCATATTGGTGATCTTGTAACTCATGGAAGGTGAACCATCAGACTCTTGTATAAAGAGATATGTACCCCCATTGTAAAAGCATCTATGATGTATTCTTGGAGAATTCTTGGATTGTGGAGGTAGAGATCTTGTGGAGTGGCTTCCTTCCAAAAGGAGCATTGTATGGTGTTGCCCTACCTCAACGGTATAATCAATATCTATTTTATTGAGCAATTTATTGTGCAATTAATTTATTTGTATATGCATGTTCAATATTTATGCAAATTATTGAATCATTTATGGAATTAGAAGAGAGGTTCACAACATTTGGTATCAGAGCAATGATTTTGACAAAGTGGGTTTGTTTTTGCAGAGATAGGACATGCTTTAAAAAAAAAAAACATCACATTTTGTGGAGGCCATATTTTTATTTCAGCAATCATTTTTAGAAGGTTTTTGTAACATTGTCTAGATATTTTTGAGTACTAAAAAAACAACTACTCATTTGTTAAATTTTGATTAGTATTAAGAAAATTATGGTTGTTTGAAATTGGGTTATTTGTACTATTTTTTGGCCATGCAATTTAAAAAAAAATAAAAAAATCATATTAAATTTATTATCGGTCATTTTCAGAATATTTTTGTGCTAGCATGTATATTATTCTGAGTACTATAAAAATGATTGCTCACTTGTGAAATTCTAATACATATTGAAAGAGTTACAACTGTTTGAAGTTGGGCTATTGAGGCTATTTTTTGCTGCATGAATTTTTTTTAAAAAGAAAAATTCGTATTAAATTTAAAATATTTTTGCATCAAAAATGACTATTCACTTGTTAAATTCTGATAAGTATTGAGGGAGTTGTATTTGTTGCAAGTTGGGCATTTGCTGTTTTTTTTTGGGATACCGAAAAAGGGAAAAAAATTCATAACTTTCAATCCAAATAAGCAAATAGTTGCAATCTGTTTTGTTTTGAAGATAATTTGAAGATTTAATTGTTGAAGACAAGAATAAATGAGATTTCAAAAAATTTAAATTTTTAGTTATTTTAAACCCTAGCTACTTTAAAAAAATGGAGATGCCAATATTCAATGGTGGGGATAATAGTGACGCCCAATAATGGTTGAAGAAGTTAAAAAATACTTTTGAGTCACTATGGAGACTTCATGTTTTTGGTTCTTTGAGAGAGGATGTTTTATCTTGGTTTGTGGAGCTTTCTAATGATACATGGAAAAAAATTGAAGTTGCACTTTTAAGAAAATGGGAATCAAAAGAAAAGTATGAAAATGTGTAGGCTACAGAAACTACACCTTGTGTGTCAAGGCCAAACAATGGTCAAAAATATTTGTTTGAATGCAAAAACTTTATTTTGCAAGTTCATGGTTGCATTCAAAATCAAAAAATTATTGTTTCCATTAACCCTAGTAGCAAATATAATTTTATCAATATGTCTTTGACTAAGAGGTTGCAAGTCCAAGCAAAGAAAATCAAAGACATACAACTTGAGGGTCACAATGTTCAAATTTTTGAAGATTTGAAAATCACCATGGATAAATATGTTTTACATTCATATTTTCATGCTATTGAGATGAATGATGTAGATATTATCCTTGGTTATCCTTCATTGCATTATTTTGGTACTATTAATATCAATGTGTAAAAAAAATTCATGAAGTAATGGTACAATAAGAAGAAAATAACATTACAAGACATGTCTCAATGTAAGTACAAACAAGTAGCTATTGCAGGGAAACAAAGTAAAGAACAAACAAAAGAACCTGAAATAGAACCTAAGGAGGCAATAACATAAATCAAATAAGAAACAAAAGCAAAGATGCACCAAAAGAAGAGAGTAAGCAAGAAAAGCAAGAACAAGTTGAACATCAGGCTAAGGTTAGAGTATATTGCCATCCACACCATAATGAGAGGCAACAATCATGGAGATAAGGCTTGAGACAACATAAGAAAAATAAGGGATATACAAGGAACCAAATAAGCCAAAACTTTGGATATGCTACAAATCATAAATACAAGCAGGTATGGATGAAAAAGATAAAATTTATGCTTCTAACACATGGCATTGTCAATAATGAAGACCACAACCAATCATAGTTTCTTTGGGATGGATGGATGATCGATATTGGTACCAGTATTCAGCATGGCTCAAAATATCATATTATTTAGCCTCTTCTAATATTTTGAGGATGAAATATTTTGTAAGGGGGTGGAATGTTAGGTACCCAAGATAGGTACTTAATAATTTAATATTGTATTGTATAATGGTATGAGCCATAAATTAATTATTAAGGAAGGCCACATGTCAAATTAGAAATAGGTATGTCATAGAATCATATATGTAACCATTGGGGAATATTGTCATATGTAACTATAAGGAATATTGTCATATTATGCACTTTGTAACTCATGGAATGTGAACCACCACATGAGTGATCTTGTGACTCATGGAAGGTGAACCATTACACTCTTGTATAAAGAGAGATGTACCCCCATTGTAAAAGCATCTATGATGCATTCTTGGAGAATTAGTGGATTGCAAAGATAGAGATATTGTGGAGTGGCTTCCTTCCAATAAGAGCATTGTATGGTGTTGCCCTACCTCAAGGGTATAATCAATCTCTATTTTATTAAGTAATTTATTGTGCAATTAATTTATTTGTGGATGCATGTTGAATGATTTATGGAATGAGAAGAGAGGTTCACAACACTACAAGAGTAGAAGATCTCAAATTAGAATTAGTTGAAAATAAAATTTAACCAATTCTATCTAAAGGAGAAAACAACTAGAATAAGATACTAATGATTCTAACCAAATTGGATCTAGCCAAATTAGTTGGAAACAATCTCAACAAATTTGATTTACGTCTAACTAATTTAGATCAACCAATTTAGCTAGAAATTAATCCAAACTTTGGCCATTAACTCAAGTTACAACTTTCAACAAGAGAGAGGTACTTGATGACCTAGTAGGCCAACTTTTTATCAACTCAATGGATAACATAATTCCATAATTAAGAAGTCTATTTAAAAAAAAAAAAATCCCAAGAAACTTGAAGGTTTCCCTTTATTTGGATCCACTTATAAGGGAATTATGACAAAAAAAATGACAAAGATATGAGGTGTTGAAATAGGTGGTGATTGAGCTTCACTTGAGACCATGATTTAATTTTATATTATATTATTTGTATAAGTCCATTGGCCCCTTGTAAACCTTGAAAATGATATTTTTGTAAGATTTTATATTTTAAACCTAAATACTACTTACTTAACCTTGATCTAAAGGTAACTTATATTTAGGTATAAATACCCCATCATACCAACCATTAATTCTTAGTTAAAGTGTATTCTATTTTCCTTTAGTGATACTATTTGGTGTCCATAGACATCCCCATATATTGTGTGCATTACTTTGCATGCATTTCATTTTTAGTAATATTGGATAATGTGTTGATTCCATTCATTTCTAAAAACTACTATAAAATCCAAGATGGTATTAGAGTAGGTGTGAATTTACTTCACTTGATTGTTGGTTGTTAATAAATCAACTTCTGTAGTGTCTCCCAGGGGAAACAATGTTTGAAGTAGCAAGAAACTTTTCTATAAGTTGACAATAATATCAAAAAAATATTTTTTGATAATACCCTAAGTGAACTTAAATCACAAGGATCTAACTAGATTCAATAGATTTACTCCAATATAAATATTCAATGATGGGTTTCTTTGCTCCTATTATTGGCGCTCAATCCTTTTTATTTTTTGATTTATGACCAAATGGATGCCCTAGTTTCAAGATTGAGATTTTTGAGTTTTTTAAAAATCCTCATCCGTCTTTTATAATTAAAAAAATCCATTTCCTTTTCTCTTTTAGCATTTTGTGTCCAATAGCCAAAAAAATGAGAGGATAGACTCTTGGCTACCATAAAATAAAAGAGAAGAATATTTTAATCATCACTTGATAGATCCATGGTGTTAAAGAAGTTAGTGCTAGGATTTCATGTATGGTAAAGACTTCTAAGCCACCTAAAAAAGTTGCTAAATCGCTCTAATATTTTTTGATGTATAAGTATGAGAAGATGTTCTACTTGGTTGTGTAGGAAAAACTATGATTTTTGATAATAATTGATAACAACTGATGATAACAACATGATCATAGAATGATGACATGATAAAAATTAATGACATGGCATTACATAATGGCATGATACTTGATATTATCATAGTTTATTTAATAATCCATGTAGATGTGCCATTTGATCACATGGCACTCGATGACATGGCATTCTATATATAACATGGTAGTATATATAGATGATGTGGTAGCTAACATGGTAAATGATATGGTTTTCTATATAATTGATATGGCAATTAGTACAACTGATGTGGTGATTGAGGTGGTAGTTGACATGGCAATCTATATGGAGGTTGATGTGATAGTCAACATGGTAGGTAGATTGTCACTTGACATGTATAAAAATGGGTTCAAATAATTAAATTCGATCAACTCATCAAATACAATGATAATATAGTTGCATAATGAGTAGTAGATTTGGAAAAGAAAGGATTTTAGAGTGAATACAAAATTGACAAGTGGTGTTGGAAGCATTACATTATTTTTCCCCCTTGTAATATTAGTTTGGTAGATGATTTATATTTTATATAATATATGTGGCAAGATGATATTTTTGCCTTCATATGAGGAATATGAAAGGATGCATCTCCTAGTTGTTAGAGGCGAGCAACAATCATAGTATTGAAAAGAAATGCAATATTATATATTGGAGATCTCTCTAAGCAATGTAATCAATTTACATCATTCTTGTAATATTTTGATATTGTGTATATTCGAGTTATATTTGTGAGATATTATTGTTATTCTCAATATTGATATTCATTGCTAGTTTAATTATTTGTATACATCTGATTTATATTTGATTCTAGATAAATCTTTCTATGATTTAATCTACTCAAAAAACTAACTGTGGTATCAATGATACAACAAGGTTGCTTGCATAGTATTTGGGACAATTTTTGTCTTTCGAAGACATGCCCATATAATTTTAGGTCTCAAAGATAAACCTTGATAAAAGTTTTAGGTCATTAAGATATTGAATTTGACAAGATAGATTGAATTTACCTATTCCAATAAATTATTCAAAATAGAAGGTAGTCTATAAGATTGATTCAGGTCTTGAAGACAAACCTTGATATAGACATTGAAAGAAGTTAGAGATAGGAGACCTATTTAAAGAGGTCCCATTGAAGATTAAGATATAGAACAAGATCCATTGGAAGAGGTTCTTCATAAAGGAAAGAAGAGATAATATTGCAAGTTATAGGCTTGAGATAAAGAAAGTGGTATAAATCCATAAATTAAGTATTTACAAAAATAGAAGGTAAGCAAAGATTTGAGGACAACAATATTGGTGGTTGAATTTAAAGACAGAGAAAGAGCATTACATAGCTCATGATAGGGACATCAACAAGGCATCAATATTGGAGGTAACAAGATTAAAGATATCAATATTGAATACCAAGAATTAGACAATGATCTTGAAGGTAAATTTAATGACAAGTAGTTTAAATATTTAATGGAAGTAAAGTTTTAAATGTCGTGTAGTTTGAAGGTAACATTTTAAATATTAAAGGTAACAAATCTCAGTATTAAGGAAGAGCAAGTTTAAAAGTTGGAATGCAGCCAAAATGTTCATAAGCCTTTGCACCTACACCTATATTAAGAAAAGAATAGTATAAAAACACCTGCTATGTTACTATAAGGAAAGGCAATAAATTATGAGTTAAAATCTAGATTGACACAACAATATGTGAATGCAATATACTTGAGTATGCAAATCGTTAAAGCATAAAAATGCTAAGCATTGTAGAAAAACCAAAGTATCATTCGAAAGCACCAAGAGTGAAAGGATTTTAGATTATCACAACACCATTTGAGAGTGCCAAAAGTGAAATAGAAGATGAAGCGCCTTACGAATCACCATAGGGACTGTATACTTCATTGAGAAATCAAGGAGAAAATTCCTATAAGTAAGACACCACAAGGAATCGTCTGCTAGAGAAATCAAAGAGATGTCAAATAAAGTGAAGTACCTGGTTGAAAAATGCAAAAGTTTGAAAAGTCTAGTGAGCGCCAAGTTTGGGATATATTTGAGTGTCATAATTTATGCAAAATAGTAATGTTAAAGTGTCAGCCAAAGGGAAGAATTGAAATATCTAGCATGAGTGTTTTGAAGCCAAGACAAATGCCATGCAAGTGAAGACAAATTAACTATTGGAAATTTGAGTTATTTTATGTTGTCATTGATGTCACATGGATCATTGATATCACATGGATCACATTTGAGTTTTGGTGATAAAAGTACTTCATAAAATATCATTTATGATATTTTGGAGAGCATGGATATATATAGGGTTTTTGTGAAAACCAAGGCAGGAAAAATAAAAGGTTTTATTTAAAACCATGGATGGCAGATTTGAAATGGGTTTTTCTTAAAACCTAGGTTGGATTTTCGTTTCATCGAAAAAGGTGCCCCGGTGATGGAGATATTTAATTTTAAATATTTAGTTTAAATTTTAAATTATTTAAATTTAAATTTTAATTTTAAAATTAAAAATAAAATTATAGCGCCGACGTCTAAAGAAATGAGGAAAGGCATATACATATATATATAGATGCCACCAAAATCTTCGATAAATCCTTATCCTCGATTTTCAAATGCATTCAAATTGATAATGTAATGCGAAAAGAGGCTATGTGTTGAAGTGTGTGTAAAGAGGCGTGTGAAGGGTTTACGAAATTCGGGTTCGTTGAAGAATCATTCATGGAGGATAACCAAATGCATAGGAACCTTTGGCCTAGTGGTTCATGCACTGTGTAAGAAGCAGGAGGTCCTGTGATCAAGTCGTGTCGGGGATGCTTGTTGTGTTGAAATGCTCGAAGCATTTTTGAGTTTTTGAAGGGCACAAAATATTGAGGTATTTATTTTGGTTCATGCCCATTTGAACACGTGAGGGTGTGTGTCCCAATGGTGGCTTGGCTGTGGTTAAGGCATTGAGTGAGGAGGCATCAAGAGATCGAATCCCATCAAGGACAGAGGCAAGTTAATATTTTTTTTTAATATTTTATTTTTCTAAAGTTGCCCTAGGAGAAATAAGGGTTGTGATGCACTTTAGGAAAAAAAGATATTTTTGGTGATTTTCCTTTTAGAAGTACATCATATTATATATTTTTGGAAATATTATTTGGAGGGCTATTTGATTAACTTGCTTAGAGGGAGAAATAAGGTGTGTGTAAAGAGATATTTCTGATTTTGTAAAGAGGTTCAAAAGTGAAGGTTGCTTTGTTATTTTTCAAAGAGGATTAATTCTTTCATGAGGGGACATGATGTATTTTATTGAGTAGGAGTAATAAGGTGTTATTTGGATATTATTGTTGTGTTATTAATCATGATCTCTAACCCTTATTGAAAGTTGAAAAAGAAATTTTGTTGAGTGTGGTAGATTTAGTGGACAACTAATAAGGCATCAAAAAGGTATGAGCAATATTCTCCATTGACTTTATTTATGGTGGTTGATTTATGAAATATCATTGGAGAGAAAAGGATTGATTGTGGTTTCCTTTTTGAAAGTGGTTGGTTGAATACTTCAAGGTTTTATGGTTTGAGAGTTGTGTTTAAACCTTGTTTTATAAGCATTGTTGTTGAAGCCATTAGTTGTGTGAAAAATCCGAGATAGGGTTTGAGAAGAACATGAGTATCATTGTTATGTGAAGAATGTTTTATAAGAATTGTTGTTGAAGCCATTAGTTGTGTGAAAAACCTGATATAGGGTTTGAGAAGAACATGAGTATCATTGTTATGTGAAGAATTTTTAATAAGAATTATTTTTGAAGCCCATTGATTGTACAAAGAACTTGAACTTGAGTTAGAGAACAACATGAGTATCGTTGTTATGTGAGATTTGTGGTTGAGCATTACTGGAAACATTTGAGTTGGTTGATACTTGCTTGGACTAGGGTTTGTGAGAAAGAGTTTTTCCTTGTGGTGATTGATTGAGCAGAGTTGTTTGAGCCTATTCAAGTGATTCTGTGAAGTGGTTGTTCAAGTTCCATGAAACAAACTATTCTATATTCTGATTTGAGTTGATATCATTGTGGATCATTGTTGTCATCCATTGTAGAGTGCATTGACATTCATTGTTGAGTTCATCATTGAGCCTTTCCTTCATATATTTGTGGATGAGATATGTGTGATATTTGTGCATGATTGATTGAGCCTTTGAGAAGTATTTTGGGATAGATTTGTGGCAGCTTTTGTGCATGATTGATTGAGCCTTTGAGAAGGCTTTTGGATAGATTTTTGGACAAATTTGTGGCAGCTTTTGTGCATGATTGATTGAGCCTTTGAGAAGGCTTTTGGGATAGATTTATGGACAGATTTGTGGTAGCTTTTGTGCATGATTTATTGAGCCTTTGAGAAGGCTTTTGGATAGATTTATGGATATATTTGTGGTATATTTTGTGCATGATTTATTGAGCCTTTGAGAAGGCTTTTGGATAGATTTGTGGATAGATTTTGAGCAAGTTCTTGGTGAGCTTGCTGAGCAAATTTGAGAAAGTTCTTGGTGATATTTCTAGAGAAGATTTTGAGAAAGTTCTTGGTGATCTTTCTGGAGCAAATTTGATCAAGTTCTTGGTGAGCTTGCTAGAGCATATTTGAGCAAGTTATTGGTGAGCTTGCTAGAGCATATTTTGAGTAAGTTCTTGGTGAGCTTGTTGAAGCAGATTGGAGCAAGTTATTGGTGAGCTTGCTAGAGCATATTTTGAGTAACTTCTTGGTGAGCTTTCTGAAGCAAATTTGAGCAAGTTCTTGGTGAGCTTGCTAGAGCAAATTTTGAGTAAGTTATTGGTGAGCTTGCTGAAGCATATTTGAGCAAGTTCTTGGTGAGCTTGCTAGAGTATATTTTGAGTATGTTCTTGGTGAGCTTGCTGAAGTATATTTTGAGCAAGTTATTGGTGAGCTTGCTAGAGCAGAGTTTGAGTAAGTTCTTGGTGAGCTTGCTGAAGAAGATCAGTGGATTTCCTAGCTGAGAAGATCAGTGGATTGCCTACCTAAGCAGATAAGGATTGCTTAGCTGAGAAGATCAGTGGATTGCCTACTTGAGCAGATCAAGTTTGCCTACTTGACCAGATCAATGGATTGCCTTGCTAATCAAATTATTGGATTGCCTACTTGAGTAGATCAGTGGATTTCCTAGCTGAGCATATCAGTGGATTACCTTGCTGAGCAGATCAATGGATATCCTAGATTTGAGTAGATCAAAGTAATCATTTATATTGGGATAAGGATCCCTATTTATTTGTGAAATATTATAAGGATATTATCTTGTGGAGTATCCCACATTTGGGGAACCACGTTAAATCTTGTGACTCAATTGTGTGTGGTGATTTGTGCTCTTGCTTACTATTGATATCTATGTCATTAATGCACATTGCTATATTTGGATATTGTAATTAAGGATACTAATTGATATTGGTTTGGAAAGAAAGTAAAAAGTGGGCACTATACTGTTCACCCCCTCTCAATATAATCTTGTGTTCTTCAATTGGTATTAGAGCGGGTTCCTTCGAAAAGCTAACATCTTGAGGGTAGATTCTACAAGAACACAGATGGCTTCACAAAATGGATCATCTAAAAATAAGGCTCCATTGTTTGATGGTAACAATTATGCTTTTTGGAGCATGAGAATGAATAACTACTTGATATCACAAGGATATGAGGTATGGTAGATAGTTGAAAAAGAGTATAAGGTTGAAGGTGATCCTGAGGTAGATAAGACTATTAGAAAATTGGTTGAGATCAATGCAAGGGCAATGAATTGTATTTTGAGTGGGCTACATGAGACATATTTTACAAAGGTAATGGTCTGTAATTCAGCTAATGAAATGTGGACCAAGTTGCGGAATACCTATGAAGGAGATTCCAAGGTAAAGTTGGCAAAACTACAAACTCATAGAAAAATATTTGAGGAATTGAAAATGGAAGATTATGAAGATATAGAAAAGTTTTTACTTTGAGTTGATGATATTACTAACACCATGAGAGGTCTAGGATTTGAGATGAAAGAATCAAAAGTTACTCAAAAGTTTTTGAAATCACTTTCGATAAAGTATGATGCAAAGGATAGAATATGTGTCATGTTTATTTTGCTTGCTACTACAGATGAGGTCCAACCTCATATCTATGATGCCAAATTTGATAAGGAAGCTTGGGATGCTTTCATTACAATTTATGAAGGGAAGAATCAATCCACTATTCTAAACCTTCAAACTCAACTACATACACTCAGTATGAAATCTGGTGAGATAGTTGACCTATTTCTATGTAGAGTGGTAGAATTGAAATCCAAAATGAATGTTATAGGTAGTTACTATCTTGACCTCAGTCATCTTGAGAGATTTGCTAGAATCCTACAAGGTGTTGATTACCTCTCTCAACATGTCTGGTAGACAAGTTACCTTTGTGGAATTGGTGAATTTTCTTCAGACTAAGGAGGCAAATTAGTTTTAGAAATATGAAGTGCCAGATAATGCCCTCTACACCAAACAAGAGGGTAAGAAATAAGTTAATTTTTAGAATGGACGATCTTCATCAAAAGGAAAAGGAAAACAACATCAGCAGAATGACAAACAATATTGCAAAATCTGTGAATTGAATAACCATGACACCAATAGGTGTTGGTTTAAGAATAAACAAAAAAATTACCAAGATCACAAGAAGAAGGGCAAAGGGAAATAAAAACCATAGAAGAAGAATAAGCAACCAAAGGGGAATGTTGCTTATTCTGAATCAAAATTAGACTCAGATTTAAGTGAGCACACAAGGTGCTCATGACTCACACTTCTTCTAAGCTAAAATATGCAATGTGGTATATTGATTTAGGTGCCAGTAAATACATGACTGGAGATAGATCGTGGTTTGAGATATTTTAGGAAAAGGGAGGTAAGCCAGTGATAATTGTTGACAATTAGATCTACCGATTACAAGTGAAGGAGATGTTTATATCACTCTTTTAAATGGCAAATTTTAGATTGAGAAGGTACTCTATGTTCCTGGATTGGCCAAAAATTTGTTGTTGCCCCTTAAATATTGGATAATTTTTTTTTTCTCTATTTTGAGGATGGTAAAAAGAGGTGTTTCACCACCATAAAGAGAAAGCATGTAGCAATAGGATCATACAATCATGGCTTGTTCATATTAGATGTCATTTCCATGCCTCATGTTGCCATGGTAGAAACTACAAATGAGGCTACTTCTCTTTGGCACAAGAGATATGGGCATCTGAGTTTAGTTTATTTGCTTGATTTGAGAAAATATGAGATGGTGAAAGGCCTTCCCAACCTTTCATCCACATTTCTAGTATGCTCAGATTGCTTAGCAAGTAAGAAACATCAGGTACCATTTGAGGTTAGCTCTTCAAGAGCTAATAAACCTTTGGAGTTGGTACACACCGATATGTGTGGTCCTATGCCAAACAACTATGGTGGAAAGAGATATTTTCAATTGTTTTTTGATGATTACTCATAGAATATGTGGGTTTTATTTCTTTAATTAAATTCATAGGTATTTATGTACTTTCAATAGTTCAAAAAGCTTATTGAGAAGGAGTCAGGATGTTCCATCAAAACTCTTCACTCAGATCGAGGGGGAATATACCTCCAAAGGAATTTTCATAATTTTTGAATGAACATGGGATTAAGAGATAGCTGACAACAACCTATACTCCATAGCAAAATGGAGTTGTTGAAAGGAGTAATCGTTCCATTATGGAAATGGTTTGATGTATGCTTAAAGGGGCACATATTGAGCATGAGTGTTGGGTAGAAGTAGTGAGTACAACATCGTACCTCTTGAATAGAGCACCCATAAGATATCTACATGGAAAGACTCCATAAGAAGCATGGAGTGGTAGGAAACCCTCCATTTCTCATCTAAGAGTTTTTGGATGTAAGGCATTCATGCACATACCAAAATAGAAGAGAAAGAAGCTAGATGAGAAGACCCTAAAATGTATTTTTCTTGGTTATGATGAGCATTCAAAGGGATATCAGTTGATATATCCTATGAATAGCACACACTAGTAGAGACATGGTATTTGATGAAGCTTTCACATCAGATAAAACATCTACAATTGTATACCTAGAGGAAGAGGGGTCTAAGAAAGAGGTTCCAACCTCATATAATAAGGTTCCAAAATGGTATACTAGCACATTAAGAGATTCAAAGTTGACTTCACTTCTAGATCTAACTCTAGATCAACCTTGTACTCATAACATGACTCAAAAGATGAGAGCATAGGTATCAACTTCAAAGGTTGACAAGCTTTCCCAACAGTTTAATTAACTATCTGTAGATGTAGAGGAAGACAGAGAAATAGATATGGATGATGAACGAGTTTATATGTTAGCATTGGATAAAAATAAACCCACAAAAACTCAATATGCACTTAGTGAGCCTCAATGGAAGGCTGCTATGGAAGCAGAACATACATCTCTCATGAAAAATCATACATGGAAGCTAGTTAATCTACCTTCAGGAAAGAAGCCCATTGGCTAAAAATAGGTGTTCAAAGTGAAGTATAACGCAGATGGTACTATTTATAAGCATAAGATCCATCTTGTTGTAAAGGGCTATGCTCAGAAAGAAGGCATACATTGTAAAAATACTTTTACCCCTACTACAAAAATGACTACCATTCGAGTACTTTGTGCCATGGCAAATTAGTTTGGGTGGAAGTTACATCAGATGGATGTCAAAAATGCTTTCTTGAATGGTGATCTACAAGAAGAAGTGTACATGACCCAACCAGAAGGATTTGTGGTTGAAGGGTAAGAACAAAAAAGTTTGCAAGTTGGTTAAATCCTTGTATGGGCTAAAACAAGCTCCACGATATTGGTACATAAAAATAGACAGTCACCTAGTGCATCATGGATTCAAAAGAAGTCCTTTAGATGCAAATATCTATATCAAGAACAATGGTTTTGAAAATGGTTTTGATCATAATAGAAAGTTCAGAGAACATGATTGATGCAGTGAAAGATGATTTGAAATAGTATTTTGAAATGACATATCTAGGACTTATTCACTATTGTCTTTGTTTGGAAGTGACTCAAAAAAAGAATCATATCAGAGTCACACAAAATAAGTATGCCAAGACATATGTTGAAAAATAGTGCATGACTGACTGTAAGTCTAAAGATACTTGAATGGAGCCAAGACTTAAGTTATCACAATATAATAATCACCACAGGTATATGGTACTCTCTATCACCATCTAATTGGGAGTCTCATATATCTAACAAATACCAGGCTAGATCTCATTTTTTTTGTGGGTTATCTTTCAAGGTTCATGCAGGAACCTAAGGTGAGTCATTGGAAATTAGTAAAGAGATTTCTTCATTATGTTCATAGTAGTACAGACTATAATCTAGAGTACAAGAAGAATCAAAAGTTCTTCTTATAGGGATACACAAACTTTGACTATGTCGGATCCATTGACAATCACAAGTCTACTTCTGGATACATTTTCCATCTAGGATTTGGACCTATCTCTTGGCACAGTAATAAGTAGCAGGTGGTTGATTTATCTTCTATAGATGTAGAATATCATGCAGCAAGTGGAGCAATCTGCGATATAATGTGGTTAAGTCATATTCTTACAAACTTAGGTCTTTCAAAGAATCTTCCACTTCATTTATTTTGTGATAATCAATGTGTTTTGAATCTTGTCAAGAATCCAATATTTCATGAGCATACCAAACACATTGACACTCGATGTCATTTTATTTGTGATGAAGTTCCAAAGCACCACATACAGCTCCAATACATTCCCACTAATAAGCAAGTTGTAGATATTTTCACCAAGGCACTTGCACGTGTCAAATTTGAATTGTTTCGCAATGCTCTTTGTATTTGAAAATAATGTAATAAGGGGGATGTTAGCATAGGCATGCATTATCTATTACATTATTAATGCTATATTGATCAAGCACTCAAGTGGGTGGTTATAGAATGGTTTGATGCCTCAAACTGATTACAAACCACCTTGCAGATTGTATAAATATTTCAAATTATTTTCAATTCAAACTTAATACTCAAGTTTCTACATTGAAATCATCAGTCAAAGCATGACCCTATGCTAATTCTACTAGGGGTAGGTTTGTTTTATCTTACTTATAAAACACTCGTTTGGGTGAGCATTACTTCTAAAACACCTGTTTGGGTGAGAATTACTTTTGAAATACCCATTTGGGTGAGCAATTATTTTGAAAAATAAATTTAGTTGCATTACTTTTGAAACACCATTTTGGGTGAGCATACTTCTGAAACACCCATTTGAGTGAGAATCACTTTTGAAACACCCATTTTGGTGAGCATGCTTTTGAAACACCTATTTGGGTGAGAATATTTATGGAATATTTATTTCGGTGAGTTTAATATCAAAATAACCATTTGGATGAGCTTATTTATAAGCCACCCCTTTAGGTGAGCTTATATATATATATATTTTTTCTATCCTTTTCAAGTCTTTTATTTCTAATAATGTTTATTATAGGTTTATCAACTAAACTACATTAGTATCCTATCAACACTTATCCATCGCATTCATCAACCATAATTACAACCTCTATAACCCTTTCTCAATCAATATTTTTATTCATAATTATTTTATTTTTACATTACATGTATCCTCTTCTTCCTCTTTTATGGCCTTTAGCCCATGTTTGGGATACCTAGTTGCTAAAATCATAGGTCTCCATCATCGCAACATCCTCTCCTATGTGGTACCCAAAGAAGACAATGTTGCATCCAAATTCATCCTTCATTTCCTTTATTCCTTCTCCAAATTCTATTCAATAATCCAAAACTAGTTGCCATAATAGGGAAAACTAAAAATTGATCCCTATCCATACCACCGACTACTCTCATAGGTTGGCCACTAGCAATGTGGTTCTCATTTGTGCTTCTACCTAGTTTGAGGCCAATATTGGCTCCCTTCATCATAATATCATATGGATTTCATCAAACCTCCATGCACCCTCCTCTAGTACTTCTCATCCTAGCTTGATGGATATAGCCTAAAACTATTTTAGGTATTGTTCAATTATCTCTTACCACCACCTTCCACAATGGTTATCCTTTGTAATAGTGTTGCAAAATTCTAGTATATCCTTTGGTTTTTGATGCTCCACCCATACCATTAACCCCTCTATCTTCTCATGTAGAGTTATACATGAGAAGACACCACACTTATTCTCCACCCATACCATTAATCCCTTTGCCTTCATATTGCATAATTGTGTAAATACAACTTACACAACAGATCTTGATGATGTAGAGTATTGGAGTAATACGTATCCCTAAAATCCTAAATTATCTCCATATTCCATGGTATCCTTGAGATGATTATGCTTATCTTATATAGTAGGAACTACTCTTAGATCATTAGAAAATATATCCAAGTAGGTTTCCTGTATTCCAACACATAAAATTTCATCCTCCCCATGGTCGTAATTTACTCCTTAGATTCCTTCGAATTTATCTACAAGGCCACTACCTCTTGCTCCTTTTCCTTTTCATTTCATGCTAATTATTTTTGTTCCTCCGATAGTTGCTCTATTTATTTTTAATGTTGTTTCCAATATCTTCATCATGTTGTTTCCTTTTGTAGACACCTAAAATGCGTCATGCCGAGGTGACTACTCATATGGGACATGCTAGAAGACCATATGGAAGACCTTGGATAGATACCAAGGTATAGCAGTGGTTTTTACCACTCATTTGGGCACCTTTGCCTAGTCAGTGCTAGCCACTGCTGACACCCATGGTTAGTAGAGCTGACCATGCCTATCAACCATGGTCAGGACTCAGAGTCAGTTGGCCTTCATCCAACCCAAAATTGGTTGCAATGGCCAATTGGTTGTGGATTGGAGTGGTTTGAGTGAGGAAGGTTCTGGATCCTTCCATCCAACAAGCTCAACCACCCAATCTTGATCTAGGCTTCCTCATGAAGCCACCCCTAGCCCTTGGCAATTGCTATATAATCCCCCTCCAAATTGGGGAAAAGAGAGAGAGAAGCATAATCAATTGAGTAAATGAAGCCCTATCGAATTGCATACTCATTCACATGCATTGATAGGAATACTTTTGCTACCCAATTGGAGATCACATTGCCATGGAGGTCCTAGGAGGATAGGAGAGCCAAGAAATGCTAATCCGTGCAATCCATGCACTCACTAAGCAATTCAACCACCAAATCTATCAGAGGACACAGAGGTGACCCTTGACCATCAATTTGGCAAGGAGAATCAGAGAATTGGCCCTGATTTGGAGGGTAAACTTACTTCAAGCTCAGTCATTGTTAGCCATGGTGAACAGTGCCCACCGCTTGAAGGACCCATGGTCAGAGGGTAATCCCTGATTTCCTTGTTCTCTATTTTGTAATCTATTTAACTAGGTTAGATTAATCATGTTGTAGGTTTAATTTAGTATTCTAGAGACATTTGACCGATAGATTAAGAGTTAATTACAATTTTCCTTCATTATTGTAGTGTAGGTATAACGAATATTTTTCATGCTTTCATGTCTTCAATTGGTTAATTAGGAGCTTAGATAGATTCATCTTAGTTTCTTTCATGTTTCTAATGGTATATCATCATGATTTAGATCAATTTACATGCTTTGAATCACTTTCTTGATTTCTTGATTATCATGTTATCTTTTGTGCAAGCACCCTTTAAAAGCCTCATCAAGAGAGGCCTCCTTTGCTATTAATGTTTCTTGTTGTTTATTGCATGTAGGACTAACAGGGTTTTGGGATGCAAGGCAAAAAATACCTCTAATCATGGAGAAGAGGGTCATCGACACCCTAGAGCAGTTTGTGTCATCCTGAAAGGCACTTGGAAATCACACCTACCCTTGAGAGGGAAACATTACATCCTATTGTAACAATTGTATCAAAGTGATTATCCCTAAGAGGGATGTACTTGTAATTTGACTTTGGCTTCAAATATAATGGAATAAAGTGTATTTCTTATTGTCAATTTGTTGTCAATTTCTTGTTCTTGTATGCATTTTGTGTATCTTTCAATTCTTGCAATAGGAACCGATAGGTGTGAGCCCTTTTTGGATCAGATAGAAGGTGATCACGATGGAACTCCACATTTCATGCCTCAAATTTTTGACTTCTATCATTTTTTTATGATAGGTGCTCACCATGGTTGATAGCCATGGTCAAAATTTGTCATCGTGGTTGACATCCATGGGCAACAGTGGTCACCGCACCATAGAGCCACGGTCAGAATCTGACAAATCAGACAGCAAGGAGAAAAAGCTTAATCAAATGAGGATCTGAGGTAGGTCCCACTATCATTCTATTTTTTCTATTCTCTGTCTGTATTTTTCTAGAGAGTGCAAAATATTAGCATAATTAGGGAAGGCAATGGAAAGATGTTAAATGCATTGAGTCCTTAGGTCTTTTGATTAGGATCTACTAGTCACTGCTAGGAACAATGGACCTCTGAGTGTAGTCCACCCTAGTATCCAGTGGTCTAGGCCCCTCTTGTATGTTAGTTTTGCTTGCATGAGGCCCGATTAGTGGCCATACCATCGTTAGTATGCATTGTCAAAATATCATGTAGATTAACCATGCATACTTCTGAAAATCAAACGTTCCTTTTTCATAGCATGTAGAATCATTTGAATGTTGTATTATGCATCTTTCTTTTCATGCAAATTAAAAGGAACCACACACACCACATTTCACAGTAAACGCTAGTGAGTTGGGAGTCACATCCAACCACTAGTAGGGTTTCAATGATGGTGGAGGTGATTTCCATCCATTGGCCCAACTCCCTCGTACCTTTTTGTTACTAGACCAATACCGGATCCAAGAACCATTCGTAGCCCAAAAAATTTGCATGTACTTCTCTTCGAAGGGTATAACGTTGACTAGGTGAGATTGGGTGAGGATCTGGGAGGACCTGTGCTCCCTGCCTGGGTGTGGACCTCATCACCACATTTCAGGGGGATTACGTGACCTGGAGTTCATAGCCAGGTTGTCGAGCTATGAGCATACAGGTGAAAGCCATTAAAAATTTGAGAAAATCATCAATGTATTGCAAAACATGACAAGAGTTACTTTACTGATACAACAAATTGAAAACACATCAAACAATTTAGGGCTCATTTTAAAACTGTAAAAGGAGATAATCATCATTGTATTCTTTGCGTGTTAATAAAAGTTAAATCTAGACATAGGATACATAATGGTGCAAACATAGAGAGGTCGATCCGGGTATAGACCCGAGATCGAAGCCCAAGCTCCACCTAGTGCACAACACGATGTAGAACACCCTCAATCATAGAATCCTCCTAGATGTCATTCAATGAGTATTAGAGGGGATAATTCTACATGAGGGGATTCCATTGAGAATACCTCGATTAGAGGAAGTACTAGACATCCCTCTAGACACAGATCAGAGCATGGGACTTCCCAGCATGGGGGTTCTGCACATGGTAGCATTTACCATGACCGCATTCCGTGGGCATCCATAGGTTCAGCTAAAGAATATGTCATCGAGGGATCCATATTGGTACCCCTTCGACCTGTATCTAAGGGAGGCTCATGACCTCCACCATCAGAGTGTAGACAAGTCCAAGATCCACCCATTCAGGGGTGAACGGAGAGGGATACTTCTGAGCATAGGCCCCACAGACTCCCTATAGGGGTGAACCTTCCAAGTTCACCATAGATATATCCAAAGTGGGAGCAAATGGTATGCCACCTCATGAGCCATGGCGTAGCAAATAGTTGGACGGTCTAGATAGAGTCCTAGGGCATCTAGGATATAAGCCTATGCCTGCACCCTCTCGACCTACGAGTGAGTGTAGCGCAAGCACCATTAGGACCACCCGAGAACATGGAGAGTGCTCCAAGTATTCTCGAGACATGCGTGCTCCTATGTCGCATGCAGGCACTGAGTATAGGAGACAGCCTGACATGAATGCCATCTTTATAGACAGAGGCAAGAGTGTGGCAAATCAGTCCATTGGAGGACATACCCATAAAGTCGCTCGAATAGAGCGCACTCACCAGAGGCCTCAGATGGTCGATCATGTTGATAGAGCTCATAGACTGATGTCAGAACAGAGATGACAGATTCTCCAAGATCAATTGGAGGATGTTCATGCAGAGAAAGAGTGCCTCAAAAATGAGAATTCTCAGAGGTAGAGGTTCATAAGACAAAAATTATATGAATAATGCATGCATGAACAATGCATCCTCGATCAGAAGGAGCATGTAGAGAGAGAGGATCGATTGGCTAGCATCGATTTACCTCCTCATAGTGAGATCAGGGAGCATGTCGATAGACGAGTGGCTTCATAGCCCGAGTTACACCCTGAGAACATAGACACACATACTCACCATACGACTCAACATAGAGATCGGCATCCAACATCCGAACAACATGAGCATAGGCAGTATGAGAATGAAGTGGGAGAGGAATTAGAACAAGAATATCCAAAAATCTCCCAATTCGAGGAGGAGGGTGAGCCTAGTCCCCCACCTCGATCGAGGAAGAATCTACCTCTAAGGGTGCCTCCAAGGCAATCTCGAGAAGAGGAGTTTCTTTCCTCATAAGCCTATAAGACCTTAGCAGAGAAGGTCCAAGCCATAGAGAAGCAAGGAATGGCTTATCAGAAGCCTACCTTGAACAAAATTCATAATGAACCTCTATGCATGTCAGTGCCTATTCCAGCATATCATGAGCATTTCAAGATGCCTAGACTAGAAAAGTTTCAAGGAGAGGAAGATGCATAGGAGCACGTGACTAGTTTTCTAGATATGTGCTTTCAGATTGAGAGCAATGATGCTTTACTCCTATGCACCTTCATCATGACCCTCTCAGGCCCAGCTCGAGAGTGGTTCAACCAATTAAAGAGGCACAACATCACTAGTTTCAAACAACTAGCTGATGCATTTCTTGAATGCTTCTCCTTCGACATCAAGAAGAAGGTAAACTTATCCGACCTAGCCGCTCTAACGCAACATGATGATGAGCCAGTGATGGATTATGGAAAATGATGGCAAAGCTACCATTCTCCATCCCATCCTCTGAATTAATGTGAATGTTCATGAAGAGTTGTGCCAAGCACATTTCATTATTGCTATAGTTGCAGCAATACCAGACATTCGAAGAGGCTTTGGTGCAAGCCAAGGTGATAGAGGACATCAAGTTACAGGAGGGTAACTTGAAGCTCAAGAATAAGGAGTGGCACAAGAAAAGCACTGAGAGACAATAGGCCAAGCCAGCCCATGTTAATCAGGTGGTGTTGAACCTCCAAAAAGGGGATAAGGGGTAACAACAACAAAACTATCAAGCCCAACCTCCTCCTACGTAATATGAGTAGTGCAACAACAATTATAAGGGTAAAAATAAGGAACAACACCCACCTCACGTATTCACTCAGTTATCAGAGTCATTGGCTTTGATTTTTCATCAGTTATGTGAGGCGAAGGCTATAAACTTACCCGAAGTCAAGTTAATGGACCCTAATCAACCTAAGCCTAAGGGCTACAAAGATGATCAATATTGCATCTTTCATCGATCGAAAGGCCATGACATTGAGGTATGTTGGTCTTTCAAACATCTTGTGAAAAATATGATCGAAAGAGGTACGCTTCTTGTCGACAACCCACAAGCGCCTGATAATAAAAATATGGGGATTTACAAAAATCCTCTACCAAATCATGAGGTACCAAAGAATAATGTTGGCCAAGTCAACCAAGTACGCATCGAACCACCAACCCAGGGGTTCATCGGAATGGTCAATATTGTCACAAGAAATGTGAGGTATGAATGACCGAATCAACCTCCAGTGCCTATTAGAGTCCAAGTTGCACCTCCTCCAAGGCCAGCCCAACATGTGCTAGGCCCACCAACTAGACCGATGGTGACCATCAGGAGTAGGTTGGTCCAAAACCTACAGATAACTCCAGTAAAGTTGTCAATTTATGAGCTAATTCAGTAGTCTCCTAAGCATAGGGAGATGCTCATGGACATCTTAAGGTCCATAGAAGTGCAGCCTCAGGATCCCGAAGCATTTACACACTTCGTGGGGCACGTGCAACAGTGTTAGGAACCGGTCATTCAATTTCATGACCATGAAGTCAAGATGGTTTCCACTATTATAGCAGACCCACCACTGCATATTATTGCATGTGTGAATCACAAACCATTCAAGAGGGTTTTGATTGACATGGGGTCATCAATCAATATCATAACTACCAAGGCGTTAACTCACTTGAAGTTACCCAAGATGCATATCATCCCTTCTACCTTCACATTGAGAGCTTTCAATGATGCATTATGCTCAATGGTCGGTACTATAGTTTTACCTATCCAAGTAGGACTGAAGACCATCCCGGTGATGTGTCATGTAATCGAAGGTGCTATGCAATATAACATACTTCTAGGGAGGCCTTGGATCAGAGAAATGCATTGTATCCCTTCTATTCTACATCAATGTATCAAATACATTCATGAGGGATAGGTTCACGTGGTGCCTTCGGATGAAGAACCCTTTAAATACGTGAATCTAGTAGATTTTCCAAGGGAATTTATGCTCCCCTCAATGCACCTGGATGTGCGACCAGCATCACCAATCAAATATCTAGGAGGTAAAATCAAAGAAGTGTGTGCTAGACCTACAACATCTATATCTCAACGATCGGAGCACACGACAACTACTTCTATTAGACCGACTGCATCTATGATACAGCAGGATGATAGGAAGTTGAAAGAAAAGGTGGGTGAAAAGAAGATAAAGCAAATGCCCAAGCCAATTATCATTGAAGCCCCTACTCCCATGGAAGTAGAGGAAATTCAAGGAGAAGTCGAAGAGGCACCTTAACCTGCTTCACCTACATCTTCAATAGGGTCATCTGCACCACAGGTGACCATCCATTTGGTTAATCCTAGATTAGGGGAATATATTATGTAGAATGTGATGTTCACACCGATTATCGAGACTACATAGGACATGGGCCGACCATGAGCCCATCACCTTCCCATAGGGATGGTGGAACCATTAGGGGTACCACCTAACCAAACCAACTTCATCTATGGAGGGCTAGACCAGATTGCATCTCCCACACCCATGGATGAGGATGATAATGAACCATTCACCATGAATGTTCATTATCTTTCTAACCTAGAATATACCATGTGATACTTCGAGCATTACCATTGGCATGGTTATGATCTCAGACTATTCGAGCAGGGGCGTAAGAGGCCTATAGAACCACAATATCAGTTACCTACTGATAGGTTTGGGTTGGGATTTTATAGTGGAGGATAGGATGAACTCCTCATGGCATCTTTAGACCACCTGTACCTCAGTCTGGGGGTGAAGTTGACTTCAATCCTTATCACCCTAATCCTTCTACATTTTAGAGGGATAACCGGCTAGTGACTTATATCACTATAGAGCCACCCGAGAGATATCATGCAAACATCTTGGTGGAGACCAGCCTAGAACCCATTCCAAGAGCTAACTTGGACAATCAAAGTCATGGAGCTATCGATGATATTGGTATGCATTTCCAGAATCTAGATACAACTATAGATACCAAATCAAAAGTTGCTTCTAAGGACATTCATGCAGTATCCATCATCAAAAGTGATGGACCAGACTACGATTCTGGAATAGATGATACTGAGTTATCCTCAAACAATGAGCAATATAAGGATGAAACCGAGTTGGCCTACTTAGGCCCTACACTCTTGCATCATATTTTACCTCTGGAATCAATGAATATGAGCGAAGAGCCTCTCAATAACGATGATGGCTATCAAGAGATAGCCTACATGGGGCCTCATGTAGAGCATCACCCGATTCCAGTAGGTAGAGGTGAAGGTCTGTATTATGATAGTGATGATGAAGATGAGATAGAGAGAGCCTATTTAGGACCTCCCTACTTGCATCATCGTAATGCACCTTACACTACCGAGGATATGTACAGAGAGATCAATCTCCATCCTCACCTTAGGGGAGACCATCGAATCTTAATGTGATTTATCATATGGTGTTTCCTGATCCACCAACGTACATGGAGCTCCTTGAGCCCAATGATCCCATCCGATAGTCTATTCATGGACTGGATCCAGAGATCCCCATACCCCTAGAACCACATCTTGAGGATGGAAGTTTTGCTAATGTTGAGTCACTTGCACGTGGTCCTGGAGACATGATCCATTCCATCAATATGATCTCCATTGATTTGACCACTCCACTCCACAATCTAGTCGATCCTTCCAAACCATTGTGTCTAAATGTAGATGCTATTGATTGGGATCATGTTGATTCACCTCTAGAGCCTGAAGATTTCTTCCCTAATGAAGAAATGTTGCAACCTTTCCATTTTGTGCCAGGCTATGCACATGATGTCTATCATGTTGAGGATGCTTCCAATGAGGAACCTATAAACCCAGAAGATGACATCCACTTGATCCCTACACCTCATCAGCTTGAGGAGGGATCCCATATGTTAGTAGAGGAAACCTTTGAAGTGGATATCAGTAATGATCCCACCAATCCAAGGAAGGTTAAATTTGGAGACTTTAACTCCTGATGAGCATGCCAACCTCATCCCTCTACTGAGAGAGAGACCTGATCTCTTTGCTTGGACTTATAAGGACATGTCGGGTCTAGATCCAAAATTGGTTACTCATAACCTTTCGCTAGATCTATCAAAGAAGCCAGTCAAGCAGAAACTCAAGAAGATGCATCCAACAGTAGCCTTAATGGTTAAGGATGAATTGCAAAAGTTGTTGGACGTAGAGTTTGTCATTTCCATCGACTATCCAGAATGGGTATCCAATATGGTGCCTATAGGAAAACCTGATGGGAGGATCCATATCTGTATGGATTTTAGAGACCTAAATAAGGCAACACCAAAGGATTCATTTCCATTGCCAAATATCGATGCTCTTGTAGATGCAACTATAGGTCATGAAATGCTCTCCTTAATGGATGATTTTTTTGGTTACAATCAAATTTGGATTAAGCCCGAAGACCAGCATAAAACCACATTTATAATGCCATGGGGGACATTTTGCTATAAAGTTATGCCATTCAGCCTTAAGAATGTTGGTGCCACATATCAATGGGCTATGACATATATTTTTCATGACTATATGCATAAGATCCTAGAGGATTACATTGATGACTTATTGGCAAAGTCATTATTGCATTCTGAGCATGCGGAGGTCCTGAGGAAGGTCTTCGATCACCTGATAGAGCATAATGTCAGGTTGAATCCTAAGAAGTGCGTATTTGGCGTAACTTCAGGAAAGCTCTTAGGATTCATCATTTCAAAATGAGGCATCGAAGTTGACCCAACAAAGGTCAAGGCTATTTTAGAAATGCGTCCCCCCACAAACATCAAAGAATTAAGAAGCCTATAGGGCAAAGTAGCATCCATAAAGTGATTTATCACACAATTATCGGATAAATGTTGACCCATGAATCGACTACTACACAAGGGGGTCCCATTCAATTGGGATGAGGACTGTCAAGCAGCCTTTGCTGAGATTAAGCAATACCTAGTGATGCCACCAGTGCTAGCTCCACCAAGGCCAGATGTGCCATTTTTGCTATATATCGGTAATCAAATTTGCATTGGGAACCATGTTAGCCCAAAATAATGTGCAAGACAAAGAACAAGCCATATATTATATTAGCCGAACCTTGGTGAGTTATGAGCTAGGATATGCATATGTTGAAAAGTTGTGTTTAGCAGTAGTGTTCACTACAAAGAAATTATGACACTATATGTTGAGTCATACGACGTATGTCATATCCAAACAAAATCCTTTGTAGTATATGATGAGCAAGACATATCATAATACACGTACTACGAAGTGGATCATGCTACTGATAGAATTCAATCTAGAATTCATAAGCCAAAATTCCATTAAGGGACAAGTCATAGCAGATCAACTGGTTGAGGTGCCTCTCAAAAATAGTAGGCCCCTCACCATAGAGCTTCCTGATGATGTAGTATTTGCCTTATTAGAAGCACCCAAACCTAAGGAACCAGATAACAAAGTCGATATGACCTTGTTCTTTGATGGTTCGAAGTGTGAGCAAGGGGGTGGTGCAGGAATAGTGTTGTTCATGCCACAAGGAGCTCCAATGCCCTTGTCATTCAAGTTGGACTTTCCTTGCACTAACAATAATGTTGAATATGAAGCCCTAATTTTGGGTCTCCAAATAGCTATCGCCATGAAGATAAAAAGGTTAAATATCTTTGGTGATTCCCTTCTCATTGTTAACCAAGTTAAGGGATTATTTCAATGTCGATGTTCGATATTGAAAGCTTACAAGGATCTTGTTGACATTTATCTAGCTCGACTAGAATGGTATGACATCGAGGCAATCCCTCATTCATCCAATAGATTTGTAGACACAATGGCATCTTTGGGATCTCTAATCCCTCAGAATCCATCTACCGATTTCACTACCATCCATGTAAAAATATTGTCACATTCTATTGTGCAGCGTGAAGCATTGGATAACAAAGAGTCAATCAACATGATTCATGTAGAACCAAACCATGAATGGTTCTACAGAGCCAGAGACTTTCTCAAGAGAGCATCCTGGGGGTCTTTGATCTCGTAGGATCCGATGGGGAGTGGTACTACCATTCACCACAAGGTTGTTTTCCAGTATGCATTTGCAAATGTAGAACCACAGGGGGAACATGTTGTCTTGTCAATCGAAGCTGAAGCTTATCATAACTGGACGTCACAGATACATGACTTCCTTAGACTTGGTGTAATCCCTCAAGGATTATCACATGTTGAAAAATGCACATTTAAATAGAAAGTGATAAAGTATGTCTTGTTAGCAGACATCCTATACCATAGAAGCTATGATGGAGTGCTCCTTCATTGTCTTGAGCCCCAAGAGTCATCTTGAGCAATTTTGTAAGCTCACGACAGTATGTGTGGTGGCCATTTTAGTGGCATGGCTATCATCAAGTGCATCCTTCACATGGGTTATTATTGGCCCACTATGGAGAAGGATTGCAATGTGTATGTCAGGAAATGCATTAAATGTCAGCATCATGCTAATCTTATGCACCTGCCATCACAGGCCTTACAACCCATTCAAGCGGCTTGGCCATTT
The DNA here is from genome assembly GCA_028583015.1 of Wollemia nobilis. Classification (NCBI taxonomy): domain Eukaryota; kingdom Viridiplantae; phylum Streptophyta; class Pinopsida; order Araucariales; family Araucariaceae; genus Wollemia; species Wollemia nobilis. The sequence goes on from JAQPPZ010017222.1 coordinate 12,810,381, forward strand.
GCTCAGTGGGGATTTGATCTCATTGGTAAGATCTCTCCTCCATCATCGGGCCGACATACTTTCATTATTATGGCTACTGAGTATTTTACTAAGTGGGTGGAAGCCATTCCCTTAACAATGACAACTGGAGCACGTATTGCTGAGTTTATACTCACCAATATCATAAGTCATTTTGGGATACCATCCAAGATAGTTTTGGATAATGGAACATCATTTAAGAACAAAACTATGAGAGCTTTGACATCCAAATATAGAATCAAACATAGTTTTGCAACTCCATATTATCCGCAAGCAAACGGACAAGTTGAAGCTTCAAATAAGATAGTGGTTTCCATCTTGAAAAATATGGTACAAGAACACCACAAATATTGGCACATCCAACTACCCCTTGCATTATGGGCTTACAGGACTAGTATTCGGACACCCATTGGGGCAACTCCATTTTCATTAGTATATGGCACTGAGGCCATTATGCCCTTAGAGTTGGAGATTCCAATGTTGTGCGTCGCATTGAAAGAGTTCATTGATGATGACACCGCATGACAAGCTCACCTAGATCAATTGATGCTACTTGATGAACATCACGTGAATGCCCTTGAGCACCTCCACGTTTATCAAGAGCACTTAAAATGAGCTTACAATAGCAAAGTCCATCTGAGAGACTTTGAGGTTGGTGATCTTGTGCTGAAAGAGAACCAACAAAATTCAAATTTACCACCAAAAATGTGAGACAAATTCATGGCTAACTAGTTAGGTCCTTATATGATCTCAGAGAAGATTGGACCTAGGACATATCACTTGACATCATTGGGAGGAGTTGAAGAGCCTGAACCTCTCAATATCCTTCATATTAAAGTGTTTTATACCTAGAACCAAAAAGGCTCCAAAGGCATCTGTAAGCCCTTTGGTCAATTCAAAAAGGCTCCAAAGGCATCTATAAGCCCTTTGGTCATTCAAAAAAGGCTCCAAAGGCATCTATAAGCCCTTTGGTCATTCATAAAAGGCTCCAAAGGCATCTATAAGCCCTTTGGTCATTCATAAAAGGCTCCAAAGGTATCTATAATCCCTTTGGTCAAAGCACAAAAGGCTCCAATGGTTTTTAAAAATCCCTTGGTCAAAATGTTAAAATCCATAAAAAATTTGGAAAAATATCAAAAATAAAAAACATTTGCATTTCATTTTGCATCATTACATTCCATTTTGCATCATGCATTTCATTCACCACATGCATTTCATCTTTGCATTGCATTAGGCATATCCATCCGTCACACTTGCATTAGAATAAATTGTGTTTACAATCTTACAAACGACACCACATTTGTGTTTCAATCATGCATCTATGCACTATATTTTTCATCCATTTATCACCCTTGTGAGTAATTGTGTTTTTCAACACAACCCCAATTGTTGCTATGAAGAATATACTAGGGTTTTCTAGTCATTCAACCATACCTAGAGGTCTTCTCAAGAGTTGATAGAAAGCTTGCTTTGCTTTTGTAGTTGAGGTCTAGTTAGTATAGCCCTTAGCATATCAGAATCCTATCACTAATCAAAAAATTAAACAATCCTAATAAGGACTAGGGGAAGATGAAAGCTACGAAGTAGGACCAGGTATCCTGAGGTGAAAATTTTATTCTTGCTTATCCCCCTATGCGGATGGTATGGGAAATGTTGGCAATTGGAAAAAGGATAAGTTTATTCCCTACCCATAATCCCTTGCTTACATTAAAATGAGCAATATCCCAGAGTGATATCCTAGATCAATCCTCCATATTGATACCCTAAGATCGATATCCTAAATCGATATCCCAAAAATAGTTCCCCAAAGAAAAATCCCCAAAGGAAGTTTCTAAATCAAATTACAAAATGTAAATCCCAGAAAGTCAGATCAAATGAAGATCAAGTTGTACAAAGAAAATAAAAATCAGTATCAAATCCCTTGCTCAAGAAAAAGAAAAGAAAAAGAAAAAAGAGAAAATAAAAGAAAATAAAAGAAAGAAAAAGAAAAAAGAAAAAAACTATAGTACAAAATAAACAGTGATTTTTATCACTATATATGAGCAAGTATCCCAAAAAATTGAAGAAAAGAAGGGAGCGAACTTGAATCCCTAGAATTGTCAGCACTATTGTACCTTACGCATGATGATATGTCTGATACAATAGCATCCTACTTTTATGTAGACCAATGTTTGAATGTGGAAGAGCTAGCTTCAGGTGTCTTGTATCGCCTAGTGGTCTAGTCCAACTAAAATCTAAACCTAGGATTGGATAGACATTTGAGGATCCCCAATCTTAGCAATGGGCTGAAAGAATCCTTGCATGACATCGGGGTATGCTTATGCCTTATCTAAATATACTCATTTTCACACATAGGGATAATGAATAGTTAGGGCCTATCCTAGCGAAAGCCTTATATTTCAGAAGTCTAGTATGGTTAGTATACAACTTTTGATAAGTCAACTAGGGTGTTTGAGTCTCATGGTAAACCTCAAAAATTCCCAAATAGCAACAACCAATTTTCAATGCAATCATCAAAACATCAATTTCTTTTATGAGAGTTTGTTTATTAGAATTATTTATAATATATGTTAGATACCGGATGGATGTCAGAAATGATGTTTAGATGACCACTGACTATGTTATCCATATTATTTTAATTTACAAAATCTTATGAACAGAAAACAATACATAATTGCATCTCACATATGGGTGTACTATCTTTCACAAAAAGATAAAGCAACTACAATCCATGATTGTTATACATTCGGTGGTGTCATCCATTAGATTGATTAAAACTCATATTGCATACATTATGTTTTAAGTGATTAAAGCATACATGTCCATTTCACAAACACATTATCAAAGAAACAAAGAAATACATGCAATACATACATGGCATAAATTATGTCATAACAACATAAATTAAATGCATACAAGTAAAGCAAAGTTACACATGCATTTAAAATCAAATATCGCATCCATAATGCATCCATCATAAGTAGTACATCTACACATATATCTCATAGCATCTAATCATCTATCTCATATCTAGCTAGTGCATGTCATCCATACATCACATCATATAACATTAAATCAATATAAGCAATGCATCCATGTGCATAACATAAACATAAAATACCAAAAATAAAGTACACATGTAATGAGATGAACTATCATATATATATATATATATGTGTGTGTGTGTGTGTCAAATGTACATCACAATAGGGTATATCAAAATACCCATAGGCTACAACTGTGTAGGTCCTCAGACCTTACACCAAAATGGTACAAAAAGTAGCAAAATCTATGCTATGGCAATGTGCTAGCTCTGGCCTGCACCCCCTGATCCACCTGCACTGGAGGACTCTCTACCTCCCTCAGCCCTATCCCTAGGGGCCTGCTCTGGAGCCTATTATGGGTCCTATGGTGGATCCTGCGCTCAACCTAGACCACCTGCACATGGTGCATGAGAGATAGTCCTCTAGCTAGACCATGTGCTAGACTACCCTATCTCCCTAGTCCTAGTCCTGCTCTAGTGTGTCCCTGTAGTAGTGGTCCTCTCTAAAACCTACCCACCTAGCAACCTGATGATACCCTCCAGCTGGGCATTATGAGCTACATCTATTGTATGCTACTCATTACCCTCCTCCATGAGGGTACGTAGCCTCCTAATCTCTACCATAGGGTCAAAACCTATTAGCACTAAAGTAGATGGTACTACAGGAGGTGCCATGATAGCCTATGAAGATGAGGGATCTCCCCTCACCACCCTGAGTAGGTCCTGCTTAGTAGTCACAACATCTAGGGTCACCTGTAGAAGATCACACCATCTAGTGATCTTCTCAATCTCGATGTCTACTATAGCTACCTATGCCTAGAGAGCTACCCTCTCCTCTATATAACCCTACCACTACCTCTGACCATGAGCTAGCTTCACCTCTAGAGTGGTGATAGAAGTGTCCTTATGTAGGAGCTGAGTGTGGAGTCTCCCAACTGGCTCTAGAGGTCACAATATATGCCCTCAACTATCCTACCTCACTATCTAGAGGTACCTCACCCTCCTCGAAGACCTCCTCCTCTACCTCTACCTATGGGCCCTCCTCTATAGTGGCCCTATGCCCCATGCACCCTCAGTCCTCTAATGGGTCCTACATCCATGAGGGTCCACCTCCCTCTACACCCTCTACTACAAATCCATATGCTATGGTCAGCCTAGAGGTCCCTCTCCATGCCACTAGAAGTCAGACCACCACCCATCATAATCAGTAGTAGTGCCTGCATCCATCAGGCCCGACTCCTGGAAGTCATCATCATCATCCCCCAATGGAGTCACCTAGGGCCAGGTCAGGTCCCTCTCTAGGACCAGGTATCTATAGATCGTAGGCACCTCTAGGACATCCTGTTAAATCCCAAACTACCTCAGGATGCGAGAGTAGTGCTGGTACTCACGTATGTCGACCTTTCGATCGATAACCCACCTATCTCTGTGTGCTCGATGTAGGTATCTATCTACCTCTATCCAGGTTGGGTAGTCCATGTAGGGTCACCACCATATCTACTCAGGGTGGAGCTATGCAAATCGACCAATGTAGTGGTCTAGGTCTCCTGCATGAGACCTACTCCTGAAGCCCTCCTACTCCTAGGGCCAGCAAGCTGCATAGCACTGATGATCCTTAGGGATAGTAGTGATCTCTAATGGTAATTCGATGGGGTGCTCTATCAAAATGTGCTACCAGCCCCAAATCTATAGGAGTAGACTACAATCGATGCCCACTCTACTATGGTGTGTGATCTGATATAGCTCATGGTAGAGCTATGCTAGAAGAGTGCTCCCCCATGCTAGAATAAGAGGTCACTCGATCGAGCTAACCATAACCTCCCTAGTCCTAGCCAGGAGGTTCCAGGGGAACCTCATACCTGATGAGTCTAGGAGGACTATCTGGATGATCAGATGCATGAACACAGCCTCCCACTATGAAAATAAGCCAGCTTAGAACCACTCCTCGATGTGGATGCCTCCATGGTCGATGTGACCCTAAGCATCATAGCTCCATATGCCAAAGATAGCATCAAAAATATCCTTCCTCACCATGGTAGGAGAGGAAGTGATGGCCTCACCATCAATAGGTAGGTGAAAGATGTGGTAGACATCCTCTAGAGTCACTATCATTTCACCCATCGGTAGGTGAAATGTGTTGGTCCATGCATCCCAATGATGGGCCAAGGTAGTCAAGTAGGACTGATCAACTCGGATGGTGGGGAGATCCAAGATGTAGCCAAACCCCACCATAGCAAACCAACCCTACTCCATTAGTGAGAGTGTGGTGTAGGTTGTGAAGGAGATCAGTCTCCCTCACTCTATTGATCAAGGCCTGAGTAAAAGCAATCAAATAAAAACAAGAAGAAAAATAATTAAAAATGACTTAAAAATGACAAACAAATCTAAAAATTTCAAAAAAATCAAAAAAGCACTTCAAAAATGCATTAAATGGCATTAATTGCCAAGAAAATCCAAAAAAATAAAAATTTGAGAAATTTTCTAAAGTTTGTGCATCATGGGTCAGAACCGCGATCGATGCAATGGTCAAAAATATGACCATTGGGATTTAAATCTCATCATGACTGATAGCTATGGTCCCCAATCTACCAATTGGGAACCATATCTGCCACCCATGGCTAGGGAGCATGACCTTTTCAAGGTCATGTCCTCCCCAAAATAAACCCCAAAAATTAAAACCCTCCCCTCTAACCTAACCTATGCTAAACCTAACTAGGGTGAGGTTCATTACCGATAGTTTAGTGTGGTTCATTAACCCATTTTTTTAGTGTGGTTAATTTTAATCTGGTAATTGGATTGCATGGTCTCGATTTTTGAGTTACCTTAGCGGCACCGGCTCCTCCACTGGTCGAAGCCTCCGACTGGTTAGCCATCTAGATGGGTGTAGAGTGAGCAAGTCAAGTTTGCGATAGCATTCCATGTCAAATTTTACTATTTACCTCTCAGAGCTCTCAGTTTTTACTATCAATATCAGGTAAATAATGAAATATTTCAAATGTCAAAACCTTATATATTTTTTGAATTTAGTTTGGACCGTGCCTGACAACCATGGTCCCCAAATTAGGGTTTTGCGACCGTGGCTTAGAGCCATGATCAAGGAAATTGGAATTTTCCATCACTTTTGATAGACGCGGTCAACAAACTGTAATAAATGCTCACAATTCCCACCGTGGAGAGCCTTAAAAGGTCAAATTAAAAATTTTCACCAGACCAAAATTGCCATAGGAAACATAAAATAAGCATATTTGGTGATGCAGAATCATCAGAATGAGCCAAACAAAGCACAACGACATTGGAAAATGTCATCATAAGGCAAAATAGAATAACTAGCTGAGATTATAAAGTACATTCAACCAAGGTCATCACTATGGAAATCCTTTCTTTGAGCACCACACCTCCTAGCCAATAAAACAAAAAATTCAAAATTAAAAAAAAAATCAAATAAATCAAAAGCCAAATGTGCCTCGTATTCAATCATTTACCCTATACACTTGGCGGTTGCAGTGACTTGCGCTCCATGCAATCCGGAAAGATGAGTAAATTACCATAAGGACATTTGGGGTAAATTCATCATCATGGAATTACTATGCTTCATTTCAATCCCCAAGAAGGCCTTGACGATCGGACTGCTCCAGGGGAACGAGATATTCATCGCAATTCTCCTATGATATTTTTAGCATATCATCGACAATATGATTCAACATAAGCCTAATTAGAATTGTCTTCATTTTGATTCCCTAAGAAGGCCTTCATGGCTGGACCGCTCCATGGGATAGAAATAGGCAATTACTATTAATAGTTGCAATCATAGCTGATTAGGCCTTGCCAAGTATTCAAATGCTAAATCTTACTTTGTTCAAGATCATTCATAGTGGTCAAGCGACCTCGTCACTTCATTTAATTGTCATTACCCTCATCGACTCATCGCTTGAGGGGGTAGTCATAATATCAAATCATAATCAAAGTCAACAGAAGATCCCTTGATCGTAGATCCCTAGATCTTGTCAAAATTGCGTTCATCTTACGAATCATTGCCAAAGACTATCATAAGCTTACCCTTCTATTAGGGCAAATAGCATATATGATAGTTTGTTTGTAGCTCTCCTCCTTTTGGTTATATAGGCCTAACTCCTATTGTAGCACCAAAGCTACCCGAATGCCTGATGACGAGTGCAAACCCTTTCAAATTTAAGCCTTCTAATCAGAAGCAATGATTCTAGGATGCGCATCCTCTTTGCAAGACTTGGGCATCTAATGTTGATCAGACTAATGATCATCATCCAACCTACGACATCATTTTAGGAGGTCTATTTTTGCTCAGCGTTGTTCGATCTCACAATGCATCTCAAAAGGGGCATCTGTAGACACCTAAAACATGTCATGCCGAGGCGACTACTCATATGGGACATGCTAGAAGACCATATGGAAGACCTTGGATAGATACCAAGGTATAGCAGTGGTTTTTACCACTCATTTGGGCACCTTTGCCTAGTCAGTGCTAGCCGCTACTGACACCCATGGTTAGCAGAGTTGATCGTGCCTATCAGCTGTGGTCAGGACTCAGAGTCAGTTGGCCTTCATCCGACCCAAAATCGGTTGCAATGGCCAATTGGTTGCGGATTGGAGTGGTTTGAGTGAGGAAGGTTCTGGATCCTTCCATCCAACAAGCTCAACCACCCAATATTGATCTAGGCTTCCTCATGAAGCCACCCCTAGCCCTTGGCAATTGCTATATAATCCCCCTCTAAATTGGGGAAAAGAGAGAGAGAAGCATAATCAATTGAGCAGTGAAGCCCTATCGAATTGCATAATCATTCACATGCATTGATAGGAATACTTTTGCTACCCAATTGGAGATCACATTGCCATGGAGGTCCTAGGAGGATAGGAGAGCCAAGAAATGCTAATCCATGCAATCCATGCACTCACTGAGCAATTCAACCACCAAATCTATCAGAGGACACAGAGGTGACCCTTGACCATCAATTTGGCAAGGAGAATCAGAGAATTGGCCCTGATTTGGAGGGTAAACTTACTTCAGGCTCAGCCACGGCTGTCAGCCATGGTGAACAGTGCCCACCGCTTGAAGGACCCATGGTCAGAGGGTAATCCCTGATTTCCTTGTTCTCTATTTTGCAATCTATTTAACTAGGTTAGATTAATCATGTTGTAGGTTTAATTTAGTATTCTAGAGACATTTGACCGACATATTAAGAGTTAATTGCAATTTCCCTTCATTATTGTAGTGTAGGTATAACGAATATTTTTCATGCTTTCATGTCTTCAATTGGTTAATTAGGAGCTTAGATAGATTCATCTTAGTTTCTTTCATGTTTCTAATGGTATATCATCATGATTTAGATCAATTTACATGCATTGAATCACTTTCTTGATTTCTTGATTATCATGTTATCTTTTGTGCAAGCACCCTTTAAAAGCCTCATCAAGAGAGGCCTCCTTTGCTTTTAATGTTTCTTGTTGTTTATTGCACACAGGACTAACAAGGTTTTGGGATGCAAGGCAAAAAATGCCTCTAATCATGGAGAAGAGGGTCATCGACACCCTAGAGCAGTTTGTGTCATCCTGAAAGGCACTTGGAAATCACACCTACCCTTGAGAGGGAAACATTACATCCTATTGTAACAATTGTATCAAAGTGATTATCCCTAAGAGGGATGTACTTGTAATTTGACTTTGGCTTCAAATATAATGGAATAAAGCATATTTCTTATTGTCAATTTGTTGTCAATTTCTTGTTCTTGTATGCATTTTGTGTATCTTTCAATTCTTGCAATAGGAACCGATAGGTGTGAGCCTTTTTTGGATTAGACACCTTTAGATTTAATATCTTCTCGTGATGTTCTCATGTTATCACTGTTTCCCCCCTTGATTTCATCATTTCCTTTCAACATGTTCTCATATCCATTGGCTCTATTTTATTTTTCTCCTCTTTGGCTTATGTGCTACCTATTGCTAATTCTTCTCTTGGCCTTGTTTTTATCCTCAAATAATTTTCATCTTCTTCCTCTAGAATTACAATATCACCACTTGGGGGTAGGATTGAGGACTCACTACATGAATAGTCCACCAAGCCTTGCTTTCCTTATCCATCTCCAGTCCAATAAATCTAGACCTTGTCCTCTTCCTTGTTATCCATTTAACATATTGTCTCTCTACTCCTCCCTCCTCTACCTTCTTGCCCCATCCTACCTCCTCTGCTCTATTCCCATTTTTTTCTTCCCCCATTTTCTTTCTCTTTTTCCCCTATCCCTTTTGATCCCTATGACATCCTTTTGATCCTGTCTACTTTGAATTTTATTCATTGTCTATTATATCCATAATCTAATATGTTAGATCTACCTCTTGGATTTCTTGGATAACCTCTATTATCTGAGTTATCACACCATCTTTTGAACCTTGTGCTTGCCCCACATTCTATACACATTTTTATCTTTGAACCATTAGGTTTTCTTCTATGATTTGGCTTAGGTCTATCTTCTAAGCCATCAAGTCTACTTTCACACATTGGCATTATTCCATTCTTTGAGCTATTGAATCCACCTCTATAATCCATCCCTACTCCAAGATTCGATGTATTGGGGGTATCTCCATACTCTATGTTGTTGGAACTTATTTTGTACTTTGAGCTATTGGATTCTCTTTTGTACTTTGTGATTCATTGTTGCTTCAAGATTGTTTGCTTCCTCTATCATTTTCTCCCTTTGATTCCCCACGGCTCATATTTTCTTCCCACCCTTCCAACACCTCCACTAAGTTGTCTATCACCTCTCACCAAGTTATCCCAACTACTGCAATCCTTCCTTCTATTTCTAGACTCATTTCTTCTCATTCTATTAATGTGGTCATTATCTCTTCATGACTTCCTTTGCCCATGCTACTCAACCAATCTACTTCCTTTTCTTATCTCTCCTCCACTTTTATCTACATCTCTACCATTTGTGCCCATATTACTACTACTTCTCCCTCTAGCACTCATATTCGTTATTTGTGCACTTCCCACTCTTTTTTTTGATCACCTTTACTAGTTTATTTCATTCCTCTTCTCTTATTTCTTCTTGTTCATATGTTCCTTACGTAATTATTCTTTTGCTAACCCTCATGTTGCCCTTCCCTCACTTCTATATTATTGCCATCACTATACTATATTTTTTATAGAGGACTACTTGTTGACATTTGCAAAACACTTCTTGGTGGCTCTAAGGACCTTCTATCATCTACAAACAGTAGAATTATTAACCCATGATGTGCCAATATTCTATTATCACCACTTTGTTGATATTGTTCACACATGATCTCTATCAATCATGTTAGGTAATATAGAAGGTTCATCCTAAAACCCTCCCCTTCCTTCCTTTCTTCAAATTTATTAATAATCATTAGTGATGTCCTACCAACACCAAGAATATTTTCATATTTTTAAATACTTTAAACAAAAGAGGGCTACCATGTCATATGGTGCTGATAGAAATATTTTGTAGATTTCTTTGTGCACCACTCTAAAATTCTATGCCTCACCCAAAATAGCATCTCCAACCCCAAATCCAAGTTTTGTAGCTCCCAAAAGCATTCCTCCCCACCTTTCGACAACCCTATAACCCTAGCCATAGCTTCTTGGATCACTAGAACTTCTACTTCTTGAACCCTTGTTTTTCCATCCTTCAAATTTGTGATAAATTCCTATGTAATACCTTTTTGATACCCTTTAAGTCTTTAGTATAACTCCCACCAACTCTCTTTCTCAAAATCCTTTCCACCTATATGTATCTTTCTAGCTCAACTGTATTATTGTGTTCCTACTAATGGGATTTCTTCCTCTAGGTTTCTGATATTGTTGGCCCCTCCCATGTTTCATTTCTTTGAATCCTCATCTCCAAGAACCCCATGCATCATATTCTCTTTCCCCTTGTCATCATTTATTGTGACCTCCCTCATATTCCCCTTAAGTTTTTTTCTTCCCTTCACCATATTTCTCTCTTTCATTTTAAAATCGATCAAAGTTTTGAATCCTTTCTTGATACACATGCCAACGATGCCTTTCTCACCCACTTATAGTCATAGTTGTCCACTTGTCCATTCTGATTTATTCTATTTATCTCCTACCTTCCTATAAGCCCCTCAAAATCCATGCCATTCCTTTACCTAAGCCAATTGTACCCCAATTTCTCCACTCATACTTACTTCAAGGTCTTTCCAATTTTTGCTTTGAATTTATATTCTTTTCCTTGTTGTCACTTCTCACCACCTCCCAAATCCTTGATTTCTACATCCTTTCCATTTCATTTATGATTACTTATTTTTTAAAGTATTTTACCCTTTTTTTTGTTTTTTATTTACATTCTTTTCTCTCCATTTCCTCTTACCACATACCTAATCATGCAACCATTGTTATTCATTTATTAAAATTACACATACATTTATTGTTATAAATTCTACACATCTTATCTACAAAAACACACATCACTTTTCCATTCATATTCCATCAAACATAAAAATACAACTTTTACATCTCAACTATATCTATTTTAGATCACATCATATCACCTGGCTATCCTCAACCCATTCACTAAAATCATATAGATCCCCATAACCCACTTTATCCCTTCTTAGAAATCCTTCGACTCCCACAAAGCATTCAAACTCATTGTTTATTTCCTGCATCATGGTAACCAATGGTACTCAATAATTTCATACTATATACCAAAATAGTGGAAATCAAAATTGAAATATTATTTAATCTAATTAAGGATCCCTTAATTGTTGCACTAATTGTCTTGATCTAGCTACAATCATTGTCCAATTTATGGCTGATATTGGTTCCCATTGCATAAATCCCCATAGTTATATGCTAATCACAACCAACTTCTATCCAATGCTCCTTGTTCAAATCTTCCCACCACCTCTTCATACAATTGTAGGCATAGCCTTCATCATTCTAGGATCTTCTTTCTATATTGTTCACTTTCCCATAATTCCTTTATATTTACTTGTATCACATTTGACACTATTTTTTCTCCTTGTACCATGAGCCCTAATTGGTTTTCATTTTACTGATGTTCATTTCATTGGAATCCCACTTCTACATCCATATCCATTACCTACATAAATGATCTCAATTGTATTTCACCAACATATGGACTGGGATTCCACTCTGTATCATTGGGAACCATCATGTTATGCATATACATCTCGCATAACAAATCTTGATGCTTAGGTACACTATTGAAAAATAGAGCACAAAGTTAATTTGGCATGTCCACATCATAACTAGAATTTGATATCACTTTCAAAATTTTGAACAGAATCCACTGCTCTTGCAATATTAATGCATAGAAGTGAGGTGGATTCTAGCACATCACTAGGTCTAAAACAATCATCCAACCACAACCCATTGTGCTTCAATTCAATCCAAATTTTATTATAACTCTCCTCATTCTTCCTTCACCACTTCCACTTATTCTTCCTTCTCTTCTAGATTCTACTGTAGTTGATGTATTTTCACAAAATCCTTGATGTGGTCCTCCAAGCACCTTTCCACATTTTCAAATTCCTATTTCTTTTGTTCCACCATTGCAATCACTACCTACGTCATCAATTATACCAAATAAGATAGTGTTTCCACCAAGTTTATCCTCACTGTTATTTTGTAAGCTAATTACCCTAGTATCACTCTCCTAGCTCCCATAACTATCCTACTCCTACTTCCCAAACATGTGTACTTCATCTAATTTCTCCATGGTCCTCTCCTAATCCTCATTTAATATTTTCTTTCCATTATTGCACTTTCACTTACAACTCTATAATTCTTCATTAAACTTCCTATAATGGTTCCTCTAGGACCACTTCCTCTATCTATAGCTTTATTTCCTCTTTGTATTATCATCTACCTTAGTATCTCACTCAATTATTTTGAGTCAACTACCACAATATTTTCTTGGGATATGTCCTTTTCTTCCAATAATGACTCCTCACTTGATATATCTCTATTGTGTTCACCTGCTCATCATCTCCTTCATTATTGTTTGTCACGAGTCATACTTTGGCCTACTATTTGATATAGTTCCCATTGGTGCATTGCTTGAATGTTGTGACCCCAAACCATCCATGCATCCTAGCTCACTCTCATTCTAGTTAACTGGTCCAATACCAATAGTTTCACCATCCCTTTGGTTGAAAAACTCCATACTATCTCATGTTCCTAGTATTGAGTGCTAATTACTTTTAGCACTCACACCAAGTAATATGGTGCATTTATCTTAAATTCCTCTCTTTCATACACCTACTTCATATGTATTAGAAACCAAAATTGGTGTTCCATGATGACTAATAACTACCCATTTCTTGCAAATTATTTTAGTATAAATAATGTGATGGTGTCATATGGCTCTAGTAGTGAGGTCATCATCGTCATCCCATCATCAAATAATTTATTGTAGTTTTTCTCTCATGGTAGAAATAATATCTCATGAGCTCATTACATCAGCCAAGCATCCTACAAGTGACTCCTCCCTCCATCCATAGGACCAACACTTGCACTATGACTGCTTTAGATGTGTCTATATCCAAACCATACATCTAACTAAGCCCATCTCATCAATTATTTACAAATTCCATCATAATGTCATTATCATAACCCCTTAACCAATGAAAATATATCATATAGCCCACCCGCTCCATTGTTGCTTTAGCCTTTGTAGTTAGTGGCATCTCTGTGACATCCATTGACTCTCGTCAATTCACTTTCATTGCCATCTTGTATACACCTTCATTCTCAGTAATTTGCACCTGCTTGCCTCTCTCTACATTTTTCAACATCATGGCCCTATTCCCCATGCAACATACTTTTTAACACACTACTTAATATTTTCACTCATGTTTGCCACACATCCTCCTAATTATCTATATTTTTCTTATTTATTAATCTCCAATGCATATCTCTAGATTTACCTCCAATTTTTTCCATTGTCTACCTTAATTGGCGTAGCTTAACCACCTTCCACACTATTTCTCTTGCACCAAGTTCTCCTACTTTCTCATGTATAGTCATCATTGATTGTATCCTATTTCCCATGACCTTTGTTCTTCACACCATTTCCTTGTTATCTATCACCATGTTTGATTTCTCCATCATAGTCAACCTGATGCAGGAGCATCCGGTGGCAGCAGAGCAATCTTGCAGCAACAACAATTTTTCTAAGTGTTTGCATTGGCATCGCGATATCGCGACCGAAAAAGAGTCGCAAAATCGCGACATGTCATGTTTTCACGACTCAGCTAGGAGAGAGAAGGTGCAGAGCAAAAATGTCATGATTTCGCAACATGTCATGAAATCGCGATCATCGCAAAATCGTGATCAGAAATCGCCAGGAGGAGGAGCAGTTGGGAATGTCACGATTTCATGACATGTCACGAAATCGTGACTGTCGTGAAATCATGACAAGGTGTAGCCAGAAGGGGGAACAGTTGAGGATGTCACAATTTCATGACATGTCGCAAAATAGCGACCATCGTGAAATTGTGACCAGAAGCAGTGAGGAGGAGGAGCCGTCGAAAATGTCATGATTTTGCGACATGTCGCAAAATCGTGATCGTCACAAAATCGTGACAAGGTGCAGCCAGAAGGGGGAGCTGATGAGAATGTCATGATTTTGTGACATGTCGCGAAATCGCAACCGTCGTGAAATCGTGACAAGGAGAAGCCAGGAGAAGACACTAACAAGAATGTCACGATTTTGCAATATGTCACAAAATCATGACCATCACAAAATTATGACCAACAGCAGGGGGAAGAAGATGCCAAAAGAATTGTCACGATTTCGTGACATGTCACGAAAGCGTGACCAGAGCAGAAAAGTAGAGGCGAGGAAGGAAAATGTCACAATATCACAACATGTCGCGATATCGCGACTTGAAGGTGAGAAAGGCAGAGGTGAAGAGAAAACGTCGTGATATCGCGACATGTCACGATATCACAAACAAAAGGGAGAAGGAGTGCAGGGAAGGCAAAATGTTGCAATATCACAACATGTCGCGATATCACAACCGAAAGAGAAGGAGAGGAACAGGATGGAGAAGATGTCGCGACATCGTGATAGACTGCTTCATGATTCGAAAGGAGCAGGCGGTTATAGGGACCATTCCAAAATGGGTTCTCGGAGTGACACATGGCAGCATCGAACGACACGTGGCACCAAGGGGTGGTGAAAGCAGGCAAAGACGAAGAGTCATGGGGAAAAAAAAACCATTTCAAAAAGCTGAGACCACGAATATGCACGGGAAGATGAAACGACCAGTGAAGGAATGGAAACGAAGGATCATGCGAAGCAATCTGACAGTGAACATGAGTTAGACGGTAGTGACAGAGGCCGTGCAGAGCGAAAGCATGGAGCGGTTATGGTGATCCACATTTTGTGCAATAATGATTTAGAGGGTTGGGACCTCTATAAAAACCCTAGCATTGTAATAGGATAGGGGGTTGGAAAATTGTAGAAGTAGACTCGCAAAGTCGAGTTGCAGAGCCGAGGGCAGAGAGCCGGCTTAGAGAGTGTGTTTTCCTTCCAGGGGGGACAGAGTTAGGATTTGCATAGGGAGTAGAAAACTAAGCCATCGAGCTAGTTCTTGTAAAGCCTATGGGCTGTTACTGTAATTTATTTCCAGTTTGTTAATGAAAAATTGGATTTGTGAGTTGCAAATTTTTTTTGTTCTCCACCAAGTGGTATCAGAGCCGAAAGTTCCTAAGTGTGTAACAGATCATCGGACATGAGGCAGTTCCACTAGGATCTGTGGAAGGGCTTGTGAGAGAGTGAACAGAATGCCTCCAAGAAGAAACCCTATTGGTGGGAGAGGCATAGCGGCAACGGAAGCTATCCGAGTTTTGTAGAGGCAAATGCAAGCCCTGCAAGAAGAGATGCGTAAAGGATTTAAACTAAGAAGAGATGAAGGTAGCGAAGAGGAAGATGACGAAGAAGAGGGCCAGCCTGAGGAAGAAGAAGAAGTAGTAGATCCTGCTCAAGCCAGACTATACAAAGCCATATCCCAGATTGGGAAGAGGCCGAAGATGGAGGTTTCCATGTATTCCAAGAACCTTGATCCGGAGGAATTGATCGACTAGATCAATGATCTGGAAGAGTACTTTGAGTATGAAGAGGTTGAGGATCCTGATAGGGTCAGATTCGCCAAGACCAAGCTGAAAGGTCATTCCAGCATTTGGTGGAAGGGAGTGCAGCTGGAGCGAAATAGAAGAGGAAAAGAGAGAATAACAAAATGGGAATGGATGGCAGAAAAGTTGAAGAGGTAGTTCATCCCTGGTGATTATGAGTTAGACCTGCTAAAGAAAATGCAAGGGTTGAGGCAATCAAGCAAGTATGTAAAAGAATACATAGAAGAGTTTCATAAAATTATGATCAGAACAGGCCACTCAGAGGCAAAAAAGGAGAAGGTAGCCCATTATATTAATGGGTTACGAGCAAGTATTCAAGAAGAACTAAGTTTGGTCAGGATGACCACCATAGAGGACGCTTACCAGTTTGCCCTAAAAGTTGAAGAAAAGCTCAATAGGAGGTTTGAGAACAAGCAAAGAGGAAGAGGTCATGGAGAAAGAACGGGTGGAAAGATAGATGAAGGACGAGCTGCGGAGGAAGAAGAAGCTAGAAACAGTCAGGATCAGAAGCGAGATGATGATTCTAGATCCCATGGTCAGAACAGCTACCCGAGGGGAAGAGGTAGATCTAGACAAGGGTTTGGAGGAGGAAGGTTTCATGGAACATGCTACAATTGCGAGGAGGAAGGACATCGAGCATACAACTATCCGCAGCATCAAGAGAGGGTGAATAGGAGACCCGAAGGTCATGCCGGAGCTGTTGTAGTAGATGACGATGTCAAATATGAAAAATTTGAGGAGGCAGAGAGAGGAGAAGTTCTGGTCGTAAGGAGAACCTTGTTGAATGAGGAGAAGAAGCCTGAACAGAGGAAAAGCCTATTCCACATGAGGTGCAAATGTGCAGGCAAGATCGGTAATGTTATTATCGATAATGGGAGTACTGATAACTTAGTCTCTGAAGAGATGGTTACTAAGTTGTAGCTGGAGAGGAGGAGACACCTGCATCCATACTGGATTGCGTGGTTGCGAAAGGACCACGGAGCATGGGTCTGTGAACAATGCTTAGTCAAGTTCAAAATTGGGAGATACCAGGATGAGGTCCTATGTGATGTTTTACCTATGGATACTTGCCATTTGCTATTAGGAAGGCCATGGTAGTTTGATCGGAGTGCAGTGCATGATGGTCGTGCAAATACATACTCCTTGACGAAAGATGGAGTGCACCACAAGTTAAAGCCATTACAGGTAGTGGACGAGAAGGTGTGCAACAGTGCCAGAATTTGTCTGGTAGAAGGCAAAAAATGTTTTTTCCAAGAGATGGGGTTTAAGCGGGTTACAGAGGCAGGTGCACATTTGGAGATGTTGTAGAAAATGGTGACCGAATAGCACAAAAGTGAAGGTCACTTCTCCATCAACCCCGGGTGTCTGATGTAGGAGCATCCGGTGGCAGCAGAGCAATCTTGCATCAACAACAATTTTTCTAAGTGTTTGCATTGGCGTCATGATATCACGACCAGAAAAGAGTCACAAAATTGTGACATGTCATATTTTCATGACTTAGCTAAGAGAGAGAAGGTGCAGGGCAAAAATGTCATGATTTCGTGACATGTCATGAAATCACAACCAAAAACTGCTAGGAGGAGGAGCAGTTGGGAATGTCATGATTTCACGACATGTCATGAAATCACGACCGTCATGAAATCACGACAAGGTGTAGCTAGAAGGGGGAACAGTTGAGGATGTCATGATTTCATGACATGTCACGAAATTGCAACTATCATGAAATCATGACTAGAAGCAACGAGGAGGAGCCATCGAGAATGTCGCGATTTCGTGACATGTCATGAAATCGTGACCGTCGTGAAATCACAAGGTGTAGCCAGAAGGGGGAGCCAATGAGAATGTCATGATTTTGTGACATGTCATGAAATCGTGACCATCACAAAATCGTGACAAGGAGCATCCAGGAGAAAACACTAATGAGAATGTCACGATTTCGCGACATGTCATGAAATCACAACCATCGTGAAATTGTGACCAGCAGTAGGGGGGAAGAAGATGCCAAAAGAATTGTCATGATTTCACGACATGTCACGAAATCATGACCGAAGCAGAAAAGCGAAGGCGAGGAAGGAAAATGTTGTGATATCGCGACATGTCGCGATATCGCGACTTGAAGGCGAGAAAGGCAGAGGTGAAGAGAAAACATCACGATATTGCGACATGTCATGATATCATGACCAAAAGGGAGAAGGAGCGCAAGGAAGGCAAAATGTCGTGATATCATGACATGTCACGATATCGCGACAAGAAGAGAAGGAGAGGAACAGGATGGAGAAGATGTCATGACATCACGACAGGCTGCTTCACGATTCGAAAGGAGCAGGCGATTACAGGGACCGTTCTAGAATGAGTTCTCAGAGCGACATGTGGTAGCACTGGACAACACGTGGCACCAAGGGGCGGTGAAAGCAGGTGAAGACGAAGAGTCATGGGGAAAAAAAAAACCGTTTTGAAAAGTCAGGACCACGAAGATGCACGGGAAGACGAAACGACCAGTGAAGGAATGGAAACTAAGGATCATGCAAAGCAATCTGACAGTGAACAGGAGTTAGACGGCAGTGACAGAGGTCATGCAAAGCGAAAGCATGGAGCGGTTATGGTGATCCAAATTTTGTGCAATAATGATTCAGAGGGTCAAGACCTCTATAAAAACCCCAAAATTGTAATAGGATAGGGGGTTGGAAAACTACAGAAGCAGACTCATGAAGTCGAGTTGTAGAGCCGAGGGCAGAGAGCCAGCTTAGAGAGTGCATTTTCCTTCCAGGGGGGATAGAGTTAGGATTTGCATAGGGAGTAGAAAACTAAGCCATCGAGCTAGTTTCTGTAAAGCCTGCGGGCTGTTACTGTAATTTATTTCCAGTTTGTTAATGAAAAATTGGATTCGTGAGTTGCAAATTTTTTCTGTTCTCCACCACAACCACTATTCTCACACTCTATTTTTAGTTATTTTCAACATTCTCCCTCACAAACTTGAGGGGGCATACCCTTAGGCATAAATTATTTAATATCATACATGCAACTTCATAGGTACATGCAATATGTAATGGTTATTTAAATTATTGAGCTCTATTGTCACCCAATTAAACATTAGATTAAATTTGGTATTCAAAAATCTTAACCATGTGTTTCAAAAAATTGGGGCATAAGTTAAATACTTTATACCTTTAAATTAAATGTGCATGTCAAGAAGGGGTAAAATATGGACATTGAATTCCATGCAACTTAAAAACCTTAGGAACCTTGGGGTAATAAAATGAAAGACATTTATTTCCTTCCATTATCTACAAAGTCACCCATGCCAAATTTTCACTCACCCAACTAATAATTACAAAAAATTGTTTTTGTCCAAATCTGCTAAGTCCATACATTGGACTAATATTCAAGGCATGAAGATGTGTCCTAGGCTTGGAAAATCCTATTAGGCTCAAAAAATTTGAGGCTCAAAAAAACCCTAAGACATAGGTTCTTAAATCAAATTTCACTTTAACTATAAAAATATGTCTCTCTTGCAACCTGTCAATGCAATGACATGGCATGGACTATTTTACCTAAACTTACTTATCATGTTTATCTATCGATTCATCCTGTAGTGCATGCAACCCTGTATCTACCTCACACTGCTTAGATTTACAAGTGATAGGTCAAATATAAAACTAGTACTAATGAGGATGACCACAATGAACCAATACGCTACCACCATTCCATTCTTATTTAAAAAGTTCAAACTAGAGTATTGGATATCTTCCCACCTAGCCATTTTAATAAAATACCATAATGCTTCCCCCAAAAGTTTTAATGACTTGATTATTGTAGAAATATAGCATAATCAACCCAATAAATTCATCTCGGTCAACCACATCAAAACATAATGACTAGCCTATAACACCTGTCACTTTCAGTCATTGTAGATCAGTCACCACAATCCAAGATAGGTGACATATTAGTCCAAAACAACATGTCTCCTATAGTGGTATAAAATGAATAAATCCCCATATCACTTTATAAATATTATCCCAAAAAAATATATGGTTAGAGACACTGATCAATTGATAAATATGTGATACCTCATAACTATTTTGAAGATTTATTCATTGATTTCATATTTTTAGTAATGAGTTCATGGGTTTAGATATCATGATATAGTAGTAGAACAGATTGTAGATTATTTACATATTACAAGTAGTTGATGATCTTAATTACAATACCATATAACCAATCACCTATGTATTCAACATCTCTTTTATGTATCATGTCATTTTTCTAAGCATCACTAAAACTTTCCATGCTTTGATACTTGATGACATTTTATTTATTTTCCACTCACTGTAAAAGGAACTAGGGATTGACTATTTGGATAGGATATATTTCATTTGTCTAAATCCTAGTAGTCCCCATAAATACTAACACCACTTACTATTCCTTTAGAAAAACTTGAATCTTTCTCCTTTCTTGCAGGTCATCGTTTGATGTTACATTAGCTTGGAGATTGTAACTGACCGAGAATTGGATAGACACATTGATTTATCCACTTGATTGTATTTTTATTTGTATGCTTAAATGTATTTTGCTAATGCTTTGCCATAATATCCAGATTATTTAATTGCTTTACATGTTAATTATTTGTTGTGTTTTCTCATAATTATCCTCATCTTATGTTAATATAAATATGGTGTCCATATTGAGGTAGTATATTGACAAAGGACCAATATATTGCCTAGGAATTAGTTGTCTCTATAGCAAGGAAATCCCCTTATTTGATGATAAAAAGGAGAAAAAAAAACTCTTTTCTTCCCTTTTTAGAGGTAAACTTCTAAATTTATGATTTTTTAAAATTGTAATCTAGGTTTCAATAGTCAAAATTATACCAAAAACTTATTCCCTACATAAAATCTACACACCATTTCCTTTAGTGATAAATTTTCCATACATATTCATTAGCAAGGTCATCCTTTATGGAGTGCAACGCAATTTATTTTGTCCTATCTAGCTAAACATGATGGTTATCAAGAATTATTTAAAGTGTTTTGGGGCATATAATATGGTTTTGAACCTTTCCAAGTATCCCTCTACTTTTTAGATATATGGTGTCATGTTTCCATAGGCCATGAATTTTTTTAATTTTATCTTTTTTTGAGGTCAAGTTGACTATCATAGAGATTTCAAAAGCATTCTTAATATGGGATCATGATATGTATTCCTCATGTGTATTTATTTTCTTCTTTATTCTTGCACTATAACTAGAAGGGTTGTTGTCTTCTCTTTATCTAACAATTTTGCAAGGTGGATAACATAGACTCTTTTGAAATCCTCCCAAATTGGAAGGTCATGGGTTGAAATATTTTCACTTTATATTCCAAGTTCATGATTATTTATTTAGCACTCTTTCTCGTCTTTACAACATCCATTCTAATTTTAAAGCATCTAGAGCAATTTGTTTGAGTAATGTTGTATGGTAGGTATCTTGGTCAAAGGAATGATACTTGGTAATTGAAGGACATACAAATTATTTCAGATACACATGTGCATATTTGGATTATAGGAAGGATTCCAAGGTATCTTACCAATATTATCTCCATAAACTGACTCCATATTTTTATGGATAGTGTAGCAAAATCTAAAATCCATTGAAAGATTGATTCACTATGGTATTATCTTAGGTTTTTTGACCACATATTTATTGCTCATTTTTAACTTGAGATCTTCAACAATAGCACGAGTCCCCTCCCCCTCAATGACACTTACATCCTTTTGGTTAACATGATTTGTTTTAAAAACCTTTATCTAGAATGATATTTTCAAGGTATTTAGTTTAACAAAGATAGAATATTAACCACTTGGTTTCATTCTCCTCAAGTAAACTATTTGCTTCCAAGGCTTGTGCAATAAAGTTTTTTTCTTTTCACTCCCTTTTGTCTATAATTTTTACCTCCACAATGCCTATTTCATTGTGTTTGCATGAATTGCATTATCTCTATCAAGAAGAAAATTATTTATTTTGTTATCAAGATATCCATTAGGATTAATTGCCATCATAGTTCTCCCATTCCATTATATCATGTGTATAAATTTTATTTCAAAGACACCATGGGAGTGTCTGACTAGTCTAATGCATCCCAAAGTACTTAAGCAAATGAATCATGTTCATTTTTTTTTTAATTTATCAATATGGAGAAAACTTTAGTATATATATATGCACTAAAGCCTTTTTTATATATGAAAATTATCATCAAATAAAAATTCACCATTTGTCGACTTCCTTTTCATCATATTAACATAGTGAAGGATAGGTGGCATATTACAGAATGTGACATATGGAATATAGTAATTGGATCATCTCACCTCCTAAGGTTTGGAGGCTTAAGTTTGTTTTCCTACTAAAATGCCCGGACTTTTAGAGGCCATGACTTTTGGATATAAAAGCATTTTGGACCTCATTTTTTTAATTACATAGTTTTTTGAACTCTATGCATTAGTGATATTAGTTTAAGTACTTGTTATAACTCTCTAGGTGAGTTTCTAGTTGTAAAAGAAGTAGGTTATGGATAATTAGTGTAAGGTATGTCTTGCAAATATGGGCCCTTTCTAACCATGGACGGTGATTATTCAAAGATATTCTTATTGGTTGATGATTTTGTTACTTTATTTTTGAGTTTTGAGGTCAAATTGTGGTCACTATATCGTATGTTAATGGTCTTATCATGAGAAGCTCAATATATTGTATCTAGAATATGGAGTTATGATCTCATGTTTGAGGAATGGTTGATCTATGTCATGTACCATTGGCAAGAGAAGACAATACGATTCTTGATTGAAATTCATTGTCTTAAGCATTCATTATGGAGAGAGATGTACCACTTGTGATATTTTATCTCCTTAGTTTCTCATCTTATATTATGGTGGGTGTTGGAGTATTTGTAATCTAACCTTATTGAACCAAGGTTGATAATGATTGAGTGCCTACAAGTTCCTTAGATGTAAGCCTATGTGTGTCTTATTTGTAAAGCCTATGCTCATCATTTATGTAAGCCTAAAGGTAGTTTTAATGTATTCACCCTTATAAATACTAGCTAAAACACATTTATAGTTAACTTTGACTAAAGGTTTTAATGCATTTAATATATTGTAATTTAAAATTTAAATCAGGTTATGTCGAGCTGAGGTTAGAATTTAATTAGGGATTTTATATTGCTATAAATTCCTGTCAGTGCTTGATGCATTGTATAAGTGAGTGATATATCATCATGAAGGTGCCTATAGGAACATATTCCTTATTCTCTCTATTTTGATTATCTCTCTCTATTTTTTTATATGCTCCTTTTATTATCACTCTTCTATTATTCTACATATGGTTGTATTGAACATATGTTTTGGATTATTTCTAGAAAATATTGTGAATTCCAACAAGAACCAAATTATATACTTAGCCTCAATATAATTGTGTTGTCCCCCTCCTTGGAATTCCTTCATATACTCCATGTGGTCTCCAAGGGCACTATAATTAACCCATATCACCAAAACCATTTATCTTCAACATGAACTTGATTTTCCATTCCCATTCTAGTTACCTCCTTGCTCTCATTTCATGTCATCACCATGAGGATTTTGATTTAATAAGTTATTGACATGATATCATACAAGATCTATATTGGCTCAAAGAAGCCACCATTTCTTGCACCTCTTAAAATGGTCTTTGATACCTCCCTTTTATGGTGGCTACCTTATTTGATCACCTAGCTTATCATACTTTTAATCCACTCTTGGTATGAGATCCTTAGTTTATGTTACAAATCCATCATTTATTATTTCTAATGTTCATGCCTACAACATACAATATCAAATTTAAAATATTATTATGAAAAAAGTAAAATACATTGTTTTTCTCATTGTGATTTAAAAGAGATAGAGAAAAAATTCATAAAACTAATTTCTTTTATGTAAGAGTTTAATATATAAAATAAAAATGACAACACAACATCAAATGTGATTAGTATGAAAGCAATTTATTTATGTTTTAAACTATTGTTCAATGAGATTGAAAACTAGTTCATTAAACGTGTTATTCTTCTTTACAAGTCTAATATATAGAATATGATCCAAAGTGACAACTCAACTCATTGAAGCAATTATAAAACATGAAAAATAAGAAGAAATAGTGAATGGATAAAATTAGGATACTCACACTAACAACACTCAATTTTATTACTAACATGTCTGATATGAGTTTATCAACCTCAAAATGATGTCAAATCATATCATTTTGTAGTAGAAAACTGTCAAGTGGTAGCTATTGGAATGTAAATTTAAAATATAAAATCTTTTTTTGTTTTACTACAATTATATAATCACATATTTATGTCTATATATTTTTTGTGCTGAGAGAGATACTTATACAACTTTGAAGGCCTTATAAGGGTTAAATCACATCACTTTACAAATAAAATTTGTGTAAAATAGGTATTAGGATGTATATTTTATACATATAAATTTAATTTAATTTATTATAATTAATATATTATTCATTTATTAATTACTAAAGGCTTATCATGAAACAAAAGTAAACTCTTATTTTTTAGCAAACATTTTTTTTAAAACACAAAAAACTATAAATCATATACTTGCATTAGGTTTATTTGTCTACTTTCATTTCAATTTAAACTATAAAAATATATTGATGTGATGCCCTTGTAGTCACAATTATTTATATACTTCTTAATTTAAAAATTAATGGTTCAATTTTTTATCATTAATTAGCGAAATGTGATGAAATTATCTTCGAATTATGGATAACCATGTGAGCCTATAAAAAATATATATTGGAGTAGTTGTAATGAATTTCTAATATTGTATGTAAAAATACTTGCATATACACTTGTAGACACAAAAAATGTGTCAATTTTGTTTAATTGTGCAAAATCTTCAAAATCTACCAAAAGCCCCAAATTATTTCAATTCTCTTAATTCCATCTTAAATTCATTTAATTACTTCTATTTCTCCTATACCCTCTCCAGTTTCCTCAAATTATTTCAATTTCACCAATCTCCCACTAATAATAATAATAATAATTATAATTATTATTATTATTATTATTATTATAAATAAAACCCACCTTCTTGCACAATAAAAAATTATAAAAATACATAAATTAATAATAAATTTCCTAGCCCCTCTCTACAACTCTAAGCCACCATGTGACCTCCCATCCCCACTTTCCACATGTCCACACACCACTCCACTTCACTTTCCACATCTCCCACATATGAAAACCTCACTATGAAACCACTCCCCACTTCACTTGCCACATATCCAGGTCACAACTATCCTAACTAGACCACTCCACCACTTCAATTGCCACATCTCTCCCTAACTAGAACAATTCAGAATGTCCCTTACACCTACCTTTGCCACTTGGCTGCCTTAGCTTTTCAAGTCATCTCCCCCACCAATCATCCATAAGATCTATAAATAATCCCTCTTCTTCCACCATTTAGAAAATCATGTGAAAACCATACCAAAACTCTACTAAAATTTCATTAGATCCCTTTGTGAATTTTTGAACATGCAAGTGTGAAGTGCCCCTTTGGAAAGCTCAAAGTCATCTCAATAATGGAGTCTCTTTGGAATGCTTGCTAATATTTTTTTTTTAGTTGTTCACACATCAAATGACCTGACAACACTAAAATTGCACCAAGAGTTTAGCACACTTCCAAAAAGACCCACACCTAATTTCAGATTCCCTACAACAACATAGAGATAACCACCCCCTATGGCCACACAAGGCCAAATGCCTCCTATGGACACATAGATCCAACTGCTTCCTATGGCCACACAAATCCAACCATCCATTATAGCCACACAAAGCCAACCTCACGCTACGATTGGGACCAGAAGACAGGAAAAGACCTAGAAGAAACAATAGTAAGGTAAGAAGGTAAGAAAAGCATCTTGATATGATTTTATAACTTGTTACATGATTTTTGTAATATTTTTAGCATTTGTGCAGTATTTTTTTATGAATCCAGGCCTCATATTGAGAGGCCCCATAGATGATATTAATGGTTTTTTGTGGGCTTGTGTGAAGGCATTGGGAGTGACATGAGGCCTAAGGTGGTCAAGCGACAAGGCTGTAAAACTTGTCTAAAACTTTTGAATGTGACTGAGAAGATACTTTGTGGCACCATTAAAACTCTTTTGAAAATAAAACCCTCCCTCTTGGGAGGTCTATTGTAATTCGAGTGGTGTTTTGTAATAAAAAATAGGGTTTTATTATTGCAATATCAAATTTCCTTCTTGTCTAATTCATTTATTACATTACTATGGTGTAATTTATTAGCTAAGATAAATGGTGATCACGATGGGACTTGTTTAACCTTGATACACTTGAAACTTGTTGTTTTGCATAGGCTTTAGGACTTGCTTCTAGTATAGTATGTCTTGTGTGTTATTCTTGGGGTTTTTCATGCTTCTTTGCATGTTCTACTTATCTTACTACCTTTATATTCTATATCTATATCATAGGTACCTAGCATCAATAAAGGCATAGTCACATCCTCCAAATCAAGGCTCATTCTATCAAGATCTACCTACCTACACTTAGACACAACCACCCTAGGCGGTCACATAGACACATACATCTACTCCTGGAATCCATAAATACCAACACAGGAATAGGCAACCACCCTTGGTGGCCAAAGACAGACAACTAGCCTGAGTGGTCACAAACATAGACAATTACCATTGGCAATCACACAGGTAGACAACCACTCTTGGATATCACACAAAAGCACAATATGTTTAGTTCATTTTATTTCCAACATAGGCTCATAGGTTAGTAGCGTATATCCCTTACTTTAGCACATAGACTCATATCATAATCAATTTCCTTGTCATTACTTATTGTGATCTTAAATTGCTTTCTATTTTTAGCATATCCTAGAGGTTTCATATCTTAGTTAATTTTATCTTTTATTTCCTTAGTTTGTCATATGTATTACTCTCCCTAGGAAATTTTTGCATTCTTCCTTAGCATCCCCATAGGTCTTTCTTCTTTAGGTGAGTTTCTCATCAAGATTCCCTAGTCTAAGATAGTTTGCTTTCTCTTTATTTTTCATGGTTCAATCTCTTCTCTTCTTTTAGGTTGAGTTTCTTTCTTGTCTTAAGGTTAGGTGTCTCATTGGTCATAATCTATTTGCTTCCCATTCCATTAGCATAGGAGTCTTTCTTTTCCTAGTCTAGTCTTTGTCTTCCTTGGTTTAGTTGAGTTCCAATAGCTTAACATAGTTTTTTTATAATTGTTGACAAAAAGACTCATGGCTCCTTAGATTAGTTGTTATTATTTTTATGACTTATTAGATTAAAATCAAAGACTCATGGCTCATTAGCATAGATGTTGTTTTTATTGTCTCGTTAGATTAAGTTTACTTTTTTTTGGCCATTTTGTATTCATTGGGAATTTATTTTAAGGATTTTGAATTCAATGTTTGAATGTAATGACAGTATATAAACAATACATATTTGCATCTTTGGCTTCCATATGTAATATTTTAAATAATTTCCTATTCTCCAAGTTCTGATGCATTTTGGGAAATCCCTTTTGAGTTTATTCCCTTATAAAATTCAATGGAGAAATGTTTTCCTGAATTTCAAAAAAGTGGAGAAGACAAAGGCCCAAGGAAAAACTTGACAAATTTGATATGCATTTACGTTCACCCCAAGAAAGAGGCGAACGCTCCATTCGCCCTTGAAAGGGGCGAACAAGTTCAAAAATTTCACAAAGGTGAAAGATCAAAAGAACAAGGTCACGTTCACCCTTCCAAAGGGGCGAACACGTCGTTCACCCTTTTTAGGGGTGAACACGCCTCGACGATATGTAGTGGCACGTGCGCCCGAAAAGAAACTCAAATCAGGTTCGCCTTGGTTGAGGGGTGAACATGTCATTCACCCCTCCCATGGGTGAACCAACATATATGGTAAAGCAAGGTTGTGTTCGCCCTTCCATAGGGGTGAACGTGTCGTTCGCCCTTTCTAAAGGTGAACATATTTTATAAGATTGTCGCGTGCGCCTTTTCAATTTGCAAAGGGGTGAAACAGAGCTCGAGGCAAAAGTGAACGTGGGCGAACAAGAATTTGGTCAAGACAATTGAATTTAGCATTCAATGAAGGGCACCCTTAGTTACTCCATTTTGTGGATCACAAAGAGGAAGGCAAAGAGAAACGAGCTTTCATGATTTCCAATGTATCAGAAGCGATCCAAAGAATTTAATGATTTCTCCTAACATGCGCACCTCCGTTCGAAGTTTAGATTTTTAGGAATTTGTTCCCTAGGAAGATGAATGTCAAAGAATTCGAGGAGGATTTTGCTGATTGTGTCTCTGATCCCAGGACATTTTGTTCTCTTATGTATTAAATGAAAGAGGCGAAAACCTCTATAAATACTACTCAAATTTCATTGTAAAAAAAGGGGTTAGACATTTTATGAGAGATTTCTTTAAGCTCTCTGCATTAATAGAAGGCATCAGACTTTTGAATTCATGAGTGGTCTTGTGTGTGATTACTTTTTGTACATTGTGCTTCTATTTCCATTCGTCTATCTGGTTTGTTGTTGTATTTAAATTTTGTCATTGGATTTAAAGTTGCTAATGAGAAGGTGAATGTTGGAGTACCATTTTGATAGTGGCTATGGCAATATTATGAGCCTATTCTATTCTGTTTGCTTTCATAAATGCTAATTTGTGCTTGGGTTTTTTTCTTGCTAGTTAGTCTAACACCAATCTTGCACTTCGACCTATGGCCATATTTCCCATCTCTTTCTGTTATTTCCAATTTCTTTCCTACATCCTTAGTCTTTTACCATTTTAGGATTTAGTTTGGGAACCAGCCCTCTCTAGAGATTGGCATGGAGGACATCTCTTTCCTTTGGCCTTTCAATGTTGGTCGTATCTAGGGTGCATAAACGCAGTGTTTATTGATTAGGCAGATATTTGACCAACATTTTTTGGCACACTCTATGGGACTTTCAAGGTTCCACTTTCAGCAGCACTAGGTTTGGTGTTCACCTTCCTGCTTGAGATTAGAACATCTAGCGACTCAATTTTACCCAAAAATCCATAAGCATGAGGACGACGAAAGTTTTTTTTCATGAATACAAGATCTAAAGCCAAGAATCCTGATAATCAGATTAGATTTTACGAACTAGACATTCAAAGGCTAGGAGAGCATCCTCAAATAGCCACTTTTTGACGGATGTCTTCACTTCCTCATATCCCATCCATACCATCTATTTCATCTTCCCAGTTAGTTGGTGTGTTTTCCGCTCCTGTAAGTCCTTTAAGTACTACCACCAGTTTTCCATAGCCTCCGCCCAGTACAACCACTAGCACCCCGTAGCCTACCCCCCATATTCCTCTTCACATGGCTCAGAATCCTCCACCACATCAACAACAACTTCCAAGGCAGTTTTCGGCTTGGAATAGCTTAGGAGCGCTGAATTTGTAGGCACAAAATCTCGTACCTCAAGCTGCTCTAAAGGCTTTACCCACATATGATGGTACTAGAAAAATTGCATATGAGCATATCCAAGATGTGGCCTCTCTTGCAACTATTCATGATATAACTGATGAGGATGTGATGATAAAACTTTTGGTTTTGTCATTAAGAGGGAAATTGTTGTATTGGTACCGATCTTTGCAGCCTGGTACCATTACCTCATGGGATCAATTGGCAGAATTGTTGATTAAGAATTTCCATGAGCAAGTTGATCCATATTCTTTGTTGCACCAGTTCACCTCGATTCAAAGACATCCATAAGAGGAACTTGTAGATTTTAACGTTCAATTTGTACGAAGCTAGCAGAGGGTTCTAGATGGTTTACGACCAACCCATGAGCAAGCAACATTTTATTATCTTTGAGTGCTCAGTACCAATATTGGTATGGTGGTGCGCTAGGCCAATGTGACCACATTCTTGGATCTCTATACACAAGCTCAAAAGGCTGAATCAAATTTTATTATTGTAGGTAGGCTTCCTCCGAAAGCAACGATGCCTATTCTCCCTGATCTACCATAATATCTTTACTCTAATGCATTTTTGTAGCCTATGTCGTCGATGTATCCTATCCCTTCATGGAATTTAGGCTCCCCTCAAGTAGCTCCTATCCCTATCCCACAGTCATCTGCTATGAGCTACCCACAATTTCCCATTTCGATAGTACCATCACAACCTTCATCCGTTTCTTTTCCAACATTGCCAGTACCTCCAACCCCTTTACCCTTACCCATATTGCAAGCACCTTTGCCATTGCTAGTGCCAACTCCATCACCCAATACAGATCCCCTCACGGCCTTGTTACAAGAAGTAAAATCCAATAATGCGGCTTTGAGGATGATATCCAATGAGCTTACCACCATGAGGAAGAAGCAAGCCGAGGTTGAGTTCCGATCAAGAAGGTTTCAGACTCCACCAATCACTCGGGAGCAAGCATCTACCAGTAGGGGACCTAAGAAAAACACCATGATTCAAGAAAATGATGAGGTTAATGGGTCCAAAAGGACATATTGGTGTTCTACATGTAATGATCCTCATGGTGAAGATACATGTATGGTGCATCTGAACTATGTTCAGACATTAGCAAAAAGTTCTTTGGGTGGGCAAGTTAATATGATTCGAGAAGTGGAGCACAATTGTATGGTGTCATCTCTAGAGCAAGTTTCAGTCCTCACTAGGTCTGGGAAGAGGCCAGTGACTATTGATCCTGTAGACTTGCAACCTTTGAAAGTACCTACAGCTCCAAAAGCATAGGAAGAGAAGCGGGCATCCCCGAAAAAGGTTCCTGATGCTGACAAGTCAAAAAATCCAGCACAAGATAAAGTGCAAGCTCAGCCTTTGACTTCGCAATGCATCGCCACTGCTCCAGTCCCTAGTGAGACAAAAGAGTAAGCTAAGGAAAGACTCAAGTATCCTTCATTGACAAAAAGGTAAAGAGTAGAGGCTACGCAACAGTATCGAGATAAGTATGAGCGGCCCCTAGAAGAAAAAGTCTCACCTACTTGTGGCTATAGTATCATGGAAGAAATGAAGAAAATCCTAGCAAGGATTAGCTTGTATGATGCATTACAATTACCTGGGTAGATTTATTTGTTGCAAGAATCTCTGAAGACCGCCAAAGACCAAAAGAAGGATCGTTTGCAAATAGTCTTGGCTCAAGTGCTTCCCACTTTGGTAATAGGTAAAAATCGACCTCCCCCATTTTACTTATCTTTGAGAATGGAAGGGTGGATCATGCATAATTGTATGATCAACTCTGGTGCTGCCACTACTGTCATGCCGAAGGCGGTATGCAAGGTAATGGGAATGGAGTATACAAGGAGCAGTCCAGGAGTATTACAGTTGGATGGTATGCCAGTTAATACTATTGGAGTAATCAAGGACATTCCAATTGTGCTCCATAGCATGCCATAGATTACTATCATCTAGGAAGTTGTGGTTGTTGATTTAGAGCCCTACTTTAGCATGTGCCTTTCAAGAGAATTCATAGCAAAGCTGGGAGGTTATATTTCCCTAGATTATTCACATTTGGATATTTCATTCAAGGGTAGGCGAATTCGCATTCATAATGAGAAGCCCTCCCCTTTTCATATTGAAAAAATAGAGGAGGCAAAACAAGTCCCAGGCATGGTGAACATGATGACCAAAGAATTGGAAGAGGTTGGTTTGGTTGAAGAAGCACCTGAGGAGCTTCACTTGGAAGATGAGTTTCTGTTGACAGATTTCAATGCTATTATTGGAATGGATATTGGTTGTTATTCAATTTAGAAGACAAAGAAGTCCCAAGAGCAAGTCCTTGAGCCCCTAGAACCTATTTTGCATTAGTTATGGAAGTTGTTCTTTGATGGTGCTCGATGTAAGAATGGTGTGGGAGCAGGTGTTGTGTTGGTCTCCCCTAAAGGCATACAAAAAACTTACTCCTACAGATTGACCTGGAGTTGTACAAATAACGCAGCTGAATACGAAGCATTATGCCTTGGCTTGAAAAAGGCCAAAAAATTAGGAATTAAATAGCTGCAAATTTTTGGCGATTCCGAGCTTATAGTCAATCAAGTTACAAATAGATGTGTGTCAAAGCAACATTACTTGAAGGCTTATCGCAACAGAGTGTGGGATCTTTTGGAAGCATTTAAAGCTTTGAATATTCAAGGTGATTCCTCGGGAACAAAATAGACATGCCAACATTTTAGCTTCCCTGGGCGCTAATTATTCTCCTATTGAGCAAGTGGTTCGAAAGCCCAAGATGGTGAGGGTGATTTACAGACCTTCCATTCTAGATAAGGGCCTCTATTGGCAGGTGTTCGATAATGATGAGAAAATAGTGAATTTTTTGCTCAAAGAAGCTGCCAGTGCAGAAGATAGAATTCTTGTGGAGGAAGAAAAGGAAGGAATGATTCAGTTAAGGAATAATCATATTCCTAGAGGTTTGATTTCACTAGAAAGTTTATTTGATCAAAGTGATAGGGCTGATAAACATAGGATTAAGGTGGATGCCAAGGAATACAGAGAATTGCAGTTGGAGCCAGGAAATATCATCAATATTGGTACCGATTGTGAAGCAGATGAGATTGAAGGCATTAGAAACCTATGCTACGAATATCTAGATATTGTAGCATGGAGTTATCAGGACTTGAAAGGATACGACAAGAACGTGATTCAACACACTATTGAGCTACAAGAAGGAGTTAAGCCTTTTTGGCAGAAGCAACGCCCTGTTAATCCCAAAATCAAAGTCCTCATGAAAGTAGAGTTACTGAAGATGCTTGAGGCAAAGATCATTTACCCTATTAAGCATTCCACCTGGGTGGCAAACCTAGTTCCTGTAAGAAAGAAGAATGGGGACATACGTCTGTGTGTTGATTTTCAAAATTTAAATCAGGCATCACTCAAGGACCATTATCCTCTACCTCAAATAGACCAGATTCTTCATGTTGTGGCTGGTGCTCAGAGATTTTCCTTGTTGGATGGCTTCTTCGGGTATAATAAAATTTGGGTTAAGGATGAAGATCAATACAAGATAACGTTTACAACTAAGTGGGGCATGTTCGCTTACCAACGGATGCCCTTTGGACTTTCAAATGTCGGTGCTACTTTTTAGAGAGCCATGGACGTCACCTTTGGTGAGTTGCTAAATAAAATCATTGTGATTTATCTTGATGATATGACGATGTTTTCACATTGCAGAACAGATCATGTTTTCCATCTGAGGCAAATATTTGAGAAGTGTCGAGAATTTGGGATTTCCATAAATCCAAAGAAGTCAATTTTTGCGGTCAAGGAAGGGAAGTTGTTGGGCCATGTGATTTCACAGGAAGGATTGGCCATAGACCCTGCACGAGCCGAAGTGCTCATGAAATTGCCATTACCAGCTAATAAGAAAGACTTGTAGTCCTTCTTTGGACAGATAAACTTCATTCGTAAGTTTATTACCAATTTTACCCAAGTCGTCAAGCCCATGACTGAGCTCTTGAAGAAGAATGTTGAGTTTAAGTGGACAGAAGCCAGGAAGTGAGCTTTTCAAGAAATCAAAGAGAGAATTACTCAAGCGCTAGTGTTGATCAACCCTGACTACTCCAAAGACTTTATATTGTATGCAGTAGGTGAGCAGGAGAGCTATGTTGTCATGCTAACACAAAAACAAGATGATGGCAAAGAAAAGCCTATTGCTTTTCTAAGCCAGGTTATAGCACCACACCAAGAAAAGTACAACTTTATAGAGAAGCAGGTTTATGCAGTTATGAAAGCATTGAAGAAGTTTCACCACTTTGTTTCTCAGAGTAAGACTGTGGTTTATGTCATTCATCTTGACGTTCAGAATTTTATAATTCAAGGAGAACTGGGTGATAAGAGGGTCGGATGGGTCTCGAAGATCTAGGAGTATGATGTAGAGATCAAGCCGATGAAATTGGTTCATGGGCACGCTCTGTGTCAAGAGTTGGCCAAAAGCGTTGTTATTGAGACAAGTCGAGAAGATGTGATTTGTGTGAATAGTGCAACAGGCGACAAAGAATGGACTGAGGAACTCATTGAGTATTTTACTTCTGGAAGGTGTCCTAGCCGCCTTAACCCTTCCCAGCATCGAAGGTTCATATTGCAAGTGCTCATGTATGCACTATTTCCCAATGGACTATATTATAAGAATATTGATGGTATACTCCTTAGATGTGTAAAAGTTTTTGAGAAGGAAATTTTTTTGGAAGAATTCCATTTTGGGCTATCAGGAGGGCATTATGTAGGCAGACCTATGGCTCTAAAAATTATTAGGGTGGGGTATTATTGGCCTACTTTTTTCATTGATTCACACAAGATAAGCCAGCAGTGTGACAGTTGTCAAAGATATGTGGGTCGAGTTAGGAAAGGAGCATCACCGCTGCATCCGATCCAGGTGGAAGCGCCCTTTCAACAGTGGGGTCTCAATTTTATAGGAGTTATTGATCCACACTCCTCTATGGAACATAAATATATTTTGACAATGATAGACTACTTCACCAGATGGGTGGAAGCTATACCCACCAAGAAAGCAGATCAGGCGACTATTATTTCTTTTATGGAAAGCCTCATCACCCATTTTGGCATACCGAATTCTTTAGTCACTAACAATGGTACTCCCTTCATTGGAGCCAAAATTATAGAATTTTCCAACAAATATGGTATTTACCTAAAGACATCTTCCAATTATTACCCATAGGGGAATGGATTGGCTGAGTCTACCAACAAAAATTTGCTTCGGATTCTAAAAAGAATAATGGGCGACAATAAGAGAAGTTGGCATTTGTTATTAAATCAGGCACTTTGGGCTGACCGCATTTCAGTGAAGAAGTCTATAAAAACTTCCCCGTATGCTTTGGTTTATGGGAAAGAAGTTGTTCTTCCTACTCACATTGAGCTTCCTGTGCTCCAAACATTGCAGATGTTCCAGGATGAAAATGAAGAAAATAATCCTATGGAGGTAAGACTGGCGCAGTTGTTGCAATTAGAAGAAGAAAGGGAGTGAGCTTATCATGCCTTCGTAGAACATGTTGTAGAGATGAAGAAGTGGTTCGAGAAAAGAACAACTAATCGAAGCTTCCAGGTGGGCGATTTGGTATTAAAATGGAACGAAAAGAAGTCAAAGCCAGGAAAACATCATAAATTCGATGCAATATGGGAAGGGCCTTTTTGAATTTCTGCTATCACCTCTTCTAATGCATTCTGAATTTGTAACATGGGGGGTACGAGCTTCCTATTCTAGTGAATGGCCTTCATCTGAAGGCTTATATTTCATAATTTCAAATCAAAGGTAACACCTTGTATATATGTAAATATTTTTGTGTTTTAAACAAATATGTTTCGTAAAAAAAAAAAAATGAAAAAAATGATGATCGTTAAAGTTCGTTCGCCTAAAAAATGGAACTCAACATTGGCAAGTGGCGATAGAGCTTCGCATGCACCCCTTGGAGGAGGTGAACGTCATATTCACCTGTTTCTAAGAGTGAATGCGCTTTGATGACATCATCAGGTGAAAAAAAGAAAAAAAAAGAGAGATTGTGCATGGCGCCTTCTAAAATAAAATATATAAAAAAAATGGAAGAAAGATAAGAACAAAAGGGAAAAAAAGCATAGAAAATATTGCTTTTGTTTTTTTAGAAAAACTACTTTTAGAAAAGGGAGGCATGCTATGAAGTTTTAAAACACATGCACCACATGGAAAGGAGTACTTTCGCATGAAGACAAGAATCACCCATGGATTCCTAAGCGCGCGAAAGGATTTTTCCAAACAAGATATTCCCAAAAGCACGTTTGGAAAATTAATTCACCCCAGGATTACGTGGCGATAATCGAAAGTAGTGGGCACCGAATTCAAGTAATGATTTTCAAATGAGGGAAGCATTCGGATTGGGCTTTTCAAGGCAGCAGTCAGAATTGATGATTGGGTAATTAACGGCTGGGTTGGTTTCCCTAACAAGCTTCTGGTGCCAGGGCACATTTTTCTATAATATTGCACAGCGCAGAGGGCACAATTTTTTTAGGAGAATCCGACGGTGAATCAGAGAAGAGGATTTTTATGCCTTGGAAAGGACATTTGAGCAATTTTCGAAGAATATTTCTCTCCGAAGATGTGCCTGCATTTAATTCTGTAATTATTGTAGCATTTGATAGCGCCTCTATAAATTTTGGGAGGTAAAGGGTAAATTTTGTTTTTCCTTATTTTAAAATTTTTGCTTCTTTGTATCCTACGTTTCGAAGTGCAGAGGAGTTTTCGAAAGTCTCGGAGTAGGAAATTGTAGAAGAGCCGCAACTTTTTGTCTAGCAAGATGGGCAGACGCAGTAAAGAACCAAAAGAGGCACAGGAAGTTGTAGAAGCGAAGCCCGCTAAGAAATGAGAAAGGAGTTCGAGGGCTAAGAAAGCTCGATAGAATGATTATGTTGACCTGGATCCCTATGAAGATAAAATGGCCAAAATTGGTGATTGTTTGATCACGCATAAGGGAGTTGACCGGTTGAGGCAAGAGGTCGAAGCTACAGTGAGTCAGGGGGTTTCCTACAATAGTTGGCTCACAATGCCTCACAATTCATAGCTTTCATGGTATCTTTGTTCGCCCGTGCACCCATGCCCCAAGCTTATCCAATTAATTGCACAATTTTATGACTCCTCTACTAGGGCCATTCAAAATGCCAGACAAGAGATTCTATTTACGATTACACCGGACGAGGTCCGAGAGGCTTTTTCCTATGGGGTGAGCGCACTGAATTATGCAGTAAACAAGAAAATTCATATGGATGAGCAAGAGGATAGGTATGTTTCCATAGTTATTATGAGACAATTCATGGAAACTCAGCTCATCAAGGAGCCACAGATGGGGCAGCTATCGAATTTGCCTAAACCTCTTTCAGAGTTCAAGTGCCAGGACATCTATTCCATGCTTGCCTGGATTGTTGGGTTACCCTCAGATGAAATGGTGCATAAATGGCAGGCAGCTATGGCTCAATGTATTTGCAAGGTAGAGTTCTATTCTCCCACTGCTATGAGGCAGGGTGGAAACCCGATTTATTTTGATTGGGCCGAATTTATTTCTCAAAGAATCAATTCTCAGTTGCAAAAATTGCAAGAAGGAAAGTCTAGATCATTTCGGTACACTTCACTGCTAGTATGGTTCTTCTTCTTCCAGATGCAGTGATGTTTTTCTTTTATTGCTGTTACACAGATAGGCAAAAAGAATGAGCCCCTACCGGTTTATAAGTGGACTCAGGTGTTAACGAAGAAAGAGTCTATCTACAACTTTAATAGCTAGTTTTTGGGCCCTACCATTGAATTGCTCTGTGGTAGTTGTGACCGAGTGCCGCGTGACTTAAGAGATACTATTGTTTCAGAGGAGAGGGGTGACGTATTTTTGCTCACTCAGGGCATGGTTGTTCAAATTTTTGGATATACAGGTAAACCATTTTTGTTGCCTTATTTTGCTACTGTGCATATTTTTGCAATGGAAGTTGTGCGCCAGATGGATTATATCAATGACATATACGGCTCTGGATGAGGAAAAAATACAACTTGTACTATGCCTTTTAAGTTCGGAAGTATAGAGGTAAACCAGATTGGGCAAAATCACCTTCTAATGGTGGCGCTTCAGGACCTAGGACTAATTGAGTTGCCGCAGCATTGGCGATACGACCCACTCAAAATTTTTTTGGAACTTATTAAGGCGAAGACCTTTCATTGCTGCCCACGCTCGAATATTCAGAAGTGGTAAAATAATTTTTATGGGCCAGACATGAACTAGCATATAGAGAAGATGTCCTTCCTTCCTCCATGGCATGATTACTATGAGTAGGAAGCAAAGTATAATCCAAAGAAGAATACAACACATATTCCTCCTCCGGGTCTGTTCACAACTATCAAAGAAGCAAATCCTGATTGGAAGGAGGAGAAAATTATGAACTGGTGGGTGATGCGCATTCATCGAAGGAAGTCATATGCTGCTTACGGGTTGAAGCTTGATACCCAATTTTCTAAAGTTTACGATAGGTTCGTGGAGTCCTATCAACCCATTGCTTTTGCCACTATTTTACCGCAAAGTTTTTAGTAGTCTAAAAGTGGTGAAAGTGAACCTGAGGAGGAGAGTCCTATGGTTGAGGATGAATCCAAGGATGAAGAGGAAGAAGAAGAACAACAATATGTTTTCCAAATGTGGTCTCAAAGAATGAAGCACCCTCAAGAGGAGGCTCCTACACCCAAGCAACAGAGACAACCGATGGCACCTCCATTTCCTAAAGTAGCTAAATAGCCTCGCACTGGCACAGCCACTACATTCACTATTATAGTGCCCATGTATTTGGGTACTACGATTCCTGCTATGTCAAGTTCCACCGTCACCTCTATACCGATAGCAAACCCTTCACCCAATGTTGAGCTTCCTACTTTAGTAGCGCAAATATTTTTGATGGCGCAGCAAGAGGAGGAGGAGCAACTTTCTAAAAATTCTCATGTTGAGATTTTGAATGAGGAAATAGCCCTCAATGTTGGTGAACAAGAGGTAAATCAAGAAGAGGAGGCAATTGCGTGACCCCCACCATCCATAGAACAAGTGGCGCTTGCACCCCAAGGTACATCATCTTTTCCCTCTTTTTCCCTTTCTCTCAAAGAGCACACAATGATTTCTTCTTCGGTCCCATCTATTACATTTTCGTCCCCTCCACTTTCTATCTCCCCATCCTTTGGTATTCCTTCTATTTCATTTTCCATGGTTCCCTCTTCCACTTCTACTCCTATTTTTGAAATCATTGTTGCTCCCTCTTTCATTCTCGCTCCTTTATCCTCCATTTCTTTTAGTTCGTATGCATCGGGGACAAATCCTTTTCTCCATCCCCTTCCCTCGGTCATCACTTCTTCTACCATTATGGCTGTCAGTATGCAAGTTCCATCTAGGATTAGCATAACTATAGCCACACCTGTGTCTACCACTTCCTCCACCCTTTCTCTCCCTTCCATCATTCCCATATCCATTCCTCCACTTCAATATGTGTCATCCGTGTCCACTGGGCCTAGTCTCTTAGAGGTTTTTGTCCCATTTACACCATTTTTGGAGCTGCAGACTGTTCCAGATGTGCAGTAGCCCGTAAGCAGCCAGACATTAAAAAATTAAATCGAGCGCACTTGAGCTCTTCCCAATGGTTGAAGAGTATGCGGCGAAAGGAAGCTTTGGCACTGGCACGACCGATCAAGAAGGTGGATTTCGATCCAATTGCCAAGGAGGCTCATGTGACAACGTTCACTTTGCTGGTTCAAAAACCCCAAGGCGAGTTGCAGCCTGAATATTATGTTTCTGAGACTATCACTGAAGATCTGACGTGGATTGATCCCATTGAAAAAATGGGTAACATGCAAGTAGATATGAGCTCATTGTATTTGCACGGGGAGCACTATAAAGAAAAATATTTTGAGGTGCAAGATAAAGTTCTGGAGTTGGAGAGCATGATGGCCAAGAGCAAGGTGACAGAAGAAAAAATGGCCACTAAAAATGAGTATTTGTGCAATCAAGTCAAGGTGCACTTGAAGGAGCATGATGTTGCTTGAATTGAAATGCATAACCTTCAACAATAGGTAGAAGAACTCAAGAAGTAGCTTGAAGCCAAGGCCATGCCTATTGTGGGATTTTTCATGATAGTGTAAGAGACATTCACCTTCGCTCCATCCAAAATTCTATGAAGTTGGCCCCACACATCGTCAAGGTGTTACAGTATTTATGGGAAGCGGGGATACAGATCCAACTTGGGCAACAAATTATTGATTCTATGGAGGAGTTGCTTTCACCCTATATGGAGACAGATGTGAAGATACAAGCTTTGTTGAATACACCTTTGCATATTTGCCCTCTCAACGAGATGGATTATGCCTGGTCCCGAGCATGAGTAACCCTGTGAAGCTATTTTTAGTGCATGGACCTTGTAAATGAAGGGTGAGATGTCCTCAATACTATTGAGTGGGAGCATACTATTTTGATGTCTCATTTTGAGACTATTGATCGGTTGGGCTTCACTACCTTCCTAGATGAGTGGGGTGAGCCTCTTTCGATGGAGCAATTGCAAGAGCTATGGAGTGCATTTATTGAAGATACTACAGACATTAACACCTTGGAGGAGCCCCTTACTAAAGTGCAAGTGTTGCCTCTAATAGAGAAGTATACGTGCTTAGAGCTGTCTCTTTATGAATTGGCCTAGCGTTCGAAGTGCCTCAGCTTGACAGATGTGCAAAGTATTTGCTTTTTTTTATCAATCTCTCAACATTCCTTGCTTATTCACCATCGAATCTTGGCATGATGTTGTTCGCACTTACGAGGCTCTTTCGGAGAGTATTGTAGAGCAAGAAGAGACAAAGAAGTGGTAGATCGTGAAGTAGCGATGAAAGCGATGGAGGAAGTTGAACGTGCTGAAGTGCTCAAAGTCACAGAGGAGGTAGAGAGACAAGAGCATGCATAGGTAGCCACCAGAAAATGAGATAGACTCTGCACCCAATGGATAAATGCCTGGGATCACTTGCATCCATGCGAGTTGGATACCCCATGAGTCACCAAGAAATGTTGGCCATTTTGTATTCATTGGGAATTTTATTTAAAGATTTTGAATTCAATGTTTGAATGTGGCGGTAGTATATAGACAGTACATATTTGCATCTTTGGCTTCCATATGTAATATTTTAAATAATTTCCTATTCACCAAGTTCTGATGCATTTTGGGAAATCCCTTTTGAGTTTATTCCCTTATAAAATTCAATGGAGAAATGTTTTCCTGAATTTCAAAAAAGTGGAGAAGACAAAGGCCCAAGAAAAAAAACTTGACAAATTTGATATGCATCTACATTCACCCCAAGAAAGAGGCAAATGCTCCATTTTCCCTTGAAATGGGTGAACAAGTTAAAAAATTTCACAAAGGTGAAATATCAAAAGAACAAGGTCGTGTTCACCCTTCCAAAGGGGAAAACACACTGTTCACCCTTTTTAGGGATGAATGCATCTCATCGATATGTAGTGGCACGAGTTCCTGAAAAGAAACTCAAATCAGGTTCACCCTGGTTGAGGGGAAAACATGTCGTTCGCCCCTCCCATGGGTAAACCAACATATATGGCAAAGCAAGGTTGCGTTCGCCCTTCCACAGGGGAGAATTTGTCATTCATCCTTTCTAAAGGCGAACGTATTTTATAAGATTGTCGCACGTGCCTTTTTAGTTTGCAAAGGGGTGAAACAGAGCTCGAGGCAAAAGTGAATGTGGGAGAACAAGAATTTTGTCAAGAAAATTTAATTTAGCATTCAATGAAGGGCACCCTTAGTTACTCCATTTTGTGGATCACAAAGAGGAAGGCAAAGAGAAATGAGCTTTCATGATTTCCAATGTATCAGAAGCGATCCAAAGAATTTAATGATTTCTCCTAACATGCGCACCTCCGTCCGAAGTTCAAATTTTTGGGAATTTGTTCCCCAGGAAGATGAATGTCAAAGAATTCAAGGAGGATTTTGTTGATTGTGTCTCTGATCCCAGGACATTTTGTTCTCTTATGTATTAAATGAAAGAGGCAAAAACCTCTATAAATACTACTCAAATTTCATTGTAAAAAAGGGAGACATTTTGCGAGAGATTTATTTAAGCTCTCTACATTAATAGAAGGCATCAGACTTCTAAATTCATGAGTGGTCTTGTGTGTGATTACTTTTTGTACATTGTGCTTCTATTTCCATTTGTCTATCTAGTTTATTTTTTTATTTAAGTTTTGTCATTGTATTTAAAGTTACTAATGAGAAGGTGAATGCTGGAGTACCATTTTGATAGTGGCTATGGCAAGATTATGAGCCTATTATATTATGTTTGATTTCATAAATGCTAATTTGTGCTTGGGTTTTTTCTTGCTAGCTACTCTAACACCAGTCCTACACTTTGGCCTGTGGCCATATTTCCCATCTCTTTCTGTTATTTCCAAATTATTTCCTACATCCTTATTCGAAAACCAGCCCTCTCTGGAGATTGGCACGGAGGACATCTCTTTCCTCCGGACTTTCAATTTTGGCCGTATCTAGGGCACATAAATGCAATGTTTATTGATTAGGTAGATATTTGACCAACACTTTCCTAGCCTTAGCTTAGTTGTTTCATATTCCTAGAATAGTTTACTTTTATTGTTCTAGCATAAATTCTTTATGTTCTTGGTATAAAATTGCTTTTATTGTTTTGGAATAGTTGCTTTTTCTATATGTTCTTAGCATAGGTTCCTTTAATTGCTTTAAAATAAAAAAAAAAATCATCATTCTTAGCATATTTGCCTTCATTTTCATACATTTTTTACTTTGAATTCTGCTAGTATAGTTGCAT
Source organism: Wollemia nobilis (assembly GCA_028583015.1). Classification (NCBI taxonomy): domain Eukaryota; kingdom Viridiplantae; phylum Streptophyta; class Pinopsida; order Araucariales; family Araucariaceae; genus Wollemia; species Wollemia nobilis. The sequence goes on from JAQPPZ010017222.1 coordinate 12,852,997, forward strand.
TCTCTAGATTAGTCATATTCCTTTTTTGAGCATACGCATTGTTCCCATAGGTTAGACTTTTCAACCTTCCTATTTTGTGTTATTAGTATAATTACTTTTTGTTCCTCTATAGTATATTTAGTTTAGGTTAGAATAATAGTTTTTTTACCCCAAGTATTCCTTAGTTTTGCATTTCAATCTACTTTTAAACCATAATCTCAACTACCCCCTGTAGTCAGGCAACCACCTAGTGCAGTCAGACAACCACCCTGTGTGGTTAGACAATCACCCTGTGTGGTTAGACAACTAATAGGTGTGGTTGGTTTTATGGATTAGAGTTATTTTACAGCTTCCTTCTTCTTTTATTGCATAATATCTTTAAGTTTAGTGTCCTTTGCTTCTATCATATACATTATCTTCTACTCTATTCTTCCAAGTTTAGGTGCATCTTCTTCTCTCTTATTTAGCTTAGGTTAGTGTTTTATATTTAGGATTTTTTACCTCCTTTTCTAAGCTAATTCTTCTTCCTTAGTGTTTCTTTCTATCATTCCTCTTTAGACTAGTTGCATTCCCTCTTCAAAATAATCTTAGGAATAGAGCTTGTTTTATTTTGCATTTTGCATATTTAGGGTTAGCCTTAGTTTTGCATAGTAAACAAAATTTTTAGCACAAAAAAAATCAAAACCAAAAAATCACACACTTGCACATATATTTCTACAAATATTTTGTGAGTACAACCAACCGGTGATGTTGGATTTCATCACCAACCATCGGTTGATCCTTTAGCCACTAGAGTTAGATTGTAGAGTTTCCTAGACTTCATCATTGACAAGCTACTTGCCCTTGGGACTAACGCATGGAAATTTGAGGTTAGATGCCCTTTTGTTCATAGGGTTTAATCATTACTATACTTGTAGATGTCATTTTTATCTAAGCCCAATCGATGGTAAAGCGAAAGCCTAGATAGGCTTGTAGTAGGACTTAGATAGTGCAACCTCCTTTTTGAGGTTCTTTTTGTCACCTTAGGATACTCAAAACCAACACCCATCTTAGGAATAATTTTATACCATTTTTGTAACACTTCTGATAAGGGCAATGGGAATAAATATACCCTTGTAGATTCCACTCCATCCACCTTATTTGTAGTTCCTAGGTTTAGGATACATTAAACACACAAAAACAAAAACAAAAACAAAATCAAAAATAAAAATTGATCATACCAAGACTTTCCAAAACTTTCCAAAACCAAAACCACAAACATCATTATCAAAAACCTTCAATCCACATCCCACTTCATTCCTGATATCTTATTGATTAACCCGTAGTCAAGCCAAAGCCCAAGCCTAAACCTCTATGGACCATTATAGCCAATCCTCCCATCCTTTGGCCATTACTTAAACTTATCAAGGGGACACATCACGTGCACCATGGTAACCTATCCAATGAAGAAAACCATCACATCCCTACCCATGTGAGACACATCACACTAGATATAATCTAGCTATGATTCCCCACATCATCCATATTGGCCTTCCTAAAATCCATGACATTGAGACTCCCTTACTACATCTAATCCCAATATCACATCTATAGATCCTAATTCCACCCACCTTATCCACACTGCCACTTCATCTTACCCTCCCCAATCACTCTCTTCTAACTAAGACCCCTTGTCATCCCATATTCCACCACCAAGTTCACCTCAACCATCATTACCCCTGCTACACATTCCTCCTTGCACTGTCTCCCAACTTACCTAGGAGTAAAATTATTCCCATAAGCCCCATCCTCCTCCATAACCTTTCACATCTCCTACAAATTTTCACCCCACCTCGAGTATGATAGTTCCCAAAATATTATCTAAATTCTTCCCATTTGAGGAAACTAATATCACACCTCTTCAACAAACAATAGGTCTATTTTTAGTGGCCACCGACCCAAACCATCCATCTTCTTATAATCATACCTCTTCATCACATGTTCATCCTACTTCTACATCACCCTCATATATCAGTCTTGATCCTCATCAACATCACCAGGCATAAGTTTACATTGCTTCCCATCTACACACATCTACTCCTTTTCAAATTTCTAGCCCACCACAATAAACCACTTCCTTCAATACCACTTATTTTACAAACTACCCTTCATCTACCACCATTCATGGCATTGGTCCACATGATGCACATCCTTCTACCTCTTATTCTTCTTATGTTTCTCAATCTCATGATCCTCTTGTTCCTTCTATTTATTCTTCTATGCAACAATTTCCCATAAATTATTTTTAGAATCACACAAATTCTTCATACAATACCCACATTCCTCAAAAACCACCCTAGATCCCAAATCCACCACCTTCTACATATGTGTAGGGCTCCTTATTTGCAAAAGCTCCAACATGGACCTCCCGTATACCACCATCTACACGATACACTTTCATCCTCAAGATTCTTATTAGTGGCCATCAAAATAGTCATAAAACCCTCTCCTAAGTCATTATGAACCATCACCTAATAACAATACCCTCTCAATCAATACCAACAACCCCCTAATCAACATCAACAATAACCGCCTCCAAAACAACCCCTATTTTCTCCAAACTAATACCATCCTACCTCGCACCAATAACAATCCCATACAAACCAAGACCAACAACATTTGATCCCCATACAACCCCCTCCATATTACAAAATTAAAACTCAATTTCCACCCAATCAATAATACCAACATCCTAACAATATTAGTCATCATTTCAAACCCAACCACCCCCTACATATCATCAACATCCAAGTTCTAACTCAATAAATGCCATAAAATCCTACACATACCTACAACCAATATTATCAACCACACTAGTATCCTCCTTTGGCTTCCAAAGTTCCCCAAGCACTACCCCCTAGCCCAAACCAACATCACTATTCTCAACCTCATTCACATCACACATAACCCCCTTATTTCACACCTTACCCATCCCCCTAGCCTCTTTGTATGAATTCGAATTGTTGGCCAATAGGATCAATAGCTGAGGATTGTAAGCCATTGGCACTGGATAAAAAATCCAACCCTTATCCAACTCCAAAATCATCCTATCCATCCTTCAATGCCAGCACCACCATACCCTCCCTGGTTTGAGATGCCCAAATTTGACAATTTCAAGGGAAAAGAGGACCCCCAAGAGCATGTGAGCACTTTCATCAATACCACTTATCTTATCAATGAGAATGACCCCCTCATGCTTTATACCTTTCTATTATCCCTTGGGGGAGGTACCTTAGAATGGTACAATCACTTGCCCAGACATAGCCTTTATAACTTTGAGCAATTGACCAATATCTTTCTAGAGCACTTCACTCTAAATGTAAAAAAGAAAACAACATTGACATATCTCACCAATCTTTATCAGTTTGACGATGAGTTCATTTTGGACTATGGTGGTTGATGGAGAGTGGTTCTTATGGACTTACCATTCTCTATTCCTCTCACTAAGCTAACTCAGATTTTTACTAGGAGATGTTCAAAATCCATATCTCTATTGCTACAACTCTAGCAATATCATACTCTCAAGGAAGATTTGGCTCATTTCAAAATCATAGAAGATATTAAAACTCAAGGAGAGATCAAGCTCTAAAAAAAAGAATGACCAAACAAAAATGCTAAGGGTAACAACAACAATAACCAATATAAGCCCACCCAATTCAATCAAGTGGTGTTTAGTAGCACACTCATTCAATCTCAAAAACCTCAATACCCACCTTAGCAACCTCAATATCATCTTCAAAAACCTAAATATCTCCTTTAGCAGCCTTAATATCAACCTCAATAACCTCAATATCCTTAATATCAATTGCAACAACCTTCATATCATCCTCAGCATCCAACATACCATGCTATACCACCTCCCACCTAATACGTTAACCATCCCAAGATACCTTCTAGGCCCCCAATAACTTCACCTCTCTTTTTGAATGCCTGTCAACCATATTCCAAAAAATTTATGAGGCACAAGTGATCTCCTTACCCGAAATTAGACTAAAATATCCTAATAAACCCAAATCACAAGCATACAAGGAGTATCACTATTGTGTTTATCATTGAGAAAAGGGCCATGACATCAATGACTGCATTTCATTCAAAAATTTAGTGTAGGATCTTATTAAAAAAGGGGTTATTTCCATTGACAATACAATTTCCCCCAAAATCAAAACCTTGATATTTACCAGAATCTATTACCACAACATGGGACAACCCAACCAAATACTTAAGCCTCAACTTACACAACCCAACCAAATCAAGTCAATCACATCAATAATGTTCCACATTACCAAGGTTTTATTGGCATGATCCATGTGGTCACTAGAAATCAAGTGTCTCCTGATTGACCACCACCACCAAGTGGCCCTCAATTCCTCATCAACTTTGACACCTCCACCAATGCAAGCCATGATCCCTAAACCTTGACTAGTCCTCAATTTTAAGAGTCACCTCACTCATAGCCTCAAAATGGCATTGACAAAACTTTCAATCTATGATCTAATCCAACAATTATCCCCACACAAGGAGGCACTAATGGAAATTCTTAAGTCCATAGATCTGCAAACTCATGACCCTAATGCCTTTAATAATTTAATGGGTAGTGTTTAAACTTGCATGTCATCGACCATCACCTTCTATGATCAAGAAATAAAAACCATCCTGATGGAAGGACCTAACTCTCCATTGCATATCATGGCCTCTATAAATGGTAAATATTTTAAATGTGTTTTAATTGATATAGGCTCTTCAATCAACATCATCATATTCGCTGCCCTTAAACACATCAACCTTCCACTCACCCATATAGTTGATTTCATAATCACTCTATGGGTCTTCAATAATACACTATGCTCAATGCTTGGAATGATCATTCTCCCTATTCAAGAAGGGGTGAGGACCATCGACACCTTGTGTCATGTTCTAGAAGGATAAATTCAATATAATGTACTCCTTAGAATACTATGGATACAAGATATGCAATGTGTACCCTCAAAATTGCATCACTACCTTAAATATACCCATGAGGGTTGCATACAATGTATTTTGGATGATGAAGAGCCTTTCAAATATTATCACATGATCTATCACCTACACAAGTTGCCCTTACCTTCCACATATTTCTTCCTAACTCATATTCCACCTACCTCATAGCTTCCCAAACCTTTCCATCTTGCCCTACCACATCTGTATTGACCACACCCAATTTGTAGCTTACCTTCTCAATTTTACCCAACTCGATCTTGCATTCCTCTTCATTAGGGGATAATCACACTAATCATGCCATCCCAAATCAAAACCTTACTCCTCCTTCACATTACCCTCATCCATATTTTTTCAACATTCATATTATAATCAACCTCCTCCTTTTTTGACCTAGCCTATTCACGACTATCACCCTCCACCTTTCTTCTGCCCTTCTTCCAATGCCCAATATTTCTACCCTTCTTCCAACACTCAAGTCACTCACCCTCCTCCCTAACCTCTCCATTCTCTACCTCCTTCTCATAGCTCAACTATAGTCACTCGACATACATCTTTGACCCCTCCCATCCTACCCATACTACCTTACCCTCCCATTATTCCCTCTTTAACCCTCGTTATCCATCATCCTAGGCCAAATATCTCCCAATAACTTCATTCTACTTCATCCTAAAATTCTAATAGCCATCCAATGGCCCCTATCTCTATGCCATTGCATTCCACCATTAAATATATTACCACCACTGCCATTCCTACCACCACTACCATCCCTACCTTCACCATTCCTACATTGACACAATCTTTCCAAACCATATCCCCTTCTATGGTGCTTGAACCATCCTCAACTCTAGACTTATAAAATGCAAACCCTTCTATTCTTGACAAAATTTATGTAACACACATATCCCTTTTATGGATAGAGTCGAGTATCCATATCCATCCACCTCCCAAATGCATCCATCCCAACCCTCTAATATCATTATACATATGACATCCTAGTATAGATGAGTATAGTGTACATAGTGTAGCATTTACGCCTCCTATTATAGAGTCAGTTAGGAATTTTGGTTTCTCTACCCATACTCACTTAACTATCATCCCTATGGACCCCTTTAATTATACCAATTTTATGTATCAGGGAGTTCATTCATCTTCTGACAAATCGCTTGACAAAGCACCCAAAATGTCATTTTGTGGGAACATTAACATTTTATCCAACCATAATTCACCTTTAGGTATTTTCAATACTTTAATTGGTGAGGATGTGGTCTTGGTCTCTATGAATAAGAAGCTTGCAACATTTTAGAGTCTCATTATCAGCCCCCTAAATATAAATCTAGTCTAGGGTATGATAAGCATTCTTTGGTCAACCTCATCGAAGATGATCTTTGATGTATCACCCTGGGTCTCAAGAAGGATAGTGATGATGAGTATATTTATCTTGAGTATGCTCACATATCACCAGATGAATTTTTCCAAGTTTCCACCATTCATTCCTTTTCATATGACACCTCAGGAGATGAATTCGATGAACAATTTGAGGCACTTTCAATTGCTTTAGATAGCTCTGATGAGTATTCATCCCCCATTATCTCCATAACAGATGTTGATAATTTTTACCTATGTCTATTACCTATTTTAATTCCCATATTTCCTATGCTCCTTCTATTGGAGCAACCCAACACACCCATGCATCCCCTACCTCAACCATTGCCACTTCTGAAAGGAATGATAATCAGATCATTCCAAGTTGCAAGAGAAACAACTACACAACACTCACAAATGGATGACTGCAATACCTATTACTTTGATGCCATGAAAGGAATGATAATCAGATCATTCCAAGCTGCAAGAATCTCAAGTGTTAACATAAACACCACTTTCAACCAAAACAAGAATCTGAAAGTAAATTGATAGCATAAGCTTACAAATAGATACGCAAACAAGAGAGAAAAATTGATAGCATAAGCTTACAAATAGATATGCAAACAAGAGAGAAAATTTGATAGCATAAGCTTACAAATAGATATGCAAACAAGAGAGAAATAATATCATATATTAGATCTAAAAATGGAACACTGAGTACAATGAATGTACCTTGCTTATATAGGCAAGGATGATCAACCATATCCGTAGGATCAAGCTAAGGATAAATATCCACCATACAAAAGGAATATGTGATATGGTCCATAGATATGTAACCGCTATGGGAGAAATAATATCAACCCTCCAAATGTCACCCCTAGGAATAGTCAAACCTAAAAATATCCCCATAATATATAAGAAATAAATATGTAACATCTCATAATATTTAAATAAGATAAAATAAATATCCACACATAAGTGGGTGGGGAAAATACATGGAATAACTAAAAAAAAGAAATAAATAACATAGGTGAACATGAGCTAAGGTAAACAACCTACTCTAAAAACTTCAACCTGATCCTCACTCACCCATTCTAGACCAACTTCTCCCTCATGTGCATGTACATGGGAACCTGAACTCTAATCAATGATCCCATTTATTTCCCCAAATCAACATGATCTCCATTTACTTATTCACACCTATTCGTAATCCAAATTATCTTGGACACCCCATTCCCATTTACCCCAATGCCATTAACTTCGAGTGGATCTCATCCCCTCCCTCTATTTTTTATTTTATTCCTTTCAACCAATTCTCATAGAATCCAATGTTTACTTTCCTCCTTATCTCCCTTACTCATCTTCTTTCATTTATCATGTTGAATTCAATGATGCCATACCATCCCTCTCAAACAATGTTGTAGATGACATTCACCTCATCCCCACCCCTCATCAAATTGAGGAGGGTTCCCACATACTTGTGCAAGAAACCATTGACATAAACCTTTCCACCGATCTTGATAACCCAAATCCAAAAACTTGTAAATGTTTTTCATCCAAATAACAACAACATTTTATCACCCTCCTAACCAAATACAAACAAGTCTATGCATGGTCCTATAAAGACATGCTTGGCCTCAATCCTAACCTAGTCATCTACAATATCACTTTAAACCCCAATGCCAAATTAATCAAACAAAAGCTAAGGAAACTTCATCCTACCATTTCCCTCATGGTCAACGAGGAATTGCAAAATCTATTAGACATGGGCTTTATTCAATCAATCGATTATCCAAAATGGGTTTCAAACATGGTGCTCATTGGCAATCCCAATGGGGTGATACACATTTGCACTGATTTTCATGACATAAACAAAGCATATCCCAAGGATGAATTTTCTCTTCCCAACATCAATACACTTGTGGATTCCACTATTGGTCACAAAATGCTCTCCCTTATGGATGATTTTTTAGGATATAATCAAATTTGTATCAATCCTGATGACTAGCACAAGATAACCTTTACAACTCCTTGAAGGATATTTTGTTACAAAGTCATGTCATTCGGTCTCAATAATGTAGGAGCTACATACCAACATGCCATGACTTACATTTTCCATGACTATATGCACAACATTATTGAAGAAAATGTGGATGATCTTTTGACAAAATTTAAAACTCATCATGAGCACATCAATGTATTATGTAAAGTTTTTTATCGGTTACTTGAGAATAATGTGAGACTCAATCCTAAAAAGTGCATCTTTGGCATCACTTTAGGGAAAATTTTAGGGTTCATAGTCTCCAAATGAGGTATTGAAGTGGACCTTATTAAGTTTAGGGCTATCATCAAAATATCACCTCTTACGAACCTCAAAGAACTTTGCAGCCTACAAGGAAAAATTCAATTGATCGATCACTTCATCACTCAATTATTAGACAAATGTAAGCCATTGATCCATATTTTGCAAAAATAGGTTACATTTAAATGGACCATAGAGTGTCAGGAGGCTTTCAACACAATTAAGTGTTACCTCGCATCACTACCAGTTTTATCACTACCTCAACTAGGCATTCCATTTCATATGTATATATCTACCATAGATTTTGCTCTAGGGACTATTTTGTCTTAGAAAAATGACATAAATCGAGAATAAACCATTTACTACATCAGTCGCACATTGGTAAGTTACAAAACCAAATACACATATATGGAGAAGCTATACCTTGTTGTCATATTTTCAACCAAAATGCTTTATCACTATATGATAAATCATACAACCTATGTCATTTCCAGAGAAAATCCATTGTGTTACATGATGAGTCACACTTACACCAATAGTCACACTACCAAATGGATAATTCTCTTAACAAAATTTGATCTTGAATTCATAAGTCAAAAATCCATAAAGGGTTAGGTCATTGCTGACCAACTTGCTGAAGCTTACCTTCAATATGATAAACCACTTATCATCAAGCTTCTAGATGATTCTATATTCAGTGTTACCAATTTAAAAGAGCATGTCAAACCTAAGGATGAATTTGATATTACATTTTTCTTCAATGGTTCTAAGTGTGAACAAGGAGGAGGTGCTGAAATTATTTTCTTCACACCTCAAGGGGTCCTTATCCCTTTTTCATTTAAGCTTGACTTCCCTTGCACTAATAATAATGTAGAGTATGAATCATTGATCCTTGAACTATAGACTATTGTTTCCATACACATTAAATGTATTAAAATCATGGGTCATTCCCTCCTTAATGTTAATAAAGTTAAGGGGGTATACCAGTGCAAATTCTTGGACTTAAAGTTTTACAAACAAATTGTTAACAAATTGCTAACCAACTTCAAATGGTATGACATTTAAGCTTTACCAAGGTCGTCTAATAATTTTGCAAATACCATGGCCTCTCTCAAGTCCCTTATTCAAAAAAACCCCATAAATAGCATCACTTAAGTTCAAGTACCATGCTTTCTCAATAAGTTATTTCTCATGAATATTCTAATGATAAATGGGATGTCCATATAGTTTAGGTAGACCTAGACCATGATTTATTTTCTCAAATAAAGGATTTCCTTAAACTTGGTGTTCTCCCTATAGATTTGATGCCATCCAATAAAATAAATTTTAAACAAAAAGTGGTTTGATATACTCTCTTATGGGATGTGCATTATCATCATGGCTATGATGGTGTTCTTCATTATCTCAAACCACAAGAGGTAAATCAGGTGATATCTCAAGCCCATGATGGTTTATGTGGTGGTCATTTTAGTGGGATGGTCACTGCAAAGTGAATTTTATGCATGGGATATTATTGGCCCACCATGGAATGTGATTGTTGTGCATATATCAAGAAATGCCCTAAATTCCAACATCACACCAACTTAACCCATGTACCATGACAAGCATTGCAACCAATAAAAGTTCTCTGGCCCTTTTCACAATGAGACCTCAATCTTGTTGAAAAATTTTCCCTCCTTCCTCAGGATAGCATACATTCATTATCACTATCATCAAGTAATTTACCAAATGGGTTGACGCTATCCTTCTCACTCAGACAACCAAACCCCAAATCATAGAATTTATACTCCATTACATCATTTATCACTTTGGTATCTCCTCCAAAATCATCTTTGATAATGGTCCCCCATTCAAAAATAAGGATGTTCAAGAACTTTGTAACAAATATCATATCAAAAACTTCTCAACAACCTACTATCCCTAGAGCAATGGACAAGTAGAAGCCACCAACAAGACTATTTGTGCCATTCTTAAGAAAAAGGTCAAATAATATCATAAGGACTAGCATCTCTAGATCCCTTTGGCACTTTGGGCTTATCAAATGAGCATTCGCATGCTAACAAGGGAAACTCCATTCTTACCTGTCTATGGTTTTAAAGCCATCATGCCTCTTAAGATCAAGATTCCATCATTGCATATTTCCTTGCAAGAATTCATGGATGAAGACACAACACGCTAAGCATGGTTCAATCAAATTACCCTTCTTGATGAACATCGAATCAATTATCTTGATCATCTTTAAATTTATCAAGATTGAATCAAAAGAGCCTATAATCACAGAATCCATCCACACAAGTTCCAAGTAGGTGACCTCGTGCTTAAATAAAACCAGCAAAATTTTAATCTTCCTCCTCATCAAAGAGATAATTTTACTACCAATTGGTTGGGACCATTCATTATAAAGCAAATATTTGGATATGATGCATACAAACTAGCCACACTCAAGGGGATTGAGGAACTGGAGCCCATTAATATTCTTAACTTATGATCATTTTATGCATAGCTTGTAACTAGCTCTATTTGTTGGTACATAATTTGCTTAACAATAAAAATAAAAATAAAAATAAAAACATAAAAAAAAAGTTGTCAAAATCATCACAATGCACAACACATTCCACTCACATTCTACCCCACATTCCCTTTTTTATTTTCACCTAAAATTTCCCCACACATCACTCCTAGTTGTACAGTCACACTTTGAGCGGCTACATATCATGGACCAGTGTGTTTCCCCCTTTCTTCTTTTCCCCGTTTTCCTCTTTTTATTTTTTATTTCTCCTTTCCTCTCACCTTCTTCTTCATATTCTTCATACTATGTCATTCTTCATTCCATTGTCTAATAGTCACTTTCTCCACCTATTTGCATATTTCTTATTGCATCCAAATCCACACTGGTCATCCTTCGGTTTGCTTTTACACATTTCATTACGCAATATTTTGTTGTATTAATCAAGGGTGTCTTCATGGTCATATTTGTTCCACTCCTTTATAGGATCCTTTTGTTGGAATATTTTCAACATTTCCTCCTTAGTCCTAAGTATTAAGTCCTAGTATTTAGTTTTAGTTTAATGTTTTGATTTACATATTTCTAGTTAATTTGATTAGCATACATTGAGGTTTTGGCTTGGTTGATCAATGTTTGACCATAGTCCAAGATTAGCATGTTGTTAGGATAAGAGCTATCTTTAAGTTAGTTTGTTGTAATAAGTTTAAGAGGATTTCTCTCAACCACCATGTCTATTTTTAGTTCTTTCAAGAACTATAAAACTATGTAATGCATTGTTGATCAATAGAACAATTTCACCATTGTTTCTCATTTGGTATCAGAGCAGGTTTTCTCAAATGGATCAAAACCTATGGAGAGTGGTGTGAAGAGATCTGAAGCACACACTTTGTCAGAGAAACTCAAGTGGCCAGCACTCAACAGATTTGCAAGGAAGATCTCGAGTAAATCATTAATATCTCATGAATCCTGAGGTATTTGATTATGAAATTTTGAGGGTTGTTAGGTAATTGTATCAAGAGGATGCAGTCAAAATTTTAGGTGATTTGGAGCTAATTTGCTGATTTTATTAGCATTTTTAGTTTTTCAATAAAATGGTTGTATAAGGTGGAATACAGGGTATTTGCTTCTCAAATTTTGGGAGAAATATTATTTCGATAAAATCATAATTCAGACAAAATTTCAGATCATTTGGATCTGTATTGATTGATTTGTGTGAATATTTATTTTTTTCTTCAAAAATCCTAGATCCGAAATTGTGATAAAAAGGGAAAAAGTAAATGATCACATATTTTTCACCTTTGTGAATTTTCTTCTAAAATTTAGAGGGTTTTCAGATTATTATCTCAAGAATACAGAGTTTAATTTTCAGAAATTTTGGAGCTGTATGGATTGATTTATGTGAAAACATTGAAGTTGTCTCAAAAACACTCTAAGATCTAGAAAGGGCAAAAGTAAATTGATCACATATTTCTCATTTGTGTGAATTTGCTTCTGAAATTTAGTGGATTTTTAGATAAGTATATCAGAATTCTACAGGAAAGGAGTGGCTGAGAGCTAGGTGGAATATTGATGAATGGTGGATTGTAGAATGGCCACCATGTATAAAGAATTGGAAGTACCCAAATTCAATGGAGATAATTATGCTATTTGGAGCATAATGATGAAGACCTTCTTGAAGGCTCAAGACTTATGGGATATAGTTCAAGAAGGCTATGAGGAACCCTCTTGGAGCAAGCTACAAGGTGAGGAGAGAAAAGAGAAGAAGGAGCAGCAATATGCAAATTGCTTAGCTCTTATGGATTTGAGGAGAGGAATGGAAAAGAATGTTTTTCCTCTCATAGCCAATTGTAGATCAGCTACAATGGCATGGAAAGTGTTGAAGGATGCTTATGGGTTTGATGAGGACACCCATAAAGCCATGTGTGACAATCATGAATATTGTTTAAGCAAGGAGGAGCCTTGCTTCCTTGAAGAAGTTTCTGAATTAGATCCTTTTGAAGGAGTTTTTGAAGAGTCTTTTCAAGACTCATATGAAGACATACATTCTTATGATGGTGAATTCTTCCTTGAAGAGGAAGACATGTTTGAAGAAAAGAGTGATGATGAAATTATTGAAGAGAAGAGATACGAAGATGAGGAATCCCTTCATGGAGAAGAGGATGAGAAGGCGAAGAAGCCTTGTATAGCTCTCATTGGAGAGAGTTATTGTGAGACACCCATAGTTGCAGACATGTCTTGTAATGGCATGGAAAATTGTAATAGTCAATTATTTCTTTTAGGAGGAGAAAAATATGAAAAGAAAAATTGTACTAATAATTTTTTTGCAGGAATGGCATGCTTGGAAAGCATTCGCATTGATAGCAAAGAGGATGGATGTCTCAATGGAGAGACAATTGCTCAAGGACCTTGTAGTGAAGACCACTCAAAAGTGGAAGAAGACTTTGAAGATGAAGGAAGAGAAACACTCACATTGGAGTGTTCCTTGCTTGAAGACCATCAAAGTGAAATGTATGATGAAGAATGTCTCCTGGAGGAGATAAATGAAGAGTGTATTATGGAGAATGCACCTACAATTCTCATGAAGGAGAATAAAGAAGATGATGATGGAGAAGCAATGTTCATGGATGATCATTGGCCTGAAGACCATTCAATTGGAATGGATGTGTGCTCTCTTGAAAGAACAAATGAAGTGATGTGGGATGTTGATCCACAAGAAAATTTTGATGAAGAGGAGATGGAAGCGATAGGCTTCTTGTTTGAAGATCACTCATCAAGGGTGAAGGATGTGTTGTGTGAAGAAAAGAACACACAAGACTCTCTCATTTGGGATATGGAAAGTGAGAGGGAAAATGGGATAGAAACAAAAAATGGAAATGAGATTGCTGATTTTCTTGTCATAATGGCAAAGAAAACATCACTCATGGATGAAGATCACTCACTTGGAGTGACTACATTGCAGAAAGAGAGTTGTCTTGAAAAGGCAACTATGTATGATTGCTTGAATGAATGGTGTTTCAACACACCAACATGGATTGAACAAAGGAGGAGAACTCTTAGTGAAGAGTTGATGGTTGATCTTGAAGCACCATACAATGAAGGAGAACTGCTACAAAATAGCTTTATGGGAAGCACCAAATCTACTCATACTAAAGGTAATGTTTTTATGATTAATGATTTGTTTTTTGTGAGCAGGAATGAAAAGAAAGGAGAATGTCTTCCAAAGGCATTATTGAGAGGTGATTGTCTCATTGAGACAACTTTGATGAAGAGTCTTCTTGGAGAGAATACAGTGATGGAGAACTTGGGTCACATGGATCAAAATGATGTGTTCAAAATTCCTTGGGAGAAGGATTATTGTAAAGTCATTGTTTTGAGAGAATATTTGTGTGAGGAGCAACTTTATGTTGCATATGTAGTTGGTCATTATATGGCCATATTTATTGTGATATTTTGTGTGGAAATATGTGAAAGAGTTGTATGGTATAATCATCTATGTGAGATGATTAATTGTAAATACTCATGTGGAGTATTGTTTAGTGTTGAAGATGTAAAAGAAGATCAAAATGTGAGAGCATGGTTTAAAGACCATAATGATAAAGATGTAAGAGAGTGGTTGCTGAAAACCACAAGAGGAGATACTTTTGTTGAAGGGGGAGCTAATCAACAAAAGAAGGCACTCAAGCATTTGCAGGAAATTCCACATGAAGAGTGGAAGGAGTGCCACCATAAGTATTTTGTAAATTCTGATTTCTTGATTCAATATTGGAGGAAACGTAAGAGAAATATTTTCTTCCAACTTTGTGATGCTTAAAGAACTCTTGCATGAGTGTCTTTAGCATCAAGGGGGAGAATGTTGGAATATTTTCAACATTGCCTCCTTAGTCCTAAGTATTAAGTCCTAGTATTTAGTTTTAGTTTAATGTTTTGATTTACATATTTCTAGTTAATTTGATTAGCATACGTTGAGGTTTTGGCTTGGTTGATTAATGTTTGACCATAGTCCAAGATTAGCATGTTGTTAGGATAAGAGCTATCTTTAAGTTAGTTTGTTGTAATAAGTTTAAGAGGATTTCTCTCAACCACCATGTCTATTTTTAGTTCTTTCAAGAACTATAAAACTATGTAATGCATTGTTGATCAATAGAACAATTTCACCATTGTTTCTCACCTTTCCCACTGCACCTACTCCTACACACATTAACCACTCTCCTTATATAAGTCCACAACACCATTTATCTCTTCCTTATATTAGGAGTGGAAAATATTTAGGCTCTTTTTGTTATTCAACCATACCTACTATTTAAATCAACCTTCATTGTATATCATTTGATCTTAAAGTGCTACAAGATTTTCCTAGTTAACTCTAGTCTAATTCAAGACCAAGCACAAAAATCACATCCTCATTACATTTTGAGTATAGGGAAGACAAAGCCATGCATAGCCCTTGTCATAAAGCGAACAATTTCCCCTATTCATCCTATCATGCACATAATTTGAACCTAAGGATCCAAATAGCATTTATGTAAAAAAAACAAAATAAAATATAATATTTTATCATGGATCCTTAGGTATTTTAGACGTCTCCACCAGGGCTATAGATGCTTGGTTGGCAATGGAGCAATATTGAAGTATTATGGATCTATCTCCACCAGGGCTATAGACACTTGATTGGCAGTGAAGTATATCCTATGCATGATGACATGTCTATCATATTAGCAACCTTATTTTATACAAACCTATGTATGCTCATGCATGAGCTAGATTATAATGGTGTAAGTTGCAATTGGTCAGTCCAACCTTGCTCAAAACTAGAAATAAATATCATTGCACACACTTTGGTCCATGAGAAACTTGACTCACTAGGTTGGTCTTAGTATATTTGAGCACTTTATTGATTAATAGATGAGTTTGATCGATGCCACTAGGGTGTTTGATTTTCCTGAAAGCACTTTGAGATTCTTCCCTCCTAGGACATGCAAACTGATAAGTTGTGTCACCTTTGCTTCTCCATTCCATTCATCCTATGCATAGTTTGTGTTACATTTCTTACCACCTATTCTACAGTCATGTTATTACCATTATGTTGATGTACTTCATTCATCAATTAAATTCCTCAGTAATATTTTTTTTAAGCATTTATCGAATGATAATCACATGTGTGTACATATATATTCTAGTATATCTATCACATTTGCTATCATCCATTTCTAGCCATACTTATTAAATCATCTCATACATTCATCATTCATTATTAATCACATCATCACACATAAAACACATAACACATATAACACATATAAAAAATCTCATATATATAGATAGATATATCATCATCATCATAAAAAATCTAAATCCATTGCCCAAAGGCTAAACCCATATTGCCTCCCAAGCCTATCATAAATAAAACTATGGCCAATAAACCATTGGTGACCACTACTAGTCTCTTTGCTCCCATTTTACTTCAATCCACCAACCTATCTATTGCCACTCCACTATCTCTATCGTTTAGCCCCTTGTGATTCCCTTGATCCTATCATCGTTGATCCCTATGGCTCCGTAAACTATAGTACTAACAATGTACCTAATGCTCCACTCCTCTAATTTCTCTTTGCCTATGAGGTATATGACCTCAATGGTATCACTATGTGATGCCTTATCAATGAATCCTTAAGTACTCCCACATAGTCTCTCTCCCATTGCCACTAGGCCTCAACTATGGTCTCCCCATCTTATGTTGCCACCACCTCTTCTCATAGTGCCTCTATAACATTTCTCACTAAAACCCTCTCTTTGACCCATAGTTATTTTATCTCAGCTACTACTCAGTCCCTCTCCACCACTATTGTATCCATTTGATATTGTAACACCTCCATCTCAGCCATCGTTGCATCCATATAATGGAATAGGTATCCCTCTTAGCCACCATCATATCTACCTATTATCGTAGACCCTCCTATGCCATTGCTTCCACCATTCCTCTCCTACTGTAACTACCCTAGAACCTGCAACAACCTATCCTTATCTCCCATTGCCTACTCCTTTTCCCATAGCCACTCCTCTCTATTTACCACTAATATAGCTAGTTATTGGTGTACCTCTACAAATATCTCAGCCATCCTACCTGATGAGGCCTGGAAATGCCTCATTTTGCACTATGGTTAACATATAAAAACTGCCATATTATTAAATATACAAAGTTAAATTGCCAAATAGTTGATTAGAATATATTAATTGTTAATTGTTTACATGATTTTATGTTAGAAACATTATACCCCTGTTTTGACTATTTTAAGCATTTTACTTGTAAAAGGTCAAAAATGAGTATCATGTCAATTCTGATGTCATACTATAGTAAAATTACATTCTGATGGCATGGATAGATTCCTCTCATCGAGAACTACAACTTTTCTTTTTGAAGCAAGTCAATCCGAGCTGTAGATAAAAAGTTATGAAGGTTACATCATTTTGGAGCTCATGCCTTAGTTTTTTTCTGAGTTGTTAACAGGTGCAAATCTGCGTTAAGGGGCATATTGGCGGATCTACTGGGAATGATCCAAAGCAATTTAAGGAACCAAATTCATACCAATTATAGTTCATAATGGAGAGAACACATGACCCAAATTTTAAGGCATATGGACAAATAATATGGAAGTTATGGGGCCCACAAAATGGTAGTTTCACACTTTTTGACTGCTGGAAATTCTGGTAAAAATCTGTGTTAGATGCCAACTTGACAACAATGCTGGGAGTAATTCTTGAGGAGTTAAGAGCTGAAAATTGAACCAGATGTAATTCATACAGCCAAGAACATGTGGGTAAAATTTGGTGTACATTGGAGTTACGAGGCAAAAGTTATAAGCACTCCAAAAGGGCAGTTGGGCATGTTTTGACTGCTGTAAAAAAATAGGTGACAGTCCATACAAATTCCAGCCACCTGTCACTATGAAGGAAGGCATGGAATTTGTCAATTAAATATGTAGGAAACACTTGGAAACAGATGAGGGAGGCTAGGAGTGACTCTTTCTCCACTTGCCAACACTTCCACGTGATCCAAATAGGAGCAACCAATCAAAATATTGAATTGCAGGAAATCTGGAAACAATCATTCAAATTCCAGCCAACTATCAATAAATAGCATGGCTTGGAATTTGTCAATTCCAGCATGTAAAATCTATAGAATTGGTCTTCTGGGAATGAAGGAAGACTGTTTAGTCAGTCAAAACCACTTTCTTACACATCTGATGCATGGATAAGTGCAAAACTGTTACACTACCTGATATTCCGGAGCAGCTCCGGAATGAGCAGAACAGGACCAGTTTTGGTCAAAACTATAAACAAAATGGTCAAAAAGGTGGAAAATGGCGAGATGAAGATGGATCTAGCTATATGAGGAGTCTTCTCACCCCTTCCAATGCATTTCTCCCAATGGATGACACACAACAAGGAAAATGGATATGCTGCAGCATAACAATTTGTTGCATTTCAGGAAGACTTCTTTAGAACAGTTGCTAAATCCCTGAAAGGCAGCAACATAATGGATTGGCATATGTAATAGAATGTTATAAATAATAGGCTCCCATGTTGGTTGAGCCAGGTAGAGAGGTAGAGAGGTAGAGAAGTAGAGAAGTAGAGAATAAGGATAGGACTTGTGGTAAGAAAGTAGATCTATGGCAAATTGTAATTTTTAGCAGGTTTTCCTACAAATATTGTAATGTTGCTTGAGACTAAATAAAGTGCAGGATTTCTCATTCATATTTTGTCCCATTAAATGTCTGAGTGTTTAAGTAGTTAAGAGAGAGTTTTTCTGCCTTCTTCTGGAACAGGGGAGCAAGGGCCACTTCCAGGTTTAGAAGAAGGCTTATTGGTGACAGGTTTTTCTGCAACTTTTGTTGTAGCAGATTAAGCAGAGACTTGTCATATTTTATTTTCTGTTCTTAACTGTGTTTTAGTAAATGCAAGTCATATTTTTAGTAGTAGATGTGTGTGCATGGCAGCTGACCACCTAGCATAAGTTTTTTTCCTATTTTCATCAGTTATTTCCAGCATTTTGATATTCTCCATTGTGTGATTAATTAGTTGAGTGTGCATTTCAATTCTGCAATTCTTTTCATTTCTATTATTTCCATTCTGCTAGTGCCATTAGAATTAAATTTTTGC
The DNA here is from genome assembly GCA_028583015.1 of Wollemia nobilis. Lineage (NCBI taxonomy): Eukaryota > Viridiplantae > Streptophyta > Pinopsida > Araucariales > Araucariaceae > Wollemia > Wollemia nobilis. Next base: position 12,872,319 of record JAQPPZ010017222.1, read on the forward strand.
AAAGTTGTTATTTCTGTCATTTTCATTTTGCAAAGCGTAAATAGGTTTTATTCCTATTATTTTAGATTTTGCAAGGGTAATTAGTTTTAGTTTTCTGCAACCTTTCCATTTCTGCACTTCTTCTTCAGCAAATGTAATTAAGATTCTAATTCAGTTCATAAGACTAGTGGTGACACCAGAAACCCCCAAAACTGACTTGTCTCATCAATAAAGCCTATTTTTCTGAATGAGCTGATTTTCAAGCTGCCTATATCTCCTTTCGTATATAGCCTTGGACACCACCCTGGATTGACAATTATAATGATTAAATGGTGTGATTGATGACACTCATCATTTTTGGTGTCATTGTCGGGGACCACGATGTTGTTAGAAGGTAAAAGCAACCCAATAATTATTAATTGTGCTAAGTTGTGAAATTCAGAGTGAAATCTGGATAAATGACTGGTATAAGTAATAATTTTTGGTAAATTGCATTTCAGCCCATTTAGAAAATAAGCAAGAAACCACAAGAAGAAATTTTTTTACAAGAGGTTGAAATTATGTCAAAATTTTCTAAATTTCTGATTTCCAAAAATGTTGGAATTTTCAAAGAATCACAATCATCCACTTCAAGAACTGCAGGATCCTTTGAGAAATTATTACAAGAAAGAAAAATCAGTAGTTCAACACCACTTTCTCTTGACAAATCCATACACTCAGGAAAATTTGACAAGATTTATAATTGTTTTTGGGAACCTATAATGGAAGTGTCACAAGAGAATCTAGGGAGAGCTAGTAATGTGTTCTATCCTAGTACAACTAGTGCACCTTTCAAAATCCCATTCAATTAGATTTTAATCAATATGCTCCCATGAAGGCCATTTCACCTTCAATGTTACCAACTTTCAAGGGAACTACATCTGAAGATCCTGATATGTTTTTGTTTGAGTTTAAAATTGTATGTCAAGCTCATGATTACACTAATGACAATCAAAAGCTCAAACTGTTTCCTTCCACTCTTAAAGAGTCAGCTCTACGATGGTTTATCACCTTAGCACCTGATTCAATTAGAACTTGGGATGATATGGAAAACATATTCTTGGAGAGATACCAAGAATATTGTCAAGTCAAGAATCAAAATGATGAATTTCTTACAATGAAACAAGAGGAAAATGAAATCTTAGAAGACTATCTAGACAAATTTTCTTTTGTTCATAAGAGATGTGGAAGTGTTGAACCTAAAATTTGCAAAGTCATATTCTTAAGAGGACTGCAAGATAAATTTAGGGATGCATTGGATATCTTAGGGAAAGGAGATGCAAATGCACTTGAATTTCAGGAAATCATTAAACTTTGTAAAAATTATTCTCATTCAAGGCATAGAAAAAACAAAACTGGTAGTAACACAAATGATTTGAAAGAATGCATGGAAGAGGCTGATATTTTAGTACATCTTGATAAAGAAGTAGATGAAAAGAATGAATCTGTTGAACCTTCAATCATCTATTGTTCAAAATGTAATGAGAAGCAACACTCTCTTCATGATTGTGCTTTGAACAAAACATTTATACCTGCTACTTGTAGCATTTGTCAAAAAGGACACCCCACAAATCAATGTAGTTTGTTACCAGAACTCAAAAGTGTCTTTGAAAAATAGTCTCAACCTATGAAAGAATACAACTTTGTAGGACAAAGACAAGGAGATAATTTTCTTAAGTTTCCATATCAGAATGCTTCTCAATTTCCTACACATTGGGGAAATAATCCTTGGTATATGCCATGGTCTACTATAGGTCCACTTCAACAATGTTGGAATCAACCACCATGGGCATATTCCCAAGAATGGTCTCAACATGGCTGGATGCAACAACAATGGAATCAACAACATCCACCATGGTTACAACCAAAACTACAGGGATATCAATGGGTACAACAACAAAAACTGTACAAAGGGCAGCAACATTATCAAAAATAGAAATCAAATTTGTTGCCCACTCATACCCATAGTTTCTCTCATGGACAACAACAACAAAAGGAAAAACAACCTCTATTTTTAGCTCAACCTGTGGCCAATCCCAACAATGTTAAACAGGTAACCCCTGTATCTATGGCTGAATCAGAAAATACAACCATAATAAATGCTTGTGACTTGTGATAAAACTCAGTTGTGTTCAAAACCACTTCTTGAACATATTCCACTTACCAAGTGTAGAAATAGGAGCTAAAAGGAATGAGCATGAAAACAAATCTGCACTGAAACAAGAAGAAGAAAAAGAAAAATATGACTCATCAAAGAAAGTACCATGTCTTGAACAGTTTGAAATATCAAAATTGACATCTTCACAATCAGATTGGATAAAGGAATTAACACATTTAATTGTTAACATCCCTTTACTTCAAGCTATTAAAGATGTACCAATCATTAATAAGATTGTTCAAGAAATGTGTTTTAAGAAACCAAGGAAAAAGAAGAAAGTATATCCTGAAACCATACAAATAGGTGGAAAATCAGTAGACTTGCTTGCAAGAAAACTTACTCCACCCAAGTATGATTGTCTAGGAAGTTCATTGTTTCTTGAATCACATAAGGAAAATGAAAAGAATATTTCGATTTTGGGCTCCATAGTTGTAAAGGGTAATGAAGAAGAGTTGGATTCATCCAAAAAGTTTGTTTTTGCTGAAAATGTTCATATTTCAGATATTAAAAATGAACCAACTACTGTTCAACAATTATTATGGAATGATGAAAAGCAGAATTTTGAAAAATTGTCACCCATTCTAGTACAAAATAGTTTTCTTCATTTACCACATGAATGTCATCATGATGCTTTACTAACACTTTATGCATCTTTAGCAATTGGTATTGAGTTGTTGCAAGTACAGAAAAAATAGATTTTGTAGTTGAATGCATTTGATGAACTTTGGTTGGAAGCACTTCACCAAATAGAGTTCACTCAACAAAACTGGAAAATGTGGCATGATGATCACATTAAAAGCAACAAGGATGAATCAAAGGAGTTTGAGAATGAAGTTGTTCAACTTTATTTGATTGATGATTTAAGGAGGACATTAGTGGTGAATGGACATCTTTTACAGGTGTACCATCAACCACTAACAAAGGTGGAGTTTGCTCAATCTTTCACACAATTACATTTGCATAAGGTAGAAGAGGTTTCCTCTTCTGACAAAGATTCCAAATGATCATATCTTTGAATCTTGAAAAAACAAAAAAAAAGAAAAAAAATGAAAAAAAAAGAGAGAAAAGAAGAAAAAAATGAGAGGAAAAACAAAAGAAAAGAGAAAAATTGCAGCATAAGGCATGTCCCACAAAATGAAGATACATGAGGATATGCATCAATTTCAGTAGAGAGAAGAACTAATGAGGTCAATACTTCATTTCCAAAAATACAGAGACAATGATGACACAAGAAGATTATTACTACTTGTATGGAAGGAAGGTTGCATCATTGTTGCAAGCTTTTAGCTGAAAAAGATGTTTTCATACAGAAAAATTGACATGTTTTTGCAGAATAAGGATTGTTCTTATCAAGAATGAGAGAAATTCTCTCACATTGCAGCCTCATGAGATACATTCTATCTCATTGAAGCCCTTGAAAAGATGGAAGTTGGTTGAAAACCAGAAATGGCAGCCTCTTCTGATAAAAAAAATGAAAAAAAATGAAACAAAAAGAAAAAAAATGAAAAAAGAAAAAAAAAATGAAAAAAAAAATGAAAAAAATGAATAATTTGGTAGTGAAAACCTTCTCAGAGGCGCTGTTGAATTGGCTTGCATGAAAACCGGTTTTTCGACATGCATTGCCTTGTTGATCCACCCATCATTGTTCCACCATTGTACAAATTTCACACTGCACATGTGTTATGTTTATGTTTTCAGATATCTTGCCAACAATCATCAGAAGCAGCTTGTAAGGTGCATGATAAATTTTCAGGACAGTAAGGTATGTGTTTCTTGCATTCAGTCATAGTAAGCATTTAGCATTTAATATATAATAATCGGTATTTGGCATAAACTATTCATATAATATTGGCAAGTTAAAAATGTCAAGAAACACCCCCTTCTGCCCTTAGTTGCATGGAAAATTCAACACCTGAAGATTTTGTTTTACTCCTACTGCAATAAATTTTGAAGCATCTTCAGAACAACAGTCTCATTCTAAAGCAGGCTTCAAACCGAGACAAAGTGTGCCAGAAATTCCTGCAAATGTTGCAGAACAGTAGGGCACATTAGAAATTGCAAAGGAAAAAAATAAAGAGCAACATAAAAACAAGAAAAAAAGAAAAAAAAAAGAGAAAAAAAGGAAAAAAAAGTTGAAAAATTGCAAGGTTGTATACAAAAAAATGAAATACCTGTGCTAATTGAAAATGTTTAGTACAACAAGAATAAAATTCTCAGGTGGCAAAATATGTTTAACAGGATAAAACCTGCATATTGCTAGGCCTACTGGGATGCATGAGGGCATGCATCAGTTCAAGCTGGGGGGAATGATGAGGCCTGGAAATGCCTCATTTTGCACTATGGTTAACATATAAAAACTGCCATATTATTAAATATACAAAGTTAAATTGCCAAATAGTTGATTAGAATATATTAATTGTTAATTGTTTACATGATTTTATGTTAGAAACATTATACCCCTGTTTTGACTATTTTAAGCATTTTACTTGTAAAAGGTCAAAAATGAGTATCATGTCAATTCTGATGTCATACTATAGTAAAATTACATTCTGATGGCATGGATAGATTCCTCTCATCGAGAACTACAACTTTGCTTTTTGAAGCAAGTCAATCCGAGCTATAGATAAAAAGTTATGAAGGTTACATCATTTTGGAGCTCATGCCTTAGTTTTTTTGAGTTGTTAACAGGTGCAAATCTGCGTTAAGGGGCATATTGGTGGATCTACTAGGAATGATCCAAAGAAATTTAAGGAACCAAATTCATACCAATTATATTTCATAATGGAGAGAACACATGACCCAAATTTTAAGGCATATGGACAAATAATCTGGAAGTTATGGGGCCCACAAAATGATAGTTTCACACTTTTTGACTGCTGGAAATTCTGGTAAAAATCTGTGTTAGATGCCAACTTGACAACAATTCTGGGAGTAATTCTTGAGGAGTTAAGAGCTGAAAATTGAACCAGATGTAATTCATACAGCCAAGAACATGTGGGTAAAATTTGGTGTACATTGGAGTTACGAGGCAAAAGTTATAAGCACTCCAAAAGGGAAGTTGGGCATGTTTTGACTACTGTAAAAAAAAGGTGATAGTCCATACAAATTCCAACCACCTGTCACTATGAAGGAAGGCATGGAATTTGTCAATTAAATATGTAGGAAACACTTGGAAACAGATGAGGGAGGCTAGGAGTGACTCTTTCTCCACTTGCCAACACTTCCACGTGATCCAAATAGGAGCAACCAGTCAAAATATTGAATTGCAGGAAATCTAGAAATAGTCATACAAATTCCAGCCAACTATCAATAAATAGCATGGCTTGGAATTTGTCAATTCCAGCATGTAAAATCTATAGAATTGGTCTTCTGGGAATGAAGGAAGACTTTTTAGTCAGTCAAAACCACTTTCTTACACATCTGATGCATGGATAAGTGCAAAACTGTTACACTACCTGATATTCTGGAGCAGCTTCGAAATGAGCAGAACAGGACCAATTTTGGTCAAAACTATAAACAAAATGGTCAAAAAGGTGGCAAATGGTGAGATGAAGATGGATCTAGCTATATGAGGAGTCTTCTCACCCCTTCCAATGCATTTCTCCCAATGGATGACACACAACAAGGAAAATGGATATGTTGCAGCATAACAATTTGCTGCATTTCAGGAAGACTTCTTTAGAACAGTTGCTAAATCCCTGAAAGGCAGCAACAGAATGGATTGGCATATGTAATAGAATGTTATAAATAATAGGCTCCCATGTTGGTTGAGCCAGTAGAGAGGTAGAGGAGGTAGAGAAGTAGAGAAGTAGAGAATAAGGATAGGACTTGTGGTAAGAAAGTAGATCTATGGCAAATTGCAATTTTTAGCAGGGTTTTCCTGCAAATATTGTAATGTTGCTTGAGACTAAATAAAGTGCAGGATTTCTCATTCATATTTTGTCCCATTAAATGTCTGAGTGTTTAAGTAGTTAAGAGAGAGTTTTTCTGCCTTCTTCTGGAACAAGGGAGCAAGGGCCACTTCCAGGTTTAGAAGAAGGCTTATTGGTGACAGGTTTTTCTGCAACTTTTGTTGCAGCAGATTAAGCAGAGACTTGTCATATTTTATTTTCTGTTCTTAACTATGTTTTAGTAAATGCAAGTCATATTTTTAGTAGTAGATGTGTGTGCATGGCAGTTGACCACCTAGCATAAGTTTTTTTCCTGTTTTCATCAGTTATTTCCAGCATTTTGATATTCTCCATTGTGTGATTAATTAGTTGAGTGTGCATTTCAATTCTGCAATTCTTTTCATTTCTGTTATTTCCATTCTGCTAGTGCCATTAGAATTAAATTTCTGCAAAGTTGTTATTTCTGTCATTTTCATTTTGCAAAGCGTAAATAGGTTTTATTCCTATTATTTTAGATTTTGCAAGGGTAATTAGTTTTAGTTTTCTGCAACCTTTCCATTTTTGCACTTCTTCTTTAGCAAATGTAATTAATATTCTAATTCAGTTCATAAGACTAGTGGTGACACCAAAAACCCCCAAAACTGACTTGTCTCATCAATAAAGCCTATTTTTTTGAATGAGCTGATTTTCAAGCTGCCTATATCTCCTTTCGTATATAGCCTTGGACACCGCCCTGGATTGACAATTATAATGATTAAATGGTGTGATTGATGACACTCATCACTATCCCTCTTCTCTTATAGTCTATTCTTATTTTCTCAAAAAATTTCCCACTCCTCCCCACCTCTATCCCCATTTCTCTCAAGTTCCTCCTACCTCTCTTTTGCACCACTACCTCCTCCTTAACCTACTATCTCTATGAGCTCAATATCATCAAAGACCTCCTCATCCTCAGACTCCCTTGTGTAATCCTACATCACTCTTGATGATCCTACATCCCTATTTACCTATTGATTAAGTCATCATCGTAAGGGCTCATACACCTCCTTTACCTCCTCTACCTTTCTATCGTCCCCTACTGCATCCTTGACTATAGCCTCCTTTTTCACCCTCTTGGGATCCCATCGATATGTCACCCACTAGGAATTGAAATCAAGGATCATCTTGGCATCATCCAAATCAACTACCTTGATCACCTCATCTTATTCCTTACCCACTAGCTCTACCCTTGACCATGCTAAGGTGGTCTCATCCTCTCATCTCCTATAAATGATATACAATTTTGGTACTTCTTGCCTCAACTCGAACTACCTCTACACTCAAGAGACCTGGAAGAATTTGTATGTTATCCCATGCTACCCTATCACACACATAGCCCATCACACCTAACCCAAGTGGACACCATCCTTTTTCAATGTCATTCCTCCTCTCCATGGCCTCCATATCACCTGCTCAGGCCTTAGCTTGATCCACACTTTTCAATAATACTCTCCATCCCTCTTGTATGATTGAATTTATGGTGCCTCCCTATCATTTTTCCACCTCAATATATAAGGGTGATTTGCCTTCGTATCCTCACATGGTAGCCCCACTAGATGACATACATTGAAGTATTCTCATCCCTAGACCTGTAATATAAAATTGTATTCCAAACCCACCATCCTCTATCATCACACCTCATAAAACTCCTCATAAGTATATTCTAGTAACACAGGTACCATGCATATATATTTTGTGTCTCCACTAGATCCATCACCAACCCCAATAGGTTCTATGGGAATCGTACACCTAAAAAATCTAGTAGTATCACATTCAAAATCAGAAACATTAGAACTATGTATCATGAAATTAAATCTATTCTAATGGTACTATAAGAGGTATTGTACCCCATCGCTACCCCTATCCACCAAACTCCTAATCATCACCATACACCCAGGGTATCACATCCTTCTTTGTTGCTACATAGATAAGAAGACCCTCTATCGAAAGCTAAAAAATATGATACACATCCTCAAGTGTCACCATCATCTCCCCTGTAAGGAGGTGGAATGTCCCCCTATTTGGAAAAGCTAAAAAATATGATACACATCCTCAAGTGTCACCATCATCTCCCCTGTAAGGAGGTGGAATGTCCCCTATTTGGATCACATTGCTCTATTAGGGCTAATAGATATATCTTATCTACATATACAAGATCTATACATGTCACCCTCTCTAGACCTATATCCTATAACCATTCCCAATCCACCTTTGTCAATTTCCTCCTCGTATTTGAGAACATCTTGCTAAATATATGCCATAGTTGTAATAACCTCAATGCAATCACTGCCACACCATCATTAATTCACATTTTATCATTTCATAAATAAACAATCAAATAATAAAAAAATCAAAAAACAAAAGAAACAAATTACCCATTTCATCATTTTCAAAATTCAAATTTCAAAAACACAAAAAACAAAACTTTTTTTGCCCATTGCATCATTTTCAAATTTCAAATTTCAAAAAAACAAAAAAAATCAACCTCCAAATCATTTCATCATTTTCAAAGTTCTAATTTGACAAACACAAAAGAAAAAAAAAATTGACCATTTTAGCACTTCATCCTCTGCCCCCATCCTCCATTCAACCCACCACTTTACAACACAATACCCACAAAAAAATAAAATACACAACAAATTGCAATCCCATTTCCCAATCACACATTCACCTACAACATAAATTACTGACTAGCTAAGGGCCATAAGCTACTCACCTTCTCTACAAACTCTTCAAATCCCATCGTTGCACTTTCTCCTACAATCTCATCCACCAATCACTTATTCTTTCTCCTCCTTCTTACTTGCCAAGTGTAGCACCCTAAAATTGGCGCAGTAAAATTATAAAATTTACATTCACCTTAGTAAATAATTTTAAAATCAAATTTAACCTCCCAAACCGCCCGTTAACCGCCGGGAAATCCGTTTCCCCTTTTTCTGCGCCAATTTTAGAGGTTGTTTTGACCGTTTGACGATATCGTCGCCGATCAGACGATATCGCCCAGATTTGACGATTTCGTCTGGACTAGGACGTCCGGACGATCTTGTCGCAAAACTGAATTTGCATAGTTGGAATCTGTTCCAACGGGTCTCCAATCCGGGCGAAGCGTGTCCGCGCCGTTGGGACCCTCCCCGTTGGAGATCTCCCAAATTGGGATGATCTCCAACCTCCTACCTACTCCCCCTAAGCCTATTTAATCTCTAGGATTTTCCCTCCCCAACCCCTCGGCTGAAATTTTCTGCAAAGTGATTCCCTCTACATTAGAACATCCTAATCTTGCATTTGCACTAGTTCCATATCGATTTTATTGTAGGTACATCATTGTTTTTCTACCGGAGCCAGCATCCATCGTCGCCGACGAACCTCGTTCGGATCGGAGGCGATCCCGTCAAATGCGAGACGATTTCGTATCGATGCGAGACGATCTCGACTCGCAGCCCACATCGAGGCAATCGGTGCTTGGAGTTTGCTTTTCTCAACTCTTTTTCTCGTCATTTTATTCTGCAAATTAGATTATTTATTCAGTTTTTATGTTATTTTGCATTTGGAGTTCACCCATTTAGCTTAGATTGCATGCTAAGTTCATGATCTGTTATTAAAGTACAGTAATTGGCTTTAAATTCTGTTCTTAAATATTGTTCAAGTATTCATATTGCTATTTGGTGTAATTTGCCTCTGTTAGCATAATAGAATTTCTTGTATTTTGCATCTATTTTCTGTCTTGCAGGTCTCTGGCGAATTCGTCTGACGAATTCGTCAGATCTCGGACGAATCTATCAGTCTCAGATGATTCTATCAGATTACAGACGATTCTGTCAGATTACAGGCGATCCAGACTGCTTCAAACGTCAGAATCTTCTTCAGACATCCGGATCAGGTATTCTTCATTTTCATTCTGTAAAATTCTCTATTTTTTGCTTTCAAATCTGTTTGCTGTATTCATGAAAGTTGCATTTTCATGTAGTTTAATTTAGATTCATTCGGCCAAACCTAGGATATGAATGCTTAAGGTTAAAATGAACTCATCTAAACACATTCCAAAACCTAGGCGTGGAAACTGCCGTTAAATGTTTCCTGGTGAACCCACCATCCGTCGAAAAATCATCAAAATACACCTCCCTTGAGAGGCGGGACCTTCGCAAAGTCCTCTCAGTCCGAGGTATCGCGACATCCTTTTCCCATCCTCCTTTCGGGCGCGGATCCTATAGCCTGAAGGTAGGGATGCGAAAAATTTGGAGCGATACATTTTGGTGAACCCGACGTGAATGCATCATAACCTTTTGAAAACAAAAACAAAAAAAAAAAAATATATATATGTATACAAGAAAAACAAAAACAAAATCATCATTTCAAGTTTATATGTTTTAGATTCAATTCTAAATAGTAGATGCTAAATATTACTTTTAGAAGTACTAAAGAAACCATGAGTTTTTACTCAAATCAATATGAGTCCATCAGTAATGTTGGAAGAATTCAGCTAAATACATTTGTTGATTATGACCAACCTCATCCCTATTCAACACCACCTCCATCACACTCTTCTTATTTTTCATCCATAACCCAACAAAACAATCCCTTTGCCAATCCTCTTCATAACGATATTATCTATTCTCCCATATATCCATATTATGTCTATCAACCCACATATAATCCTCCACCACCTTTTCAATACTCTTCTTTCAATACAACACATCCATTTCAACAAGAAAATACTTATTCTTCCAATTCTACCATGCACTCACCTCATACATCGCAATCTTCCTATCATCATTCTACCCATAATAAAGAAAGTAGAGGTGAGAAACCATTAGGTCCTTTTATGACGAAATTCCTAAGGCATTTATCAAAAACCTCTCAAAAACCTTCATCACGTAAATTTACTAAGCTCAATCAACCAATGGATATAATTCTCAAGTATTTACTTGACACAAATAAGATTGAACTCCCTTCCATAAGACAACCTCGATACCACAATAGATTGGTTTAAACCTCGAGCTACATTGTGAATATCATAGAGTAGATGGACATATGACACAAAATTGTAAAGATTTAAGATGTGCAATTCAAGATTTGATTGATAAGGGTCTTTTTAATATAAAGGAATTACAATCTACAACTCGATTATAAATCTCCAAGTAAACAATCAAACTCCTACACAACAAATACCAATAATCAATCAAGACATGGGGATCTCCCAAGAACCCCTATTCAATTATCAACAACAAGAAACCAATCAAATATTGCATGTTAATGTGTCCCATCATGATGATATTATTAATATTGTAACAAAAACTACAAATGAGCAACCTCAAGTTCAATCAACTCAATCTGATATTCAAGATATGGATTCCTCATTTGACCAACCTTCAAAACTATCTTTGGCTCTAGAGAATGATCCAAAATGGAATGTAAGCATAGAAAGCTCATCTTTAGAATCAAAATCTCAATCTGAAATCCACTTTGATAACCAACAACAAGTGATTAATCCTCAAGCAAAGATATCCCTTTTAGAAGTATTACAAATTTCTCATAAGGAAATTTTGTTCAAAATACCTAGCCAACAATTTGTTCCTCATCATATTTTCTCTAAGAACATAATTAATGGTGTAAACCCTCTTGAGGTTAACCATATTTCATTCTATGATGAGGATATTCCTTCCTCTACTCCACAAGAAGACTCCTATCTTTACATTATCGGATCTAGTAAAGAAACACTTGTTAGAACTATCATGGTAGATAATGACTCCTCTCTTAATTTATGCACTTATCAATTATTCCAAAAACTCAAATCAAAGGAAGAAGATCTTAATGAATCAAATGTTATTATAAAATCTTTTAACAATGAAATTCAAGAAGCTCAAGGTACTATAATTCTTCCCCTTAATATTGGATCCAAGATCCTGGATACTTTATTCTATGTAGGATATTGTCCTTCACCTTACAACCTACTTCTCCGGAGTCCTTGGATTCATACGATGAGGGTTGTCCCTTCCACTCTTCACCAATGTTTGAAGTTTGAACTTGCAAATAAAATTGTTACCATACATGGTGACCCAACACCATTTGAAGAATATTTAACGATTGAAACATCAAGTTCTATACATTCTCTATTGTCACAATTATCTTCTATCCATCACTTTTCTTCATCCATATATGATCATCCTTGTTTACCAAATAACACCCATGCATATCTTTCACATATACTTTCTCCATCTTATCAAGACTTGGAATATAGTGATAAGAATGAAGAACTTTCTTATCCTTCTGACATTTTATTTTGTAACATGATCAATTTTCCACATATAAAAGTCAAATCTTTTTCTACATTATTCTACATTATAACAAAGCTTTTGTTATCACTACCTTTTATTCATCACCTTCTATTCTTACCTTCACCTCAACCAGATTATCCTTCAAAACCTCCTTTGATTTTGAAGCAACCTTAGACATGCTATACTCAAATAAACCTTGTATAGTGTATATAGATCATCTTGTATATACCACCAATTTCAATTCATAAATTAAAATCAAAATACAAAAAAAATCAAAATCCTCAAAATCTTCAAAAAAAATACAAATGCAACTAAGGACCTTAAAGGTAAATTTGAGCCCAACTGGCTTGGACCATACATTATTACTGCTAAATTTGAATCAGGAGCATATAAATTATCTACCTTAGATGGTAAAGAACTTAAAGAACCCATGAATATTTTGCATCTTAAACGTTACTATGCATAAACTTGGTCATTTCATCCATGTATATATTTGTTCAAAATTACTATCTTGTATTTCTTTCAATTTATAAAAATCCAAAAACACCAAAAACATTCATAAATCTCCAAAAATCTTCAAAAACTATCTATTGCATTTATTTAAAGCACTTGTTAAATTTTTTGCTCAAAAACAAAAATCAAAATAATGATAAAAACAACTATATGCTTGACTCTTTCGAAACCAAAACAATATACGGAAGAAAGAGAGAGTCAACATTCTCAAAACTTCTCAAAAATCATTTATATTATATTTTCTTACAATTATTGCAGTTATATGTTTCAACTTATTTTGGATAAAATTAGCATTTATTTTGAATCCCTCACTTGCACACTCACAAAACAATAAATATCTTGATTTTATCTGGCATGATTACTAATCTCTCTTATATCAAAGTTCACAAAATTTCAATTAAATAAAGTTTGAGCATAGAGAATTGATCTTGTTATTTACTTAAACCAAGCACATCTTTTCACAATAAAATGATTATATTTGTAATTTCCATGTTTTGCTACATAGTAGAACTGATTTCTTGAGTGAAAAGTTTCCCCTGCTATCCTATCATGCACATGGTCTAGAATCTTTGAGAATTGGCAAAAGGACAAGCTCACCCCTACCCGGAATAAAAATCCCTTGCTCTACAGCTAATCCGAGCAAGTATCCCTAGCAAAGAAAAAGAGAAGAAAAATTCAAGAAAGAAGAGAAAAGAAAAATGTTATTTCAGCAATGTTCCAAGTATTATCAAGCAAAAGAAATACAAAAAGAAAAATAAGCAAAGTTCAAAAGAAAGCAAGAAAGCAATAAAATCCCTTTCCCTACCCTTTGAAAAGAAAAGAAGGGTTGATGAGCTTGAATCCCTGGAATTCTCAATTATTCGAAAATTGTGAGGTAAGCCCCATAACAGGTGGTTTGTGCCCAACCCGCTTGGCCTTGGGTAACTCCTAGCGTGGCGATATGTCCGTCACATTAGCGACCTTCTTTTGTACAGACCTATGTCTCGCTTATGGATTAGCTAGCTCTTGATAATCCGACCTACATAGTAGTCTAATATGGTTATATGCATCTACATCATGGTTAATGAACACTTATTTGGTTTCTTCAAATCACTTGTATCATAGTATCTTGCTCAAAACTCGTAAATGAACAATGCAATTGCACACACATTTGTATTTGAGAGATTTTGTCTATCATTATGATAAATCAAGATCGGAAATGAATGCACATATGCACATGGGATTCCTTATAAATCTAACTTTTGTCTTCAAAATACTTTGAAATATTATTTTTTGCAACTTGTTTGGAATAAATCAAGTACAATTATTTTTCACAAAGACAACTATAGAATTAGAAAAATCAAAAATTTCTTCCAAATTACACAAATCAAATCATATATATCTGGTTGACTTTCGCGACGATGGTATAGTTTCAAAACCAAAATTGGAATTTTATGCCTAGCGCAAGTCCTCATTTTCATATTTTCTCTGTTCATCAAAAAATCAACCATGCAATAAAACTATTTTTCTTGGATTTTCGCGATGATGGTATAAGTCTATACCTACATATTCTATGCCTAGCGCAAACCATTGTAACAATTTTTATTCCCCATTTTATCAAAAATCATAAAAACCATATGACTTCATTTTACACAAATTATGCTTTTCAAAAGCAAACCCATTTTTTCACTATTTTTATGTCATTATGTCAACCTTCAACTTTGCAATGATGGTATAATTCCTAAGGAATTATTCACAAATTTTATCACACTTAGGAATTTATGCCTAGCAAAAATCATTTTAAAAATATTTCATGCATAATATTTTTCATGAAAATCTGAAAACAAACCATCATCATCATCATCATCATTTGCACTATCACACCAAAGTCTTAAGACAGTCTCTTAAGCACTCTTTTACTTTTCACAATATTTCTATAAATGGGATTAGCTTGACGACCGAGTGAGCGGCGACTCCATGAAATGGTCTATAATAGCGACAATGTCCTTTGAAATTATTGTTAAAAGTCCCCTTTTATTTTTATCAAATTATTGCATCACAAACAACCACTTTGTTACATCAGATTATTTCATTTAAAATGTTATAGCATGACATTCAAATTATAATATTTCCAACGACATAATTACATCCAATTATCAAATCAATCAATCAAACATAAAAGCATCATAAACAAAATACATAACACAATACAAGTCATATGATCAAAAATATATCATATATATATATCAAAAAAATATATACATCATATCCACCATTTTTGCTTCCAGAGCTCTAAAACCAAAAAATGAACAGTAAAAATGAATTAGGGTTTTACCCTATTTTTCTTAATTTTATTCAACAATAATTTTTTGCTTTTTCGTGTTTTTACCTCAAACGTTCGATTTGGGTAAAAACACGGAGGGGGCACCATAGTAAGCTGTCGTACGATTCGACCAAGAATCGTCGCCTAAAAATGGGTATAATTTTTTGCTTTCTCGTAGATCGAGAAGAACTCATCTTTAACGCATTTTCTTCGGAAAATTCGCTAAAGAGGGGGCAAAATGTAGCACCCTAAAATTGGCGCAATAAAATTATAAAATTTACATTCACCTTAGTAAATAATTTTAAAATCAAATTTAACCTCCCAAACCGCCCGTTAACCGTCGGGAAATCCGTTTCCCCTTTTTCGTGCCAATTTTAGAGGTTGTTTTGACCGTTTGACGATATCGTCGCCGATCGGACGATATCGCCCTGCATTTGACGATTTCGTCCGGACTAGGACGTCCGGACGATCTTGTCGCAAAACTGAATTTGCATAGTTGGAATCTGTTCCAACGGGTCTCCAATCCGGGCGTAAGCGTGTCCGCGCCGTTGGGACCCTCCCCGTTGGAGATCTCCCAAATTGGGATGATCTCCAACCTCCTACCTACTCCCCCTAAGCCTATTTAATCTCTAGGATTTTCCCTCCCCAACCCCTGGCTGAAATTTTCTGCAAAGTGATTCCCTCTACATTAGAACATCCTAATCTTGCATTTGCACTAGTTCCACATCGATTTTATTGTAGGTACATCATTGTTTTTCAGCCGGAGCCAGCACCCATCGTCGTCGACGAACCTGTTCAGATCGGAGGCGATCCCGTCAAATGCGAGACGATTTCGTACTGATGCGAGACGATCTCGACTGCAGTCCACATCGAGGCAATCAGTGCCTGGAGTTTGCTTTTCTCAACTCTGTTTCTGTCATTTTATTCTGCAAATTAGATTATTTATTCAGTTTTTATGTTATTTTGCATTTGGAGTTCACCCATTTAGCTTAGATTGCATGCTAAGATCATGATCTTGCCATTAAAGTACAATAATTCGCTTGAATTTCTGTTCTTAAATATTGTTCAAGTATTCATATTGCTATTTGGTGTAATTTGCCTCTGTTAGCACAATAGAATTTCTTGTATTTTGCATCTATTTTCTGTCTTGCAGGTCTCTGACGAATTCGTCCGACGAATTCGTCAGATCTCGGACGAATCTGTCAGTCTCGGACGATTCTGTCGGATTGCAGACGATTCTCGTCGGATTACAGAGCGATCCAGACCGCTTCAAACGTCGAATCTTCTGCAGACATCCGGATCGGTATTCTTCATTTTCATTCTGTAAAATTCTCTATTTTTTGCTTTCAAATCTGTTTGTTGTATTCATGAAAGTTGCATTTTCATGTAGTTTAATTTAGATTCATTCGGCCAAACCTAGGATATGAATGCTTAAGGTTAAAACGAACTCATCAAACACATTCCAAAACCTAGGCGTGGAAACTGCCGCTAAATGTTTCCTGGTGAACCCACCATCCGTCGAAAAATCACCAAAATACACCTCCCTTGAGAGGCGGGACCTTCGCAAAGTCCTCTCAGTCCGAGGTATCGCGACATCCTTTTCCCATCCTCCTTCCGGGCGCGGATCCTATAGCCTGAAGGTAGGGATGCAAAAAATTTGGAGCGATACACCAAGCACAATTGTACAATGAACCCCAAATGCCCTATTTATAGCTGAAGTGTTGGTGAGTAGCCTAGTAGGTCACCAACTTCTCTAGGTGGTCACCAAGGTGCAAAAATACCACTAAGGACGATAAAAAGGCATAGGCAACTGCCAAGGGTGGTCAAGAAATTGCACCTTATGGTTAGGAAGGTGCTACAATATCATATTATTCCAAATTTTACCACATGCCATCCAAAATTGGTCTTTCACACCTTCAAAATCCTCCTTTTCCTTTTGCATGCCATCATTAAACACCCTTTTCATTCATCTTTGGTTAATTGGCTTATGGTTGCCATCTCTTTTCCACCCACTCATCTCTTGAGGGGGTAGATAATATTCACAAAACTCTGTCCCAAAACAAGCCCAATACCTAAACACCTAATCCTGGAGTTACACATGTCCAAGAATATTTTCCTGAAGCTATCATTAACCCTTTATACTAGGGCAAATAACAAAACTTCTTTCCTTCAATCAAAACTCTAATTCAACCAATTTGGTACATACCATGCCAATGTTTGTAAGTATTTACATGTCTATGCTACAACCGAGGTGGCAAACATAAGATCACTTACAATCAATTGGAGCATCGTAAGAACACCTACCTTTGGCTAGTTAGCCTACCATATCAAATGATCTCATCAATCTGTAGAAGGTAAAGATTCA
This sequence comes from Wollemia nobilis, assembly GCA_028583015.1. Taxonomy (NCBI): domain Eukaryota; kingdom Viridiplantae; phylum Streptophyta; class Pinopsida; order Araucariales; family Araucariaceae; genus Wollemia; species Wollemia nobilis. The sequence continues at coordinate 12,889,876 of JAQPPZ010017222.1, forward strand.
AAGGCATTTATTTAGTCCATAACTGGGACATCATACATTGTCCTTGATTTGAGGTAATCCTACGTCATTCTCCTCAAACCAAAATCCATTCTCATTGCTTGCAAACCATTATCATTTATTCATCATCATCCATAATCAATCCAACAACTAGTGTCATATATTTTTGCACCATATTGTGTTTACACACAACACGGTACAAGGAGGGGCATCTATAGACGCCCAAAATGTGTTAATTTTGTTTAATTGTGCAAAATCCTCTAAATCTACCAAAAGCCCCAAATTCTTTCAATTCTCCTAATTCCCCCTCAAATTCATTTAATTCCTTCCATTTCTCCTATTCCCTCTATAGTTTCCTCAAAATATTTTAATTTTTCCAATCTTTCATGTAAATCTCGAAAAACCCATATTAATAATAATAAAGAATAATAATAAATAAAACCCACCTTCTTGCACAATAAAAATTTATAAAAATACATAAAATAATAATAAATTCCCTAGCCCCTCTCTACAACTCTAATGACATCCCATCCTCGCTTGCCACATGTCCACACACCACTCCACCACTTCACTTGCCACATCTTCCACATGTGGACACATCACTATGACACCACTCCCCCACTTCACTTGCCACATCTCTAGATCACAACTATCCTAATTGGACCACTCCACCACTTCACTTGCCACATCTCCCCCTAACTAGAACACTTCATACTCTCCCTCCCACCTACCTTTACCACTTGGTTTCCTTAGCTTGCCAAGTCATCTCTCCCACCAACCATCCATAAGATCTATAAATAATCCCTCTTCTTCCATCATTTAGAAAAATACACGAAAACCATACCAAAACTCTGCTAAAATTTCATTAGATTCCTTTGTGAATGTCTGCACATACAAGTGTGAAGTACCCCCTTTGGAAATCTCAAGGTCATCTCAACAATGGAGTCTCTTTGGAATGTTCACTAATCTTTATTTTGTAGTTGTTCGCACATTGGACGACCTGACAGCACAAGACTTACACCAGGAGCTTAATACACTTCTAGATAGGCCCACACGTGACCTCAAATCCCTTGCAACAACACAAATCCAATCGCCCCTTGCAACCACATAGAGCCAATCACCCATTATGACCAAATAGAGCCAATCGTCCCCTGCGATTGGGACCAAAAGACAAACAAATATCCATAAGCATCAATAATAATGTAAGAAGGTAAGACAAGCATCTTGGCATGATTTTGAAACCTGTTACAATATTTTTAGCATTTGTGCAAAACCCTTTTCATGAATCCATGCCTCATCTCAAGAGGCCCCATAGATGCTATTAACGATTTGTTGTGGACTTGTGTGAAGGCGTTTGGAGCGGCATGAGGCCTAGGGTTGTCAAGCGACAAAGCTGCAAAATCCGTCTGATAATTTTGAGTGTGATCGAGGAGATACTTTGTGGTACCATTGAAACTCTTTTGAAAAGAAAATCCTCCATCTCAAGAGGTCTATTGTAATCTGAACGATGTTTTGTAATAAAAGATAGGGTTTTATTATTGCAATATCAAATTTCCTTCTTGTCTAATTTGTTTATTACATGATTAAGATGTAATTTCTCGACTCACAAACACTGTGTCTGCATGCACTAGTCTATCCTTATACACTATGTGTGCTTGTTTGTATTTTCCTGTGAACATCAATTTTAATCGAAGTTTTATGTTTGAACAATAATCAAATAAATCTTAACAAATTAATTGAGTTATTAACACTTCTAATATATTAAAAAATCAAAAACACATTATATAAAAACCTTAAACTAACTATATTATATTAAAACTTAATTTTAAACTAATACACTAATAAAAAGCGAAAAAAAAAATATTGCAAATAAAAATTTACGTAAACCTAATTCCTAATTCAATGGATTCAAAGATACTTACCTCCACATATTATTCTCTCTTATTTTCATTATGACATCGTAGTAGAAATGTTGTGCTCTACTTTCTCTTTTCTCATATCTATACATTTGCTATAATCTCATGACAAACTTCTCTCCAGCACAACTTTCTATAATTTGCTTTCAAGTGTTTGTTAGTTTTTCTAATATTTTTCACAAATTAAAAATAAAATAAAATAATTATTTCATTAAAAAATAAATTAACGAAGAAGAATTAAAGAAAAAATATTAAAGTGGAATGAAATTCTAACGTAAAAATATATTACTGAAACTAAATTTTAATTATAAAAATATTTTATTGAAAATATGAGACTCAATTATTCCATACAAGTTTTAATTTGTGGTGATTTTGGGACAAACAGCTCACAATACACCAACACTTAAATTTAAAAAATTAAGTAACTAAGGTATTGAACTTCTTATATACATCTACAATGAAAATTGAACTTAATCTCACCACCCATCCATAATACAAGTATATAAATAACTTAACAGCATTTTCCTATACCTGCTTACATCAGAAGAATATTGTGTTGCCCTCACCATCGACTTCTCGCTCAAATTAGATGACGCTCGTGATGGATTCATCTTAAGTCCTATAGTCCTTTACCCCTCTATCTCTATCATGTGTATATATAGAGAGAGGGCAATGTGAACTTGCTTCACAGGTAAGATAGGATTCTATTTCATCCAACTTGATTCATAGGGATAAGCGATCGTTCCCTTCTGTTTAAAGAGTTGGGATAGAAATATCGTTAGTCATGCGTTGGGGCATTTTGAAGGAATAACATAGCTTTGAAAATATCAGCATTATTCCAAGCAACATTACCGGGGAATCTCCTTTATATCTCTCCGGAACTAATTCCTCGACGAATGGTCTGCATTGGCGATGCTCCATAACTATGTTTAAGCTGACCTAACTATAAGATTTAATGACTAGAATATATGTGGAACATACAAAATAGATTATGAAGAACAATAACTTTCCACAAACATCATTATAAATATAAAGTTATTTGCCTTAAAGGAAGTCCACGAAGGTATTCAAAAGCGAAGAATAAGGCTTGTGACATGAATGGACTACAACTAGAATATATAATATAGAGAGTTTAAGACATAACATTATACATTAAAAGGACAAAAGGACAAGCAAGTTTTAGACCAAAACTTTGAGACATATTATTGAAAAAACTTGGAATGAAAATGGAGAAGCTTATTTTTGTTTTATGGACTTCAAGAAAGCTTTTGACAAAGTGCCTAGAAGTAAACTATGGACTAAAATAAAAGACTTAAGCATACTAGCAAAACATAGAGCAATAATGCATAGCCTCTATGAGGAGGTCTTAAATAAAAGTTTTTCAGAAGGTTTTAGAAGTAACAGAGGGGTTAAACAAGGATGCTCATTATCCTCTATCTTATTTGGTTTATGTATTGATAAATTAGAAGAGTCGCCAAATTTGAATGGAGGGGACAATGCTTATATAGAAATATATGTGAGGCTTCCTTTGTATACAAATATCTCATTTTGATTGCAAGATTAGTATAGGGTTTGAGAGAGCATTTAAAGTCCATAGAGCACTTTTGTAAGGAGGTAAGCATGAAAGTAAATACCAATAAAAATAAGATCATAATCTTCTCAAATGCTTCCATAAAAAAACATAATTTTCCTTTCAAATGATTAATTGCTTAAACTTGAAGTAATATTGTTGAAAAATCCATTAGATAGTTACAATATTTCTAGAAAATAAAGATGATAAAAATAAAATATAAATTATAATGGACCAAGGATGGTGATAAGAGGATCCACTTCTTCTTCCTTTAGTTATGTCATAAAAAAAATTAAAGGAAGCACTTTGTTTTTTGAAAAAATTGATATCTTTCCTAGGATACGATAGAAGAATTCTTTTTTTTTTAACTACCTATTTCAACACTAGGATGATCACAATGCTCAAACAGTAAGATTGTGCTAGTTGTATCCAAATGATGTGTGCCTTCCAATATGTATATGAATGACAATAATGGGATTTGATATTTGATTTATAATTTGATGAACTAGAAATTAGACTTTTTGATATGAAAGTTGTGGAGAACCTTGGAATTGATGCCCTAGTTGTTAATGTTATGAGACCTTGTGTAAATATTTCAATTTATACTTGTTCAACCTTTATAAAGAAGTAAACAAGTTAGGTTCTAAATACCATAGATTCATGGGATCCTTAAACCCATATTAAAAGCCAATAAATATGATATAATTGCTAGATGAAGTCAATTACACTACTTAATGTAACATATAAAATCATTGCAAAGGCATTAGCCAATAGGTTTAAGGTTATCACAATGACTATTGTTGGAGTCAAACAACCAAAATTCATCAAAGGTTACCTTATCCTTGATAATCTCATCTTTGCTTAAAAACATCATAATAGAATCAAGATTCCTTGTATGATTTCATAATCAAACTATCTAGACAAATCTTATAACAAACTCAAACAAAGATTCACCTTCAACATGTTAGGGTGGCTTAGTTCTATTCATTGACCTATCTATCAATTTAGCCTCCTCTTTCAAGAAGCTTTTACAAAAATTATGGTAAATCACTCTCTAAAATATTCTAACTCCATTACTTTATCAAATAAGCATGTCCTCTAGTTCCCTTCCTTTATGTACTCATAACTAATGCACATTTTACATGTTTAAACTACCACATTCTAAAAAATTAGTAAATGCTTCTACTAGATAACTCCATTATAATTTATTTTTAGATCATATATTATACTACCATGTCTATTTTTAATGACCAAATTAGCCTCAATAATAATGTAGAAATATTGTGCATCTTTTATGAAGCCTTTGGATCTATTTTTTGTGAAACATATTAAATTTATGCTTGTGCATAATATAGATACGATCTCATCGGACTGAACGCTTGTCCCTTTCCTAGTGCTTTCAGCGACGTAAAAGGTTTAAAATGATTGTGGCATGGTGGTTATAGGGGCGGACTGCATGAATATCTGTGTGGCGGCTTTTGGGGCGGACAACGTAGAATACTGTGGTGGCCATAAAAAGTTGGACAGCCTGTCCGGATTCGTGGCGGCTACCGATTCCACCATGTAAATTCAAAAAAATAATAATAATAAATAATATAGATACGATGATACAAATTCTCTTGAATGAAAATGAATCAACCATAGGCATATTTTTTAATTTTTGGCCATCCCATTTGCAAATACACTATCTCTATTAGATATATGGATTTGGGTTCTAAATCAACTACAACTTAAGATTAATAGCAGGATAATCATATCCACTAAAAGTATAATATGTGTGATAAATAAAATATTCTTAGCATTGTACCTATCATTCCTTGTATTGGTTCCCAACTAAATCCAACTACAATAAATTAATGTTTATTTTGAAAGAATTAGTCTAGTTTGAGTCTTGTGGGTTAAAATGTATGAATGTTATTTCTCAATGACATTAAATTTTGTCAATTTACAAGTTTGGATTGAATATAGTTAATATTTTAATCCAAGGAAAATGATTAGCTATAAAATGGATCTATAGGGGTATCTTAGGTAAGTAAAAGTGGAAAACCCTCATTTTTATAATGGATTAAGAATGATTATAGTTAGGCTATGTGGAGTCTCATCCAATTGTAGAATAAGGCTTGTGACATGAATGGACTATAACTTGGACTACAACTAGAACACCTAATATAGAGAGTTTAAGACATAACACTATACATCAAAAGAATATTAAACAACATCATTTAGCATGACTTTCCAAGGGATTGGACAACAAGTTTAAAAACATCTCTCTTCCATATGTAGATAATCCTTCAAATTATGGAACCATTATTGTCAATCCCCTATTTGTAAAATTCTTTGAAATGATGATTAAGAGTAGAGATAGCAAGTGGATAGAAGAAAAATGAATGAGGGCAAAAGGACAAGCATGTTTTAGACCAAAAATTTAAGACATATCATGGAAAATACTTGGAATGAAAATGGAGAAGCCTATTTTTGTTTTATGGACTTAAATAAAGCTTTTGACACAATGCCTAGAAGTAAACTATGGACTAAAATAAAAGACTTAAGAATACTAGTAAAGCATAGAGCAATAATGCATAGCCTCTATGAGGAGGTCTTAGATAAAGGTTTTTTTAGAAGGTTTTAGAAGTAATAGAGGGGTTAAACAAGGATGCCCATTATCCTCTATCTTATTTGGTTTATATATTGATAAATTAGAAGAGTCACCAAATTTGAATGGAGGGGACAATGCTTATATAGAAATATATGTGAGGCTTCCTTTGTATGCAAATATCTCAATTTGATTGCAAGATTAGTATAGGGTTTGAGAGAGCATTTAAAGTCCATAGAGCACTTTTGTAAGGAGGTAAGCATGCAAGTAAATACCAACAAAAATAAGATCATGATCTTCTCAAATGCTCCCATAAGAAAACATAATTTTCCTTTCAAATGATTAATTCTTAAAATTGAAGTAATATTGTTGAAAAATCCATTAGATAGTTACAATATTTCTAGAAATTAAAGATGATAAAAATCAAATATAAATTATAATGGACCAAGGATGGTGATAAGATGATCAACTTCTTCTTCCTTTAGTTATGTTATAAAAAAATTAAAAGAAACACCTTGTTTTTCGAAAAGATTGATATCTTTCCTAGGATACGATAGAAGAATTCTTATATTTTTTTAACCACCTATTTCAACACTAGGATTATCACAATGCTCAAATAGTAAGATTGTGCTAGTTGTATCCAAATTATGTGTTCCTTCCAATATGTATATGAATGACAATAATGGGATTTGATATTTGATTTATAATTTGATGAACTAGAAATTAGACTTTTTGATATGAAAGTTGTGGAGAACCTTGGAATTGATGCCCTAGTTGTTAATGTTATGAGACCTTGTGTAAATATTTCAATTTATACTTGTTCAACCTTTATAAAGAAGTAAACATGTTAGGTTCTAAATACCATAGATTCATGGGATCATTAAACCCATATTAAAAGCCAATAAATATGATATAATTGCTAGATGAAGTCAATTACACTACTTAATGTAACATATAAAATCATTGCAAAGGCATTAGCCAATAGGTTTAAGGTTATCACAATGACTATTGTTGGAGTCAAAAAACCAAAATTCATCAAAGGTTAACTTATCCTTGATAATCTCATCTTTGCTTAAAAACATCATAATAGAACCAAGATTCCTTGTATGATATCATAATCAAACTATCTAGACAAATCTTATAACAAACTCAAACAAAGATTCACCTTCAACATGTTAGGGTGGCTTAGTTATATTCATTGACCTATCTATCAATTTAGCCTCCTCTTTCAAGAAGCTTTTACAAAAATTATGGTAAATCACTCTCTAAAATATTCTAACTCCATTACTTTATCAAATAAGGATGTCCTCTAGTTCCCTTCCTTTATGTACTCATAACTAATGCACATTTTACATGTTTAAACTACCACATTCTAAAAAAATTAGTAAATTCTTCTACTAGATAACTCCATTATAATTTATTTTTACATCATGTATTATACTACCATGTCTATTTTTAATGACCAAATTAGCCTCAATAATAATGTAGAAATATTGTGCATCTTTTATGAAGCCTTTGGATCTATTTTTTGTGAAACATATTAAATTTATGCTTGTGCATAATATAGATACGACGATACAGATTCACTTGAATGAAAATGAATCAACCATAGGCATATTTTTTAATTTTTGGCCATCCCATTTGCAAATACACTATCTCTATTAGATATATGGATTTGGGTTCTAAATCAACTACAACTTAAGATTAATAGTTGGATAATCATATCCACTAAAAGTATAATATGTGTGATAAATAAAATATTCTTAGCATTGTACCTATCATTCCTTGTATTGGTTCCCAACTAAATCCAACTACAATAAATTAATGTGTATTTTGAAAGAATTAGTCTAGTTTGAGTCTTGTGGGTTAAAATGTATGAATGTTATTTCTCAATGACATTAAATTTTTTCAATTTACAAGTTTGGATTGAATATAGTTAATATTTTAATCCAAGGAAAATGATTAGCTATAAAATGGATCTATAGGGGTATCTTAGGTAAGTAAAAGTGGAAAACCCTCATTTTTATAATGGATTAAGAATGATTATAGTTAGGCTATGTGGAGTCTCATCCAATTGTAGAATAAGCCTTGTGACATGAATGGACTATAACTTGGACTACAACTAGAACACCTAATATAGAGAGTTTAAGACATAACACTATACATCAAAAGGATATTAAACAACATCATTTAGCATGACTTTCCAAGGGATTGGACAACAAGTTTAAAAACATCTCTCTTCCATATGTAGATAATCCTTCAAATTATGGAACCATTATTGTCAATCCCCTATTTGTAAAATTCTTTGAAATGATGATTAAGAGTAGAGATAGCAAGTGGATAGAAGAAAAATGAATGAGGGCAAAAGGACAAGCATGTTTTAGACCAAAAATTTGAGACATATCATGGAAAATAATTGGAATGAAAATGGAGAAGCCTATTTTTGTTTTATGGACTTAAAGAAAGCTTTTGACACAATGACTAGAAGTAAACTATGGACTAAAATAAAAGACTTAAGAATACTAGCAAAGCATAGAGCAATAATTCATAGCCTCTATGAGGAGGTCTTAGATAAAGGTTTTTTAGAAGGTTTTAGAAGTAACAGAGGGGTTAAACAAGGGTGCCCATTATCCTCTATCTTATTTGGTTTATATATTGATAAATTAGAAGAGTCACCAAATTTGAATGGAGGGGACAATGCTTATATAGAAATATATGTGAGGCTTCCTTTGTATGCAAATATCTCATTTTGATTGCAAGATTAGTATAGGGTTTGAGAGAGCATTTAAAGTCCATAGAGCACTTTTGTAAGGAGGTAAGCATGCAAGTAAATACCAACAAAAATAAGATCATGATCTTCTCAAATGCTCCCATAAGAAAACATAATTTTCCTTTCAAATGATTAATTGCTTAAACTTGAAGTAATATTGTTGAAAAATCCATTAGATAGTTACAATATTTCTAGAAATTAAAGATGATAAAAATCAAATATAAATTATAATGGACCAAGGATGGTGATAAGATGATCCACTTCTTCTTCCTTTAGTTATGTTATAAAAAAATTAAAAGAAGCACCTTGTTTTTCGAAAAGATTGATATCTTTCCTAGGATACGATAGAAGAATTCTTATATTTTTTTAACCACCTATTTCAACACTAGGATGATCACAATGCTCAAATAGTAATATTGTGCTAGTTGTATCCAAATGATGTGTTCCTTCCAATATGTATATGAATGACAATAATGGGATTTGATATTTGATTTATAATTTGATGAACTAGAAATTAGACTTTTTGATATGAAAGTTGTGGAGAACCTTGGAATTGATGCCCTAGTTGTTAATGTTATGAGACCTTGTGTAAATATTTCAATTTATACTTGTTCAACCTTTATAAAGAAGTAAACAAGTTAGGTTCTAAATACCATAGATTTATGGGATCATTAAACCCATATTAAAAGCCAATAAATATGATATAATTGCTAGATGAAGTCAATTACACTACTTAATATAACATATAAAATCATTGCAAATGCATTAGCCAATAGGTTTAAGGTTATCACAATGACTATTGTTGGAGTCAAACAACCAAAATTCATCAAAGGTTACCTTATCCTTGATAATCTCATCTTTGCTTAAAAACATCATAATAGAATCAAGATTCCTTGTATGATTTCATAATCAAACTATCTAGACAAATCTTATAACAAACTCAAACAAAGATTCACCTTCAACATGTTAGGGTGGCTTAGTTCTATTCATTGACCTATCTATCAATTTAGCCTCCTCTTTCAAGAAGCTTTTACAAAAATTATGGTAAATCACTCTCTAAAATATTCTAACTCCATTTTTTTATCAAATAAGGATGTCCTCTAGTTCCCTTCCTTTATGTACTCATAACTAATGCACATTTTACATGTTGAAACTACCACATTCTAAAAAAATTAGTAAATGCTTCTACTAGATAACTCCATTATAATTTATTTTTAGATCATATATTATACTACCATGTCTATTTTTAATGACCAAATTAGCCTCAATAATAATGTAGAAATATTGTGCATCTTTTATGAAGCATTTGGATCTATTTTTTGTGAAACATATTAAATTTATGCTTGTGCATAATATAGATACGATCTCGTCGGACTGAACGCTTTTCCCTTTCCTAGTGCTTTCAGCGGCGTAAAAGGTTTAAAATGATTGTGGCATGGTGGTTATAGGGGCGGACTGCATGAATATCTGTGTGGCGGCTTTTGGGGCGGACAACGTAGAATACTGTGGTGGCGATAAAAATATGGACAGCCTGTCCGGATTCGTGGCGGCTACCGATTCCACCATGTAAATTCAAAAAAATAATAATAATAAATAATATAGATACGATGATACAGATTCTATTGAATGAAAATGAATCAACCAGAGGCATATTTTTCAATTTTTGGCCATCCCATTTGCAAATACACTATCTCTATTAGATATATGGATTTGGGTTCTAAATCAACTACAACTTAAGATTAATAGCTGGATAATCATATCCACTAAAAGTATAATATGTGTGATAAATAAAATATTCTTAGCATTGTACCTATCATTCCTTGTATTGGTTCCCAACTAAATCCAACTACAATAAATTAATGTGTATTTTGAAAGAATTAGTCTAGTTTGAGTCTTGTGGGTTAAAATGTATGAATGTTATTTCTCAATGACATTAAATTTTGTCAATTTACAAGTTTGGATTTAATATAGTTAATATTTTAATCCAAGGAAAATGATTAGCTATAAAATGGATCTATAGGGATATCTTAGGTAAGTAAAAGTGGAAAACCCTCATTTTTATAATGGGTTAAGAATGATTATAGTTAGGCTATGTGGAGTCTCATCCAATTGTAGAATAAGGCTTGTGACATGAATGGACTATAACTTGGACTACAACTAGAACACCTAATATAGAGAGTTTAAGACATAACACTACACATCAAAAGAATATTAAACAACATCATTTAGCATGACTTTCCAAGGGATTGGACAACAAGTTTAAAAACATCTCTCTTCCATATGTAGATAATCCTTCAAATTATGGAACCATTATTTCCAATCCCCTATTTGTAAAATTCTTTGAAATGATGATTAAGAGTAGAGATAGCAAGAGGATAGAAGAAAAATGAATGAGGGCAAAAGGACAAGCATGTTTTAGACCAAAAATTTAAGACATATCATGGAAAATACTTGGAATGAAAATGGAGAAGCCTATTGTTGTTTTATGGACTTCAAGAAATATTTTGACACAATGCCTAGAAGTAAACTATGGACTAGAATAAAAGACTTAAGAATACTAGTAAAGCATAGAGCAATAATGCATAGCCTCTATGAGGAGGTCTTAGATAAAGGTTTTTTAGAAGGTTTTAGAAGTAACAGAGGGGTTAAACAAGGATGCCCATTATACTTTATCTTATTTGGTTTATATATTGATAAATTAGAAGAGTCACCAAATTTGAATGGAGGGAACAATGCTTATATAGAAATATATGTGAGGCTTCCTTTGTATGCAAATATCTCATTTTGATTGCAAGATTAGTATAGGGTTTGAGAGAGCATTTAAAGTCCATAGAGCACTTTTGTAAGGAGGTAAGCATGCAAGTAAATACCAACAAAAATAAGATCATGATCTTCTCAAATGCTCCCATAAGAAAACATAATTTTCCTTTCAAATGATTAATTGCTTAAACTTGAAGTAATATTGTTGAAAAATCCATTAGATAGTTACAATATTTCTAGAAATTAAAGATGATAAAAATCAAATATAAATTATAATGGACCAAGGATGGTGATAATATGATCCACTTCTTCTTCCTTTAGTTATGTTATAAAAAAATTAAAAGAAGCACCTTGTTTTTCGAAAAGATTGATATCTTTCCTAGGATACGATAGAAGAATTCTTATATTTTTTTAACCACCTATTTCAACACTAGGATTATCACAATGCTCAAATAGTAAGATTGTGCTAGTTGTATCCAAATGATGTGTTCCTTCCAATATGTATATGAATGACAATAATGGGATTTGATATTTGATTTATAATTTGATGAACTAGAAATTAGACTTTTTCATATGAAAGTTGTGGAGAACCTTGGAATTGATGCCCTAGTTGTTAATGTTATGAGACCTTGTGCAAATATTTCAATTTATACTTGTTCAACCTTTATAAAGAAGTAAACAAGTTAGGTTCTAAATACCATAGATTCATGGGATCATTAAACCCATATTAAAAGCCAATAAATATGATATAATTGCTAGATGAAGTCAATTACACTACTTAATGTAACATATAAAATCATTGCAAAGGCATTAGCCAATAGGTTTAAGGTTATCACAATGACTATTGTTGGATTCAAACAACCAAAATTCATCAAAGGTTCTCATCTTTTCTTAAAAACATCATAATAGAATCAAGATTCCTTGTATGATTTCATAATCAAACTATCTAGACAAATCTTATAACAAACTCAAACAAAGATTCACCTTCAACATGTTAGGGTGGCTTAGTTCTATTCATTGACCTATCTATCAATTTAGCTTCCTCTTTCAAGAAGCTTTTACAAAAATTATGGTAAATCACTCTCTAAAATATTATAACTCCATTACTTTATCAAATAAGGATGTCCTCTAGTTCCCTTCCTTTATGTACTCATAACTAATGCACATTTTACATTTTTAAACTACCACATTCTAAAAAAATTAGTAAATTCTTCTACTAGATAACTCCATTATAATTTATTTTTAGATCATATATTATACTACCATGTCTATTTTTAATGACCAAATTAGCCTCAATAATAATGTAGAAATATTGTGCATCTTTTATGAAGCCTTTGGATCTATTTTTTGTGAAACATATTAAATTTATGCTTGTGCATGATATAGATACGATCTCGTCGGACTGAACGCTTGTCCCTTTCCTAGTGCTTTCAGCGACGTAAAAGGTTTAAAATGATTGTGGCATGGTGGTTATAGGGGCGGACTGCATGAATATCTATGTGGCGACTTTTGGGGCGGACAACGTAGAATACTGTGGTGGCCATAAAAAGTTGGACAGCCTGCCCATATTCGTGGCGGCTACCGATTCCACCATGTAAATTCAAAAATATAATAATAATAAATAATATAGATATGATGATACAGATTCTGTTGAATGAAAATGAATCAACCAGAGGCATATTTTTCAATTTTTGGCCATCCCATTTGCAAATACACTATCTCTATTAGATATATGGATTTGGGTTCTAAATCAACTACAACTTAAGATTAATAGTTGGATAATCATATCCACTAAAAGTATAATATGTGTGATAAATAAAATATTCTTAGCATTGTACCTATCATTCCTTGTATTGGTTCCCAACTAAATCCAACTACAATAAATTAATGTGTATTTTGAAAGAATTAGTCTAGTTTGAGTCTTGTGGGTTAAAATGTATGAATGTTATTTCTCAATGACATTAAATTTTGTCAATTTACAAGTTTGGATTGAATATAGTTAATATTTTAATCCAAGGAAAATGATTAGCTATAAAATGGATCTATAGGGGTATCTTAGGTAAGTAAAAGTGGAAAACCCTCATTTTTATAATGGGTTAAGAATGATTATAGTTAGGCTATGTGGAGTCTCATCCAATTGTAGAATAAGGCTTGTGACATGAATGGACTATAACTTGGACTACAACTAGAACACCTAATATAGAGAGTTTAAGACATAACACTATACATCAAAAGAATATTAAACAACATCATTTAGCATGACTTTCCAAGGGATTGGACAACAAGTTTAAAAACATCTCTCTTCCATATGTAGATAATCCTTCAAATTATGGAACCATTATTGTCAATCCCCTATTTGTAAAATTCTTTGAAATGATGATTAAGAGTAGAGATAGCAAGTGGATAGAAGAAAAATGAATGATGGCAAAAGGACAAGCATGTTTTAGACCAAAAATTTGAGACATATCATGGAAAATACTTGGAATGAAAATGGAGAAGCCTATTTTTGTTTTATGGACTTAAAGAAAGCTTTTGACACAATGCCTAGAAGTAAACTATGGACTAAAATAAAAGACTTAAGAATACTAGTAAAGCATAGAGCAATAATGCATAGCCTCTATAAGGAGGTCTTAGATAAAGGTTTTTTAGAAGGTTTTAGAAGTAACAGAGGGGTTAAACAAGGATGCCCATTATCCTTTATCTTATTTGGTTTATATATTGATAAATTAGAAGAGTCACCAAATTTGAATGGAGGGGACAATGCTTATATAGAAATATATGTGAGGCTTCCTTTGTATGCAAATATCTCATTTTGATTGCAAGATTAGTATAGGGTTTGAGAGAGCATTTAAAGTCCATAGAGCACTTTTGTAAGGAGGTAAGCATGCAAGTAAATACCAACAAAAATAAGATCATGATCTTCTCAAATGCTCCCATAAGAAAACATAATTTTCCTTTCAAATGATTAATTGCTTAAACTTGAAGTAATATTGTTGAAAAATCCATTAGATAGTTACAATATTTCTAGAAATTAAAGATGATAAAAATCAAATATAAATTATAATGGACCAAGGATGGTGATAAGATGATCCACTTCTTCTTCCTTTAGTTATGTTATAAAAAAATTAAAAGAAGCACCTTGTTTTTCGAAAAGATTGATATCTTTCCTAGGATACGATAGAAGAATTCTTATATTTTTTTAACCACCTATTTCAACACTAGGATGATCACAATGCTCAAATATTAAGATTGTGCTAGTTGTATCCAAATGATGTGTTCCTTCCAATATGTATATGAATGACAATAATGGGATTTGATATTTGATTTATAATTTGATGAACTAGAAATTAGACTTTTTCATATGAAAGTTGTGGAGAACCTTGGAATTGATGCCCTAGTTGTTAATGTTATGAGACCTTGTGTAAATATTTCAATTTATACTTGTTCAACCTTTATAAAGAAGTAAAAAAGTTAGGTTCTAAATACCATAGATTCATGGGATCATTAAACCCATATTAAAAGCCAATAAATATGATATAATTGCTAGATGAAGTCAATTACACTACTTAATGTAACATATAAAATCATTGCAAAGGCATTAGCCAATAGGTTTAAGGTTATCACAATGACTATTGTTGGAGTCAAACAACCAAACTTCATCAAAGGTTACCTTATCCTTGATAATCTCATCTTTGCTTAAACACATCATAATAGAATCAAGATTCCTTGTATGATATCATAATCAAACTATCTAGACAAATCTTATAACAAACTCAAACAAAGATTCACCTTCAACATGTTAGGGTGGCTTAGTTCTATTCATTGACCTATCTATCAATTTAGCCTCCTCTTTCAAGAAGCTTTTACAAAAATTATGGTAAATCACTCTCTAAAATATTCTAACTCCATTACTTTATCAAATAAGGATGTCCTCTAGTTCCCTTCCTTTATGTACTCATAACTAATGCACATTTTGAATGTTTAAACTACCACATTCTAAAAAAATTAGTAAATGCTTCTACTAGATAACTCCATTATAATTTATTTTCAGATCATATATTATACTACCATGTCTATTTTTAATGACCAAATTAGCCTCAATAATAATGTAGAAATATTGTGAATCTTTTATGAAGCCTTTGGATCTATTTTTTGTGAAACATATTAAATTTATGCTTGTGCATAATATAGATACGACGATACAGATTCACTTGAATGAAAATGAATCAACCATAGGCATATTTTTTAATTTTTGGCCATCCCATTTGCAAATACACTATCTCTATTAGATATATGGATTTGGGTTCTAAATCAACTACAACTTAAGATTAATAGCTGGATAATCATATCCACTAAAAGTATAATATGTGTGATAAATAAAATATTCTTAGCATTGTACCTATCATTCCTTGTATTGGTTCCCAACTAAATCCAACTACAATAAATTAATGTGTATTTTGAAAGAATTAGTCTAGTTTGAGTCTTGTGGGTTAAAATGTATGAATGTTATTTCTCAATGACATTAAATTTTGTCAATTTACAAGTTTGGATTGAATATAGTTAATATTTTAATCCAAGGAAAATGATTAGCTATAAAATGAATCTATAGGGGTATCTTAGGTAAGTAAAAGTGGAAAACCCTTATTTTTATAATGGATTAAGAATGATTATAGTTAGGCTATGTGGAGTCTCATCCAATTGTAGAATAAGGCTTGTGACATGAATGGACTATAACTTGGACTACAACTAGAACACCTAATATAGAGAGTTTAAGACATAACACTATACATCAAAAGAATATTAAACAACATCATTTAGCATGACTTTCCAAGGGATTGGACAACAAGTTTAAAAACATCTCTCTTCCATATGTAGATAATCCTTCAAATTATGGAACCATTATTTTCAATCCTCTATTTGTAAAATTCTTTGAAATGATGATTAAGAGTAGAGATAGCAAGTGGATAGAAGAAAAATGAATGAGGGCAAAAGGACAAGCATGTTTTAGACCAAAAATTTGAGACACATCATGGAAAATACTTGGAATGAAAATGGAGAAGCCTATTTTTGTTTTATGGACTTAAAGAAAGCTTTTGACACAATGCCTAGAAGTAAACTATGGACTAAAATAAAAGACTTAAGAATACTAGCAAAGCATAGAGCAATAATGCATAGCCTCTATGAGGAGGTCTTAGATAAAGTTTTTTTAGAAGGTTTTAGAAGTAACAGAGGGGTTAAACAAGGATGCCCATTATCCTCTATCTTATTTGGTTTATATATTGATAAATTAGAAGAGTCACCAAATTTGAATGGAGGGGACAATGCTTATATAGAAATATATGTGAGGCTTCCTTTGTATGCAAATATCTCATTTTGATTGCAAGATTAGTATAGGGTTTGAGAGAGCATTTAAATTCCATAGAGCACTTTTGTAAGGAGGTAAGCATGCAAGTAAATACCAACAAAAATAAGATCATGATCTTCTCAAATGCTCCCATAAGAAAACATAATTTTCCTTTCAAATGATTAATTGCTTAAAATTGAAGTAATATTGTTGAAAAATCCATTAGATAGTTACAATATTTCTAGAAATTAAAGATGATAAAAATCAAATATAAATTATAATGGACCAAGGATGGTGATAAGATGATCCACTTCTTCTTCCTTTAGTTATGTTATAAAAAAATTAAAAGAAGCACCTTGTTTTTCGAAAAGATTGATATCTTTCCTAGGATACGATAGAAGAATTCTTATTATTTTTTAACCACCTATTTCAACACTAGGATGATCACAATGCTCAAATAGTAAGATTGTGCTAGTTGTATCCAAATTATGTGTTCCTTCCATTATGTATATGAATGACAATAATGGGATTTGATATTTGATTTATAATTTGATGAACTAGAAATTAGACTTTTTGATATGAAAGTTGTGGAGAACCTTGGAATTGATGCCCTAGTTGTTAATGTTATGAGACCTTGTGTAAATATTTCAATTTATACTTGTTCAACCTTTATAAAGAAGTAAACAAGTTAGGTTCTAAATACCATAGATTCATGGGATCATTAAACCCATATTAAAAGCCAATAAATATGATATAATTGCTTGATGAAGTCAATTACACTACTTAATGTAACATATAAAATCATTGCAAAGGCATTAGCCAATAGGTTTAAGGTTATCACAATGACTATTGTTGGATTCAAACAACCAAAATTCATCAAAGGTTAACTTATCCTTGATAATCTCATCTTTGCTTAAAAACATCATAATAGAATCAAGATTCCTTGTATGATATCATAATCAAACTATCTAGACAAATCTTATAACAAACTCAAACAAAGATTCACCTTCAACATGTTAGGGTGGCTTAGTTATATTCATTGACCTATCTATCAATTTAGCCTCCTCTTTCAAGAAGCTTTTACAAAAATTATGGTAAATCACTCTCTAAAATATTCTAACTCCATTACTTTATCAAATAAGGATGTCCTCTAGTTCCCTTCCTTTATGTACTCATAGCTAATGCACATTTTACATGTTTAAACTACCACATTCTAAAAAAATTAGTAAATGCTTCTACTAGATAACTCCATTATAATTTATTTTTAGATCATGTATTATACTACCATGTCTATTTTTAATGACCAAATTAGCCTCAATAATAACGTAGAAATATTGTGCATCTTTTATGAAGCCTTTGGATCTATTTTTTGTGAAACATATTAAATTTATGCTTGTGCATAATATAGATACGACGATACAGATTCACTTGAATGAAAATGAATCAACCATATGTATATTTTTTAATTTTTGGCCATCCCATTTGCAAATACACTATCTCTATTAGATATATGGATTTGGGTTCTAAATCAACTACAACTTAAGATTAATAGCTGGATAATCATATCCACTAAAAGTATAATATGTGTGATAAATAAAATATTCTTAGCATTGTACCTATCATTCCTTGTATTGGTTCCCAACTAAATCCAACTACAATAAATTAATGTGTATTTTGAAAGAATTAGTCTAGTTTGAGTCTTGTGGGTTAAAATGTATGAATGTTATTTCTCAATGACATTAAATTTTGTCAATTTACAAGTTTGGATTGAATATAGTTAATATTTTAATCCAAGGAAAATGATTAGCTATAAAATGGATCTATAGGGGTATCTTAGGTAAGTAAAAGTGGAAAACCCTCATTTTTATAATGGATTAAGAATGATTATAGTTAGGCTATGTGGAGTCTCATCCAATTGTAGAATAAGGCTTGTGACATGAATGGACTATAACTTGGACTACAACTAGAACACCTAATATAGAGAGTTTAAGACATAACACTATACATCAAAAGGATATTAAACAACATCATTTAGCAAGACTTTCCAATGGATTGGACAACAAGTTTAAAAACATCTCTCTTCCATATGTAGATAATCCTTCAAATTATGGAACCATTATTGTCAATCCCCTATTTGTAAAATTCTTTGAAATGATGATTAAGAGTAGAGATAGCAAGTGGATAGAAGAAAAATGAATGAGGGCAAAAGGACAAGCATGTTTTAGACCAAAAATTTGAGACATATCATGGAAAATACTTGGATTGAAAATGGAGAAGCCTATTTTTGTTTTATGGACTTAAAGAAAGATTTTGACACAATGCCTAGAAGTAAACTATGGACTAAAATAAAAGACTTAAGAATACTAGCAAAGCATAGAGCAATAATGCATAGCCTCTATGAGGAGGTCTTAGATAAAGGTTTTTTAGAAGGTTTTAGAAGTAACAGAGGGATTAAACAAGGATGCCCATTATCCTCTATCTTATTTGGTTTATATATTGATAAATTAGAAGAGTCACCAAATTTTAATGGAGGGGACAATGCTTATATAGAAATATATGTGAGGCTTACTTTGTATGCAAATATCTCGTTTTGATTGCAAGATTAGTATAGGGTTTGAGAGAGCATTTAAAGTCCATAGAGCACTTTTGTATGGAGGTAAGCATGCAAGTAAATACCAACAAAAATAAGATCATGATCTTCTCAAATGCTCCCATAAGAAAACATAATTTTCCTTTCAAATGATTAATTGCTTAAACTTGAAGTAATATTGTTGAAAAATCCATTAGATAGTTACAATATTTCTAGAAATTAAAGATGATAAAAATCAAATATAAATTATAATGGACCAAGGATGGTGATAAGATGATCCACTTCTTCTTCCTTTAGTTATGTTATAAAAAAATTAAAAGAAGCACCTTGTTTTTCGAAAAGATTGATATCTTTCCTAGGATACGATAGAAGAATTCTTATATTTTTTTAACCACCTATTTCAACACTAGGATGATCACAATGCTCAAATAGTAAGATTGTGCTAGTTGTATCCAAATTATGTGTTCCTTCCAATATGTATATGAATGACAATAATGGGATTTGATATTTGATTTATAATTTGATGAACTAGAAATTAGACTTTTTCATATGAAGTTGTGGAGAACCTTGGAATTGATGCCCTAGTTGTTAATGTTATGAGACCTTGTGTAAATATTTCAATTTATACTTGTTCAACCTTTATAAAGAAGTAAACAAGTTAGGTTCTAAATACCATAGATTCATGGGATCATTAAACCCATATTAAAAGCCAATAAATATGATATAATTGCTAGATGAATTCAATTACACTACTTAATGTAACATATAAAATCATTGCAAAGGCATTAGCCAATAGGTTTAAGGTTATCACAATGACCATTTTTGGAGTCAAACAACCAAAATTCATCAAAGGTTACCTTATCCTTGATAATCTCATCTTTGCTTAAAAACATCATAATAGAATCAACATTCCTTGTATGATTTCATAATCAAACTATCTAGACAAATCTTATAACAAACTCAAACAAAGATTCACCTTCAACATGTTAGGGTGGCTTAGTTCTATTCATTGACCTATCTATCAATTTAGCCTCCTCTTTCAAGAAGCTTTTACAAAAATTATGGTAAATCACTCTCTAAAATATTCTATCTCCATTACTTTATCAAATAAGGATGTCCTCTAGTTCCCTTCCTTTATGTACTCATAACTAATGCACATTTTACATGTTTAAACTACCACATTCTAAAAAAATTAGTAAATGCTTCTACTAGATAACTCCATTATAATTTATTTTTAGATCATATATTATACTACCATGTCTATTTTTAATGACCAAATTAGCCTCAATAATAATGTAGAAATATTGTGCATCTTTTATGAAGCCTTTGGATCTATTTTTTGTGAAACATATTAAATTTATGCTTGTGCATAATATAGATATGATCTCGTCGGACTGAACGCTTGTCCCTTTCCTAGTGCTTTCAGCGGCGTAAAAGGTTTAAAATGATTGTGGCATGGTGGTTATAGGGGCGGACTGCATGAATATTTGTGTGGCGGCTTTTGGGGCGGACAACGTAGAATACTGTGGTGGCCATAAAAAGTTGGACAGCCTGTCCGGATTCGTGGCGGCTATCGATTCCACCATGTAAATTCAAAAAAATATTAATAATAAATAATATAGATACGATGATACAGATTCTGTTGAATGAAAATGAATCAACCAGAGGCATATTTTTCAATTTTTGGCCATCCCATTTGCAAATACACTATCTCTATTAGATATATGGATTTGGGTTCTAAATCAACTACAACTTAAGATTAATAGCTGGATAATCATATCCACTAAAAGTATAATATGTGTGATAAATAAAATATTCTTAGCATTGTACCTATCATTCCTTGTATTGGTTCCCAACTAAATCCAACTACAATAAATTAATGTGTATTTTGAAAGAATTAGTCTAGTTTGAGTCTTGTGGGTTAAAATGTATGAATGTTATTTCTCAATGACATTAAATTTTGTCAATTTACAAGTTTGGATTGAATATAGTTAATATTTTAATCCAAGGAAAATGATTAGCTATAAAATGGATCTATAGGGGTATCTTAGGTAAGTAAAAGTGGAAAACCCTCATTTTTATAATGGGTTAAGAATGATTATAGTTAGGCTATGTGGAGTCTCATCCAATTGTAGAATAAGGCTTGTGACATGAATGGACTATAACTTGGACTACAACTAGAACACCTAATATAGAGAGTTTAAGACATAACACTATACATCAAAAGAATATTAAACAACATCATTTAGCATGACTTTCCAAGGGATTCGACAACAAGTTTAAAAACATCTCTCCTCCATATGTAGATAATCCTTCAAATTATGGAACCATTATTGTCAATCCCCTATTTGTAAAATTCTTTGAAATGATGATTAAGAGTAGAGATAGCAAGTGGATAGAAGAAAAATGAATGAGGGCAAAAGGACAAGCATGTTTTAGACCAAAAATTTAAGACATATCATGGAAAATACTTGGAATGAAAATGGAGAAGCCTATTTTTGTTTTATGGACATAAAGAAAGCTTTTGACACAATGCCTAGAAGTAAACTATGGACTAAAATAAAAGACTTAAGAATACTAGGAAAGCATAGAGCAATAATGCATAGCCTCTATGAGGAGGTCTTAGATAAAAGGTTTTTTAGAAGGTTTTAGAAGTAACAGAGGGGTTAAACAAGGATGCCCATTATCCTCTATCTTATTTGGTTTATATATTGATAAATTAGAAGAGTCACCAAATTTGAATGGAGGGGACAATGCTTATATAGAAATATATGTGAGGCTTCCTTTGTATGCAAATATCTCATTTTGATTGCAATATTAGTATAGGGTTTGAAAGAGCATTTAAAGTCCATAGAGCACTTTTGTAAGGAGGTAAGCATGCAAGTAAATACCAACAAAAATAAGATCATGATATTCTCAAATGCTCCCATAAGAAAACATAATTTTCCTTTCAAATGATTAATTGCTTAAACTTGAAGTAATATTGTTGAAAAATCCATTAGATAGTTACAATATTTCTAGAAATTAAAGATGATAAAAATCAAATATAAATTATAATGGACCAAGGATGGTGATAAGATGATCCACTTCTTCTTCCTTTAGTTATGTTATAAAAAAATTAAAAGAAGCACCTTGTTTTTCGAAAAGATTGATATCTTTCCTAGGATACAATAGAAGAATTCTTATATTTTTTTAACCACCTATTTCAACACTAGGATTATCACAATGCTCAAATAGTAAGATTGTGCTAGTTGTATCCAAATGATGTGTTCCTTCCAATATGTATATGAATGAAAATAATGGGATTTGATATTTGATTTATAATTTGATGAACTAGAAATTAGACTTTTTCATATGAAAGTTGTGGAGAACCTTGGAATTGATGCCCTAGTTGTTAATGTTATGAGACCTTGTGTAAATATTTCAATTTATACTTGTTCAACCTTTATAAAGAAGTAAACAAGTTAGGTTCTAAATACCATAGATTCATGGGATCATTAAGCCCATATTAAAAGCCAATAAATATGATATAATTGCTAGATGAAGTCAATTACACTACTTAATGTAACATATAAAATCATTGCAAAGGCATTAGCCAATAGGTTTAAGGTTATCACAATGACTATTGTTGGAGTCAAACAACCAAAATTCATCAAAGGTTACCTTATCCTTGATAATCTCATCTTTGCTTAAAAACATCATAATAGAATCAAGATTCCTTGTATGATTTCATAATCAAACTATCTAGACAAATCTTATAACAAACTCAAACAAAGATTCACCTTCAACATGTTAGGGTGGCTTAGTTCTATTCATTGACCTATCTATCAATTTAGCCTCCTCTTTCAAGAAGCTTTTACAAAAATGATGGTAAATCACTCTCTAAAATATTCTAACTCCATTACTTTATCAAATAAGGATGTCCTCTAGTTCCCTTCCTTTATGTACTCATAACTAATGCACATTTTACATGTTTAATCTACAACATTCTAAAAAAAATAGTAAATGCTTCTACTAGATAACTCCATTATAATTTATTGTTAGATCATAGATTATACTAACATGTCTATTTTTAATGACCAAATTAGCCTCAATAATAATGTAGAAATATTGCGCATCTTTTATGAAGCCTTTGGATCTTTTTTTTGTGAAAAATATTAAATTTATCCTTGTGCATAATATAGATATGATCTCGTCGGACTGAACGCTTGTCCCTTTCCTAGTGCTTTCAGTGGCGTAAAAGGTTTAAAATGATTGTGGCATGGTGGTTATAGGGGCGGACTGCATGAATATCTGTGTGGCGGCTTTTGGTGCGGACAACGTAAAATACTGTGGTGGCCATAAAAAGTTGGACAGCCTATCCGGATTCGTGGCGGCTACCGATTCCACCATGTAAATTCAAAAAAATAATAATAATAAATAATATAGATACGATGATACAGATTCGCTTGAATGAAAATGAATCAACCAGAGGCATATTTTTCAATTTTTGGCCATCCCATTTGCAAATACACTATCTCTATTAGATATATGGATTTGGGTTCTAAATCAACTACAACTTAAGATTAATAGCTGGATAATCATATCCACTAAAAGTATAATATGTGTGATAAATAAAATATTCTTAGCATTGTACCTATCATTCCTTGTATTGGTTCCCAACTAAATCCAACTACAATAAATTAATGTGTATTTTGAATGAATTAGTCTAGTTTGAGTCTTGTGGGTTAAAATGTATGAATGTTATTTCTCAATGACATTAAATTTTGTCAATTTACAAGTTTGGATTGAATATAGTTAATATTTTAATCCAAGGAAAATGATTAGCTATAAAATGGATCTATAGGGGTATCTTAGGTAAGTAAAAGTGGAAAACCCTCATTTTTATAATGGGTTAAGAATGATTATAGTTAGGCTATGTGGAGTCTCGTCAAATTGTAGAATAAGCTTATCAATGCTTAAAACTTCAAACAAAATCTTCAATTCCTATCCAAAAATATATATAAATCCATATAATATGTATGGGACTTTACTATATTTAAGGAAACTCATTATTATATGTTTTTATTTTTCTCACCTCTAGGATTGGTGAAATAGGATCATGCAAAAAACAACTATTTTCTTATATTTTTTTTTAACTAAAATAAATATGCTTCACTAAAGAAGCATTGGATTCATTATTAATATATGAAGCCTCCAAATACATAGTTTAGATCCTTATAATAGTAAACAAACCACCTTCAAACCCCAACTATAGTGATATGATCTCTAATTATTTAATGAAATACTTGTTCTTAGAATTCTTATCCTAAATATGTCTATCATGTAACTATGGAAAATATTAGGGGTGTTATAACAACCAACATAATACAATATTCGTGTTTAATTAGTATCTTCTAAAGAAAGTAGTTTTTAATATTTGCAAGGCCATAGACTGTATGAGACAATCCTCATGAAGGATGTTCTTTACCCAATATATGGTTATCCAACCCTACTCTACTTACTTAAGCATGGTGTAAACCTTACACCCAATAGGATTTGAACCTTGGATTTTTATTTAGAGTTTCAAAGTCTCCACCATTAGGCTACACATGTTATAAAACTAACATTAATTCATGGTTATATAACCTTTTCACTTTTTGTTTTTTAATTAAGATAAAAACCCCTTGTGGGGCTGCCTTGGTCTGAGAAACCATGACTTGGGGGTTCGACACCGTCAAAATAACCTGGGAATCACACTCGGTCCTGATCGTACCAAAATTATCAACTAGATTTTGGGTACCCAGTTTGTGTTTGTTAGGGTGGATATTCGAACCAAGGACCTCCCTTGGAGTATTACCCTACCCTATCCAACTCACCTACAACACATCGGAATTTAACCTTTTCACCTAGTCATCATTCAATCCCTTATAATCTATGAAGGAACAAAGTATTTAAGCATATTTTTTGAGACTACAAGCTATAAAAACAAGTTTGGTTCCTTCTCCAAGTTATCTATTTAGCTTTATTCCCACATATATATATTTTTTAACTATTGTTCCAATTTTTATTTTGAATATATCCTCATTAAACCTTATCCTATTGTAAAACCTATTATTCTCAAATCTTTATGAAATTTTTGTTGGAATCACACATTTATGACAATAATTAATCCTTAAATATCAAGTGTATAAGATTTTTCTTTTATAATTTTCTACAAAATGATAATTTTAAATCATTTTAGTGCATTTAGTCATCGCTGCACAAAAATCAAAGATTCTATTTTTGAAAAAAAAAGATAAACTATAAAATTTGATTACATATTTTTCAGAAAAATTATTATATTTAATAGATTTAAAATCAAGTTCAAGCCAAAAACCTATTGCTTTTGTCTTAGTTTGTTGAGGCATTCTAGATTAGAATATTTATGACTAGAATTCTACCATATGTAATAATGTTTATATTATATAACAAGCAATAAAGTAATCAAATGGAACTAGCTAACTGGTTATATCAACTTTCAAGGAGATCGGGGTTTGAATATTTCCAAGTGATACACTCATAATTTTCAAATTATTGTGATACCACTATGTGGTCATGATGTAATATAGGTGAGGACACTTTAAATCCCATATAATAATAAAAAAATGTAAAACAAACAATGAAGCAATCCCTATCCCTAATCTATTGAATAAGAGATATTAGTTTTTCTAATGATTCTTTATATATGATTTATGTGAATGGTACCTACTAAAATAATTATATGTTGTTTTGTATTATATGTTCTTTTGTGGGTATGTTTATTATTTTTGGATAGATAATAAGGGGTTGTACTTGGTCCCCACACTTGAAAAATTACAACTCTCTTCTTTAGAGCTTGAGATTTTACAAATAGATACACTTCTCATCTCATTTGAGATACTATAGCTAGGAACCTACATCATTTTACATAAGTTTTTTGAATTCTTGATTTTCATTTTCTAGATCTTTTCAATTATTTATATGAATACAAATATTCCATAATTTAGCATCCTTCTTGAAATTTCCCTATAGCAACCTTCACAATACAAAATTTCACCTCTACTATCTATGCATTGCATCCAAGTAGAGTAATATTTCCAAAACATTGCAATATCATAGTCTACTTTACCAAATCTAGATTGCTAGTTTCCTTCCTAAGACACAAGTGCAACCACAAAAATTATAATAAATAGTTTATATTAAAACAACATTATTGTTACAAAATAAAGCAGATATGAACTTAAGAAGAAAGTTGAGGCATTGGAAAATAAAAAATCTCATCTCCCTAACATCATCACTAGGATCCAGGTGAATTCTACTGAGGCGTCGTCCTGTAGAATAGGGGAATACAGGAAAAAAGGATAATATTTGGATGTAGGGGTGGAGATATGTGAAACTCTTCAGACTGAGGAATATGGTAGTCCGGTTCTGCAACAAATTGCCTCCCCCAATCTAGTCCTAAAAAAACCAGGAGCACTGTGAAGTCTCCTATAGATTTTGGCAATGAAAAAGAAGAGGGAGAATATCAAATGCTGAGCATCAAAAATTAAAACTGATAATGACACTGCCAATGGAAAAAAAAGAACCTTGTTTCAACAGGTTATTTCGGGTTCTAAAGACAACAAATTAGGAAAACCCCCTCAAGAGAGGGGGAGAGGAATAAATCTCAAACAATATAAATGAAGTCCCTCTTATGGAATGTGAGAGGCCTCAATGGCCTGCCCAAACACAAGGAAGTCAGTGTAATAAGAAATCAAGTGAATCCAACTATTATCATGTTGCAAGAAACAAAAACTGATGAGATTTAATCAAAAAAAGTAGCAAAAAAAATTTGGAATCAAGGGGAGATGGTTTGCAAATCAGCCATAGGAACGTTTGGAGGCCTTATGACTTTGTGGGATCCCCAGATAGTAGAAGTTACCATTATTTATAAATATGATAGGGTTCTTTGTGTTTTATTTAAGGAAATAAATAACAATAGGTCGTGGATCCTTTCAAATATTTATGCCCCGACTTCAATTCAAGGGAGAGCTCTACTGTGGGAGTACTTAGGCAATCTGAGTGAAATCTTCCATAATTTCCCTTGGATTCTAGTTGGGGATTTTAACACTCCTATTTACCCTTCAAACAAAATGGGTGGAAATGGACCACCTATCAGGAGCATGGATGAGTTCAATGACTTTGTGAACTCCAACATGTTGATGGATTTAAAACTTAGAGGAGTGAATTATACCTGGAGCAATCGGTGAATAGGGTGTCATATCATTCAAGAAAGTCTTGATAGATTTTTTCTATCAAAGGAGGCTACAACTCTGTTCGGTGATTCTACCCCACAAGCCCTTCCTAAAATTGCCTCTGATCATAATCCTATTTTTTTGGAGATCCCTAACTATCTGTCCTTCAATAAACCTTTCATATTTCAATCTATGTGGATAAAACATTCCAATTTCAGAGATAACTTAATTCAGTGGTGGCAGCAGCCTGCCAGGGGTAGTGCAGCTTTTAAAATTAATGGAAAATTAAAGTTTTTTAAGGAAAATCTTCGAACTTGGAACAAAGAGATCTTTGGGAACCTCTTTGAAAATAAAAAATAGATTATTGAATTTTTGAAGATAATTGATCAGAGGATTCAACATGATGATGTTGATGAAACTACTAGGCAGGAGGAACAAACAAAACTAGTAGAGTTTTATAACATTTTGGCATGTGAGGAAATCTATTGGAGGAAAAAATCAAGGGCTCTTTGGTTGAAATATGGAGATTCAAATTCCAAGTTTTTCACATCACCAAGCTTAGAAACAGAAGCAATAACAAAATAAAAATTTTAAAAAAAGCAGATGGTTCTATTACTCATGACTTAACAAAAATCAGAAAGGAGGCAGTAACTTATTTCAATTCTATCCTTGGTCAGGAATCGCATTGCAATGAGGAGGCCAAAGATATTCTCTTGCAATCCATTCCTAGCATAATAAATGAGGATATAAACCTTAAGCTTCTAGCTCCCTTTTCTGATGAGGAAATTAAGGAAGCCTTGTTTAGCATGAATCCAGACAAAGCCCCGAGACCCAATGGCTTTCCCCCTTGTTTATATCAATATTTTTGGGACATCGTAAGTGAGGATGTAATTTCTGCTATCAGAGAATTATAAGAAAGCAATCATATCCCAAAACGTCGCAACTCTACTTTTATTTCTCTAATTCCTAAGAAGCAAACCCTTGAATCTATGGTTGACTTCAATCCAATCATTCTGTGCAATGTTTCTTACAAGATCTTAACTAAAGTCATTGCAAATAGAATGAGAAATATTTTGCCCCACATCATAGATCCATGCCAGGGAAGCTCTGTCTAGGGCAAGTCAATCTTGGATGGAGTTATCACAGTTCATGAAGCTCTGCACTCTGCTCATAAGACTAACAAGTCTATTTTTACCCTCAAGCTTGATATGAACAAAGCATTTGATAGGCTAAATTGGGACTTTCTAATTGTTGTCATCCTTAAGTTTGGTTTTCACCACCAATGGGCTAATTTTATCAAAGAATACATTTCTAAAGCATGGTTCTCGATTCTAGTTAATGGAACAACTATTGGTTACTTTCAAAGTCACAGAGAAATTCGATAGGGGGACCCTATTAGCCCCATGTTATTCATCATTGTGGTAGAAGCTTTAGGCAGAACCATCAAAAATACTTGCAGTTCAAGGCTAATATCAGGAATCAAGGCAATATCTCTCACTAGGGTTGTTTCTTACCAACAATTCATTGATGATACCCTTCTATTGACTAAGGCTTCAATGGTTGAGGCCAAAATAATTAAATACATCTTGAAACTCTATGAGGACGCTACTGGTCAGAAAGTTAATTTCAGTAAAAGCAAGTTATATTTCTTGAACACCCCCATTCATAGGTAAGGAAGGATTGTAGAAATTTTAGGGTGTGATATAGCAAACCTCCCCACTTTGTATCTTGGTCTCCCTCTTTTCATTGGTTCTCCAAGAGAGTCAATGTGGGACAGGGTTATTGAAAGAATAAAAAAAACTTGATGGATGGAAAGGTCATCTTCTATCTCAAGCAGGAAAGCTGACCCTCACTAAGGCCTCTCTTCAAAGCATTCCAGTCTATTTCCTCTCCGTTTTCAAAGCCCCTATGAAGGTTTTCCAAAAAATTGAGAAACTCCAAAAATAATTTGTATGGACTGGATCAGAGGAGAAAAAAAGGATACACCTTGTAGGATGGACCAAAGTGTGCAAACCCAGGGAAAATGGGGGCTTAGGTCTAAGGAGAATTGCTCATATGAATTTAGCTTTACTAGATAAGTAGGCGTGGCGCCTCATTTCTGGTGAAGAAAATGAATGGACAGCTATCATAAAATGAAAGTATCTTCAAAATATGGAATTTCTAAGTGACTTAGTTCCAATCAGAGGTTCTGCTTTTTGGAAAGCAATTCTCAATTGTAAGGAAATCATAAAAAAAAGTTTTAAGATGGGTTTTAAGCAATGGTGAGAGGACAAATTATTGGAATGATAGGTGGGCTAAGGATGAACCACTGACCCAATATCCTAACTTAGCACGAATTAAAGATATCATGAAAGAACTCATTGGCAGAAAAGTCTTCGATTATATGGTTGAGGACAGAGGCAGAATGAAGTGGAAACAAATAAGGATTCATGGATTTCAAGCGGAATCAAATGATCTTTGTAACATTCTCGAGCAACATTTTATCCCCATGAGATCCAAGGAAGATCAAGTGACCTGGGCTCCTACGGAAAACGGGTAGTTCACTGTTAAATCAGCTTACAAGCTTTTGCTTGATGACGAGGATTTTGTCCTCCAAAAGGACTTAGTTTGGATAAAAATTTAATTCCAAAAATTGCATTCTTTTCATGGCTGGTTATCCAAGGAAGAATTCTAACCATTGATAATATGATGTGTAAAGGTATTTGTATCACTAATTGTTGTTATTTGTGTAGGGCTAATTAGGAGACCATTTATCACATTTTCCTTGAGTGCCTTTTTTCCTTGACTGTCCTAAGTGGGTTTTTTTAGGCCTTCAATATTTCTTGGGTTAAACCAACCACCATACTTGATTTGTTCATCTAGTGGCCTTACCCATTTTCAAGCCAAATACTTAGATACATGTGGAAAATTTATCTCAATAACCATCTTTGGTAGGTGTGATTCAAAAGAAACCATAAATTATTTAATGAGTCTATCCATGATCATCAAACTATCATTGCCAAGATCCTATCCTTTTCCAATGAGAATGTGAACCTTATCCCTTTTGATAGCTATAAAACTCATCTGCAGGAGACCACGATTGTTCAATATTTAAGCTTAACCTTGTTAGATGAGTTTATGCCTAGGGTAGTCAACCTAATACCCAATTTTAAGTGGTCCCCACCTCTTATGGGTTGGTTTAAGCTTAATTTTGATGGAGCGGATAAGGACAAGCTTGGTAGAGTAGGCACTGGTGGTATTGTGCGAGATCATAATGGGAATATGATGCTTGCATTTTTTGAATATTTGGGAACAAGGACGAACAACGAAGCTAAAGCTAGAGCTATGTGGAGAGGCCTTCAAATGACTCAAGACTTAGAAGGCAATTTGATCATAGAAGGAGACTCTATGCATGTTATAAATCTCCTCAATAATTGGAAAACACCTTCTTGGAGGATTAAACAATTGTTGAAGAGGCTAGGATCCTTTTCCAGGGAAGACAAGATAGAAAAGCCCAACATGTCTTTCGAGAAGCTAACAAAGTTTTTGATAAGCTGACCAATTTGGGTGTCAATTGTGACAGACTTTTCAAATGGGAACACGATGTCCCGAGTGAAGTAGAGGATCTTTTTCAACAAGAATGCCAAGAATGATAGTCAAATTTACCAATAGGGAAGGCACTGTAAGTTGGAAGGCTATGAGTATTCCCATCTCTTTTTTGAAATGGACTCACAATAAAAATTATCCGAGATATCAATCTTGGTGGATGCTGCTTGGAAACACCACAAAGACTAATGGGGATAGTCACATGTCAGATAACATGGCTCCTAGTCATATTAGTAATTTGAGGTTGGTTGATAATCACAGGGAAGGAAAGAAACAACAATATAAGACTTTGAACCAGAGCCTCATGAACCACCAGATAGCCATCGCCATAAATCTAGCCAGCAGGTTCACTTCTCTAAGGCTGATTGGCCAAGATGGGATGTGGTCCCAAATCATGTCATATATGAAAGAAAGCAATTACCAAATACTTATTAAGAGTAACTATCAATACAGAGCTTGTGGGAGTTTTTTTTAGTACTCTGTTTGTAGCTTTTTGTTTCTCCATTGTTTCAAGGAAGGGATCTATGTCTGTTTCTTTTTTTGTAATTATGATGTAGGTGTGTTTTCTTGGGGTATACCCAAAATGTTGTATGGGAAGTTTATTTTTGATAACAGGATATGTGCCTTACCGGATGTAATGGCTTTGGCGACATGTAGATTTTACATATATAGGATCCTTAGTAAGGACATGTTCATCAATAGCCCTAGGCTGATTTTTGTAAAAGGTTTTGGGTCAACCTGTAAAACCCAATATTAATGCTATAGTATCTTATCTACCAAAAACAAATAAAGCAGATATTACCAATGAAAAATATTAAAGTAAATATTAATCATTAGTTGATTCAGGCATCAACATTTTCTTGTCAGCTTCATTTTAAACTTAATACTTCCTCTAACCATGGAAAGGAAAATATAACTTCTTGATCCTCAATAAAAATCCCTCTATTGGATATATGATTTGCACAATTGTTTCCTTCCCTTAATGTACCTAATTTCTTCAAACTCTTTAGAAATATCTTAAATTTCCATAATTATATCTTATATGTTCTAGGGAGCCTTGGTTTTCCTTAAAATTACATTTATTACTATGAGAGAATCACCTTCTATCTATATTCTATTCCATTTCATTTGTTTGTATATTTGTAACCCTTCTAAAGCCACCCAAGTTTCAACTTCATTATTTGTCTTAAATCCACTATTGAAAGCATAATGAGAAAAAATCTCTCTATTATTTCTAATTATTTCTTCTTCTCTTGTTGGTCCTGGATTTCCTTTAGAAGCTCCATAAAAATTCAATTTAACCCACTCTACATCTAGTGGTTTCCATTTTATATTATTTTCCTTCTTTTTTTTTCTCTTGTACCCAACATCATAATTCCATTTAATGAATTGAATCCATCTATCAAGGCTCTCTGCTTCTAGATTAGGGATTGGGTGAGTTGATAGGGTTGGTTTAGACTCCTCTATGGCTAAACATATCTTCCTTTTTATTAACTCTAAACTACTTTCCTTTCCTTTAAATATTATTTTATTCCTTTCTAGCCATACAATCCAAAGTATTGCATCTTTTGATATATCCCATATTGTCTATAAAGCCTCACTTTTATAAGTGTTCTACCATTGCTTTAACCAATATTTAATTATTTTATTCATCACCATGCATTTACCAAACAAATTAAGAATCCATTGCCATAGATTACAGACTATTGACCAATGTTCTAAGAGATGGTCTATACTCTCCTCCTTTTTAAAAATAACACATTGAGAGGGGCCATGAAAAACCCTTTTCATATGGTTATCCTAGGATAAAATTCTTCTATGACCTACTAGCCAAACAAACATTTTGACTCTAGGAATGCTTGGGATATCCCAAATATCTCTCCATATTCTAGTGATATTAATATTTTATTGGTGTTGTACATTATATCCACTTTTTGTTGTGTATTCTCCTAAGTTATCCAACTCCCAAATCAATTTATCCTTGGCTCCTCTCAAAATAATCATAAATATTATCTTTCTACTCAATTGCCTCCTAGCATCAATGCCTTGTATACTTGTAAGAAATTCTTCTTTCCATTTGTATCTTCCTTCCTTATCCTTGTACAAAATATTTGAAACCCCATCACCATATTTATCTTGAAGCAATCTCATCCAAGGTTTCAAAATTGGATCTAAATTGAGTGGTTTGTTATCACACCAAGTATCCATCCAAATAGAAATTGTTCTCCAATTCCCACCACCCATCCTAAACCTTTAATCATAATATCAAAAGATTTTTTAAACCATTCCAAAGAGTAGAACAATTTGGTAGAGAGAATGCAATAAATATTAAACTTGGACCATTGGGATCAACATACTTGGAAGAATTCTTTTCCATTATATTTGACTATATTTATACAATCTCCATATTACTTTTCCCCTAAGAACTAATTTTGCATTTGTAAGAACTCTTAAATAAATATCTCCCCTAGTTTTATCATCACACAACTTGCTCCATTTCACAAGAGTAAATTTACTTTTATCATGTAAACCTAACCATAAAAAGAATCGCATAATATAGATTAAAAAATTTTAACTAATTTTGGCATAGAATACAATGATTGGAATGACCTGTAAGACTGGTTTAATTAACTACATTCTTCCTACTAATGATAACCATCTACCTTTCCAAGCTGGAAGTTTATTCTGAACTTTACTAATAACTGGATTCCATAATTATATCCTCATTCTTCCCTCAAACAAAGGTATCCCTAGATAATTTGCTAGAAATTTGACTCCTCCATTTGAAGTAACTTGTAAATTCTTGCTTTGATATTAGTTGGAGTGTTAAGGAAGTAAATTTTGGATTTTTTCCTATTAAATTTTTGTTTTGATGCTCTTTCATATTCCTTTAAAAATTTATTCAAATATCTAGCCTCATTTATCCTTGTCAATTGAATCATCTGCAAACTGTTGATGGGTGATGGTGTTGATGTTATTAATAACCTTAAGTCCACTTATAAGCCTATATTTGTAAGCCTTCTTTAAGTTACTACTCAAAATCTCTCCCTTAATAATAAATTAATAAGGATATAGAGTATATTCTTGGCTTTAAAATATTCTATTACTAACCCATTAACCAACAGTAAATAAGAAATTGTAGAGACACAAGATTTAATATGTCTAACCCATTTCTTCTCAAATCAAAATTTTTCTAAAATTGCAAAAAGGATATCCCATTTAACCCTATCATAGGATTTACTCATATCAAGTTTTAAGATTATTGTTTTCTCTTTTCTTGAATTTTTTGAATGTATAACTTCATGAGCTACTATGATCCCATATAGAAATTGTCTCCCTTTCACAAATCCTCCTTGATCTTCTAAAATGATTTTTTCTAACAATGACCTTAATCGATTTGCCATCACTTTGGAGATAATATTATATGCTATATTACATAGGCTTATAGGTCTAAAAGAATCAAATTGTAAGTAGTAAAAATATACACGAAAAATAAATATTGACACAAGCGATTATAATAAATAAAATGCTTTTTCTAATCAACTTCTTTAACAATAATGATCTTCTATGAATTTTAAGGGGTCTTATTATAAAATAAATTGTCTGTTCACTTAGTCAAAATACAATAAACACCAAAGGATTGAAGATCCTTTTGCAGATCCAATCGAAAGTGGGTGTAAGCATTCTTCACTGCTACAAACAATTTTTTTTTAGTGGGCTTGTGTATTCTTTGTCGAGCCATTCTAGATTCAACAACTATCTAATAATCTATAACCCGTATCTATAATCAAGCAAACAACATAAAAATATTCAATAACATATGAGGGGCCTCCACTATGTGAGATCCTCTTTAATAACAATGTAGATCTAAACCCTAATTACAATGCTTGTAAAATATATAACAACATACTAAAAATAGTAAATAAATAAATCATAATGCCTTGCCAATACCTTACCTTGATATGTGCTCTTAAGGGTTCAAAGTGCTATTGCACAGATGCCAAAAAAAATATATGAGGGCTTGTTGGATGCAGTCCTATATCTGATGGACACCTAGAAGCATCTGTGTACTTTGATGGACATACTTTAGTGTATGGTAGATGCCCAAAGGCATCTATGGACTCTAATGGATTCCTTGCAATATCTGGATCTAGTTTGTAGAATTGACAATGATTGAATGATGAATGTAACACTTGATATGAATGATGGCTAGGGTTTTGTTCTCATACAAAATATCGTGCGAATGTTTCAGTTCTTAATAACTTGTGATATCCTTTATTCACAAAAGTGAATAATATTTTATAACCCCTTTAGTAAATATTAGGGTTTTGATAGTGGCAATGAGTAGCTAAGATGATCAACAACTTAGATTAAGATTTTGTTAAGTGGCTAGGATTGCCAAATGGTAGACTAGGATTTTAGTTTGATGGATGGTTGTGATTTAATATCATATATATATGAATGGTTGAGATTTTATGGAAATGAGTGGCTATTATTTTGTGTCTATAGATGCTTCTTTTTATATTGTGTTATTTCAAGCCTAATGTGATGCAAAAACAAGAGACACATGGTTTTATGGAATGAACTCTTTCCTCAACGCATAAGAAGATTTTAAAATTTTAGTGATTTTAGCTTACCCCCTCAATTGGAAAATGAGTGAATGAAATACATGAGCCAATTGACCAAATATGGATGATAAAATGGATGCGTGTGATGTATGTAGATATTGAAAATCAAGATCAAGTTGGTTGCCTCAAGTTTGAGGTGGTTCTATACTATCGAACATTTGCCTTTTGTCATTGAAATGCAAAAAATGATGAATTAAAGGAACCAATCACCCTAGGATCTCACTTTCCTAGTGACTGTATCAAATTTCTTAGTGAAAAAAATGAAATAGAGGAACCAATCACCCTAGGAGCTTATTGTCCTAGTGACTATATCAAATTTCTTAATGCAAAATGATGAAGTAAGATTTCTCTGTGTTCGCAAACCTGTGAAGAGGGTCAATGACAACCTTGGTAAAATTAGCTTGAACACAATCTCACTCAAGAAATGAGGGACCCAATTGATTTTATTTTCAAACAAGATGATGTTGGATGATGATTTTGAGCAAGCATCCTTATGGTGATCTATCCATCCTACCGAATTACATGGATAACCAATCATTGCAACCGCCAAGTGACTAGAGTAAATCACTAGATACAAGGTTCACTTGATAATGTAGGTTGACTTGATGATGTAAATAAATTTATAAGTTGATTGGGCAGTTTTGTGAAATTTGAATTGTTTTGGGATGTTTTGAAGTGTTTTGGGACATTTTGTGCTTTTTGGGTGCATTTGAAAATTAGGTATCCAAATCAATCTAAATTGCTAAAAATGAAATGGAAGGATGTGAGTGATGTATGAAGAGCTTGACAATGGCAATGGAGGGAGTTGGCATGGTGCCTGGAGTTGATGTGCAGGTGGCAAAGGTAAGTTTTTCTAGCCCTCTTGTTTATTTTGCAATGTTTTTTTATGACTAAAAGAGAGGTAGTAAAAAGTTATTTTTTAAATGAAAGAGATCCTGATGTATATTTGTTTTTATGTTGTGTTGCAATTGAGGATTCTAGAGGCTTGACATCGATTTTTACATATCCTACTAGAAGTGAAAAATACATTGATCAAGGGCCAACTAGGAGTGGTTAGAGCATGTCGGATTGGATAGTTGTGCATGTATTGAGGTGGTGAGGGTCGATGAGGGGTATCTCTTTACCTTAGCAGAGTGGTGGGATCCATATAGGGGGACCTTCTAGATCTTGAAAAGGGAGATGATAGTTATGCTTGACAACATATACCACATCTTCTATGTACCTGTAGATGGATTGCATATCCGAGTTGGACACAACAAGGGATATGAGATGAGTCATATTTTTGGTGATGAGTGGAAGGGTGTGAATATCAATGATGGTAATATTTGATACCTAGATTTATACACGTAGAGGCAGTTGGAGGTATTACCAATCTATGTCATGTTCTTGCTGGATAATGTGTTGGTGCCTAATAATATAGGATGTTGGTTCCCTTGGAACATGATTAGGTTGGTGTTCAATATTATTTAGGAGCCTAGGGTGTATGCTTGGATGTCTACTTTTCTAGCTTAGATATACATGGATTTGTATGATATGAAGAGGCAAGGACAGAAGGAATTGGGATACAATATACTACTTCATATCTCGGGTTGGGAGCATTTCAACATAGCTCATCTTGTAGGCCTACAATGTGAGTGGGATAGGGCTCATCCCTATGCATTGATATGGTGAGCATCCAAGGAGATACATTTAAATCATCTTGGTCATAGTTTCCAGGAGTACAAGATCTGTGGGTGATATTGACACCTAATCAGATGTATTGGCGACCATGGTGAGAGGCTATATGGTATATTGATGAGGAGTAGATGTGATGAATTAGGTAGGATATATGGGTTATTAGTTAGCATGGTAGTGATATAGAGTTGATCCAGTTCTCATGTATTCTACTATAGTTAAGGATACGATAGGTGGTTCTTTATTCTCTAGTGATTTACAGGCATTGTGCCAATGAGTTGAGCTTGCCCTGTATCGAGGCATGGTGAGTGGAGTATGAGGACTATGAGAATATGAATATCCTAGATAATAATGATGTAAAGAACACAAATAATTATTATGTCTGGTTTGCTTCTCAACCTCCATGGACACCAAGTCAGGTGGTGGATAAGGGTAGTGGTTATGATGGGGAGGTTGTGGATAAAGTAGAGGAGACTCCCTAATCATAAAGACATCAGTCCATTTATGGAGGAAGTAGTCGAGACCTATGACAAATCAACCTCCTGATATTGGAGGTGATGATGAGGATGGAGGAGGTATGGAGGATATTTTAGAGAGACCTCCTGGTTGTAGTGAGGAGGAGTAGGTTGTGCTCTAGGTTGATTGAGATAGTCTAGTTGAGGAGTAGTATTGACTCCTATGGGTGTGAGTAGAGCAGGATACAAAGATGATGACTTGAGATGCTAAGATTTATCAACTACGAAGGGAACTGGAGGTGCAAGCTATTGTATATGGAGGTGAGGATTCCAATATGATATCTAGGCTTAGGGAAGAGCTAGAAAAGAGATACGTACATCAAATATAGGACCTATCTCACCTTTGATCTTGAGATGACTACATTTAATAGCTTGAGGATTGCCTTGTGTAGCATGGTATTGGATTACCAGTGCAATTAAAATAAATATGCTTCTACTAAAGAGGCATTGTATCCTTTATTAATATATTAAGCCTCCAAATAAATAGTTTAGATCCTTAAAATAGTAAAAAAACCACCTTCAAGCCCCAAACTATAGTGATATGATCTCTAATTATTTAATGAAATACTTGTTCATAGAATTACTATCCTAAATATGTCTATCATGTATAGATGTAACTATGTAAAACATTAGGGGTATTGTAACAACCAACATAATATAGTATCCATGTTTAATTAGTATCTTCTAAAGAAAGTAGTTTTTAAAAATTTTGAGGTCATAGACTGTATGAGACAACCCTCATGGAGGATGTTCTTTACCCAATATATGACTATCCAACCATAATTTGGTTACCTAAGCATGGTGTACAACCTTACACCCCATAGAATTTGAACCTTGGATTTTTATTCAGAGTTTCAAAGTCTCCACCGTTAGGCTACTTTGGTTATACACCATGACATTAACATATGGTATAAAACTAACATTAATTCATGGTTATCTAACTTTTTTACCTAGTCATCGATAAATCCCTTATAATATATGAAGGGATAAAGTATTTAAGCAAATTTTTTGAGACTACAAGATAGCAAAACAAGTTTTGTCCCTTCTCCAAGTTATCTATTTAGCTTTATTCCCATATAATATTTTTTTGTTTTAACTATTGTTACAATTTTGATTTCGAATATGTCCTCATTAAAACTTATCTTATTCTAAAACCTATTATTCTCAAATATCTATGAAAGTTTCATCGAAATCACACATTTAAGACAATAATTAATCCTTAAATATCAATCAAGTTTATAAGATTTTGCTTTTGACATTTGGTACAAAAGGGTAATTTTAGGTCATTTTAGTACATTTAATCATAATTGCACAAAAATCAAAGATTTCATTTTGAAAAAAAAGATAAACTATAAAATTTGATTGCATATTTTCTAGAAAAAATAGTATATTCAATAGATTTAAAATAAAGTTCAAGCCATAAACCTCCTGCTTTTGTCTTAGTTTGTTGAAGCATTCTAGATTGAAATGTTTATGACTAAATAATATTGTTTATATTATATAACAAACAATAAATTAATCAAATGGTACTAGCTAATTGGTTATATCAACTTTCAAGGAGATCGAGGTTAGTGATACACGTATAATTGCTAAGTTGTTGTGATACCACTATGTGGATGTGATGTAATATAGGTGAGGATCCTTTAAATCCCATATAATAAAATTTAAAAAAATGTAAAACAAAAAATGAAACAAATCCCTATCCCTAATCTATTGAATAAGAGAGTTTTTTAATTATTCTTTATATATGATTTATGTGAATGGTGCCTACTAAAATAATTATAAGTTCTATTATGGGTACGTTTATTATTTTTGTCTAGATAATAAGGAGTTGTACTTGGTCCCCCACACTTGACAAATTACAACTCTCTTATTTAGAGCTTGAGAGTTTACAAATAGATACACTTCTCATCTCAATTGAGATACTATAGCTAGAAACCTACATCATTTTACATAAGTTGTCTAAATTTTTTATTTTTATTTTTTGGATCTTTTCAATTTTTTGTATGAATACAAATATTCTAGAATCCAGCATCCTTCTTGATATTTTCCTCTAGCAGTCTTCACGATAGAAACCTTCACCTCTACTATCTATGCATTGCATCTAAATAGAGTAATATTTTCAAAACACCGCACTATCATAGTCCACTTTGTCAAATCTGGATTGCTAGTTTCCTTCCTGAAACACAAGTGCAACCACAAAAATTATAATAAATAGTTTATATCAAACACATTATTGTTACAATATAAAACAAAATATTACCAATGGAAAACATTAAAGTAAAAATTTAATCATTAATTGATTCAGGAAATCAACATTTTCTTTTTAGCTTCAATTAAACTTATGACTTCCTCTAACCATGGAAAGAAAAATTTAACTTCATGATCCTCAATCAAAACCCCTCTATTGGCTACCCTATTTGCAAAATTGTTTCCTTCCCTTAATGTATGTGTAAACCTGATTTTTTCAAACTCTTTAGCAAGATCTTGAATTTCCACAATTATCTCTTGTATGTTCCATAGAGCCTTAGCTTTCCTCAAGATTGCTTTTATTACTAAGATAGAATAACCTTCCATCCATATTTACTCCATTTTATTTATTTGCATATTTTTAACCCTTCTAAATCCACCCAAGCTTTGGCTTCACTATTTTTCTTAATTCACTATTGAAAGTGTAATGAGACAAAATGTTTCCTCTATTATTTCTAATTAATTCTCATCCTCCTGTTGGTCCTAGATTTCCTTTAGAAGCTCCATCAAATTTTAATTTAACCCACTCCACATCTGGTGGTTTCCACTTTATATTATTTGCCTTATTTTTGCTTCTCTTGTACCCAACATCATAATTCCATTTAATTACTTGACTCCATATATCAAGGATTTCTACTTCTAGATTAGAGATTGGGTGAGTTGATAGGGTTGGTTTAGACTCCTCTATGTCTAAACATATCTTCCTTTTAATTAACTATAAAATTCTTTCATTTTCTTTAAATAT
This sequence comes from Wollemia nobilis, assembly GCA_028583015.1. Lineage (NCBI taxonomy): Eukaryota > Viridiplantae > Streptophyta > Pinopsida > Araucariales > Araucariaceae > Wollemia > Wollemia nobilis. The sequence continues at coordinate 12,931,047 of JAQPPZ010017222.1, forward strand.
TCTTCTATTTCTTTCTAGCCATACAGTCCAAAGTATTGTATCTTTTGATATATCCTATATTGTCTGTAAAGCCTCACTTTTATAAGTGCTCTTCCATTGCTTTAACCAATATTCAATTTTGCTATTCATCACCATGCATTTACCAAACATATTAAGAATACATTGCCATATATTCCATACTATTGAGCAATGTCCCAAGAGATAGTCTATACTCTCCTCATTTTTACAAAGAACACATTGAGAGGGGCCATGAAAACCCCTTTTCATAAGGTTATCCTAGGATAAAACAATTATATGACCTACTAGCCAAACAAACATTTTGACTTTAGAAATGCTTGGGCTATCCCAAATATCTCTCCATAATCTAGTGATATTATTATTTTGTTGATTTTGTACATTATATCCACTTTTTATTGTGTATTCTCCTGAGTTATTCAACTCCCAAATTAATTTATCCTTGGCTTCCTCAAAATAATTACAGTTATTATATTTCTACTCAATTACCTCCTAGCATAAATATCTTGTATACTTGTAAAAAAATCATCTTTCCATTTATATCTTCCTTCCTGATCCTTGTACAAAATGTTTGAAACCCTATCACCATATTTGTCTTGAAACAATCTCATCCAAGGTTTCAAAATTGGATATAAATTGAGTGGTTTGTTATCACACCAAGTATCCATCCAAATATAAATCATTTCTCTAGTTCTCACCACCCATATTAAACCTTTAATCATAAAACCAATACATTTTTTAAACCATTCCAAAGAGCAAAACCATTTGGTAGAGATAATGTAGTAAATATTAAACTTGGGTCATTGGGATCAACATACTTACTTAGAAGAATTCTTTCCCATTGTCTTTGACTCTCTTTATACAATATCCAAATTACTTTTCCCCTAAGAGCTAATTTTCATCCGTAATATCTCTTAAACCAAGACCTCTCCTAGTTTTATCATCACACAACTTGCTCCATTTAACCAAAGTAAATTTCCTTTTATCATGTAAACCTGAACATAAAAATGATCGCATAATATATATTAAACTTTTTTCAACTAATTTTGGTATAGAATACAATGACATATATTATGTTGGAATGGCCTATAAGAGTGACTTAATTAACTACACTCTTCCTGCTAATGATAACCATCTACTTTTCCAAGATGGAATTTTATTCAGAAATTTACTAATAAATAGATTTCATAATTCTATCCTCATTCTCCCCTCAAATAAAGGTATCCCTAGATACATTGCTGATAAATTTACCTCCTCCATTTGAAGTAATGTATAAATTCTTGATTTGATATTAGTTGGAATGTTAAGGAAGTAAATTTTGGATTTTGTCCTATTAAATTTTTATCCTAATTCTCTTTCCTATTCCTTTAAAAAATTATTCAAATCTCTAGCCTCATTTATTCTTGTCCTTCCAAAAAGGGTTGAATCATCTACACACTATTGATGGATGATTTTTTCGATGTTATTATTAACCTTAAGTCCATTTATAAGCCCATATTTGTAAGCCTTCTTTAATTTCCTACTCAAAACCTCTACCATAATAATGAACAAATAAAGAGATAGAGGATCTTCTTGGCTAAGGCCTCTCTTGGCTTTAAAATATTCTATTCCTAACCCATTGGATTTAATAGATTTAATTGGATAATGAATGTGATTTGAGTTGTTTTGTAAATTAAGGGTATGGGACTCTAATTTATGAAATGAAAAAAAGGTTTATTTGAAGATTAAAGTAGTTGGCTTTAATTGGATAACGAATGTGATTTGGTTTGTTTTGTAAATTAAGCATATGAGACTTTAATTTATGAAATGAAGAAAAAAGTTTATTTAAAGATTAAAGTAGTTGGCTTTAATTGGATAACGAATGTGATTTGGTTTGTTTTGTAAATTAAGCATATGAGACTTTAATTTATGAAATGAAGAAAAATTTTTATTTAAAGATTAAAGTAGTTGGCTTTAATTGGATAATGAATGTGGTTTGGTTTATTTTGTAAATTAAGGGTATGTGATTTTAATTTATGAAATGAGGAAAAAGGTTTATTTGAAAATTAAAGTAGTTGGCTTCAATTGGATAATGAATGTGATTTGGTTTGTTTTGTAAATTAATGGTATGGGACTTTAATTTATGAAATGAAGAAAAAGGTTTATTTGAAAATTAAAGTAGTTGGCTTTAATTGGATAATGAATGTGATTTGGTTTTTTTTGTAAATTAAGGGTATGGGACTTTAATTTATGAAATGAAGAAAAATTTTTATTTGAATATTAAAGTAGTTGGATTTAATTGGATAATGAATGTGATTTGGTATGTTTTGTATATTAAGGGTATGGGACGTTAATTTATGAAATGAAGAAAAAGGTTTATTTTAATATTAAAGTAGTTGGATTTAATTGGATAATGAATGTGATTTGGTTTGTTTTATAAATTAAGGGTATGGGACTTTAATTTATGAAATAAAAAAAAAGGTTTATTGGAGATTAAAGTAGTTAGCTTTAATTGAATAAAATGTGAGAACCCATATTACTTAGAAATTAAGGGTATGGGACTTTAATCGTTAAGTAAGGATTACACCATTTATTGCAAGGAGGGCACATGGTCTGATGCATGGTTGAATGACTCTCATGAGTAGATGAGAGGGGAAATAGAAATAGTAGTTTCTATGATATTAACTATGCATTGGAAAGTTGAATTGCTTGGGTTATTTGTATAGTTGCAATTTGACAATAAAATAAGCAAGTGCATTTAGAAGCATGTCTATCCGGATCCATGAGTGTCCTGATCCCCTACTATCCTCACTTGATCGATGGAAGAGCGGGAGGACCAAAGACATAAGATGGACCAAAGCACAAGTTTGATTTCTACCTTACATATTGCTTAATTATGCAATAGATTAGATTTATGGGGAGATTTCCTCTATGAAATGGATGTAAAGTATAGTTTAAAGGTATGGGGTTTCCCATACCTACTTATAATGAATGAATAATATGATTGATGCACTTTGTATTTCATTATTGAATGTGATTGTAATTATATCCCTTTTATTGTATGTTATCCTTTAATCATTGCTTATGTTTTAGTTATATTTTGCTTTTTTAATGATGCATGTTTGTTAGATTTAGTATCTTAGACCCATTCTTTATTTTATTGCTTGAATAACTTTATTATAATTCAGTAGTAAGTTCTAGGGTGAACTTAGAGGTTAACCTAAGGGCTTGAGACCCCCTTAGGGAGATTTTTTCTAGGTTTAGAATATCGTACCAAAGTTAATATAGCTTGTAAGAGGACAATATTAATAACTTAACTCGTAGTATATGCAACATACCCACACATAATGGATTGTGTGGAATATGGAGATGCGTATGCACCTTCTAATGATTGAAGGTGGTAATTTTAGCTCATCAGGATTGATGAGATGGATGGAATTATGTGCATAACATAAGATATGCCTTTGTAGAAAGGAATTGCATGAGGGGACTCTTGTGTGGTATAGTTCTTGAGAAAATTAGGGGTTGTTAAACAATAAGGTAGTCTAAGGTTGGTTAGGGATTTTTGAATCCCTCTCCTTAGTTTGTTAAGAAAAAAAATTTATATCTTTGTGTGTTTTCTTGTTTCTTGATTTTTGGGTCGCTACAAAGACACCAAGATCTACATCCTCTAATAGAAGTAGCAAAGAAGATACAAAATATTTGAGAAAAATGTAAGCAACTATTGGTGCAAGTAGATTCATTAATTGGATTACTTTTCAAATTTATTAAAGCACCTAATCCAGATTAAAGTTACAACCTAAATTATATTCTTCATAAGTGAAAAATATAAAGATTCCTTTTAGAGGTTCATTTGAACACTAGAAGTTGACTAGATTCCAAATATTAATTATCTATAAACTACTTATTATCTACTTTAGAAAGTGAAAAGAAGATTGAATTCTACAATACTAATTGTAGTGAATTTGTAGAATATTTGAAGGTTCATTTCAAATTATTCTTGATTAGTTGCAGTGAATTGATTAAGTGCATTTTCTTTAGATTAGATTGAAGTGATAAGGTATAATTTATTAGTGCATTAAAAATTAGAATTTTTTAGATTAATTTGCACTATTATTATTCTAAAAAGAAATTAGTTTTGTGCATTAAAAAAGGTAGAAAATCTACTTTGCATCAAGTGTCTAAAGACACTCTTAAATCACAAAAACTTGCAACTCTTAGTGACCAATAGAAACCACAAAAATTGGTTAGTACAAGCAAAGAAAAGCTAACCAAAAAGAAGCTTCAAATAATGAGACTTGGTGACTCTCAAATCCAAAGCACTTAGGAGTTAGTGCAACTGAAATAAATATTCTATTTTATAAATTTTACAAAGCTTGGATTCACCATCAAATATCCAAACAAATAGGGTAAGGAGTCTAGCCGAATAGACATCCTCAAAACCCTCATATTGCACTCATAAAGTTTTCTACAAAATCAAAATCTTAGGCTTGAAAAAGAGTGCAAGAAAAGGTGCAATAAAAATGTTTTTATATACATGTAAAGGTTACATGGTATTGAACTTCTTTAATATATCATATGCATGGAAAGGAGCAGATTTTAAGGTGCCTCAAAAAGCACAACAAGTACAGGAAAATCCAGCCAAAGAAGGGCCAAAATATTAGTGCTCTTCAACCATCGAAAGGGCATACTCTCTATGGAATAACATGCAAGACAAAGTAAGCTCATAAAAGTTATTGACATAAACTAAAGTAAGCTTATAAAGGATATTTGTGAAGAAAAAAATAATAAGCTTATTTATGTAGATAGAAGAGAGCTCATCCATGAAGAAAGAGTGTTAAGCTTCCACTCTTACCAAGGTGAACATGCAGCATAACGGGAAGCACATTGAACTCAAGAAGAAAAAGGAGAAGGATAGATGTTATGTTGAGAGTAACATCCATAAAAGGAAGAACTATCATACATGATCGAAGCTCCAAGATGCCTCATGAATCCACTTACAAAAGAATAGGTTTCTTGTTGCCTAAGAAAACAAAGCAAGATAAGGAGGAAGATAATCAAAGGAGTTACAATCTCCTTATTGAAGGCATTACATAAAAAGTCTCATGCAATAAAATTGAATGCCACTTGGCATAATGTTCTCTAGTTCCTCTCATTTTCTAACACTCAAGAGACCATCAAAGGGGAGTTACAAATGCTAGAGTAAATTCTCATACATTACAAAGGTGTAACGTGCATCACAAAAGCATTAAAAGAAGATATTGGCATTACACAAGTGACAACACTCTCAAAAAACATAAAAGACACTTGGCCACACTTGACCTCCAATAAATGTAGTCTAATTTTAAAGCAAGAACATGGTGAAGAGGAGATCAAATTGTAGTCAAAAGAAAGGAGGAAATATCACAGTAAAACCATTTTTAGCGTAGCATGGAAGAAAGGGAGAAAGGAGCATTTAAATATCCATAGAATAAGGATATATCACCAACATCATACTCTCCAGCATCCAAGAATGTTTCTGGTTGTTTCTCACTCAACCATACCATAATTAGACCATACAAATTTATCAACTCAAGCACTATAGAAAGGGTATGTAAGAGGACTATGATGCTCAATCAAAACCAACGCTATTCAAGTGTGAAGATAAAGGGCCAAGGTAAGTTTAATTATCTCATTTAATTTTGCTTTCTAACATTGGAGAAATAAGGTTTTAAATAAAGGATAAATCTTAATATTATGAAAGCAAATTATATAGGAGATAACTTACCTAGATCAAAATAATATTTGCAAAACAACCTTGGAGATATAAGGAATTCTACTTAGGTTTAACTATTTAATATTTTGCAAATATTGTTATCTTTTCTAATTTTCCAAATTTGGGAGTCATAAGGTCTACTACATCAAATTAATTTATTGGAAATTATAAATATTAAAATCAAATTTCAAAGGGACATTATAAGAGGTTTATTAAAAATATTTTAAATGTTGGAAATTTATAATATTTACTTGTCTCAAATTTCTCAAATTAAGACAAAAGATCCAACATTAAAACCTCTTTAAAGTTTGGAAAAATGCTTAGTTCAATAGGAGCAATAAGGATAATAGAAGTTGATTTTGTTATTTATAAAACTTTACAAAATAAATCAAAATATAACTAAAATTTAAAAAAATACTTTATATCTTATCCAAAACATACTAGGGAGTCATTATGCATTCTACAAAACCTAAGAATTGGTATTAGGGAACTTAGATGACTTAAACAAATTCTTCCTAGCAAAATCTCAGCTACTCAAGGGTCCTACTTATTTCTCCTAGAAGAATAAAGTGAAAGCTATTATGGTAAAAGAAAAAATTTGGGATATTTTCAAAGTGAAAGCTCAAATACCTACTACAAATGATATTAAAATCCTAAATTTTATAAAAAATGATTCAAATGCTCTAATGATAATAACCTTTGCTATCACTAATGAGATACAACCCTATATCAGTTCAACAAAATCATCTTCAGATGCATGGACAAGCCTAGAGAATATTTTTGGAGAAAATAATAAGGTAACTATTCTTCATCTTCAAAGTCAACTTCATTCATTAAAGATGAACAATGGAGAAAGCATAGAACTGTTTCTAAGGAAAGTAGCAGATATCAAAGGGAAATTATTCACCTTAGGAGAAATAGTTAAGGATGAACTTCTTACTCAAGTAACCATGAGAGCACTTCCAGACAACTAAAAAAATTTGGTAATATCTTTACAAGTTCTAAGTAAAGATACTTCTTTTGATGACTTAATCAATATTCTATAGGAATATAAAGTGGAAAATATAGTTAAATATGAGATGTCTAACACTGCATTGGCATCTTCATCAAAAGGATAAAAACCATGGTACAATAGGTATTATCAGATATGCAAGATAAAAGGCCACACTACCAGCTATTGCATATTCAATCCTAAGAATCAGAATCAAGGAAATCAAATAAACAATGGGAACCAATTTCAGCCACGACAATATCAAAATCCTTGTCAGCAACAATTTTAGTGTCCAACCAATTATCCCCAATTGGAGTATCAAAAAGAAAATAAAAAAGGACATATAGCTTAGAGGATAGAAGAAATTTATGAACTAGGATAACTGACATATTATTATGAAATAAAATCTCTTTTAGCAAGAATGATAGGTTTTGAAGACACTAACAACTTGCTTGAACATATTACAAAAATCATAGAAGAAGAATTAGAATTCCAAATTCAAGATGAAGATCCACATTGAAGACTAAAGTCTTTAATTCTCAAATATTGTAATATAGGGGGTGTTAAAAATAGATTTTATTACATTATTTGGGTCATGTAAATGTACCTTCCTTGGTACATACTTAGGATATTAAATTACTTTAGGGGGAAGTTATATAGTTACTTCATGCAATGTAATAAATGCACAAGTGCCAATGTGCAAGTTGTAATGTGCAAATTGTCCACTTGTACAACTCGGTAGAGTGTTGGCCAAGGAAATTATCTTCTTATATAAAGGGTCATAGATATAGAAGAGATATAGTAGTGTAGGATTACAGTAGTGTAGGATAGACAGTAGTGTAGCATCTGTGAGCTATAAGCTTAGATCTCATTCATTGAGCAGTAGCTTGTATCATGGAGTGTTCATTTCCTCTATAACTACTATTGTCCTCATTTTTGACATTTCTATTTATATAATATTTTATTCATATTGTAGATTTACTTTCTTTCTTATTATTCTGCATCTTGTGAATGTTATCTCCCATTGCACGTTGTATCAAAAGCTAACACCCATGGGAATCCTAATATATCATATTTTATTCACACTTAGAATACAAATGGATCCTCATTGAGGGAATTTATAGTGATACCAAATACCCAATAAGATATTAACCTTAGGTTGAAATATCCTTGAGGTTAACCTTACAATAAAATAATAATAAATTCTCCTTTTAAGCAAGGTTATCCATAAAGGTAGATTAATTAATACCACTAAGGGTGAAATATGAAAGGGGATCATAGGCTTACATAAATTATGAATACCCATAGGCTTACATAAACACATTCCCATAGGCTATATTAATAGTGCTCATAAGTACTCCTTCACACTTTTGTCCTAGGCCTCAACAAGATTAGATTACACAAATTTAAACAAGATCAATGTAAATCCTTTACATAAAATCAATTGTCATATATAATCCTTGCTTAAATATATTCAAATTTTTTAACTAAGAGGCTAACACATTTTTTCCACATCTAATACTTCCATTATGAGAACCATGCCTCTTTATATCTTGTAAGAGATGCAATAATAACAACCAAATCTTAGATATAGTTTGATAAAAAATTAAATTGAATTCTATTTTTCTTTCAATTTATAATTTTTAAGAAATAATGAAAGGATTAATCTTCCATAGAATGACCTATTATTTATGTTTAGAACAATTAATCCAAAATTTCATTAGCTCTTTCTATGTTGATGGATAAACCCAGTAGATTTCATTTTATTCAAAAGTAGCCCTAAATGGTGGAATTAAAAGTACAATGAAGAAGTCATTTATTTGATCTTTATATATTTTTCTTATTTTATGCACACCTAAAAGGTACATAGTATCATATTATTTATAAATTATCACATGTAATAATTTTTCTTGGGACTACTAACCAAAGGAATCTTGAGGCCTTAGCTTGAACTAGTGTTCTATTCTTCTAAGCAATATCCTTGGAATAGGAAATATTCACTGCTCCAAATCATTATATATCAACTTGATTGAGTATCATCCATATTTTGATTCATTTAAAACCAACTCACCCTTATACAAAAATGGTAAATAGAACTCCTGACACATAATTGGAGCTTATTCATTGATTGTTTGAGGTCCTATTCCTCAACTAGATTGCTAATAACAAACTATAATCTTCAATTATATAAATATATATATATATATATATATATATATATATATATATATATATATATATATATATATATATATATATATATATATATATATATATATATATATATATATATATATATATATATATATATATATATATATATATATATCACAACTCACCCTTCTACAAAAATGGTAAATAGAACTCCTCACACATAATTGGACCTTATTCATTGCTTGTTTGAGGTCCTCTTCCTCCACTAGATTGCTAATAGCAAACCACAATCTTAAATTATATATATATATATATATATATATATATATATATATGTGTGTGTGTGTGTGTGTGTGTGTGTGTGTGTGTGTGTGTGTGTGTGTGTGTTTAGAAAAATTAATTCAACATTTCATTATATATTTCTATGTTGATGGATAAACCCAGTAGATTTCATTTTATTCAATAGTAACCCTAAACAGTGGAAGCAAAAGTACAATGAAGAAGTCATTGATTTGATGTTTATAGTTTTTTCTTATTCAATGCACACCTAAAAGGTACATAGTATCATATTATTTACAAATTTTCACATGTAATAATTTTCTTTTGGACTACTAACCAAAGGAACCTTGAGACCTTAGCTTGAACTAGTGATCTATTCTTCCAAGCAATATCCTTGGAATAGGGAATTTTCACTGCTCCAAATCATTATATCTCAAACTTGATTGAGTATCATCCATATTTTAATTCATTTAAAACCAAATAACCCTTCTACAAAAATGGTAAATAGAAATCTTGACACATAATTGGAGCTTATTCATTGCTTTTTCGAGGTCCTCTTCCTCAACTAGATTGCTAATAGCAAACAATAATCTTCAATTTTATATACACACACACACACATAGATATATATATATATATATATATATATATATATATATATATATATATATATATATATATATATATATATATATATATATATACATATATACATACATACGGATATATATATATATATATATATATATATATATATATATATATATATATATATATATATATATGTATGTATATATGTATATATATATATATATATATATATATATATATATACATATATACATACATATATATATATATATATATATATATATATACATATATACATACATACATATATATATATATATATATATATACATACATATATACATATATATATATATATATATATATATATATATATATATATATATATGTATATATATATATATATATATGTATATGTATGTATGTATGTATATGTATAAATATTTTTAGAATAATTAATCCAATATTTTATTAGCTCTTTCTATGTTGATGGATAAACCCAGTAGATTTCATTTTATTCAAAAGTAGCCCTAAACAGTGGAAGCAAAAGTACAATGAAGTAGTCATTGATTTGATCTTTATAGATTTTTCTTATTCGATGCACACCTAAAAGGTACATAGTATCATATTATTTACAAATTTTCACGAGTAATGATTTTGCTTTGGACTACTAAACAAAGGAATCTTGAGGCCTTAGCTAGAACTAGTGATCTATTCTTCCAAGAAATATCCTTGGAATAGGGAATTTTCACTGCTCCAAATAATTATATCTCAACTTGATTGAGTATCATCCATATTTTTATTCATTTAAAACCAACTCATTCTTCTACAAAAATGATAATTATAACTCTTGACACATAATTGGAGCTTATTCATTGCTTGTTCGAGGTCCTCTTCCTCAACTAGATTGCTAATAGCAAACCATAATCTTCAATTATATATGTGTGTGTATGTATGTATGTATATACACACATATATACATACATACATGCATATATATATATATATATATATATATATATATATATATATGTATGTATATATATATATATATGTATGTATATATATGTATGTATATATATATATATATATATATATATATATATATATATATATATATATATATATCTAACTATCTATATATGTATATGTATATATATGTGTGTATATACATATCTATTTTAAAAGTTGAAGATGATATATCCAAACATTGAATCCTTATCTTCTCCTTCTCTTATCTTGTTATGTGAGTAATATTATGTGTTAAGTTAGGATGTGGATATCTCCTTCAGATTTAGCAAGGAAGCACCCCCTTTTTCTGCATAAGTGGGAGAGATCCATATCCCATTATAGTAGGATTAATGTAGAATTATTTTATTTTTATTAAATAGGTTAGTAAGTACTAAAAATTTATTTTAGTTAGTCTAGACTTGGGTTTCCTTTGTGTATGGGTATATACAACACATGCTTTAGTCGAGTTTGTAAGCTACCATATTGATAAAATATGATGATGACATATTTAGCTAGTCAAAGTACTATCAAACAAAGATCAAACTTGGATTCATTCCTTTTGCTAGAAAAATAATTTTTCTTATTTTACCACTTGGAAAAATTAGAATATGGTACTAAACAATTGATGGTTGATATGTGATCCCATCAATTTTGATCAATGTCATTCCATGGATGGATAAGTCTACTCTTGGTTTTTGAGATAAATATAGGTGTAGTGGAAATTTTTCCCGCTTGTGGTGGATGGAGGTAATCTATTTTGTCTAAGATATATTTCATAACCTCTTTATGTAAATGAGATATTCTCAAAATCTCCAGCCAAAGGATAAAATATGGGGTAAAATATTATTTTATTACTATGTCCCATGGGGTCATTTTTAATTGCATAGAGTTGGGATATCTAGCATTGATAATTCTACACTCTTTATGCATAGAAATATTTATATTGTTGTGTTTCTTAGTTTAATTTTATGAAACATCAAGAGCCTGCATCTTAAGATCATATTAGGATCCACCTCAAATCCTTCCTAAGATACTATATATCCCAACTATTCTACCTCATAGACCTAAATGAACACAGACATTTTGATGAGTAGTTTTTCCTTCTATAAGAGGTTGAGAAATTGGTCCTCATGAACTAAATTAAGTTCCCAAGACCCATGGTAAACTAATATGTCATTAAACAAGACTTGTATGAACTTATAAATAAAAGGAAAAAATATACAACTCATGAAACTCGGTAAAATAGGAGTAATAGTAAGACCAAAGGACATTACTAAGAACTTGTAATGACCCTTATGCATGAGAAAATAGTATTTGGAATATTCTCTTCTCTAATCCTAATTTAATGGAACCTAGAGTACAAGTCAAGTTTTTTAAAGTACTTAGCACCATTTCATACATCCAATAAATCATCTATGACACATGCCCTAAGAGTTGTCTTTATTATACACCATAAAAATTGGAGAGGGATAAGGATAGATGATTATAAATTTCTTTCTCCAATATCTTCTAGACTAGTTTTCTCAATATCATACTTTTGGGGTGAGGGATAGTAGTAAGGATGAACATATAAAGACTAACTTCCCAGAACTAGGTGGATGGTATGATTATGTGTTTGCTTATGAGGAAGTCCCATGGGTTCAAAAAAGATATCCAAAAATAATCCATAATAATTTATAAGTCTAAAGGAATATCTAGAAGTGATTCCAATGATTAAACTTCCATGTAATTGACCTGCATAAATAATTCTTGATTGCTTTCTTCAATATTTTCTCCATGTTTTAGGAGCTAATCACATTGGAAGGAGGAGCTTGGATCCCTTGGAGATAGATGACTTTGTTTTCTCTATTCATTTGACATGTATTCATTATAGGTTAATAGTAACATCATTGAGTTGGGATAGTCATTATGCTCCTAAAATGATATTTGCACTACTTAGATTCATGTCCAAGAAATGACCGAACAAAGTATAATCACCTATCTAGATGTTAACTTCGTATAGAGATATTACCCCATTTATAATCAATACTTAGAGTTTATCATGGGTTAAAGTATTGATATATAGTCATAAAGATATTGTTTAGCTATCAATAATGTTATGTTTTCCACCTAAGTCAATAAACTCATTAACATAGTGATGTTTAATTTTTCCTTAGACCTTGATGGTATGATGATCCTAGAACATCATTAGGGAAAATGTAGATAGATCCATGCTATCAGTATCATTCTTAGAACATATGACTTCAATTAGGGTCTCCTATGGTAAAGAATCTTAACTTTCATCTTTTGACATTGTTGTTTTCTTGGCTTCTACTAGGAATTTACATTGGTCTTTATAGGTCTAATTTGATGGATGGAATCAATGATATTTGAATAGAAGAATCCTTGGGAACACTCATTATTACGGTCATTAAATTAAGTTCATCAAGGGTTGAAATCACACTATGGTTAGGTATGGGACAACTGGAGCTTCTTTTTTTCCAGAAAAGCCACACATTCATCATCCTCAAGGGTATACAGATCATGCATGCTAACTTCCCACCTAATTTTATTCTTAAGGTCATAGAAAAAGGTTAAAAACACTACTAGATCCAACTAATAGGTATATGTGAGCAGTCCTATGACATCCACATAATAATCCTTAATTGATCCTATTTATTTGGTTTGCATTAAAAAAACTATATACAAAGTAGAAGATCCTTTATTGAATTTATAGATATATAAAGCTTTGAACTTGGGCCACATAAGTGAGGTCTCATATCAACGAAGCTCCTATAATAACCAATTATGAGTATGGGTTCCCAACTTAGTAGAATCCTATGTGACATGACCTTCTTCAATAATATGGTGTAGAGGGATGATGATATCCATATTGGCTATCCATTCACATGGATTTGTATCCTCAAAATTTAGGATTTTGATTCACGAAATGGGAACATCATGAAGTCAAGAAAGAAAATTAATAACACCTTTCATAGAGGGCTAAATATCATTAGCAAAACTTGAGTTAAAACCATACATATTTGGAAGAGTAACTTTGGTAGCATAAGTAACCATGTGATAACCTTGGGATCTTGGAGTTCTATGACCAAACAATGATTGTTGGTAGATACCAATGTATGGATACTAATGTCCCTTTGGATTTGAAGCTAATTGCATGTCTTGTCAATAATTCCCAATGACTTATTGAAACTCTTGGTCAAGGTAACACTCTATAGAGACTATAAAAATTACTATGGATGGAATTTAAGGTCTTTTATATTTTGGTTTGAACATCAATGATGGAGGTAACTATTTTCTCTAGGATAGTGTGTTGGTTTACCTAGGACTCAAAATAGACATGTAGGTAAATTTCAATTATTTTGGGTAAAGCAATACCTATTGGAGGAGTGGAGGGAGGAGGGGTGGTGGGAGAGAATTTTGGAAGAGGTGAAGCAATGGTGTCTAAATAAGAAATAACACTTAATCAAAAATATTTATGCCTCTGGATTCTTACTAAGATTTTTGGGTTGATACTTCTTTTTACTCATGCACGCATCTTTGAGATGACCAATGTGCTACAAATGACCATTAATTCACAACTAACCAATATAATTTGTGAGTTTTTTCATACACTAGAATAATAGCAAAAGGAAAAATAACCCTTTAGAGCATTTCAAAAAGGTGTTTCTAGAAATACCCCTTATTTTAATTGGCTTAGAGATATGATCGCAATAATATGGGTCCCTTGTAAGAGTTCCAATACATTCGATATATATATATATATTTATGTGTGTGTACATATGTATGTATATATATACATATGTATACATATGTATACGTACATATATATGTACATACATACACAAACATATATATACATATATATAAATAGATAGAAAAAACAATAGTGAATAACTCACAATCTTTCAAAAGAGAAATACAATGAAAGATGGGGCCAAAAAATTGATTTGAATTAGTAGGATAACAAAAACCAATAATATAAATTAATGAAAAATTCTTTTAGAGACTTTCTCTTGACAATGTAACACTCTAATAAGTATATCTAAACTCCAAGAAATTAAATAGATTTGTATAATACTATAAGCATTCTAATGAACTTAAGAGGTTTCTATATAAATTTTGAATGGTTGTAATTGAATATAAAGTGAATCCTAAGAGATGATTTAAAAATAAAAAAGAAACTCAAAACATAATCTATGACTTACACACCTCAAGGCCTACATATCCTTCCCTAAAACCCATTAAATAAAAAATAAATAAATTGCATGGACTTTATCTCATATATGTATAAAGTTTTATATTTTACATTTCTAACTATATTTTTATCATAACTAAGCAAAACTATTGATGTAACCAAGATAAAAAAACTACTTGTTGAAAACACCCTATCATTTCATTGAACATACTTGATCATCACATTCTCCTCCTTAAAAATTTGATTATTGTGTTTTCCATATTTTTGCACTACAAATTGTTTTGTAAGTTTATGAGGCCCATCCTTTATGATGCCTCGAGCACATCGCAAAGACATGCATATCTTTGATTATCATGTTATTTTAGTGTGATGTTATGTTATTACAATGTGCAAAAGGTAGTAGAAGGCTTTTGGTTCTTGATGTGCCAAAGCCCTTGATGTTATTGTTATAAAGCACCCAATACATCTTCCCATTCCCATCCTTTACATATAAAGTTAAAGTATCTACTCTTTCACAACACTCTTTCGAATAAATATGTGCATCCCCTCTTGTAATTTAGCCACACATGTACAATTATCTATTAACATCAATCGAAAAAATCAAAAGGCACCTTCAAGTCTTTTGGTGATATTATGGTATGAAGAAAACAAACGGGCATTCATTTTTATATATCTGTCGTATCATCTTCGTTTTTTTTATACCCCTACAAACAAAGCAAGGCATTCATTCTTATATATGTCGAGCTTAACGATGAGATTCAGGTTCAGTTAACTTTACTATGCGTTGGAAAACCAGTAGCTTTTAGTCAAAGGATCACCCGCCAGGAAATAAAAGGTGTTTTTTTTTTTAAATGAGGATATATTCGTAGGTAGTGACTTTAGAATCAGTTTTAAGTATTGTGGGAATTAATTCCTGGGCTGCATTGGTCATGTTGCCTGCGTAATACTTTAGACGTAAGCTTAACCTATCATCATAACCGAACCACTCAAGTTCTACCCTATTCTAAAGATTCTTTTATAAATTGGTTATATGTATTAAAATAGGCTTAATTAAAAAAAAAAAATTATCTAATAAGGTGTTTTAATCAGTATTATGATATTGTTTTAATAAATTATATAGTTTTTTTCTTTTTCATATTTGGGTCTCACACCCTTGACAAATCACAACTGGCTTTTATAAAGCTTGAGAGTTTATAAACATGTTCAACTCCCATCTCAATCTAGATGCTATAACTAGATACTTACATTATTTTTCACAAAAAGGCTGAAATTTTTACATTCATTTTATGATTTAAAAAAAAAAAAATTGTAAATAAAAATATTTAGTATCCTTTTTCTTGATAATTTTCAGTCTTCTTCATTCATCCATCAAAGTGAAATATTGATTAGTGATGGTCTTTGATGATAACAAGTTGTCATTTTATCTCTTGAATATATATAATTGCTCTATGGGCTCCATGCTTCTACTACTCCGCTTTGATTTTTTAAATGGTTGGTTCTATTGTTTCCTGATGTTGTTACATCCTTTTGAAATCCCAAAATATTATGATTTTTCTACCAAACATTGCCATACTTTATGTCTTTTTTATTCCATGTAGATCTAAAATATTGATGCCTTAAATCATACCTCCAAGATTGTTGCCGCTCAGGATGGTGTGGGTGTCGATATGTTGCAACCTTAACCTAACATTCTATTTCCTGTGATTCTTCAACAATTTGTTTTTTTTCTTCACAATCTTCTCTCTTATACCTTTCTTTTGGTGTGTCCTTGTGCACTTTTGACAAGGCTTCCTTAGACTTTGTTGTTGCTTCTTCCATGGACTCTATTGTTGTTGCTAGTGTAAATTCAACTTTTGAGTTTTCTAATGATTCTTCAGTTTTTTCCCTTGTCATAACTACTTCTTGCTTCTCCTTGGATCCTTGTTTCTTAAGTTTTTTTTTTAATGAGGCCATGAACTTGCACATTATCATTTGTATTTTTTCTTCTATTATATCATCTTTATTCATTTCTTTCAGTTCTTTCTAAAGCCTTTTTGTTTTTTCTTCATATCCATTGATGGTGACCTTCAAACTAGATATCTTTTTATATGGGTTTCATTGGTTCAAGAATGCATGTTCCATTTCATCCCAGGTGATTCCTTTCCTTAGCAAGAATTTCCCACAAATCATAAATTTTTTCTCTTAAAAGATAAAAAAGTTTGCATTCCCCAAAACAGCCACTAGAATATAGAGATATAAACTTCATCCACCATTCTCAAGCATCAATGTCATAATTTCTAATGAAAATTGGTTACTCCATGATATCAACCCAAAAAAATCCAAAAACAACCAGGTTTTTTAAATTTTCTCTAATCCTTGCTATCACCAATAAAATAATTTAAAAGCAAAATAATTAACATAAAAAGAAATGCAGTCATCCATTATGACTTTGCATTAATCCATTACCAAGCTTCTCCTCCAAAGGGTTCAACACGGTTGCATATATTAATGTTTTTGTGAAGAAACGTGGATGACTCTGATGGCAGTGCAGTTATTCTCGATGGTAGCATTATATATAATATCTTTATACCAGATTTTCTTCTTTATAAATACTCCCAAAAATCTGCCATCCTTAAATTGAATTCATCTTGTTATGAATTTGTCTTTGCTTTGAATAAAATATCTTGTTGTCCTAAAAATTTGTATCAATGGCTCTTCAAGGTTTCAAAATATCAAAGGGAGGGGTTCGAGGTGTAATAAACTACATAGTTGTAGTTGTGTGATATCGTTCTATCAAGGGGTTCTATTGTTGGAGAAGCTGAATCCCAAAAAAATGTTCATTGAAGGTGATGCTCTATCTATTATTCACGTGGTCAATGGCAACCAAACCCCTCATTAGACCATTGCTGACATGATGGAAGAAATTTAACACCACATTGAAAATCTGGAAGGTGTCTAGTTCATGCACACTTTTAGAGAGGGGAATAGGGTTGCAGACCTGTTGACAAACAGGGGAGTCATGCTAAACTCTCTTGATGTTTGGATGGAAGATTTTCCCATCTTTTTTATTTGTTTAGATGATTTTTATAATATTTGATGAGGTGAACATTTTGTTTGGTCATTGGCCCTAATTTTTTGGTGTAATTCTTCCATGCTTTTGGCCTTTAGTAGTCTTACCCCTTCTTGTAAGAAGTGCTCCTCACATTGTCTTTCTTGGTGGGTCCCTTTACCCCGTTTTTAGTTACCTTTGTTTGTCATGTATGTTCGTTCATGGTATAGTCGATGTGGCACTCATTGAGAGTGTTTTTCATTTGAAGTATTTTGTGTGTCTCTCTTGGCCAATTTTTGTTTCTTCTGAGTTTTCTAAGATCACATGGTTTCATATTTGCTTTTTCTTGAGTTTTTTAGTTTATCCCCATGGTGGTCCTTGGAGTTCGGTGTGCCTTTTTCTCATTCGTTGAGGGGCTGCTTTTGTCTTTGTAATTTTTTTTTCTCTTTGTCTTATTTGTGCTACCTCAGTCCCTTTCCTCTCCTCATGGTTAGATGTTGGTTGATTCATAGAATGACTTCGTCCCTTGCCAATTTTATTAACTTTTTTCAAGTCTCTTTTCGTGATGAGTCATTTTTTAATCATAGTGCTTTACTTAATCACATGTATGTTGTAACCATCATTTTATATAGATACGAAGTTATTCATTTCTTGAAGTGTTTTTGGTATGGGTATGATTATTTTGCTCCTTCTTATCAACCATGTTTTTTCACCATGAATACGAAGAGTAGCGATATCATCAATGGCATAGTGTTGTTGTTAAAACTTGCCATGGGGAACGAGTAACTAAGAGTTGAGCCTGTTATATTAGTAATTGATAGCAACATCATTGATATTCTTAGCAAGAGGTCTTCTTGAGTGTACACAAAAATATGATGGATATGATGAGCTGATTTCACTGTAAGTGACTCATTCTTGGTCTAAAGGGCATATGAAAGTTAAGGGAATCAAATTCACAAATAACATGCCCCTCATTACTGAGGCCACATCTCTAACTATCAAAGGTAAAATTATAAATAGAGAGAAACACTCACTTGCCAAAGAATTATAAAATTTCTAGATAAATATGAAAATATCCAAAAGCTAGACAATGGAATTCTTATGGATTCTCTCCCTCCACATTATTACAGAGTGGCACTATCCATAATGAGATATTTCACTTTGGATGGTAAGTTTAGTTCCCTGTACAACTTTCAATTTTTTTTTCTTAACCATCTTCATCAACGAAAAAAGTTGAATGTTCTAGCTTTCTTGTTGAGATATCTTGAGAAGACCATTGGAGATGTGCAACGTGGAAAATCAAATATATCCCTCCACCAAGGGCTCCTCAAAATTTTTTTCCACAATGCAGTGGAAAAAATGGATTGGAGAAATATTCCTAATTTGGGCCTTGATTATTGCAACTCCACTACTTCTGCTAAAAATCTTGATGGGATAAGATATAATTATTATGCTCCTAAATATCTTATTTTGGAGAAGAATGGTGTGTCTTCCTTGCACACCCTTTCTGAGGGGTCCAACAGGTGTAATAACAGGTCCATTAACCAGGTGCAAAATATCCCTTTCAAGAAGTCAAACCTAAATTCCTAGGTGAATAAAATGAGGCATTCAACTAGATTGAAGAACCTGCTAGAGAAAGGGAAATCCCTTGTTCTGAGAAATACCTTGTTCCCCCTATGTGTATTTCTAATGAGGACTATGAGTTCACGTAGGACCCAATTTCTTTATCATGGATGGATAGTCCCCCTTCTCAAGTGAAAGGGAAGAAGTTCAACATTGAAAATAGAAGGGGTGACTCTTCAGAGAAGAATATTTTAGGGATCCCCCCTTGGAGTCCCCATTTATGGTTATTCCAATCAGCAATCTAGTCATCCTCCAAGACTTTTTGAAGTTCCTTTGTGGAATGAACAAGATGAGTGCAATTCTTATGAAAGAGTTTGCTTCTCATCTGGATGATATTCAAAATAAAGGTGGTGAACCCCACCCTTAGTAAAGCCGCTTTTACTATTATGAGGGCCATCCATTTTATGCTTTGGATTGGTCCTTTTGCCTTCGTTCTCTTCCCTATTCTATTAGGCATTTTTCTCATGTTTCTTCACTTGATGGCCTTCTTTCTAGTTTTTTATCTAATGTAGACAGTCTCTGTTCTAATCCTGATTCCTTGGAATTTCTCTATTTTTACTTTTGTTAATGTCTTTGTTTCATTTGTGTTTCTCGTTGTAAAAGGTTTGGGATTCCTTTCAAAATACCTTGTTTTTACCTAATAAAATAAATATATATAATAATATTTTGATAATTATACATGTATTGATTGACTTTAAATAATTTTTTTATTTTTAAAGTATAATTTTTAACTACTTAAATCCATTTCATTTAATAAATCCAAAATTATTCTTATATATTTTTTAAAATGAAAAATGGGATTAAATAAGCCTCATTCGTATTATATCATCATCACCACACAATGGTATTATTACATTACAACTTGGATATTATCCATGTATCACTTTGCAAGATTCAAACTTGAGTCTCCTCCTTGAATGTTGAGGAATCTAACCAGGCTATTACCATTTGATAAATGATTCTTATAGTAATAAACAATAAATTTATATTTTTTTAAATATTAATAAATTATTATCAAATGAAATTAATTCAATCGATAGATTCCTCAACTTCTAAGGAGGAGACCAAGGTTTGAATCTTGCCAAACCATATTATAAAAATTTTGTAATACTACTATTTGATCATGATGTAATACTAGTAGAGCTTGTTTCAATCCCATATAACCCATTACAAAATATTAATAATTATTTAATTCTAAAATCTAAAATAATTTATTTAAACATGTATTAGATATGTGTCAAGTACACTTAAAATGTAAATCTTAATTAAATTTTATATTTTATTATTTTTTAAAGAAAAAGGTTTAATATTATTTAATATATAACAATGATTACAAGGTCAAAAAGTGGTAAAGAGAAAACAAATTGGAAGAGCCAAAATAACTAGAACAAAGAAATCCTTGGTTTGCAACAATCCACAAAACAATAGCAATATTGCCAAATAACAATAACTCCATTGAAGGACGTAGCCCCATAATCACATTATTAATAGATTGGAAGCCAAGAGACAAAGAGAACCCCTCCAATTTGCTAAGTTCTTACTCTTTAGGAAATCCATGAAAAGTAATCTCTTTCACCTATTCAAACTTATTTTTTCCAAAGCCCTGCTCTATTATAGTTCATATCCCGACAACCTATAACTAGATTCCCACCTAGAAACATGGTTGGATGCACATACCCTAGATTTAATAGTGACAAACCTCTCAATATATTGTACCTCCATGATATTTCTCAAATTACACTAAAATATTTGCTCTCCTATGATGGTAGTGAAAATATAACCTATGAACATTGCCAAGATATAGCTACTTTAGATACTATTCATAACATTATTCATGAAAATGTAATGATAAGGTTGTTAGCTTTGTCTTTTAGAGGTAAGGTATTGGCCTAGTGCTTCTCTTTAGAAGAAAGCAACATCAGTGCCTGGGATAACCTAGGTGAACATTTCATACTAGAGTTCAATGATCTAGGGGACTCATTCTCACTCATCACTCATTTCATGACTATACAAAGACATCCTTAAGAGAGCATCATAGACTTCAATATCTAATTTAGTAGGACATGGAATAAAATCCCTTAGAAGGTGATATCTTCCCTGTTAGAAAAAAGAATACTTGATATTATTAACTTGAAATGACCTTTCTTAAATAGCAAGTGCTTACAATCTGATCCATTGGATCATAACTAACTGACTGATCTCAGCCATACAACTTATCCTAGTAACAACTTAGGATATAATTTATTATTCTAACACCCCCCCTTAAGTGGTACTAGGATATACTAACACCCCCCTTAAGTGATACTAGGAGGAAGTGAAAAACAAAAAAAATAAAATAAGGGGCATATCCACAAGTATGAGTCCCGGCAACAAGGCCTGATAAGGTACTCATGTACAATATATCCATAAAAACCTACTAGAGAGATGATGAAAAACCACAAGGGCTAAAACCACCTGTCAGAATAGAAAGAAGAATAAGGAGGAAGTCCTCTTCAACCCCCTAGGACAAATTCCATAAAGAATCCTGTAAAGGATCCATCAGATATCTCAAAAAAAGTAGAGACTCATCATCGAAATGAATGAAATCATACTCCCATACTGGTGCTAGTGACAAGATCAAGGTTGTGAACCATAAAAAAAATGTCACTAAAGAAAATCCCTTGAAACCAAAGTGTCTCTCAAAAATAAGAAGTATAAAAATAGTGTGGAAAGAACCATAAGGATTGCAAGGGATGTCCAAATTGACTCCACAAGCATAAGTAGTGGTTTCCACCTATATGAACACAATGGGCTGATAACAAGGTCCAAAAAGAGTGGACAAACAACTTACTTCAAGGGAATATGAAAAAGAAAGGGCACCAAAGTAGCTCTCCAACTTGTCCTTATGGTGACCTCCTCATCCTACTAGAATGCATGGGTAACCAGCCACTACATCCGCTAGGTGCTATAGAGAAAATGACTAGATACAAGGATCACTTAAGCAAATTTTTGGGAGTGTCAGGTTCAACCGAGAATGCACTCCATGATACAATAATTTTTTAGTCACAAAAATATATAGAAAATAGTTTTAAAACTGAAAATGGACTGCACCATATTTTCCAGATCAAAAAGACCTTTTTTATGACTATAAATACCCCTATGATCAAGTTTCATTATGAACTTTATATGCAAGAAAAAATAATAGCCTTTTTTCAAGGAAATTTGAAAATATTTTGTATAAAATGAAAAAATGTTATTTGTAAAAGTGAGAACCTCGATGGCGATAGGAGTAGGAGTAGCAACAACCCCAAAAACCCTAGTGCCTTCAGGTGGGATTTCCCAAACCCTTGCAGGGTTTTTTGAGCTGGAGTAGGGAGAGATTCCCCCTATGGACTAAGCTGCCAAGGAGGATGATCCCAAGGGCCCTGACCCTGATCCTAGTGGGCAAGGAAGTTTGAACTACAATCAGCCATGGGAAAGATACAAGGGGTTTGTTACCCCTTTCTTGGTATCAACCCCTTTATGCAATGTGGAGTTCCTCTTTTGTACCTAGAGAAGGTAACGAGCACTCCAAATCCTAGCTCCTTTGGGACTATGACCTATCCCCCACTAATCGTGTCAGGCAAAAACTTGGTGATCCCAGAATCAGTCATGGCACCAAAACCATCCATGGAAACTCTCTCCCTTGTGGAAAAATTTCTCATAGGGAGGCCTAACATGTATTCCATAAGAAAATGGGTGGGGTTCAAATGGCGAACAATAGGGAGATTCCAGTTGGTGGCCCTTTCCAGAGGTTTTTTTTTTATCCATCTGAATAACCAGAATGACTATGCCCACATTCTCACTGGGAGGCCGTGGTTTTATGGTAGGAAAAGCCTATTTCTCAAGAAATGGGAGGAACATTTTAATCCTCGTACTCAAGACATAAAATTTGCACCCATTTAGGTTCACCTCCCAAATATTCCCATATAGTTCTATCACAAGGACATCCTTCACAGGATTGGGGGATACATTGGAGACCTTATTGCCATTGATCTTGCAATGAAGGCTAGAACCCACATGGCTCAAGATAGAATTTGCATCAATTCCAACTTGGCCTTCCAAATTCCCACTCGCATCAATCTCATCTATGGAACCTTTAGCTGGTGCCAAGCTATCGAGTACAAGAACAAGCTAATATTCTACATCAAATACCAATCCTAAGGACATCTCAAGTCTCAATGTCCATATCTCAAATAGCATAAAGAGGCACAAAGTTCCAAGCTTCCCCCCCATAAATAGAGTACCCAAGCAGGATTCAATAACAAAATACCCATAGCCCCTATCAGCATCAGATGTGAAAATGAGCTCAAAGGGAAGTAGTTGGCTATCTATGTGTCTATCATCAACCATACTTTTACAGATTCAAGCCAGGTATGCTCCATGTTTGCTCTCCCCAATAGGTTCAAACCATTATCTACTTTCATTGATGAAGTCCTTTTCCTAGATCTGTGCCCCCTCCCCCCTCCCTCCAATCCCCACCCCCTTACCTCCCCTTCTAGATCTGGTACATCCCTCCCCCTCGCTCTCACATTGTCATCCCCCACCAGATCCACCTCTAGATCCTTGGTTGTTAACCCCTACCTCCATGAGGTTAATCCCCTCCTCCCCTCTTGGAGGTACCCCTATCCCCTCCTAGATCCTCTATCAAATCCTTGAAGGAAGCTGATAGCTCCTCCCACATCATAATGGACCTCAACCCCATCATCACTAGAAGCAAAAAATTCCAATTGACACAGGAAGTGATAAGAAGAGAGGTAGACCTACCATATATGAATAAATAAAAAAGGACACCAAAAATCAAGTAGCCAATGGGGTGCAGTCAACCTTGTTTCCATATCTGTTCAACCAGGCAAAGGATGAAAACAAAAATCCCAACCCCCTACTGGGTAAGGGAGGGAAAAATCTTTCCAAAGTTTCCAGATGAAGATTCTCTCTTGGAATATTAGAGGTCTCAATAGTATGATAAAACAGAGATTAGCTTGAACCATCAGGAAGGACTTCAAACTTACCATCCTTAAGTTGCAAGAAACAAAAATTTATGCATACAGATCCAGTAACATCTCCCAGTTAGTATGGAAAAATTGCCAATGGGCTTCCTCCCCTATCGAAGGTTCATCTAGAGGCCTCCTGTGCCTATGGGATCTAAACAAAGTTGAAGGCAGGGTCATCTCATCCTCTGACAGAATGATGAACCTAGTGTTCTACTGCAAATAAAACCATTTCACCTGGGTCTTATCCAACATTTACACCCCAAATAATCCTCTGGAAAGATGCACACTCTGGAGATCACTGTCTCACATGAAGGATGCCTTTTCCAACCTCCCTTGGATGTTAGTAGGGGATTTCAATTTCCCCCTATTTCCCTCAGACAATAAGGGTGGAATTCCCACTCCTTCCAAAAGCATCCAAGACTTCTAGAACTTCATCATAGAGAATGAACTCATGGACATTCAGATAAAAGGCTACCAGTTTAGAGCAATAAAAGAGTAGGCCCTAAGCACATTCAAGTCAATATTGATAGAATTTTCCTTTCTCAATAGGCTATTCCCATATTTTGAGACACCTCTCTCATATCCCTTCCCAGAATAGGCTCCAACCACTGTCCCCTCCTTCTAGAATCCAACAGAGCTCCATATTTCAAAACTCCCTTCAAATTTGAGAATATGTGGATCCAACACACTAATATGAGGCAAAGAATCACTGAGTGGTGGGGGATCCCTTATTCTAGGACTGCTATTTCTTGGGTATCCTAGAAATGGAAGGCTATAAAGGAGAATCTCAAAAACTAGAACAAGGAAGTATTTGGGAATATATTTGAGAGCAAATAATAGATTTTGGGTAACCTCAAAACCTTAGAACAACAAATTCAACATGACCATTGGATCCCTCAGCTTTGAGAAGAAGAGAGAAAGCTCTTATAAAATTACCACAATGTAAAGAAAATACCTATTGGAGGTAAAAATCCAACCCTATGGCTAAAATATGGGGATGCAAATACAAAGTTCTTCCATGCTTCTAATTTGCAAAATCGTAGTACAAACAAGATTAAGGAGCTCACTCTTTCTGATGGCATAGTCTCATGGGATATCTTCAAAATTAGAGATGAAGTAGCTTCCTACTTCAGTGACATGATGGGAACCAATCCCATTAAACATCCTGAAGCCCAAAAGGCTCTCCTGTAGAACATTCCCCCCTGGTCATCCCCATGATGAAATCCTCCCTCATCCAAACCCTTAGTAATAAATAAATCAAATTTGCTCTGTTCTCCATGCAAGCTGATAAGGCCCCTAGACTAGATGGATTTACCCCCTACTTATTTCAAACTTTTATCATAGATCTGCATTGGGGGGTTTTGGGAACCAGGGAAATTCTGCAAGATATCAGGAACAATCGATCTGAAGTTCAGTGGAAGGCTTTAAGGCTCAATAGGATCCTATCAGGAACAATTTTCAATAAATATCATCATTTATCCTATCAGGAGCAACATCATCTACAATATTCTAACCAAATATTTGGCTTTAAGGCTCAATAGGATCCTTTCAATGATCATAGATCCCTATCAAGGAAGTTCAGTGGAAGGCAGATCCATCACTAACAACATCATCTCTCTCCATGAAACACTCCACTCAACTTTGTGCAACAAGAAGGTGACCATGTTCTTGAATCTGGACATATCCAAAGCTTTTGATAGGGTGAACAAATATTTCCTCCTAAAATTCCTTTCCAAGTTTGGGTTTCACAAATAATGGATCAACCTCATCAAAGGTTGCATTACTTCCACGTGGTTCTTGGTGTTAGTGAATGGTTCTACTACAGGTTTTTTCCCTAGCTCCAGAGGAATTAGACAGGGAGATCCCCTATCCCCATTCTTCTTCATCATTCTTTCTGAATCCCTCGAGAGAAATTTTAAATTTTCTTGTGCTTCAGGGAAAGTCTCCAATATCAAAGCCTCTTCTAGCTCTCCTCCCCTATCCCATCAGTAGTTTTTGGATGATACTACCATTGCGACCTTGGCCTCTATCCTCTAAGATAAGTCCATCAAGCACACCCTTGACATCTATGCTTCTGCAGTAGGACAAGAAATAAACTACCTCAAGAGAAAATGTTTTTTCCTCAATACCCCAAGCAGCCAATAATGCAAGATTACTCGTATCCTTCAATGTTGTATTGTTGATCTCCCCACTTCTTACTTGGGCCTTCCCCTGTTTACCAAAAGCCCAAAAGCTTCCATGTGGGACAATATCATTGAAAGGATCAGACACAAACTCATAGGATGGAAGGGTTCTCTCCTCTCTCAAGAAGCCAAAGCAACTCTCACCATGTTAGTTCTCCAAAGCATCCTTGTCTATTTCATGTCGGTGTTCAAAGATCTAGCTATGGTTCACTCCAATATTGAACAGATTCAAAAGAATTTTTTGTGGTCTAGGCTAGAGGAAAATAATAAGTCCCACTTAGTAAGTTGGGAAAAAATTTTCCAACCCAAATCCCAAGGAGGGCTCAGAATCAGAAGATCTTCCAATATGAACCTTTTCCTCCTTGCTAAGCAATCTTGGAAAATATTTACAAACTACAAGGCAGAGTGGGTTTCTATCATCCAAGCCAAATACCTCTAGAAAATTTCCCTAGTAGACGACAATATCCCCTCTATTGGATATACTTTTTGGAGGGTTGTGATTCAGGCTAAATATCTCATTGTCAAAGGTATCTGATGGTAGCTAGGCAATAGGTCTAAGATCAACTTCTGGGATGATAATTGGTTAAAATATAAACTCCTTGTGGGAATCCTTGAGCTCTCCATTCTCAAACCTATCCTGGAAATAATGTGGGGTGTCACAGTGGTGGACTACATTGATAACCAATGCAAATGGAAAACCATACCTCCTAATAGTGAAAATGGCCAATTTCTTAGAGCTGGGAATCACTTATCCCACCTTCTCATAATCACTATCATCCCAACCACAGCCACCCTAGACTACCCTATCTAGAAATGGAATGACAATGGGGAATTCTCCATCAAGTTAGCCTACTCTCTTCATGTCAACCCCCAATTTTCCCCTATTTCCTTTAGCATGGTGTGGGTCAAGCATCTCATTCCCAATATTGGCTTCTTCTCATGGATTGCCATCCAAAAAAAAGCCCTCACTACCAACAATCTTATGAAAATAGGTATCCATGTCCTGAATAGATGTCACCTTTACCTTTCTAGCTGGTAATATTTCAACCACATTTTTGTGGACTATGATTTTACTAAAAAATGCCTGAGCCACTTACTGACCATTTTTCAAATCCAATGGGTCCCCCTCGAATACCTGGTGGACTTCTTCATTCAATGGCCTATCCCATTCAAAAATCCTAGGGTCTCCTTTATTTGGAAATTTTACCTCCATCATTTCCTATGGTAAATCTGGCTAGAGAGAAACCATCATATTTTTTTGATTTTGTTCAATGATCCAGTTTCCATTGCCTCCAAAGCTATTGCCTACGTCGCTGAAAATTCCCAACTTCTCCCGTGCTCCATTCCCATCAGCAGCTCAAAGTGGACATTTTTTCAATCTTTGAACATTCCCATACCTCCTAACATACCCCCTCCCATGCCCCACCCTAGAAATAAGGCTCGTTGGAGGCCCCCATAAAAGGTTGGTTGAAGCTTAACTTTGATGGCACTTCCAAAGGGAATCTGGGTCTAGCAGGATCAGGCGGGATTGTTAGAAACCACAGAGGTAAATCTATCATAGCTTTCTTTGAGAACTTGGATCACCAGACTAACAACATGGTTGAAGCATGGGCACTTTGGCATAGCCTACACCTCCTTAGGGACCAAAGGATCAACCTCCAAGTCGAAGGGGATTCCCTCAACATCATCCGGTACATCAACAATGATAATATCCCATCATGGAACATTTTATCCCTAATACAAGAAACTAGATTTCTCATTGGTCGACAAAGACAAGTTGCAGCTACCCATGTGTACCATGAAGCTAATAGGCTTGATGATAGTCTTGCCAACATGGGTACCTCCCAACCATCTCTATCCATGTGGCACAGCTCTCTACCAACCAAACGTCATCCACATAGCAGTCACTGATTGGCCAAGATAGACCAATTGCCTTTAATATTTTCCATGCTAATCTATGATTTTTCAATCAAGTTTTTGTAGGTCTTGTGGTGTGCAATTCCCTAGGTATCCTCTCTGTGGTGTGTACCCCATATTATCCACATGATTGGCCATCTGCCTGACCCCTGTGGTAGCAATGTTTGATCTTGGGTGCTCATTTCAAACATCACTGGTTTCCAAAGAAATATGCTCATTCCCAACCATCGGCACCTTTCCATTTCATTGCCAAATCTCCCGCTGAGCTTAGTTATCATTGAGTCCCTATGGTTTTTCATCTCCACCCGTGTGGTCTTTGTTTCATGGACCCTCATAAATTTCTTTTCACCCTCCCTTTTCCACCACGTTTCCACCTATCATCATACTACGGCTAATGACATGACCGACGTCTCACCTCATGCCTATTTAAGAATAAGTCGAGCCACCACCTAGACCTATGTCCTTCATCTTTGCCACCCTAGCCTGTGCCCTAATTCCTTTTCCACCTCCCATCTACCCCTATATTCTACCACCATGACCTTCCTTGAACCCAATAGTTTGCAACTTAATACTCTATCAGCCTCCTATCTACAAGGATGTGGTCTTATCCCTTTCCTATCAAAATTCAAGGGTGTTGAGGCCAATATCATAGTGGATTTTTTTAGGACCTAGTTGAATTACCATGCTACTATTAGACACATACATTTCAAAGTTACCCCTGAGCTCATTACCGAGGTATCTATCCTTTCTTTCTTGGGCTGCCTGGTCTGGTGTGACAAACACAACTGGGACCAGGAGCTTGAGGGATTCTCGAATTACCAAGAATTCAAGTGGATTGGATTTACCTTGGACTAAGAATCCATTCCCACCCTATGGTACATCGTCACCATCCCATTGATTTTGTATTTGTCTTGTGATGATCCGTCCAAGTCACTCTCTAGCTTCCACCTTGCCCTGGTGAACCATTTTTGAGGATTCAGCCCATGAACATCCCTGCTTTCATCCACTGATCCATTAGGCTCTCTATTGTCAATGCTCACAAGAAAAACTTAGATCTCATTCACCAGGGGCTTTTGGTTGTTACTTTCTACCATGTCACCACGTCCACCCTGCCACCCATTTTGGTCGACCCCATCCAATCTAACCCCCCCTCTCTCCTGATCGTAATCCTACCCACTCCCTATCCAGTGAGCCTCTGGTCAGTGAGGAAACCCTTTAAGGTTACACTCCCATCTACAAGAAGGGGACCCCATATGCTACTACTCCCTCCAAGACCTTTGATGCAAGTGGCAACAAATTAGCATCTGCTAAGTGCAAATCCAAGGTTGAAGATAACGCTGCTTAGGTTCGAAGGTCATCTAGAGTGAAGAAGGTGAAGGCAGAGTCAAGCCAAATTCCTTTATCCATATTTTTGAGGACATCTATGGGAATTTTATCCCTAGCTATGAGATTTCTAGCAAGATTTCTAGGATGTTCATCAAGAGTTTTATTGTCACTTTTGAGAGTGTTGGTATGGCCATGAAACAATACCTCCAGCATAATGCCCCCAACACTAAGGAGGACTTTCTAGAGGTCAAGCCCCTATAATACTGCTTCTGTGTCTTTGGTTTATCCAATTTTTGGTTTCTATGATGGTATGGGTTTGGGTTTTGTGATGATATGGGTTTCTCTTTGTATGGTTTTTGGTTTCGAAGATAGACCTGCATGGCTTATGTTTATGTTTAGTCTCCATAATGGCCCACCCCTACGTAGGTATTTTTTCTCTTGGGATAGTAGCACCCTCTCGTACATGGGATATTTTGATTTCATCCTCCCTATTGGGCTATCGTTAAGCACATCATTAATTCTCAATGAATTTATCAATCCAGGGTGGTGTCCAAGGCTATTTACGAGAGAAAGTTCAAGCAGGGTTGTAGTTCAGTTCATTTGGAAGCAGCAAGTCTTATTGGTGGAATTGATTGTGTGGGGGTTTTGTGTCACTTCTACCCCTAAATTGCATAAATTGAACTTTAATCTATTTGCAAGAATGAAAACTAATTGCTAATTGCATAAATGAAACCCTAGTTACAGTTGCAAGAATGAAATCTAATTAAATTGCAGAATTGAAACTCTAGTTATAGTTGCAGAATTGAAAGTCTATTTAATCTTGCAATAATTGAAATGAAGCATAAAAACTAGATCCTGTCAATGCTCTGTAATAGAAGGTCGTCAATCTTCTGATGAAGGGTTTTGACAACAAAAACAAGAATGCAGGGAAATTACAGAAAACTTGTAAATTGCTGGAAATGGAAATTTGCAGTGAATTGGAAAGTTGTTGGGAATGAAAAGAATAACCAGATCTACCACTAATCATATCACAAAAACATTATGAACAAGAATTAAACAACTAGGAATGTTAGCTGTGCAAAAGAATGAAAATGACAAGTTCACAACTTATTCTGCTGTAGCAAAATCAGAATAAAACCTGTCTGTCAGTCCTCCTCCTAGGTCTGGAAGTGGCCAGCCTCCTTTCTCAGAAGAAGGTTTGAATTCTTCTTTAAGTCTTACTCACACTCAGACATAACAAAATAAATGGAATGAAACTGCACTTTTATTGCTTCAGGAACATAATTACAATTCTGCTGAAATCTGTTACAGGTCTGAAATCACTATTCTATTATCTCCCTATTTATTTTCTATCTCCTCTATCTAATCTAATATTCTAATATATATTAGCTCAACCTGGATGGGAGCTATCTTTTATAGATGCCTAAAATCTAATTACAAACAGAAAATATGTTGTTCCTGATATCCTGTAGAATTTCCTGGGTTTATCCTAGAAGAGGATCAATTTGATCTTTTCCATAAATGGTGGCTTTGGATGGCAAGGACGACAAAGTTAGATGGGAGATATTTTCCCTTAACTTTCTCAACCTTCTTATCCCCTTTTCCACCGCCAAAAGTCAGTCAACAAGTCAAAAAGTACATTCTATTTTCATTTCGAAGATAAGTGGCTCATTTCGAAGATACTGCAATTCTCATTTCGAAGATCCGCTCATTTCGAAGATACTGCAATTCTCATTCCGAAGATCCGCTCATTTCGAAGACACTATGTTTTCTCATTTCGAAGATATCTGTTCATTCCGAAGACACTGTGTTCATTTCAAAGATCTTTAGAATGACCAACTGTGTTGACTCCAAATGGTTTTGGCTGCATTTATCAGGTGTATTAGACCTCAGGATCAGATTGCAATAGTCTTCATTCTTCCTTGGATGTGAATTCCATGCCTTGCCATTCATTGGCAACTTGCTAGAATTTATATGGAAAAACCAGTTTTCTATTGCACAGTAATAAGTCTTTGTACTATTTGCTGAATTTAGAGAAACTAATGCTTAATGATCATCAAAATAAGACTAGTGAAGTGCTGCTGTCAACCTAAGCATGACAAGATAACATAAAACTATACAAGAACTATTAAAAATCAGAATATAATGTCCTTAACACTTCAATCATGCAAACAGTTAATACACAACATATTAAATCAACTTAACTAGCATATAAGATAATTCACAAGAGTTTTAGGCAGTTTTAACTATTTAAAACATGCTATAAATGAGGCTTATCCAGGCCTCATCATTCCCCCCAACTTATATTAATGCATGCCCTCATGCATTGCAGTGGGCTATGGAGTCACAAATGTCCATACTCATATTCCATGTTTCATAGAACAATTTAGTGCCTGTGTAATTTCTCATGAAGGTTTCTGAGTCATTATTCAAACTGATCATCTGGTTGGGAATCCTCTTCAAAATAGGAGGGAACCAGAGTAATGATGGTTGGAGGCCTGAATCGAGACCTACCCAATAATGTTGCATAAAGGTATTTCTCTGGATTGAGAAGGCAATGCCTCAGAATGGAAGGGCACTGCTTCAAAGTGGAGGGGCACTACTTGAGAATGAGCACCTGTGTCTTCATATTCCCTAGATAATCCAAGTAGTAACTGAACCAAATCCTCCTCTTTATCTGATGTAGTTGATTGTTCGTCAACTTGTGACAACTTGCTTTTTAGTTTCTCCACTTTCTGCTATAATTCTCTAATTTTCTTTTCATGTTTTTCAATAACATCTTTTCTTTCCTCAATCCATCTCATTTGTATTTTTATAACACTCTTGGCTGCTCTCAGTTGTTTTGTGATGTCCACCTCCTCTTCTTCGTTTGACTCAAAACCTAATACTAACAAATCAACTGTAGTTTGCTGCTCAACAATGATCTCATCCTCTGCTTCAGACCCCTACTCCTGTACAGGAGGTTCCATGAAATTATCTATGATTACATCCAAATTCTCAGTGGCTTGTTGCACTTCTATGACATCAGGGCTATCCTGTCTGGTCTTCTCTTCAATCATTTGTTCTTTTATCTCTTTTTGTTGGAGTCTTGCAGACCTCCTAGTCCTTAATGTATATTTTCTCTTCTTGCCCTATTTTCTTGTGGTAACAGGGGCTGTAGGGATAGCTTCAGGCTCTTCACTAGGAACTTCACTCTCCTATTCTGACAGATAAATAACATCTTTAGAAAAATGAACCCTCTTCTATTTTATTTTTCTGCTGTCAGTTTCAGCCCTTCTCTTCTTAGTCTGTGAGGTTGATGGTTCTAGAGAAAAATGCTTTGTTGCTTTTGCTTGGTGTGTTTCCTTCTCTGCAATAGCATTTTTTTTAGCCTTTTCTTCTTCCTCAGTAGCTATTTTTTTTATAGCAACATCTGTATCCTCT